>CM077655.1:12406124-13606124 GCA_039707465.1 Rhabdophis nuchalis
TTTAAAGCGCTCCATGGCTCGGGGCCTAGTTACATGCGAGACCGCCTCCTGCCCCATACATCCCTCTGACCGATACGCTCCCACAGAGAGGGCCTCCTCAGGGTGCCGTTGGCTGGACAATGCCGACTGGCGACACCCAGGGGAAGAGCCTTCTCTGTGGCGGGACCAGCCCTTTGGAACGACTTACCCCCTGAACTCCGCACCATCTCCGACCTCCGCCTCTTCCACAAGTGTCTGAAGACACATCTATTCCATCTAGCCGGCCTAGCGTAACCTCCATTACTGACTCCTAGATAGTTTTAAATTTGGGATTTTTAATTCGGTTTTAGCACAGGATTTTATTAGAATATGTTTTTTAAAATTTTATTATGTTTTGTATGTATTTTAACATTCCTGTGCACCGCCCTGGGTCCGTTTGGAGAAGGACGGGGTATAAATATAATAAATAAATAAATAAATAAATAACATGAACAGGGTTGAAAAAAAGACCTTAATCCTAACTTCTACAAACCTATGAATACAGAATCAATCCCTAAGTTTCAAGAAGTTCAGTGAATAGAATAGAAACAATATTTTTCTGATTGTTTGGAGTGGAATAGATCTGCACAAGAAGAAATTGAAACGAAATGTGAGGAAGAAGGGGCAAGCAGACAAGCAGTACTACAAAATGAAAGTCTTAAGTTTCTTAAAATATATATATTTTGTTTAGCCAAATTAGTTAACAAACATGGATGTTTGTTTAAGCAAATAACAAATGCTGTAATGTTATTGTTTCAGTTGAATAATACATTGTTATTATTAAGGTAATGATTATTTTTCTCCTTCCTAAGTACAACAGAAAAGTTGTCCAAATATGAATGGTTAACCTATTAAACTGGGGATAAAAAAAACTAATATGAAAAGTTGTTATTCTAAAAATCTTCATCTACTTGCATATTTTAAGTTATACCAGCAAGAATTAGTCTTTAGGTAGAAAACTATGATTTAAATCAAGCTTTTTTACTAGTGATTTAAATCATGATTTAAATCAACTTGATTTAAATCAAATCCACCCTGGTATTCGCTCACCTGCCTTTGCTCACACATAAACTTACAGTAAGTGACCTCCCATTCCTAAGCCACAGGGTTCAATAGGACGTCAGTCCACTGCACACTGCTCTTGAGCTACTCTGAAGGCCCCATGAAGTTTGGAGGTCCGTAGCGATGGACTCTGAAGGACGTTGGCAACCTCTTCGCACTAGGCACCTCGGCATCCGCTGACCCCGCTCCGGCCGTTTACGTAGCCTACCCCTTTGTGGCTGTCGTTCCCAAACACTTCCACGTTCTTATAATGCAGCTGACAGTGGACGGTGGAAGATTTAGGAGCGAGGAAATTTCACAACTGGATTTGTTGCATGGGTGGCCTCCTATCCCAGTTCCACGCTGAGCTCCTGAGAGCGACCCATTCTTTCACCAATGTTTGTAACAACAGTCTGCATGCCTAGGTACTTGATTTTATACACCTGTGACCATGGAAGTGGTTGGAACCCCTGATTCTGATTATTTGGATGGGTGAGCAGCTACTTTTGGCAATATAGTGTATGTGCTAATCGTTCCAGACTCTAGGGGGCGGTGCTCATCTCCGTTTCAAAGCCCAAGAGCCAGCGCTGTCCGAAGACGTCTCCGTGGTCATGTGGCCGGCAGGACTCAATGCCTGAAGGTGCACGGAACGCTGTTCCCTTCCCACCAAAGGTGGCTCCTGTTTTTCTACTTGCATTTTTGACATGCTTTCAAACTGCTAGGTTGGCAGAAGCTGGGACAAGTCACGGGTGCTCCCTCCATTATGCGGCGCTGGGGATTCGAACCCTGAACTGCCGACCTTTCTGATCGACAAGCTCAGCCTCTTAGCCACTGAGCTACCGCGTCCCTTCCCATGTTCCCTGTCAGAAAATCATGATTTCCCAATTCCTTTCGCGCTAATGGTTGCACGGCTGCAGGGTAGGCCCGTCTACCGCATTTTCTGTTCTTACTATCGCTACTGCTTAGCTCTGTGTTTGAAGCCAAATAAACGGCTGTGTGTTTGAACTAACCTGAGTCGAACTCCCTCATTGTCCAAGATAAAACAGCCTCAACCGACATTCTTTCCTTGGGTGACCATTCACAGTTACGACGGCACTGAAAAAAATGACTTAGGATGTTTTTTCACACTTGTGTCAGAGTTTAAGAGCCGCCAAGTTTCCGAAAGTCATTGTGATGACCCAGGGCGTGGGAGAAAGGCAACACAGCAAGAGTGTTCAGATACCATCTGTACGCTGATGACACTCAGTTGTACATATCCACCCCAACGATGCCGTCGAGGTGCTGTCCCAGTGTTTGGAGGCCGTACGGGTTTGGATGGGTAGTAACAAACTCAAGCTCAACCCGTCCAAGACCGAGTGGCTGTGGTTTCCGGTTCAGCCAGGTAAGTCCAACACTGGCCATTGGGGGCGAAATACTGGCCCCCATGGAGAGGGCACGCAATTTGGGTGTCCTCCTGGACTCCCGGCTGTCCATGGAGGATCATGTGACAGCCGTGGCCAGGGGGGCATTTTATCAGGTACGCTTGATACGCCAATTGTGCTCCTTACTGGACCGGGCTGCCCTCTGCGCACAGTCACTCAAGCACTCGTGACGTCCCGGCTGGACTACTGTAACGCTCTCTACATGGGGCTCCCCTTGAGGTGCACTCGAAGGTTACAGTTAGTCCAGAATGCAGCTGCGCGGGTGATCATGGGAGCCTCAAGGCATTCCCATATAACACCTCTCTTGCACGAGTTGCACTGGCTTCCTGTGGCATTTCGGGTGTGCTTCAAGGTGTTGACGACCATCTTCAAAGTGCTCCATGGCTCGGGGCCTAGCTATATGCGAGACCGTCTCCTGCTCCATACATCCCTTCGACCAATCCGCTGCCATAGAGAGGGCCTTCTCCGGGTGCCGTCGGCCGGGCAATGCCGGTTGGCGGCACCCAGGGGAAGGGCCTTCTCTGTGGCGGGCCCTACCCTTTGGAACGACCTGCCCTCCGAACTACGCACCATCTCAGACCTCCGCCTTTTCCGCCAGCGTCTTAAAAGGCACCTATTTCAACAAGCCGGTCTAGCATAACCTCCCGTTTCTGATTGTTATTAGCTGTAAATTTTAATTAGGGGGATTTTAAATTGTTTTTAGCACAGGGTATGGGTTTAATAGGTTTTTAATAATGGTATTTTGTATATTTGTATTGTTTTTACATTTTCCTGTGCGCCGCCCTGGGTCCTTTTTTAGGAGAAGGTGCGGGTTATAAATTCGATAAAATAAATAAAATAAATGAATAAAGAGAATGGGTACGAGTCCCTTTATTAACACCAACTGTGTCCCCAAGGTTCCTTTCAACTCTCCGGCCTGGAGAAAAACTCTCCCACAAACCTGTAACAGCCTTTGGCTGAAAATACACTCCAGTCCAAACGTTGTAAGCAGAAAACTTTCAGCTATAGCTGGGATGGCGAACCTATGGCACGGGTGCCACAGGTGGCATGCAGAACCATTTCTTAGGGCACGCAAGGCGTTGCCCTGTCAGCACTAGCGCGCATGTGTGCTCTGGCCAGCTGATTCAGGCCTTCTTTTGAGGCCATTTTTCGCCCTCTGGAGGCTTCAGGGAAACTCCTGAAGCCTCTGGAGGTGGGGAAGGGAGGCTGTTTTCACCCTCCCCAGGCTCCTGTAAAGCCTCTGGAGCCCGGGAAGGGTGAAAAAAGCACGCCAAAAGCAGGGGGTCACGCACATAGTATTATGGGTGTGGCAGGCCGACGCACGACACCCCCCCCCGCACTCCCCCCGCTTTTGGCACGCGAGCCAACAAAAGTTAGCCATCACTGAACTATAGCAGCAGAAATTTAGGGTTCATAATTGAGGGCCATTGTGATGACCCGGGGTGTGTTACAAAGGCAACCCAGCCAGTATGAGTCCCTTTATTATCACCAACTGTGCCCCCAACGTCCCTTTCAACTCTTCAGCCTGGAGAAAAACTCTCCCACAAACCTTTGGCTGACAATACTCCAGTCCAAAAATTGTAAGCAGAAAACTTTCAACTATAAATCCAACAAGAGAAGATAATTACTTCGGCAAGGCAAGCAGGATAAGGAGTTCCAGTAAATAGTTGGGAGAATGCCAGGAACTCAGATAAGCATTTAACACCAGATGAACTCCGTATTTGTTCCCGACATGTGCCCTTCCCATTTGTCTCTCCTTTAAACTCCATCCCCAGGTGTGCCTTGTGAAGGGAATCGGGGCCCTTTCCTCCCTCGTAAGCCATACAACCCACGTTGCTCTCTTCTGCGTTCTTCCCTGCGTGACCTTGGATGAAGAGGGGGTGGGCCTTGGTCTTCCTCTGAACCCCCTTTCCCTTGTTCTCCCTCTCCCCTGCTCTGCCCAGCCTGACGTTGCCCTTCCCCAGTTTCCTCCACCGTCAACGGAGCCAATCTCTTGTTCTCTGTCAGCTGTTCGTCTTCCATCTCAGAGTCAGACTTCGAGGAGGGCATGACAGTCATCAGCCCTTAAACCAGTGTTTCTTAACTTTGGCCACTTTAAGAGGTGTGGACTTCAACTCCCAGCATTCCCCAGTCAGCCATGTTGGCTGGGGAATTCTGGGAGTTGAAGTCCATGCCTCTTAAAGATGCCAAGGCTGAGAAACACTGTCTTGAGCGAATATTGTGTGGTTTATTGAAAACAAATCACAATAGCCATCAAATAAGGTTGCAGCATCCCCATAGTCATTGATCAAAATTTGAATGCTTGGCAACTGGCCTGTACTTATGACGGTTCGGGAGGTCTATTATTTGGAAAGGGAAGATGGAAGGGAAGGCGCCGACTCGCTCAAAGCCTTGCCTGGAAATGTTTTGCGGCCTTCTCGGAAATAAATTCTTCTAGAAATCTCTATGGTCACATGATCAGAATTCAGACTCTTGGCCACTGGCTCATATTTATGACGGCCGTAGCGTCGCAGGGGTGTGTGTGTGTCACACAATCCCCTCTGGCAAGCGAAGTCAATGGGAAAGCCAGATTCACTTAACAACTGGGTTGCTAACTCTAACAACGGCAGGGATTCACTTAACAACGGGGGGCAAGACAAGTCGTAAAATGAGACAAAGCCCACTTAACCAATTTCCGACGTAGCAGCGGAAATTTTGGGCTCGATGGTGATCCTACGTTGAGGCCCACCTAGTGGCAAGAAAAGTCGTAAAAGGCAGCCGAACGCCATAAACGTTTCACTCAGCAACCGAAACTTGGGACTCAATTGCAGTCATATGTTGAGGACTTCATGTTCTTCCTCGAAGCATTTCAAGAGCCAGAGCGAAAAACCCACCCAGCTCCTTCAGGCTGTTCACTCTCTAAGGTCAAAAGGAACGAGTCAAAAAACCGCAAAGAAGCAGGTTGGAAAAATGCCAATTTGACTCTCTGAAATTCCCAACGAGCCGCAAACTCGTTAGACCAGATGGGGCAAAACAGCGGGTTTTCAAAACTTGGAGGAAACACAAGGTTGTTTCTTTGAAGAAACACAACACAACAATGCAAGGCGCACAATGCCGCCGTCCGCCGTCCTCCGAGGGCAGCTTTCACAACATTCACAAATGCATCCCACCGAGAGCCGGAATTTGTTGACGGGAAGTCCCAGCGTCCTTTTGAATTCCCCCCGGGCATCGCGTCAAAACTGTGCCAAGACGCAAAACAGGTGCGGCATTCAACACTACGACACCCTCCCCTCCTCTTAACACTTCCTCTCTGGACTGACAACTTCGCAGGAAGAAGGTTGCTGAGAGAGATGATTAAAAAAGAAAAAAAACTATGAAAGTTTTTTGTTATAAAATAGTGTTTGACTATATACGATCTAGAAAGCATAATAATGAATCTAATGTAAAAGAGTGGATGATTTGTGAATCAATACATGGAACATATTGCTACCCATGGTGGACCTGTAAGGAGACTAAAAATGTTTGGAAAAGAATCAAAAATTGTCTGGAGGCAATAATAGGAGTCAAAATAGAATGGAAACCTGAAGTCTTCCTATTAGGAATAGTGTCTGCGAAATATAAAAACGAAATCCAGTATTTAATAATACATATAATTACGGAGGCAAGGATTGCCTTTGCCCAGAAATGGAAAAATAAACGAATTCCAAGCGAAGATGAAATAATAGGAAAGGTGATGGATTGTGCTGAAATGAACAAATTAACTAAAGCAGGGGTCTCCAACCTTTGCAACTTTAAGTCTGAAGCAAAGCTGGCTGGAGAAGTCTGGGAGCTGAAGTCCTTCAGACTTAAAGTTGCAAAGGTTGGAGATCCCTGAACTAAAGAAATCCAGGGAAAAGAAAAATCAGAATTCTACCAGATATGGGATAAATGGTATAGGAAATGGATGGAGGAAAGAAACAAGAACCAATGAAGGAAGACAACAAAACTTAAAAACAGGAGTTATGAGTAAAAGAAGAGGGTTTAGAAGGGTGAAATCCAAATGAAATATAACAGAAGGGGAAACAATAGAAGATGAGTGGCTTCGATTAACAATTGCTATTAGAAAGAACAGGAAGTTCCTGTTCGTATTGTATGGTGTAAATGTAGTGCATGTCTAAGTTTTGTGTGAGTGTATTTTATAGCGACCTAGCTATTTGCGGGATCGTATCCTGCCCCACACATCCCTTCGGCCGATTCGCTCCCACAGAGAGGGACTTCTCTGGGTGCCGTCCACTAGGCAATGCCAGCGAGCGACGCCCAGCGGAAGAGCCTTCTCTGTGATGGGCAGGGCCCAACCCTTTGAAATGACCTACCCCCTGATATCAGAACTACCACGGACCTCCGCTCCTTCCGCCAGAAACTTAAAACTCACCTGTTCCATCAAGCCGGCTTGGCCTAACTTATGCTTCTCGCCCTAGTCTGCAATTTAAATTATTTTATTCGGTTTTATGGGTTTAGTTTTAACTGTTATAAATTTGTACAGGGTTATTGAATTTGATTTTAACTTTGTATGTATTGTCATGTTTTTAGTAGTTTTTAATCTTACCTGTACACCCCCCCCGAGTCCCCTCGGGGAGAGGTGGCGGTCTAGAAATCCAATAAAATAAATAATAATAATAAATATGTTTGTAAATAAAATGTATTAATAAAAAAGAGTGGATGATTTGAACATTATGAATGTGAATAGTGAACGTTCGATATGGGAATGATTTTTTTATATGTCCAATAGGGTGAATGGATGTAATGAATAATTGAAACATATACGAATGGAAATATGTAATCACTATGGGGGCAGTAACAATTGAAAATTAGTACTGGAATAGGTTGTATGCTCCATGGGAACATTAATGGTAATCTGAGCACACAATGCTCAATAATAGCGATGTATTTAGTTATGTTCGATGGAGAACCTGTGATTCTAATTCTAATTGCAAAAACTAATGCGCAAAAACCTTGTAACCAAACGACATGCTTGATTAAAGTGACCACATTTGAAAATTTGTCAAGCGGGACACCATTGGCCGGGGGGGGGGGGGGCTCAGCGGTCTTTCCCGGCCCTGCAGCTGCCGCTTCCCTCACTGGCCGTACCTGAGGTTCCCTCGCTGGTGGGGGGTCGGGCTGGCCGCTTGCCACTCTTCACGCACTTAGTGGCGCGGCCAGGAAGCGGGCCGGTGGGCCGGTGAGGGAGGAGCGAGCGAGAAGCCAGCAGGCGGAGGAGGAGGAAAAGGATGAACTTTGCGGTACGCCCTCGATGTGCTGAAAGCGGCTATGCGTGAGCCCCACCGCCGCTGCGTTTTGTCCCTGCCCGGCTCGTCCAGGACGAGCGGCGCAAAGTTCAGGGCTGCAGCCGGAGCCCGCGTGTCCCTGAAGTTTCCACCACCGGCGCCGCGATGCGCTGAGAGCGGGTGACTCGAGCGGGGAGCTGGTGGTGGTGGTGTTCAACACGGCTGGCCGGGAGCAGGGAGGGGACGTAGCAGCAGTGGGGCTGACGCCTGGGCGCTGCCAGCGCTTCTCGCTCGCTCCTCCCTTGCCAGCCCTCGCCTGCCCGCCGCTTCCTGCCCACGCTGCTGCCCTGCCCGCAGGCCGCCTCTGAGCGCATGCAGAGCGCTCTCCCGCCCCCCGCCTCTCCCAGCAAAAAGCGGGAAATTTTTAAGAGGCGGTGGGGCGCAGGACTAATTCTTGAAAAGCGTGATTGTCCCCCCAAAAGCGGGACGTCTGGTCACCTTATGCTTGATGAAACTGAGGAAAGTATTTTATAGGTGTTGTTTTGTCTTTGTTTGTTTTAATAATAAAATTTTTAATCAAAAAAGAAAGAAAGAAAGAAAGAAAGAAAGAAAGAAAGAAAGAAAGAAAGAAAGAAAGAAAGAAAGAAAGAAAGAAAGAAAGAAAGAAAGAAACCCACAATCACCAGCTCTGGGGAGATGCCATTGTCTTTTTTTTTTAGTTAATAATTTTTTAATTATTTTGCATGAACACAGTTAATACAAACTTCACCAAAAAAAAAAACCATTGAAAAGCCATCTTCCATTACAGGTTACAAATTAAGAATGTTATCAATTAATCACAAGTTTCTCTAAGTTTCTTCAGTAGTTATCTCTTATTTGTCATATCAGTTGTTACAATTCTTGTATCCCAACCCTGATCTTACTAATTATTTTAACATCCTTTTATATATAAAGTGTGCCTATGTAATGGCATTCTATTTATAAAACAAACAAAGGGGAAAAAAGATAGATTTCAAAAGGAAAAGTCCACTCTAAATTGTTTATATAAAGTAAGAACTCTGTTTATGCTTATCTTTTATATGTTAAAATTGCAAACCTGTGAGATTTGGGGGGATTTCTACTACCAGCATGGGAGCTACCAAAATTTTCTATGTACCTATATACACTTTTCCCATAAATGTTTTAAAACCAATAAAACTTTATACAATACAATACAATAGCAGAGTTGGAAGGGACCTTGTAGGTCTTCTAGTCCAACCCCCTGCGTGGGCAGGAACCTTATACCATTTCAGACAAATGGCTATCTAACATCTCCTTAAAGATTTCCAGGGTTGGGGCATTCACAACTTCTGGAGGCAATTTCTGTTCCAGAGGTTAATTGTTCTAACTGTCAGGAAATTTCTCCTTAGTTCTAAGTTGCTTCTCTCCTTGATTAGTTTCCACCCATTAGTGGATTGATTAGTTTCCACCCACTTTTACAAACAAAATAAATAAAGTCCTTTAAAAAACACACTAACCGGGTATTCATAAATTCTGTGCACCTCTGAAGTGGTTATTATTCATGAGTAATCTCGTTTTATAAATTTTAAATCTGAAAATTTATCATGTACCTTAATATCAATATCCCACAGTTCTCATCAAGTATTTCAACATCCATCTATTTCTTCTTTAAGAGTGTCTTTAGAACCTGACCACCTATTCACATCCCTTATTTACTCCCAATATACCCATATAAATTCAATAATAATATGAAACAATCTTGAGTTTTATAAGTAGTTATTAACTAATTAATAATTCTTCAACCACATTCTATAACCATCTAACTAATTGGTTAATTGTTAATCATCTAAATATAACAATTTCCATTATCAACCAGTATTAGCTATCATTTTTTTCCATTACTCTTAAGTATTAAGTATTCCTTAAATACTTAATACTGGGTCCTTTTTGGAGAAGCTGCGGGGTATAAATTTGAATAAAGTAAAATAAAAATACTTAAGGAAAGTATTTTATAGGTGTTGTTTTGTCTTTGTTTGTTTTAATAATAAAAATTTTATTCAAAAAGATAGGAAGGATGGATGGATGGATAAAAGGAAGGAAGGAAGGAAGGAAGGAAGAAAGAGAAAGAAAGAAAGAAAGAAAGAAAGAAAGAAAGAAAGAAAGAAAGAAAGAAAGAAAGAAAGAAAGAAAGAAAGCCAGCCACAATCGGCAGTTCTGGAGAGATGCCATTGTTATGGGTGTTGTGTTGCAAGGCTGGCAAACTGGATGTTTCCCGGCTGGCTTGCCAAAAAAGGAAGCCGCATGGACTTGCCAAGGGGTCAGGGTGGCCTTTGAGCCCAAGCTGGGCACGGCGGCCACGCTGCCCTGAGCGATGGGGAGGAAAGCCCCCATTGTTGGCGAACCGAGGTTTTTTCCCCTGCCCCGCTGAGCCAGCCTCCATCTGGTTTGCCCGAATTCCAGTGGCGGAGTCTGTTTGGGCATCACGCACAATCTCTTGGGTACAATGGCAGCCCCGTTTCCTTCTTCCCAAAGCCCCCCCCCCTTTCCCCTATGCCCCCCCCCCCACTCCACAAAGATGCATTTGGCATTCCCTTCTCTTGCAATTAATCTTGATTATTTCCGGGGTGTTGAATCGGGTTTATAAAGAGGGGGTCCTCCCCAACCCCCATCTTTTCTGTCTCTCTTGTTTTCCAAGCCTGCTTTGATTTTAGTAAAATCCCCCCCTCCCCCAACCTCACAACCGCCTCAAATTCAGAAGCGGCAAAAATTTGGCCCTTTTAAATCCATTTCGGGATGGAGCGGTGGGGGGGCAGTTTCCCCCAGGCCCCCCTGCATTCAGCTCTGTGCAGCCTCCTCCTCACCTTGCACCCCCCCCAAGGAGGGGAACTCATGAAGTATTTCTATAGTGTGAAGGCCCGAATAAAAACAGCCCTCAATTTACGACAAGGGAAGCCGAAATCTTCACGCTTAAGCAAGACAAGGGTTTAACAGAAGAACGGAGTTGGAAAGGGACCTTGCAGGTCATCTAGTCCAACCCCCTGCCTAAGCAGGAGAGCCTACATCTGCCTCTACTCTAGGATTGAACTCACAACCTTCCGATTGGGAGGCGAGAGCTCCACCTCTAGGCCACAGCCGCAGGTTAATCAGAACAGAGCTGGAAGGGACCTTCCCTGAAGCCTCCGGAAGACTAAAAACGACCCTACGAGCAAACCTGAAGTCCGTTCCTAAACTTCCGGTTTCCTTGTAGGGCCGTTTTTTTGCACTCCGGAGGCTTCAGGAAAGCTGAAGGATACAGAGGGCCGGGGTGGTGGTGGTGGTGGTGGTGGTGTGAGGGAGTCTCTTTTCCCCCTCCCCAGGCTCCTGTAAAGCCTCTGGAGCCTGGGGAGGGTGAAAAATGGCTTTAAAAAAGGCTGAACTCAGCTGGCCAGCGTGCGCATGCGTGCTAGCCGGCTGACAGGGCAATGCCTCGTGTGCCCTGACAAATGGCTCCAGGACATGCATGCCACAGGTGGCACGCAGAGTCTTCCGAGGTGGGTCAAATGAGGACCCAGATTGTTGGGGGGCAAGAGGCTAGCTCTGTCAACCGCTTAGAGAGGGCTGTAAAAGCAATTGTGAAGCGGTATATAAGTCTAAGGGCTATTGCTATCTTCCTTCCTTCCTTCCTTCCTTCCTTCCTTCCTTCCTTCCTTCCTTCCTTCCTTCCTTCCTTCCTTCCTTCCTTCCTGCCTTCCCTCCCACCCTCCCTCCTTCCTTCCCCCCGATCTTCGCACCATCACAGACCTACGCCTCTTCCGTCGGGGGCTTAAAACACACTTTTTTCATCTGGCCGGCCTGGCATAGATTTTATGACTTAATTTTAAGATAGGATTTTAAATAGTTTTAATAGTTTTTAACAATTTTAGCACAGATCTATTGAGTTTAATTGTATTTTATCCTGTATTATATGTTATTATCTTTTTATCTTTTCTGTGCACCGCCCTGAGTCCCTGCTAGGGAGATAGGGCGGTATAAAAATCTGATAAATTAAAATTAAATTCCTTCCTTCCTTCCTTCCTTCCTTCCCAATGGTTAGAATACAGCATTGCAGGCTAACCCTGCTAAGCACTGTGAAGCAGTATATAAATCTATGTGCTATTCCTTCCTTCCTTCCTTCCTTCCTTCCTTCCTTCCTTCCTTCCTTCCTTCCCTCCCTCCCTCCCTCCCTCCCTCCCTCCCAATGGAGCATTGCAGGCTCCAAGGAGGGTTTTTTGGGGGGTTATAGAACCCAAATCTCATCCAGAATTAGCTTTGAGAGCCCTTAATAATCTGCTTCTGTGGCCTAGAGGTGGAGCTCCCGCCTCCCAATCAGGAGGTTGTGAGTTCAATCCTGGGTAGAGGCCAGTGGTGGGTTTCAAATTTTTTAGAACCTACTCTGTGGGTAGGTGTGGCCTATTTTGTGGGCGTGACTTAGCAGTCAAGTGACAGGGTGGGAGTGGCCACCTTTTAAAATGTGGTGAAACTCATTTAACAACACTCTTGCTTAGCAACCAAAATTTTGGACTCAATTGTGATGATAAATTCTTTCTTTCTTTCTTTCTTTCTTTCTTTCTTTCTTTCTTTCTTTCTTTCTTTCTTTCTTTCTTTCTTTCTTTCTTTCTTTCTTTCTTTCTTTCCTTCCTTCCTTCCTTTCCTTTCCTTCCCGTTGGGTCACTGGCAGCGGCGGGCCAGATTTACTTCCAGGTACGCCGATGGAACCCCCTCTCACCGGTTCTCTAAATTTCACCAACCGGCTCTCGCGAGTAGGTGCGAGCCTGCAGAAACCCACCACTGGTAGAGGCAGATGTAGGGTCTCCTGCTTGGGCTGGGGGTTGGACTAGATTTATTTTATTTATTCTTGGATTTGTATACCGCCCTATCTCCCCGAAGGGACTGCAGATGACCTGCAAGGTCCCTTCCAACTCTGTTAATATTCTTTCCCTTCCCTTTGGTGATGCACCCATCCATACCAAAACCAGGCCTAACCCCCACTGAGCTCCCTGGAATTAGCCAAAGAAAACACATCTGGGCGGAAAAAAGAAAATAACTTATTTTCTGACATCACTGGGACCTTTTTTTCAAAAAAATATTTGATTTTCAGTTTTAAATATTCTAGGCAGGCAACCCGAAGGAGGCTGGGAAAAATACTCCCCCCGCCTTATCCATTAAGCCAGGGGTCTGCAAAGTCGGCTCTTTTAAGACTGGTGGACTTCAACTCCCAGAGAATTGTGGGAGTTGAAGTCCACCAGTCTTAAAAGAGCCAACTTTGCAGACCCCTGCTTAAGCAATTGAGAGTGAGAATTGTAAAAATGGCATTGAAATTCTGTCAGAGGCTAAGATTCACCAAGTTTCAGAAAGCCACCAGCTCCTTAAGTCAAGGTTCCTCAACCTCTGTTACCTGAAGAGGTGTGGACTTCAACTCCCAGGATTCCCCAGCCAGCCATGGGGAATTCTGGGAGTTGAAGTCCACACTGTCAGGGTTCCAGGTAATAGCACTGAAGCTCCAAGGCGGCTTCGGCCAGGTTAGCTTCAGAGTTGACACACACCACAAAGTTGGCAAAGTTGGGGAACACTTGAGCAAATATTGTGTGGTTTATTTAAGACAAATGACAATAACCACCAAATAACCAAGCTTATATTTTAAAAAAATGAACGTAGCTCTTACAAACTCCCCATTCCAGTTAACTGAGCTGCAAAGATGCCGTTTTATTTTCCTAAGCAAGTCCACAAACTCGGGGTCACAACAAACCCAGATAAAATCAGAATTAGCAAATGTAGAATCTGGGAATCCAAGGCTGGCAAGGAAAATAATACAATACAATACAATACAATAGCAGAGTTGGAAGGGACCTTGTAGGTCTTTTAGTCCAACCCCCTGCGTGGGCAGGAACCTTATACCATTTCAGACAAATGGCTATCTAACATCTTCTTAAAGACTTCCAGGGTTGGGGCATTCACAACTTCTGGAGGCAACTTCTGTTCCACTGATTAATTGTTCTAACTGTCAGGAAATTTATCCTCAGTTCCAAGTTGCTTCTCTCCTTGATTAGTTTCCACCCATTGCTTCTTGTCCTGCCCCCAGGTGCCTTGGAGAATAGTTTGACTCCCTCTTCTTTGTGGCACCCTGCCACCCTGCCACAAATAAAATATTGATTGGGCTAACAATGTGCCAAGCAGAGAATTGACATATCTTGCGAACTCAAAGCAGAGTTGGAAGGGACCTTATAGATCATCTAGTCCAACCCCCTGCTCAAGCAGAAGATCCTACACCATTTCTGACAGGTGGCAGCCCAGTCTCTTCTTGAAAGCCTCCAGGGATGAAGCTCCCACAACTTCTGAAGGCAACTTCTCTTCCATGGGTGGATTGTTCTCACTGTCAGAAAATTCCTCCTTATTTCTAGGTTGAATCTCTTCCTGGCCAGCTTCCATCCATTATTCCCAGTGGTGGATTTCCACATTTCTTACTACCGGTCCGCTCTCAGGCTCTCGCGCATGCGCATAAGTGTCCAGGTGGGTAGGTAGAGCCTCCTGCCGCCACTACTACCAGTTTGCCCGATCCGGATGAACTGGGAGCAAACCCACTTCTGATTATTCCTTGTCTGGCTTTCAGGCGCTTTGGAAAATAGCTTGACCCTCTCCTCTCTGTGGGAGCCCCTCAAATATTGGAAGATGCTCTTCTGTCTCCCCTGGTCCTTCTCTTCACTAGACTAGCCAGGCCCAGTTCATGCAATCGTTCAACATAACGTAACGTAACGTAACGTAACGTAACGTAACGTAACGTAACGTAACGTAACGTAACGTAACATTACATTACATTACATTACATTACATTACATTACATTACATTATTAATACAATAATACACTAGCAGAGTTGGAAGGGACCTTGGAGGTCTTCTAGTCCAACCCCCTGCCTAGGTAGGAAACCTTATCCCGTTTCAGACAAATGGCTATGCAACATAATTGTGTTATATCATATTACAACATTAATTATAATGTTATAATATAATGTAACGTAATAATATAACTTATGTTATCGTAGAGATATTCCCGCGTGGCAAATTTAACCCACATTTGGAGTTAAACTCTCATTATTCTAACTTTTTTTTCTTGGCACAGAGAGAGGTGTCCTAGAGAAGGGGTGGGGGGGGGGCATTTGAAGTTTGGAGTCTAGGACAAATTCTTGATCTTCCTCAAAATAAGATCCAGAGCAGCTTTCTTCTCTGAAGAAAGCCGCTCAGCCTGATCACACACCACAGGGGGAATAAAATTGGCAATCGACCCGTCTCAGTGGGGCGTGTTTCTGGGGACGGGGAAAGAGCTGGCTTGTGCAAGCTTGCCCAAAGCAAAGATAAAACCCTCTAAAAAGGCATTTAACCAAAAAAAAAAGGGAGAGGGTCTTAGGGGGGGAGGGGAGATAAAGAAACTGCTAGAATTATCGCCTCGTTTTTTTCAGTCTCTAGTACATTTTATCTGCAATTTCAAACTTAATTACACCTTCGATTTAGGACATTTTTAGGGTTAATAAGCCCGAAATGGATCCATCCTGGTCTCTTATTTATTAAATCAGCCCTTAAAAATCTAACACATATCTAAAAATTTTTTTACACAACAGTAATCTCATTGGCTTTCTGTCTAGATGATCTCTGGGTTGAGTCGAAAGGCAGAGAAGGATGACTGTTTGTCTCCTTCCTTAAAGGGGCCCATAATAGGAGTTGTGAAAATATTCTCTCATATATATGTTTATATATATATAGATATATATATAGATCAGCTCAAAAACCTAACACACACACACACACACACACACACTCCTGAGTGGAGGCAAAAGGAGAGGAGGGGAATGGGGGCCTTTTGTTTGCATTCTCCAGGGAGAAGATAGATGGAGGGTATCACGCAAGACTGCAGAAGTTATGATATTATCCGTATTATTAATTGGGGATGGGTTGATTAATGGGCTTAAGCCCCACCCCAGCCCACCCCCAGCCCAAAGATTCAGCACTTTGTCATAACTAGAGCACAGTTTTTCAAAGCAGGAGGGATGTCACCGAAGCAAGACACATCTACCACAAACACACACAAACGGAATGCAATTACTACAAACAAAACGTTTAATCTCTTTCCTAACTGCCTTTCCAGCCCCCAAAGGCCCCAATTATATTCTACAGCTCACCTTTGCCCAGGTGGCCCCAGGTGGAGGGCCGGGAAAGGAAGACTCTCGGTCGAAAAATGCCCTTAATAAACCCCCCCACACACCCCCAAAAGCAGAAGATTTGGGGGTTCCTCCTATCTCCCCCCAACTTCTAGAAAATATCCCTCCTGCTTTTGAATTTTTTTCAGCCCAGCGCAGACTTTCTAGGTCCCTTAAGCAGGAGTGGAACTTGTTTTTTTTAAATTTTCTGGGTTTTTAGTTTTTGCAACGCAGGTGGGAACGTGCGGAGGGCACCCCTGCCTGTCCTCTGCCCCCCAATTTCCCCCCTCCCCCCTGTGGCCCCCCTCCCCATCACCGCCCGTAGCTACTCACCACCCAGAGCGACAGACAAGAGAGAGAGAGAGAGAGATTCACAGATCGACCCACCACGCTGTGGCTGGTTCTGTCTCCTTTGACAGACTAGCCCAGCAAGCTGTAAAGCCGAGGGGTGGGATTGGGTGTGTGTGTGTGTGAAGCTGGGGCTGGGGTCCTCCCATGCCTCCTGGGAGGAAGGGAAGGGAGGGAGGAGGGGGGCTGGTGGAAGAGAAGCGGAGGGTGTGAAGAAGAGGGGTGTGTTTTGGCAGGCGTTATTTATTTATTTTTGGTGGGAGGGGGTTTGTGGGGTAAGGGGTAGCCGGTGGGCATTGCAAAGAGGGGAGGGGGCGCTCTCTCTTCTCCAGAATCTCTCTCTCTCTCTCTCTCTCTCTCTCTGTCTCTCTGTCTCTCTCTCTTCCCCCCACTCCCCAGCTCAACAAAGGGAACAAAGAACTGGGATGCAGCCAGTGGACCTCAGCGTCAGAAAAGAAAAGGGCACCATGGGGAAATGCAGATGAGGAGGAGTGGATCTATACTCTCCCTACCGCTCTCGTCTCAAGGGGATAGATAGGAGGATGGCGGGAGGGGGGGGCATTTAACAGCCTGCCACGCACAGCCATCCTCCCCCCCCCACCCTTCGTTTCTGCCTACCTCCAAGCCCCTCTTCTCCTCTCTATCCTTCATCCCATTCACAGGTGCATTGTGGGAAACTCCCCAAAGTAAGAAAAAGGGTGCTTAACAAGGTTGTGTGGGGGGGAGAGAAACTGAGTTACAAGAGCTTTGAGGGTTGGGGGGGTTGCCAAGCAGGGGCAACCTCCCGATCTGAAGGCGGAAAACCTCACCTGTCTAGCTCCAGCCTAGCCATCTGCAACTGGGCGCCTGCTGCCTTTCAGAGTCCATCTGTGGTCCTCGTGGGGTGGGGGTGGGTGGGCTGGTACAGTGTTTTAGCCCCCCCCATTTGAGATCACTCCCTACACAAAAGGGGGCTGGGCCAGAATCGCCTTTTTCCTCTGCTTACTCGGGAGTCAAAGCTCGCAAGGGAAGAAGCGTGGGCCCAGCCCCTGCAGCTGGGGGGCTCCTCTCTCCTCCACCTCCTGCGACTCCCCCAACCCCAACAGCTTGCATTCCAGAGCCCATCAGCCCCAGCCCAGGGAAAGAAAGAAAGAAAGAGGGAGTGAAAGAGAGAGGAAGGAAGGGAAAAGAAGGAAGGAGAAAAGGGAGGGAGGAAGGAAAATGAATGAATAAATGAAGGAGGGAGGGAGGGAGGGAAAGGGAAGAAAGGAGAAAAAGGATGAAGGAAGGAAGAAAGGAAGAGAAAGGGAAGGAAGGAGAAAAAGGAGGAAAGAAGGAAGGAAGAGAAAGGGAAGGAAGGAGAAAAAGGGGGAAAGAAGGAAGGAAGGGAAGGGAAGGAGAAAAAGGAGGAAAGAAGGAAGGAAGGAAGGGAAAGGGAAGGAAGGAGAAAAAGGAGGAAGGAAGGAAGGAAGGAAGAGAAAGGGAAGGAAGAAGAAACAGGAGGAAGGAAGGAAGGAAGAGAAACAGAAGGAAGGAGAAAAGGGAGGGAGGAGGGAAGGAAGGCAAATGAAGAATAAATGAATGAAGGAGAGAGGGAGGAAGGAAGAGAAAGGGAAGGAAGGAAAAAAAAGAAAGGAAGGAAGGAAGAGAAAGGGAAGGAAGAAGAAACAGGAGGAAGGAAGGAAGAGAAAGGGAAGGAAGGAGAAAAAGGAAGGAGGAAAGGCTGAAAGAAGGAAGGAAGGAAGGAAGAGAAAGGGAAGGAGAAAAAAGGAGAAAGGAAGAAAGGAAGAGAATGGGAAGGAAGAAGAAAAGGGGGGAGAAAAATGAATGAATCAAGGAATGAAGGAGGGAGGGAAGGAGGGAAGAGGGAAGGAAGGAAAATGAACAAATGAAGGAGGGAGGGAGGAAGGAAGAAGGAAAGGAAGGAAGGAAGAAAGGAAGAGAAAGGGAAGGAAGGAAGAGAAAGGGAAGAAGAAAAAGGAGGAAAGAAAGGAAGGAAGGAAGGAAGAAAGGAAGAGAAAGGGAAGGAAGGAAGAGAAAGGGAAGAAGAAAAAGGAGGAAAGGAAGGAAGGAAGGAAGGAAGAAAGGAAGGAAGGAAGAAAGGAAGAGAAAGGGAAGGAAGGAAGGAAGGAAGAGGAAGGGAAGGAAGGAGAGAAAGGGAGAAGGAAGGAAGAAAGGAAGAAAAAGTTAAGAAGAAAAAGGAGGAAAGAAAGGAAGGAAGGAAGGAAGAGAAAGAGAAGGAAGGAGAAAAAGGAGGGAGGGAGGAAAATGAATGAATAAAAGAGAGGATGGAGGGAAGAAGAAAGCAGGGAAGGCAAATGAACGAAGGAAGGAAGGGGCAGCCGTCTCTCTCTTCGGAGCCCGGGCGCTAAGACCGCGGGCGGGCGGGCGAGAGAGAGGGAGCTGAGCCGAGCAGGGCGCGTCCAACAGCCGCTCCGCCTTCCGCCGCCATCAGCCCCGAGCAGCCTCCGCCGGGAAGGTAAGCGCCCAGCCGGGCTCTCCGGGGCGCCCCCAGACTCAGGGCTGCCGAACCAGCGGCGGGAGGAAGCGAGGGCGCCCGGTTGGGGAAGGGAGGCGCCTGCACAGCTGGCCCAGCTTGGGGGGCTGGGGGGGGATTTGAACTCAGCCCGGGGAAGGGGCTGCCCACCCACCCCTCTCTTTTGAGTATGCTTTCTGTTATACAATAGCCGAGTTGGAAGGGACCCTGGAGGTCATCTAGTCCAACCCCCTGCCTAGGCAGAAAACCCTTATTTATACCAGTGGTCTGCAAAGTTGGCTCTTTGAAGACTGGGTGGACTTCAACTCCCAGAATTCCCCAGCCAGCCATGGCTGGCTGGGGAATTCTGGGAGTTGAAGTCCACCCAGTCTTCAAAGAGCCAACTTTACAGAGCCTTTCCCTATACCATTTCAGACCAATGGCTCTCCATTCTGTTTGTCTTAGCAGAAGCCCCCCACTTCCCCGGAAAGGATGACCACGCTAACGCGGCAGGACCTCAACTTCGGACAAGGTACCACCAGGAGATCTTACAAGGCTGCTTGCTAATGCTGGGCTACGGTGTGTGTGTGTGTGTGCGATGCAAAGCCTTTACAAGGTCCCTTTGGGTCCAGGTCTCTCAAGCAATGGCCCCAAGGGAAGAGGGCTGGACTTCAACTCCCAGAATTCCCTTGGGGTGGGGAGAGGGCAGCTAGGGAATTCTGGGAGTTGAAGTCCAGCCCTCTTCCCTTGGGGCCATGCTTGAGAGATCTGGACCCAAAGGGATTAGTAGTATCTAATCTAATACTAATATTAGTATTATTAGTATTATTATTATTAGTATGAATCAAATAAAAATCAAATAAAAACAAAAACAAAAACAAAGAAGCATTTCACAAGCACAGGAAGAGGCCTGGACTTCAACTCCCAGAATTCCCTAGCTGCCCTCCCCCCCACCCCAAGGGAATTCTGGGAGTTGAAGTCCAGCCCTTTTCCTGTGCTTGTGAAATGCTTGTTCTTGTTTTTATTTTTATTTTATTTTTATTTTATTTATACTACTACTACTAATAATACTAATTACAAATACCATTGACTGGTGCTAATGGTTGCTATGGTTTGCTGCCAGCATCCTAAGCATCAACCAAGTATCTTCTTAGAATGTAAGTTGTTCCAACTAGCGCAGTTTTTTGCCGTTCTGCTGGTGTTATTGCAGGAAGTGGCAATTTGTTGATGTATCTTATAAAATTCTTGGACATGGCGCCAAGTGCCCCGATGACAGTGGGTGTCACTGCGACATGCTTCATCCATAACCGGGTAGTTGGATTTTTTTAAGTATTAGTATTAGTAATAATTTCATTGTAAACAAGTACTTTAACAGTTCCTAGGTCTTTGGTTAGTACTCAAGCTGTTGAGCTACCAATCAGCCGCAAAGGCTGTGAATCTCACCAAAGACTAAATAATAATAATAATAATAATAATAATAATAATAATAATAATAATAATAATAATAATAATAATAATAATAATAATATACAATAGCAGAGTTGGAAGGGACCTTGTAGGTCTTCTAGTCCAGTCTTCTAGTCTAGTCTATTAATAATAATAGCCACTCAAGAACAAGCACTACAAACTAATGCCATGAAAGCGAAGATTCAAAAATCCACTGACAATCCAAACTGCCAACTTTGCAATAACAAAGTCGAAACTGTTTCACATTTAATATGTGAATGCAGCAAAATCACACAAACTGATTACAAAGCTAGACACGACCGAGTTGTTAAATTAATTCACTGGTCATTGTGTAAAACATATGGTTTACCTGTATCCAGAAAGTCATGGGAACACAAAGTGGAAAAAGTTATCGAAAATGAAAGGTGAAGATCTTGTGGGACTTTCGAATACAAAGAGACCGTCATTTGGAGCACAACACACCAGATATCACGGTTGTAAGGGCCAAATTGTTACAGTTTATAGATATCGCTATTCCTGGAGATGCCAGAGGCGAAGAAAAAGAACTAGAAAAAATCATGAAATATCGTGACCTGGCCATCGAAACTACACGGCTATGGATGAAGCATGTCACAGTGACCACCCATTGTCATCGGGGCACTTGGCACCATGTCCAAAATTTTTACTAAATACGTCAGCAAATTGCCGCTTCCTGTGAAGTTTGTATTATTTGTGTTTTATGTTAAAAAAATATTTCTTAAAAATTATTATTAACACCCCCCCCCCCTCCCACACACACACACAAATTACAGCTTCCTGCAATAACATCAGCGGAACTACTTGGAACATCTTACATTCTAAGAAGATATTTGGTTGATACCTAGGATGCTGGAAGCAAACCATATCAACCATTAGCACCAGTCAATGGCATTTGCAATGCATTTTTAAATGTTTCAGTTGGCTGAGTTTTATGAATAAAGTAAATAATAATAATAATAATATCCTCCGATGTTACTTTGACAGTTCCTAGGTCCTTGGTTAGGACTCGAGCTGTTGAGCTACCAACCAGCCCCAAAGGCTGTGAATCTCACCAAAGATTAACCACAGAATCATAATATCCTCTGATGTTACCTTAACAGTTCCTAGGTCCCTGGTTAGGACTCGAGCTGTTAAGCTACCAACCAGCTGGCAGCAAACTGTATCAACCATTAGCACCAGTCAATAGTATTTGCAATGCATTTTTAAATGTTCAGTTGGCTGAGTTTCATGTTTCATGAATAAAGTAAATAATAATAATAATATCCTCCGACGTTACCTTGATAGTTCCTAGGTCCTTGGTTAGGACTCGAGCTGTTGAGCTACCCAAAGGCTGTGAATCTCACCAAAGATTAACCACATCATAATAATGACTATTAATAGTCAATGATATTTGTGATACATTTTTAAATGTTCAGTTGACACTGTTTCATGTTTAATGAATAAAAGATAATAATAATAAATAATAATTAATAAAGCAGCTCAGACACCAATTTTAAATACAGATTAACTTGACTTTTCCAGCTGTCGTTTAAAAAAAACCCCCTTGTATTTATTTTCACTCTTCTCTCCTTTTTTCTAGTGGTCGCCGATGTCCTTTCTGAATTTTTAGAAGTAGCCATTCATCTTATCCTTTATGTCCGAGAGGTTTACCCCACTGGGATTTTTCAGAAGAGGAAGAAATATAATGTGCCTGTTCAGGTAAGAGACACACAAGTATACATTGGATATCTATATATATATATATAAAAGTGAAATACTACTCATGCATCATCACGAAATCTCCCAAACCGTAAAGCCTACCAACTTGAAATTTGGCACGTATGTTCCTTTTGGCTTTTAGGTACTCGGTAAGAAAGGATTTATCAAAATAACCATCAGATCATTAGCATTTCTTATATTATTATTAACACGATCTGATGCTAAGGAGTTAGACGTTCTACTCCCCCTCCCAACCTGAAAAGAACTCTGTTCCAACTGCCACTTGGATGTGGGTGTGGCCAGCGCAAAGCTCATGTGGCCTGTGGGCTGGGAGTTTAGACATTCCACTCCCCCTCCTCACCTGAAATACACTCTGATGCTAAGGAGTTAGACTGAAAGAGAAGGGGATAAGATAGGAGAGGCCTCTGTGGGGCAAGTCTGAGGGAGAGAAGGGGATAGGAGAGGATCAATGGGCCCAGTCTGAGGGAGAGAAGGGGATAAGAGAGGATCAATGGGCCCAGCCTGAAGGAGACAAGGGGATAAGATAGGAGAGGCCTCTGTTTGGTAAGTCTGAGGGAGAGAAGGGGATAGGAGAGGATCAATGGGCCCAGCCTGAGGGAGAGAAAGGGATAAGATAGGAGAGGCTTCTGTGGGGCAAGCCTGAGGGAGAGAAGGGGATAGGAGAGGATCAATGGGCCCAGCCTGAGGGAGAGAAAGGGATAAGATAGGAGAGGCTTCTGTGGGGCAAACCTGAGGGAGAGAAGGGGAGAGGAGAGGATCAATGGGCCCAGCCTGAGGGAGAGAAAGGGATAAGATAGGATCAATGGGGCCAGCCTGAGGGAGAGGAGGGGGAGAGGAGAGGCCAATTGTAACTACTCATTAATTTTTAAGCTGTAAGTGTCAGTTTAGCAAGCCCAATCATATAGTTTCGCAGCGGAGCCAAACATAGAAGATTTGCAAATGTGAAAGTCTGTTTGAGGTGGTTAAACTCCTAGTTCTCCTTTCCACACCACTTTTACTTGCTAACTTACATGCCTCTTTACAACATTTTCCACTTGAGCATGGCTAATCAACTTTTAAAAACTTTCAGAGGAACTGCAGTTGTCTTTCACTAACGTTTGCAGTTTCAGTCAGTGAAACTAAAGATAAGTGGCTCATATTATTTGAAAATAAATAGAATACAGTACATATTAAAAGAAGACAGTAAAAACTTAAAATAAATCACCCCTAACCAAAATTATCTAGCCTCATCATGCATGTCTAAAAGAAAAATATTGAAAAAGGAAGTGAAAGTAAAAACCATAGAGTGCAGTTCAAGGACACACACACACACACACACATACACACACACACACACACCTAACAGGGGAAAAGACCTGAATACAACAAGATCATCATACATTTATACGTGTGTTAGGTTTTGAGCTGATCAATAAATAAATCAGGGAGACTAGTCTAGATCTATTTCGAGCTTTTTAGCTCTCATCAGCTAGCCATATCCTTACTGGGATTTGAACCAGGGCTGTATTGCATATCAGGCAAGAGCCTATAACCATTCAGACAGCCAGGCTCTCCCAATTGCATCAGCTGAGACAGGAGGATTAGTATCTATAATTGTTCCACAACACCCTGTTAGGGCCCCAATTAAGGGAGGAGACATACTGTTTCCTTTTCTGCCTTTCGGCTCATCATTTATATGTGTGTATATATATGTGTATGTGTGTATTTATATATATTGTAGTTTATATGTATTGTTGATTGTGATATTTTTAATTTTACCTGTACACCGCCCTGAGTCCCTTCGGGGAGAGGGGGCGGTCTAGAAATCCAATAAAATAAATAAAATAAATAAATATATATGATTGTGTGTATGTGTATGTGTGTGTGTATGTATGTATGTATATATATGTGTGTGTGTGTGTGTGTGTGTTAGTTTTATGAGCTGATCAATAAATTTAAATTTGAGAGACCAAGATAGATCTATTTCGAGCTTATTAGCTCTCATCAGTTGACCACACTCCACTGGGATTCGAACCGGGGCTGCAATGCATCCAAGGCAGAAGCCTAGCAATACAGCCTAACCGGCTCTACCCATTTCATCAGCTAAGACAGGAGTATTTAGTATAGAGAATTGTTTTCACAACTTCCTGTTAGGGCCCCATTGAGGGAGGAGACATACTGTTTCCCTCTCTGCCTTTCGGCTCATCACCAGAGACCATCTAGACAGAGAACCATAAAACTAACACACATATCTAAAAAAAATTACACAACGTAACTCATGGTTCTCTGTCTCTAGATGGTCTCTGGTGATGAGCCGAAAGGCAGAGAGGGAAACAGTATGTCTCCTTCCTTAATGGGGCCCTAACAGGAAGTTGTGAAAACAATTATCTATCTATCTATCTATCTATCTATCTATCTATCTATCTATCTATCTATCTATCTATCTATCTATCTATCTATCTATCTATCTATCTATCTATCTATCTATCTATCTATCTATCTATCTATCTATCTATCTATCTATCTATCTATCTATCTATCTATCTATCTATCTATCTATCTATCATCTATCTATCCTTCCAACACACACACACATATCTCCAAAACTTAGCAGAGACTTTTATGTTGGATTCAATCTCACTGTTGAGTGTTGAAATGCGCAACACATTGAGGGTGTTACAATTTAGAACTGCGGTTTAGTAGAAGTGGAAAATAATTGATCTCAAAATGAAAATGCGTAGCTTAGCTTTTCAGGGTGAACCTTTTAAATACTTTTTAAATTGTCTGTTTGGGCTGAAATCAAGATAAATTACAGAACCTATTAGCTAAAACCAGAATTGTTTTAAAGAGAGAAACAAGAGGGTTAACTCAAATGGATTTCTATCCACACCTGAACCAAATGTCTTGCGCCCACAGATGTCTTGCCACCCCGAACTCAATCAATATATTCAGGATACTCTTCACTGCATCAAACCTCTGCTACAGAAGGTGTGTATTAAATTTTTCGGGCTGCACTAGGGAACCACAGAACTGGGCCTGGCTAGTCTAGGGAAGAGAAGGACCAGGGGAGACAGGAGAGCAGCCTTCCAGTACTTGAGGGGCTGCCACAGAGAGGTCCCACCCCGGACCACCCCAACATTGTCGCGGAAGTGATGTCCCGGTGCCTGGAGGCCGTGTGAGTCTCGATGGGGAGGAATAGGCTTCGACTCAACCCGTCCGAGACCGAGTGGCTGTGGTTTCCGGCACCACGGCATAGCCAGTTGGTTCCATCTCTGGCTATCGGGGGCAAGTCATTACCCCCGCGGAGAGGGCCCGCAACTTGGGCGTCCTCCTGGATACTCAGCTGTCCTTAGATGATCATACGACAGCTGTGGCCAGGGGGGCTTTTTTCCTATATCCCAGTTGCGCCCCTTTCTGAATCGTGACACCCTACGTACAGTCACTCAAGCCCTCGTCATCTCCCGCCTGGACTATTGCAACACTCTCTACATGGGGCTCCCCTTGAGGTGCACCTGGAGGCTCCAGCTAGTTCAGAATGCGGCCGCGCGGGGGATTTTGGGGGCCTCTAGATGCTCCCATGTGACACCTCTCCTGCACGAGCTGCACTGGCTGCCTGTGGCTTTCTGGGTGCGCTTCAAGGTGCTAGTAACAACCTTTAAAGCGCTCCATGGCAAGGGACCTGGGTATTTGCAAGTCCGCCTCCTACCAAATACCTCCCTCCGACCAGTCCGCTCCCACAGAGAGGGCCTCCTCAAGGTGCCGTCAGCCAGTCAATGTTGGCTGGCGACCCCTAGGGGGAGAGCCTTCTCTGTGGTAGCTCCTGCCCTCTGGAATGACCTACCCCCGACTTATGCACAACCACGGGCCTGTGCCTTTTCCGCCGAGCCTTGAAAACCTATCTATTTCATGCGGCCGGCCTGGCGTAGTTTTTTAATTTGCTTCTATTAGAGGTTTTATAGGGTATTTTAGAGCAGGCTTAATGTTTAATCTATTTTTAGTATATTTATTGTTTTGGATGTTTTACTGTCGTTTTTATTACTGCCTGTTCACCGCCCTGAGTCCCGGAAGGGAGAAAGGGCGGTATACAAATTTGAATAAACTTGAAACTTGAGGAAGGGGGTCAAGCTATTCTCCAAAGCACCCAAAGGCCAGAGAAGGAATAATAATGGATGGAAACTGACCAAGGAGAGATTCAACCTGGAAGTAAGGAGGAATTTTCTGACAGTGAGAGCCATCAATCCATGGAACAGAAGTTGCCTTCAGAAGTTGTGGGAGCTTCATCCCTGGAGGCTTTCAAAAGACTGGACTGCCATTTGTCAGAAATGGTGTCCTGCTTGGGTGGGGGGGTTGGACTAGATGACCTAAAAGGTCCCTTCCAACTCTGCTAATCTGTTTTTCACTGCATATCTTGCAAAGAATTTTTTTCGGATGTACAGTGATCCCTCGTTTTCCGCGGTTAATGGGGACCGGAACCTTCCGCGAAAACTGAAAAACCGCGAAGTAGGATTCGCACCGGAAACTTGAGTTGGTGGACATGTTTAAAGCAAGCACTAGGGGGCGCTTGCCTCCTACCGATGCATTTTTCCCCCCCTGTATTTTTGAAAAACCCGCGAAGCACTGAAGCCGCGAAACATGAAGCCGCGGAAAACGAGGGATTACTGTACCAGTTTCCTCGTATTCCACAGCAAACCGACTTGTGTGATGAAAACTCTAAGCCAAGGGAGCCAGCCCAAGGCGGCCTGCCTGGGTGCAGACCTCTGGAATTCACAGAGGTCTTCTTCAGAGAGAGAGAGAGAGAATATTTATAGCTTGTTTTCGCAACCTTTTTTCAGAACGACGTGGAAAAAGTGGTAGTGGTCATCCTTGATAAGGAGCACCATTCGGTGGAACGATTCGTCTTTGAGATCATGCAGCCCCCACTGCTGGCCATCAGGTGAGGGTCCTCATTTCTAAACCCCAAATGCTGGGTTGCTGGCTCCCATGTCACACCAGTGGTGGGTTCCGGATCCCATTCCAACTGGTCCACATCGACGCGCGCAGAAGGTGCATATGTCTTATCCTCCAGCGACGCCTCTGCGACACTCTAGCTGCTCAGCGGAGCGTTGTGCAGGCACTGTACGCACCATGCGTGTGCACGGAAGCGCCGAAGAGTTTAAGGATAGATAAGGAGTGCGGGTGGGTGGGCCCTCTGGAGCACCGTATTGAAATGGTCCCGATGATCTGGGAAGGCACCGGTATGCCTGTACCGGGGCGTACCGGCTGCAACCCACCACTGTGTCATACCCACAAAATTCTGGAAGGCAGGAGAGTTTGATCCATCAGTCTTTCCTTCATTTCAAGCTTTTTAGCTCTCATCAGCTAGTCATACTCTTACTGGGAGCTAGAAATAGATCTATACTAGTCTCTCTGATTTATTTATTGATCAGCTCATAAAAACTAACACACATATTAAAAAAACCACACAACGGAATTCATGGCTTTCTGTCTAGATGGTCTCTGGTGATGAGCCGAAAGGCAGAAAAGGAAACAGTATGTCTCCTCCCTTGATTGGGGCCCTAACAGGGTGTTGTGGAATAATTATAGGTATTAACCCTCCTGTCTCAGCTGATGCAATTGGGAGAGCCAGGCTGGCTGAATGGTTAAAGGCTCCTGCCTGATATGCAATACAGCCCCAGTTCGAATCCCAGTAAGAGTATGACTAGCTGATGAGAGCTAAAAAGCTCGAAATAGATCTATCCTAGTCTGATTTATTTATTGATCAGCTCATAAAAACTAACACACACACACATATATCAGTGTTTATGTCAAATCACCTGGTATTTATTTATCAGCACAAATTATGTGTGTGTGTGCGTGTGTGTGTGTGTATTAGGTTTTTGAGCTGATCAATAAATAAATCAGGGAGACTAGGATAGATCTATTTCGAGCTCTTTAGCTCTCATCAGCTAGCCATACCCTTACTGGGATTCGAACCAGGGAAGTATTACATGTGAGGCAGGTGTAATTGCCACCAGACCACTGGTTCTTATTCTGATCAGCTGAGACAGGAGAATAAAAGGCGAAAGATTTATACGATCTGAAGAGAAACCAGAGTATAAGTATATGCTTGTGTCACAACACCTTGTTAAGCCCTAATTAAGGGAGGAAGCATACTGCTTTCCTTATATATAAGGATTATATATATGTTAAGTTTTTAAGGGCTGATTAATAAATAAGAGACCAGGATGGATCCATTTCAGGCTTATTAGCCCTTTATATATATGTATATATATAAAATTTCATCTACTTTTTCCTTCTCCAGCTCCGATTCCCTCCTCACCCATGTGGAGCAGCTTCTGCGGGCTTTTATTTTGAAGATCAGTGTCTGTGATGCTGTTTTAGACAACAACCCTCCAGGTAGGACAATTAGCAGAGACGGTAATCTAGTCAGCCGTCGGCCGTCGGGTGCTTGTGAGTTTCAGGGTGATATTAGGACTTTATTTTAGCTTCAGCCGAAGAAAACACCCAGTCCTGAATGAGGGACTTCGGTTTGTTTCCAACAGTCGTCTTCCAGATAAATTTTCCTTCTTCTAGCAATTTTGGGGCAATTGGAAAAAAAACATTCTTTTTTAAGGAATATTTATAACCACAGCAGTAAAATAGAGCGGGAATTCTCTTTATGCACCTCTCCACTTTGCAGGGACCAAAATATGCAGGTGGTCCTCGACTTAAGGACCACAAATTTCCATTGTTATGTGAGTCAGTTGTTAAGCGAGTTTCGCCCCATTTTACGACCGCTTATGCCACAGCTGTTAAGTGAATCACTGCAGTTGATAAGCTAGTATCTTACCTGGTTTCCCCGTTGACTTGATCATTTTGCAAAAGTTGATCCCATGACCCCCGAACACTGCAACCGTCATAAACACGAGACAGTCGCCAAACCTCTACATTTTGATCATGTGACCCATGGGGTGGGGGAGATGCATCCAAGGTGGGTAACTTTGAAAGCCAGTCGCATGCTCCAGCGCCAACGAATTGTTGTAAGTTGAGGACTATTGTAGTTCATCACAGGTTGTAAGTCTGCATCGGGCCACTTTTACTTAAAACCTGGGTCGCTCTCTTTCTCTACCTCGTTTGTGGCAGGCTGCACTTTCACCATCCTGGTGCACACCCGGGAAGCTGCCACGCGCAACATGGAGAAAATTCAAGTGATCAAGGTAAGGAATTGCACTGTTCTGATCGAGGCTTCACCAGCAGTACGAAGCCTCGTCCTCGTCCTGATAAGCCTCTTTTTTATTAAATTGACAGGGAATTCCTCTCCAGCCAAGTGTTTCCTGTCCCACGGTCTTTCAAGATACCGTATTTTTTGGCGTATAAGACGCACCTTTTTTCCTCTAAAAAGAGGCTGAAAATCTGGGTGCGTCTTATACATCGAATACAGCAGTTTTTACCTCCTGAAACTCCACCCCCTTCACCAAAATGGCTGTGCCTAGTCTTATGGAGGCTTCCAGAGTGCTCCTGGGGGCTGGGGAGGGCAGAAATGAGCCTCAAACGGGCAGTTTCCCCCCCCCCCAGCCCCCAGCAGTACTCTATAAGCCTCCATAGGGCTATGCATTCAATTTATTTAACACAAAAATGGCCCATTTTCACGATAAATGGCCCGTTTTTTTGCTCATTTTTGACCCCCCCCCCACCTCCCCAGGAGCACTCTGCAAGCCCCCCCAAGGCTAGTCATGCTTTTTATTTTAAAAAAACCGGCCCCATTTTCACAGAGAAACGGGCTGTTTGGGAGAGGTTTGCAGAATACAAAAGGCAGCAATAAAGTCCTAAGGTTTGTCAGCGATTTTCTTCTCCAGGACATGGATAAATATACCTGGAAACATCAACCTACCTACCTTCTCTCTCTCTCTCTCCCTACCTACTGTATTTATCTCTCTATATACTTCTAACTACTTATCTACACACACACACACTCTCTCCCTACCTACTGTACCTCTCTCTATTCCTTTACCTACCTACTTACACACACACTCTCTCCCTATCACATTTCTCACTCTCTATTCTCTCTATTCCTTTATCTACCTATCTATGCACTCTCTCCCTACCTACCTACTGTATTTCTATTTCTCTCTCTTCCTTTACCTACCTACTCTCTCACTCTACCTACTGTATTTCTCTCTATTTCTCTCTCTCTATCCCTTTATCTACCTACCTACCTACCCTCTCTTCCTACCTACTGTATTCCTCTCTCTCTATTTCTCTCTCTGTCCCTTTACCTACCTACCTACCTACCCTCTCTCTCTACTTACCTACCTACTGTATTCCTCTTTCTTTCTCTCCCTCTCTCTCTCTCCCTCTATCTACCTACCTACTTTTTTTGTAATTTGCCTCTTCAAAACCTTATACTCCGGTGCATCTTATACTCCGAAAAATACGGTAGTTCACAATTCCCGACTTTTATCGGTCTTCGAGAGTGGCCAGGCTGATATCATTCAGACGCCGCAATACTTGGCAAGAATGCAGGAATGAATTGCCTCTTGCAAAGCTGTTCCGTCCCAAGGACCGGCCCATAAATTTTGACTGCTCTCCTCTCCTCTGCCTTCTGTGCATCTGCGTGTCAGGCACTGGACCGAGCTGTTCTTACTCTTCCTCATCAGCCACCTCCAGATCAGGGGAGGTGGGGGGGGGCTGTTGACTCTCCATCCAAGGGCCGATGGACGGCCCAGGCTCCGCCTCCCCCCCCTGCCAGCTCCATTCCCTCTTCCCCCCTCGCAGCTGTCAGGTTGCCCTGATGCCAACCCTAACTCCCATGCTACCTCCCCCTCCTCTGATTCGGCTGCTGGAGGGGCCCAGCAGCCGACAACCCACAACATTATGGGCACCTGGCCACTAGTGTGCATGAAGACGCTATTATGTTTCCAATCCTGTAGGACTTCCCCTGGATTTTGGCCGACGAGCAGGACGTCCACATGCATGACCCCCGGCTGATCCCCTTGAAGACCATGACCTCCGACCTCTTGAAGGTGAGCAGATTCACCTTCTGCGGTGAGCAGATTCATCTTCTGCGGCCAGCCAGCTTGGGAGAGGACAAGCTGACCATTGGATCCAATCCGGTGGTGGGCTTCAAAAATTTTTTAGAACCGATTCTGTAGGTGTGGCCTGCTTTGTGGGAGTGGCTCGCCGGCCATGTGACTGGGTGGGAGTGCCTTGCCAGCCATGTGACTGAGTGGGAGTGGCTTGGCAGTCATGTGACCGGGTGGGCGTGGCCAACTTGTAAAATGTGGTGAAACTCACTTCACAATGCTTCGCAACCAAAATGTTGGCTCAGGAACTCTGGCATTTGAAGCACGCAAGTCTTAAAGCTGTCAAGTTACAAGACCCTTGCACCCCTCACCCTTTACGAAAAAAAAAACCCCCAGGGGTGTTTATACTTGACAGCTTTCAGATTTGTGGACTTCCACTCCCAGAATCCCTCCTCCAGTCATGTTGGCTCAGGAACTCTGGCATTTGAAGCACGCAAGTCTTAAAGCTGTCAGGTGACAAGACCCTTGTAACACCCCTAACCCTTTAGAAAAAGAACCCCCCAGGGGTGTTCAAACTTGACAGCTTTAAGACTTGGGGACTTCAATTCCCAGAATCCTTCCTCTCGCTCTTCCTCTTGATGATGGGCGGACGGGCAGGGGGAGGGAGGGAGCTGGAACCGGTTCTAAATGGCCCTGTAAATTTGTGGAACCTCTTCTATGGAAGAGCTTGGAACTGGCAGGAATCCACCCCTGATCCAACCAAGAAAAATCTATTGGAATTTCCTCCTTTCCTCCTCATTGGCTCTGAGGTCACGTCTCCCTACTCCCTGGGAGAGTCCAGACCTGCAGTTTTTCCCTTGATTTTTTTAAAAAAATCGCATTTCTTTATTTAATTTATATTCTGTCCCACCTTGGAAGTTACGGGCCCTCATCTCTGTTGCTGTTTGAAAGATGGGATGTGGAGGGGTGGATTTGACAGTGTGACCCACCTTTTCTTGCAAAACGGACCCCTCCCCAATCCCCCCCAGCTACCCCTTCGTCGCATTTGCCCCGCAGAGCGATGTTTAATAACTCAGTTTGCTGACTCCTCCCGAATTGTAGGGATTCACACAGCTCATCCGACCCTAAACCAGGAAGTGGCAGCTCCTTTGTGCAATGAACAAAGTCAGTCCCCCCTCAGCGGCTGGTGCCTTTTGCACGGCTGCAAAGAAAGTGTGTGCCCTTGGGATAGAAAAAATTAAAATCTTACACTTAGGCAAGAAAAAGCCAAAAGGACACACATAGACTGGGTGAAACCAGGCTTAATAGCAGTAACTGAGAGGGATCCTGGAGTCTTAGTGGAGAATCAAGTAAATATGAGCTATAAGTGCTCTCTACATGGGGCTTCCCTTGAGGTGCACTCGAAAGCTAGTTAGTCCAGAATGCAGCCGCGTGGGTGATTATGGGAGCCTCTAGATGCTCCCATATAACACCGATCCTGCGCGAGCTGCACTGACTTCCTGTGGTCTTTCGGGTGCGCTTCAAGGTCCTGATGACCATCTTCAAAGCGCTCTATGGCTCGGGACCTAGTTACATGCGAGACCGTCTCCTGCCCCATACATCCCTTAGACCGATACGCTCCCACAGAGAGGGCCTTTTCAGGGTGCCGTCGGCCGGACAATGCCGACTGGCGACACCCAGGGGAAGGGCCTTCTCTGTGGCGGGCCCTGCCCTGTGGAACGACCTATCCCCTGAACTCTGTACCATTACTGACCTCCGCCTCTTCCGCCAGTGTTTAAAAACACATTTGTTTCATCAAGCCGGCCTTACATAGCCTCCGCTGTTGACTAGTATAGATAGTTTTAAAATGGGGGTTTTTAATTGGTTTTAGCGCAGGATTTCATATTTAATAGGTTTTTAAAATGTTATATTTTTGTATTGTTTGTATATTATTTTAATTTTCCTGTGCGCCGCCCTGGGTCCTTTTGGAGAAGGGCGGGATACAAATCGAATAAAATAAATAAATAAAATAAATAAATAAAGTGTGCAGCAACAGCCAAAAAAGCAAATGCAATCCTCAGTTGCATTAACAGAGGGATACAATCAAGGGAGATACTAATACCACTCTATAAAGCCTTAGTAAGGCCACACCTAGAGTACTGCATCCAGTTTTGGTCCCCACACTCTAAAAAAAGAGGTTGAGACTCTAGAACAGTGTTTCTCAACCTTGGCGACTTTAAACCCTGTGGACTTCAAGTCCCAGAATCCCCCAGCCAGGATAGCTGGCTGGGGAATTCGGGAAATTGAAGTTCCACAGGACTTCAAGTCACCAAGGTTGAGAAACACTGCTCTAGAAAAAATTCAGAGAAGAGCAACCAGGATGAAGAGGGGACCGGAGGCTAAAACATATGAACAACGGTTGCAGGAACTGAGCCTGGCTAGTGTAGGGAAGAGAAGGACCAGGGGAACAGGAGAGCAGCCTTCCAATATTTGAGGGGCTGCCCCAGAGAGGAAGGGGGTCAAGCTATTCTCCAAAGCACTCAAAGGTCAGACAAGGAACAATGGATGGAAACTGACCAAGGAGAGGTTCAACCTGGAAATAAGGAGGAATTTTCTGGCAGTGAGAACAATCAACCCATGGAACAGAAGTTGCCTGTGGGAGCTTCATCACTGGAGACTTTCTAGAAGAGACTGGACTGCCCTCTGTCAGCAATGGTGTCAGGTCTCCTGTTTGGGTGGGGGGTTGGACTTGATGACCTCCAAGGTCCCTTCCCACTCTGTTCATCTGTTATCTGGCTCAAATCCCACCTCTCTGCAAAGGCCCCAATCTTGGAACGCCTGATAAATGCAAAATTCCTGATTTGTACCCTTTCCTTTCAGATGCAGCTGTACGTCGAAGAGCGGGCGCAGAAAGGGACTTGAACGCGGATCCTCCCAACCATTTGGGAAGCTGCAATCCAGGGGACGCATGACCAAGCTGCACGCCGTCTCCTGCGACCACATCAGCGCTCGGTCGATGCGCGTGTTCCGAGTCCCTTCCTGGCTACCGGCTGATTGTGGTTCTAAAAAGTGCTCTTAAACCCCGCCAGGTGATTCTCACTTTCTTCAGCCGATTCGGAGAGCCGGGTGCTTTTCAAGTGGCTAGCCCTGAGGGAGGACGGGGGCATGGCAGAATGTGCCTAGAAAGTGGTAATGTCTTGTTTGCTGTGATAACATTCGTCCGTCTTGTTTTAAATGTTAATCGCTACGTTCCGAGGTGCTAAATTAGAACTGTATGATGATGAATTCATTGTTAATAAACTTGAAATGTTGAATCTTGTGAGCAACTGAAATCTGTTAGCCACGTTTCTAAACCGAGAGGAGGGATTTAGAGCCACGCAGATTTGATTTTCAAACATTTTTATGAAAGGCCGCAATTATACAACTTTTCCAGATGTAGCGAAGCTGCAGAAGCAGCAAGGATAAAGTAGAAGAATGTGGGTTAGACAGCACCACCACCAAATGGATTTGCAACTGGCTGACCAACCGCACTCAACGTGTAGTCCTCAATGGAACTGCATCTACATGGAAGGAAGTATGCAGTGGAGCCCCCCAAGGCTCTGTTTTAGGCCCAGTACTCTTCAACATCTTCATCAATGATTTGGACGAGAGAATAAATGGGGAACTCATCAAATTTGCAGACGACACCAAGCTGGCAGGAATAGCCAACACTCCAGAAGATAGGCTTAAGATACAGAAGGATCTTGACAAACTTGGGAACGATCTAACAAAATGAAATTCAATGGCGAAAAGAGTCAGGTTCTACATTTAGTCAACAAAAATGAAATGCACAGGTACAGGATAGGTGGTACCTTGCTCAATAGCAGTAAGGGATCTTGGAGTCGTAGTAGACAACCCTTTAAATATGAGCCAGCCAAGTGCAGCAGCTGCCAAAAAAGCCAACACAGTTCTAGGCTGCATCAACAGAGGGATAGAATCAAGATCACGTGAAGGGTTAATGCCACTTTATAATGCCTTAGTAAGGCCACACTTGGAATATGGCATTCAGTTTTGGTCACCATGATGTAGAAAAGATGTGGAGACTCTGGAAAGAGTGCAGAGAAGAGCAACAAAGAGGATCAGGGGACTGGAGACTAAAACATGAAGAACGGTTGCAGGAACTGGGTAGGTCTAGTTGAATGAAAAGAAGGACTAGGGGAGACATGAGAGCAGTGTTCCAATATCAGGGGTTGCCCCAAAGAAGAGGGAGTCAAACTATTCTCCAAAGCACCCGAGAGCAGACCAAGAAGCAATGGGTGGAAACTAATCAAGGAGAGAAGCAACTTAGAACTGAGGAGGAATTTCCTGACAGAACAATGAATCAGTGGAACAGAAGTTGCCTCCAGAAGCTGTGAATGCCCCAACACTGCAAGTCTTCAAGAAGATGTTGGATAGCCATTTGTCTGAAATGCTATAGGGCTTCCCGCCTGGGCAGGGAGTTGGACTAGATGACCTTCAAGGTCCCTTCCAACTCTGCTATTGTATTGTATTGTAACAAACATCTGTTAACCGATAAAAGATGTACAGATTTATTTATTTTTCTCAGCGCGAGAGAAACAGCCAGGTGTGTGTGTGTGGGACACGGGGGTGGGGGGACAGGACTCCCCTCCCACGCCATTTAAGTTCAAAGGTTAGATCGACCTCCCCCAGAGCCACTTACTGGGCCCCGTGGGAGTTGTAGTCCTATCCAAAGCGAAGCAGCCCATCTCCGTCAGTCTGCCACTCGGGGCCCCAGGGTGAGGCTGCTGTTGGTCACTCGCACGCCGTACCAACCTTCCCAGTATTGCGTGTCTTGGCCTCCGTGACTAAATAAGACGTGTCGGACTCCCGCAGGGTAGTTGTGAAACGTGTGCGACACCTGAGCAGGAAAAACAAAAAGAAAGAGGAGGGGGTGAAGAGGAGCATTTTTTTGGTCCAGTTCCATCACTAGATTAGATTCTAGAATTACAGAGAGGATTTTAAAAACTAGCACTGTTGTGGTCATTTGTCTAGCCTCCTGTTGTGGCCCAACAGGACATCTGGCGGCAGATTCGGACAGTGAGGAGGGTTGGGGAGGAAGGTGGGCCAGTCCTGGTGTCTGGGGAAGGCTCTGAGGGCTCTGTGTCGGAGGCAGAGAGGGGGCCAGGGCTGTCTTGACAGTTATCAGCTGTGCGCATGCGCAGAGTTGCCAGACAAAGGGAACAGCTTAAGAGTTTTTAGAGTTTTAGAGTTTTATTTGATTTATATCCCGCCCTTCTCCAAAAGGACCCAGGGCGGCGCACAAGAATTTAAAATAACATATAAATATACAAAATACAAAATTTAAAAAGCTATTAAATATTTCAGACCTGCGCTAAAACCAATTAAAATCCCCATTTTAAAACTATCTAGTTCTAGTCACTGCGGAGGCTATGTTAGGCCGGCTTGATGAAATAAATGTGTTTTTAAACACTGGCGGAAGAGGCGGAGGTCGGTGATGGTGCGGAGTTCAGGGGGTAGGTCGTTCCACAGGGCAGGGCCCGCCACAAAGAAGGCTCTTCCCCTGGGTGTCACCAGTCGGCATTGTCCGGCCGACGGCACCCTGAGAGGGCCCTCTCTGTGGGAGCGGATCGGTCTAAAGGATATATGGGGCAGGAGACGGTCTCGCATGTAACTAGGTCCCGAGCCATGGAGCGCTTGAACATGCGAGACCGTCGAATAGGGGTCGACTCGGGAGTAAGGCCACAGGTGGACAGTGAATGGCCCCTCCCATTGGGAACAAAGAGGAACGAAAGGGGAGTGGAGTTTGCAGGAGAGAATGAGTTCAATCCATTAGGGGGAAGATCTGTTCCTGACTTCTTGCCAAGGAATTGCTGCTACAGCATGGCGTTTTGAAGATATCGGCCTGGCAGCTCTCCAAGCCTGATCAAGGCCTGTAGTTGTGAAATCTCATGAAAGACTGTCGGCCGGGACTTTGCTGGAGAGGAATTCCCTTTGAACTAAATAAAAGGGGTTTTATCGGGACGCGGAGTCGGCTTCGTGCTTTTGGGAAGCCTAGGTCAGAACAAAAATTACCATGTTGTGTGTGTTACAAACAGCGTCCTTCTCAGCAGGACACTATTATACTTCTTAAGTAAGATCAGTATTTGGCTTGTGAGATGGGTGGTATGTAAGTTTAGTGATAAATAAAATAAACTGTGGGGTGCTCATTCCCTTTGCAGAGAGAAGGAAATTGGGGATGAGGGAGGGAGGAGAAAGAGGACTGTGAAGTCCTGGGTGTACTAAGCTTGCTGGCTTTCTTGCAGAAGTTTCACTACCCAATTAGGCAACATCATCAGTGTTAGAAGGAATGGCATTTGTGGAGAGGAGGGGAACTGTGGGGTCCTTGGTGCTCTCTGAGCTTGATTGCTTTCTTGCAGACGTTTCACGGCCTAACTAGGTAACAGCATCAGAGCTAGAAGGGATAATAAGCAGAGAGCAAACCTCCCTCCTAGCACTGATGATGTTACCTAGTTGGGTCATGAAATATCTGCAAGAAAACAGGATAACTCTGGAACGCCTCAAGCAATTTCAACCAAACTTGGTACACAGATGACTTACTCTCTGGAAACGAATACTGTGGAGGGTAAGACATCCCTAACGCCCCTTGATGTGTGTGTCCATGTGTGCGTATTCCAGCATAACTCTGGAACGCCTGGGCCGTCAAAATGAAAAGGACGGAATTATATCTATAGTGTCAAGTCACAGTACTTTTGACAGTGATCGTGTGCATTTTGGATTCATGTTCTGTTAAGATACAGCCTGTTGTGCCTTAGAATTGCTTCTACTGTACAGCAGAGTAGAATCTTGTGGGGGAGGAACCGGCCCGTGATCCGACATGCTCCTCTACCTGGCGCCATTCTGCATCGCTCCACTGTTCGATCACAACGGGTTCCAACACAAACTCCTGGAGAACAATGTAATCTTTGGACAGGAGCCTCACGCAGAGCTCATACTTGCAGCCGCAGTCGAAACGGGCGGCGAACCTGGGGGAAGAGACGGCGGTCGAAAGAGAACATCAGCTCTTAAAAAAGGTCAATAAAAACGCGGGGGTGTGTGTGTGTCCTCGACTTACGACCGTGACAGAGTTCTTGGTTTCCATCGTTAAGCGAGACAATAGTTCGGCCCGATTATTCCAGCTGGTGTGATCCAGGGGGAAAGGCCTTCTCTGCTGCGGCTTCAGCCTTCTGGAACATCTTGCCTCCCACACTACCGTGTTTCCCCGAAAATACAACAGGTCCTGCTAATAAGCTCAATCGGGCTTTTCAGAGAATGCACCTCAACAAGCCCCCCCCCCCTTGAAACTAAGCCCCCACCCCAACTGCTTAAGCGCAAAAAGAGCCTGCCGCAAAAACAGCCCACGCCCACGCCACTCCAATCGTAAAGGCAGCCTGCCTGCTTCCCTTCCCTGCCCTCCCTTTAGCGAGGGGTGGGGGAGAAGCGAGGTGCGCCTCTTACCTGTCCAGCCCAGCTGCGTTCCTCGCCCAGCTGCATTCCTCGAAAGGGCGAGGAACGCAGCTGGGCTTGATATGTAAGAGGTGCGCCTCCAGCCTTGCTGGAACAGGCCCTTGTTCTCCATTTCTGTCTTTCTCTTTCCCCTCTTTCTCTTTCCCTTGTCTTTTCTTTCTTCCCCTTTCTCTTTCTCTCCTCTCTTACCATCTTTCCCTTTCTCTCTTTCCCTTTTCCCAATTTCCCTTTTCTCTCTTTCCTTTTCCTTCTTCCCCTTTAAGAACATAAGAACAGCCTTGCCGGAAGAGGCCACAGCCCATCCAGTCCAGCCTTCTGTCTCCCACAGTGGCTCCCCATTTGCTTCATGGTCTTCCCAAGCAGACGTCTTCACCTGCTTGTGATTCCCTGCAAATGACATTGAGAGATATCCTGCCTATCTCTCCAACCCGGAGGGTGTCCTTAGGCATCCATAAGGATAGCCATGGATACCCTTGTTCTCCATGAACTCCTCTCATCCTTTCTTAAGAAGGCTGACAGCTGTCACTGCTTCTTCTGGCAGGGAGTTCCATAGACCAGTGGTCCTCTGGGTGAAAAAGTACCTCCTCTTATTTGTTTGAGGTCTAGCTATCAAAAGTTTCATGGAGGGCCCCCTAGTTCTAGTGTTGTGCGATAGGGAAAACGGTTTTTCCTTTTCTACTTTGTCCACCCCGTGCATGATTTGATAGACTTCAATCAGGTCACCTCTCAGGCGCCGTCGTTCTAGAGTGAAGAGGCCCAGCTGTTGCAGCCTCCGATGGTAAGGAAGGTGTTCCAGCCCCCTAATCATTCTGGTTGCCCTCCTCTGCCCCTTTTCCATTTCCATAATCTCCTTCTGAAGGTATGGTGACCAGAACTGTACACAATACTCCAGATGGGGCCTCACCATAAATTTATAAAGAGGCAAAATGACACTTGCTGACTTATTTTCTATACCCTTCCTAATGATCCCTAGCAATGAGTTTGCTTTTTTCACTGCTGCGGCACACTGGGTTGACACCTTCATTGAGCTGTCCACCAGGACACCAAGGTCCCTTTCCTGGTTAGTTGCAAGGGGTTCAGACCCCATCAGTTTATAGATGTAGTTGGGTTTTTTTGCCCCAACGTGCATCACTCTGTACTTATTAATGTTGAAGCTGATTTGCCACTGGTTTGCCCACTCCCCCAGTGTCAAGAGATCCCTCTGGAGCTCCTCACTCTCTCTCTCAGTTTTTACTACCCTGTAAAATTTAGTGTTGTTGGGGAATTTGGCTACGTTGCAGTTTATTCCTAGATCGCTTATGAAGAGGTTATTCCCCAGGGACGGGAAGAAGGCAGGCTGCCTTTGCGATTGGGGTGGGGGTGGAGGGCGCCTCTTACCTTTCCAAGTCTGCTACGGTCCTCGCCATTGTGTCCAGCAAACCCCTTCTCGCTATTGGACACAATAGCGAGGAATGTGATGGAGCTGGAAAATTAAAAGGCGCACCTCGCTTCTCGCCTGCCCCAGAAAATAATAACCCTCCCCCTCTAATAAGCCCAAGGCTTATTTTGTGGGTAAAAAAAAATATAATGCAATACAATAGCAGAGTTAGAAGGGACATTGGAAGTCATCTAGTTCAAGCCCCTGCCTAGGCAGGAAGCCCTATACCGTTTTAGACAAATGGCTATCCAACATCTTCTTAAGGACTTCCAGTGTTGGGGCATTCACAATTTCAGGTGGCAAGCTGTTCCACTGATTAATTGTTCTAACTGTCAGGAAACTTCTCCTCAGTTCTTAGTTGCTTCTCTCCTTGATTAGTTTCCACCCATTGCTTCTTGTTCTGCCCTCAGGTGCCTTGGAGAATAGTTTGACTCCCTCTTCTTTGGGGCAGCCCCTGAGATACTGGAAGACTGCTATCATGTCTCCCCTGGTCCTTCTTTTCATTAAACTAGACATACCCAGCTCCTGCAACCGTTCTTCATATGTTTTAGTCTCCAGTCCCCTAATCATCTTTGTTGCTCTTCTCTGCACTCTTTCTAGAGTCTCCACATCTTTCCTACATCGTGGTGACCAAAACTGAATGCCGTATTCCAAGTGTGGCCTTAACAAGGCATTATAAAGTGGTATCAACCCTTCACATGGTCTTGATTCTATCCCTCTGTTGATGCAGCCTAGAACTGGGTTGGCTTTTTGGGCAGCTGCTGCCCACGGCTGGCTCCTATTTAAATGGTTGTCCACTAGGACTCCAAGATCCCTTTCACAGTTACTGCTATTGAGCAAGGTACCACCTATCCTGTACCTGTGCATTTCATTTTTGTTGCCTAAATGTAGAACCTTTCTCTTTTCGCCATTGAATTTCATTTTATTAGATAGTGCCCAATGTTCAGGTTTGTTCAGATCCTCCTGTATCTTAAGCCTATCTTCTGGAGTGTTGGCTATTCCTGTATGTAAGACCCTGTCGTATTTTTGGGGAAACATGATACAATATGAGGTTGCCCCCCTCCAACCAGGGGTGGGATTCATCCGATTCGGATGAAACGGATGCTAATTTTACATCTGGTTTGCCGAACTGGTAGCTGCAAGGAGTGGCTGGCCTCGCCCACTCTGCCCCTCTTCTTCCAGGAGTCTCCATGCGGCCTGTTTTGGATGCCAGGTAAATGCAGGGCCTGCACGGAGGCTCCAGAGGGCGGGGGGAGGGAAACAGGCCTCCCGGAATTTCCGGAACACCCCCTCCTGAGTAGGCCACACCCATCATGGTCACGTCCACCCAATAACTGGGCAGAGAAGAGGTGGCTAAAACAGTTGTAAGTCGAGAACGACGGTCTTTGTGCGAAAGCAAGGAGCACAAGGGGTGCCATAATACAGGTAGCCCTCCACTTGCAACCATTCGTTTAGTGACCGTTCAAAGTTCCCGCCGCACTGAAAAATGTGACTTGCGACCGTTTTTCACACTGACGACCACCCCTGCGGTCACGTGATCAAAATCCAGATGCTAGGTAAGAGCCTCCTACTTACGACCGTTGCAGAGTCCTGGTGTGTGTGTGTGTGTGTGTCGTGTGATCTCCTTTTACGACCTTCTGACAAGTCCACAGGGAAGCCCGATTCACTTAACAACCGGGTGACTCACTTATCAACAGAAGTGATACGCTTAATGACGGTGGCAAGAAATGTCGTAAAATGGGGCAAAACTCACTTAGCGAGTGTCTCGCTCGGCAGTGGAAGTTTTGGCCTCCATTATGGTCGTAAGGCGAGGACTACCTGCATTGTGTCTCCTGCTTTGACGGAGCCGTTCGTTTGGCGCTACCGAACACCGCCTCAGCACTTCCTCAGCTTCCTGCGCCCGTCCGTCTGCCTCTCCTCCCTGCCACTCACCAGTCGCTCACCACAATATCAGGCCGGGCTTCGTCCATCAACCGATCCCAGTAGCCGTGATTCCGTAAAGTGATCATCTGCCTCTTCATGCATGAGCTGGCAAGGAAGAGAAAACCACCGGTTGTTACCAGCCTCCATCATCTTCTTTTAACGACCCCATAATCCCTTGTGGGGCAACTGAATGGAACTGAGTGTTTTACTGGCTAGATGCCACTCCTGTCACCAGTACGGAGTTATACAGTATTCAGCAGATATATTCTCAACATGGTGAGAGAGAGAGAGGGGGGGGGAGAGCAAGAGAGAGAGAGTAAGAGATAGAGAGAAAGAGAGAGAGAAAGAGAGAGAAAGAGAGAGAGAGGGAGAGGGAGAGAAAGAGAGAGAAAGAGAAAGAGAGAGGGAGAGAGGGAGAGAGGGAGAAAGAGAGAGAGTAAGAGAGAAAGAGAGAGAGAAAGAGAGAAAGTGAGAGAGAGAGAGAGAGAGAAAGAGAGAGAAAGAGAAAGAAAGAGAGAAAGAGAGAGAGAGAAAGAGAGAGAGAGAGAGAGAGAGAGAGAGAGAGAGAGAGAGAGAGAGAGAGATATCTGCCTAGGATCGAAATCACAGCTTCCTGATTGTGAGGCGAGAGCTCCACTTCTAGGCCACCGCACCACCTTTTGTTACAAGCCTCCATGCAGAGCGCAAACTACGAATCGTAGTTAAATGGCTTCTCAAGTAATTAAAGTTCCTTCTTGGGAAAATCGGCACTTTTTTGAACAGTGATGGCTGAAAGGGGGTGGTTGATTTATAACAGATGACTCCCCTTCCCCTTCCTACTCCCTCCCTCATCTTTTAGCCGTTGTAGTGCGCATTTTTCTACAGGTAGTCCTCAACTTACAACAGCTCATTTAAGGACTGTTTGAAATTACAACAATACTGGAAAAATGGGATTTACAACCATTTTATAATGGATGGAGAATGTGCAGCCTGCACCAAATGAGGTAGAGAAAGAAAGAAAGAAAGAAAGAAAGAAAGAAAGAAAGAAAGAAAGAAAGAAAGAAAGAAAGAGAACGACAGAAAGAAAGAGAATGACAGAAAGAAAGAGAACGACAGAAAGAAAGAAAGAAAGAGGGAGGGAGGGAGAGAGGGAGAGAGATTTTAAATAAAAGAGGCAGGATCCAAAGTTACAACATATGATTAAATTCAGGTAGTCCTCAATTCGTTTAGTGACTGTCCAAAGTTACAACAGCATTGAAAAAGATGACTTATGACCATTTTTCACACTTACGACGGCTGCAGCATCCGCACGGCCAGGGGATTTATATTCAGATGCTGAGCAACTGTGTTCGTATTTATGACGGTTTGCAGTCTCCTGGGGTCCCGCAATCCCCTTTTGCGACCTCCTGATCGGCAAAGCCAACGGGGGAAACTGGATTCACTTAACCATGTGACTAATTGAACAGGTGCAGTGATTCACTTAACAACCGTGAGAAGGAAAGTTGTAAAACAGGACAAAACTCACTTAGCAGCTGCCTCACTTAGCGACCTAAATTCTGAGCTCAATCGTCCTAAGTTGGGCACCACCTGTATTTTTGTCCTCAACTTACGACCACAATTGATCCTAATATTTCCGTTGCTAAGTGAGACAGCTGTTAAGTGCATTTTGCCCCATTTTATGACTTTCCTTGCCACAGTCATGAAGCGAATCCCTGCAGTCGTTAAGTAAGTCACATGGTTGTTAAGTGAATCTGGCTTTCCCCATGGACTTTGCTTGTCAAAAGGTCGCAAAAGGGGATCGCGGGACCCTGGGACACTGCGACCGTCGTAAATATGAGTCAGTTGCTAAGCATCTGAACATTGATCACATGACCCCTGGAGATGCTGCAGCCATCGTAAGAAAAGCGGTCATCAGTCAGGTTTTTCAGTGCTGATGCAATTTCAAATGGTCACTAAGCAAATTTTATATGGTTTTATTTTGTTAATGATGGAAGCCGCCTAGAGCAGTGATGGGGAACCTTTTTTGGCTCTTGTGCCAAAAAAGGGGGGTTGTGCGTGGGCATGCCACACCTATAATGTTATGTATACTGCTACATCCCTTCGGCCGATTCGCTCTCACAGAGAGGGACTTCTCCGGGTGCCGTCCACTAGGCAATGCCAGCAGGCGACGCCCAGGGGAAGGGCCTTCTCTGTGATGGGCCCGACCCTCTGGAGTGACCTTCCCCCTGACATTAGAACGACCACGGACCTCCGCTCCTTCCGCCAGAAACTCAAAACCCACCTGTTTCATCTAGCCGGCCTGGCCTAATTCCATGCCTCCCACCTCAGTTTGTAATTTTAAATTATGTTATTAGGTTCTGAGGTTAAGTTTTTAATTTTTATAAATTTGTACAGGGGATTATTTAATTCGATTTTAGTTTATATGTATTGTTGATTGTCATAATTTTAATTTTTACCTGTACACCGCCCCGAGTCCCTTCGGGGAGAGGGGGCGGTCCAGAAATCCAATAAATGAAATGAAATGAAATGTGCACGACGCCCTGCTTTTGGCATGCTTTTTTCGCCCTCCCCAGGCTCCAGAGGCTTTCTAGGAGCCTGGGGAGGGTGAAAACAGCCTCCCTTCCCCATCTCCAGAGGCTTCCGGAGCTTCCCTGAAGCCTCCAGAGGGCGAAAAACGGCCTCAAAAGAAGGCCTGAATCAGCTGGCCAGCACACACATGAGCATTGGAGCTGATAGGACAATGCCTCGCAAGCCCTAAGAAATGGTTCCGAGTGCCACCTGTGGCACCCGTGCCATAGGTTCGCCATCCCTGGCCTAGAGTCACCCTGGGGTAAGATGGGCAGCCAGTAAATAAAATGAAATAAATAAATAAAAAAAAAATGAAATAAATAAAATAAAATATAAAATAATAATAAAATACAATAAATCAGATAAAAAAATAAAATATATAATATAACATAAAAATAAAACAAAACTATATATGATAAAACAATAAAAATATAAAGTAAAATAAATAAAGATAATAAAAAATAAAGTAAAATAAATAAAATTAAACAAACTAAGCTAAAAATAAAGTAAAATAAAATAAATAATAAAATTAAAATAAAATATAAAATAATAAAATACAATAAACTAAAAAAAATAAAAAATAAAATATAAAATAAAATATAAAATATAAAATAATATAAAATACAAAATATAAAATATAAAACATAAAAATATAAACAATAAAAACAATATAATATATAATATAATGTAACAGCATAAGATAATATAAAAATAAAAAATATAATATAATAATAAAATAAAAAATATAATAAAGAATAAAAAATATAATAAAGAATAAAAAAATTAAATAATAAAAAATAAAGTAAAATAAATAAAATAAAATAAAATAAAAATTAAACTAAACCAAAATAAATAATAAAATTAAAATAAAATTTAAAATAAAATACAATAAACTAAATAAACTAAAATATAAAACATAAAAATATTAAAAATATTAAAAAATTAAGAATATAATATATAACAACACATTATATAAAAATAAAAAATAAACTAAAACAATAAATAAAAATAAAACTAAATAAAGTTAAATTTAAAAATAAACTAAAATAAATAAACTAAAATTAATTTTTTTCCCCAAGCTTCCAGTTTCCAAGCTGCTCATGGTAAAAACTCAGTTGGGAGTTTTCCCACCATCGAAGGAGCCCCTTTAACGACAGTCAAGCCACGTGTTAGAAACCCCGCAAGAAGTCCCTCCAACTGGCCAAAGACCAGCAAGTCCCAGGCCGTCACGCTACTCACTCGTAGGATGTCACGAAGTATTTCTGAACGTGCGGAAGATGGAAATTTCTTCCGTGATCTCCTGGAATGTCCTCGATTTTCCAGCCGTTGCCTTCGTCGGATTCTTTCTCCCAGGCCTCAAAGCCTTCTGTGGCGGGAGAGAGGAGACACAAAGAAGGGAGCGGCACTGCAGGTTGGATGCTCGGCACTTTGGAAGCATTTCAAGGTAGGGAAAGGAGACCACCAGGAGGTTATGCCCTTTTTTTTTTAATTGCTTAGCCATATTGGAAAATCAGTTTGGATCTCCTGGTGGTCTTCCATCCTGACCTTGATTTGCTTTAATCTAGGATCCTGGTCAGGAGCTTCAGGGAAAACAACCTCCCACTGGTCCAAAACCGGACCCCCAAAAGAGCCCCGCCCCCTTGACCCCTTCCCACCTTCAGCACAGGGGTTCTTGATCAGGTTCCTCTTCAGGCTGCAGAGGAAATAGAAATCACGCCAGTCCGGGATGGGGCTGTCCAGAGGCTCCGGCCAGTAGCCCTCCCGCTGGCACTTGAGCCTCCAGAGCGAAGGCAAGTCTACCAGCCCGCGCCAGAAGGAGCAGACCATCCGGCAGTGACGCACCAGGTCCTGGGCGGGCACCAGCACCAGCACCGCAATCAAGGCATCCTCAGGGAGGGTCTCCATCCTTGTCATCTGTGAAGAGCAAAAAAGAGAGAGAAAAGGAAGGAAGGAAGAGAGAAAAAGAGAGAGGAGAGAGAGAGAAGGAAGAGAGAGAAAGGAGAGAAGAGAGTGAGGAGAAAGAGGAGAAAAGAAAGAGAGAGAGTGGAGAGAGAGAAAGGAGGAGAGAGAGACAGAGAAAGAGAGAGGGGGGAGGGAGAGAGAGAAAGGAGGAAAGAAAAAAGAAAGAACGAGAGAGAGAGAAGAGAGAGACAGGAGAGAGAGATAGGAGAAAAGAGAGAGAATGGAAAGAGAGGGAAAGGGAAGGAGAAGAGAAAGAGGGAGGGAAAAAGGGAGAGGGAGAGATGGAGAGGGAAAGAGATAGAAAGAAAGTAAGAAAGAGAAAGAAAAGAGGGAGGGAGGGTGGAGAAGAGAAAAGGGGAGAGGGGGAGGGAAAGGGAGAGTGAGAGAGGGAAAGGCGAGATGGAGAGAAGGAAATAAATAAATGATATAAAAGAGGGAGGGACAGAAAAAAATAAAGAAGAAAGAAAGAAAGAAAGAGATGAGAAAAGAGAATGGAAAGAAAGAGAGGGAAAGGGAGGGAGAAGAGAAAGAGGGGGGGAAAGAGGGAAAGGGAGAGATGGAGATAGAGAGGGAAAGAGAGAGCGAGAGAGAAAGAAAGAAAAGAGGGAGGGTTGAGAAGAGAAAGAGGGAGAGGGAAAGAGGAAAAGGGGAGATGGAGAGAAGGAAATAAATAAAGATAGAAAAGAGGGAGGGAAACAGTGAAATGGAGAGGGAGAGATCGAGATGGAGAGGGAAGAGAGGGAAAGAGAGAGAGAGAGAGAAAGAAAGAAAGAAAAAAAGAAAGAAAAAAGAGAGGGAGGGTGAAGAAGAGAAAGAGGGAAAGAAAAATATATATAAAAGAGGGAGGGAAAGAGAGAAAGAAAGAAAGAAAGAAAGAAAGAGAGAGAGAGAGAGAGAGAGAGAGAGAGAGAGAGAGAGAGAGAGAGAGAGAGAGAGAGACTGAGTGGCCTTGGAGCTTCATTGACGTTTGCAGAGGTAGAACCTCCCCGGTCAAGGGTAGTCTACCTGAGCGGGACGATTGAGCGAGAAGGGCGGGGCAGCCCCTGCAGGGGCTCCAGCAGTCCTCCAGGCAGCGACATCTGGGGGATCCGGAGCCGTGGAGCCCTCCCCTCCAGCACCCACCCGGGGGGAGGGGAGGAGGACGGCCCCCTCCCCTCCTCTGCAGCCCCGGAGCTCCTCTCCCCCCCCTCTCTACGCCCCCTCCCATCCCGGAAGCAGCGTCCGCCCCGCCAGCTGGGAGCTCCGCACCTACCAGAAGCGCAGCAGATGCTCCGCGCATGCGCCGCCCGGGCGGGGGAAAACGAAAACGAAAGGAGGCCGGAATCCTGGCAGAGCTACTAAAAGGGAAGAGGGGCGCGGCGCTTCCCAGACTTCCGAGCTCCCTGGGCGAGGTTTCCCCTGGCTCGGCCCTCTCTCCGTCTTTCGGAGCCCCGACAGGGGCAGGTGGGGTCCGGGGGAAGTCCTCTCACCCTCTCCAGGTGGAAAGAGCTGCGGAAAAAGGACCAAGGGGCGTCTGCGGTGGGAATCCCTTGCTGGGGGTGGGCGTGGCCTGTGGATTGCGTCATCGCATGCAAATGAGCGGGATTCCCTTTTCCCCTCTCCCTCTTGGGAGGGGGTCTCCTCCGCCCTTCTCTCTCTCAGACCCCCCCCTCCTCCCGCCAAGAAGAGCCGCGGTCAACGGGAATCCGCCCGGCTCCATCCAACAGCGCCGCTGAAAGAGGGCTTCTGAGCGTGTGCAGAGCGCCCCTTCCTTTCCCTGGCGTGATTGATTTGGGGAGGGAGGGGTGGGGTGTCTCCCATCGGACTCCTTCATCGGTCCCTACTCGCCTTGGCTGCTCTGGAAAGCGAGCGGCGGCCCGACCTGGTTAGAAAGGCGTGGATGGGAGGCCACGAGGAGATCCCAGGAGTGGGACTTTTATCTGGGATCGTGTTCCTGACGCCTGAGTCTTTCAACTCAGACCCCTCCCCAATGAAGAGTGGCGGGGGGGAAACACCCTCCCGTGTATTCTCCCCCACTTTCCTCCGGGCCACCCCACCCTGCCCATTAGGGGTTACACTGGCACAGATGGGGGGGGGGGGTGCCCCTCCCTTGCTCCCCTTGCCTGGCCGGCGTCCCGTTGGAGTTACTTGCCTGCGACAAGCAGCCCAGCCCAGCCCAGCCCCGGAGGGGAGGGCGGAGTCTCTCGCCCGGCGTCCTCAAAAGCTCCCGGGCTGCTGTCTCACTCGCTACCCTCGTCCGCCTGCCCGCTTGCAACTCCCGGCATCGCTCTTCCCAATGGTAAGTCCTTGGGGTCTCCCTCCCTCCCTCCCTCCCTCCTCTTCCTCCTCTTCCTAACCCCCCAAAACTCTAGAAGCCCTTAATTCTTCCACCGGGGGAGGGGAATTCAGCCCCCCCCCACTCCCCAACTGTGCAAGCTTTGCAGAGCTGCAGGTCTCTTCGGCAGGAATTGGGTCAGATGAGAAGAAGAAGAAGAAGAAGAAGAAGAAGAAGAAGAAGAAGAAGAAGAAGATGATCAGGGGGAGAGAGGAGAAGGAGAAGAAGAAGGAGAAGAAGAAGAAGAAGAAGAAGAAGAAGAAGAAGAAGAAGGCTCGTGGGTGGGAGACCCCCCTCCCCAAAGGGGAACAACTTCTTGCTCCTTCTTGCAATGGGGGTGGGGGGGATTTAAGATAGCCCCTCCACCCCAGGAACTCTGCAAAAGAGAATTTGGGAAGGGATTTTTTTCCCTCGGGGCTCGGGAGCAAAGAAGGACCAGGATGGATGCAGAGGGAACGAGGCAGGTCTTTGGAAGGGAGCGTGCGGCTAGAAAGACTGACTCATTCCCTTGGCAGCCCTGGCGAAGTGGATCTCCCATCTCCGACCAAAATCCCCGGTCAGCAACTTCGATCGGCCGGAAAGTTGCCTCCGAAGGCAGATTCTGCTCTCTACAGATGAACAGAGTTGGAAGGAACCTTGTAGGTCATCTAGTCCTACCCCCTGCCCAAGCAGGAGACCCCACACCATTTAACAGATGAGCAGAGTTGGAAAGGACCTTGAAGGTCATCTAGTCCTACCCCCTGCCCAAGCAGGAGACCCCACACCATTTAACAGATGAACAGAGTTGGAAAGGACCTTGAAGGTCATCTAGTCCAACCACCTGCCCAAGCAGGAGACCCCCCACCATTTAACAGATGAACAGAGTTGGAAGGGACCTTGCAGGTCATCTAGTCCAACCTCCTGCCCAAGCAGGAGACCCCCCACCATTTAACAGATGAACAGAGTTGGAAAGGACCTTGAAGGGTATCTAGTCCAACCTCCTGCCCAAGCAGGAGACCCCACACCATTTAACAGATGAACAGAGTTAGAAAAGACTTTGCAGGTCATCTAGTCCAACCCCCTGCCCAAACAGGAGACCCTACATCTGCCTCTACCTAGGATCGAACTCACAACCTCCTGATTGGGAGGCAAGAGCTCCACTTCTCTTGACTGACTTCTGAGAGTGGCAATGGGGTGGTGGTGGTGGAACTAACTCAGCAGGGTCTGACATGAGCGTTGATGCCAACCGCCAACCTCAATTTAGCCAAAAACCGAGGAACAAAGGCGCTTGATTGCTGCTAGATGTGTGCCAACTCCCTCCTTTTGCCCCCATTCAAGGATGCCCTTCCGGAGCCCCTCCTGGTGCGGATCCTGGCCGGCTTGCCCGCCCTCGACCTGGTGCTGGTGTGCCGCCTGGTTTGCTCCCAGTGGAAGGCACTGGTGGACGGAGGGGCTCTCTGGCTGCTGAAATGCCAGGCGGAGGGCTTCGCCGAGAAGGAGACGGACGTGGATGGTGCAGAGAGCTGGCAAACTTTCTACTTTCTCCATAAGAAGAAGCGGAATTTGGTCAAGAACCCCAACGGAGAAGGTAAACAGGTGCCAACCCTCCCAGCCTTGGGAGATGGGCCGGGTGTGGGGCAGCCCCTGAGCCAGATCTGGACAGCCCCTTCCCCGCTTGGTCCTTTTTCCCCCCGAGCCAGGTGCTCTGCCCCCCCCCCCGAAGGGAGACCCTCAAAGGGCATCAGGAGGGTCCTTCTCCCAAGCGGGGGAATTCGTTTCTCCCATTCTGTTTGGGGAGGGGGATATTTGGGGCAAGGGTGAGCGTCCTTTGAGGCTCTCCTCTCCTCCTCCTCTCAGAGGGTCTGCAGCACTGGGAGGACGTACAGGACGGTGGTGACGGCTGGAAAGTGGAAGAGCTGCCCGGCGATTTCGGAAAAGATTTCCCCAGGGAGGAAGTCCGCACCTATTTTGTGTCCTCTTTTGAGTAAGTCCATTTCGACGTCTTCTGGGCAGCTCTGGACGGTATGTGTGTGTATGTGTGCGCGCATTTTGGATTCACGTTCTGTTATGATATAGCCTGTTGTGCCTTAAAAAGGCTTCTACTGTACACCACAGTGGAGTTTCTACTCCGGCTTCTACTCCTCCACAAGGGGGCGATGTCCCCAGAGCTCAGGGAACCCAAGGGGAACCCAAAGCATTCTGCTTTCCCTTTTTTAAAAATAATCAAGTTTCTAGTCCTTGTGGTAAAAAAAAAGATGTCAGGCCTGGAAGCAGCAGCTTTGATCCTTTTTCACATGGCCTTTTTGCTCCTTAGCTGGTGCAGCAAATCCCAAATCATCGACCTGCAAGCTGAAGGCTACTGGGAGGAGTTGATGGACACCACCCAGCCCAAAATCGTAGTGAAGGACTGGTGAGTGGCCAGGGGTCCCCGAGCCCCCCCCTTGTATCTCCCTGAGGTCACCCGTTACCTCCCAATTCCCCTCCCTCAACTCCTATCCTCAAAACAATGCTATGGAGCACAGCACACCAGAACTACCGTAATTTTTGGAGTATAAGACGCACCTTTTTTCCCTCAGAAAAGAGTGTGAAAATATGGCTGCGTCTTATACACCAAATACAGCATTTTTTTTGCCTCCTGAAACCTCACCCTCTTTGCAAAAATGGCCATGCATAGCCTTTAGGGGGCTTTCGGAGAGCTCCTGGGTGCTGGGGAGGGCAGAAATGAGCACAAAACGGGCGGTTCTTGGCTCATTTTTGCCCCCCCCCTCAACCTCCTCAAGAGTACTCTATAAGCTTCCTAAAAACTATGCACGGCCATTTTTTGGGGGGGGGAAAAGGGGCTGTTTTCGCGAAAAACGGGCCGTTTTTGGGAAGTTTGCAGGGTGCAAAAACTTTTTTTAAAAAAAAATTGCCTCTTCAAAACCTTGGTGTATCTTATACTCTGGTACATCTTCTGCTCTCTACATGGGGCTCCCCTTGAGGTGCACACAAAGGTTAGTTCAGAATGCGGCCACGCGGGTGATTATGGCAACTTCACGGTGTTCCCATATAACACCTGCCCTGCGCGAGCTGCACTGACTACGTGTGGCCTTACGGGTGCGCTTCAAGGTGTTGATTACCATCTTTAAAGCGTTCCATGGCTCGGGGCCTAGTTATATGCGAGACCGTCTCCTGCCCCATACATCCCTTTGTCCGATCCGCTCCCACAGAGAGGGTCTTCTCCGGGTGCCGTCAGCCGGGCAATGCCGGTTGGCGAGGCCCAGGGGAAGGGCCTTCTCTGTGGCGGGCCCTACCCTCTGGAACGACCTGCCTCCCGATCTCCGTACCACCTCAGACCTCTGCCTTTTCCGCCAGCGTTTAAAAACGCACCTGTTTCAGCAAGCCGGCTTAGGGTAAATCCACCTGATAAACGACTGAGGGTTAGTTATACAAATTTTTAATCAGAGGGTTTTTTTTTTTTTATTATTGCAAAAGTTTTATTCAGACAAGTTTTCCCCCCTTTTACCCCCCCGACATGTAATATAAAATCACATACAAAAAGTATACCCCTCACCTCCCCCCATCTTAAAATAAAGTTCTCATTCAAATATTGAGTATTATACCCCCGACCAACATGATATAAATTTAGTATAAAATACATCAGTCTCTCCCTAACACCCTTTCTAAGTTAATTCAGCATCATAACATGACCATATCCCATTATACCCATCTCTATATTGCTTATCCACTTATATTTCCCCACCCTCCACCCTAACCCACCCCCACCTCCCAGTCAATCCCACCCCCCCTGAGTTCCGCTGTACACCACTTTAAACATTCCAAACATCCCAGATATTGTTTAATCTATTCACCTATCAATCCAAACATTCCTACCTAAAAGCTACATGGTATTTCCCAGTCTGATATTTATTCTGTATATAATTAATCCATTTTGCCCATTCCTGCATGTAGCTCTCCTGCTTCTGGTCTTTTAGGAAAGCTGAAAGTTTTGCCATTTCCGCAAACCCCGCCACTTTTTGAATCCATTGAGCAATTGTCGGTACAAAATCTTTCTTCCAATGTTGAGCAATCAACAACCTAGCTGCTGTAACCATATACAAAAACAATTTTGTATCCCCTTTACAAAAATCCTTAGTTATGCCCAATAGAAACATTTGCGGGGTAAATTCTAATCTTTTCTTAAATACGTTTTGCATAACCCACCATATTTTTATCCAAAAAGCTTTGACCTTATTGCAAGTCCACCATACATGGAAGAAAGTAGCATCTAAACACCCGCATCTCCAGCATTTAGGTTGAAAATTAGGATACATACATGATAATTTCTTAGGATCCAAATACCATCTATAAAACATTTTATAAAAATTCTCCCTTAAACTTTGTGACTGTGTAAATTTAATATTTTGAACCCATATTTTTTCCCACGTATCCAACATAACGGGTTCATCAAAATTCTGAGCCCATTTAATCATACAATCCTTGACCAACTCGCTTTCTGAATCCCTTTCTAACAGTACATTATATATTCTTTTAACATGTTTTGGGCCAGTCTCTTTTATCTGCTTGATCAACTCCACTTCTTTCTCCATAAAACCAATCCTGCGATCTTCTTTCCATCTCTTCTGTAACTGTGTGTAGTGTAACCAATTTAAAGTAATTCCTGCCTCCAACAGTTGTTCCAAAGTTTTCATCTGCCATTCGCCCCTGTCAAAAGTAAGCACATCTTTATATAAACACCCCCCGAGTGACTTAGTATTTGTAATCCACATGGTGTCTGCAAGATCCAACCAAAGCGGTATTTTATAATCCCAATTAGGCCGGTGCTTCCTCCAAATTCTCATCAGGGCACTTCGGAGAACATGATTGTTAAATACTTTATCCACCTTTTCTTCATAAAACAGATATGCATGCCAACCCAACACAAGATCATGACCTTCTATATTCAATAGTTCAAATTTTGTTTTCCCAAACCAATCTGCCACGCACGTCAATGCCGCCGCTTCATAATACAATCGGAGGTTTGGGAGTCTAAGGCCACCTCTTTCACGAGTATCTTGCATAATCTTCATCTTTACTCTCGGCTTTTTCTCCTTCCAAACAAATTTATTTAATGTTGCTTGCCAATCTGACAAGATTTTATCTGATTTAAGCACCGGTATCATCTGAAATAAAAAAATGAATCTAGGTAGAATATTCATTTTAATTGCTGAAATCCTTCCAAGCAGAGATAGTTGTAGCTTATTCCAAGCTTGAAGATCCTTCTGTATCTGTTGCCACAACACTTCATAATTATTTGAAAAAAGTTTTGTATTTATTTCTACAATTTGTATTCCTAAATATTTAACTTTAGAAACTATTTCAAAACCTGCCAAGCTTTCAAGTGACTTCCTCTGATTCTCTGACATATTTTTAACCATCATTTTCGTTTTGCCTTGATTCAGTTTAAACCCAGACACCACACCAAATTCTACTATGATATTTTTCATCTGAATTACTGAGTTCATAGGATGTGAGAGGGTAACAACCAGATCATCGGCAAATGCCCTAGTTCTGTATTCTTTTTGCCTAATAGTTATACCACTTAAAGTGTTAGAGTCCCGAATTGTATTCAACAAGACTTCCAGGGTTAAGATAAATAACAATGGAGATAATGGGCACCCTTGTCTTGTACCTTTTTGTATTTCAAAAGTTGTAGTCAAACTTCCATTAATAATAAGTTGTGCATATTGCTGCTGATAAATTGCACCAATCGCTTGTCTCATTCGTGGTCCCATATCCATCTTTTCCAAAGTCTTGGTTAGAAAGTTCCAGTTCACTCGATCGAAGGCCTTCTCCGCGTCCAAAAAGACCAGCACTGCAGAGATCTGCTTATTCTTATCAAGATAGTCAATTAAATCTATAATTTGTCTTACATTCTCCTTCATATGTCTCCCTTGAATAAATCCTGCTTGGTCATAATGAATAACCTCTTGGATAACTGGCATCAATCTGTTGGCAAGTACTTTAGCATATATTTTATAATCCGTATTTAGAAGAGATATCGGTCTGTAATCCTCTGGTTTCTTAGGGCCGTCTTTGTCCTTAGGTATCAATGATATAAAAGCCGCTTCCCATGAAGAAGGTATTTTACCCCCTTGCTGTATATTACAAAATAACTGTGTAAGATATTCAATCATTTCCAATTGTAAAGTTTTATAGTAGACTGCGGTCAATCCATCAGTCCCTGGAGCCTTGGCTAGTTTAAGTTGATTTATAGCTAAAGCAATCTCCTCTGCAGTTATCAAACATTCCAGATTTGCCTTTTGGAGCACATTTATTTTGGTCACCCTTTTTCCTTCCAGAAAGTCATCTATTGAGTTACTCTGTATATTATCCTGTAAATATAACTTGGTGTAATAATCCACAAATGATTTTTTAATCGAGTCCTGTTGATATGCCGTTTTCCCTCCATATTCAATTCTGTCAATAATTCTATTATTCGTATTTTTTCTCAAAGTGTAGGCCAACCACCTACCAGGTTTATTCGCATTAGCAAAAGTGTTATGTTTAGCAAATTGTAAGTTGGTTGCTGTTTGTTCTGATATAAGCATTTGAAATTGATCTTTCAACAGCTTTATCGCCATTTGGAGTGAAACATCTTCTGGATTTACTATAAGTAACTGCTCCTTGTTTTTAATTTCGTTTTCCAATTCCGTTCTTTTTTTCTGCCTACTTTGTTTATGTTTAAAATTCATATGTATCAAAACCCCCCGCATATAAGCTTTACTCGCATCCCATACTATTTCAATAGGGGTACCTTTATTCATATTAAAACTACAAGAAAGTTTTTACAGGATGCTTCACTTGAAAATTTTGGATTGGAATTTTAAGAGTGTTTTAATTATGGGAGATTGGAATGGTGTGATCTCTCCAAGGATAGACAAGAGAACAACGACTAAAGTCTCCACCCAATTACCACGGGGTTTTTTTGATCTTAAAAATGATTTGGAGTTAAAAGATGTTTGGAGGATACAACACCCAAAAGAGATGGACTTTTCTTTTTACTCAGAAAGGCACAAATCTTTTTCAAGGATTGATTTTTTTTTGTTAACACCGGATTTACTTCCTAAAGCTAAGAAAACTAAGATATTCCCCAGGACATTAACTGATCATAGCCCGGTGTGGTTAGAGATCGATCTAGGGAAGAGGTCAAGAAGGTCATGGAGAGTAAATGAAAATTTATTTAGATATGAAAAAAATATTGAAGAACTTAAAAAACATATGAAGGAATTTTTTAGTTTTAATCAGAGGGTTTTTATACTATATTTTTTAGCGCAGGAGTATTTAATTTAATAAGGTTTTAGGATGTTTGTATATTTTTGTACTGTATATTGTGTTTTTTAAATACCTGTGCGCCGCCCTGGGTCCTATTGGAGATAGCTGCGGGATGCAAATTTAATAAAACTCTAAAACTCCGAAAAATACGATAGTTTTTTCCCCTGGACACCATCGCTCTGCTAAACAATGTTACAACAAAAGTGTGGTGCAGAATAGAATTAACTCAGCATATGCCAGAATAAATGAAGTACCCAGAGAGATACATATTAAATTTGTAAGAAGGTCAACAAGGGACGGGGTCCTGAGAGCACAAAGAGACGGTCCCTTGATATATCAACAGAATGAGATTGCCATCTTGAAACAGATCCCGAAAAAGATTAGAGAAATAAGAAGGAAATATTCCTTCTTATCAAAAAGATTATATAAAAAGGGGGTGTGGTTCAAGTGGTTGATGCCCGAGGGAATGTTAGTGTTCTGGGAAGGGGGGAGAGTAAGAATTAAAACAATTGCAGAGGCGGAAGCCTTTTTAAAAAACACTCCCCAATCCTGGAGGATGAAAATGGGGGAGCGGAGGGGGCTACGGCTCCGCCCACTGGAGGTCAGGGAGAGGAAGATACAATTGCTAAAAGACTTAGATCTCACAAATGACTTTTTTCTATATAGTGTAACTTTTATCTGGATGTTTATAGAAATAATGATTGATTGCATGAATATAAAATGATATATTTGTATCTCTTTCCACTTCGTAGGAAAATGAAAAATGATTTGTATTATCTTATTTTTTTTTGTAAGAAGCCTCGGAGGGGGCCGACACCTCCGACATAGATGTCCTCAAAATATTTCTGTAACACCTTATACCCTTTTCCTATTTTTAAAAATGTTGTAAAAACCAATAAAACTTTTTTTTTTCATAAAAAGTGTGGTGCAGAGGTGGACAAATTTCCAAAAGGAATAAAAATAAAGGGGGAATCAGAATATTATATGGTATGGGACGAGTGGTACAAATGGCTAGAGGGCAGGTGTAAAGCTGAAGGAAAGGCTAAATGAGGAAGACACAGGAATTGGAAATCAGCAACGTATAGGTAGAGATGGACAACTGTTATGGTCCAGCCGGCTCCGGATGAGCTGCTGTTGGATTCCTCTAGTAAGGAATCCTATGAGTCTGCTCTAGAGGAGGAATCCCAGTTTGTCCTGGATGTCAGGCTAAGGATTGAGAGGAGGCAATTAGCAGAACGAAGCAAGAGGAGATAATCAGTGTCAGCTGCCTAATTGCCTGGCCCTTCCCAAGAGGCTTTAAAAGTAATCCTCTGTGGATAGGAGAGTTTGCAGGAAACAACACAGAGAATTCGCAGAGATTTATTCAGTGTCGGAGAGTTTGTATCGCGTTATCTTAATTCAGGCGAGTCCAGGTTAGTTCAGGCAAGCTGCCAAGTAACTGTCATAATAGTCATTTGTCTTGTGTCGGGAGGGAGTCAGAACAGACAACCATGTATAAATGGAAAGAAGGATTATAAATGAAGGAAGGTATATCTATATAAATAAAAAAATAACTGAGTTTGTTCAAAACCGCTAATCTCAAAAACTACTGCACCAATCGTCACCACATTTTCACACAACGTTCCTTACATGTGCAGCACAAATGATACGTACAAATTGTGTGGATATGGCACACTGGTGCCAGCTAAACGGCACACAAATGTACCACTGCAGCTCTTTTGTGTTTTCCTCACTCACTCGCCATGCCCCCTCCCTCCCCCCTCGCCCTCCCAATGCTCGCAACGCCGGTGCTTGCGGTGCCACGCCCCCGCCTCCTCCCTCCCCCCTCGCCCTCCCAATGCTCGCAACGCCGGTGCTTGCGGTGCCACGCCCCCGCCTCCTCCATCCTTCCCCTCGCCCTCCCAATGCTCGCAACGCTCCTCGCCACTCAAACGCTGCTACCAGCAACCCCCCCTTCCAAACTCCCCCCTCCAACAAGGCTGCTGCCAAGTCAGCGGCCCCTCTCTCCTCTCTCTGTAGGTAGGTAGGTAGAGGGATAGAGAGAGAATACGGTGGGTAGATAGGTAGGTATTATTATTATTATTAATTCGATTTATATACCACCCTATTTCACCTGAAAGGGACTCAGGGCGGTGCACAGAAAGATAAAAAACCCCACAATATGCAAAATATAAAAAACAATTAAATTATTAAATCTGTGCTAAAATTTGAATAAATAATTAAAACCAATAAATATTGAATTAAAATATTCCCTAATCTATGTCAGGCCGGCTAGATGAAAAAAATGTGCTTTTACCATCCGACGGAAGAGGCGTAGGTCCGTGATGGTATGGATATCGGGGGGAAGGTCGTTCCAGAGTGTCGGACCCACCACAGAGAAGGCTCGTCCCCTGGGAGTCGCCAGTCGGCATTGACCGGCTGACGGTACCCTGAGAAGGCCAACTCTGTGGGAGCGAACAGGTCGAAGGGAGGAATGTGGTAGGAGGCGGTCTCTCAAGTAACCAGGACCCATGCCATGGAGCGCTTTAAAGATGGTAACTAACACTTTGAAGCGCACCCGGAAGACCACAGGCAGCCAGTGCACCTCGCGCAGGAGAGGTGTTACATGGGAGTAACGAGAAACTCCCAGGATCCCCCGCGCGGCCGCGTTCTGCACTAGCTGGAGCCTCCGGGTGCACCTCAAGGGGAGCCCCATGTAGAGGGCGTTGCAGTAGTCTAGGCAGGAAATAACGAGGGCTTGAGTGACCGTGCGTAGGGCATCTCGATCTAGAAAGGGGCACAACTGGCGTATCAGGTAAACCTGATAGAAGGCCCCCCTGGCCACGGCCGTCACATGATCGTCTAAGGACGGCCGTGAGTCCAGGAGGACGCCCAAGTTGCGGGCCCTTTCCGCGGGAGCCAATGACTCGCCCCCGATAGCCAACGATGGAGTTAATTGGCTATATTGAGATGCCGAGAACCACAGCCACTCGGTCTTGGACAGGTTGAGTTTGAGTTGAGGTAGAGTGTTAGAGAGAGAGAGAGAAATATGTTAGGTAGGTAGAGAGATAGAGAGGGAGAGAAATATGGTAGGTAGGTAGAGGGATAGAAAGAGAGAGAAATATGATAGGTAGGTAGAGGGATAGAGAGGGAGAGAAATATGGTAGGTAGGTAGAGGGATGGAGAGGGAGAAATACGGGAGAGAGAGATTTATTTATTTTATCGTACTTCTATACCGCCCTCTCTCCCAAATGGGACTCAGGGCGGTGCACAGGAATAAAAAATAAATATATAAATATACAGACAATCAAATAAATTTTAAATTAGATTAAATACATTTGGCCCATGCTAAAACTTAATTTAAAACCCAACTAAAAAGTCAGTAATATAAACAGCTATGTCACGCCGGCCGCATGGAAGAGGTATGTTTTTAGTGCTTGACGGAAGAGGCGAAGGTCCGTGATTGTGCGGAGGTCGGGGGGCAGGTTGTTCCAGAGGGCTGGGCCTGCCACAGAGAAGGCTCTTCCCCTGGGAGTAGCCAGCTGGCATTGTCCGGTGGAGGGCACCCTAAGGAGGCCCACCCTGTGGGAGCGGATAGGTCGGGTGGAGGTATGTGGCAGGAAGCGGTCCTGCAAGTAGCCAGGTCCTATGCCATGGAGCACTTTAAAGATGGTCACTAGGACCTTGAAATGCACCCGGAAAGCCACAGGCAGCCAGTGCAGCTCGCGCAGGAGAGGTGTTATATGGGAGTGTCTAGAGACTCCCAAAATCCCCCGCACGACCGCATTCTGCTCTAACTGAAGCCTCTGGGTGCACCTCAAGGGAAGCCCCATGTAGAGAGCATTGCAGTAGTCCAGGCGGGAGGTGACGAGAGCTTGAGTGACCGTGCGTAAGGCGCCACGATCCAGAAAGGGGCGCAACTGGCATATCAAGTATACCTGATAGAAGGCCCCCCTGGCTACGGCCGTCAGATGGTCATCCAAGGACAGCCGAGAGTCCAGGAGGACACCCAAGTTGCGTGCCCTTTCTGCGGGAGCCAATGTTTCGCCCCCGATAGTAAGAGATGGAACAAACTGGCTATGTCGTGGCGCCGGGAACTACAGCCACTCGGTCTTGGATGGGTTGAGCTGAAGTTTGTTACTCCCCATCCAGACCCGCACGGCCTCCAAACACTGGGACATCACTTGGACGGCATTGTTGGGGTGGTTAGGGGTAGAGATGTACAGCTGGGTGTCATCAGCATACAGATGGAACTCTACCCCATAACCACGGATGATCTCAACCAGCGGCTTCATATAAATGTTGAACAGGAGGGGCGAGAGGACCGACCCCTGCGGTACCCCACATGTAAGGGGCCTTGAGGTCGACCTCTGCCCTCCTGCTAACACAAATTGTGACCGGTCGGAGAGGTAGGAGGAGAACCACCATAATATGGTGCCTCCCAACCCTAACCCCCCCCAGCCAGTGCAATAGGATACCGTGGTCGATGGTATCGAAAGCCGCTGAGAGATCTAACAGGACCAGGATAGATGAACAATTTCTATCCTGGGCCCTCCAGAGATCATATACCAACACGACCAATGCCGTTCTCAGTGCTGTACCCGGGTCGGAAGCCGGACTGGCGTGAGTCTAGATAGGCAGTTTCCTCCAGGTGCTGGGGGAACTGTCCTGCCACCACACTCTCAACAACCTTCGCTAAAAAGCAAAAAGAGAGAGAGAGAGAGAAATATGGTAGGTAGGTAGGTAGCGGGATAGAGAGGGAGAAATATGGTAGGTAGGTAGAGGGATAGAGAGAGCGGGATGGAAAGGCAGAAATACGGTAGGGAGAGGGAGAGAGAGAGAGAAATATGGTAGGTAGCGGGATAGAGAGGGAGAAATACAGTAGGTAGGTAGGTAGAGGGATAGAGGAGGGGAAGAAATACGGTAGGTAGGTAGAGTAAGAGAGGGAGGGGAAGGAGAGGGTGGAGAAACCGAGGCAGAGAAGGAAGGGTCATTGAGGGGAAACTTTTTCATTTAACCAAACTTGGCCACAGCAACGCGTGGCGGGTACAACAAGTACTGTATATATATAAAAAAGGAAACCTCCCAGTTCAAAACGTATTAGATTAATTCCGCCGCTTATTTCATAATTAAAGGCTTTAGTTTACTAGAAAAAAAAGTGTCTTTAAGCAAAATGTTTTTAAAAAAAAGATAAAATACCTTCCCGGTCTAACACTTTCACTTTCCATCTGTTCCTTTCCTTCCAGAGCTTGCCTTCGCCTTTGTTCGCCCGGGGGCTGCCTGTTTGCCACCCTGCAGAAGCTCTTCCCTTGGGTCAAACAGGGGTTTTGTGATACCCCTGTGACCAGCAAGGCTTGGTCTTCCTCATTGCCATCCCTCCAGGACGGTTTAGGTTTGCACGGAACCAAGAGGCGGCAAAAGTTCAACGGAGGTCTCAGAGCGCTGAGACCCCATGTTGTGTCGGCGCGGCGCGGCTCCACCCCCCTCCTATTCTATTCTTTATACATATTCTATTCTATTCTTTATTCTGATATTCTATTCTTTATACTGATACTCTACTCTACTCTACTCTTTATTCTGATATTCTATTCTCTTCCTTCACCAGGTATGCCGCTCGGTGTGATGCCGGCTGCCTCTACCACCTGAAGGTGAAGCTGCTGTCCGCTAATGAAGACGCGGTGGCCGAATTTGAGAGCGAAACCATCGCGGTCCCCCAGGATAACGAGGGCGAGTGGGCTGAGGTTTGTCCCCAGGAGAAAACACCCCCCCCCCAAAAAAAGTAAAGGGGGAAGAGAGAAGGGCTGGCCAGGCCTTATTTTCCAGCTCCTGTTCCCAAATTAGGCTGGCACCCTGCTCCCCCTCCAATCCCCTGGGCCAGGGGTGGGTTCTACCAAACTTTACTGTCGGTTCGCATGTGCACTGGATGCGCAGTTGAATTAAAATTGTTCTGCGCATGCGCAGGACTAAAAAACACAATGGCGATGAGGGAAGCGGTTTGGGAGCTTGGCAGGCCTGAGTGGCTGCCGGTTCCAGCGACCCAGTCCGCCGTACCACTAATGGTTCAATAGTTCGGTTCGGTCGGAGCCCCCACTGCCCTGGGCAGAGAAAAGGGGGCTGCAGGGGGCCATGCGTTGAATTCTCTGCTCTTTCATCTGAGTCTCCTCTTCTCTCTCCCTGGCTTAAGATCACTCACACCTTCGCTGATTACGGTCCCGGCGTGCGCTTCGTCCGTTTCGAACACGGCGGTCAGGATACGGTCTTCTGGAAGGGCTGGTACGGCGCCCGGGTGACCTCCAGCACGGTGACGGTGGAGCCTTAGGCCACCATGCAGCAGCCTGGCCCCTCTGCCGGAAACCCTCGCTACGGAAACGACGCCTGGGAATGGGCCAATATCCCCCGGAAAGCAAAAAGCGAGAAAGAAAGAAAGAGTCCCATTCGTTAAGGCAGCAAAGAAAGACTCCTTGGCCATCCTTTAACCCAGCGTCCCTGCGCATCCATTGGGCCAAGGCCTCAATAAATTCAGTGGAAAAAAATATACAGCTGTGGCTGCGAACAAGAGAAACAGCCCTCCAAAGTTGGATGGGAAGGAGAAGGAGAAGGAGAGGAGGAAGGGAGAGAAAGAGAGGGAGAGTGGGAGAGAAAGGGAGGGGGAGAGAGGGAGGGAGAGAAAGGGAGAGTGGGAGAAAGAGGGAGTGGGAGGGAGAGAGAGAAAGGGAGGGAGATAAAGAGGGAGGGAGAGAGAAAGAGGGAGGGGGGAGAGGGAGAGGGAGGGAGAGCTGGAGGGATGGAGAGAAAGGGAGAGATGGAGGTAGAGGTGGAGGGAGGGAGAGAAATAGAGGGATGGAGATAAAGGGGGGGAGGAGGAGAGGCAGGGAGAGAAAGAGGGAGAGAAATGGAGGGGGATAAAGAGGGAGAAAAAGGGCAAGAGGAAGGGGGAGAGAAAGGGAGGGAGAGAGGGAGAGGGAGGCAGAACTGGTGGGATGGAGAGAAAGAGGGAGGGGGAGAGTGGGAAGGAGAGAAAGGAAGTGGGAGGGAGAGAGAGAAAGGGAGGGAGATAAAGATGGTGGGAGAGAGGGAAAAAGGGAGAGAAAGAGTGGGAGGAGGCGAGATGAAGGGGGAGAGAGAATGTTGGGGAGGGTAAGATGGGGAGGGGAGAGGGAGGAAGAGAGAGAGGTCCACAACAGTTAAATTTGGTGATCCAGATAATCCTCAATTTACGACAATTCATTTAGTGACTGTTTGAAGTTGCAAAGGCAATGAAAACAGTGATTTTTTGCCATTTTCCATACTTTGCATTCTCCCCATCATGGTTACATCAAGGAAATTTAGAGGCTTAGAAACCAATATGTAATGATAGTGGTTACATGGTGCCCCGGGAGGGAGGGGGAGATTGTCACATGATCCCCTTTGATGACCTTCTGACAAGCAAAGTCGATGGGGAAAGCCCGATTCACTTCACAAACGGGTTACAAATTTCAACAACTGCAGTGGTTTCGCTTAGCGACAGAAATTTGGGGTTCATAATTGAGGGCCATTTTGATGACCCTGGGTGTGGTACAAAGGCAACACAGATGGAGAACCGTTATGAGTCCCTTTATTATCACCAACTGTGCCCCCAACGTCCCTTTCAACTCTCTGGCCTGGAGAAAAACTCTCCCACAAACCTGTAGCAGCCTCTGGCTGACAATTCTCCAGTCCAAATGTTGTAAGCAGAAAACTTCCAACTATAAATCCAACAAGGGAAGAGAAGGGAATTAATCCGGCAGGGCAAGCAAGATGAGGAGTTCCAGTAAATAGTTGGGAGGATGCCAGGAACTCAGATAAGCAGTTAACACCAGATGAACTCCGTATTTGTTCCCGACAACTGCCCTTCCCATTTGTCTCTCCTTTAAACTCTATCCCCAGGTGTGCCTTGTGAAGGGAATCGGGGGGCCCTTTCCTCCCTCGTAAGCCACACAACCCACGTTGCTCTCTTCTGGGTTCTTCCCTGCGTGCCCTTGGATGAAGAGGGGGTGAGCCTTGGTCTTCCTCTGAGCCCCCTCTCCCTTGTCCTCCCTCTCCCCTGCTCTGCCCAGCCTGACGTTGCCCTTCCCCAGGTTCTCTCGCTCCCTGTCAGCCGTTGGAAGATCCTGGCAAGGTCCTGCCCCAGATGCTGGGGTTTTCCCTTTTCAATAAAAGAGCTGGAAGTTTGATTACCCGCACGGAAGGCCCCACCTGGCCACAAAAGCAAGACAGAGAGCAAAATCAACGCAGCTTCTCATTTGGAGGCGTTGCCCTGTCAGCTCCAGCGCACATGCGCGCAGTGGCCAACTGACTTTGGCCTTCTTTTGAGGCTGTTTTTCACGCTCCGGAGGCTTCCTTGAACAACTCCTCTATGGACAACCCAGAGATTCAGGAACAAAATTCCGGTTTGTTCGTAGGGCCGTTTCGCCCTCTGGAGCCTTCAGGAGGCTCCCCTGAAGGCTCCGGAGGACAGAAAAACGGCCCTATGAGCAAACCGGAAGTCACCATTCTTGAATTCCCTGTAGGGCTGTTTTTCGCCTGCTGGAGGGTCACCGGGGGGCTGTTTTCGCCCTACCAAGGCTCCTAGAAAGGGTGTGTGTGGGCATGTGCGCATAGCGTTATGAGTGTGGCACGCCTGCGCATGAACCCCATGTGCTTCCCCCTGCTTTTGGCATGGGAGCCAAAAAAGGTTATCCCCCACTGCCCTACACCAAAGATGGCGAAGCTTTTAGGGATTGAGTGCCCAAACTGTAACCCCAAACCCATTTATTTATTGCAAAGTGCCAACACGGCAATTTCACCCAAATAATGAGGTCCTACTACCTAATAATAATAATAATAATAATAATAATTTTTATTTATAACCCGCTCTCTCTCCCCGAAGGGACTCGAGGCGGGGCACAGGAAATTAAAAAACAATTAAAACAGACAAAATACAAAGTTAAAAACAAATTAAACTGGTCCTGCGCTAAAACCCTTGTCGGAAGGAGCGAAGGTCCGTGTTTGTTCTGATTTCAGGGGGAAGGTCGTTCCAGAGGGTCGGGCCCACCACAGAGAAGGCCCTTCCCCTGGGCGTCGCCTGCTGACACAGCCTAGTGGACGGCACCCGGAGAAGTCCCTCTCTGTGGGAGCGAATCGGCCGCAGGGATGTATGGGGCAGAATGCGATCCCGCAGATAGCTAGGTCCCGTGCCATGGAGCGCTTTGAAGATGATAACTAACACCTTGAAGCGCACCCGAAAGATGACAGGCAGCCAATGCAGCTCGCGCAGGAGTGGTGTTACATGGGAAAACCTAGAAGTTCCCATAACTACCCGCGCGGCTGCATTCTGGACAAGCTGAAGCCTTCGGGCGCACCTCAAGGGGAGCCCCATGTAGAGAGCATTGCAGTAGTCCAGTCGGGATGTCACGAGGGCATGAGTGACTGTGCAGAGGGCAGACCAGGAGAACCTGGTAAAACGCCCTCCTGGCCACGGCTGTCACTTGATGTTCCATGGACAGCCGTGCATCAAGAAGGACGCCCAAGTTGCGCGCCCCATCCACAGGGGTTAGATGTTCATCCCCTATGGCCAGTGATGGAGTCAACTGGTTGTACCGGGATGCCGGGAACCACAGCCACTCCGTCTTGGACGGGTTGAGTATGAGTCTGTTACTTCCCATCCAGGCCCGCACGGCTTCCAGGCACCAGCACATCACCGCTATGGCATCGTTGGGGTGGTTTGGGGTAGATATATACAGCTGAGTGTCGTCAGCGTAAAGGTGGTACTCTACCCCAAAGCCACGGATGACCTAAAATAATGATAATGCAGAGTTCAGCTAATTGTTCTAAGAAAAATGTGATAAAGGCACTTTTCTGCTCCTTCCTTTTTTTTCTGCTTTTGAACAACAATAAAAAAGAAAAACTTTGGTAATATCTGTTCTCTTCCCTCCCTCCCTCTGTTTCTCTTTCCCTCCCTCTTTCTCTTTTTCTTTCCCTCCATTCCTCTCTCTGTTTCTCTCTCCCTCCTATCCTCTCTCTTTCTCTCTCTCTTTCCCTCCCTATATTTTTTTCTCTCTCTCTCTCTGTTTCTCTCTTTCCTTCCCTCTCTTTCTCTCTTTCCTTCCCTCCCTCCTCCTGTTTTTTCTCTCTCTCTCTTTCTCTTTCCCTCCCACTCTCTCTATCTCTTTCCCTCCCCCTCTCTCTTCCCCCTCTCCCTCTGCCTCCCTCTGTTTCCCTCCTCCCCGGGGGAGAGGGTGGTGGGAATAACATCTGGAGGCTGACGACCCCAGGATCAGCTTGCCAAAGCTCAGCTGGCTGGTGGGGAGATGGGGCAGCCCAACACAGGCAGCTCTGCAGGAAAAGCAACGGCTTAATTTTGTTTTTTTAAAATTATTATTATTTTTATTATAATTTTCCACAAATTATACATCTACACATAAAATTTACTTTTTTTTTTTTAACAATAATCCACCCAGTGCTATACAAAACAAAAGGAAGAGTTGGTTCTTTGGATATCTTCAATTGTCTTTAAGATCTCCAAAATCCGCGTTCCCTGGGTACAGGTGTCGAGGCATCCAAAGTTCCAAGTGCATAGTCCACAAATGGGTTCCAAATCTTCCAGAAAATGTCTTTTTTATAGACCCCCTCTCTGAATTTAATATCACATGTCATTTTATCATTTAAGGCTAATTTCCACATTTCACAATACCACTCTTCTATTTTAATATTTACCTCTATTTTCCAGTATCTTGCTATTATAATTCTACCCATTATAATCATAATTCTAATCAGTTCTTTCTCATATTTTGTTAATTCTAATTCCTTAATTATCAGTAATAATATAGTTTCTGATCTCAAAGTTATTCTTTTCTTCATCATTTCAAACATCATTTCCTCCAATTGTTGCCAAAACTTTTTAATTTTTTCACATTTATACCACATATGTTCATAAGTTCCCACTTCCATATTACATCTCCAACATTTATTACTGATTTTTTTATCCATCAATGATAACCTTAATGGAGTCCAATACCATCTCCAAACAACCTTAAAGTTGTGCTCTTTAATCCTTATAGACATAATCCTCATAATTCGACTTTTCCAATTCACATTCCAATCCGAGTCTAATATTTTAATCTTAAATTCTTCCTCCCAATTCGTCTTCATTACCATTTGTGGATTTCCATCAAAGTTTATAATCTTATATATCTTACTAACGAGTCCCTTTAACCCAATTTCATCCTTAATAATTTGAGATACTAAACTTTCAAATTCAGTTTTACTTCTGCCTATTTTACGTGTTCCCCTTACTTCCGTAGACCATTTTTCTACCTGTATTTTTTCAAACCAATTCAGCTCCAATTTTTCAATTATTTCTTTTTTTCTGCTCTCAATTTCTAATGCTCTTAACCAATTTACTATACTTCCTATATTTTCATCCTCAATTACTTTATCTCGACTTATATTTGTTTTAATCGGCCAACTTCCAAGTGTCTTCCCCAAGAAGGATATATCCGGAATCAATATTTTAACAAATTTATTCCAAATTTTACTCAATCCCTTTAACCAATAACTGTTAATTACCTTTTTTGTTTTTATTTTATCTAAAAACCATGTAGGGCCAAATCTCTTAATATCCTTTAACTCTAGATCTCCCCAATGACCGTCTCCTCCTTTAAGTATTTTTATTACAGTTCGAATATTATAGGCCCAATAATAATTAAGTAGATTGGGAATTCCCAATCCACCTTCCTTTTGATTTTGATACCACATTTTCTTAATTAATCTAGGTCTTTTCCCACCATTGCAGAATTTATCTAATTTCTTCTGATATCCTTCCATATCCTTCTCTGTCAAATTTAATGGTAGCATCTCAAATAAAAAATTAAACTTTGGTAACAGCATCATCTTACACATTGCAATTCTGCCAAACCAAGACAACTTTATCTCTTTATATTTATCTATCTTTTTCTCTATTTCATTCAACATCACATCATAATTAATTTTTTTCAATTCTCTAACTTTAAGTGAAAGTGTTATTCCCAAATATTTCAGTGTATTTTTAATTCTTATCCCAAATTGTTCTTGCATACTCTCCCACTCCTTATCATTTTTGTTCATTAATAATTCAGATTTTGACCAATTTACCTTTAAACCTGTCATTTCTTCAAATTCTTTCAAATGTTTATTTATCCTCTTCAAATCTTTTTCTATATTTTTCAAAATAATCAAGGTATCATCCGCGTACAAATTTATCTTATATCCCTTGTATCCTTCCAATTCTTCATCTTTTTCTATCAATTTAGTCAAAACTTCCATGATTAATAAAAATAATGTTGGGGACAAGGGACATCCCTGTCTCGTACCTGCTTCCAATTCAATATCTCCCGTCATTATTCCATTCACCTTCACTTTTGCACTACTTTTTTGATACAATTTTGAAATAACATGTATAAACCTATTACCGAAGCCTAATGCCTCGATAATTACCTTAATAGTTTCCCATTGTACAGAATCAAAGGCTTTAAAAATGTCTAGTGATACTATACCTATTTTATCCCCATTACTCTCAGCTACATCTATAATATTTAATACTCTTCTAATTATATCACTCATATATCTACCTTTAACAAAACCTACCTGATTATAGCTTATATACTTATCTATAAATCTATTTAACCTATTACTTATAATGGCAGTAAATATTTTGGCATCCTGGTTAATTAAAGAAATGGGTCGATAGGACTCGATCCTCTCCAAATCTTTATCAGGTTTAGGAATTATAGTTATTACCGTTCTATTCCATGACATCGGGACTTCTCCACCGTGTAAAATTCCATTAAATAATTTTTGCAATTTTGGTATTATTATTTCTTTAAAATCTTTATAAAATTCAGCAGGTAACCCATCTTCACCTGGAATCTTCCCTAATTTTATCCCTTGTATTATTTCGTTAATCTCATCATGTGTAATATCTCCTTCCATCGTCCTTATATGTTTGATCTATTTTCACAGCATACTTTTCAAGATGATTTTTCAATTTTTCCAAATCAATTGATTTCTTTGAGTATAATTTTTGAAAAAACTTCCTAACTACTTCACATTTCTCCAGTCTCTTATAACATCTTGTACCTTTTTCATCTATCAAGGAGCCGATTTCTCTCTTTTCACTTTTATTTTTCGCCATCCTTGCTAATAACCTAGAGTTTTTATTACTAAATTCAAAAAAATCCCTGTTTAAATATCTTATATTTTTTTAACAAATTCTATATCTTCTTCTATCAATTTAGTTTTTAGTAAATTCAATTCCTCCAAGCATTTTCTATCCTTTGTAAGTAAAAATTGGTTCTCCAATACCTTAATCTGTCTTGTATCCTGTTCCATTTTTCTTCTATATTCTCTGTATTTCCTACTTGACAACTTAATACTTTCTCCTCTAAATACTGCTTTCATCGTGTCCCAAACAGTTTCAAATTTAACCTCTCCATTATCATTAAATCTCCAACTTTCCTCCCATTTTTTAAGAATCCATGTTTTATCTTCCTCCTTTTTAAACAATTTTCCATCATATCTCCAACCTCTTTCTTTTTTTCTAAAATTAAAATCTATATCCATCGTAACTTCTGCATGGTCGGAGTCCTTGAAAACTCCCACATCTATTCTATCTATATTATTCAACAGGTCTTTAGAGACAAAAATATAATCAATTCTTGAATATGTATTATGTACCTTAGAGCAAAAAGTGTACACCCTTTCAGTACCTTTCAACTCCCTCCAAACATCTACCACACTATTTCGAAACATCCATTTATTTAAAATTTCCCCTTTATTTGTTTCTCTAAAGCGGGTGGGGTTAGTGCTATCTATTTTATCTCTAATCATGTTAAAATCCCCCGCCACAATCACTTTCCCTACACTTTCAGTTTCCAAAATCTTAGTTATTTTATCAAGGAATCCCTTTTGTTTTTCATTTGGTAGATATAAATTAACCAGTGTCACTTTTTGCTCGTTAATATTCCCTATAATTATTAAATATCTTCCTTCCTCGTCTCTAATTACTTGTTTTTTTTCAAAATATACCCTATTTGATACCAATGTTGCCACTCCTCTAGCTTTGGAGGTTCCGAAAGATTTTTCATAAACTTGCATACCCTTTATATTCATTCTATTGAAATCCTCAGATTTTTGATGAGTTTCCTGCAAAAATAATATGTCTGGTAAGTCCCTTTTAATTTTAAGCTCCAATCTCCTCCTCTTTATTTGGCTACCTGTGCCCTTCACGTTCCATGTCATTATTTTTATAAACCGCATTTACGCGGTAACTTTTTTAATCCTAGCCCCTTCTCTTCCTTTACGTGCCCACCCAACACCAAATGAAAATAACATACAAAAAAACAGACATAAGACACAACAAGGACAAACTTAAAACACAACAACAACGAATAACAATTAATCTTCACCCCCCACATCCTCATTCGAGTTGCGCCTCTATATAAAGAGTGTGGGGGGGGGGGGAACATGCCCATGATCGGGTCATTTCTTTCGGGTTATTCTTGTATTCCACTTTCAAAAAAAGAAGATAACACTGGCTTGTCCCCGCACTCAGCTTCCTGCTTTCTTCTAAGATCCTCCTCCTTGGCTGACGCTCGCTTGGTTTCTTCACGGGTTTTCTTATGTTCGGACATTGCCGGAGAGATTTCTTTCCGTTTTAAACTTTTAGGATCTTGACCACCAACTGCTCCTTTTTCCTCCAATGTTGGAGATTCCACTTGTATTCCACCCATCTTAAGCATATGATCTTTAATTTCTGTTAAATCCTCATCTTTCTCAATCAGTCCAAGCTCCCGTATCAGTCTTATGGCATCCGTTTCCGAAGTAATAGTTTGCATTCTCCCCTTGTAAAAAAATTTCAACTGCTGTAATGGTCTCCAATTATACTTAATATCATTGTCTCTCAGGACTTTTGTAATTGGTTTTAAAAAAAATCTCCATGCTCTTTCTTCTCTAGATATATCTGGAAAAACTTGAATTTCCTTCCCCTCAAATTTTGGGGGTTCTCCCAGGTCCCTTATTTTTCCCATAACTTCTAATTTATCTCCAAGGTTTGCAAATCTCACAAGAACATTTCTATTAGCTCCACTTTGTCTCTTATAACCAATTCTAAAAACACTTACTAAGTCCGCTGCCGTGTATACGATTGATGCATCAAGTTCATTCAGCCATTTTAACATTCTTTGCTTCAAATTATCCACCCTATCCTCCGAAATTCCACGAATAACAACATTATATTTTCTTGCATCTTCTTCCAAAAGACTGATTCTCCTATCCTGTTGCTGATTTTTTTAAAAAATCCCTTCAAACTTACGATCAGACTGTTCCTCATGAACATAAATCTGTTTAATTTCGTCCTTCATAAAATTAATTTCCACGTTTTGCTTTGCAAAGTTGATATTCATGTCACTAATCTCTTCTTTGGTTTTTTGAATTTCCAATGTTAAATTGTCCAAACGGTCAGTTACAACAGTTAGTTTTTCCCCAATTGTATTTAATGCCCCTATAATTCGTTCAAGTTCAGAAGGCTGTTGAGTCATCGTGTCGAATCAGTAGTCTCTTTTTTTTAAAAGAAAAGAAATAAACCTGCCAAGAGGGTCTTTATTGAAGAAAAAGAGCAAAAACCCAAGTAAAATAAAGCTGAGACGGCTTTTAAAGCACCAAAGAAACCAAAACAAAAGTAAAAAGGCTATAATCCATAGTTCATAAAATACAGTATCTGTATCTTTATAGGCGTTGCCAGAAGCTCACTCGCTACATTCAGCATAAACAATCCACTTAAAAAGTTCAAAAGTTCAAAAGCTTGCAATCCACATACCTCAGCTAATCTTCCGCTGTTTACTTAACTTTCAAGCCTGTGTTTATGCCTCGTAGCGAGTAAAAGAAACTTGCAAATCACGGTGCTTGTCAAAACAAAGGCAAACTGCCTACCTCAGCCGCTTCGGTCAAACCTCTTCTTTCCCACGAAGAAACGAAACTTTAAAATTCAAGCAGTCCGGTTTGATCTATCGGTGTAAAAATCAATCTACTCACACCTCCGCCTTTCCAAACCCGTTGTAAACAATCTCGGCTTCTAACGGTGCATTTAATCACTTTTAATCCACATTTTGTTGAAAATAAAAACCCTACGAAATGGAGGAACGTCCTCTCGCTACTCAATCATTAGCCACGCCCCGCAACGGCTTAATTTTGGCCAAGCTGAGCCAACGCAGGGTTCTATCCAGAGGTGGGATTCAGCAGGTTCTGACCAGTCCTGGAGAACCGGTAGCGGAAATTTTGGGTAGTTCGGAGAACTGGCAAATACCACCTCTGGCTGGCCCTGCCCCCATCTCTTCTCTGTCTCCCAAGTCCCAGCTGATCGGGAGGAAAATGGGATTTTGCAGTATCCTTCCCTTGCCACGCCCACCATGCCAAACCCACCAAGCCACACCCACAGAACCAGTAGTAAAAAAATTGAATCCCACCACATTGTGGTTCCACGTCACAATGGGCTTCAGGAGGAGAATGGGATCCCATCAGCCCCATTCTGAAGCGTGCAAGTAAAAAAATTCACTCCATCAATTCCAACTTCGCGAGATCTTTTTTTTTCACAGGACATTGATTGAGTGAAACACGATGGAGCTGGGCTGGGTCCCCACAGAGAGGGTTCTGTGAAGCCCTTGTGGCACGACCGCCATAGGTTCACCCCCACGGCCCTATCCCATTTCAGACAGGTGGCTGCCCAATCTCTTCTCAAAATCCTCCAGTGATGGAGCACCCACGACTTCTGGTGGAAAGCTGTTCCACTGGTCAATTGTCCTCACTGTTAGGAAGTTTCTCCTTAATTCCAGCTTGTTTCTCTCTTGGATTACCTCTTAGGTTTATATCGAATCTAATTATCTTAGTTTTATAAGGTCTAAATGCATGCAAGGGCTTGATGGATGATCAAGAAAGAATATCATGCGGTATTTCTCATAATTAGGGATGCTATACCTACAGTTGTTTTTCTTATTATATCTGGCGATTTTTTTACATCACCTGCCATATTCAAAACTAGCCATTCCCAGTCATGCGTTGCTGTGGCCCAGTCTGATTAAATGGCCAACCAATCTATGTGTAGATCTACACCTGCACACACAAACACGTACACACAACCACCGTATAACCCCCAATCTACCTACCTACTGCATTTCTTCCTCTTTCCCTCTACCTACCTACCTACCTACTGTATTTCTCCCTCTCTATCTATCCCTCTACTTACCTACCTACCTACTGTATTTCTCCCCCTCTCTCAGCCCTGCATCTTGTTTTGGGCCTAGTAGGCCTGCCTGGGCCACATGGGAGTGTGCCATGTGTGAGGGAACATTGGATGCTTATTCAGTTGCTGAGGAAATGACCGTTGGAAATGTGAGGGGTGTGTGCATGACCCATCATAAGAAGCAGCCGGGTGGGAGGAGCTACAGGGAGGTGAAAACCTGAGAAGTGCATACCTTTTACGTGTGCACATGACACACGTCTGCCAGCCACACAAAATGTACATATGATTGTTACTTCCTTTCTTAGCAACATTGTGTGAAAATTTGGTGCCAATCGGTGCAGTATTTTCTGAGATTAGCGATTTTGCACAAATTATTTTAAATTTTTACTGAAGCACTTTCCTTTTTATAAATTTAATTGACTTCCCTACTTTAAAAAATCACCATTACTATGGAACCGTTGGATGGTTAGAAAATTTTACTACTAACAGAGATACAAAAGCAGGCGGTAGGTATAAAAAGGTTGACTACCCATGCCATAGACTTTTAAAAGTGGCGGGGGTGGAGCTCTAGTCTCATAATCAGGAGGCTGAGATCCCAGGTAGAGGCAGATATTTATCTCTCTGGCCACAATGAACAAATCTGCTGAACAAAACTCCACATTGGCAACATGAAGGGCATCTGGCCAGTAAACAGTCAGCTCCATTCAGTTGCCCAGACTCCACCCTGCAAGGGATCATGGGATTGTTAAAAGAGGATGAATTTCCCAGAGACTTTTAAAAGCAATGGTTGTCATTTAATTTGAAGGACCCCAGTTTCACCGTTAGCCAAATGTTTGTGTGTGTGTGGGGAGTGTTTTTATTTATTTATTGAATTTATACCCCGCCCTTCTCCAAACGGACCCAGGGCGGCGCACAGGCATATTAAAAAACATACAAACATATAAAACTTTTTTTAAAAAAACTTATTCAACTAAAAAACCTGTGCTAAAACCGAATTAAAATCCCCATTTTAAAATTCTCTTTAAAATGTTCACAGCCCAATCCCACGATCTGTCCGTTGATGACTTTTATTTACCATATTTTTCGGAGTATAAGAATGACCGGAATATAAGACACACCAAGGTTTTGAAGAGGCAAATTAAAAAAAAAAGTTTTTGCACTCTGCAGACCTCCCCAAAACGACCCGTTTTTCGCAAAAATGGGCCGGCTTTTTTCCAAAAAAAAGAAAAAACGAATAGTCTTTAGGAGGCTCATAAAGTGTTCCTGGGAGCTGGGGAGGGGCACAATTGAACAAAAAATGGCCTGTTTTTTGCTTTCTGTCCTACCCAGCCCCCAGAAGGACTCTGAAAGCCTCCTAAAGTCTCTGCATGACCATTTGGGTGAAGAGAGCAGAGTTTTTGGAGGCAAAAAAATTCCGTATTCAGTGTATAAGACGCACCCAAATTTTCAGCCTCTTTTTTGAGGGGGAAAAGGTGCGTCTTATACTCTGAAAAATACGATACATTAAACTTTTCAATCACTGGCCTCTGCCTGCAATATTCAAAATGGCCTCGAGGTGGCAGGTTATTATTAGTTCCACAATTTCCCGTTGATTTTTTTTTTAAGCAACTATTTTTATTACTTACTAGCTGTACCTGCCACACATTGCTGTGGCCAAGTTTGGTTAAATGAAAAAGTTTCCCCTCAATGACCCTCTCAGTGACCCCCTTCCTTCTCTGCCTCGGTTACTCCACCCTCTCCTTCCCCTCCCTCTCTTACTCTACCTACCTACCTACTGTATTTCTTCCCCTCCTCTATCCTACCTACCTACTGTATTTCTCCCTCTCTATCCCACTACCTACCTACCATATTTCTCTCTCTCTCTCTAGCACCCTACCTACCTACCTACCAGTGGTGGGTTTCTGCAGGCTCGCACCTACTTGCGAGAGCCGGTTGGTGAAATTTAGAGAACCGGTGAGAGGGGCTTCCACCGGCGTACCTGGAAGTAAATCTGGCCCGCCGCTGCCAGTGACCCAACGGGAAGGAAAGGAAAGGAAGGAAGGAAGGAAGGAAGGAAGGAAAAAAGAAAGAAAGAAAGAAAGAAAGAAAGAATTTATCATCACAATTGAGTCCAAAATTTTGGTTGCTAAGCAAGAGCGTTGTTAAATGAGTTTCACCACATTTTAAAAGGTGGCCACTCCCACCCTGTCACATGACTGCCAAGCCACGCCCACAGAATAGGCCACACCTACAGAGTAGGTTCTAAAAAATTTGAAACCCACCACTGCTACCTACCCACCATATTCTCTCTCTATCCCTCTACCTACCTACCTAGAGAGAGAGGAGAGAGGAACCGCTGACTTGGCAGCAGCCTTGTTGGAGGGGGCAGTTTGAAAGGGGGGGGGGTGCTGGCAGCCGTGTTTGAGTGGCAAGGTGGCGGGGTGAAAGGCGCTGGCATTGCGAGCATTGGTAGGGTGAAGTGTGGGGAGGGGAGGCAGGGGGTGTGGCGCCACCAGCGCCAGTGTTGCGGGCATTGGGAGGGCGAAGTGTGGGGGGGAGGTGGCATGGGGCGTGGCATAGGAAGCTCCGTTGCAGGCATGGTGAGTTGGGAGGGGTGGGGAGGCAGGGGGCGTGGTGAGTGAGTAAAACACAGAAGAGCTGTTGTTGTATATTTGTGTGGCGTTTACCTGGCACCAGTGTGCCATATCCACATAATTTGTACGTATCATTGGTGCTGCACTTGTAAGGAACGTTGTGTGAAAATTTGGTGGGGATTGGTGCAGTAGTTTCTGAGATTAGCGGTTTTGAACAAACTCATAGTTATTTTTTTATTTATATAGATTCTTATTTATTTTACATTTTGAGATGACTGCTGCCGGTCTACCATACACAAAATAGCCACGAGATGGCAGCCCAAACAGAAAACGAATGCCAGGAGAAGATTCAGGGTCCAACTTTGTGGTTAAAAATGGTGCTAGTTCCTGTTTTTAAAATTAAGACACGTAATCATGCTCAAAGGAGAAACCAGGAAGCCCATTTGCCTCTTGAAAAAGAACTTTTGGGACATTTTCCATTGTTGATTTTTTTTTCATATTAGTACCCAGTTGATTGCTCATTGGTTGCAATAGGAATTGATTGACAAGCATGAATTGATCAGCTGGCTTGTTGCTTGAACCTGGAATTCTGGGGTGAGAGTGACTGTAATAATAATAATGATAAATTTTAATTTATAACCCGCTCTCTCTCCCCGAAGGGACTCGAGGCGGGGCACAGGGAATTTAAAATACATATTAAAATACAATCATAATACAATATAAAATAAAATTAAACTAACCCTGCGCTAAAATCCCATATAAAGCTAAAAATTAATCATTAAAAACCCTAAAAAGAGTTGATTATCCTAGGCCGGCCAAGCAGAAAAAGTGTGTTTTTAATTTTTGACGGAAGGAGCAGAGGTCCGTAGTTGTTCTAATATCGGGGGGAAGGTCGTTCCAAAGGGTCGGGCCCGCCACAGAGAAGGCCCTTCCCCTGGGCATCACCCGCTGGCACAGCCTAGTGGACGGCACCCGGATAACTCCCTCTCTGTGGGAGCGAATTGGCTGCAGGGATGTATGGGGCAGGATGCGATCCCGCAGATAGCTAGGTCCCGTGCCATGGAGCGCTTTGAAGATGATAACCAACACCTTGAAGCGCACCCGAAAGATGACAGGCAGCCAATGCAGCTCACGCAGGAGCGGTGTTACATGGGAAAACCTAGAAGTTCCCATAACTACCCGCGCGGCTGCATTCTGGACAAGCTGAAGCCTTCGGGCGCACCTCAAGGGGAGCCCCATGTAGAGAGCATTGCAGTAGTCCAGTCGGGATGTCACGAGGGCATGAGTGACTGTGCAGAGGGCACCCCGATCCAATAGGGGACGCAACTGGCGTACCAGGCGAACCTGGTAAAACGCCCTCCTGGCCACGGCCGTTACTTGATCTTCCATGGACAGCCGTGCATCAAGGAGGACGCCCAACTTGCGTGCCCCATCCACAGGGATTAGATGTTCACCCCCTATGGCCAGTGATGGAGTCAACTGGTTGTACCGGGATGCTGGAAACCACAGCCACTGGGTCTTGGACGGGTTGAGTCTGAGTCTGTTCCTTCCCATCCAGGCCCGCACGGCTTCCAGGCACTGGCACATCACCTCTACGGCATCGTTGGGGTGGTTTGGGGTAGATACATACAGCTGCGTATCATCAGCGTAGAGGTGGTACTCTACCCCAAAACCACGGATGATCTCACCCAGCGGCTTCATATATGTGTTGAACAGGAGAGGCGAGAGGACCAACCCCTGAGACACCCCACAAGTGAGGGGTCTCGAGGTCAACCTCTGCTCTCCTGCCAACACAAATTGCGATCGACCGGAGAGGTAGGAGGAGAACCACCGTAACACGGTGCCACTCACCCCCAACCCCTCCAGTCGATGCAATAGGATACCATGGTCGATGGTATCAAAAGCCGCTGAGAGGTCTAATAGGACCAGGATGGAGGAACAACCCCCATCTCTGGCCCTCCAGAGATCATCCATCAACGCGACCAATGCCGTCTCGGTGCTGTGCCCGGGCCGGAAGCCGGACTGGCGCGGGTCCAGATCATCAATTTCCTCCAGATGACGGGGGAACTGTTGTGCTACCACACTCTCTACAACCTTCGCCAGAAAGTGAAGGTTGGAGACTTCCTGTTCCGGCTTCTGGCAGCGACGGACGAACCTTGGGGTTCGTGCGCCGTTTTGTTCTTTTTTCTGCCCCAAACGGGGCGGGGTACCCCTTTTTTGGGGGTCCCTCCGTAGGACTGGCTTGCCTGGACTGGTTCAGCCTGGCGGCGGCTGGGGAACAATCCTTGTCTTCGGTCTAGGTGGAAGGAGACATGCTGCGGGGGGCTTGGTTCCCCTTCGCCAACGGAGGACGGTAACGAACAATGAATTCGGAGAGAACGGAGCGCTCGGGTCAGATGGCTTTGCCTGGGCTTGAGCTGCGAGGTGGAGAGTAAGTGTCTTTAGCTTTATTGCTGGCGGCTTTGGATGAGAGAGACGTGGAGGGGGGTGTTTGCTAACTCCCCCCTTGGATTTACAGCAGCGCCGCGCAGAAATGGCTCCTGGAATGCAGGGAGCGGATATTTCGCATCCGGACTGTTGCGCAACAAGTGAAAGTCTTTCGCGGCTTGTTTTCATACAATGTATCTAAGTCCGGCTTGACTGAAACAATTTCTCTGCTGTTTTCTCGGGCTGGCTGCCAGAGTGGGTGGTGGAAGATGGCTGCCCTTTGTTCCTGAACACTTATTTCTTTATGGAAAACTTCCAACATCTCTTTGTGATTTGGACTGCCTCTCTCTACCAATGGAGAAATTTTTTGGATTAATTGATTCCCTCCCTGGAATGCCTTCTTTGTCTTAATAATTGACTGTGAAAATTGCTTTTCTTCTGGGCTCTACAACTTTTTACAATTTTGATTGGAACTTTCTTCTCCTGCCTTGCTCCAGCGGCCGCACTCAAAAAACGCCATCTTAGTGGCACTGATTTAAACAGCTTACCATGGCTTCAAAAAAACAACCAGGAAATCCAGGATTGGAAGAGAGAATGACAGCTATGGAAACAGTGTTAAACTCCTTGGTGCTGGAAATCAGAGAATTTAGAAAAGATCATACTAGCACTAAGCTTGAACTCTTGGAGACACAGAAAAAATTGATGGAGAACACACAGAAGACGGAGGAGTTGGAAGTGGGGCTGGCTGGGGCAAAGGGAGAACTTAAAAATGTTAATACTGAAATTGGAGATTTGTCTGGTCATATGTCTAGGATGGATTTTGAGAGGATGTCATATTTTTTAAGATTTCAGAATATTTCTGAGGAATCTGGTGAATGCCTTCCTGATCTCATGAGTACAATTTTATCAGACTATTTACATAAACCCAAAGAGGAGATCAGGGGGGACATTGACCTAGTCTACAGAATAAATTCAGCATATGCCAGGATGAATGAAGTACCCAGAGAGATACATATTAAATTTGTTAGAAGGTCGACAAGGGAGGGAATCTTGAAGGCGCAGAGGGAGGGTCCATTAATTTACCAACAAAAGGAAGTCGCCATCTTGAAGCAGATCCCAAAAAAGATTAGAGAGATGAGACGGAAATATTCCTTCTTATCTAAAAAATTGTTCAACCACGGGATTTGGTTTAAGTGGGCAATGCCAGAAGGGATGTTGGTGTTCTGGGATGGAGGAAGAGTAAGGATTAAAACAGTTGCTGAGGCGGATGCCTTTCTTAAAAAACATTCCTCTATCCTGGGGGAAGATTCAGGGGGGACGGAGGGGGCCACGGCCCCGCCCACTGGGAGCCAGGGAGGAGAACAAGAAGACACAATTGCCAAGAGACTTAGATCTAAAAAATGACTTTTATTAATATAGTATAAGTTTTGTTTGGATGTTTGTATACAATTGCTAGCAGAGAATTTAGAATTTAAATGATGTATGCACTTTTCTTCATCTTGTAGTACTATTGAAATATGTATTATCGATGTTTTGTTAAGAAGCCCGGGAGGGCCAACGTTCCCGACGTGAAAGTTCTCAAAATATCTTTTTAATTCACCTTACCCTACCCCTTTTTGTTAAAAAACTTTGTAAAACTCAATAAAACTTTTTCTATATAAAAAAGAAAGTGAAGGTTGGAGACCGGACGGTAATTTACCAACAATGCTGGGTCCAGAGAGGGCTGCTTGAGGAGGGGTCTTACCACCGCCTCTTTAAGGGAGGCCGGCAAGAACCCCTCACTCAAGGAAGCGTTGACCACCTCCTGGAGCCAGCCTTGTGTAACCTCCCAGGATGCCAGTACAAGCCAGGAGGGACACGGGTCCAATAAACATGTGGTAGCTCGCAGTCGCCCACGTAACTTGTCCATATCTTCGGAAGTAACAGAGTCAAACTCTTCCCACAAAACTGTCTCAAGACCTACCTCGGGGCATCCCATTTGGCCACTTTCTATGGAGGCTAACTCGCTCCGAATCTGAGTGATTTTATCCTGCAGATAATCCTCAAATTCCTCTGCTCTACCCTGTAAAGGGGCTTCCCGTACCCTCTGTTGAAGGAGAGAGCGGGTCACCCTAAGCAGGGCGGCAGGATGGTTATCTGCGGATGCGATGAGAGTGGCACAATGATGACGGTTAGCCACTCTCAGCGCCACAAGGTAAGTCCGTAAATGGGCTCTCACCTGTGTTCGGTCAGATTCAGACCGTGTGGATCTCCATCTCCTCTCTAGGCGTCTCTTGTGGCGCTTCATCACCTTCAGCTCCTCGGTAAACCAAGGAGCCTGGGTGATTCGTCGCCGCAAGAGAGGCCGCAAGGGCGCGACCCGATCTAAGGCCCCCGTGGCTGCAGTATTCCATGCGGCCACGAGGTCCTCCGTCGTGGCGCGGGTCAAGGACACAGGTAATGGCCCAAGCACCGTCTGGAACCTATCTGGGTCCATCAGGCGCTTGGGGCGGAACCATATAGGTGAATCAGGTTCCGCCTCCCCGCGGTGGGGTGTAGCGATTGGAAAGTCGAGTCGAAGAAGTGAGTGGTCTGACCATGACAGGGGTATGATGGTTACGTCCCCTATACCCAGATCACTCTTCCATTGACCAGAGACAAAAATTAAGTCCAGCGTGTGTCCTCCTTCGTGCGTGGGGCCCCAAATTACTTGGGTCAGGTCCATGGCTGTCATGGAGGCCATGAACTCCGGAGCTACCTCTGATGATTCGCCTACCGATGGCAGGTTAAAGTCCCCCATGACAACCAGTCCCCCATGACAACCAGTCACCTCAAGGAGCTCGGGCAGGGCTGCTGTTACATAGCGGGGAGCCAGGTATACAATCAGCACGCCCAACTGCCTCCCAAGGCCCAACTTCACGCAGAGGGACTCACAGCCGGTGGTCTGTGGTACAGTGGTCTCTCTCGGCTCAAGACTTTCCCTAACAATAACCGCTACACCTCCACCCCTGCCTAGGGCCCGTGGCTGATGAAAAGCGCGGTAACCTGGCGGGCACATTTCTACGAGGGGGAGTCCTCCCTCGTGGCCCAGCCAGGTCTCTGCTATTCCCATCCAGATGGTTTTGAATGCCTAAGGATAGACTAGGCTAGACTAGAATGGAGTGGAGTAAAATAGCAATAGCACTTAGACTTATATACTGCTTCATAGTACTTTACAGCCCACTCTAAGCACTTGACAGAGTCAGCCTTTTGCCCCCAACAATCTGGGCCCCCATTTTACCCACCTCGGAAGGACAGAAGGCTGAGTCAACCTTGAGCCTAGTGAGATTCGAACTGCCCAATCGCAGTCAGCTGGCAGTCAGCAGAAGGAAACTGCAGGACTGCATTCTAATCACTTCGCCACCATGGCTCAGTAGAGTAGAGTAGAGTAGAGTAGAGTAGAGTAGAGTAGAGTAGAGTAGAGTAGAGTAGAGTAGAGTAGAGTAGAATAGAGTACAATAGAACAAAGAGAATGGCACCAAACTCCATAGCTCTGGCTGACCTTCCCCAGCAGTCTCTGGAGACAAGAGACCATGTTGAAGGACAGAAGAAGGCACATGTCCTTTTTACTCAAGCTTTTCCTTCTCAGATGAAGCTTCTCTCCTTTTGAATCAGGAAAGCACCTGGATATTCCACCTCGTGAGAGTTGTTATGTATTGTACTGTGTTCCCCCCAAAATAAGACAGGGTCTTATTTTCTTTTGACCCCCGAAATAAGCGCTTGGCCTCACTATTTGTGAGGTTACAGGAGGCAGCGAGCGTGGTCACCTCATGGCTGCTGCTGTGTTGCAATATTTTCAGGGAGGGCTTATTTTGGGGGAGAGGCTTATTTTAGCGCATGCACTCAAAAGCCCAGTTGGGCTTATTATCTGGGGAGGTCTCATTTTCAGGGTGAATAGTGTATAGTTGTCAGTTGAAGTTCTCATTCTGGTCCTTTGTTGAAGTGGGAAAACGCTCTCTCCTGATTGGATGTTCGGGTGGTCAGTTTCCTTTAAAAGGAGCCGTGTCAGCCAGAGAGTTCAGCTGCCTCGCAGGTAGGATTGAATAAAAGGTTGTTGGAATTCACTCTGGCCTCACCTCCATTCTTCTCCCAGAACATCACGGAGTCCTTTGAGTTCCTCTAATTCTTCTTTAGAAACAGGAAGGGGATTCAATGATTCACCCCATTAATGATGGACCTCCTGCTTCTGCTTCTGATGCTGCTGGTGTCCCATCCAATCTCTGGGAAGCTGAGGATGAAATGCCCGCAGAGTTTGGAGCACCAGGATGGAAACAATCTATGGAGCTCTTCCAGGCCAGGAGACCTTCTCATTGGGAAAATCCTCAGTTTAACACGGGAAGATCCCATAAAACAAGGACTTCCAACCAGGCTCCTCCTGGTCAGTTTCCTCCCTCAGCCATTCCCTGTGCTGGACTTTCCTTCCCTCTGTTTGGATTCCTCTTAACACTTTCCTCCTTTTCTCTTTATCCCACTTTCTCCTATAGGAAAGGACCTGTCTCTAATTTCCTGCATGGTCTGGATTTCCAAAGCTTCTCTCGTTTTCTTTCATTTTGTGGAAGTCACCAAAATCCAAAGATGGGACTGAATAAAAACCGTAACATCTCCAGATTATTTTCCTCTCTCCATCCAAACTTCACTTCATCCCTTGAATGCTAACTTTTGTTTAAAGTAGTTATTTTAACTGGTTATACTAGCCCCTGCCCACCCCAGTTCCTTATTTTTTTATAATTGTTGATAGATATTACAATACCTGATCATTGTAGAAACAATTGGTGTTTTTTTTTAGAATTGGTAAATGTTTTGCACAGTAAAAGAATCCTCGTACTTTTATGATAGATCTATTTTAATGATTAAATTATTTTGAATACCCTTTAGTAGCTGGGTAAAAATTAGTACTTTTACAAATAATGGTGTGTTTGTGACTCTTAATATCTCATGTTTTTACATTTGTTCTGGCTGTAAGCTGCTCCTTTGTGTTCAGGTCCGGCCTCAGAAGAATAATGTAGCCCTTGGGGATGAAGATGCAGCCCAGCAGACCAGCACTGGAGGCCAGAATGGAGAAGACCTGGACAGCCACCATGTATTTCCCTTTAGTGCTCAGGTAGGTGGGCACAAAAGTCACCCAGACACTGCAGAAGACCAGCATGCTGAAGGTGATCAGCTTGGCTTCGTTGAAGGCCCCAGGCAGATTCCTAGCCAGGAAAGCCACCATGAAGCAGATGGCAGCCAGGAAGCCCATGTAGCTGAGGGTGATGTAGAACATGACAACTGCCCCTTCGTTGCATTGCAGGATGATCTCTCCAGGCTGGGAGTGGAGGTCAGAGTCAGGGAAGGGGGGAGAAAGTCCCAGCCAGATGGAGCAGATGATCACTTGGACTGCAGAAGAAGAAAGGATGATGGAGTTGGCCAAGCTCTTCCCCAACCATCTCTTCGCTCGGTTTCCTGGTTTTGTGGCTAGGAAAGCCAGAACCACCGTGATTGTTTTGGCCAAGAGAGAAGAAATGGCCACTGAGAAGATGATGCTGAAGACCGTTTGTCGGAGAAGGCAGGTGGCTTTCCTTGGTTGACCAATGAAGAGAGAAGAAGACAAGAAGCAAAGCAGGAGGGAGACCAGGAGGATGTAGGAGAGGTCCCGGTTGTTGGCTTTGACAAGGGGAGTTTCTCGGTATTTAATGAAGATGATTAAAACAAGGCCTGTGATTAAAAACAATAGTAGGGCAGAAGAGACCAGGATGATGCCCAGAAGTTCTTCATAAGACAGGAAGGTTATAACTTTGGGGATACATTGGACTCTCTTCTCATTTGGATATTTATCATCTGGACACTTGGTGCATTTTCCTGCATCTAAGAAACCAAAAGCAATTTTCTTTAACATTTTGTCCTTTTATTTTACAATTTCATTAAACAATCACTCCGTTGAAATGAGACAGGGCAGGGGTGAAATGCCCTGTTGCCCCTGTTGTTGGGGCAATTCAATCGAACTGATAGCAAAAAGTGCCTTAAAAGTATAAAGAAAGGTTCCGACAATTACGCAGCACAGCTGATTTTCACACAGCTGATTGTTACACTCCCCCCCCCCCCCTTTTTAAAGTATTTTTTAACTACCGGTCCAGGAGAAATAGTAGTTGAAAAATGCTTTTAAAAAGTAAAAAAAAAGTTGTGCATGCCTAGTTTTAGAATTTGAAATTTTGAATTTCACCACTGGTACAAGGTCTCCTGCAGGATGTAGGACTAAATGACCTTTAAGGTTCCTTCCAGCTCTATTCCAATTGATTGATTTACATGAATGGCAGACTATTTGTGTAATGAGTTCCCCACCATAACTATCCACAGCACCACATTATGGACCAGTGACTCCTTCTCAGTGACCCTCAAGGGGAGGATCCAATATACAGTGAATTGCAAGGTCTTTCAGAAGGTGGACCTCACACAATTCATCCAGTTCCAAAGAACTCAGGTGTTCCTAGAAAGGTGAACCTAGCAGCACAAGTCCAAACTAAGAAGCAGGAGAGAGATTTCCTCTGCTGTTAGTAAAGCTTGCTCAGTCTGCCACCCCCTCCTCCCATCTCTTCCCAGCCCCTTCTTCAAAGTCCATTTGATTTACTTCCTTTTAGATAAGAAATTCTGCAGGTTAAAAATAAATATATAAAACCAGGTGAGCTTCAATCTATCATTTAACTTGCACTTTCGTGAAAATGTTCTGGGTGGATCCAGTTCCACAAAGCCTCCCATTTTCCTCAGGGTGACCCACCTTCCTGAGTGGAGAAGGTCCCCTCCGGACAAGGAACGCAGTCATAGCAGCAAACTGGATCTCCTTCTCGAGCCCTCTTGACAAATCCAGGATGACAAGTTTCTGCACATCTGGACTGAGGCAGGGACTGAGCAGAAGAACAAGGAAGGCCAAAGAAAAGATGTTAGGACTCTCCGTCCATGGAAAACGGAGGGAGAAATGGATGGAGACAAGGAGCCTCTGGTCTTCACTGAGGTAGATAGGAAACCTCTGACTCCTTCTAAACAGATGTAGGAGGTAAAACAACTGGCAGGTTCTTCATTTACTTCCTCCTTTTTGCTTTTGGAATTTAACATTGCAATAAAGGACTTTTCTATTTTAAATTCTGGAGCAGTGTTTGTGAACCTTTTTGGCCCCACGTGCCAATATGTGTGTGTGCATTGTGCATCCACTGAAAACTAGGTGATCATCTGGATTTCAGCATGCACATGCACACCAGCCATTTGGTCTACTGGTTTCTAGCATGCATTTGTGCACAAAGACCCGCTGACTGTTGTGCCTGCGCCAGCTCCTCGTGCTTCCTTGTCTGCCCACCTGATTCCCATAGGGGTGGCAGGACGTCCCCACTGAGGATCCGGTTCTGCAGCCCTGGACAGGGAGAGAAGGTTGGATGGGAAATGCCCCCTCCCTCCACTGGAAAGCCGGAATCTCTTCCCATCCTTGGAAGAAGCCAGCACAGCCCCCCCCCCACTTCATCCAAGGGAGAGTCTCCATGTGTGAGGAGCTGTGGAGATGGGGGCTGGTGGATGCGGGTCTGATGGTCCCCATGGACGGACCCAGCAGGACCAGCCTATGGGGGGCAGAGAGAACAGGAGCATTGGACATAATCTAAAATGGGGGGGGGGAAGAAAAACTGTCCTGCAGTGTAATTTAAACCTTGGAGAAGACAAAGGCGCAAGAAGAGCAGAACTGCAATGCAAAATGAAGGGCAGGGGAATCAGTGGGGAGCTGGGGGCTGTGGGAAGGGTGGGGAAAAGGGGGAGGAATCTGGAGGAAGGGGGAGCCATGTTTATCCTGGCAGCTGACTTGGAGGGCAAGAGGACCAGGGGGTGTTGTCCCCCCCCACAAGTCCCACCTGAGAGACGCTGGCAGGGGGTCAGAGCTGGGCAAGCGCTTTTCCCCAGCCCCAGCAGCCCCCCAGCTTCCCCTCCCAACCCCTCCCAACCAAGGACCAATGAAACCAGGCTGTTTCCTGAAAGGCTGTGGGGGAGCCTCGCTTGGCTTCGCAGACCCTCCGAGACCCCCAAGTACATTTATTACTGGCAATAAAAGCACCTTGTTCTCTCTCTCTCTCTCTCTCTCTCTCTCTCTCTCTCTCTCTCTCTCTCTCTCTCTCTCTCTCTCTCTCTCTCTCTCTCTCTCTCTCTCTCTCTCTCTCTCTCTCTCTCTCTCTCTCTCCTGTGGGGCTCTGGCAGAGGGAGTCAATGCAGAGTCCCCAATCAGGTTTAATCCAACCCTTCCCTTCCCTCTCAGTCTCTCCCCTTCCCCAATCCCCCCAAGCGGAGCATTTCTAAGAAGCCCTGCATAATTAGATGAAAGGCCCTTGGTGGGGAGGCGGTTTGGCTTCCCCGGTTGAGTTGGGGCCGGTTTATGGGAGGGGAGTGTGGTCCCCCCCCCACCCGCTGGGGCAACAAGTCTAGAAGAGTCCCCAGGGTTGGTATTTGTGGCTGTGTGTGTGTGTGTGTGTGTGAGAGAGAGAGCAATCAATGGGGAGGGAGCTATGGGGTAGAGGCAAGAGAGAACAAGGTTGGGTGATGAAAGGTGAACATTCAGAGAAGGGTGTCACTCAAAATCCCCTCCCTTGGATGAAAGGGGGAGGCCTGGGATGGACATGGAGCCCGTAGGTGGGAGGGGGAGGGAGGAACTGCGCTCTCCTCCAGCCCTCGTGAGGCACCTCCCATCCCCCATGGGGGCTTTTCCTTCTCCTGGCTGCTCCAGCACCCCAGCCAGAAGCAACACCATGTCAGCCACCAAGGGGGGGCAAGGGTGTGGTAGTGGGAAGGACAGGCCAGGGCCTCTCCACCCAAGCAGACTACTTGGATGGCCACAGCTCTCCAGCCCGTGGCACTGATGTGTATCAATGGTCTGGAGTGCCTGGCTGGCTCAGGTGCCCCAGAAGAGCTGGCTGTCCCCTGCGCAGTACCAGAAGAGCAGCAGCAGCAGCAGCCACAGGGGGAAGGGCAGGAGCGACCGGGAAGCCACTGCAACCACTGGTAGCTCACCTCCTCGCCAGCAGCTCCTCTTCCAGCATCTCAGGTGCAAGCGGCAGCTGCTGGGGAAGGAGCAGCAGGCAGGGCAGCCAGACTTCCAGCCAGCAAATGCTGCCCTGCTGCCACGTGTGCCCCAACCGGCCAGGTGCTCCGGACCGCAGATCCTCATCAGAGCTGTGAGTTGGAGCTGTGCAAGAAACCTGCTCAGGCGGGGAGGGAGGGAAGCCTGGGCCCGTCTGTCCTCACCGCCTCTGCACCTTCGCCATTGGTAGTGGCAGCTGTTGGAGACACCGCCAAGGGTCAGGTCACGGTTGCAGTGGCTGCCAGGTTGCTCCTGCCCTTCCCGTTTTGGCTGCCACTGCTGCTGCTCTTCTGGGGCACCTAAACTGGCCAGGTACTTCGGACCTCAGATGAGCCATGGGCTGGAGGGCTGGGGACATGCAAGAAGCTCAGGTGGGGAGGGAGGGAAGCCCTGACCACAGCTCTGCTCTGCTAAGAAGCCACAGCCGGGATCTCCTCTCTGGGCCTTTGGGCACCCGTTGGCCATTGCTCTTTTTGTTGATGGTTTTTGTGCGTGAATGGATGCCAGACACCAAAACTCTAAGTGGCTCATGCGCATGTGTGCACTGGAAACAAAGATCATTTTCCTGGTGTGCGCATGCGCACTGGGTGGCTCCTGTTTCACTTTCTGGCTCTCCAATGCGCATGAAGACCAGCTGACTGCCACTCCTGAACCCGGAAGAGCAACTGGTGATGGCTCCGCATGTCAGGAGAGATGGTTCTGTGTGCCACTTCTGCCACGCGTGTCTTAGGTTCCCCATCACGGCTCTAGGCTTTGCCCACTTGAAATGGGACCTCAGGCTTTGGCAAACAGAGAAAAGACACCAGAATTTCTCCCACCTTATTCAGCAACTTTAGCCGTGAAAGAGTCTTTTGTCTGATAGAAAATCTCTCTCTTTCAAAATACGCCAGAGTCTCTTCCCTGGGATCCTCCTTGGGGAGAACCAGGAAGCCGTAAATGACCAGATCTGCTTTTATCTCTCCATTTTGATCCAAGTACAGTTTTCTGTGAGAAATATTCCAATATTCATTCTTCTCCAGAAAGGAATGAAACTAGAATGGGAACATCCAGGAATTTGAAAAGCAGAAAACTTTGTTTCTTATTCCACATTGAATCTTTCTTCTACAATTGTCTCATCTCCAAATATGGTTAAATAGGATACAAATACTGCCATTATCTTCATAAGTGAATGAAAAAGTTTGAGACAAATTTATCAAAATATAGAGACAATTTAATCAACACAGTTGGTCAATTATGGGGAACCTTCTAGAGCAGATGACAAATAAAATGAAGAGAAAAAAAAGATGACCCAGAAACTCTTTGAAAACAACAGGTAGATTCCTAGATCAAACCTGGACTTCCGGTGGCACCGTAGACGCTGAACGACGCCCCTCTGGGATTGTCGGCCCTGAGATTGTGTTAAAATCCCTTAGACAGCGTAAATCAGCTGTCTGGTGGTTTGGAAACCTCACCCTCGGGAGAAGAGGGAGGGGTGAGCAGCCAGGAGAAGGTTGAGCTCCCCAAGAAGCCCCAGAGGAAAATCTGGGGTTAAAAGGGTGAGAGCTCCCTGGAAAACCTGAAAAACTCCGCATCCGGGACTATTCTGCTGTAAGCAGAACAAAGCACAGTGACCACCCCTGCAAACATATTTTGAATACAGCTGGAAAATAATGCAGGCGGAGCAAGGTAGGAGCTCCAGCATTTGCAAGTATTGAGCTTTAACTCCGTACTTGGGATTCTTCCTTCCGAGACTGTCTTGAGGATGAGAAAGCAAATGGCGCCTGAACTCTAACAGAGCACAGGAAACGAAAGAAATTCTTACGTTCTGAGAGGGGGAGAAATGGCTTTCAAACAACCAAAGTCCCGTACATTAAAGAGTACGGGAGGTTCACCAGCCACAATAACACCACAAACTTCATCCACGCCAACAAACCTGCAAGTATTAACTGTGAAAGTTCTACAAGAAATGTTAAAGCAGCAAACTACAATCTTGGAGGAAAAGTTTAAAAAAGAAATGACTGAAATTAAAGCTATTATGGAAAACAGAAATAAAGAAATTAGGGAAGATATTGTTATGGGACTCCAGGGCCTGGCAAAACATATGACAATGCTGGATGAAAGGGTGGAAGAAATTAACCACTCTAATTTGAATTTGGAAAATAAAATGGCTGAGGTTCAAACTAAGATGGGGAAGACAGAAGATGAACTGACTATACGTCAATATAAAGTTATGGAAACTGCCCTGAGATTTAGAGGCCTCAAAGAAAATAGAGGAGAGAACCAGAGAGAAATTTTTATAGAGGCTTTTGCCTGGACAACCGGAGTACGACAAAATGATTGGGAATCTCAAGTTGATAAAATATATCGAGTAAATTCTGGGATTGCCAAACAAAAACAACTACCAAGATACATTGTAATTTATTTTACAACTAGGAGGATGAGAAACGAAATTCTACAAGCTTCGTACAACCGTGAATTTAAAGTTGCAGGACAAGAGGTTTTAGTACTAAAATAAATTCCCCCTAAGATGCTAAAAGATAGGAAGGATTTTTCTTTTTTGGTAGACAAACTTAAAAATCGACAGATACACTTCAGATGGGATGTCCCGGTTGGATTAGTAGTGAATTACCTGGGAGAAAGGAACCGCCTTAACTCAATCTGGAAGGCAAGAGATTTCTATAGGACTACTTTGAAGGCTGAATGCCCAGCATCTTCAGAAGTGAGAGGGGGGGAGAAAGACGGGGTGCAGCACAGGGACAGAGGAGAGGTAAACAACTGCAAGCTGAAGGAGAGACTTTCCCATCTGAAGAAGATTTATTGCAACTGCCGGCTTTTGCTCAACCCTTGCAAACAGGAGATAAAACAGAAGACCCAAAAGGTCAAAGACAAACGAGAGTTGCCTCTAAGCGTAAAGAGGCCCAGGTGCAAGACCTCTCTAAAGCCAAAACAGAGGACGTGGGAGAGGAGAAACCGAAGAAGTTACAGGAGGAACTTCAAATTTTGATCCAGAAGCTTCAAGGTGCCAAGAATGGCAACTAAATTTCTAACGTGTAAGAAAATGAAAGCATTTTGGATAAAAATACGGTGGATCATGTAGAATATTTTGAAAAAGAGGATTAAGTTTACCCCGTAGTTGTTTTTGTTAGATATAATAACAGATTGTATGGTTATAGAGTCTAAATTGATATTAAATTTAATAACTGCAGCTAGACTTTTGGTGGCGCAATACTGGAAGAAGGAAGATTTGCCTACTATTGAAGGGTGGACATTAAAAGTAGTCAATCTAGCAGAAATGGCAAAAATCTCAGCATACTTGAAAGATTATTCTCAAGAAAGATATATACTAGAATGGGAAAGATGGATTGAATATATCCAAAACAAATATAACACTAACAAGTTTAACAAGAGAGCAGAGGTCGACCTCGAGAGCCCTCACTTGTGGGGTGCCTCAGGGGTCGGTCCTCTCGCCTCTCCTGTTCAACACATATATGAAGCCGCTGGGCGAGATCATCCGTGGTTTTGGGGTAGAGTACCACCTCTACGCAGATGACACGCAGCTGTATATATCTACCCCAAACCACGGGACCTAGCTATCTGCGGGATCGGATTCTGCCCCATACATCCCTGCGGCCGATCCGCTCCCACAGAGAGGGACTTCTCCGGGTGCCGTCCACTAGGCAATGCCAGCGGGCGACGCCCAGGGGAAGGGCCTTCTCTGTGGCGGGCCCAGCCCTCTGGAACGACCTTCACCCCGAAATTAGAACAACTACGGACAACTACGGACTATTATTAAAATAGTTTACGATTGAATGGAAGTGGAATGTATTTAATGGAAAAAAGGGGAGTTAAAGGGTCAAGGAAGGGATTGGGAATTTTAGATAGTTAATGATAGCAAATGATTGTTAGATGTTATATCCTGTATTTTGCTCTGGGAAGTCAGGGAGGGGGTGGGGGGAAAGAGTGAAATAAAACCTGTATATGCAGGAGAGAAGGCAAGGAGGAGGAAGAGGAAGAGAGAAAGGAGGAGTGGAAAGAGAGAGTGGAAGAGAGGAGAGAGGTAAGGGAAGGAGAGAGGGATAGGAGAAAGGGCAAGGAGGGGGAAGAGGAAGAAAGAAAGGAGGAGTGGAAAGAGAGAGTGGAAGAGAGGAGAGAGGTAAGGGGAAGGAGAGAGGGATAGGAGAGAGAGCAAGGAGGGGGAAGAGGGAGAGAGAAAGGAGGAGTGGAAAGAGAGAGTGGAAGAGAGGAGAGAGGTAAGGGAAGGAGAGAGGGATAGGAGAGAGGGCCAGGAGGGGGAAGAGGGAGAGAGAAAGGAGGAGTGGAAAGAGAGAGTGGAAGAGAGGAGAGAGGTAAGGGAAGGAGAGAGGGATAGGAGAAAGGGCAAGGAGGGGGAAGAGGAAGAAAGAAAGGAGGAGTGGAAAGAGAGAGTGGAAGAGAGGAGAGAGGTAAGGGAAGGAGAGAGGGATAGGAGAGAGGGCAAAGAGGGGGAAGAGGAAGAGAGAAAGACGGAGTGGAAAGAGAGAGTGGAAGAGAGGAGAGAGATAAGGGAAGGAGAGAGGGATAGGAGAAAGGGCAAGGAGGGGGAGGAGGAAGAGAGAAAGGAGGAGTGGAAAGAGAGAGTGGAAGAGAGGAGAGAAGCAAGGGAAGGAGAGAGGGATAGGAGAAAGGGCAAGGAGGGGGAAGAAGAAGAGAGAAAGGAGGAGTGGAAAGAGAGAGTGGAAGAGAGGAGAGAGGTAAGGGAAGGAGAGAGGGCAAGGAGGGGAAAGAGGGAGAGAGAATGGAGGAGTGGAAAGAGAGAGTGGAAGAGAGGAGAGAGGTAAGGGAAGGAGAGAGGGATAGGAGAGAGGGCCAGGAGAGGGAAGAGGGAGAGAGAAAGGAGGAGTGGAAAGAGAGAGTGGAAGAGAGGAGAGAGGGAAAGGAAGGAGAGAGGGATGGGAGAGAGGGCAAGGAGGGGGAAGAGGAAGAGAGAAAGGAGGAGTGGAAAGAGAGAGTGGAAGAGAGGAGAGAGGTAAGGGAAGGAGAGAGGGATAGGAGAAAGGGCAAGGAGGGGGAAGAGGAAGAAAGAAAGGAGGAGTGGAAAGAGAGAGTGGAAGAGAGGAGAGAGGTAAGGGAAGGAGAGAGGGATAGGAGAGAGGGCAAGGAGGGGGAAGAGGAAGAGAGAAAGACGGAGTGGAAAGAGAGAGTGGAAGAGAGGAGAGAGATAAGGGAAGGAGAGAGGGATAGGAGAAAGGGCAAGGAGGGGGAGGAGGAAGAGAGAAAGGAGGAGTGGAAAGAGAGAGTGGAAGAGAGGAGAGAGGTAAGGGAAGGAGAGAGGGATAGGAGAGAGGGCAAGGAGGGGGAAGAGGAAGAAAGAAAGGAGGAGTGGAAAGAGAGAGTGGAAGAGAGGAGAGAGAGAAAGGAAGGAGAGAGGCATAGGAGAGAGGGCAAGGAGGGGGAAGAGGAAGAGAGAAAGGAGGAGTGGAAAGAGAGAGTGGAAGAGAGGAGAGAGGTAAGGGTAGGAGAGAGGGATAGGAGAAAGGGCAAGGAGGGAGAAGAGGAAGAGAGAAAGACGGAGTGGAAAGAAAGAGTGGAAGAGAGGAGAGAGGTAAGGGAAGGAGAGAGGGATAGGAGAAAGGGCAAGGAGGGGGAAGAGGAAGAAAGAAAGGAGGAGTGGAAAGAGAGAGTGGAAGAGAGGAGAGAGGTAAGGGGAAGGAGAGAGGGATAGGAGAGAGAGCAAGGAGGGGGAAGAGGGAGAGAGAAAGGAGGAGTGGAAAGAGAGAGTGGAAGAGAGGAGAGAGGTAAGGGAAGGAGAGAGGGATAGGAGAGAGGGCCAGGAGGGGGAAGAGGGAGAGAGAAAGGAGGAGTGGAAAGAGAGAGTGGAAGAGAGGAGAGAGGTAAGGGAAGGAGAGAGGGATAGGAGAAAGGGCAAGGAGGGGGAAGAGGAAGAAAGAAAGGAGGAGTGGAAAGAGAGAGTGGAAGAGAGGAGAGAGGTAAGGGAAGGAGAGAGGGATAGGAGAGAGGGCAAAGAGGGGGAAGAGGAAGAGAGAAAGACGGAGTGGAAAGAGAGAGTGGAAGAGAGGAGAGAGATAAGGGAAGGAGAGAGGGATAGGAGAAAGGGCAAGGAGGGGGAGGAGGAAGAGAGAAAGGAGGAGTGGAAAGAGAGAGTGGAAGAGAGGAGAGAAGCAAGGGAAGGAGAGAGGGATAGGAGAAAGGGCAAGAAGGGGGAAGAGGAAGAGAGAAAGGAGGAGTGGAAAGAGAGAGTGGAAGAGAGGAGAGAGGTAAGGGAAGGAGGGAGGGATAGGAGAGAGGGCAAGGAGGTGGAAGAGGGAGAGAGAAAGGAGGAGTGGAAAGAGAGAGTGGAAGAGAGGAGAGAGGTAAGGGAAGGAGAGAGGGATAGGAGCGAGGGCAAGGAGGGGGAAGAGGAAGAGAGAAAGACAGAGTGGAAAGAGAGAGTGGAAGAGAGGAGAGAGGTAAGGGAAGGAGAGACGAATAGGAGAAAGGGCAAGGAGGGGGAAGAGGAAGAAAGAAAGGAGGAGTGGAAAGAGAGAGTGGAAGAGAGGAGAGAGGTAAGGGAAGGAGAGAGGGATAAGAGAGAGGGCAAGGATGGGTAAGAGGAAGAGAGAAAGACGGAGTGGAAAGAGAGAGTGGAAGAGAGGAGAGAGGTAAGGGAAGGAGAGAGGGATAGGAGCGAGGGCAAGGAGGGGGAAGAGGAAGAGAGAAAGACAGAGTGGAAAGAGAGAGTGGAAGAGAGGAGAGAGGTAAGGGAAGGAGAGAGGGATAGGAGAGAGGGCAAGGAGCGGTAAGAGGAAGAGAGAAAGGAGGAGTGGAAAGAGAGAGTTGAAGAGAGGAGAGAGGGAAAGGAAGGAGAGAGGGATGGGAGAGAGGGAAAGGAGGGGTAAGAGGAAGAGAGAAAGGAGGAGTGGAAAGAGAGAGTGGAAGAGAGGAGAGAGGTAAGGGAAGGAGAGAGGGATAGGAGAGAGGGCAAGGAGCGGTAAGAGGAAGAGAGAAAGGAGGAGTGGAAAGAGAGAGTTGAAGAGAGGAGAGAGGGAAAGGAAGGAGAGAGGGATGGGAGAGAGGGAAAGGAGGGGTAAGAGGAAGAGAGAAAGGAGGAGTGGAAAGAGAGAGTGGAAGAGAGGAGAGAGGTAAGGGAAGGAGAGAGGGATAGGAGAAAGTGCAAGGATGGGTAAGAGGAAGAGAGAAAGTAGGAGTGGAAAGAGAGAGTGGAAGAGAGGAGAGAGGGAAAGGAAGGAGAGAGGGATGGGAGAAAGGGCAAGGAGGGGTAAGAGGCAGTGGCGTAGCGTGGGTTGTCAGCACCCGGGGCAAGGCAAGTAATTTGCGCCCCCTAACCCGTGGATTTTAGCACTCGAGTCTCTTCCACTAGATTAGTTAAAGAAACCCTTACCCCCTAAGCACATGTATTGTTTGTTATGAAAATACTGATGTAATTAAAGTAAAATGCATCTAAATACAAGTTTATTTTCAAACACTTTATTGAGTGCGAACATGCATTACACATTCTCCACATTTTCAGCAGGTCTATGAGTACAAATCTACAAATGTAGTAACCTAGCATGGGCCATGCTATTATATGTCGTCTCACAACCATCATATCAAGATGATATCAATATCAAGAACAAAAACTAAACATCAAAATGGAACCATACCCTGGAGATGATCCAAGACTGGGCTAGATAATAATAATAATAATAATAATAATAATAATAATAATAATAATAATAATAATAATAATAATAATAATAATAATAATAATAATAATAATAATAATAATAATAATAATAATAATAATTTTAATTTGTTGACCGCTCCCTCTCCCCATAGGGACTCGGAGCGGTGCACAGGGAAAACTAAAACAATAAATATACAAACACATTAAAAACAAATTAAACATATACCTGTGCTAAAAAATACCCCATTAACATACTAAAATTCCCCAATTAAAACAACTAAAACCCCATTGAGAGAGACTACCCTAGGCCGGCCAAGCAGAAAAGATGTGTTTTTAGTTTGGTTAGTTTTAGTTAGATGGAGCCAACTTCCTCAATCCTGTACCTCTAATTGTAATTCTTTAATAGAAGTGCAAGATATCAATCTGTATATAATATACAGATTAATTTAAATTCGCCTGCTTTTAATTAGCGCAAATTTTTCAACAACGGATTGAAATCTACATTAAAGTCTCTCTCAATGGACAGTATTGCTAGATTACTCAGTCTTTCTTGGCTCATTGTAGATCTCTGATATGTTTTAATTAGTTTAAGTTTTGAGAAACTTCTTTCACAACTCGCTGTAGAAACAGTGATAGTAAGAAAGATTCTTAATGTGACAACAAAGTTAGTTAAACTTTCTTGCAGCTTCCACTTATACACCCAGCGAAGCAAATCTAAAGCTGACCAGTTTGCAACCTGCTCATCAGGATTGACCTCCTTATACAAGATAATGTGGTGCCGAAGTCGAGTTATTTCGGTGAGCATAGATGCAGCATTCAATTCCGTGTACTGAGCACACGTGTGCTGAATTTGTTTCTTAATAAAATCATCTTTTTTAGTATCCAACAATGTTTGGATTTGCAAAAAAGCAAATCGCTGGTGCAGCGTATTCATCTGCGTAGTACGTTTTTTAATTTCTGCCTGAAGCTGATCAATTGCTTCCAGTTGTTCTCTGCTTGTTTCCTGTATTAAGGTCAAGCCAGCATCGCAACTGTTCTCACCATCCATCTTCTTGCGTCTTCCAACTCTTCTCTCTGTAGGTATGCAATAGGTTTTGCATACCTGCAGAGCTTTCTCAGTTGCCTTTGACACTAGACTATCCCGTTTTTCATGACAAAATAAAGTCAATGCTTTTAACTTTTGCACGCATTGATCAAGCGCAAGTCCTTCTTGCTGCAGGTAGATCTGAGTATCATTTACTTCGGTTAGTACTGGGTTCCAAAAATGCAAGAAAGAGAAAAAAACATATGTCATTATGCAAACTAAAAGACTTCCTGCATCACCCCTGGTTTCAGAGGTTTCTTCCGGCCCATCTCTCAACGCTTCCAAAGCGTCTATTATTTTCTCAGTGCGTTCAGCAAGTACGCATACAGCTTCATGCGTTGAACTCCATCTTGTGTTACACGATCGCTTTACACGAATTGGTACATGTTTCTTAAGGATATGCCACCTGTGGGTGGAGCTTGAGAAAAATGAATACACCTTTTCCACAGTGCCAAAGAAAGTAACAGACTTTGTCCCAACACCAACTGCATGCATCCCAGCAAGATTGAGCGAGTGATTGTTACATGGCACAAACATTGCTTTGGGATTCATATCCAAAATACATTTTTGTACACCACTAATGTGTCCAGCCATAGTCGCAGCATTGTCGTATCCCTGGCCGTAGCAATGCTCTAGTTTAAGGCCATCAGCTTGCAACTTGTCACAAATTTGTTTTGTAATGACATCAGCTGATTTCCCATATAACCGAATAAAGTCAATGAAAGACTCTGTCACATGGACTCCTGAATCTTCAATATGCACATATCGAATCACTTGGGACATTTGGTCAGTGTGTGAAATATCAGGAGTGCTATCAAACATTATAGCAAAATACTTGGCCTTTATGATATTTTGAAAGATGACTGTTCGAATGTGATCGCCGAGCAGGCTAATAAACTCATTCTGGCTCTGTGGAGAGAGATAGGACACAATGTAACCATCTGTGCGTTGTACTCTGTGAAGATGTTGTTTGGCAACTGGGTCATATTTGGCGAGTAACTTGAAAGTTTCTAAGAAATTTCCACAGTTACCATCTGTATTTAAATCTTCAGAGTGACCACGTAAGGGTAAGGTTTGCCTGGCTAGATACAGAACACAATCAAGTATTCTGACTAAGATTGCCTTCCATTTTTCAAATGACCTCTGTTGTGCAAGCTGGGCAGCAGCATCAATAGTCTCCTGTTTATGCAGCCGCATTTCTAATTCTTTCCCTATTGTAAATGCACTCAAGTGATATGAACTGCGCTCATCCTCTAGTAATCTAGGGCTTAACTTTCTCCAAGCATTAAATCCACTTGACTTTCCAAATGAACTTTTCCCTTTAGCCTTCTGAAAAAGCATGCAAGGAAAGCAATATGCAGCATTGTTTACAGGAGAAAACACCAACCATGTCCTTAACATAGTCTCACCATTGTACAAATGTATGTAGAACCAATCCTTGGAAAATGACCTGCCATTACTGTCTCTTGGAAACCATGCATCCTTATTCTGCAGTTCCTCTGTCCCTCGCCTGACAAGTTCAGTTTTCAAGGTTTCATCCATGGTTTCAGGCCAATAGCCAATATCAGTATAAACTTTTTGGTCAATATTTTCTGGCAGATTTGGCTGAGTATAAACATCCTTAGATGAAACTGTCTCTGCTTCTAATGCAGGAACAGGAATGTCTACCGACACAGGATCAGGATTATGAGTCTCCTGTGGTGCTGCTGATGGTCCTGCTGTAATTTCAGCAGTACTCACCAAAAACCGGTGAAGGCTTCCAGCTAACGTAGCTTGTTGCTCTGCCTCTATCTTTCTCCTTTTCCTGCCTTGTGCACCAGATTCCTTTTTGTATGGCATGATATAGGTGTAGTATTCTGCTAAAATTCTAAAAAAAGAAAAAAAAGAAAATCACTTTCTTGCTTTGCTGCACTTTTAGCACCCCTTCATTGTATAACCATTTCTTTACTCTTAACATAATGTTTATTCACCTTCATGCCTATTGCCTTACTCTTTCAGCAAAAAAATAAAAATAAATTAAAGGTTGCTAGACCCACTGGCTTACATCAACTTATGTTGAGCTGGAGCAGCTACGCCTCTGGGGGTAACCTTTTTGGGCTCCCATGCCAAAAACAGGGTGGGGGGCAGGGGGGCGGAGCGCAGGGGGTTCATGCATGGGTGTGCCACACCCATAATGCTATGCGCACGTGAACAACCCTCCCCCCCCTTTCTAGGAGCCTGGGTAAGGTGAAAACAGCCCCCCCCCCGGAGACCCTCTGGAGGGCGAAATGGCCCTATGAGCAAACCAGAATTTCGTTCCTGAACCTCTGGGTTGCCCATAGAGCCGCCTTCAAGGAAGCCTCCGGAGCGTGAAAAACAGCCTCAAAAGAAGGCCAAAGTCAGTTGGCCACTGTGCGCATGTGCGCTGGAGCTGACAGAACAACGCCTCGAATGTTCTAGCAAATGGTTCCGCGTGCCCCCTGTGGTCGCTTGCTCAAGCAGGGGGTTGGACTAGAGGACCTCCAAGACCCCTTCCAGCTTGTTATGGCTGTGTGTACAGCAAGAGGGAATCGGTCCGGCTTTTGACACCATCAGGCGGGCTCAAAAGGAGAAGCTGTGTTTATTTTGCTCTCTGTCTTGCTTTTGTGGCCAGGTGGGGCCTTCGGTGCGGGTAATCAAACTTCCAGCTCTTTCATTGGAAAGGGAAAATCGCAGCATCTGGGGCAGGACCTTCCCAGGATCTTCCAACGGCTGACAGGGAGCGAGAGGATGGCTCCGTTGGCTGTGGAGGAAACTGGGGAAGGGCAACGTCAGACTGGGCAGACCAGGGGGGAGGGAGGACAAGGGAGAGGGGGCTCAGAGGAAGACCAAGGCCCACCCCCTCTTCATCCAAGGTCACACAGGGAAGAACATAGAAGAGAGCAACAGGGTTGGGTGGCTTACGAGGGAAGAAACGTCCCTGATTCCCTTCACAAGGCACACCTGGGGATGGAGTTTAAAGGAGAGGCGAATGGGAGGGGCGGTTGTCGGGAACAAACACGGAGTTCATCTGCTGTTATCTGAGTTCCTGACATCCTCCCAACTGGTTTGATTTACTGCCATGCTACTTTGGCTTTTGGAGCTGCTCATCTTGCTTGCCCTGCCTGATTATTTACCTTCTCTTCCCTTGTTGGATTTATGGTTGGAAGTTTTCTGCTTACAACATTTGGACTGGAGAATTGTCAGCCAGAGGCTGCTGCAGGTTTGTGGGAGAGTTTTTCTCCAGGCAGGAGAGTTGAAAGGGACATTGGGGGCACAGCTGGTGACAATATAGGGACTCATAACAGTTCTCCAGCTGTGTTGCCTTTGTGCCACACCCAGGGTCATCACAATGGCCTTCAATTATGAACCCCAAATTTCTGTCGCTAAGTGAAACCACTGCAGTTGGTGAAGTTTGTAACCTGGTTGTGAAATGGCTTTCCCATCGACTTTGCTTGTCAGAAGGTCATCAAAAGGGGTCATGTGACAACCCCCCCAGGGGGGGGGGGCACCGTGCAACTGTTATAATTACATATTGGTTTCTAAGCGCCTAAATTTCCTTGACGCAACCATGATGGGGAGAATGCAAAGTATGGAAAGTGGCAAAAAATCACTGTTTTCATTGCCTTTGCAACTTCAGTCACTAAATGAATTCTCGTAAATTGAGAATTATCTGGATCACCTAATTTAACTGTTGCAGAGCTCTCTCTCTTTCTCCCTCTCTCCTCCCCATCTTCCCCTCCCCAACATTCTCTCTCCCCCTTCATCTCTCCTTCTCCCCCTCTCTTTCTCTCTCTTTTTCCCTCTCTCCCTCCCTCCCACTTTATCACCCTCCCTTTCTCCCTCTTTCTCTCACTTTTTTCTCCCTCCCTCAGGCAAACCGGTTCCCTCGTCATTGTCGCCATTTTGCTTTTTAGTCCTGCGCATGCGCAGAACAGTTTTAATTCAACTGCACATCCAGCACACACACGAACCGGCAGTAAAGTTCGGCAGAACCCACCACTGGCCCAGAGGATGGGGGGAGCAGGGTCCCAGCCCGATTTGGGAACAGGAAACAGAAAACAAGGCCTGGCCCTGGCCAGCCCTTCCCTCTTCCCCCTTTACCTTATTTTAGGGGGGGGGTTGTTTTGTCCTGGGACAAACCTCAGCCCCCTCGCCCTCCTTGTGGGGCTTCCTCCAACTTTGGGATTGGGAGGTTCCAGAAGGTAAGAGAACCAATGGGAAACCTCCCTTCTTGAACGTCATTGGTCTCCGGGCAGAGTCTCCCTTGACTTCCCCCAGTGCAGGAGAGCGTTCCCAGCAGAGAAGGAGCCCCAGTTGGTTCTTCAGGCCAAGATCCCCCCTCCCACTTCCCCCCTCTCTCTCCGCAGAACTGGCTCTCCTCCTTCAGCTAAAGCCCCCAAGGACTCTGCCCGGAAACCGATGACGCTCAATCAGGGAGAATTTCAATTGGTGCTGACCCTCATTCTGGCCCAGCCCTCCCTCCCACCTCCGAAATCCGAGATGAATGCTCCCCCCCCTTCCAGATTCCCCCTCTGGGGCTGGGAGGGGGAGACACAGGCAGGTGCTGCGGAGCCCAGAACGGGGCTTCAGACGACGCAACGCCTGAGAAACACGGGATGGGCCGAGAAATGCAGGCTACAACCAGCGAATCATATTTTCCCAGGATCTGAGGAAGCCCCAGAGGACCAATAGGAATTCTCCATTCTGTAGGGTCATCGGTCTCCAGGCAGAGTCCCCGTTGACTGATGGAAGAGAGAGAAAGGGGCGGCGACCCGGCGGCTCGGATCGGATTCGCACAGCCAGCACTGCAGAGAGAGTGAATAAGCCAGGCAGGGGCAGAGAGCTGCGAGTGCAAGCGCGCCCCCTCAGATGTTGCGCCCGGTGCGGCCGGCCCCCCCTGCACCCCCCACGCTACGCCTCTGGGCAGACGCTGTTCCTCTCTCTCCAGGCTCATGTCTAGCATTCCCCTCCCAGCTTAAGGGGTCCTTAGCCTGGTGGGGAGGAGCCCTTCTTCCTCCAGACCAACCTTAATGCTCAGAATCTACAGATCGGTTTCCTCCCCCCCAGGAATGGAGCCCCTGGGAGCTTCTTCTTGAGGCTGCAGAAGGAGACCCCTTCTGCAGGGGTCCTGCCCCTCCTCCTTCCGCTCCAGCCGAAGCCCCTCTGCCCCAGAGGGAAGGCCCCCCTCGCTTAGGAAAGGCGGCTGGTCTATTGGGGAGGAGGGTGGGGGTCTCTCAGGGGAAGGCTGGCCAAGGACCCACCTGGACATGGCTGGGAGCATGGAGGCATGTCTGAAGTGGGCTGAGTTCAGGGTCTTCATGCACCAGGAAGCAGAGTTGGGGGTGGGGAATCATGGAAGCTCCTCTTAATACAGAGGACTAGAAACTTTGTCCTCTCCTTAGCTTAATCCAGTTTCTCCCACCGATTCCTGAGCTTTGCTTTCTGTCGCCCGCTTCAAAACTCATGTGGGTGGGTGGGAGAGTTTTCCATGTTGGGGGGGGCTTCATAACTGCCCCACACATCCTCACGACCGATTCGCTCCCACAGAGAGGGGCTTCTCCGGGTGCCGTCCACTAGACTTTGTCAGCGGGCGACGCCCAGGGGAAGGGCGCTCTCTGTGGCGGGCCCGGCCCTCTGGAACGACCTTCCCCCTGATATTAGAACGACCACCGACCTCCGCTCCTTCCGTGTAAAATTGAAGACCCATCTCTTTCGACTGGCCGGCCTTGAATAGTTCTCTCTGTCTTTTAATTACAAATATTTTAATGGGTTTTTAAATTTATATTTTTAGCACGGGTAATTCTATTTAATTTTATTTTAAGTAATGTTTGTATTATTGTATATTGTTTTAATTATGCCTGTGCACCGCCCCGGGTCCCTGTGGGGAGAGGGTGCGGTTAATAAATCTCAATTTATTATTATTATTATTATAACTGCAGAGGCCTTGGCTTCCCTTAGATTCTGAGGAAATGTACCCCATTTTACATAAAGGCTTACAATGATTCATTTAGTGACTGTTGGGAGTAACAATAGCTCTGAAAAAAGTAAATGATTACCATTTTTCACACCTACAACCGTCACATCATCCCCATGGTCAGGTGTTCAACATTCGGAGGCTTGGCAACTGGCATGTACTTATGATGGTTGCAATGTCCCAGAGTCATTGATCCCCTTGTGTGACTTTCTGACCAGCAAAACCAATGGGGAAGTCTGTTTCACTTAACAACTGTGCTACTAGCCTAAGAACTTTAATGACTCCTTTAATTACTGTGGCAAGAAATGTGATAAAATGGGGGGAAATTCACTTAACAACTGTCTCACTTAGTAACAGAAATATTGGGCTCAGCTGTGGTCGTAAGGCAAGGACTTCCTGCCTTTCAGTTCCTTGCTGTCAGCTCTGCTTCCAAAAGGCAACCTGGAAATTGGACACTAATGTTGAAACCTTCCAAATTTCTCCATTAATGCCCTTGATGGTCTTTAAAGTATAGGCAGTCCTTGATGTACAACAGCAATTTGGCCCAGAATTCCCATAGCTAAGCAGTGTGGTTGTAAAGAACATCCCCACCACTCAGCAATGGCAATCCCTGCAGTTACGGTTGCTGTCCTTAAGGGAATCCCACCGTCATTAGATGAGGCAACTTGGTCAGTGGGGAAGCCAGTGGGAAGTCTCAGACCAGAAGGCAGGGAAGTGGGGGTGGGGGAAGGGGGGAGGCTCAGGAAAGTTCCTAAAAGCCCCGAGGTTCCCACCCTGACTCAGCCCCTCCTTGGACCTGGAGGACAGTCAATGATGCGTCTGCTTTCACACAGGATCCCTTCAGTCTCGTCCCAGGGGAGGATCTCAAGGTGGATATGGCACACTGGTGCCAGGTAAATGCCACACAAATGTACAACTGCAGCTCTTTTGTGTTTTCCTCACTCACTCGCCACGCCCCCTGCCTCCTCCTCCTTCCCAACTCACCATGTCTGCAACGGAGCTGCCTGCGCCATGCCCACCTCCTCCCTCCTACCTCGCCCCTCGGAACGCCAGTGCTCCCAATGCTGCACGTCCCCCCGCCTCCTTCCACCCCCCCCACTCAAACACCGGCGCAGGCAATGTGGCACGCCCCTCGCATTCTACCCTGCCACCTTGCCACTCAAACGCCGCCACCAGCGCCCCCCCTCTGCCAAACTCCCCCCTCCCACAAGGCTTCTGCCAAGTCAGCGGCCCCTCTCTCCTCTCTCTCTAGGTGGGTAGGTAGAGGGATAGAGAGAGAGAGAAATATGGTAGACAGGTAGGTAGCAGGATAGAGACGTAGAAATACAGTAGGTAGGTAGGTAGGTAGGTAAGTAGGTAGGTAGATAGGTAGAGGGATAGAGAGAAATATGGTAGGTAGGTAGGTAGGTAGCAGGATGGAGAGGGAGAACTACAGTAGATAGATAGAGGGATGGGGGGAGAAATACGGTAGGTAGGTAGATAGGTAGAGTAAGAGAGGGAGGGGAGGGAGAGAGTGGGGAAACCGAGGCAGAGAAGGAAGGGGGTTGCTGAGAGGGTCTATGAGGGGAAACTTTTTCATTTAACCAAACTTGGCCACAGCAACGCGTGGCAGGTACAGCTAGTACTATTAATAAAAATGCAAAAGTGTTCAATGTCAGAAGGACTATTTAACATGTCTAACATTTGAAAAAATGCAGAATTCCAGTGGTTAGATGCGCTTTAGCACATTTGTCACAAGTAAATAAGAGATCCTATTTCATTGTTCAACTATGTATTCTTTTCAAGGAATGGTGGCAGGAGGAGCCCTCATTGAACTTTGAACTTTGCCTGGTTCAGAGTACTGTAAATATAAGGCAAGCAGGAACATGATTCAAATCTACTAAGCAAAATTTAAGAATAAATTTGTTGAAGAATTAAACTCGGGGCTTACAATATTGGTTTAAAAAGGCATCTAATTGAAACAGTTTTGAAGTATTTACTTTTATTAAAATAATTAAATTCTAAAGGAGGGGGGAGGTGATCCAAATTTCTCTTTGCTACTCTTTTTCTCCGCAACACAAACCCCTATTAACATGGAAAGTCATTTGAATGCTGCTACTAATGGAAAAAATGACTTTGTATATACTGTAGTCTACTACCACTTTTAGCTCATTGTTAGAGGACGTTGGGATTAAAGGACACTGGAGCTGCAGAAACTAGATCCCAGTTAAAAGAAAAAGTCCTCAATACACGAATCTTCTTTGCTACTTGGAAGCAATTCTCATAAAGAGACAGAAAAGAAACCAAGGCTAAGAGACTAACGAGAGAACACCAGATATTGGGAAATTCAGCCACGTCAGCCCCTCTGTGAGCATCGAGCGAATCCTCATCATTTCAGTTTTGTCGGAGTTTGGTTTCAAAGCTGCCTGCCTTCTTGGGTTGAATATAACTACAGCAGCCTCCAGTCTGTGAACAGCATTTGGCTTGCAAACTTCCCTCCAGGGTCGCAGAAGGTCCCCAAAAGTTTCCTTTCTCTCCAGGATCCCCGTGAACTTCCCACGCTAAGTTAGTTTGCGCATGCGCGAGTAATGGAGGCTCCATGCTGAGCGCGGCTGGGCCTGAGGGGTCTTTTGGCCCTGGGGGGTCGTCGCCAGCCCTCTTTTTCCAGCTTTGAGGGCTGGCCTGGCAAGTTGGTCCACCTGCCGACCTGCCGAGGGATTTTCGGCCTGCGGAGAGCGCGGATGGCGCGGCGGGCGAGGCGAGCGAGCGGGGTAAGCGCCGGGCGGCGAGGCGAACGCCGCGTGGCGCGGCGCGGAGAGAACAACGGAGAGCGCTGGGCGGAGAGCGCCGGACGGAGAGCGCCGGGCGGAGAGGTAGCATGGTGAGAGAACGCTGGGCGGAGAACGGAGAGGCGCCAGGTGGAGAGGCGAGCGCCGGCAGCGCCGGCGGCATGGCGAGTGCTGGGTGGCGAGCTCCGAATGTCCCGGAGCGTCGGAACGGCCCTGGTGTCCCTGGCGTCCTTTGTTGTGGCCCTAGGTCGCCCGAAGAGGAGGTAGGCCGGGCGACCTGGGTGAAGAACGAGTGGAGGCCGGGCCGGCTACGAGCTGAAGATCAGGCCGCGCGGAAATGAAAACAGGCTGCGCGGCCTTCAACCGGCCTGTGCAGCCCCAGCGGCCTTGATACAGCCCTGGGATGCCCAGAGAAGAGGTAGGCCGGGCGACCAGGGCGAAGATGGAGGAGGCCGGGCCGGGTGTGGGTTGAAGATCAGGCCGCGCGGTAATGACAGCAGGCCGCGCGGCCTCCACCCGGCCTGTGCAGTCCTTGCCCAATCCATCTTGATTTGGGCCGGTTTGGGAGCTAGGGACGAGGCAAGGATGGACGGATGGACTGATGATCAAATGGGCCGAGGAGTGGAAAGGCGGGATGAGAGAACTATCTGGGGGAAGATTATTTCTGCCATCTACTACCCCCCACCCCCCACCCCGCTGGAGAGACTTTTTCCACCCCACCTGGACTACCTGCCGCACTTTATCATCTAGGCGGGATGAGAGAACTATCTGGGGGAAGACTATTTCTGCCATCTACTACCCCCCACCCCGCTGGAGAGACTTTTTCCACCCCACCTGGACTACCTGCCGCACTTTTTCATCTATCTTACCTTACGCTTTTAAGTTTTAGCTTGCTGTATTAATTCTGACTTGCATTGTAACATCGTAGACGATTCCCCCCCCCCCTTTCTTAGAACCAGTGCCGTTACTATGCTATTGTCGTACTCCAGAACAGAGCTCCTTGGCTTGCGAGAGTTTCCCCTCTCGCAGGTCTGGCCCCCTCATCTAACACGGGCCCACCTCGAGGATGGATTGATAGATCCTGAGAGGTGGGCGAGGCGCAAACTAAGGGGGTTTTTATGCAAATTTTTAATTCGGTTTTTAAGGGGTCCTGGGGTGGGGGAAGGGTTTATGCAGTCAGAGGGGGGTCAAGTTATAGGGCCGGCTGGCGGAAGTGGGATAAAGGAGGAGTCCATTAGGGAGGGGGGATCAGGGGTCGTCTCTGTTGAGGGCCGTCCCATTCGGTTGGTCTTAGGGAGGGGCAGGGGTGGTGGGAGACAGGATGTCCATCATGGGTTGGGGGCTCGTGGTTGCTGGCTACGAGTGATCGCTTGCCCCAACCCCCTGTGCTCCACTCGTGGGCTAGGCGGTCAGGGATTACAGAGCCGGGGCCCTAGGTTGATGTTCTGCAACGCCAGGTCCGTGGTGAATAAAGCCCCCCTCATAAATGACCTTGTGTCAGAGGGGGACCCGGACCTGGTGGGAATTACGGAGACCTGGTTGGGCCCCGAGGGGGGTCTACCCCTCGTGGAAATGTGCCCACCAGGTTACCGTGCATTTCATCAACCTAGGGCCCTAGGCAGGGGTGGGGGGGTGGCGGTTATCGTTAAGGAAAGTCTGGAGCCGAAGGAGACCACTGTGCCTCAGACGACCGGCTGTGAGTCCCTCTTCGTGAAGTGGGGCCTAGGGAGGCAGTTGGGCCTGCTGGTTGTATACCTGGCTCCCCGCTATGTAGCAGCAGCCCTGCCCGAGCTACTCGAGGTGATCGCCGCGATGGCGGTGGAGACCCCCAGACTTATGGTCATGGGGGACTTTAACCTGCCATCGGCGGGCGAGACATCCGAGGCAGCTTGGGAGTTCATGGCTTCCATGACGGCCATGGACCTGACCCAAGTAGTTCAGGGCCCCACGCACGAGGGAGGACACACGCTGGATCTGATTTTTGTCTCTGGACACTGGATTAGTGATCTTGGAACAGGGGATTTAGTCATCTTACCCTTGTCATGGACAGATCACTCTCTCCTTCGGATAGACTTTCCAGCCATCACACCCCACCGCGGGGAGGCGGAACCGGAGACACCGAGTTGGTTCCGCCCCAGGCGCCTGATGGATCCGGAAAGGTTCCAGAGGGAGCTTGGGCCAGTACCTGTGTCCCTGTCCCACGGCTCGACTGAGGATCTAGTGGCCGCATGGTATAGTGCGGCCACGGGGGCCTTGGACCGAGTCGCGCCCTTGCGGCCTCTCATGCGGCGTCGAGTCTCCCAGGCGCCTTGGTTTACGGAGGAGCTTCGGGAGATGAAACGCCGTAAGAGACGCCTAGAGAGTAGGTGGAGATCTTCTCGATCCGAATCTGACCGAACACTAGTGAGAGACCATATTAGGACTTATTTAGTGGTGCTAAGAGTGGCCAAACGTGAGTATTGTGCCACCCTTATCGCGTCCGCGGAAAACCGCCCTGCCGCCCTGTTTGGGGTGACCCGCTCCCTCTTGCATTTGAGGCCGCGGGAAGCCCCTCTGCAGGGTCGAGCAGAGGAATTTGGAGTTTTTCTGCAGGACAAAATCACTCAGATTCGGAACGAGCTGCCCTCCACTAGTGATCCGGTCGAGGTGCCCGGTGCTGGTCTTGAGATAACATCTTGGGAGGAGTTTGACTTTGTTGCTACCGAGGATATGGACAGGTTGCGGAGGAACCTTAGAGCCACCACATGTTTATTGGACCCGTGCCCCTCCTGGCTTGTACTGGCATCCTGGGAGGTGACACGAGGCTGGCTCCAAGAGGTTGTCAACACATCCTTGAGTGAGGGTTCCTTGCCTGCTTCCCTAAAAGAGGCTATGGTGAGGCCCCTCCTTAAGAAGCCCTCTTTGGATCCAGCTTTGCTAACCAACTACCGTCCGGTCTCCAACCTTCCCTTCTTGGCGAAGGTTGTTGAGAGTGTGGTGGCACAACAGTTTCCCCGTCACCTGGAGGAAGTTGATTATCTAGACCCGCGCCAGTCCGGCTTCCGGCCCGGTCACAGTACCGAGACGGCATTGGTCGCGTTGGTGGATGATCTCTGGAGGGCACGGGATAGAGGTTGTTCCTCTATCCTTGTCCTATTAGATCTCTCAGCGGCTTTTGATACCATCGACCATGGTATCTTATTGCACCGATTGGGGGGGTTGGGGCTGAGAGGCACCGTTTTACGGTGGTTCTCATCCTACCTCTCTGGTCGGTCGCAATGGGTGTTGGCAGGAGGGCAGAAGTCGTCCCCGAGGCCCCTCACATGTGGGGTTCCTCAGGGGTCGGTCCTCTCGCCACTCCTGTTCAACACCTACATGAAGCCGCTGGGTGAGATCATCCGTGGTTTTGGGGTGGAATACCATCTGTACGCTGATGACACTCAGTTGTACATATCCACCCCAAACCACCCCAACGATGCCGTCGAGGTGCTGTCCCGGTGTCTGGAGGCCGTACGGATCTGGATGGGTAGTAACAAACTCAGGCTCAACCCGGCCAAGACCGAGTGGCTGTGGTTTCCGGCACCCCGGTTCAGCCAGATAAGTCCAACACTGGCCATTGGGGGCGAACAACTGGCCCCCGTGGAGAGGGCGCGCAACTTGGGCGTCCTCCTGGATTCCCGGCTGTCCATGGAGGACCATGTGGCGGCCGTGGCCAGGGGGGTGTTCTATCAGGTACGCCTGATACGCCAGTTGCGCCCCTTACTGGACCGGGGAGCCCTTCGCACAGTCACTCAAGCGCTTGTGACATCCCGGCTGGATTACTGTAACGCTCTCTACATGGGGCTCCCCTTGAGGTGCACTCGAAGGCTACAGTTAGTACAGAATGCGGCCGCGCGGGTGATTATGGGTGCCACAAGGCAAACCCACGTAACACCTCTCCTGCGCGAGCTGCACTGGCTGCCTGTGGCCTTTCGAGTGCGCTTCAAGGTGCTGATGACCATCTTTAAATCGCTCCATGGCTCGGGGCCTAGCTATATACGAGACCGCCTCCTGCCCCATACATCCCTTCGTCCGATCCGCTCCCACAGAGAGGGTCTTCTTCGGGTGCCGTCGACGGGGCAATGCCGGTTGGCGACACCCAGGGGAAGGGCCTTCTCTGTGGCGGGCCCGGCCCTCTGGAACGACCTACCCCCCGACCTCCGTACCATCTCGGACCTCCGCCTCTTCCGCCAACGTCTTAAGACGTATTTATTCCAACAAGCCGGCCGAGGATAGCCGCCATTTCTGACTTTTTAAGAAATAATTTATAATTGGCAAGGGTTTTAATATTGGGTTTTAGCACGGGTTTATTAATTTAATACATTTTAATAGATATTTATTGTATTTTGTGTTTTTAAATAATGCCTGTGCGCCGCCCTGGGTCCTAACAAGGAGAAGGGCGGGGTATAAATTTAATAAAATAAATAAATAAATAAATAAATAAGCGATGGGGGGAAAGGCTGCCCAGCTCAGACGCCGCAGAAACCCCGGATGGGCAGAGAAAGGCAGGCTGCAACCAGCGAATCCCGTTTTCCCAGGAACCGACGAAGCCCAAGAGGACCAATGGAAATTCTCCCTTATACAGCGTCATCGGTCTCCGGGCAGAGTCTTCCTTGATTTTACCAATCATCAGATGGAGGAGAGAGCGGCGCAGAGAGAGAAGGGAGGGAGGGGGGAGGGGGATAAAGACATGGGCTCCAGGTGGAAACTTCTGCGCGGTGTTTTCTTGTTCATGCCAGCGCCCATGCGCAGCTTAGAGGGAACAGTGCCTCGATCCACTCTCTGGGCCGGCAGCTCCCTTGGCGGAAGAGGAGGGGCTTCCAGGGGGGCCTTTGGGGGGATTTCAGGGGGTCTTCTGGTGGTGGTGGGACTTTTGACAGCAGGGCAGGGGCTGCCCTTCATTGAGTTGGTCGTGACCAAAGCCCGGCCTTGTGCTTATGATAGGAAAAGAGGCAGGTGGTTAGAATGATGGGGAAATGGGGTCGGAAGGGGCCTTAGAGGTCATCTGTCCGACTGCCCAGGGAAGGGCCTCCTAGGGCAGGTCAACCTCAGCCACCTGAAGATGTCCGGACTTCAATTCCCAGAATCCCCCATTCAGCACTCAGGGTCCTCAATCCTCTTTCCATGCTTTAGCTGGAACGGGGCAGTCTAAGGTCTGGCCTTTCAGTCCCAGGTAGTCCCACAGGCAGCGAGCAGGACAGCTAAAGCGAGGAAAGACCCCTGCAGCGCCCTCCATTTTGTGGCCTCTTTTTTTTCCTGGGGCGATTCTCCTTCCCTCCATTTTAAGGGGAAGAAAAACTGAGGGGAGATTTCCTCTCCTCCCCAGCAGGGACTCAGGGAGGGTCCCCCAAAGGGAGGGAGGGAGGGGGGAGGCTGGGGGGGAAGAGGGGGGGGGGAAGAGCAGGGCAGGGGGGCTGATGGAAAGAACGACATGGCTTTATAAGCATGGAGGCTCTTCGTCTTTTCTGCACTTTCCACTGGAAATGAAAAGCCGGGAGAGCCGCTGTGCTTGGGGGCACCCAGAGATCATCCAACCCTGATTAAAGGAGCCTAAACGCAGAAGGGGAAGAAAAGGGATTCTGTGCAATGATGATTCAGGGCAGAAAGACCCCAGGTGGAAGGTCCATAGAGTTCAAGGCCTCGTCCTTTCCCCCCTGATGTTTGGGGGCTTTAATATCAGGGATTCCTATCCATCCCATCCCTGCTTATCCCAGGCTGAAGCCTCTTTCACCCCTTCTTTATCCCGGGGAAGAAAAATGCTGGAACAAGGCCTGATTTCCACCCTGAAAACCAACGTCTCCATCGGCCCTTAGAGGTTCCCATTCAGCCTTTGGCAGAACGTCTTCCATTCCTTTTTCCCTCTCAGAAATGGACCCAAAGGAGCCGTTGTGGCCATCCAGGGAAAGAGCCCAGAACGTCCTTGGGGACCCCTGGAAGGAGACCTTTCTTTGTCCTCTGGGGTCTCTTTGTTCATTGGCCTCCGTGTTGCTGTTCTCCCCCATTGCAAGTCAGTTGCTCCTGTGAAAGGGAGGATCCTCACCACCACCTGGGGAGCCCTGGGGCACTGAAAGCCCCCCAAAATGTTGGTGGAACTAACGGGAGGAAGGATAGAATCCCCCAGGGCTGGAAGGGACCTTGGAGGTCTTCTAGTCCAGCCCCCCAATCTTTTCTTGAAAACCTGGAGCCCCCATTTAGAATAAGCTTCATTATCATTGTTAATGTACCAGTCATTTATATTGGATTCTTTTCTTCTTCCTCAAAGGTTTCTGCAAGTGTCCCCAGAACAAAGAAAGGAAGATGTGGAGGGTTATCATCACTGGGGAGCCCTACACACCCGAACCCATCTTCCCCAACACCCCCACCACTGATGACAGAAGGAGGATGTCGGAGGTTCTTCCTCGGTCTATAATGGGAGGGTTAATCAGTGTTTGAATTAATTCACATGTCCATTCTTATTTTTCCACTTTAAAGGTTTTATATTATTATTATTGTTGTTGTTATTTAATTGTTAGATCGCCTGCAAAGTTAGCCATAGCCCCATGGGAGTCTGAGAGCAACTAATAAAATGCATTTCTTGCACAGGAACAGAAAGCTCAAGGGCAAGGCCCAAGAGAGAGTATTAATTCCCCCCCCCTCCATTCTCTCTCTCTCCTCCATGTGGTCAGCTGCCCAGGACTTCAAACCCATCTTGTCCTGTTCATCAGTAAACCATCTTTCCAAGCAGCCTCCATGTTTCCAGTGTCTTTTTCCCCACTTGGAACTGAACCCACAACGACATTTCTTCCAACAGTGTGCTGCACTTTCTTCTTGCAAAGATGTACTTTCAATAGCCCCGAAGTCTTTCAAATGCTTATGATTCTGTTCCACAAAAGCTGATTTATGGCACACAGACATAATAGTTTCGTGACAAATATTGGTTTAAGAGGCTAAAACTTAAACACTTTAACTTTTAAGTTAAAGTGGCTTAACTCAGAAACATATCTATTTCATAACCTAAATATTTTAATTCCCCAAAAAACTCATATAGCAAAAACTAGTTTAGTAAAGCAGAGACTTGTGACTAAAAACAGTTTAATTCTGGTTTAATTCAGGTATAGATTATTTTATATAACCTATGTCACATTTCTTACCTCCATCAAAGTTTTCCTTGTGGGAGTCACTTATGGCCTGATAGCTAGATTAAATCCAAGCTAAACTGAATTAGTTAATATTCCAAAAGGGGACTTTTTAATTAATTAATTCAAATGTAAAGCTAGCAAACAAAATACCAGGTATTTTTAAATTAGTTTTAATTCTAAACAAGACTGAAGATTCAAATAAAAAGGGGCTAATCTTACTCTGGCCTTGATATTTCAGATGAGCAGATGGACCAGCTCAGAAGGAGAATCAAGATCGGAGTTGCAGGGTTCAAAAACCAGATGGGGTGAAGGCGGAATTCCTCAGAGGAAAAAACGATATTAAAGAAGAACAGAACAGAAATATTGAGATAGCAATTCTGATTTTTTCTTTCAGGTACAAATATTTTTATTAGAGCCCTGAGGCCAGATATAAACAAGTTACTGAATACAAGAAATATTCCATTGTGTCACAAAACTATATGAGTAGAAGAGAAAAGCCATAAGTATAATGGAGTGTAAAAATAATTAAAAACATAGTTATGCTTGTTGATTCAAGTAAAAAACTAAGAGAACTAATTTCTCTCTATTCTTCATAATTTATGGGAAGACAATGGAAATTTGAAGGATGGAAAAAGGTGGGAAAATCAGGGAAAAATAACAGCCTCTGGGGCCATCTGAGGTTTCCCATAATTCCCAATCCTCACCTGGTCCCAACAAGGAAATGGAGCATGCTCTGCACTTTGTCCATGCTCAGGAGTTATCAGCACACAACCATGAGTCAATGTGTTGAATCGCTATTTATGAACAAAATCTCTCTTGGATTTAGGGGGAAAAAATCTTATAAATCAAGAGTTATAAGGCAACTGTTCATGTACTTAAAAGCTGAATTTCGGCTTCAATTCAACTTAGTGGAATTTCCTTTTTGGTGTGTTGTGTTCCGAGTGGAGGTTTTTCACTCTCCTTTGCATAGCAACGTTTTTCTCAAAACAGGATCCGTGGACAAAAGCTTCTGGATCCAGAGTCTTCCTCTCCCGCTTTAAGCAGGGCTCCGAGGGGGAAGCGGCTCCCCTCCCACCTGGCCTCCCCCCTTTCTGAGCCCCTCGTCTCCGTTGCCGTCAATGGGACCATTCGCCTTTTCCCTTAAAGAGGCTTTGAGCTCCTTTCCCCTTTTCTTCCCATCAGCCCTTCAGGGAGCCTCTCGTCTGACGCCATGAAGAACCTGCCAGCTCACCTTTCCCCTCCTAGGAATACAGGCCGTCCCTGACTTACAGCCATTCATTTAGTGACCGTTCAAAGTTGCAACCGCACTGAAAAAAGTAGCATAGAACTGGTCCTCGTACTTACAACAATCCCCACCCCCACCAGTTGCAAATTTGGGCTCAGGGCAATCTCTGTTTACCTACAAGAGTTGGGGAGTCCAGGGGTCCCCCGAGCGCCACTTGCGACCTTCCCAGCTGGCTTCCAGCAAGCAAAGTCAATGGGGGAGGTCTGATTCATGTAATGACTGCATGCAGTGATTCGCTTAACAACCATGGCTAAAAAGGTTGTAAAATTGGGCACAACTCACTTAAGAACAGAAATGCTGGTCTCAACGGTGGTCGTAAATCGAGGCCTATCTATATGCTGTTTCCACCAAGCAGTTCCATAGGAAACAAGTTAATATTTTAGAAAGTAGCCCTAAGAAAATGCTACCTTTGCAAAGTGGCCCTCTGAAACTGCAGGCTTTGCACTCTGCACATGCACAGACGCTCCGTGAACTCTTGGTGCAGATGCAGAGGATGGAATTTGAGGTGTGGATGGAAGGATTGAAAAAAGGAAACTGAAGAAAAGAGGAGAGTCTCTTGGGGAAGCCTTGCCTTGCATCTCCTTTTTTCCAACTCTTCCTCTTTATGACCTCCAATGAAGGCATCAAACAGACAATAGACGGAAACAGTAAAGATGGTCCTCGACTTACAACAGTTCAGTTAGCGTCCGTTCAAAGAAGTCTAGGAGCCTTTAATTTGGTTGCTCAGTTTTATTAATTTTTCTGACAGATGTTTTAACAGATTAACAGTTGGAAGGGACTTCATAAGTCATCTAGTCCAACTCTCCGCTCAAGCAGGAGACCCTACACCATTTCTGACAAATGGGAGTCCAGTCTCTTCTTGAAAGTCTCAAGTGATGAAGCTTTTGTTTCTTGCTTACTGTTTCATTATTATTAAAATATTCACTCTGTGTTTCTTTTTCCATAAGACAAATCTCAGCCATGGGTGACATTCCAGCCATCACATTGTTGACCAGGGCTGAACGTCTGACATCGTCTCCCATCAACTATGATGATGTTGGGATCGATGGATTCCAGTACGGAGATTCCACAGTGATGGAGGCTTCCTCCTCATCTTCAGCTTGTGGTTCTGGTGACACTTGCAACACCTTCAACGCAGAGGCCAAACCACACAGGGACCCCAAAGACGAACAAGGTCACTTTCCAGGGTCTCCAAGGAACTTTGGGGGTCTCTCCCTGGATGGCCTCACCAGTTCAGTCTTTTCTATTTCGGATAAAGAAAAGGGACTATTCTTGCCATCATTATTGTTATTGTTATTCTTACTGTTATTATTGTCATTTTTTTGTTCTTATTATCTTTAATGCTTTTGACATGTTACCATAATAAAGATTGAATTGAATTGAATTGCTCTTTGGACTTGATTCCTTCAGGATCCTTCATTAATCCTGGAAAGTCTTGAATGACCAAAGTGTCCAACAGTGATTCATGGATGCTCTCTTGTCTGACCATTTCACAAGTGAGCAGCAGAAGACCCCAAAGCAATGGGATTGTTGTCATGGTAATACAGGTCTATTGACCTCCCCCCCCCTCTGGATCCCCCTCCCAAGTCAGGACGTCTACAACAGTGAAAAGCAACTCTTGAATTCCATGGAGAAGACGTGGTTGGATCCATCACTCGTCCATCCACAGCCCACTCTGCCTGCCGAATAAAGAAACACACAGAGGGACCTGAGGGACTTTGTAGGTGCCTCCTAATGTGGACATCTGGATGGAGAAGTCCCTGTCAGCTGCAGGAAGAAGAGCCAGAGGAAGTGGTCCTTCCTCCCACCACCCTCATTGGGAACATGGGCTTCTCCAGGAGAGAGCCTGTCCAGCAAGGCCTCTGAAGGGCCAAGGGTTTCCTCTCAGCTGTCAGGGAGGTTGTGGCCAAGGGTGAGATTGTGCAGGAGCTGGAGAGTCTTACTGACCAATGGAGTGGCAAAAATACACCATACAGTACATTAAAGTCACCCATAGGGAAAGTCCTTTACAAAAAATGCTCATGTTGTTATTAGATCATCATGAATTGAAACAAGAAAATCCTCTTCCCCCCAATTAAATCCTCTTTGTCTCCACCAGCTGACTGAGTCTCAATCGAGCCCTGATCCAAAACCAGAGGCAAATGATAGCCACCCTCACCTGGACATTTGGATGAGTGTTGAGAAGGTGGGATGGAGACATTTCTCCACCAGAGTTGAGAGTTGCAAACACACCATTATTTGTAGAAGGACTGAATTTTATCTGGCTACTAAAGGGGATTCAGAATAATTCAGTCATTAAAATAGAACTGTCATAAAAAAGAAGAGGATTTTTTTTTTATGTGAGAAACATTTACCAATTCTTTGAAAAAAATAATATGTTTCTATAAGGATCAGGAATTACATATCAATCCGCATTTATAAAATATGTGGAACTGGGCTGGGCAGGAGCCACTATAACCAGTTAAAATCACTACTTTAAACTAAAGTTAGCATTCAAGGGATGAAGTGAAGTTTGGATGGAGAGAGGGAAATAATCTGGAGTTGTTACAGTTTTTATTCCGTCCCATTTTTGGATTTCAGTGACTTCCACAAAATAAGAGAAAAAGGGAGAAGCTTTGGAAATCCAGACCCTGCAGGAAATAAGAGACAGGTCCTTTCCTATAGGAGAAAGTGGGATAAAGAGAAAAGGAGGAAAGTGTTAAGAGGAATCCAAACAGAGGGAAGGAAACTCCAGCACAGGGAATGGCTGAGGGAGGAAACTGACCAGGAGGAGCCTGCTTGGAAGTCCTTGTTTTATGGGATCTTCCTGTGTGAAACTGAGGATTCTCCCAATGAGAAGGTCTCCTGGCCTGGAAGAGCACCCCACCTTCAGCCTCTCCCGTCTCGGGTGGCCCAGAAGGAGCTTCGGGTCTTTGGGAGGCCGTTGCCTGGAGGGGATGAGATCTCCCTGGACCGAATTCTCTCCCTCCAACAGCCAAGGCTCTTTTCCTTCGCACTGGGGGCACTTAGGGGTCTCCTGGAGGAATCCCACCTCTGCCACCAATGGTTGCCAGGATGTATATGTAAGACCAGATTGACCCAGACTCCATACTCACAAAGCACTAGAAACTCAAGAACATAAGAACATAATAATAGCCTTGCTGGAACAGGCCACAGCCCATCCAGTCCAGCATTCTGTCTCCCACAGTGGCTCCCCATTTGCTTCAGGGTCTTCCCAAGCAGATGTCTTCACCTGCGTATGATTCCCTGCAAATGGCATTGAGAGATATCCTGCCTATCTCTCCATCCCGGAGGGTATCCTTAGACATCCATCATGATTGCCATGGATACCCTTGTTCTCCATGAACTCGTCTAAATCCTTTCTTAAAGGTGTCGAGGCTGACAGCTGTCATCACTTCTTCTGGCAGGGAGTTCCATAGACCAGTGGTCCTCTGGGTGAAAAAGTACTTCCTCTTATTTGTTTGAGGTCTAGCTATCAAAAGTTTCATGGAGTGCCCCCTAGTTCTAGTGTTGTGCGGTAGGGAAAACAGTTTTTCCTTTTCTACTTTGTCCACACCGTGCATGATTTTATAGACTTCAATCAGGTCACCTCTCAGGCGCCGTCGTTCTAGAGTGAAGAGGCCCAGCCGTTGCAGCCTTAGATGGTAAGGAAGGTGTTCCAGCCCCCTAATCATTCTGGTTGTCCTCCTCTGCACTTTTTCCATTTCCATAATATCCTTCTGAAGGTATGGTGACCAGCACTGTACACAATACTCCAGATGGGGCCTCACCATAGATTTATAAAGAGGCAAAATGACACTTGCTGACTTATTTTCTATACCCTTCCTAATGATCCCTAGAGTTTGCTTTTTTCACTGCTGCGGCACACTGGTTTGACACCTTCATTGAGCTGTCCACCAGGACACCAAGGTCCCTTTCCTGGTTAGTTACAAGGTGTTCAGACCCCATCAGTTTATAGATATAGTTGGGGTTCTTTGCCCCAACATGCATCACTCTGCACTTACTAATGTTGAAGCTCATTTGCCACTGGTTTTCCCCAGTGTCAAGAGATCCCTCTGGAGCTCCTTACACTCTCTCTCCGTTTTTACTACCCTGTATAATTTAGTGTCGTCGGCGAATTTGGCTACCTTGCTGTTTACTCCTACTTCTAGATCATTTATGAAAAGGTTGAAGAGCAGGGGTCCCAGTACTGAACCTTGGGGGACCCCACTCTTTACCTCCCTCCACCTGGAGAAGTGTCCATTTAATGCTACTCTCTGTTTCCTGTCCCTTAGCAGTTGCTAATCCAGGACAAGGTCTGTTCCTTTATTCCAAGTTTAGCAAGTTTATTTAAGAGCCTTTGGTGCGGGACCTTGTCAAAGGCCTTCTTTTTTTTTTAATAAATAATTTTTTTTTATTCTTATAAAAAGAAAATCATACAAACATAATTTTAAACATATTGCTGTCACAGCGTGAGAAAGCGATAACATTTAAATAACCAAACTTAACATTACACTCCTAATAGTAGGCCTAATATTTAACACCAACATTTACACTATATACAGCCCATCTAGTTAACCTACCTACTTCATCAATTCTTATTCGTCCTTTAATTTCTGATTGATATTATTTACCAATATCCGATTCAAACATATATTATTGCTTCAGTTGTTATTATTCGGTCGTTCCCGTATCCAGTTATACCACCTCTTCCACGAGTTACAGAATTCTGAGTCCTTTTTTCCTTTAATTAATTTTGTTAATCTGTCCGATTCTGCACACTCATTAATTTTATTTATTACTGCCCTATCTGTCAATATTTGATCACTCTTCCATTCCTGGGCAAATCCCAATCTTGCCGCAATAATTATGTGCAACACCAAAAACCATATCTCCATGTTGATATCTGGGGGTTTAAGTCCTAACAGGAAGGTTTCCTGTTTCAAATCTAATCGATGTTGGGTGATTTCTATTAACCACTGCCTGATCTTTTTCCAGTATTTAATCGCCATTGGGCAGGTCCACCACTGATGGAAATAGGTCCCCTCTCTGTGACCACATTTCCTGCAATTAGGCATGGTCCCAGGGAACATTCTGGCAAGTCTTGCCAGGAGTAAATGCCACCTATATATCATTTTATATGTATTTTCCTTATACGAGGCTGCCATTGTCAATTTCATATTTTTGAACCAGAGTTCTTCCCAACTTTGAAAGTCCAGTGTGCGTCCTATATTCCGTCCCCAAGTAATCATGCAGTCTTTGACCACTTCCTCCCCTACGTCTAATAACAATAGATGTGCATAACACTTGGAGAGCATCCCTTTTTCTTTCCCAAAAAGAACCATGTCCAGTTCTTGTTTATAGGGATATATCCCTTCAGCCTTCTGATCTTTTTTGTATCTTGAGAATATCTGGGAGTATGGCCACCAGTCGATATGGTATCCTTGTGAGGCTAATATTTCCCTGGTCTTCAAATTCCCCTGTGCATCTAAGATCTCCTCATATGTCAAGATCTTCTCCCCTCTATATCGTATTGGGTAGACAAGGGCTTCCTGAGTAGAGATCCAGCACGGCACCTTCAAATATAACTTCCTCCTCAACTTCTCCCAAGTATAACTCAAGGTCCTACGCACAAGATGATCATTGAAGTGTTTGGGTTGCTCAGAACCGGGCCAAATATAATAGTGTCAAAGGCCTTCTGAAAGTCCAGATAAACAATGTCAACTGGATCTCCCTTGTCCACGTGCTTGTTTTTTTTTTTATATTGAAAAAGTTTTATTGGTTTTACATATTTTCTATAGGATAGGGTAAGGGATACAAAGAAATTTTGAAAGCATTCACGTCGAGGTCGTCGGCTCTTCCGGGACCTCAAAATACATTAATAACAATAAAAAGAAAAACATTTTTCATCAAACTACAAAGTGAAAGTGTGTACATATATCTAAATTCTCAATTCAATACTGTCAGTCCTTTACAAAAAATCCAAATACAAATATTATGCAAAATTGTTCAAAAAGAAAAGTCAAGGCAAAGTTATTTTTTTGATCTAAGTCTCTTGGCAATTGAATCTTCTTTTTCTCCTTCCAGGCCCCCAGTAGGCGGGGCCATGGCCCCCTCCGTCCTCCCTGGATCTTCCCCCAGGATAGAGGAATGTTTTTTAAGAAAGGCTTCCGCCTCAGCAACTGTTTTAATCCTCGCTCTTCCTCCTTCCCAGAACACCAGCATCCCTTCGGGTGTCACCCACTTGAACCAAATCCCATGATCAAATAAAATTTTAGACAAGAAGGAAAATTTCCTCCTTGCTTCTCAAATCTTTCTAGGGATCTGCTTCAAGATAGCAACCTCTTTTTGTTGGTAGATTAATGGACTACCTCTCTGCACTTTCAGGATTTCCTCTCTGGTTGACCTTCTAACAAATTTCACATGTATCTCTCTAGGCACTTCATTTATCCTGGCATATGCTGAGTTAATTCTGTAGGCTAGGTCAATGTCCCCCCTGATCTCATCCTTAGATTTTTGTAAATAGTCTGCTAAAATTGTGCTCATAAGATCAGGGAGGCATTCACCAGATTCCTCAAGAACGTTCTGAAATCTCAAAAAATATGTCATTCTTTCCATATCAATCCTAGACACATGCCCATTTGTTTCCCCAACCTCTTTAGTGACATTTTTAATCTCTCCCTTAACCCCCGCCAACCCCCCTTCCAATTCTTCAGTCTTCTGTGTGTTTTCCAGCACTTGCTTCCGCGTGTCCAATAGCTCCTTCTTGAAATTGATGTTTTCTGCCCTCTGGGCTTGAATCTCTTGTACCAAAGTTTGTATAACAGTTTCAAGAGAAGCCATCTGTTGTTCTAAACTTGTCAGTGCTGTTTCTTGAGCCATGATTAACTGTTAAAATCACTGCCACCAAAATGGCGTTTTCAGGGTGGGGTTGGTGAGACTAACCGGGAGCCAAAAGTTCTGATCAAGGTTGTAACATTGTAAAATACAGGAACCAAGAGAGAGACAGTTTTCCAACTCAATAGATGTAATAGCGAAGGTACTCCAGAAAAAAAATCACAAATCCAAAAGAAAAAATTTCTTCATTAAAAACCCAGAGATAGTCCAAATTGCAAAGAGACACTGGAAATTTTCCATAAACAAAATAGTCAATCAGGAACAAAGAGAGGCCATTTTCCACCGCCCAGCTCAGAGCCCGCAGGAGAAAGTAGTGAGAGAGATTGTATCAGCCAGACCTAGAAACATTGTTGCAAGCAAGCCGCAATCCACTTTCCCTTAACGCAAACAGTCAGGATTGAAAATTTCCGCTCCTCGCCGCGAGGAACCATTTCCAAGTGCCGCTTAGATCCGAGGGGGGGGGTTTAAAAACAAACCCCCCCTCCCAGTCCTTTCAGCCCGGCTGACAGTAGAAAAAAAAAGTTTTTTTTCACTCACTCTCCCCTTGCAGCTGAAGCCTCGGGAAGCCTTCCGATATCGACGTTCAGCCCTCTACATAAATGTGAATGGCGCCGTCTTCCTTAGGCGAAGGGAGAACCCCCCGCAGCATGTTCTCCTTCACCTAAGCCGCGGCAAAAGGGTCGCCTCCCCCACCGCCGTGAGGGGGGGCGTCCCTGCCGAGCCGGCCCTACGGGAGACCCCCAAAAAAGGGGCGTCTCGCCCCCGTGGGGGGGCAGAAAAAGCAACAAAACTCGCTCGTCGCCGCAGGAGCCGGAACCGGAAGTCGTCCACGTGCTTGTTGACACTCTCAAAAAAATTCCAGCAGATTAGTGAGGCATGATTTGCCCTTGCAACCTGGGACACTTGTCAAGCTGACCGGTCGGTAATTTCCTGGATCATCTTGGGATCCTTTTTTGAAGATAAGTGTTATATTTGCTACCTTCCAGTCATCTGGCACAAGGCCTGATTTGAGAGAAAGATTATATATTTTGGCAAGGACATCAGCAATTTCATCTTTAAGTTCCTTGAGAACGCGTGGATGGATGCCATCTGGTCCTGGTGATTTGTTAGTGTTTAGTTTAACAAGACATGCAAGGACCTCCTCCCTGGTTATTTCTATCTAGGTTAATTCCTCAGTTTCCCTCCCTACGAACATAGGCTCTGTTTTAGGCATGTGATCTCTGTCTTCTTCAGTGAATACAATACAATACAATACAATAGCAGAGTTGGAAGGGACCTTGTAGGTCTTCTAGTCCAACCCCCTGCGTGGGCAGGAACCTTATACCATTTCAGACAAATGGCTAACAGACTCAGGCTCAACCCGGCCAAGACCGAGTGGCTGTGGTTTCCAGCCGCCCGATTCAACCAGTTGACTCCATCACTGGCCATAGGGGGCGAACATCTCGCCCCTGTGGATGGGGCGCGCAACTTGGGTGTCCTCCTGGATACCCGGCTGTCCATGGAAGATCAAGTGACAGCCGTGGCCAGGAGGGCGTTTTACCAGGTATGCCTGGTACGCCAGTTGCGCCCCCTATTCGATCGGGATGCCCTTTGCACAGTCACTCATGCCCTCGTGACATCCCGACTGGACTATTGTAACTCTCTCTGCATGGGGCTCCCCTTGAGGTGCACCCGAAGACTTCAGCTGGTCCAGAATGCAGCCGCGTGAGCAATAATGGGGACCTCTAGGTTCACCCATGTAACACCTCTCTTGCGCGAGCTGCACTGGCTGCCTGTCGTCTTTCGGGTGCGCTTCAAGGTGTTAGTTGTCATCTTTAAAGCGCTCCATGGCACGGGACCTAGCTATCTGCGGGATCGGATCCTGCCCTATACATCCCTGCGGCTGATTCGCTCCCACAGAGAGGGGCTTTTCCGGGTGCCTTCACTAGGCTATGCCAGCGGACGACGCCCAGGGGGCCTTCTCTGTGGCGGGCCCGGCCCTCTGGAACGACCTTCCCCCTGAAATGTGAACAATCACGGACCTCCGCTCCTTCCGTCAAAAAATTGAAAACACACTTTTTCTGCTTGGCCGGCCTAGGTTAGTCTCCCGTCTTTGATAGGGTTTTAGGGGTTTTTTAGTAGAATTTAAATTGAGGAGATTTTAGCGCAGGGACTATTTCGGTTTAATTTGTTTTTATCTATTGTATCTGTTTTATGTATATATTTTTATAATATTTTAATTTTCCCTGTGCACCGCTCCGAGTCCCCTTGGGGGGAGGATGCGGTTATATAAATTAAATTTGAATTGAAATTTGAATTTGAATTTTCACAATTGAATTTCATTTTATTAGATAGTGCCCAATGTTCAAGTTTGTCTAGATCCTTCTGTATCTTAAGCCTATCTTCTGGAGTGTTGGCTATTCCTGCCAGCTTACTGTCGTCTGCAAATTTGATGAGTTCCCCATTTATCCCCTCATCCAAATCATTGATGAAGATGTTAAAGAGTACTGGACCTAAAACAGAGCCTTGGGGGACTCCACTGCATACTTCCTTCCATGTAGATGCAGTTCCATTGAGGACTACACGTTGAGTGCGGTTGGTCAGTCAGTTGCGAGTCCATTTGGTGGTGGTGCTGTCTAACCCACAATTTTCTACTTTATCTAATAGTAGGTTATGGTCTACTTTATCAAATGCCTTACTGAAGTCCAAGTAAATTATATCGACAGCATTCCTCTGGTCCACTGATTTTGTCACTTTGTCAAAGAATGCAATTAGATTAGTCTGGCATGATCTGTTTTTGACAAACCCATGTTGGCTTTTGGCTATTGCTTTGTTTGCTTCTAGGTGTTCGCTTATTTGTTGCTTAATTATCTTTTCCAGAATCTTTCCTGGTATTGAGGTCAAGCTGATGGGTCTATAGTTTCCTGGATCTGTTTTTTCCCCTTTTTTGAAGATGGGAACCACATCAGCTCTTTTCCAGTCTTCTGGCAATTCCCCGGTGCTCCAGGATCTCGGAAAGATATAGTTCAGTGGTTCTGAGATCTTGTCTGCCAGTTCCTTCAGAACCCTGGGGTGTAATCCATCCGGTCCTGGTGATTTGAACTCGTCCAGGGCAGACAGGTGCTCACTTACCATTTTCTTCCCTATTTCAACTTGTGTTCCTAATCTGATTTTTGTGGTGCTGTTTTTGATTGGTTGGACTGTTTTATCTCTTTGTATAAAGACAGATGCAAAAAAAGAGTTAAATAGTTCTGCTTTCTCCCTGTTGCTTATCATCTTCTTGCCATTTTCTTCCAGCAGTGGACCAATTGTTTCCTTAACTTTTTTCTTATTCCCCCCCCCTCTTTCCCCCCCTTTTTTTCTTATTTCCCTCCCCAGCTGAGAGCCAGTCAAATATGGCATTTCCCATCATTCCGACATTCTCAGGGAGAGGATCAGGCAGCCAGGCTGGTTCTTGGTGCCCAAAGCTTCCTGCTGACTCCCCCCACCTCTCATACACAGACTTTTAGCTGTAGGAACCAGTGCCTGAATTATTCTTTAAAGGTGTCAAATTCAGTTGCTGCTTTTGAACACCAAATTCCTCTGAATGACTTTTAGCAAGGTTTATTAAGTTGAAAGGGAAAGGAGCAAGAACAATTCAATAATTTCCTATTTTGAAACATATACATATTTTCTTTGACACTTGCATACTATCAAAATGGAAAGAATATCACCTTTCATATAAAAGAAACGTTAACAATTCTTCCATTATCACAATGGTTTTGTTATATCTCATGTTTTTACATTTGTTCTGGCTGTGAGATGCTCCTTTGTGTTCAGGTCTGGCCTCAGAAGGATAATGTAGCCCTTGGGGATGAAGATGCAGCCCAGCAGACCAGCACTGGAGGCCAGGATGGAGAAGACCTGAACAGCCACCATGTATTTCCCTTTGGTGCTCAGGTAGGTGGGCACAAAAGTCACCCAGACGCTGCAGAAGACCAGCATGCTGAAGGTGATCAGCTTGGCTTCGTTGAAGGCCCCAGGCAGATTTCTGGCCAGGAAAGCCACCGTGAAGCAGATGGCAGCCAGGAAGCCCATGTAGCTGAGGGTGACGTAGAACATGACAATGGCCCCTTCGTTGCATTGCAGGATGATCTCTCCAGGCTGGGAGTGGAGGTCAGAGTCAGGGAAGGGGGGAGAAACTCCCAGCCAGATGGAGCAGATGATAATTTGGACAGCAGAACAAGAGAGGATGATGGAGTTGGCCAAGCCCTTCCCCAACCATCTCTTCATTCGGTTTCCTGGTTTTGTGGCCAGGAAAGCCAGCACCACCGTGATGGTTTTGGCCAAGAGAGAAGAAACTGCAACTGAGAAGATGAGGCTGAAGACCGTTTGTCGGAGAAGGCAGGTGGCTTTCCTTGGTTGACCAATGAAGAGAGAAGAAGACAAGAAGCAAAGCAGGAGGGAGAGCAGGAGGATGTAGGAGAGGTCCCGGTTGTTGGCTTTGACAAGGGGAGTTTCTCGGCATTTAATGAAGATGATTAAAACAAGGCCTGTGATTAAGAACAAGAGAAGGGCAGAAGAGACCAGGATGATGCCCAGTTGTTCTTCATAAGACAGGAAGGTTATAACTTTGGGGATACATTGGACTCTGTCCTCATTTGGATATTTGTCATCTGGACACTTGGTGCATTTTTCCACATCTGAGAAAAAAACATATTCCCTTATTATTCTCTCCTTTTACCTTTCAAGCAATATCTTATTTGGACAATAAGCGATACCAGGAGATGTTGTCCAGGTCACATTTATTAGTAGCTCTAGTGAGAGACAATAAGAAGTATAAGGATTTTCTTAAAAATCAAGTTTTGTTTAATTGTCTAGAAAGTGAGAGAAGAATTGGTACCCGAATAATAATTTCCTGTGTGACGTTCAGAACCATCATAGGAACCTTTATTATTTCATGTATATAATGAATCAGTTCCACTTCCTTTCCTCCAGTGTGACCCACCTTCCTGAGTGGAGAAGGTCCCCTCTGGACAAGGAATGCAGTCATAGCAGCAAACTGGCTCTCCTTCTCGAGCCCTCTTGACAAATCCAGGATGACAACTTTCCGCACATCTGGACTGAGGCAGGGACTGAGCAGAAGAACAAGGAAGGCCAAAGAAAAGATGTTAGGACTCTCCGTCCATGGAAAACGGAGGGAGAAATGGATGGAGACAAGGAGCCTCTGGTCTTCACTGAGGTAGATAGGAAACCTCTGACTCCTTCTAAACAGATGCAGGAGGTAGAACAACTGGCAGATTCTTCATTTACTTCCTCCCTTTTGATTTTGGAATTAAACATTACAATAAGTTACTTTTCTACTTAATAGTTTACAGGGATTGAATTGGAAAAAAAGATTTAAGTATAATACATTCACATTAAAACTGAGAATAAGGTTTATTGTAAAAATTTTAGGAAACTTTTATTCCATTAGATTTTTTAAGTGTAGAATAAAACTCTGATGGAGAAAGAAACCTCTGACCAGTAAGATCTTGAAAGGTTTCCATAAAACATGGCAAAGCCCCTCCACTTAGGTCCCGTCCCTTGAAGAACTTCCATTAGGTGGCATGGAAGGCCAACCACCCTGGAGACTATAGGCTTTGCCCCCTTGAAATGGGACCTCAGGCTTTGGCAAACAGAGAAAAGACACCAAAATTTCTCCCACCTTATTGAGCAACTTTAGCCGTGAAAGAGCCTTTTGTCTGATAGAAAGTCTCTGTCTTAGAAAAAACGCCAGATTTCCTTTCCTGGGATCCTCCTTGGGGAGAACCAAGAAGCCGTTAATGCCTATATCTGCTTTTATCTCTCCATTTTGGTCCAAGTACAGTTTTCTGTCAGAAATATTCCAAAATTCATTCTTCTCCAGAAAGGGATGAAACTAGAATGGGAACATCCAGGAATTTGAACAACAGAAAACTTTGTTTCTTATCCCACATTGAATCTTTCTTCTACAATTGTCTCATCTCCAAATATGATTAAATAGGATACAAATATTGCCATTATCTTCATAGGTGAATAAGAAAGTTTGAAAAAAAATTATCAAAATATAGAGAACACAGTTGGTCAATTATAGGGAACATTCGAGAGCAGATGACAAATAAAAGAAACAGGAAAAAAAAACATGATACATAAACTCTTTGAAAACAACAGTGATTCCCAGAAAGCCTGGGTTGATCAAGAAGAAATCTCTCAGGCTGATCTTCTCCCTTGTAATCCTGATGGAAAACTCCTCCAGATCACTCCTAATGGAGCCACTCCCCACCTCCCCAGACCAGGCCCAGAGCTCGCTCAAGACCGAGCCACAGCCGGCGACCCAGCTAGAAGTCCCCCCCCCATTCTAGCCACACCCACTGAAGTGGTAATAAAATATGTTAACCCCCCCCCCTGCTCCAGATGTTTTAGTTATACTCCACTGTAATGCGAGATTAAGACATTTTGGAAACCCTGAAAGAAGAAATGTCCCTCCAGCTCTTTTCTCAGCCTGAGAAGTCAGTGAGGATCCTTCCTGGGTTTCTCTCTCTCCCTTCATGCAGCTGCCGGATTCTGGCTCCAAGGCCTTTGGGAGCTGCCCCCTCCCTCCCCCTCCCCTATATTTATATTTATTCAATTTATACCCCACCCTTCTCCAAACGGACCCTCTGCAGAAACTCCCCTGGCTGCAGAATTGGGATCCCTCCGATCTTCTTCTCTTGTCCCCTTATCTTCTCCTGCTTCCCCCTTCTCTCCCCTGCAGAGTCTCAGTGGCTGCTTGGAGGGGGGGGGGGAGATTTCTGGTTTTGCAGGGCTGAGAGGAAAAGGGGAAGGAGGAAGAGGCCCTCCAAGGCTGCCCCCCCCCCCCCATTGGCCTTTCTGCAACCAAATTCCCCGCCCCCAGACAGAGGACCCCCACCCCCACCCGAATACTGCCAGGCAGAGGAGGCTGGGCCCATAAGTGGGCAGCGTGTGGGGGGGAGAGGCTGCAGGAGCTCTGCTGTGAACGGAGGGAGAGAGAAAAGTGGGGATTCTCTCTGCTGCAGCCCTCGAATGCTTGAATGGCAGAGAGAAGCCAAACTTTCCCCCCTCCATTCACAGCAGAGCTCCTGCTCCCTTTATGGCTCCCCCTGGCCATAACAGCTTCTGATTCCTCTCTCTCTCTCTCTCATATTCTTTCTCTCTCTCTCTCTCTCTTTCCTCCCATTCCAACTTTGCAGTGCAAAGAAGCTGCCCACCCTTCCAACTCCCCATAAATCCCCCTCCTGTGGCTGCTCCAGAGAGAGTAGCTTGCGTGGAGGAGGCGAGAGGAAGACTGCTGCCTGCACAGTTAATCTAGTTAGTCAGCCGGACTTTCCTGGGAGGCGAGCGATGCTGCCGGGCGCTTGGAAAGGACTTTGATGATTGGCCCTCCACTAAAAGCAAACAATGAAGTGAGGCATAGAGCTGGTTGGAGGAGTGTGTGTGTGTGTGTGTGTGTGTGTGTGTGTGTGTGTGTGTGTGTAAAATGGTCGGTTTCATCCAAGGAGTTGTTGTTTCAGGTGGGTCTCCTGGCTTTTGAAGGAGGAAAGGAAGGGATACAAAGAGAGAGAAAAGAACTAAACTCATATTAACTGAAGACCAAATAACTATAACAAAGTGTTATACGCTGATGCTACTCTGGAGGAAGAAGACGTGATGAGGGAACCTGTGACTGCCTGGGCTAAAAACTTTGGGTATGAAATTGATACGACTAAGTGGAGAGGAATTTGGAATAAAAATATCAAAGCCACATTGGCTTTGTCCTATAAAGAGAACCAATATAAAATGTTATATCGGTGGCATTTGCCGCCAGCCAGACTTGCTAGGATCTTTTCCAATTTATCATCGGCCTGCTGGAAGTGTGGGGCCAAGCGGGGGACCTACGACCATATGTGGTGGACCTGCCCAAAGGTGAAGTTATACTGGGATAGAGTAAGGAGACGGGTGCAGGAGATAACAGGGATTCAAGTGGATAGAAGGCCAGAGCTCTTCCTCCTGGGAATCTTTCCAGACCCAATGAGTAAAAGAACCAAGTACCTGATCACGTATGTGCTAACCGTGGCAAGGATGCTCCTTGCGCAAAGATGGAAAAACCCCAACATTCCGTCAGGATAAAGCCTAATACACAAGATAACCGATTGTGCCGAATTAGATATGTTATCTCAATTACTAAAAAATGAACACAAAGAGGAGGGGGAAAAATTGGGAGCTGTGGTATCAATGGTTAGAAAAAGGGGGTAAGGCTCCAGGAACAGATGGGTTGACAGCTACGTATTATAAAAATTTACAATTAGAAATGGTGGAACCTCTTAAGGAATTATTTAGTAAAATTCAAATGGGAGGTGAGGTGCCTCCATCATGGAGAACAGCCTTTATCTAACTGACCCGGAAGGATCTTAGACAACCAAAGAATTATAGGCCAATATCACTTTTAAATACGGATTATAAATTTTTTGCTAAAATATTAGCAAATAGGCTAATGATAGTAATGCAACAAAGGATTCATAATGATCAATCCGGATTTATAAGTGGGAGACAAATGAGAAATAATGTAAGGCATATTGTAAATTTATTGGAATATTTGGAAAGAAACAACCAAGTCCCTGCGGCGTTTATCTTTTTGGATGCCGAGAAGGCATTTGATCGATTGAATTGGCAATTTTTATTGAAGATGATAGAAAGGATGCAGTGTGGAGAGTACTTTACACAATCTATTAGGGCAATATACCAGAGACAAACAGCACAAATAATAGTTAATAATAGTGTAACAGAGACTTTCAAAATTGAAAAAGGGACAAGACAGGGATGCCCTCTGTCTCCATTATTGTTTATTTTAACTTTAGAATAGTTACTGAATAAAATACGGGGTTCAAAGGATATAAACCGGGCTGCCCTTCGCACAGTCACTCAGGCCCTCGTGACATCTCGACTGGACTACTGCAATGCTCTCTACATGGGGCTTCCCTTGAGGTGCACTCGAAAGCTACAGTTAGTGCAGAACGCAGCCGCGTGGGTGATTACGGGAGCCCCTAGATACTCCCACATAACACCAATCCTGCGCGAGCTGCACTGGCTTCCTGTGGTCTTTCGGGTGCGCTTCAAGGTCTTGACGACCATCTTCAAAGCGCTCCATGGCTCGGGACCTAGTTATATGCGAGACCGTCTTCTGCCCCATACATCCCTTAGACCGATACGCTCCCACAGAGAGGGTCTTCTCAGGGTGCCGTTGGCCGGACAATGCCGGCTGGCGACACCCAGGGGAAGGGCCTTCTCTGTGGCAGGCCCTACCCTGTGGAACGACCTACCCCCTGAACTCCGCACCATCACCGACCTCCGCCTCTTCCGCCAGTGTTTAAAAACACACTTATTTCACCAAGCCGGCCTAAGATAGCCTCTACTGCGATTAATTTTAGATAGTTTTAATTGGGGGATTTTAATTGGTTTTAGCGCAGGTTGCCATTTAATAGATTTTTAAATTTATATGTTTTGTATTATCTTTGTATGTTGTTTTTAAATTCCTGTGCGCCACCCTGGGTCCTTTTGGAGAAGGGCGGGATATAAATTGAATAAAATAAATAAATAAATAAATAAATAAATAAATAAAGGGAATCAAAATTAGACACCATGATTATAGACGGAGAGCATTTGCAGACGACCTGGTTGTTACCTTATCTCAACCGGTACAATCGGTTATAGGTTAATGGACATAATCAATCAATATGAAAAGGAATCTGGCTTTAAAATAAATAAACAAAAAACAAAGATACTAACTAAAAATATGACCATGCAACATAAAGAAGAATTAGTAAGACTAACGGGATTTGAAATAGTGAAAAAGGTTAAATATTTAGGGGTATATATATCACAGCTTCGAATGGGAAATCATATAAAAATAATTATGAAGTGTTATGGTATAAAATACAGAAAGAGATGGAGGCTTGGAAAAAATTACAATTGTCATTGCTGGGAAGAATAGCAGCAATTAAGATGAATGTTTTACCTAAGTTTTTATTTTTGTTTCAAATGATACCAATACTTTAAAAAGATGTAAATTTGAAAGAATGGCAGAAGGGGCTTAATAAATTTATATGGGAAGGGAAAAAAACGAGAATAAAACAAAAAATAATACAGGATACATGTGAAAGAGGAGGTCTCAAAATGCCTAATCTAAGATTATATTATGAGGCAGTTGTTTTATCAGTAATCAATGATTGGTTTAACTTAACAGGAGAAAGAATATTGAATATTGAAGGATATGAATTGTTATATGGCTGGCATGCGTATTTACTATATGGGAAAAAAGTGGACAAGACTTTTAAAAGTCACATACTTAGGTATGCGCTTTTGAGAGTTTGGAAAAAGGATCAATATAAGTTGAATTATAAAATACCCATATGAGCAATACGTAGACATGCAATAGAGAACATAAGTATAGAACAAAAACAAGAGGTGATCACCTATAAAGAGCTTCTTAACATGGAAAAGGGTAAATTGCAGCTGAAGCCATTAAATCTATTGAAAGAAGAAAAGATAATTTATGCATGGTTTCAGTATGGACAGCTCCAAGCCAGGTGGAAAGAAGATCAAAGAATTGGCATCATGCAGAATGAAGAAAAATTAGTAAAACAAATTAGAGACCAGAGTCAGCCACATATAAAAAGATTATATAATGTCTTAATAGAAATAGATTCAGAAACAGAATTAGTTAAGGATTGTATGATAAAATGGGCACAAAACTTTCAAGAACCAATAATGATGGAAAGGTGGGAAAAAATATGGGTCAGAAACGTGAAATTTACACAAGCACAAAATTTAGGAGAAAATGTTTATAAAATGTTTTATAGATGGCGCCTAGATCCTAAAAAACTATCGTGTGTGTACCTGAACCTTCAACCGAAATGTTGGAGATGTGAATGTGAAGATGCTACCTATTATCATATATGGTGGACGTGTAAGAAAATCAAAGCATTCTGGATAAAAATATGGAGGATTATGCAGAATATTTTGAGAAAGAGGATCAAGTTTATCCCACAGTTGTTTTTGTTGGGCATAATAACAGATTGTACGGTTATAGAGTCCAAACTGATATTAAATTTAATAACTGCAGCTAGACTTTTGGTGGCGCAATACTGGAAGAAGGAAGATTTGGCGACTATTGAAGAGTGGACATTAAAAGTAGTCAATCTAGCAGAAATGGCAAAAATCTCAGCATACTTGAAAGATGATTTTCAAGAAAGATATTTACTGGAATGGGAAAGATGGATTGAATATATTCAAAACAAATATAAGACTAACAAGTTTAAAATAGCTTATGAATGAAGGGAACTGGAAGGTATTTATATTCACATATAATTGAAAAAAGGAGAGTTAAAGGGTTAAGTGAGGGATTGGAAACTATAGATAGTGAGCTAATGTTAGCAAATGATTGTTAGATGTTATATCCTGTATTTTGCTCTGGGAAGTCAGGGAGGGGGTGGGGGGAGGGAGGGAAATATTTGTAAAATGACAAAATGAATAAAACCTGTTGGAAACAAAAAAAATGGTTAGAAAAAGGGGAAAAGAATGGTGAGGAACTGAAGTGAAGAAAAAGGTCCTATCTAGAAGGTGGAAAAAGGGTTAATTTATTCAATCTCGCACTGTACTACTGACAGAAAGGAAAGAAACCGCAATGAAACGAGAATGGGGATATGAGGATGGTAATATGTACAAATATAGTCGATTTAAAATACCAGAATTTGCATAAATTACAGGTGACGGTGAAAGGAATGCATGGGGGAAGAAAAAATTATTTATTTATTTACTCGCTTTGTAACCAATTGATACACAGTACGTAAGGAAAGAGGGGTTTTTTTTGTTTCTTTGTTTTTATTTTTTGTGTTGTGTTTGTTCTGAAAACTAGAAATAAAAAATAATTTAAAAAAGAGAGAAAGAAAGAAAGAAAGAAAGAGAGAAAGGGAGAGAGAGAGAAAGGGAGAGAGAGAGAGAAAGGAAGAGACAAGAAAGAAAAGAAAAAAGAAAGAAAAAGGGAAGAGAGAAAAAGGGAAAGAAAGAAAGAAAGAGGGAAGGAGGAGAAAGTGAATGAGATATAGTTGGATGGATAGATAGATACATGGAGGGAGGGATGAAGGAAGAGAGAGAGAAAATGAGAGGAAGGAAGGACACAAACTCTGGCTTCAGAAGACTCTTTGAAACAGCACAGTTGGCTGGAAGGGATCTTGGAGGTCATCTAGTCCAACCCCCTACAACCTTATATCCTCTGGAATATTTTGGAGAAATTGCCAGAAAAAGGAAGGGGTTTACTAGGACAAGGCAGCCATGCAGAGGAAGGCAGAGATAGTCCTTGACTTATGACAATTGAGCCCAACATTTTCATTGCTAAGCAAGAGCATTGTTAAGTGAGTTTTGCCACATTTTACTCAATCCATGACATCTCCTGGCTCTGACAGTCATGTGCATGATAGGGAAGAGCATCTGAAGGCCTCTGTAATGTTCTCATGGGCAGAAGTTACAGTTAAATGTGTGGCAGAAAGTGGACTCTGGGTGTGTTTTTCCAAACACAGAAAGTGAGGTTGAATGTATGGAGTTTTAGAAGAGCTGTGTGTGTGTGTGTATCATTTTGTGTGCCTATACACACACTATACTATGTAATATGTATGCACACATATGCCATTTATACATAGGATTAAATTGCATATTTTGAATGGTCAGTAGCAGTAAATAAATAGACAGGGAAATTGTATCTTGTTGAGGCAAGGAGACACCAGGCAAGGTTCCCTTTGATGTGAGTGATGTCATGTTGGCCACACCCACCCAATCACATGACCATCAAGCCACACCCATCCAGTCACATGACCATCAAGCCACGCCCACAGAACCGGTAGTAAAAAAAAGTTGACTCCCACCCCTGGATCCAGCCCTCTTCCATTCACTGACTCCTGTTACACACGAGTGTAAGATCTGCTCACTATTATTCCAGAGTGTCAGAGGTGGAAAAATGAATCCAGTTACAAGAGAGGAGATTTTAGCCGAATGAGAGAGAAAAACAGGATAAAAGGATGAGCTGTTTTAGAGCTGAGCCAGGAAAGCAGAGAAGTTCAGTCTCCTCTTCATGGATTGTCTGAATGAAAAGAATGAGCAGCCATCAGTCAGAGAAGCTTCAACTGGGATTCCTGCAGAGAGGAGGGGTTGGGCTAGATGGTCTCAGGGTCTCCTCCCAATTCACAAAGGTTGTCATGCCACAACATGTACTGTTGTTGCTCCAGCCTCTATGGTCTGAAGCCAGACTCCGTTTTCTATCGGCCTTTGGAGAAGAGGGAAGCAGCCATTGTGACCGAGACCCCTGGTCATCCAGAGACGGCCTCCGTCCCTCACACGGAGCATCACTGGAGAGGTTCCAGCTGCTCCTTTGCTGGCTGTTAGTGAATGCTGCCTATCTCGTCTTTCTATTTGATTTCCACTCTTTGCATCTCCTCAGTTTCACCTGCCCTGTTCTCCCAATAAAGCATCCAGATCCACGCCAGGCTCCCTTTCATTGGAGGAGAATAGGGGGGCTTAGCTGCCTCTCCAGCTGCACACAGACCCACCTGCAATGGGGACGGAAGAAAGGTGGAATTCCACCAGGCTCATCACAAACCCACAAATAAGGGGATTTATTTAAAAAAGAATACAGCATTTTCAAATTAGTAGTGTTTAATATAAAAATGCCATGGAATCTACTCTTTGAAACCATTAATTCCCTGAGTAATTAAATTGGCCAGATCTTTTGAGAAGGTTCTCCTCCTTCTCCTCTGGATTCCTCCTCCAAAGGATCTAAGATTAATGGATCCATATTGGGACCCCCATACCAGTGGTGGGTTTCTGCAGGCTCGCACCTACTCGCAAGAGCCGGATGGTGAAATTTAGAGAACCGGTGAGAGGGGGTTCCATCGACTGACCCAGAAGTAAGTCTGGCCTGCCGTTGCCAGTAACCCAATGGGAAGGAAAGGAAAGGAAAGGAAGGCAGAAAGTAAGAACGGAAAGAAAGAAAGAAAGGAAGAAAGAAAGAAAGAAAGAAAGAAAGAAAGAAAGAAAGAAAGAAAGAAAGAAAGAAAGAGAATTTATCATCACAATTGAGCCCAAAATTTTGGTTGCAAAGCAAGAGCGTTGTTAAATGAGTTTCACCACATTTTACAAGTTGGCCACTCCCACCCTGTCACATGACTGCCAAACCACACCCACATAATAGGCCACACCTACAGAGTAGGTTCTAAAACAATTTGAAACCCACCACTGCCCCATACCTGCCATGGCTGCAGCCTTGGAGACCCCAACCTCTTTTCTCTCGCCTTCCTTCCCCTCCTCGATCTGGAGGAATAGGCGGCATTCATCGCATGGGCCAAAGTCTTCATGAGACTGTAAGGTTGGTACTGATTTGTGATCCGTCTCCTGTTCCTTTTCTCCTGGGTCTCCAGTGGGGCTTTCTGGGTGCATCTTCTGCGGCCTTTGACAGAAAAGACGTCCTTTGAAAGAGAACAGTGGAAATAAGGTTCTTGAAACTTTTCTTCCCCAAAGAAATAAGGTTCATAGGCAGAATCTCTTGGCCTTTCTTTTCCCAGATAACCAAACTGCCAAATACTATGGATGTATGTGAGAAGTCTGCGCTTGTTCATTTCATACTTTGCAAAAGTTGTGAGGATCCAGACTTTCCCTTCAATGGGTCCTGGGAGACGCATAAATGTTAAATGGAAAGGAAGAATTCTCTCCCAAATGGAATCAAATTCCATGAAGTGAACAAAGACGTTGACTTGTCTCCACTTAGAGAGGGAATCCCTGAAGGCTTCTGCATGTCCAAAGAAGGATGTTGTTGACAATTGTTGTGATACAACCACACAAATTCCACTCCTGACAAGCACAGGAGGGAAAATCCTCATGAAATCCTCTCCCTTCTCTGAGTCTGAAGCAAAGAGGCCAATCAGGGTCCATCTGAAATGGAGGAGCAGTGGGGCAATTGCTGGGTACTGGAATCCTTCTTTGTGGTCCATCTGGTGGAAAAAGGGGAATCGACTTTTATCACTCAGAGCCTCTGAAGCTGTGAAATATTTGATCTGAAAAAGGAATTGAAAGGATTAGAGCCATGAAGGGGAAACTGAGGCACGCAGAGCCCTCTCTCCCGGCACACAGGCCGCCCCAGCCCAGCTCCACTAGCATCCACATGCAGGTCCACCTCCTGCTGGCCAGCTGATTTTTGAGCCTCTGCCGAGGGCCAGGATCGGGGAACCTGTGAGTATGCTGTGTGTGGGATGGGGATGGGGGTGGCGCTTGCATTGCCCAGGAAACTGCAGTGGGCTGGAAGTGAGTGTGAATCGCCTGGACCCCCCCAGTGCTTCCTCCCTCAGTTGGAGGCTTCCTTCGGCCTTCAAAGAGTTGCAAGGGCTTTATTTTTTATTTCTGCTTCCAGGTTGGTGCAGGAGGCTTTCCAGGGCCAAAATGGGTACAAAAAGTCCAGGTTTTCCTCTTTTGGACCAGGCCATTCACACTCACTTCCAGCCCACCAAGTTCACTGCTTCAGGGCAGAAATGAGAGCCTGTCCTGTGGAACCCTCTGCCACTTGGGAGAGAAGGATGTAGTTTGCTGCGCAATGCAAGCGACCCCCACTGCATACTCATGCGTGGCCCGCCCTGGCCCTCCTCATAGGCCCGAAAACCAGCTGGTTGGCACTTGAAAAACGACATGAAGAAGAGGAGGAGGAGAATGAAGAGGCTTTGCAGGAGCCAGCAGGGAGGAGGTCGGGGGGGGGGGGGGTTGGCTGGCTGGGGAGGGGAGAAATAGGAGGCCCTGCTTGAATGGGGAGGAATGTACCCACACACCCTGCCTCTCTGCTCAGGTGTCGCCCACACCATTGGCAGCAGTTTTGGTGCCCTCTCACACACAAAGACACAAACACACACACACACATATACACAGATTGCTCTCTTACCCTCCCTGTCTCTCTCTGGCCCCATTTACTTGGAAGCTGCTCCATGAGACAAGAAGCCGAGAAATAAGAGAGGAGAGAGAGGTTTGCAAAGTCAGGGAGTCCTTGTTGCAGGAAGGGAGGGAGAAGCAGGAGGGATCTGAGTGGGTTGGGGGGGCCTTGAGGGTCTCTTCTATCACCAGGACTCCCATGGCCTTCCCCACCCTCAGATTCCTCAGGGGCACATTGGGATCCTTCAATTGGGAGCTCTTAGGAAAGGATCCCCTCCTTGTGGGTCGCAAACAGCTCTTTCCAGTGGGGGAAACAGGACAAAGCAAGTGGGGGGAAAGAGTTTCCTTTGCTCTATTTCCAGTCTGAAGGAGACCCCATCCCACGTGGGACCACAAGGCTGCCCCTCCCATATCATTCCACCACCACCACAACCCCGGCTCCCACCTACCGGCTGAGCGCAGGCTTTACCTTTGCAAGCCCCACGGACTGAAACTGCAAAGTAAGACCAAAGTTTCTGGCTGGCAGAGTTCTTCTGGCTGAAGGGGAGGCCAAAAACTAGATGCACGGAGGCCCCAGGAGGGGAAAATGGAGCCCTCTGCCTCAGCTTCTTAGTTCGGGCAAAGTGGAACACATAGCCATGTCATCTGACACACGCAGCCTTCCCCTGTACTCTTCTGGTGCACACGTGTGTGAGACGATCAGCTGGCCTTTGCATGCATGGCAGTGGCAGAAACTGGAAGAGCTGGTCTTCCTGAGGCAGGGCATAAAGCGCCTTTTAGACATAAGAGTGAAATGAGTTGGGGTCAGACTGGATGATCTTTAGTCATCTTTATCTTTACGCTTTGTAAGGAACAAAAAGCATCTTTGAGACAGGAAGCTCCAACTCAGGAAATTCAAGTGTCAAACCACAAACACCTGCTTGTAAGTATGTGGAGTCAGTTGGAAGTCCAAGCCCCTTGCAAGTCAGACAGAGGGCTTAACCACATAAGTCAGAATGGAACTGGGGTTTTTTCCATGCTTCTCTGCCCAGCAATAAGGAGCTGAACCAACCAGAGAGGAGTTAAGTATTTCCTGTGATGCTCTCTTTGTGAAAGGATAAGAATGAGTGTTTGCTATCAGAAGACTGTTCAGAAGTTACATGCTGGCCTTTGACTCGCTTTCTGAACCTGGCAGCCATAAATAAACTTTTCCTGATTCTGAGAAGTCCAAGCCTCGTTATTTCCTGCAACATTCCGGTTTCTGCCACTACATGAGCGCCAGCCAGCTGATCGTCCTGTGTGTGCGCCAGGGGTGGGTTTTAGCTGGTATGCACCGGTACGGGCTTACTGGATGGTGAAATTTAGTGTGGCTTCCCGTACCCATTCTTCAGGAGGCCCCATAGCATCCCCTGGCCTGCCCCCCACTCGCTCCCCCCGCCTGCCTGGTTGCCACTCACTCGCACCATCCATCCACCCCATGCTTTCCCAGCCCCCCCCCCACTTCCTTTGCCCACCCAGCCGAGGCTCCGAGGCTGCAGGCAGCCGGGAAGGTGGGGGGGATGCTGCCCGTCTGCCTGACCCCCTCCAGAAGCAACTGGGGAGGCCCTGGGATGGTCAGCAGCCCATGCACCACTGCCATGTGACCACTCTGAGGGCACAGCAACAGGATGAGAAGGAGAGGCCATCCAGCAGAGGTCGGTGGGTTGGTGGGGAGGTTGCGCAGGGCTGGAGACAGCAGGGAGGTTGGACATCGAGGTCACCCTGGGTGCCTGCCTGGGCGGCTGCTCCTTTGTGCCCCATTGCTGGCAGCAGTTGGCTTTCTCCTGCCGATCGTCCCCCTCCGGGCGTCTAGATGGGCCCTGGGTCAGTCAGCAGCCCCCACACCACCTCCATGTGACGGTCTGGGGGTGCAGCCAGGAAGGATTGCTGGGAGAATGCCAACTGCAGCTGGGAGGTGGGTGGGGTGCGGGTGGGGAGAGATTGTGGGGGTCTGGACTGGAGGTGGGAGGAAGGCAGGGGCCGAAACTAAGTCCCCATACTGGTGAAAAAAAGAATCTCCCACCATCCCGGAACTGCGCTCGCGAAATAAGGGAAGCAGGCCCTGGGAGAGACCTGGGAGCATCCCGGCCACCTTCGCCCTCGGCCATCACGTGCCTCCTTCCTTTCTCCACCCACCCAAGCAAAGAAAGGGGTCCACTAAACCGCCTGCTTATCCGTATTCCAACCAGCCCTCCCCTTCCTCTCTTTCGGCCTGAGCTCTCTGGAGGGGGAGGGGAGTTCTTTCCCAGGACTTGCTCCCCTTACCTCGCAGGCGCAGTTCCAGGACGGTGGGAGATTCTTTTTTTCACTGGTATGGGGGGCTTAGCCTTGGCCCCTGCCTTCCTGCACAATCCCCCACAATCTCTCCCCACCCGCATCCTACCCACCTCCCAGCTGCAGTTGGCATTCTCCCAGCAATCCTTCCTTGCTGCACCCCCAGAGCGTCACATGGAGGCGGTGTGGGGGCTGCTGACTGACCCAGGGCCCTTCTGGATTCCCGGAGAAGAAGGATCGGCAGGAGAAAGCCAACTGCTGCCAGCAATGGGGCACAAAGGAGCAGCCGCACAGGCAGGCACCCAGGGTGACTTAGAAGTCCAGCCTCCCTGCCGTCTCCAGCCCTATGCAACCTTGGAATGCGGGTGAGCGGGTGGTTTAGTGGCCCCCTTTCTTTGCTCAGGTGGGTGGAGAAAGGAAGGAGGCACGCGATGGCCGAGGGTGAAGGTGGCCAGGATGCTTTATCCCACGCCTCCTTCCTTTATCCGCCTGCCCGAATGAGCGAAGGAGGCGCCGGAGTCAAACTGCCCTCTCGCCCTCATTCCAACCAGCCCTCCCCCTCCTCTCTTTCGGCCTGGGCTCCTTGGAGGGGGAGGGGAGACTCTGTCCAAGACCGGCTTCTTTCCTTCCCTCCTGCGGCTGGCAAAAGAGGCATTTTCACAGCGAAGGCTGAAGCACAATCCCTGCGGTCAGTTCCGGCTCTCCGTTCCCCAAGCAGGTCCTGTGGCTGCTGGAGCCTCGGCCGGCTCTTGTCATCGCTGAGAGCTTTCAGCAAAGAGGCTCCAGCAGCCACCGGATCTGCTTGTGGAAGGGAGAGACGGAACTGACTGCAGGGATTGTGCTTCAGCCACCGCTGTAAAAATGCCTCTTTTGCCAGCTGGGAGGCTGGCAAAGAAGCCTCCATTTCTCTGTCACTGCCAAACTGTCTGGGGAAGAAGGTCCCTCCCAGCCAGAAAGGATCTCCAGAAGATATCCGACTGCAATGGGATGTGAAGGAACAGCTGCCCAGCAGAGCCGAGGGCTGGAGGCGGCAGGAAGGTGGGGGTCGAGGCTGCCCTGGGCGACTGCAATGTGATGGGGCAGCTGCATGGGTGGGAGGCCATCAGAGCCCCCCCCCTGCCCCATGGCCAATTCGGGTCCCACTTGAAGGAACGGGCGGTGGCTCTTCCTGCTGTTGAACACAGAAATCCCCATTGCGGTTGATTCAGCTGGGAGGACGGACCCCCGAAAGCATGGTATGCTCTGCCTCTGCTGCCACAGTTGCTGCTGTCAGGCTCATTCATGCAAGAGAACTCCCCAGTGTGAAACAAAGCAAGACTCTACCATATCTCTCTCTCTCCCCCCCCCTCTCTCTCCCCCCCTCTCTCTCCCTCTGTGTGTGTGAGAGAAAGAGAGAGAGAGAGAGAGAGAGAGAGCGAGGGAAGGAGAGGGAGGGAGAGGGAGAGAAGGAAGGAGATACTCTTTGAGGAAATATAATTGATCTCTGGTTCCTTTCTGGATATAAGATAATGGACTATAACAACTAATTTTTTTTAATGTTGACATATTAAAGATAGTGGATGGTTTCATCCCTGTAAATATCAAAGGTATTTTGGGTCCATCTGGATTCATTTCAAAATTTCAAAGAATATTTCCCATGCTGGAAAATGGATTCAGAAGATCGAACTTCCTCCCTCCCTTCCTCCTCTCTATCTATCTATCTATCTATCTATCTATCTATCTATCTATCTATCTATCTATCTATCTATCTATCTATCTATCTATCTATCTATCTATCTATCTATCTATCTCTATTTACCTGCCTAACTATCTCTGTCCAAATAGTATGAAACCTGATAGGGCCTCTGAGTTGATAAAATGCCTCTTCGTCTCCAGCTGTTCTTTTTATCCAGACAAATAAGGCACCCACAACAATGCCTTCATATTGCCTGGATACAAGAGACAAAACTATGGGCCCCCTCCCTTCATCCTTTTCTCTCCCCAGTTCAGAATAACCACAATTTCACCCGCTTTGGATGGAAAGGGAAGGTCAAGCTGGCTCTCCCCTCAGATTAACCATGCAGCCCTCTTCTGCCAGCTGATCTCTCTCTTCTCTTGTGGAAATAAAGATTTTTATGAAGCCTATAAAAGGTGGAATATTATGGAAATACAAGGAATAATTTTTTCACAGCAGTGAAGTGTCTGTTGCTCAGTTGGTGGGTCAGCTTTGTAAGGTGCCATAACATCTAGTTAGGTCCACCCGTTGTGTCCCTTTGGAAAGACAGAAAGAGTTAGAGTAAGAAAGAGGAAAAATGAAACAAAGAGAAAGAGAGAAAGAAAGAGAAAGAAAGAAAGGGAAAGAAGGAAAGAGAAAAGAAAGAGGAAAAGAGAAGGAAAAAGAGAAAAGAAAGAAAAAAGGAAAGAGAAAGAAAGACGAAGGGACAGAGAGACAAGAAAGGAAAGAAGGGGGGATGAAAGGAGAGAAAGAAAGGGAAAGAACGAAATAGGAAGGAAGGAAGGAAGGAAGGAAGGAAGGAAGGAAGGAAGGAAGGAAGGAAGGAAGGAAGAGAGCTCATGACTTCAATTTAGGCCAAAATTTTGGTTACTAAGCAAGAGCATTCTTTAGTGAATTTCACCACATTTTACAAGTTGGCGACGCCCAGCCAATCACATGACTGCCAAGCCACTCCAATCCTGGTCACATGACCGCCAAGCCACTCCCACCAGTCACATGGATGCCGAGCCACTCCCACAAAACAGGCCACACCTACAGAATAGGTTCTAAAAAAATGTTTTAATACACCACTGGCATGGGCACCAGAGACAGATCTGCCAACATGCACCCTGGGCAACTCCTCTTCCAGATCGCGTCCCTGACAAGAGGGCTGAAAAGGTTCTCCCTCCATGCCCTCTTCCAAGGGTGGTTTTTCCAAGGCTTTATAAAGTGGTATCAATACTTCACGTGATTTGGATTCTCTCCTTCTGTTGATGCAGCCTAGGATTACAATGGCTTTTTTTGGCTGCTGCCACACATTTTTGGCTCACAGTTGAGATATTGTCCCCTAAGATTCCCAGATCCCTCTCACAGTTCCTGCTATTGAGCCAGGCTTCACCTGGTCTGTACTTGAACATTTGGTTCTTCTAGCCTCAGTGTAAGACTTTACTTTTCTCTACATTGAATTTCCTTTTGTTAGATAGGCCCAGGGTTCAAGTCTATCTAGATCCACCTGGACATTGAGCCTTTCTTCTGGGGTGTTGGCTATTCCTGCCAGTTTAGTGTCATCTGTAAATTTATAAAATCTATATAACTGTTCACTACCTAAAACCTTCTGGTTCTTCTGCAAGGAATACATTTTTCTCAAGTTTAACTAAGAGGATCATGCAATAAATTTCAGCCACAATATCTGCTACAGGGGTGGGTTTCAAATTTTTTGGAACAGGTTCTGTGGCTTGCTGGCCATGTGACTGGGTGGGAGTGGCTTGCCGGCCATGTGACCGGGTGGGAGTGGCTTGCCAGCCATGTGACCGGGTGGGAGTGGCCAATTTGGAAAATGTGAAACTCACTTAACAATGGTCTTGGTTAGCAACCAAACTTTTGGGCTTAATTGTGGTCATAAGTTCTCTCTCTCTCTCTCTCTCTCTTTCTTTTTCTTTCCTTTCTGTCTCTCTTTCTTTTTTCTCTCTTTCTCTCTGTCTGTCTTTCTTTCTCTTTCTTTCTCTCTCTCCCACCTTCTTTTTTATCTTTCTCTCTCTGTGTCTCTCTCTCCTTTGTTTGCCCATCTGTCACTCTGTGTGTGTGTGTGTGTCCGTCTGTCTCGCATTCAGGCACTTAAATCACTCATTCTGTGTCTCTGTCTATCTTTCTCTCCCTCCCTCCCACTCTCTGTCTCTCTGTGTGTGTCTGTCACTCTCTGGTTCCACCCTCCCTCCCTGTCTCTCTGTGTGTCTGTGCCTCTCTCTGTCTGTCTGTCTCCCCCCCGCCCCACAAACCTCCTCAGCTCCAGGAAGTAGCCTGACCGGCCCGCCAGCCCGCTGGCTGTATTTATTTGCTCTCTCTCTCACCCATCCACCGGACGAAGGAACCTGGCGTCCAATGGGTGAGCGAGCAAGCGAGCGAGCGAGCAACCGCGGCCAGCGGGCCAGAGGATTTTTGGGGCGCGCAGCAACTTTCCTTACCCGCCCGCCGGCCAGTCGGCCACTCACTCGGACCCAGTGGCGTAGCGTGGGTTGTCAGCACCCGGGGCAACTTCCTCCCTCTGAACTCAATACAACTCCATGGACTCCAGTTATACAGGCGGGGTGGGCGCGCCGAGCTCCGGGAGCGCGCATTAAAGAGACAGAGCTGACTTCAAAGCGAAAGCGCCAGTGCGCCTGCCTTGGGGGGGGAGAACGGCTGCCACGTGTGCCGGATTAGTCTCTGGGGTGCCCCCCCCAAGGTGCGTAGGGCCTGCAGCCCCCACGATCCGCTCCGAAAGCAACCCAGGGGAAAAAAGGTCTCCCTCCCTTCCCCTCGGAGCGCTGCGCTTGCGAGGCTACGCTTCTTTCTTTTGCCCTGAAGGAACATAGAAAAGTAATAATGTTCAGGTCTCATCTCGTCGCCCCACAACCTGCGGCCGCTGCTGCCGTGACAACTCCGAAGAGCAGCGCTCGGGCCAGGAGCCGCCGGCCAAAAAAAAAGAAAGCACACACACACACACAACCTACTTCGGACGGCGGGAAACACGCAAGGAGAATCCACTCCCAGCTGTCTTCTTTTTCCCTCTGCGAAGGGTACTGGCCGCTGGCAAAGCGGGAGGCTCGGGAAGGCGGCACACACACACACACAACCTACTTCAGGCGGCGGGAAACACACAAGGAGAATCCACTCGCGGCTAGGCGTAGGGGGGAAGAGGTGGCTGAGCAAAGGGAAGGAGGGGGGAAAGGCGCTCCCGCCGCCTTCCCGAGCCTCCCGCTTTGCCAGCGGCCAGTACCCTTCGCAGAGGGAAAAAGAAGACAGCTGGGAGTGGATTCTCCTTGCGTGTTTCCCGCCGCCTGAAGTAGGTTGTGTGTGTGTGTGTGCTTTCTTTTTTTTTGGCTGGCGGCTTCTGGCCCGAGCGCTGCTCTTCGGAGTTGTCACAGCAGCAGCGGCCGCAGGTTGTGGGGCGACGAGGTGAGCGGCCCACCCCCACCACCCACCCCCATGGAGAAGGGGAAAGGGGGACCCCTTCAGAGAGCCGGCCTGGCTGTCTTCTTTTTCCCTCAGCGAAGCATGGGCGAGGAGGAGGCGGCGCTTCGCTGAGGGAAAAAGAAGACAGCGCAGTCGCCTTGCTTGCTTTCCTGCCTGCCCGCCCCAGCTGGGAGCAGCAGTTAGCAGCGGCGACTTACTTCCAAAGGGATCGCTCGGGATCCGGAAATTTTACGAAAGGGTTCGCCCGATCCCAGGCGAACCCCCAGAAACCCACCCCTGATCTGCTAGTCTATTTGTCCTATATTTGACAGAATCCTTTTTATTCCACTTTTTAGATATATAAAATGCTACTATTGCCAACTTCAATCCAAGTGGATAGGGCAGGCATTATTTATATGTGGAAATGAAGATGCCAATAGAGGCCCCAACACCAGGGATATTTTTTGATCTGTTAAATAGTTGGTAGAATGTCTTCTCCGGGGAATGTATTGCTTACATTTCAGGCCTTTTATGATTAATCTCAACATGAACATAATGAGGTAAAATATTGACCATTTTTGCTAATATGGAGAAAAGCAGCTCTTGAATTCCACGGAGAAGACATGATTGCATCTACTGCTCACCCACCAACACCCACCCCTCACTTTGCCAGATGGAGAAAAACTCACACAAACCTGTGGGACTTTGTAGATGCCTCCTAATGTGGATGCCTGGATGGAGATGTCCCTGGAAGCTGCATCAAGAAGAGCCAGAAGGTTCTCCTTCCTTCCACAGCTGTAGTTGGGGACATTGGCTTCTCCAGTGGAGAGAATGTCCAGCAAGGCATCTGAAGTGCGGAAAGTGTTCCAATAGTTGTCATGGATGTTGTAGCCCAGTGTGAGATTGTGCAGGAGCTGGGAATTCTTATTGACCGTTTGGACATTGAAAATGCATATGAAGCCATCTGGAAAATTATCACCATTCCTATTGTAAAAAAAAGTTATTATAATGGGCAGCAACAAATACTGTTTAAAAATATATAATCCTCCATAAGCCTCCTGAGCCTTAAGCCAACATTGATTCAAAAGCAATGATCAATTATACAAATAAGGAAATGGGCTGAGGTACGGCAACTACAACTGATTCCACCACTACTTTAAATAAAATTCATTATTCAAGTGATAAATTAAGGATTGAACTGAGAGAGGAAAATAATCTGCAGCCTTTCAGCTTTTTTTCAGACCTGTTTTTGAGTCTCTTTCACAAAATCAGACAAAAGAGAGAATCCATTGAAACTAAAATCATTCAGGAAATTAGACATATCCCCCCAATATAGAAATAAATGAAAAATAAAACAGAAAAGAAGGAGAGTGTCAGAATGGAGGGAGGGCAACTCCATCCCCCTGAATGACTTACGGATCAGGGAAAACAAACTGAAGAGAAGGAGCCATGTTGAAAAGCAACTTTGTATGCAATGTTTCCATTCCAGTGAGGATCATACCAATGAGATGGTCTCCTGGGCTGTAAAAGCTCTGTGGTTGTTTTCCATCCTGATGCTCCAAACTCTTCAGGCATTTCATCCTCAGCTTCCCAGAGACTGGATGGGACACCAGCAGCATCAGAAGAAGAAGCAGGAGGTCCATCATTCATGGGGCGAATCAAACAATCCCCTTCCTGTTTCTCAAGAAGAATTAGAAGAATTCAAAGGATTCTCACAAGGTGGAAAATGATCCAGTGTCTTTCCTGATTGAAACCCAGAGAAACACTCAGCTTCCCCTGGAAAGGAGAGAGACGGACATTCAAGAGCACAGACCCTGCCTGTCTACAAAGCTCCCTATTTCTCTGCCCAAAGTCTCCCCTGGAGGATCCGGCAAAGAGCAGAGCTGAAGCTTTGATCATAATTCTCCCTCTCAGGAGGGATCCCTGGAGAATCCAACCAGTTCTTGGACTCAAAGGTTGTTGGGAGATTCTCTGGAGGGAAATGAAAGGGAAATAATCCCCATGTGGCTCATAATAACAGGGACAGAGATGGGATTAAATCCATCATTATAGAATTGAAATGTTTCTGAGTGCCATCATTGAAACTGGCCCTGGGGGGAATACACAGCCACTTTGGGTGAAAATAAAAAGAAATGTGACGTTTGTTGGAATTGTGGTTAAAGAGAAAAATCCCAGAGGCCAGTTAATGTCTGAGCATGTCACAGATCTGAAATAGCTGCCTGCAGAGTTGGAAGAAAAAAAAATATTTTATTTTGAAAGCTAATGCTCAAGGGCACCACCTGACAAGGGCTGATGCAATAGGGAGCCAGTCTGTTGAACAAAATCAACTTTAATGAAAAATTAGTTACCAGAACTTTGCAGAGTTAAAAAAACCCAGAGAGACAGAAACACAGAGAGAAGTGAGGGGGAAAAAACAAGTGAAAAGAGATGGGGAAATCTCACGGAGGGAAGGAAGGAAGAAAAGAGGGAAGGAAGGAAGAAAGGAGGGAGGGAGGGAGGGAGAAGAGGGAGGGAAGGAGAACTCAGGACCTTCGTATTGCAGATGAAAATGCAAAATCCAACTTCCACCTTCAGAGACCTGGGAATGCAGAAGCCCATATCCCATGTTCCCCTGCCACCCTTTCCCACGCAGACGCCAGGCAAGGGGGCTCTTGCAGGGATGCCAGACAGGACTACCCGGCTGAGTGGGGAGCCCTTCTTGGGAGGAGGAAGCTGGGGAGCCTCTTGTTGGGGAAGGGGAGCAAAATCCCCCTCCAGGTCCCATCTTCTGAGTCCTGGGAAGGGGGGAGACCATATCCCATGTTGCTCAGCCACCTCTTTCCACGCATGGGTCACTCAGGGGAAAGCAAAGCCCAGACCCCTAGAGAAGGCCCAGGATGGCCAGGAAGGAGGAGGGGATGTGGGGCATTCCTGGGAAGAGGCTAACTTGGTTTATGGGTCCCAGGGTTGAAGGTTGGGGGTTTCTCCAACCTCTCTTGGCTTCCGTGTCTTTCCAGGAGAGGCTCCTGGGGGGGAGAAGCCATACAGGGTTGGGCCTTCCAAGGGGGATCCGGGGTTGCCCTGGAGGAAAAGGTGGGTGGCCTCACCCTGGAGGGGACCCTCCGTGACTCTGAGGAAGATGGGGGTCCCTGTGGCTCCTGCAGACAACAAAGCAAAAAAAAAAAAAAAAAGGAAAACTTTGACAGAAGAAAAATGAAAAGCGGACACACAAAAAAAGACTAATGATCAAACTCTCTAGAAAAAGTGGTTGAGCTCCCTAGAGTGTGATCCATGAGATATAGAGCCATTAAAAGCAAAGAAAGAAAAAAGTCAGCCTTAAGGAAACCTATTGGAGACGCAGAGCAGAAAGATCGGAAGATGGAGGGAAATTGGACGTTAAAGAAAATAGTGTCATTAAACAGCTTATATAAAATAGCTAAAATAGTTATAGTGTTAACATTTCTTTCTGCTCTGGTTGAAAGGATTTACAATGTAGAATTTCTCTTTGTTTTAATTTTTAAAATGTGTAAACTTTCCTATTTGTGAAATAGAAACCTCACACCAGCCACTGAAGGGAGAGACAAAAATACTCAAATCAAATTCAAGTTTCTAGTGCTTGGTGAGTCTGGAGTCAGGGTCAATCTGGTCTTTGCTGGTTCAAAAATATATCTACACATCCTGGCAACCATTGGTGGCAGAGGTGGGATTCCTCCAGGAGACCCCTAAGTGCTCCCAGTGCAAAGGAAAAGAGCCTTGGCTGTCGGAGGGAGAGAATTTGGCCCAGGGAGATCTCATCCCCTCCAGGCAATGGCATCCCAAAGACCCAGAGATCCTCCTGGGCCTCCCGAGATGGGAGAGGCTGAAGCTCTTCCAGGCCAGGAATAGTTCAGCTTAATGGCTTGCGGGGGGGGGGGGGGCTTTGGGGCTCTCTTTTTGGCCTCCCCCCCATTGAGTGGGGCCAACTCCTTTGGGGAAAGAAGATCCGGAGTGGATCCCACTTCAAGTCAAGGCTGAGTGCTGATCTTCTCCCCTTAGGAGGGAGCCAAAGCCACCCCCGTCTTTGGTGCCCGGAGGCTTCAGGAAGGCCTGATAGCAGCAAATCGGTGGTCACATTCGCATGCGTGGAGGGGGGGGTGAGCACCAGAAATGGGGCAGGGGGGAGCTGTACTGCACCTCCCACACACCCCTGCATGCACCCTCCCCCCCACTGCCACTAGAGACCTCCCCCTACTCCCCACGCATTCACACATGTCTCCCACTGGAACCAGAAGCCCCAAAATCAGCTGGCTGGTGGGAGGCAGGGGGGCATGTGTGGTGGGTCTGAGCTGGGTGACGGCTTATGTGCCAGCAAGGAGGAATCTGAGTGCCATAGGTTCACCCTGAAAGCCCTACAGGATGAGTGTTGGGAGGTGGATCCCACATGACCCTTCCTGATGCCCCTTAAAGGCCCCATTGAGGAGCTCCTGGGAGGCCCCAGTCTGTGTTGGAGGGTCCGTTGTGGCTGGGGAGGCTGGAAGAGGCTTTGGGGTCCTTCCATCCCAATTCGCAGCCCCTCTGGCCCTGCTGGGGGCTCAGCTGAGCGATGGCCGGAGGTGTCCAGGAACCGAGGGGGGATTGGGCTTTGTGGGAGAACGGAGACTCACCCAGAGACTCTGTCCAAACCCCCTTTTCCCTCTTGTCTGAAGGGGGGAAATCGGCTTATCCTGGGCAGGGAGGGCAGGGGAGGATGGGGCTCAGGCAGGCTCTGCTTGGGGAAGGGGCCTTTCCCAAAGGAACAGAGAGACCCGCTGTGTCCCAGGGCTGGGAGGGGCTCTGGGGGCCTCACTGGGGCCTCCACAGGAAGAGGAAAAAGGGAGGGAGAGAAAAGGGAAGGGAGGATAAAGAAAAACCCATTTTCCTCCCTGGTGAGAAGAGAAATTCCTGGATCTGCACAAGGCCAGCACAGATTCCAGGTAAACAGAAGCAGGAAAGTCCCTTTTTATTTTTGTTAGATTTTTCCCCACTGTTTTATTATTTTTCCAACTAACTAAAGGAGGTGAAGATGTCCAACTCGTCTTCCTCTTCCTCCTCTTTTCCCCACAACAATCACCCTGTGAGGTGGGCTTGTCTGAAAGAGAGGGTCTCTCCCGAGGTCAGCAAAGAGGCTTCCAGGGCTAAGGCAGGACTTGAACTCAGGATCTCCTGCTTCCTAGCCTGCTGCCTGAACCCTGGTCAATGTTAAGGGGGGATGTTGGGCAGAGGCCCTGCTGATCACCACTGCCGCCTGGTCTTCCCGCAGGAGCCCCAGTTCCCCCCTGGGTCCTCCTGGGGTAGAGCAGCCCCACTGGAGAGCAAAGGAGAGAAACTCCTGGGCCCAGAGACCCCCTCCCTCCTCCAGTCCCAGCCCCTCCCTCTTGCCAGGCTTCAGCTGGAACTCCCTTCCTGTAGGGGGCAGCATAGAGTCTGACCCCGAAGTCCTAGCTGGGCCCTGGGGATTCAAATCAGAGCCTCCTGGTGATTGGCTGAAAGTCTCCAGCTGCCTTTGGTGCCTAAGGCGGGACTAGAACTCAGAGTCACTTATTGATTGGCCTAGAGACACTAAGGGGCCCCACCTACTTTTCTTCATAGCAAGATAGATTGGCCACTATCTTCTTCTCAACCGACCCCCATCATTTCCTGGTGGTCTCCCATCCCTAATTAAATCCAGCCCTGCTTAAGCTTCTCCAAACCAGCCTACTGCTACACCCTACAGCTATCTCTCGACATGACCCCAATTGGGGCCAGAAATGCCATTGCTAGGTTAGGTTGTTGTTAAGTGAGTTGTGCTAAACTTTACAATGTTTATTGCCACAGTTGTTAAGCGAATCACTTCAGTCATGAAATAAACACCGTTTCGCCCCCGATTTTCCTTGTCATAAATCCATGTTGATTGCCAGACACCCAAGTGGCTATTATGCGCTGCACTAGTCGTAAGTATGAGGACTCATCATACAATGCGTGTGAAGCTCCCAAGAGAAAACCCCAATTAATTCACGGGCCTCCAGACAAAGTTCAAAAAACATCCATTTATTAGGATTAACATCTTGGTTGACAATGCTTCGATCAATGGCCATGGAACTTGGAACTGTCCCTAAATGAATGGATGTAAATGGAGGACTATGTGTAGGATTCTCGGTTAGGGACTCTACATCATTGGATCCATCGTTTCTTCAGGCACTTTCCCACAAGGCCTTTTTAAGAGGAAAAATATATATAAATAAAAATGTAACTATGAGGGTTCAAAACAGGTAATCTCCGAAAGTCCTGCACCGATCGCTTCCAAATTTTCACACAACGTTCCTTACAAATACAGCAGCAATGATATATATAAATAGATTGTGTAGATGTCACACCTGTGCCAGGTACACTCAACGGAAATGTAAAAAATTGTAAAAAAGGTAGGTAGATGGATAGAGAGAGAGCAGTGGGCCACAGGTATTATGTCATCCTTTATGACATAAAATACTCTGTCCATAAGATTCAAGGAGAAATACAGTAGGTAGCCAGGTAGGCAGCTATAGGGATAGAGAAGGGAGGGAGAAAGGCAGTAGGAAGGTAGGTAGAGGGAGATAGGGAGAAATACAGTAGGTAGGGAGGTTTGGGGTTATGCAGTGGTTGTGTGTACGTGTTTGTGTGTGCAGGTGTAGATCTACACACAGATTGGTTGGCCATTTAACCAGACTGGGCCACAGCATGGCTGGGAATGGTTAGTGTATAATATTTTATGAATATTTCCCTTCCATCATCTGGACAGGTGCAGGAAAACCTGAATTCCCTGGATCTCTAATACCAGATTCCAGATCCAAGGGGCAAGTTTTCAATTTGGATTCACCCCCAGAGAAGGGGCGGAATCTGGGGCTCCCCAACCTCTCCAGGCGACCGAGGGATCCCCCTTCAGAGGGAGCCATTCTGGCTGAAGCCAATTCAGGGCTTGAAGTGGGACTAAAAGTCGCTTCCGCGCTAGGATGCCATGATTCCCTCTGTGCTTTGTGCCACAATGATGGGGCTTCTCTGTTGTCCATGACCCGACAACTTCCCACGTGAAACCCCCAGGCCAAAAGGCCATGAAGGGAGTCAGCCACCAGCCACTGCTAGGCCCAGGTGAGCTGCCCTCCTTGGGCAGGCATAGACAATGGCCATTGTTTCCCTGGTTGCCAAGGGAATGAGATGGTCAGTTTCCCTGAAAAGCCAGTGGCCAGTGCCCAGCTGCCCATTCTCCCTTGGTGCAGCGACAGGAAGTGCAACTAGCTGGTCATGGCTGTCAGAAGGCTCCTCAGGGTAAGTGGGACCATCTCAGCTGCCCAGAAACTGGCAGCAGGGGAGAAAGTCCTGCTTCTCAACTCTTCTGACTGAGTCACGGCTGTTTCTTTTCTCTTCCCAGAACATCTGGGTGTTCGCACCTTTTCTGTTGCCTGAAGAGCAATGTTGAAGACCCTCCTGTGCCTCCTAACAGGTACCACCCCCTTCTCCTTCAACCCTGGGCATGGTGGGGCAACATGGACGGACTGCAGAGTCCTTAAGAGCCCCTCTCCCAAATGGCCTTCTGTCCAGAAGGGGCTTCAGGGCAAAAAGATGGGCCGGCCGACTGGCTGGGCTGGGAAAGGAGAGGCTGAGGTAGATGGACGTTCTTAGACATGTCCCCTTCCTCTTTTGGTCAGCAGTGCACAGGAACCGGATGACCAGCGGGGAGAATGGGAGGCACATCGTGTGTCTGATGGCATCGCATCTTCCTCTCCAGGGGTAAGGACACTTCTGCAACATGGCCTCTGGGGGTTCATGGTTCAAAACCGGGTGGGGGGAAAAGGAATTCTCAGTTGGGGGAAACCTGGCCAGCCTAGAAAGCTGAAGAAGAGCTCCTTGGATTCATGGGGTGATCTGGATGGCTCAGAAGGGAAGATCCTGGGAAAGGCTGAGAAGAGTCATTTTGAGCCTCTTCCTATCAGCCACATTCCCCATGATCTGCTCTCTCTTTTCCCCCCTCTGTAATGCAGCCCTTCCTTTCTGGGGAAGACAAAAAGGTTCCACCACATGGAGAGGCCTTTTAATTTATGCCTTCAATCGTTACTTGCAGGTTGTGATGGGTGCTCCTACCACCACCCGGAGTCCCAGGGAGGAAGATGTTCGGCCAGCTCTCGTTTCCATGAGGTGAGTCTTCTCAGCTGAGGGAACCTGAAGCCCCCAGGGGGAGGGCTAGAAGGAAGGTTGGCAGAGGGCTGGCATCTCTACCCTCTGCCTCTGACTCAGGCCCTTCCTTCTCTCCCCAGGAATGAGAGCTGGTTGAAGTGGACGCCCTGGCTCTCTACCATTTGGGAGACCTGCAGTGAGTCGGTAAGGCCAGGCCAGCTCCTCCCCATGGTGATGGCACAAGCCCTGTCTCTGCGCATCGGTTGATGTGTCAGGAGACAAAATATCTGCCTTCTTATTGCAGGATCCCTTGGAGACGGCTCTGAGCCCAAGGAACATGCAGGAGGGAAGCAGGGACTGTCTTTCAGGGTAGGTATTCCTTCGGAGGGGGAAACCCTTGCAGAGGGGTGGAGACATCTCTGCCTCTGCTCCTGCTAAAGGAAGAGCCACTCAGGGCCATCCCACTAGCAGGCCAAGACCCTTGGCAGGCCAGCCGGAAGGGTCCCTAGAGCCTCCACATGGCCACTCTTACCAAAGGGCCCCTGGCTACTTTTGACCTTTGGCCCTTTTGCTTTCTTCCCCCCAGAGAGGAAAAGCAGGAGCCCTGCAGGCCACGGCTGTCCACCCATTTGGAGACCTCCACTGAGTTGGTAAGGCCTGGACAGTTCCTCCCCATCTGAAGAGAAGAAGCCCCATCTCTGTGGATGTCTTGAGTTGCCAACAGACAGAATCTTGGCATTTCCACTTCAGGACCCCCAGGACCAACCAGTGGAGGAGGCTCTCTCTCCTGGGCAGGACGTGCCTTCCCCAGAGGTAAGAAGGTTTTGGGGATGGGGCCGATGGTTAGGGTTAGGGTTAGGCCACGACTCCTGAGGGGAGAGGGAGGAATGGTAGTTTATATCATTCTAAGCTTAAGGCTTGCAAAGCCTCTCCTGCTGTTGGCCCATAAGGCCTGGATGCACCCGATCTTCTAGCGATCTCATTGGGATGCAGAAAGCTTAGGATTGAGCCTCCATCTTGTTATTTGCAGGATTCATTGACCGTCCTTGTGGGCTCGAGGACCAGCAGTCTCTGAGACTTGGACTCCCTTCTTGACCTTCTGGAGGAGGAGGAATCTGAGGACAGCTGGGACCAGGATGCGGAGGCTTCTTCCAGTCCCTGGGTAAGAAGAACAAAGGGTTTCCTGTTGGGGAGGGATGGAGGCGCTCTAGTCACTTCTCCTAGCCTGAGGGAACTGTGCTGGAGCGCTCTGGGCAGTGGATGAAGGGGACACCCGGCCCTTGGGACAAGGCACTGAGGCTTACTATGGGCACCCAAGCTCTGGTGCGCCTGGTTCCTTTGCCCCAAAGCCTCAGGGACCGGTGCTTCAAATGGGAAATGTGATCCCCATTCAGTAGACCCTCTTTTAGGAATTCTGGGTTTCCTTTCCCTGGTGGCTAAAGAGGAGGAATCATTGTTGTTCACAGGATTCTCCAGAGGAAGGAGAAGACACCCTGGAGGATCTCAGCAGCCTGGAAGAAGACATCCTGGACTCCCTGGAACGTCTTCTCCAGTGAGAGGAGGTATGAGCCCCTCAGATAGGAAGGGGTCCAGTGTGCTACCTGGGAAGAGTGGAGGGCAAGGACATGTAGCTCCAGAAACAACAACATGGTCCTAATGACAGCCTTTGATTCCTCCCCAGATGCTTCCTCAGATTCCCCTCCAGAGGTCAGCTGGGAGGAGGAGGAACCAGCCCCAGGCACTTCGGGAGGTGAGTTGGTCAGTGGTCCCGAGCATGTCAAGAGTGGTTTGGCTGAAGCAACAGCTGAAGCAGGGCAGTCCTCAGGCTTCGGGTGGGGAAAGCAGGCAGCTGCCAGCTGGTTAGTGAGGGAGGAGGGGGAGGAGGAGGAGGAGGAGGAGGAGGAACTGCCTTCTGCAGCTGAAGCAAGAACACTCAGGGTAGACAAAAGCCAGGAGTAGTGAAGGTGAGCACCATTACTTGCGAGGAGCCAGTCTCGCCCTTCTTGATGGGCTGCACCAGAAGGTGGCTCTTTAGCCCAGCAGACACACAGACGTTATGCTGGGAATGTGTTGATGAGCAGGGGGTTGGACTAGAAGACCTCCTAGGTCCCTTCCAATTCTGCTATTCTTTCTACCTATAGGACAGCTTCAGCAACGGAGGCTGTGCAGATGGAGGACAGGCTCACTCCCACCTACAAAGCCGCTACCGGTCCCTTGATGAAATTCGAATCCAAACTAATATTCACCCATGTAAAGAAAAAACTTTGAACTTTTGGAAAGAACTGTGGGAAAACCCAGTGGAACACAACAACACTGCCTCCCGGATCAAAGATATTCCACAGGAAACAATACAAAACAAGATGGAAAATATTGTAATAAAAACTGACATGGTGACAAAACAAGCCAAGAACTGGAGTGCACCTGGCCTGGATGAACTGCATGGATACTGGCTAAAACATCTGACCAACCTACATCATCGCATGGCCACTCAATTTGATCAAATGCTTCAAAATGCAAAAAGCGAAGAATGGCTAACAGCTGGACGAACTTATTTGGTTTTAATTATATTTGTGATATTATGTGTTTTAATTTCCTGTGCACCGCCCCGGGGAGAGGGTGCAGTTATATAAATCCAACCAACCAACAAACAAACAAACTTGATAATGAAAGATCCAGAAAAAGGCACAGAACCAAACAACTATCGCCCAATTACTTGTCTGCCAACAACGTTCAAACTTTTTACAAGGATAATGGCAAATTCAATATTCAATCACCTGATAGAAAACAGTAGCTGCCATTCATTTGTTCTTATATAAATTAGGAGAGCATGTTAAGTTCCCACTGCTAAAAATGATCTATTTTTCTACTGGATTTTACTTATGCACTCTATTAGGAAATCTTGGATATTGTTCTAAAAGCTGGATGGTATTTTTAAAACAACATCAAAGTATTTTTTTCTAAGAATTGGTATAAATGTTGCATCACAAAATCCTATTTCTTCAACTATCCCGCCTGTATTAATGGCAATGTAGAAGAATAGATGAACAAGGACTAATTGTTGTTCATACCTCCTCAGTTCTAGGAGGCATTAATTATCTTAATTAATTAACTTAATTATCAGGAAGTAGTTAACACTTTGCTGGGACAAGGTAATAATAATAATAATAATAATAATAATAATAATAATAATAATAATAATAATAATAATAATAATAATAATAATAATAATAATAATAATAAGTTGAATTTATTGACCGCACCCTCTCCCCACAGGGACTCGGGGCGATGCACAGGGAAATTAAAAAACGAAGAATATACAAAATACATACAAATTAAAACGAATTAAACTCAATCAATCCTGTGCTAAAATCCCATTAACTAAAAATACCCAATAAATATAGTATACATTTAAAAACCCATAGACAGAGAGACTACCCTAGGCCAGCCAGGCGGAAAAGATGAGTCTTCAATTTCAGGCGGAAGGAGCGGAGGTCCGTGGTCGTTCTAATATCGGGGGGAAGGTCGTTCCAGAGGGCCGGGCCCGCCACAGAGAGAGCCCTTCCCCTGGGCGTCGCCCGCTGACAGAGTCTAGTGGACGGCACCCGGAGCAGTCCCTCTCTGTGGGAGCGAATCGGCCGTGAGGATGTATGAGGCAGGATCCGATCCCACAGGTAGCTAGGTCCCGAGCCATGGAGCGCTTTAAAGATGATGATTAATACCTTGAAGCGCACCCGGAAGACGACAGGTAGCCAGTGCAGCTCGCGCAAGAGCGGTGTAACGTGGGTGAACCTGGTGGTTCCCATAATTGCTCGCGCGGCTGCATTCTGAACTAACTGAAGCCTCCGGGTGCACCTCAAGGGGAGCCCCATGTAGAGAGAGTTACAATAGTCCAGTCGAGATGTCACGAGGGCATGAGTGACTGTGCGAAGGGCGTCCCGATCCAATAGGGGGCGCAATTGGCGAACCAGGCGAACCTGGTAAAACGCCCTCCTGGCCACGGCTGTCACTTGCTCTTCCATAGACAGCCGGGTATCCAGGAGGACACCCAAATTGCGCGCCCCATCCACAGGGGCAAGATGTTCGCCCCCTATGGCCAGCGTTGGAGAAAGGTGGTTGAATCGGGCAGCCGGAAACCACAGCCACTCAGTCTTGGTCGGGTTGAGCCTAAGTCCGTGTAACACTAGCATTCCTACAATGAAGAGGAAGGAAGTGCAAATATTAAGGAAGTGTAAATAAAATATGGCACCAGGCTAGAAAGTGGGAGATCCTGAGTTCAAGTCCCACCTTAGTCATCAAAGCCAGCTGTGTGACTTTGGGTCGGTCACTATACCTTCTACCTCACAGGGTTGTTGTTGTGAAGGGAAATAGGAGAAGGAAGGTGTGGTTGATAAGGGAGGATAGAAACAAATAAATAAAAATCAATCAATGACCTTGGGGGAGAGAGGGAGAAGATTCTGCATAGGGAATGATCAGATAAGGTGGGGGAGCCCCCAGGTACATAACTGGCAGAGAAAGAACCTCAGAAAGGACCCTCCCTCACTTTCCAGGCTTTCAAAAGAGTTGGTGGGAGATTTGTACTTTCAGACATGCAAGATTCTCTTATGTACCTTTCCAATAAAGTAACATCGTGTTTCCCATCTGGTGTACCTGGGAGAAGATGGGAGGACTTGCTACCTGGTGTGCCAGGTGAATCTGGCCAAAGACCGACTTGGGAGCTCGGATGTGGCTGCTGCAGACTTTTCAGATGCTTCTTCTTGTTTTCCCTCATATTCTGAAGAGGGGTGACATTCTCAGTTGGCTGTAATGGCTTTTCTGCACATGGTAACTCTAGTCCATCTCAGCCAGTTCATGCTGCAGACTCTGAAGGTGCTTCTTCAATAATCAATAATCAATAATTTAATTTGTTGACCGCTCCCTCTCCCCAAAGGGACTCGGAGCGGTGCACAGGGCAAATAAAACAATAAATACACATACACATAATAAAAACAAATTAAATATATCCCTGCGCTAAAAATTACCAATTAAAATACTAAAATCCCTATCTAAAATTATTGACAATCCCATAGACGAGAGACTACCCTAGGCCGGCCAAGCAGAACAAATATGTTTTTAATTTTAGACGGAAGGAGCGGAGGTCCGTAGTTGTTCTAATGTTGGGGGGGAAGGTCGTTCCAGAGGGCTGGGCCCGCCACAGAGAGAGCCCTTCCCCTGGGCGTTGCCCGCTGACAAAGTCTAGTGGACGGCACCCGGAGAAGTCCCTCTCTGTGGGAGCGAATTGGCCGTGTGGATGTATGAGGCAGGATCCGATCCTGCAAATAGCTAGGTCCCGAGCCATGGAGCGCTTTGAAGATGATAACTAACACCTTGAAGCGCACCCGGAAGACGACAGGCAGCCAGTGCAGCTCGCGCAAGAGCGGTGTTACATGGGTAAACCTTAAGGTTCCCATAATTGCTCGCGCGGCTGCATTCTGGACTAGCTGAAGTCTCCGAGTGCACCTCAAGGGGAGCCCCATGTAGAGAGAGTTACAATAGTCCAGTCGGGATGTCACGAGAGCATGAGTGACTGTGCGAAGGGCGTCCCAATCCAATAGGGGGCGCAACTAGCGAACCAGGCGAACCTGGTAGAACGCCCTCCTGGCCACGGCTGTCACTTGATCTTCCATGGACAGCCGGGCATCCAGGAGGACACCCAAGTTGCGCGCCCCATCCACTGGGGCAAGAGGGGAGACAATCTTCGAGGGGAGACAAACCGAGGGGAGACAATCTTCATCCTCCCGGTTGGTGGCACGTAGCCGTTGGTTGCAAACGGTCGGGTGCCACAACCCCCGCAGGCTAGGTGGCCAGGGAATACAGAGCCAGGGTCTGCGGCTGATGTTTTGCAACGCCAGGTCCGTTGTCAACAAAGCCCCCCTCATTAGTGACCTTGTGTCAGAGGGGGAGCCGGACCTGGTAGGAATTGCGGAAACCTGGTTGGGCCACGAGGGAGGGCTTCCCCTCGTTGAAATGTGCCCACCAGGCTACCGCGCAGTTCATCAGCCACGGGCACTAGGCAGGGGAGGTGGGGTAGCGGTCATTATCAAGGAAGGCCTTGAGCCGAGAGATACCATTGTGCCTCAGACTACCGGCTGTGAGTCCCTCTGTGTGAAGTGGGGCCTAGGGAGGCAGTTGGGCTTGCTGGTTGTATACCTGGCTCCCCACTATGTAGCAGCAGCCCTGCCCGAGCTCCTGGAGGTGATCGCTACGGTGGCAGTTGAGACCCCCAGACTTTTAGTCATGGGGGACTTTAATCTGCCATCGTTGGGCGAATCATCGGAGGCAGCTCGGGAGTTCATGGCTTCCATGACGGCCATGGACCTGACCCAAGTAATTCAGGGCCCCACCCACGAGGGTGGACATACGCCGGATCTCATCTTTGTCTCAGGCCAATGGAAGAGTGATCTGGGTATAGGGGACATAGTCATCACACCCTTGTCATGGTCAGACCACTCACTTCTCCGGCTCGACTTTCCGACCGCTGCTCCCCTCCGCGGGGAGGCGGAACCAGAGTTACCAATCTGGTACCGCCCCAGGCGCTTGATGGACCCGAATGGGTTCCAGACAGCGCTTGGGCCAATTCCTGTATCCCTGACACGCGCCCCGATGGAGGACCTCACGGCCGCATGGAACATTGCGGCCGTGGGAGCCTTGGATCGGGTCGCGCCCTTGCGGCCTCTCTTGCGGCGGCGAACCACCCTGGCTCCTTGGTTTACTGAGGAGCTGCGGGTGATGAAACGCCGCAAGAGATGCCTAGAGGGAAGATGGAGGTCTAGCCGTTCTGAATCTGACCGGACACAGGTAAGAGCCCATTTACGGACTTACATTGTGGCGCTGAGAGTGGCCAAACGTCACCATTGTGCCACTCTCATAGCATCCGCAGAAAACCGCCCTGCCGCCCTGTTTAGGGTGACCCGCTCCCTCCTCCAACAGAGGGAGCGGGAAGCCCCGCTACAGGGTAGAGCAGAGGAATTTGTGACTTTTCTGCAGGAGAAAACCGCTCAGATACAGAGTGAGCTAGCCCCCATTCATGGCCCAGTGGGATGCCACGAGAGAGAACTTGTTTGGGAGGAGTTTGACCCCGTTACTTCCGAGGATATGGACAGGCTACGTGGGCGACTGCGAGCCACCACATGTTTATTGGACCCGTGCCCCTCCTGGCTTGTACTGGCATCCTGGGAGGTGACACGAGGCTGGCTCCAAGAGGTTGTCAACGCATCCTTAAGTGAGGGTTCCTTGCCTGCTTCCCTAAAAGAGGCCATGGTGAGGCCCCTCCTTAAGAAGCCCTCTTTGGACCCAGCTCTTTTAAACAACTATCGTCCAGTCTCCAACCTTCCCTTTTTGGCGAAGGTTGTCGTGAGTGTGGTGGCACAACAGTTTCCCCGTCACCTGGAGGAAATTGAGTATCTAGATCCGCGCCAGTCCGGCTTTCGGCCCGGGCATAGCACCGAGACGGCATTGGTCGCGTTGGTAGATGATCTCTGGAGGGCCAGAGATGGGGGATGTTCCTCCATCCTGGTCCTATTAGACCTCTCGGCGGCTTTCGATACCATCGACCATGGTATCCTATTGCATCGGCTGGGGGGGTTGGGGGTGGGAGGCACCGTTTTACGGTGGTTCTCCTCCTACCTCTCTGGCCGATCGCAATTTGTGCGGGCAGGAGAGCAGAGGTCGACCCCGAGACCCCTCACATGCGGGGTACCTCAGGGGTCGGTCCTCTCGCCTCTCCTGTTTAATGCATATATGAAGCCGCTGGGTGAGATCATCCGTGGTTTTGGGGTAGAGTACCACCTGTACGCTGATGACACCCAGCTGTACATATCTACCCCAAACCACCCCAACGATGCCGTAGCAGTGATGTGCCAGTGCCTGGAAGCCGTGCGGATCTGGATGGGAAGTAGCGGACTCAAGCTCAACCCGACCAAGACCGAGTGGCTGTGGTTTCCGGCTGCCCGATTCAACCAGCTCTCCCCAACGCTGGCCATAGGGGGCGAACATCTTGCCCCTGTGGATGGGGCGCGCAATTTGGGTGTCCTCCTGGATACCCGGCTGTCTATGGAAGAGCAAGTGACAGCCGTGGCCAGGAGGGCGTTTTACCAGGTTCGCCTGGTTCGCCAATTGCGCCCCCTATTGGATCGGGACGCCCTTCGCACAGTCACTCATGCCCTCGTGACATCCCGACTGGACTATTGTAACTCTCTCTACATGGGGCTTCCCTTGAGGTGCACCCGGAGGCTTCAGTTAGTTCAGAATGCAGCCGCGCGAGCAATTATGGGGACCACTAGGTTCACCCACGTTACACCGCTCTTGCGCGAGCTGCACTGGCTGCCTGTCGTCTTCCGGGTGCGCTTCAAGGTGCTAATTATCATCTTCAAGGCGCTCCATGGCTCGGGACCTAGCTATCTGCGGGATCGGATCCTGCCCCATACATCCTCACGGCCGATTCGCTCCCACAGAGAGGGACTTCTCCGGGTGCCGTCCACTAGACTTTGTCAGCGGGCGACGCCCAGGGGAAGGGCTCTCTCTGTGGCGGGCCCGGCCCTCTGGAACGACCTTCCCCCCGATATCAGAACGACCACTGACCTCCGCTCCTTCCGTACGAAATTGAAGACCCATTTCTTTCGACTGGCCGGCCTTGGATAGTCTCTCTGTCTATAGATTCCAAATGTATTTTAATGGGTTTTTAATTATTTTTAGCACGGGATAATATTGCTTAATTGTGTTTTAAAGTATGTATTTTTGTATTTATTGTTTATATTGTTTTTAGTTCCTCCTGTGCACCGCCCCGGGTCCCTGTGGGGAGAGGGAGCGGTTAATAAATTCGAATTTATTATTATTATTATTATTATAAGATGTTCGCCCCCAATGGCCAGCGATGGAATCAGCTGGTTGAATCGGGCAGCCGGAAACCACAGCCACTCGGTCTTGGTCGGGTTGAGCTTGAGTCCGTTTCTTCCCATCCAGACCCGTACGGCTTCCAGGCACTGGCACATCACCGCTACGGCATCGTTGGGGTGGTTTGGGGTAGATATATACAGCTGAGTGTCATCAGCGTAGAGATGGTACTCTACCCCAAAACCACGGATGATCTCACCCAGCAGCTTCATATATGTGTTAAACAGGAGAGGCGAGAGGACCGACTCCTGAGGCACCCCACATGCGAGGGGTCTCGAGGTCGACCTCTGCTCTCCTGTCAACACAAATTGTGATCGGCCAGAGAGGTAGGAGGAGAACCACCGTAAAACGGTGCCTCCCACCCCCAACCCCCCCAGCCGATGCAATAGGATACCATGGTCGATGGTATCAAAAGCCGCCGAGAGGTCTAATAGGACCAGGATGGAGGAACAACCCCCATCTCTGGCCCTCCAGAGATCATCAACCAACGCGACCAATGCCGTCTCGGTGCTATGCCCGGGCCGAAAGCCGGACTGGCGCGGGTCTAGATAATCAACTTCCTCCAGGTGACGGGGAAACTGTTGTGCCACCACACTCTCAACAACCTTCGCCAAGAAGGGAAGGTTGGAGACTGGACGATAATAAAGCTGGATCCAAAGAGGGCTTTTTAAGGAGGGGCCTCACCATAGCCTCTTTTAGGGAAGCAGGCAAGGAACCTCACTTAAGGAAGCGTTGACAACCTCTTGGAGCCAGCCTCGTGTCACCTCCCAGGATGCCAGTACAAGCCAGGAGGGACACATGTGGTGGCTCGCAGTCGCCCACGTAACCTGTCCATAACATCTGAAAGAAGGTTCCTCACCTCTTTGAGGTGTTTATCAGTCAGCCTTCTCTTGGTTGAGATGAACACTAGTGACCTCACACAGTTCTTTGTGGAGTTCTTCAATGTATTTCACCAAACACATCTAGCTTTAACTCTAACTGGTGGCATGATCTTCTGCAGGTTTTCGGTTGTGCTCTAAAGTTGATCCACTTTCCCCTGGAGACAGCTGTGCTGCTCTTTCATCCAATGATTGTCTTTCTGGAATTTGTGGGTCTGAAAGTCAAAGAGCCTCTCAATTCATCAACGTGGAGGTTGGGACCCTCAGTGGTCACTGAGAGATCATCCAAGGATATTGACCCTTTCATCATTTCTTCCTTGTGGTTGAGCTGTTAGAAAAATGGAGAGACACAGTCACGTCCTCTCCCAGTTCAGGGATAATTTTGCTAACCTCCCTTCTCCACTCTGGCTTTTTCCTAGAGTTTTGGAGTTTTTCTCTAGCATGAGATGCAGTGGGAGTGAAGAACCAATGGACAATCTGCAGAGCTGGCTGACTGGAGAATTCTAGGAGTTGAAGCCCCCCCCCCTATCTTAAAGGAGCCTAGTTTGAGAAAGACCAACATAATCCCTCAATACTGATCTCTCTGAAAACTGTCTTGACTTCCCATTTCATTCCGCATCCAACTCAAGGCATCTCATGGCTTAAAAACCTTCAAAGGAGTCAGTATGGGCCCTCCATCAATTTGGCCCTCTTTGTATTGCTATGATTTCTGATAACAGGAAAAGGTGATGACCATCGGAATTAAGACAGACACCCCCCCCCCTCAAGTACTTACAAGTCCCATCTCAACCACGAAAGCCAGGTGGGTGACCTCGGGCACGTCCCTCTCTCAGACCTCACAAGGTTGTTTTGGTGGGGATGAAGGAATCTTAGATATGTTCATTGCCTTGAGCTATTAAGGGAAACAATAAAGGTGGTGTGAAAGTCTATGTAATAAAGTGAAAATAAATGAATATTTCAGTCACTAGGCCAAGTGTTTTATTGAGAAATAACCTCTCTGGCCAACAGAATCACAGTTTAGGTTAATTTCCCCAAATCATTAAGAAGGTCAGTCTCTAGCTTTGTGGTCACAATGCCCACCCAACTGCAACAGCCTAAAGCCAGTTTTTGCTCCCCTAAACCTGAAGTGCAAAAGGTTTTTCCTCTAGTGCACTTCACAGCCAGCCCCAGCCCCTTTCTGGAGACGGGAGCCTTCGACCTGATGGATGAGGAGTTTGATGCCAGGTAAGGAGGATGCTAACATCAACAGGTCTATCGTGTTTGGTTGAACCCCCAGTTTTCTAATCCCCCCTAATTCTGCCTTAAAAGGAAGGGTCTCTCTGTCCCTCCTGAGGAGCCCAGGCGAGGGAGACCCTGCGATGCCCCCAGTGCCATCCATCCAATCCAGCCACTTTCCAGGGAGGTTGAGCAGAGCCTCCATTATGTGGTCCAGACTCCCCAAGGATGCTGGAGGTTGCCATGGAGAGAGAGCTCCAGCCAATGAGCTCAGGAGGAGCCTCTGACATCACAAGCCAAGGCTCTGATTGGCCTGGACCTGAGATTTGAATAATAACCACCAACTGTCTGCCTTCCCCTAGGGGCGGGGCTTATCCGTTAATGAGCCAATCCTGAAGAGAGCTTCGAGCCTTGAATTCTCTTCAGCCAGAGAGGCTCTGTGTGAAGGGGGAACCTTTGGTTGCCTGGAGAGGTCGGGGAGCCCCAGATTCCGCCCCTTCTCTGGGGGTGAAATTAAAATCTTGTCCCTTGGAGTGTAATCTGGCATTAGAGATCCAGAGGATCCAAGCTTCCCTCTCCAGGCCCAGAAGATGACAGGGACATATATCCATAAAAGATCAGATATGATTGACATTCAAAAGGCCTTGTGAGAAGGGGCCTGAAGAAGCACATGGGTCTTTGCCAGCTTTAGTTGTCCTGCTCACTGCCTGCGGAGGCCAGGTGTGGCTTAAAGGCCAGACTGTAGACTTCCCCCCACAGGCAGTGAAAGAGGCAGCTAAATCATGGAAAGACCCAGCGGAGGAAGGACCCTGATTGCTGACTGGGGAATTCTGGGAGCTGAAGTCCGCTCTTCTTTGGGTTGCTAAGGTTGAGAAACCTGCTCTAGTGGACCCAGCACTGGGCAGTTGGACAGATGACCTCTGAGGTCTGGATGGAGGGGCTGCTAAAGGAAGGTCATGGCACACAGATTTGAAAGAGAATCAGGAAGACTGTAATAGGGGGGTCTGTCTGTCTGTCCCACAAGGACGAAGGACGCTTATCCACAGGAAAGATGCATGTGTGAAGCTTGTAGCAATGATGGGGAGTTGGAAGGTTGATAAAAGGCAAAAAGGATTAGAGAACTTGCAGAGCTCAGCTAAAAGTTAGGAATAGAGATGGAGGGCAGCCAATGAAATGCCTCTGAGAGAACTCCTGGGACCTCCATTAGCCAAGGCTGAGGAATGGGGCAGCTAGAGACCAAGAGAACCAATGGTAGAATTAGGGCTGAAATGTTTATTATAGGATATTTCTTATTGTTCCACCTTCTCCCGCCTTCTCCTTTAGTGAAAGTGGATAAAGCTTTCTTCATCCTTTGTTCTGGGTTCTTCTGGGCCTTTTGACCAGGAACCTTTTTCCTTGGAGGACTCCCATAAAAAGCAATCAGGAAACCTCCTGTCTGGCCTCCATCCTTGGCTTCGGCCCCAGGCTCAGACCCCCATTGGGGACAACACAGAAGGAAAGGAAGGCTTCCCCTCAATACATGCTCAAAGCTGTTCCTCAACAGAGGATCCCTCTGATTTTGGGGGAGGTGAAGAGGCCCGAAGCCCATCGGGGGCAGGGAGGGAGCCCCAGAAGCCCCCAGAGGGTCTCCTCAGAAGACCCAGCTGCCTCTTGCTGGATCCAGATCAGGTCTGGGTGCTGGGTGGCCCTGGAGGAGGAGGGGGGGAGGAGGAGGAGGGGGACCCCAGGTGTCCTCAGGTGATCCCCGGCTTCCCTTCAGCAGGAGCTCCCTAAGAAGCTCGGGGGAGGCTGGCCCAGGGCAGCCCCTTCTCTGCCCCCCCCTTGGAGTCCTCCATCCCAGCCTGGGAGAAGCTCTGGTGGAGGGGATAGGCCTCCATCGGCCACAGGGGACCCAGCTCAGCCCCACCGAAATTGGGGGAGTGGCCCCCTTGCTCCCCCCTCTCTCTGGGCCGGCAGCTCCCTTGGTGGGGGAGGAGAGGCTCTCAGGGGGGCCTTTGGGGGGATTTCAGGGGGGCTTCTGGTGTTGGGGGGGGGCTTCTGACAGAAGGGAGGGGCTGCCTTTCATTTAGTCGGTCATGACTAAAGCCCGGCCTTCTTGTTCTTATGGCACGAGAGGCAGGTGGTTGGAATGATGGGGAAATGGGGTCGGAAGGGGCCTTAGAGGTCATCTGTCTGACTGCCCAGTGAAGGGCCTCCTAGGGCAGGTGGCTCAACCTCAGCCACCTGAAGATGTCTGGACTTCAACTCCCAGAATCCCCCATCCAGCACTCAGGGTCCAATCCTCTTTCCATGCTTTAGCTGTCCCTCACACTGCCTGTAGGGGGCAGTCTAAAGTCCGGCCTTTCAGTCCCAGGTAGCCCCACAGGCAGCGAGCAGGACAGCTAAAGCGAGGAAAGACCCCTGCAGCGCCCTCCATTTTGTGGCCTGTCTTTTCTGAGGCGATTCTCCTTCCCTCCATTTTGAGAGGAAGAAAAGCTGAGGGGAGATTTCCTCTCCTCTCCAGCCGGGACTCAGGGAGGGTCCCCCAAAGGGAGGGAGGGGAGAGGCTGGGGGGGAGGGGAGAGCAGGGCAGGGGGGCTGATGGAAAGAACGATGTGGCTTTAGAGCATGAAGACTCTTCATCTTTTCTGAACTTTCCACTGGAAATGAAAAGCCGGGAGAGCCGCTGTGCTTGGGGGCACCCAGAGATCATCCAACCCTGATTAAAGGAGCAAAAAGGCAGAAGGGGAAGAAAAGGGACTCTGTGCCATGATGATTCAGGGCAGAAAGACCCCAGGTGGAAGGTCCATAGAGTTTAAGGCCTCGTCCTCCCCCCCCCCCCCCCCGCTGTTTGGGGGCTTTAATATCAGGACTTCCTATCCATCCCATCCCTGCTTATCCCAGGCTGAAGCCTCTTTCACCCCTTCTTTATCCCGGGGAAGAAAAATGCTCGAACAAGGCCTGATTTCCACCCTGAAAGCCAACATCTCCATCAGCCCTTAGAGGTTCCCATTCAGCCTTTGGCAAAACGTCTTCCATTCCTTTTTCTCTCTCAGAAATGGACCCAAAGGAGCCGTTGTGGCCATCCAGGGAAAGAGCCCAGAACGTCCTTGGGGACCCCTGGAAGGAGACCTTTCTTTGTCCTCTGGGGTCTCTTTGTTCATTGGCCTCTGTGTTGTTATTCTCCACCATTGCATGTCAGTTGCTCCTGTGAAAGGGAGGATCCTCACCACCACCTGGGGAGCCCTCGGGCACTGAAAGCCCCCCAAAATGCTGGTGGAACTAACAGGAGAAAGGATAGAATCCCCCCAGGGCTGGAAGGGACCTTGAAGGTCTTCTAGTCCAGCCCCCCAATCTTTTCTTGAAAATCTGGAGCCCCCATTTAGAATAAGCTTCGTTATCATTGTTAATGTACCAGTCATTTATATTTGATTCTTTTCTTCTTCCTCAAAGGTTTCTGCAAGTGTCCCCAGAACAATGAAAGGAAGATGTGGAGGGTTATCATCACTGGGGAGCCCTACACACCCCAACCCATCTTCCCCAACATCCCCATCACTGATGACAGAAGGAGGATGTCGGAGGTTCTTCCTTGGTCTATAATGGGAGGGATAGTCAGTGTTTGAATTAATTCGGTTGTCCGTTCTTATTTTCCCATTTTAAAGATTTTATATTATTATTGTTGTTGTTATTTAATTGTTAGACCGTCTGCAAAGTTAGCCATTGTCCCATGGGACTCTGAGAGCAACTAATAAAATGTGTTTCTTGCACAGGAACAGGAAGCTCAAGGGCAAGGCCCAAGAGAGGGTATTAATTCCCCCCCCCCCCCTCTCTCCTCAGCGGCCCAGGACTTCAAACCCATCTCGTCCTGTTCATCAGTAAACCATCTTTCCAAGCAGCCTCCATGTTTCCAGTGTCTTTCTCTCCACTTGGAACTGAACCCACTTGGGCATTTCTTCCAACAGTGTGCTGCACTTTCTTCTTGGAAAGATGTACTTTCAATAGCCCCGAAGTCTTTCAAATGCTTATGATTCTGTTCCACAAAAGCTGATTTATGTCACACAGACATAATAGTTTCATGACAAATATTGGTTTAAGTTAAAGAGGCTAACAGAAAAAGTGGCTTAACTCAGAAACATATCTATTTCATAACCTAAATATTTTCATTCATATAGCAAAAACTAGTTTAGTAAGCAGAGACTTGTGACTAAAAACAGTTTAATTCTGGTTTAATTCAGGTATAGATTATTTTATATAACCTATGTCACATTTCTTACCTCCATCAAAGTTTTCCTTGTGGGAGTCACTTATGGCCTGATAACTAGATTAAATCCAAGCTAAACTGAATTAGTTGATATACCAAAAGGGAATTTTTTAATTAATTAATTCAAATGTAAGGCTAGCAAACAAAATACCAGGTATTTTTTAATTAGTTTTAATTTTAAACAAGACTGAAGATTCAAATAAAAAGGGGCTAATCATACTCTGGCCTTGATATTTCAGATGAGCAGATGGACCAGCTCAGAAAGGAGAATCAAGATCGGAGTTGCAGGGTTCAGAAACGAGATGGGGTGAAGGCGGAATTCCTCAGAGGAAAAAACGATATTAAAAAAGAACAGAAATATTGAGATAGCAATTCTGATTTTTTCTTTCAGATTCAAATATTTTTATTAGAGCCCTGAGGCCAGATATATTTATTTATTTATTTTATTTTATTAAATTTATACCTTGCCCTTCTCCTAAAAAAAGGACCCAGGGCGGCGCACAGGCATCATTAAAATCAACAAGGAAATGGAGCATGCTCTGCACTTTGTCCATGCTCAGGATTATCAGCACACAACCATGAGTCAACGTGTTGAATCACTATTTACGAACAAAATCTCTCTTGGATTTAAGGGGAAAAAATCTTGTAAATCAAGAGTTATAAGGCAGCTGTTCATGTTCTTAAAAGCTGAATTTCGGCTTCAATTCAACTTAGTAAGTGGAACTTCCTTTTTGGTGTATTGTGTTCCGAGTGGAGGTTTTTCACTCTCCTTTGCATAGCAACGTTTGTCTCGAAATAGGATCCGTGGACAAAAGCTTCTGGATCCAGAGTCTTCCTCTCCCGCTTTAAGCAGGGCTCCGAGGGGGGAAGGGGCTCCCCTCCCGCCTGACCTCCCCCCTTTCTGAGCCCCTCGTCTCCGTTGCCGTCAATGGGACCATTCGCCTTTTCCCTTAAAGAGGCTTTGAGCTCCTTTCCCCTTTTCTTCCCATCAGCCCTTCAGGGAGCCTCTCGTCTGACGCCATGAAGAACCTGTAAGCTCACCTTTCCCCTCCTAGGAATACAGGCCGTCCCTGACTTACAGCCATTCATTTAGTGACCGTTCAAAGTTGCAACCGCACTGAAAAAAGCAGCATAGGACCGGTTCTCGCACTTACAACCAACGGAGCATCCCCACCCCCACCGGTTGCAAATTTGGGCTCGGCAATCTCCGTGTATCCAGAAGAGTTGGGGAGTCCAGGGGTCCCTCGAGCACCACTTGTGACCTTCCCAGCTGGCTTTATTATTTATTTATTTATTTATTTATTTATTTATTTATTTATTTATTTATTTGTTGGACTTCTAGACCGCCCCCTCTCCCCGAAGGGACTCGGGGCGGTGTACAGGTACAAATTAAAACCATACAATCAGCATACATATAACTAAAATCGAATTAAATAAACCCCTGTACAAATTTATAAAAATTAAAAACTTAACCTTAAAACCAACTCACAAAATTTAAAAATACAAACTGAGGTGGGAAAGCTGGAGTTAGGCCAGGCCGGCTAGATGAAACAAGTGGGTTTTGAGTTTCTGGCGGAAGGAGCGGAGAGGAGCGACTTCCAGCAAGCAAAGTCAATGGGGGAAGTATGATTCACGTAATGACTGCATGCAGTGATTCGCTTAACAACCATGGCCAAAAAGGTTGTAAAATTGGGCACCACTCACTTAACAACAGAAATTCTGGTCTCAACGCTGATTGTAAGTCGAGGACTATCTATATGCTGTTTCCACCAAGCAGTTCCATAGGAAACAAGTTAATACTTTAGAAAGTAGCCCTAAGAAAATGGTACCTTTACAAAGTGGCCCTCTGAGACCTGCAGGCTTTGCACTCTGCACATGCACAGATGCTCTGTGAACTCTTGGTGCTGATGCAGAGGATGGAATTTGAGGTGTGGATGGAAGGATTGCAAAAAGTAAAGAAAAGAGGAGGGTCTCCTGGGGAAGCCTTGCCTTGCATCTCCTCTTCTCCACCTCTTCCTCTTCCTGACCTCTAATGAAGGCATTGAGACAGACAAAAAAGACAGAGACAGTGCAAGTAGTCCTCAACGTAGGGCAGATCATTTAGTGACCGTTCAAAGTTACAACATCAATGAAAAAAAATGACTTGTGACCGTTTTTCACGCTTAATGACAGTGGCAGCATCCACATGGGCCCATGATCAAAATCTGAATGCTGGGTAAGTGGTTCCTATATACGACGGTCGGAGTGTCCTGACGGTCGTGACCCCCTTTCGCAATCTTCTGACAAGCAGATTCAATGGAGAAGCCAGATTCACTTAACAACCCTGTTACTAACTTCAGAACTGCAGTCATTCACTTAACAACTGTGGCAAGGAAAGTCATAATTTGCCTCACTCAGCAGCCAATCTTAAAAAATCCACAGAGGAGGGGGCCTGGCCACTGGGGAAGGCTAAAGCAAAAAGAACAGAGAGAGAGAAGGAAAAAACTCTCACAGACTTCAAAGAATGGAAAATAATTAACAGAAAAGAAAACTTCTCCACTTTCTTGACTTATCACAACATTCACACATAGGAAGTGCTAGATGTGGACGTAATTCAGCTTTTTAAAGGGACAAACTTACAACTTCCAAACTCTTCCTATGTAACCCAACCGGCTTTCAACCTGACGTTTTGTGCGCACACAAATTCACACGACTTTATTTATTTATTTATTTGTTGGATTTATAGACCGCTCCCTTTCCCCGAAGGGACTCGGGGCGGTGCACAGCAAATTAAAAACATATAAACATGGCTTCCTGGTTGAGCAGCGGACGCCGCCGGCAGGTTTTCCAAGCCTGCCGACCCAGTCCTCTGTAGAGGCGGTTTTATACCAACAAAACGCCTCGGGAAAACTCCAAGCTCCTAAGGAGCTTGTGAGAGAGCTGGCCCCTTTGGGTAGAGTCCCTTGCGGGGTGCCCCAGAGGGTTTCCTTTCCTCTGAGGGGCGAGCAAGGTGGGACTCCCCCCCTTTTAGACGGCTATATGCTCCGGAAGTCTGGGAAACTTCGCGAATAGCAAAGCAAGGCGTAGCGCTCAACTTTCAATTTACATTCCATCCAAGCCAGGAAAATATTCTGCTTCAGCGAAAAGGACATGTAAGTTAACTGATCTGTGTATTCCAGCTTGTTATAAAGTATTCTACATTGGCGGAAAGTCAAAGGAGCTAGCAAGCAAGAGAGACGACTAATATATAACTTCGTGAAAATCTGGGAAGAAGATGGCAAAGAAGCAAGGAGGTCTCTCAGTGGGCGTAGCTTTAATGCAACAGCAGATAGAGATAACAAGCCTTCAGGATTTGAAACACTTTATAGATAAAGAATTTAAAGAAATTAAGGAAGAATTTAAAGAAATTAAGGAAGAATTTAAAGAAATTAAGGACATGGTCCAGGATAATAGGGATAAATATGAACAGCTTGATAAAAATTTACAAATATTAGCTATGGGTATGTCTGATATTATTCTTAAGATTGATAATAAAGTTGAAGAGCTGGCTTTGAACCAGGAAATTAAAATGAAGGAATTTGATTTAAATCTTGTGAACGCTGCTGGAGAAATACAAAGGTTGGATAATGAAATAGTTATGTTGCAATTTAGGTCTATGGGAACAGCTATCAGACTCAGAGGAATTCGGGAGAATCCTAAAGAAGATATTAAGAGAATCTGTGTGGATGCACTGTCTATATTGTTGAAACTGGATGATTCTGACAAAAAATTTTTTTAACATTGATAAAATATACAGAGTAAACTCACATGCAGCACTACAAAGACAACTGCCAAGAGATGTGGTTGTATACTTTATTGATAGAAATCTTAGAAATGATATTTTGCAGAAGTCTTTTCACTCTGCTCTTCAAATAGATGGAAACCAGATTGGTGTCTTCAAGGAGTTACCACCAGCAATGTTGAAGTCTAGAAGGGATTTTGGATTCTTGGTAGCAGAATTGAAGAAAAGAAAGATACAATATAGATGGGATGTGCCAATGGGTATCATACCGAGATATGAAGGTGTGAGTTACCGTCTGAATACTTTAGATAAAGCCAAAGAATTTTATCACACAGTTTTGAAGACAAGCGTTATACCCTCGCGCACATTTACACCAACAGATATTGAGATGGAGCAGAAGCAGTTTGAAAAAGAGATGGAAGAACATATACAGTGTCCTCAGCTGGATTCTCCTGGACCTCCTTTAAGTTCTACTTTGGAGGAATTGTCGAAGACTGCTACAGAGGGAACTGTTTGAATACCAATGTTTAAATTAGATGAGCAATGTGAAACCAGGTCTACCACCAGACGAATTCAGAAACCGCAGAAGCAGAGGAGGTCTCAATCCCAGCGAGTTAAGAAAGATAAAAGGATAAAAGGAAGAAGCAATTAGCCAACAGACTGATGCCAGTTATTTGACTATCTAGATAAAAATATACAGATCTCTGCAATGCTGGTTCTCTTGGATGTGGAAAAGGCCTACGAGTGAACGAACTGGAACCGGAGCATTTGCAGTTGATCTGGTTGTTACCCTATCACGTTTTTTTGGAACTTAATAATCCTGATGAAAAGTCACTCGGGGGTTGTTTATATAAAGGTGTTTTTTTCTTACTCATGAGGGCAGCTGATACGAATTTGGAATATTTGTTGGAAGAAGGAGTTATCTTAAACTGGTTGTATTATAAACAGTTACGGAAGAGATTGAAACAGACCTGAAGAGTTGGACTTATGAATATTGAAGCGGAAAGGATTAATATCATGTTGGTGTTTTGGGGAAAAACTTGGGTTGAACTTTGAAAGTTAAATGCTAAATCTGTATAAATATAGAATTCATGGGAGAATCTTTATAATATATTTATGGTATCTAGATTCGAAGAAATTATTATCATGTAACCTAATGGTTAATTAAAATGTTGGAAGGGAGAATCTAGTAGGTATGGGTGATTACTCCAACAGATTGATGCCAGTTATTTAAGAGGGGATATATGAGGGAGAATGCAAGGCAACTCATAGTTTTAATTGACTATCTAGATAATTATATGAAGATCTCTGCAATGCTGGCTTTCTTGGATGTGGAAAAGGCCTACGAGCGAATGAACCAGAACTCTCTAATCAAGACTTGAGAAAAAAAAATGGATATGTTGTATATTTTAACTTTAGAAGTCTTGTTGAATATAATTTGGGACCTGAATTTCTTAAATGGCATAGCTATAAGGCAAAAGGTATATAGCACCAGCGCATTTGCAGTTGATCTGGTTGTTATTCTATTATGTTTCTGGTTTGGAATATCTGTTGGATGAAGTTTATAACACATTTTATAGATGGTATCTAGATCCTAAGAAATTATTATCATGTATGTATTGAAGTAGAAATTAGTTATTTCACATATCTGCTGCACTTAAGTAGAAACTTGCTATCTGTTATGTTCTAGCATCTTATACTGTTGTGGAGATATATGCTTGCAATCCATTGCACCCTTCCTGTGATAGGATTTGAAATCTTTCTATACCACCTCTGTTTCCTATACGGAAAGAGAACGTAACTTTGCTCTTTTCAAATACCAGAGCTATCTTTACACCTTTTGTGCTGCTAAGTGGGCAATTAAGCAAATTGAGGGGGAAAAATAACAAACCTTTTGAACCAGGAAGGATGCAAATTTGAGTTAGGATATATGGTCTAAGTTCTACAATGTGTTAGTTTATATGACATGGTATTTAGATCCTAAGAATTATCATGTATGTATTCTAATGTTTAACCAAAAGGTTGAAGGTGAGGGTGTTTATGATGGGTTTGTTATAAGATTTCTTTAAAAAAAAAGTATTATGTAGTTACTAGGTATTTTAGGCAAGAATGAGTAGATTGATAAGGAGATATGTAAGGGGTATAACATGAACAGAGAAGATAATATCTGGGTTGTTTGGAATTATGGCTCGGGGCCTAGTTATATGCAAGACCGCCTCCTGCCCCATACATCCCTTAGACCGATACGCTCCCACAGAGAGGGCCTTCTCAGGGTGCCGTCGGCCGGACAATGCCGACTGGCGACACCCAGGGGAAGAGCCTTCTCTGTGGCGGGTCCAGCCCTCTGGAATGACCTACCCCCTGAATTACGTACCATCACCGACCTCCGCCTCTTCCGCCAATGTCTTAAGACATATTTGTTTCAACAAGCCGGCCTAGCCTAACCTCCCTTGGGGACTTTTAGGTAGTTTTAAATTGGGTTTTTAAATTTTGGTTTTAGCGCAGGATAGGATTATTTAATAGTTTTTTAAATTATATTTATTGTATTTTGTATGTCTTTTAAATTTCCTGTGCGCCACCCTGGGTGCTCTGTGGAGAAGGGCGGGATATAAATTTAAATAAATAAATAAATAAATAAATAAATTATCAGAGTGGTGTATAGCGGAAGTCAGGGGGGTGGGTTGGATTGGGAGGTGGGGGAGGGTTAGGGTGGTCAGAGGAGGGAAATATATTTGCATAATTAGTTTAGAAGAGGGGGATAACTGGATGATACTATTTTGTGAGTAATTCATATTATGAGGGTTGGGATGAGGGGGGGTATAGTACTTGTATTTGATTTATATTACATGTATGGGGAGGGGGGGAAAGGGGGAAAATTTGTTTTTGTAAAACTTTTTCAATAAAATAAAAAAAACATAAACATAACAATTTATAAATATTTAAAACCAGATTAAATAATTATCCCTGTGCTAAAATTTATAGAATCATTAAAACTATTTCTCCTTAAAACCAATTAAAACAATTTAGCTTCAGACTAAAGGCTAGGTGGGGTAAATTAGGCCAGGCCGGCCTGTTGGAAAAAAAATGGACTAAATAAACAGCAGAGCAAAATCCACAATCCTTCACATTAGCAGAGCAGCAAAGACACCTGCCTGCTTCTGTTTGCATGGGATCCACCACAACTCTGCAGGTGGTTTGTGTGGAATCCAGTTGACGGGGAGGCAGATCAATAAAAAAAAACCCATCTTCTGTTTCTAATGGCATGATAGTATTTGGGGCTCCCCTTGAGGAGCACTCAAAGGTTACAGCTAGTTCAGAATGTAGCCGCGCAGATGGTCATGGGAGCCGCAAGGCATTCCCACATAACACCTCTCCTGCGCGAGCTGCACTGGCTACCTGTGGCCTTTCGGGTGCGCTTCAAGGTGTTGGTCATCATCTTTAAAGTGCTCCATGGCTCGGGGCCTAGTTACATGTGAGACCGTATCCTGCCCCATACATCCCTCTGACCGATCTGCTCCCATAGAGAGGGCCTTCTCTGGGTGCCGTCGGCCGGGCAATGCCGGTTGGCGACACCCAGGGGAAGGGCCTTCTCTGTGGCGGGCACAACCCTCTGGAACGACCTGCCCCCTGAACTCCGCACTTCCACGGACCTCCGCCTTTTCCACCGGCGTCTTAAAACGCATTTATTCCAACAAGCTGGCCTAGCATAACCACCCGATATGGACATTTTATTAGCTATAAATTTTAATCAAAGGATTTTAAAATGTTTTTAGCACGGGGTAACTTAACTTTAATAGGGTTTTAATAATGGCCTATTTATTGTTGGAATGAACAAACCATGGTTCAGGCACAATAGCTTGCCCATAGAAAGCAAGTGGATTTGTAAGCCTAGGACCAGGAGGTACCAGCCTATTACTTTCGCATCCCCCCCGAAAGTCATGGCTTCACAGGAAATGAAACTGAAGTGGAGAAACGAATCTAAAAGTAGGCAGCAGGGAGGAATTGTAACCCCTCCCTTAGGAATTTATGTAGATAGTAAGAGGAGACTGTAACCCCTCCTTTATCTAAAGTGCTTAATAAATACAGCCATCCCACCTGAAGACGAGGCTGGCTTTTGCTGAAACCTTTGTGTGCTTAGCTTATTCCCAGAGCCAGCCCGCTGGATGAGGGTGGATGCTGTCGGAGGAGGCTTAATCACCCTCCATTGATATGCTAATCCCAAAATTTATGTATGTTTTGATTTTAAATTTTCCTGTGGGCCGCTCTGGGTCCTTTTGTGGGAGAAGGGCGGGGTATGAGTGTGGAGTCCTCGACTTGCGACCGGTTCTCGACTTACGACCGGCCGCAGGTCTTCGACTCCAGCTCAAAAAGCCCGGCAACAGCCAGTCGCGCCTGATTGGCTAAGACGCGACTGGCTGAGCCGGCGTTACTATGCGGCCTGATTGGTTCCCTGCCTGACAGCTCCAATATAAATAGCAGTTATATTTTAAATCCTACCTGTCTGGACTCCCTCTGTCTGAACTATAACAATAAATTTAATAAAATAAAAATAAATAACTAAATTTGCCCAGATATTCAGATAACAGCCTTGCAATACAGGAGCAGATGAATTCATAAACAGAAACTTTCCCAAGCACAAGTGAGGGTCCCGGACCCCCTCCCAGTCCTGGGCCACAGAGGGTTTATCTAATTCTATGGGAAAGGTTCCTTCCCCAACCAGAGCCTGCCTGAGCCCCATCATCCCCTCCCCTCCCTGCTCAGGCTATCCCTCCATTCAGACAATAGGAAGAAGGGAGTTTAAGAGTCTCTGGGTGAGTCTCTGTTCTTTGATGCAAAGAACAGAGACACCTCAAAGCCAAATCCCCCCTGGCTTCCTGGACACCTCCGGACATCGCTCAGCTGAGGTCGCAACAGGGCCAGGGTGGCTGAGAAGAGAGGTGCAAGGGACCATATGCACCCCACAAACCTCCCCAGCCACAACAGACCCTCAGACACAGACCGTGGCCTCACACACTCTCCTCAGTGGTGCCTTTATGTGACCATGGGAAGGGACGAGGGATCCATCTCACAAAAACATCAAATTATCCTATATAGGGTTGCCCCAGCTGCTGTCACTGGTGGCAGATTGAAGATTGGGGATCCCTCTCCTGACACCAGTTTCTGTGGAATCAAAGACAAAAACACAACAATCCAGGCTCACTGCAGTTGCTGCTTATTCAATATCCGTGGGAGGAATTTCCTTTCAGAAAACAGTGGAAGGAAATCCCACAGACAAAATTATGCACTATATTTATACATTTCAGGAAAGGACAGAAAGACAATCATATATATCATATTTAATAGATGATATAAGCATAACTATTCATGATTAGCAAGCTTCGAGTCACTTCTCTGACCATTTACTGTTACTATTCTCAAGAAAGTGTCATTGTGTAAATAAAAATAATCAGTTGTGTTGCCATAGAAGTTTGGATAAAATGTATGGAGAAATGAGGGCGTAAGGGTTGCCCCATGCATTTCTTCTATATTTTTATCTTGTTAACATACAAGTTCCTCCAACAAATTGGTTTCCTTACAATCTTCCAACAACTCTTTAATTATTTCAAGAAAAATAATTATCTCTTTCATGTATGGAGAACAGCTTGGATCATTTTCTAAGTTTTAAAAAAATTGAATGTAACAAAAATATTCTCTCATATTTCCACATTTCTTCTGCTTGTAAGATGCTCTTTTGTGTTCAGGTCAGGCCTCAGAAGGATAATGTAGGACTTGGGGATGAAGATGCAGCCCAGCAGACCAGCACTGGAGGACAGGATGGAGAAGACCTGGACAGCCACCATGTACTTCCCTTTGGTGCTCAGGTAAGTGGGCACAAAAGTCACCCAGACACTGCAGAAGACCAGCATGCTGAAGGTGATCAGCTTGGCTTCGTTGAAGGCCCCAGGCAGATTCCTGGCCAGGAAAGCCACCGTGAAGCAGATGGCAGCCAGGAAGCCCATGTAGCTGAGGGTGACGTAGAACATGACAACAGCCCCTTCGTTGCATTGCAGGATGATCTCTCCAGGCTGGGAGTGGAGGTCAGAGTCAGGAAAGGGGGCAGAAACTCCCAGCCAGATGGAGCAGATGATCACTTGGACAGCAGAACAAGAGAGGATGATGGAGTTGGCCAAGCTCTTCCCCAACCATCTTTTTGCTCGGTTTCCTGGTTTTGTGGCCAGAAAAGCCAGCACCACCGTGATGGTTTTGGCCAAGAGAGAAGAAATGGCAACTGAGAAGATGATGCTGAAGACCGTTTGTCGGAGAAGGCAGGTGGCTTTCCTTGGTTGACCAATGAAGAGAGAAGAAGACAAGAAGCAAAGCAGGAGGGAGACCAGGAGGATGTAGGAGAGGTCCCGGTTGTTGGCTTTGACAAGGGGAGTTTCTTGGTATTTAAAGAAGATGATTAAAACAAGGCCTGTCATTAGGAAGAAGAGTAGGGCAGAAGAGACCAGGATGATGCCCAGGAGTTCTTCATAAGACAGGAAGGTTATAAGTTTGAGGATACATTGGACTCTGTCCACATTTGGATATTTGTCATCCGGACACTTGGTGCATTTTTCTGCATCTAAAAACCAAAAATCAATTTTCTTTAATATTCTCTCCTTTTATTTTCCATTAAAAATAGCATAAGAAAGATGTAATTTTTAAAAAAAGTAGTAATTTTAATTTTTTTCAGTATATAAGATATATAAAGTTGAGGAAAGTCCTAGGGTGTTAATCATTTATGGTTTAATGTAATTCATAAGAATCTACATTATTAGAGCTTAATAATGAATCATATAATCTTTTTAGGCAAACATCTTGAGTCTTGCCACATGGCAGTTAATATCTGGACTCGGAGGATACCTACAGTATTTTGTAACATCTGGAAGTAACATGGAATTCAGGAGAAACTGCATGAAAGTGAGAACAGTTAACAAGTGGGAACAGCTGCCCTTCAGAAGTGGGTTCGTCAACATTGGAGGTTTTTAAGAAGAGACTGGACAGGCTGAAATGGTATCGGGTCCCCTGCTTGATCAGGAGGTAGATTAGAAGACCTCCAAAATCCATTCCAGCTCTCTACAGATTGATTGATTGATTGGTTGGTTGGTTGATTGATTGTTCTACATGACTGGCAGACTAATTAATTTCCCCCATAACTATCCACAGCAAAACATTATGGACCAGTGACACCTTCTCAGTGATCCTGAAGGGAGGATCCAATATACAGTGAATTGCAAAGTCTTTCAGAAGATGGACCTAAAACGTTCATAAAAATGACCTGGATGGATCCAGTTCCACAAAGCCTCCCATTTTCCTCAGGGTGACCCACCTTTCTGAGTGGAGAAGGTCCCCTCCGGACAAGGAACGCAGTCATAGCAGCAAACTGGCTCTCCTTCTCGAGCCCTCTTGACAAATCCAGGATGACAACTTTCCGCACATCTGGACTGAGGCAGGGACTGAGCAGAAAAACAAGGAAGGCCAAAGAAAATGTATTAGTAATCAACATTCATGGAAAATAGTGATAGACACTGACAGCCAAATAGCCTCTGGTCTTACTGCAAGTAAATATGAAATATCTGACTACTTCTAAGAAGATGCAAGAGGCAGATTCTTCACTTAGTTCCTCCCTTTTGCTTTTGGAATTTAACATTACAATAAAGTACTTTTCTATTTAATAGCCTAGAGCAGGGGTCCCCAACCTTTTTGGCACCAGGGACCGGTTTCATGTAAAAAAAATTCCGCGGACCGATGGGAGCCTCCAGCAGGTCAGTCGAGTCACATTGGCCGCACACGCATTCGACAGTCACGTGGAACCCGAGGCAGGAACCCGCGTCTCATGGGAATGCGACCCGGGGAGGGCGCCTTGCGTGCAACAGTGCGGGAAAGCTGCCAGGGGTCCCGGGCGAAGGATCCTCGGCTGGGGCAGGGAAAGATGGGCTGCGTCCTGGGCAGGAGGGCCTAGCAGCCCCTTCCCCCCGTGCAGGCCCGGGTGGTGCCCTGAACCAACCCCAATGAAGGCCGTTGCCCCCGTCTTGCCCCTGGGGAGCGCCCCGTCCAGCCGCCAGGATAGCAGAGCGTTTGCTACACTTTCCTAAGACTTGCGCTACTCTCTCCGCCTCTCACTCCGGCCTGGTTAACTATCAAGCCATGGACCGGCACTGGTCCACAGCCCGGGGGTTGGGGACCCTGGCATAGAGGGATGGATTTGAAAAAAAGATTTAAGTATGATGAAGTATTCTTATTAAAACTTATAACAGTTTACTGCAAAAATTTTAGAAAACGTTTCTTCCATTAGTTTTTTCAATAAAGAATAAAACTGTGATGAAGAAAGGAACCTCTGACCAGTAAGGTCTTGAAAGGTTTCCATAAAACATGGCAAAGCCCCTCCACTTAGGTCCCATCCCTTGAAGAACCTCCATTAGATGACACCAACTGCCATGGAAGGCCAACTACCCTGGAGACTCTGGGCTTTGCCCATTTGAAATGGGACCTCAGGCTTTGGCAAACAGAGAAAAGACACCAGAATTTCTCCCACCTTATTGAGCAACTTCAGCTGTGAAAGAGTCTTTTGTCTGATAGAAAGTCTCTGTCTTTTAAAATCTGCCAGAATCTCCATCCTGGGAGCCTCCTTGGGGAGAACCAAGAAGCCCCCAATGATCAGATCTGCTTTTATCTCTCCATTTTGGTCCAAGTACAGTTTAAAGTGGGAAATATTCCAAAATTCATTCTTCTCCATAAAGGGATGAAACTAGAATGGGAACATCCAGGAATTTGAAAAACAGAAAACTTTGTTTCTTATCCCACATTAAATCTTTCTTCTACAATTGTCTCATCTCCAAATATGGTTAAATAGGATTCAAATACTGCCATTATCTTCATGAGTGAATGAAGAAGTTTGAGGAAAAAATATCAAAATATAGAGAAAATATAATTGACACAATTGGTCAATTATAGGGAACATTCTAGAGCAGATAAAAATTAAAATGAACAGAGAAAAAAAGATGATCTTTAAACTCTTTGAAAACAAGAGATAGATTCCTAGAAAGCATGGGTTTACCAAGAAGAAAGTTGGCAGGCTAATGGATAACGCTTTGCCATTGGTCCTCAATTTTTCTACGTTGTAATTAATACGGTCATTAATACGATCTTAGAGTAAGCTAATTTGATGTGATTTAAAGAATGCAAAGTCTTTCAACTAACAAGCCTTATTTGAAACTTCATTTGAACTATTATTGCTGTATTGTATTCAATTGGAGAGACAATATGCATGCCTTTTTCTCTTTTTAATGTATAATTAAAAAAAATATTTTATCTAGTTTTCTTTTGTCTTTGTAATAGTTTTATTTTCCAAAACTTGTATTTTACCTTTTTAATTAAAATAAATTTTTATAAGAGGAACATCAAGTTTTCAGAAACAATATTTATAATTAGCACAAAGAGAAGGGTGCATAAGTAAATAGCAGTAGAAAAATATTTCATTTTTAGTAAATAGGACTTGACTAACAATAGAATCTCATATAAAAACATGAATGATTGACTGGATGAGGGATATTAAACTTGATATGTATGTTTGTTAAAACAATCTCAAAATCGTAGTTACCTGGAAACAGAATCGGAGTCAGCAGGGAGATGTCCATGGAAAGAAGGCAAATGCAGCCATAAGAATCTGAGGAAGGGAAGGTTCTGGCTTGGGGAGACCCCAACTCAAGGACCAGGACCCCTTGCAGGCACCACGCTTGGAGAAGAATTTGCACACAATCCACCTGAACTTCAGGTAAGGACAAGGAACCCCAGGAAGAGATCAAAGGAACTGCTCTGAGCCTTGAGGAAAGACCACAAGGAGAAGAGCTGGAGATCAGGAGGAGTCTAGGAGCCCCTTTTCCAACTGACAACAATCTCTCAGTTGGAGAAGGGAGGATACAGTCAGTGGTGGGATTCAGCCGGTCCGGCCTGGTTCGGGTGAACCTATAGCAAAAATTCTGCCTGGCACATGCCCCCCGTCCCACTCCTTGCCCCGCAGGCCTTGGCTGGTGCCTTAGAGTCATAGCTGCAGCTGCTCTTTGGCTCCCTTGCCTCCACCACATGGCCATCACAGCCCAGCTTGTTTGCCTGCCTTTGCCTTTGCAGCCCTTAACCTTGAATGCTTGAATGGCAGAGAGAAGCCAAACTTTCCCCCCTCTATTCACAGCAGAGCTGCTGCTCCCTTTATGACCCCCCGTGGCCCCCTATTCTTGGGCGTTGGAAGGGCCTGGAAGGGAGAGGCAGACTGCTGCAGCTCCCTTCCCATCAGGCTCCCTGTCCCTTCCCTTTGCTGCAGAGGGAGGGAGGGAAGTCCAGCCAAGGGATTTCAACCATCCCTCCTGTCTTTCCTGAGCTGCCCCAATTCACCCCCTGGCCAGAGGTGTCTCCAGCTAAACGCCCCTAAGCAGACCCTCCACACAATGTGCTTTGCCTGGGGGGGGGGGCATCAGGAAAGCAGTGCAGGGCTCAGAGCGAAGCTTCTCCCAAAGAAGTTCTGGGGAGCCCAACACCCCCCAACACCCCCTCCCCCTTCCAGAGCCCAGAAAACTCCCAAGCAAAGCAGCTCCATCTCTCTCTCGGGGGGGGGGGAGAAAGAGTGGATGGGAGGAAAGGCAACCTGGGGGGAAGAGGAAGGGAAATCCAGAGGAAATGGGGGGAGGATCTCTATCCCCTCCTCCTCCCAGGTGCCCCACAATGTTGACAATCTTCTGATTCCTCTCTCAATGAGAGAGAGAGAGAGTGAGAGAGAGAGAGATATACAGAGGTAGAGAAAGAAAGAATGAGAGAGAGAGAGACAGAGAGAATGAGAGAAAAAGAGAAAGAGAAAGACAGAAAGAATGAGAGAGAGAGACAGAAAGAAAAAAAGAGAAAGAGAAAGAATGAGACAGAGAGCAGACAGAAAGAGAGAGAGAGAGAGAGAGAAAGACTCATAGACCATCTTGTCCTAGTCTGAGTAATTGTCCATTTTATGAGTAACGGGTGGTGGTCTGCCCAAGTATTCGAACCAAGTTCAAGGGATTCCATTTCTTCAATGGCTGCTATTGATGCCCAGGCCATATCTATGCTTGTCCATGATTTATGCCTGGGGGAATAGTATGTAAACTGCATTTCCATGGGATGCGAGTCACGCCATACATCCCTTAATCCTAACTGATCCCTCAAATCTCCCCAGGTTTTAGGCAGTACTTTTTTCTGTTTTGACTTATATCTTTGGGTGTTAGATCCCGGCTCATAATCTTTATCTACATCCACCATTGCATTAAAGTCTCCAACTACATAAATATGATCATAATTTAATTGATTTAATTTATCCATTAGTTCTTTATAAAATTGTCTTTGATTTACATTAGGAGCATAAATATTAGCTAGAAGGGCCATCTTTTGTCCTATTTTTATTTCCAGGAATAAAATTCTGCCCTCATTGTCTGCATAGATTTGTTTTGATACTAAATTTCGTTTGTCATAAACAATCACACTTCTCTTTTTTGGTCAGCCAGGGATGCGTAGAGTTTCCCCAATTTTGGACAAGTCAGAACTCTAAGTTGCCTTTTTCTTAAGTGGACTTCTTGGAGACATATTATATCATACTTTTCTTTTTGTAGATTTAGCCAAATTTTCTTTTTCTTAGACGGGAGATTTAGACCATTGATATTTGCAAACAGATTCCTTCTTTCCCGACCTTATCTGCTTTTAGCTTTCTGTGTCTTTGATCTTGTTTCCATCTTCTGGTGTGATGCCTTTCCATTTGATGTTTTTACTTCTTCTGCTGTCTTCATGTCTTGGCCGTTGGGGTTCCACGTCGTCTTCTCCTGTGATGGTTCCTCTTCACTTTTGGTTCCCTCATCTTGTCCCTTGCTTTCCGGGTCATTTAGGGTTTGTTGTGATTTTAGGAAATCATGCGCCTCTTGGAAGGAGACCAGTTTGATGTGTTGATCCTGCCATGTAAATGTTAAGCCCTCCGGGAGATGCCACCTGTATTGAATTCCCTGCTTCCTGAGGCATGTGGTGAGGAAATCATACTTCCTCCTGCATTCCCTCACATTTCTCGGCACTTGAGGCAGGATTGTGAATTCATTCCCTCTATATGTGTAGGTTTGCTCTCTAGTTTTCCTAAGGATTTTTCCCCGTATAGATTTCTTAGTTTTACGTGCACCTTGCAAGGGAGATTGTGACGTCAAGCGGAAGATGTGTAGATGCAGAAGACTTCATCAATGTATCTAGCTGCTTCCGAGCGATCGATTTTAAGAATACCAGCAATGATTTCTTCCATCACCTCTTCAATTTTTTCTTGTTTATCATCTATCACATTTTGAAAACTTATAAAATATCTGGAGCGGTCCATTTCCAAAAATAAAATCTCTTCTTGCATCTTTTTTTCTGTCATAAGATGGCGAATCTCGTTACGCTCTATTTTATGTTCCGTCTTTATCATTTAATCTTCCACTGTTAGCAGTCTCTCTTCATGGTTTACTAGGCGTGTATGGAGTTCTTTGAATTTACTATGAATCTACCGCGTCTCCAGCGTTATTGTATCCACCTTTTCCATCAGATTTTCTAGTGCTTTAGCTGTTGTCTCTTGGTTCTTAGCAAGAAGATCTTGAATCCCCTGTAGATTGTCTTGTAGGGCTTGAGACATAGGGGGTGCTTCACCCGCTACTGGGAGGTCTTCTGTGGATTTCCTGGTTGCCGCTGGGGAGGATGTCCAGGTAGATGTGGTTGGTATCTTCTTTTTTGTAGCGGTAGTCATTATAGCCAATAATAGTTTTTACTTAATCCCTCAGACGGCTAATCTAATTTATCTAATTTATCTAATTGGTTAAACCAGGTAGTATGTGGTTACAAGTCAAAATAATAATAATCAATTAATCAGTTGTCCTATTAATTAAGATTAAATTAAGTTTCAAATTAAACTGTAGTAGGTAAGGATTAACGTTGCAACTCTACGGTGTTTGATAACCTTAGTACAGTCACAATTACTTCAATTATTTTCTAAACTTATTACAGTTAATTACAATTATTATAAAGTTGTATTTCCACTTTCAGCCACTAGATGGCAGTCCAATTTCAAAAAGTGAGGGAAAGAAAAGAAAAATAGAGCTATTGCAATTGATCAAAAAGTCAGGAAAGTCAAAGATATCAAGTTACACCAGGGTTCGAGCACCTAGTTAGCTGAAGAGGGAAGTATATCCACGATTGGTTATCCGTTTCAAACAGCCAAAAGAGTTCTGGCTTAGCAGGATTCCAAGGGTCTTCCATCTGAGATTGATTGCAATTATACAGTTCCTCCGATCAGCCCCACCGAATTTCCTGCCACTCTTCTCACAATCGGCTCCAATTCATCAATAATTGGGGAATCTTAAATATTAAGTTACACTGTCCTCTCACATCAACATCAAAAAGAAGTTAGTCAGAACTGGGATTGAGATCTTCTCTTCTTCAGCAACTGTCACAGACTCTGGGGTGCCATTTTAACGCCCTCTCAGGGGATGTTATCAGCCTCACCTGCAGTTTGCAGGCTCCGAATGGGGCTGGGAATCTCCCCCTCTGTTTGCTGGGCTTCCCACACAGAGATGGCTCCTTATTTGCCTTGGATCGGCTTTTTAAGTTGCCATCAGGCGCGATGAATGGAATGACCGGCTTCAGACCAATGTCTTTAGCCTGCTCCCCTTGTCGTGACGTCACGTCTTGATGAGCTGGACGCAGTGGGCAGGCATGGAGGGACGGAGGGAACTGGGGAGGCCCAAGTGGGCTAGTAAGCAGCTACCCTTCCAGAAGCATCTTCCTCTCTTGGTTTGTTCTAACTAAGATCTTTATAATCTTTTCCAAGCATTCATAACTATGAGCAAAATTCTGCTCCTATCATGCATAGTATATGTAAGTTCATTTTAAGTCTACTGATAACCTGAGATGAATTTTGTAAAATGATGTTCTGTATTTTAATAAATCCAGAATATCTTTTACTGAATTTAGTCATACTTTTTGCTCCGAAAATCCATTTCTATCCCAAAAGTTTAATCAGAGCTGTTTCCATGTCCATTTATTTGAGTAATGCTGCAAGATATTTCTTTTTCTAAATCACAAAAAGGGCAGTTGCTGCCTGATCCTCCATTGCTCGCTCGCCCCAGCACCGCCCTGGCTACCCTTGTGGGCACATTGTTTGCATTGGTGTAATTAAAAAAGCATCAACATTTGCTTGAATTATTTGATGAGATTACTGCATGGAACCTAGGGATTCCCAATATGGAAAGTGAGAATGGGAACATTTTAACAGCTCTATATGTTCTTGGGTTATAATTTTCACTAAGGAACCATGGGGATGGAAAGGGAAATATAGAGAATGGAGTCCAATCCCCTTCCGCAACAGATTGGAAGCCAAGAATAACTCTAGCAAAATGTAGCTTTTTACCTCTTTAGGGAATCATTTTCTTTTTAAAATTATTATTAGAATTCCCCCCCCAATACAACTCATGCAAGGGGTCATCCATAAGTACCTTACATTTTCCACACATATTTGTGATTCCTTATAACTTCTTTAAGCTAAACATTTTAGTACAAATCAACGCATTGACATATATATCACTAATGCAGTTTCCTATCTCTTCCAATGATATAATTAACACGTTATGTATTGAATACAAGTATATCGAGTATAGGTTAAACGTGAATTGAAAAACATTAATTCAATTATATAAGCTGTGAATAAGCTGTGAATTTATTAAGCTGTTTAATAACAGGCAAACATTGCACTTATGCCTAAGTCCTCTACCCATGCACAGGATAAGACAGATAACACTATCTTAGCTGGCTGTTGTAAATATTACTCTGCTAATTCAACAAGAAATGCTACTGTATGAATCCTTAACACAAAACACAGGTAAAAGTGATTTCAGCAATTTTCTTCCCAGGTTAATTAAAAATGTATATCTAAATGTTCCTCTATTTCCACACACACCCCAAACCAGACTCTTTTGGTGTGTGTGTGTGTGTGTGTGTGTGTGTGTGTGTGTGTGTGTCTACACAGCAGAAGTGTCTGGTTTTGGGGGGGGAAATGGAGGAACATTGAACATGACATTGCTTATTTATCAGAACTATTTGCAAAGTTCAATGAATTGAATTTTCATTTGCAGGGAAATGAGGTCAATCTTATTAGGGCCAAATCTGTCATCTCTACATTTATTTCAAAGCTAACTCTCTTCTAGCACAATATAGGCTGCCACAAGGTATACCAATTTCCGAGCTTGTCTGAGCTAGAAGAGAAAGGTGGGATACAAGATGATGATGTTCAAGTGTTTTGTTACCATTTGGATCTGCTGCATAAAGATATGTCAGGATCTTCTTTCGATGGAAATTCCAGATTGGGTGATAAATCCATTTTCAGATTTTGAGGAAGATGGGATAGTGGAGGAACAACTCATAGAGCTGCAAAATGACATTGAGCTGAAGCCAAAGTTCAAGAAATCACACCAAGAGTTTTGGTTACAGAAATAAATTTCTGATCGCTGTCCTGCATTATGGACAGTGGTTAAGAAGCTCCTTGTTGCATTTCCAACATTATACTTGGTGAAATGTGGCTTCAATATGGTCATCCAACTTCTCTCCAAGCAAAGAAATCGACTCCAGATTACTAAATGTGGTGATTTAAGACTCCTGCTAGTTGACTTAAAATCAGACATTGGGAAACCGGTATCACTTCATCAAGCCCATCCATCACATGAAGAATTTATTGAACAGTGAAGTAGTTACTAAATTTTATTGAATTTACTAAGTTACTAGTTAGTAAGGTTCTTGATAAATGACTATCAGACTTTGAAAACCTGGTGTCACTGGATCATGTTCAACAATTTTGTTGAATTAACATTAGCTATAAGGGTTTTTTAATTGGATTTTGAATAAATGTGCAATTAATTGTTAAAGTTTTGAATTTTACTGTTATTATCTTCCTTCCGTTGTGCAAACCGCCAAGTCTCATGACACAATACAATACAATAGCAGAGTTGGAAGGGACCTTGGAGGTCATCTAGTCCAACTCCCTGCCTAGGCAGGAAACCCTATACCATTTCAGACAAATGGCTATCCAACCTCTTCTTGAAGACTTCCAGTGTTGGGGCATTCACAACTTCTGGAGGCAACTTCTGTTCCACTGGTTAATTGTTCTCACTGTCAGGAAATTTCTCCTCAGTTCTAAGTTGCTTCTCTCCTTGATTAGTTTCCACCCATTGCTTCTTGTTCTGCCCTCAGATGCTTTGGAGAATAGTTTGACTCCCTCTTCCTTGTGGCAACCTCTGAGATATTGGAACACTACTCTCATGTCTCCCCTAATCCTTCTTTTTATTAAAGTAGACATACCCAGTTCCTGCAACCGTTCTTCATTTGTTTTAGTCTCCAGTCCCTTAATCATCTTTGTTGCTCTTCTCTGCTCTTTCTAGAGTCTCCACGTCTTTTCTACATCGTGGTGACCAAAACTGGATGCAAATATTCCAAATGTGGCCTTACCAAGGCCTTATAAAGTGGTATTATCACCTCACGTGATCTTGATTCTATCCCTCTGTTGATGCAGCCTAGAACTGTGTTGGCTTTTTTGGCAGGCAGCTGCTGCACACGGCTGGCTCATATTTAAATGGTTGTCTACTAGGACTCCAAGATCCCTTTCACAGTTACTGCTATTGAGCAAGGTACCACCTATACTGTACCTGTGCATTTCATTTTTGTTGCCTAAATGTAGAACCTTACTCTTTTCGCCATTGAATTTCATTTTATACACACACATCCCAGACACGCCCACCAAGCCACGTCCACAGAACCAGTCGTAAAAAAATTTGAATTCCACCACTGGGTGGGGGGCACTGAGGATCAATTTGTAGCACCCAGGGGGTGGTGGACTGAAAAAGTTTGGGAACCACTGTTCTAATGGGCAGAAGTTACAGTTAAACATGTGGCAGAAAGTGGACTCTGGGTGTGTTTTTCCAAACGCAGGAAGTGAGGTTGAATGTCTGTAGTTTTAGAAGAGCTCTCTCTGTGTGTGTGGGTGCATACATACACATGCAGTATGTATATTACATAATGTATCTTTTTGTGTGCCTATACACACACTATACTATGTAATATGGATGTATACATATGGCATGTATAAATAGGATTAAATTGTCTATTTTGGATGTTCATTAGTAGTAAATAAACAGAGAGGGAAATTGTATCTTGTTGAGGTGAGGAGAGGCCAGACAAGGTACCCTTTGATGTGAGTGTTGTCAAGTTGGCCACGCCTACCCAGTCACATGACCACCAAGCCACGCCCGCCTAATCACATGACCACCAAGCCACACCCACAGAACTGGTAGTAAACTTTTTTGACTCCCGCCACTGGATCCAGCCCTCTTCCAATCACTGACTCCTGTTACACACGAGTGTAAGATCTGCTCACTATTATTCCAGAGTGTCAGAGGTGGAAAAAGGAATCCTGTTACAAGAGAGGAGATTTTAGCTGAATGAGAGAGAAAAACAGGAGAAAAGGATGAGCTGTTTTAGAGCTGAGCCAGGAAAACAGAGAAGTTCAGTCTCCTCTTCATGGATTGTCTGAATGCAAAGACTGAGCAGCCGTCAATCAGAGAAGCTTCAACTGGGGTCCCTGCAGAGAGGAGGGGTTGGACTAGATGGTCTCAGGGTCTCCTCCCAATTCATCAAGGTTGTCATGCCACAACATGGAACTCTTGTGCTGTTGTTGCTCCAGCCCCACTTAGTGGCTGGGGGTAGAGAAGCCTACGTCTATGGTCTGAAGCCATTTTCTGTCAGCCTTTGGAGAAGACGGAAGCAGCCATTGTGACCGAGACCCCTGGTCATCCGGAGACGGCCTCTGCCCCTCACACGGAGCATCGCTGGAGAGGTTCCAGCTGCTCCTTTGCTGGCTGTTAGTGAATGCTGCCTATCTCATCTTTCTATTTGATTTCCACTCTTTGCATCTCCTGTTTCACCTGCCCTGTTCTCCCAATAAAGCATCCAGATCCACGCCAGGCTCCCTTTCATTGGAGGAGAATAGGGGGGCTTAGCTGCCTGTCCAGCTGCACACAGACCCACCTGCAATGGGGACGGAAGGAAGGTGGAATCCCACCAGGCTCATCACAAACCCACAAATAAGGGGATTTATTTAAAAAAAATACAGCATTTTCAAATTAGCAGTGTTTAATATAAAAATGCCATGGTATCTACTCGTTAAAACCATTAATTCCCTGAATAATTAAATTGGCCAGAGCTGTTGAGATGGTTCCCCTCCTTCTCCTCTGGATTCCTTCTCCAAAGGATCTGAGATTAATGGATCGATATTGGGACCCCCATACCTGCCACGGCTGCAGCCTTGGAGACCCCAAGATCTTTTCTCCCTCCTTCCTTCCCCTCCTCAATCTGGAGGAATAGGCGGCATTCATCGCATGGGCCAAAGTCTTTATGAGACTGTAAGGGTAGTAGTCATTTGGGGCCCTTAATCTCCCCCATTTCCATTGGGTCTCCAGTGGGGCTTTCTGGGTGCATCTTCTGCGGCCTTTGACAGAAAAGACATTCATTGAAAGAGAACAGAGGAAATAAAGATCATGAAACTTTTCTTCCATAAAGAAAAAAGGTTCAAATGCAGAATCTTCTGGCCTTCCTTTTGGCAGATAAGCAAACTGCCAAATACTATGGATGTATGTGAGACGTCTGCACTTGTTTATTTTATAATCTGAAAAATTTGTGAGGATCCAGACTTTCCCTTCAATGGGTCCTGGGAGACGCATAAATGTTAAATGGAAAGGAAGAATTCTCTCCCAAATGGATTCAACTTCCATGACGTGAACAAAGACGTTGACTTGTCTCCACTTAGAGAGGGAATCCCTGAAGTATGCAGTATATCCAGTCTTTGAGAATCGTTGTGATATAACCACACAAATTCCACTCCTGACAAGCACAGGAGGGAAAATCCTCATGAAATCCTCTCCCTTCTCTGTGTCTGAAGCAAAGAGGCCAATCAGGGTCCATCTGAAATGGAGGAGCAGCTGGACAATTGCTGGGTACTGGAATCCTTCTTTGAGGTCCATCTGGTGGAAAAAGGGGAATCGACTTTTATCACTCAGAGCCTCTGAAGCTGTTAAATAATTGATCTGAAAAAGGAATTGAAAGGATTAGAGCCTTGATGGGGAAACTGAGGAATGCAGAGCCCTCTCTCCCAGCATATCAGCCACCCCTGTTGCAGAAAAAGAGGCGAGACTTGGACTTCTCAAAATCAGGAAAAGTTTATTATGGCTGCCATAGATTCAGAAAGCTAGTTCAGGCTAGCATCCAAGAATTCTGAATTCCCTCCAAAAGGGAATACAAGGTTTTATAGTTTAGTTTCATCATGGAGATTCTTACTCTTTCTCTGATTGGTTAAAATGATCGTCATCAAAAAGAAAACCACAAACATCCTGTTTTTGCTAACCAGCCTCTATCTCGAGCAGGTGCAGCTTCTGCGGTTGGCGTTTCCTGTATCAAAAATGCTTTCTGCACCTTAAAAAGCATAAAAGTAAAAATGACAACATCCTCTGGTCTGACCCACATCATTTCACTCTTAACAACCAGGTCTCACTTTATGCCAATGCCCTGCCTCATTTTCCTCCCTTCTAGACTCTATTTTCAGCTACAATTGAGTCTAGCCTATTACAAAACTTTTAAGACAACAATGCAAGGTTAATTTTCTCAGGAATACATGTTAGCAATGCAAACATATCAGTGAGAAGAAAGAGACAAGTTATACATATGAAATATCCTTTAGGGCTTATTCTCTGAAGGTACTTTCTCCAATCTCCAGAGTGCACGTTCCAGTAAATTTTATATTTTTCCCACATAAGAAGAAAACTTCATTTCCTCCTACACACACACCTATGTTCATGAAAAAGGCATGGCTCGGAGGTTTCTTTTCATTAGTCCCTGAGAACTGGATCTTCAAACAGATAATGGGAACTGGGTGGCTGAAATGTCTTTGGGCACCTTCCAGTAGGCAAATGGGTCTTCCAAAGGTCACTAGTGAGAGAGTTGGGGTGGAAGCGAGTATGAGACCTTTCTGTTGGAAGTGGTTGTGGACATATGGAGACATACTTATGTCCACAAGTGTCTTTTATGGGCAAGATGCATTTTGAATGGACATTGTTCTTCTGACAGTGACCCCACAGGAATGCCAGGTTCCTGACACCGCTTGACACACAAGGAAGGTGGCCCATCCCCATTCCAAAATTCTCAACTGCTGTAGGGGTCCATTCCCTCTTTGTTCTATCCCACTGTTTACTGGGACAGTCAAACGTTTGATTTTAGGTGTTGGCTTTGGCTTAGCTCCAGCAACCCCACCGATTAATAATACGTCTCTGGCGGGAACGGATTTACTCCAACGGTTTTAAACCTTATGCATTGATCCTTTCCTGTTCCCTGAGTTTTTCAACATCCCCAGATCCTTCCTCAAGAGCAAAGGGGGTTACTTGGGCATTTTCACAACACTGGGAATTACCATTCAGGATGTAATCATAGGAAGAAAGCAGACTTATTGCCAACGGCCGCCAAAGCCACAACAAGCTCAAAATTGTCTCTTAGTAGAACGTCTCCAAACACAATTCTCTTAAACTACAGAATCACCACTTTAGGGAGAAGGCAGAGATTATATGTGATTTGGGGAAAAAACAATATCAATCTTAGGTGTTCCACAAAACCACCCCTTGTTTGTAACATACAATGTCCACAGACCTAGGACGCATAGCATCACAGAGAACCCACTCCCTGATTTCCTCAAACATATTTCCAGAGGTTTCACAATGCTTTCTGTCACAATCAATGATTTTAGGTACAGCACCTGTCTTTCGGGGAGGGGGAGATTCCAAAAGAATAAATATCCAAGACAGTAATTCACAATAAGTCAAGAGATAATGCAGTTATGACTACAAATACTTGGCTTGCCATTTCCTGACAGGTGCTCCTCTAATACATCTTATATCTAACAAATAGAACGTTGTCTTCCTCCTCCAAATCTTCGGCCGTACGTTGAGAAATCAGCTTCCAGGGGTGATTTCAGTAAGGCCTCTTCTGCCCCGTATGTAGCCTGCCCATTGCCGGTAGGACAATTATAGGGGGCGCTTCTTCAAGCGGACCACTAAAGGATGGGTTTCATCCTGGTTTGCTCCCTAAGGCTCAGCAGCAGGATTCCAACACTCTTACTGCAAGTGGAGAACATCTGACCACAGTATTTGAAACCCTTCCCCTTGGGTTTCAGATTCTTCTCCTTTTTAGAGTTTTACCTATACTTGTCTTCCACCTAAATATTATTACTAGAGGTGCTCAGAAATGGTGGGCTGAGGGACACACAATATTGTTGATTTCTTTTGCTTGTTTAATTCTCCCACCATTTGATTCACCCATGAGGCTCCTATTTGGTCTAGGCACTACATATGATTTTTCTCAAGTTAGCACTTATAACTGGGGGGTCTCCCAAACATCATTTCAAAAGGGGATAGCTTAATTCCTTTCTGTGGAGTACATCTCACAGACCAAAGTGCCAAAGGTAAGGCATTCACCCATTTAAGGTGAGTCTCAAGACACCCTTTGTCCTTGAATAGGATTCTAGTCACTTCAATTCTAGTTGCCTGGAGTTCCCCTGCTTTAGAATATCTGGGGCTCAGTCCTCTTCGCATTTCCAATGCTGCATAAGTTATCATGTCAGGGTAACTCAGATCATCTCGGGTTGCTGACAGCCTTTCTTCTTTGTCAGCTGTTTTTCCCTCTCCTGCTGGATCCGACCATCCAGATTGCGCAGATTCCCTCATATGGAATCTTTAATTCCTCTGAGCAAAGCAACCATTAGTTGCTTTTCCTTTTCTTTACTATTAAGAGTCTTATTTGAGCACAGACCTATTTAGAATCAGTCCAAATGTTTATACTTTCATTATGTGTCCCTTTTTTTGTGCTCGTATTAAAGCCCACAACATTTGTTATTTGAACATTAATGCTCTTAGTTCCTTGATCAGAAGAGCAATTGCATTAAAGACTTTAAGGCAATGTGGTTTGTTGCCACTTCCCTTTACTGGAGCCCTGACTTCCAGAGCTGTGCTGCCTTTTCTGTCCGCTTACAAATAGAAAGGTTTTCTCAAAGTTGGTAAGTTATTCTTACTTTAAATTTTTAAATGCCTGTTTTTGTTCCTTTGTCCAAACAAAGGACTCTTTTTCACCCCCCCTTTGTGGATTCAAAAATAAGGGCAAAATTTTGCATCCATTCCGTCCTGTCTTTAGGTTATTTTGTGCAAAATAGATACAGGCACTTTCTTTTCCAAATAGCCTCATGAGCATGTAAAACTATATATTATCTGTCTGTATAGACATTAACCATCTTCCCTTCTGATGGTCTTCTAACCAGGCATGGGATTCTAACTACCGATCCCTCCTCGTACAATTCTTCCGGCATGTCCCCTGGCCTCCCACTCTATCTAAGAGCTTCGGCGAGGGAAAAAAATGTGTTTCCTCTTGCCTTTTGAAGTTCCTTCTTCTCTGAGGTTTTGAGCCCAATTAATATATATCTTGTATGCTAATTCCACAAGTTCAGAGTTGCTGTTCGTGGCCCCCCCTTCTCGTCTTCTGTAATCTTTGCCCTAATGTCATCTGCAGAGTGACCAATGAAGATCAAATTGACCATTCACTTATTTTCTTCTAGCAATTCCCTTGGATCTTCATCCTGTTTCTGTTGATTTTGATAGAACTTCCCTAAGTTCTTAACTTTTGTTTGAGTCCTAACAAAACTAAGGTCCAATGGTTTTGCAGCTGAATGCAGCCGCGCGGGCAGTTATGGGAGCCTCTAGGTTCTCCCATGTAACACCGCTCCTGCACGAGCTGCACTGGCTGCCTGTCGTCTTTTGGGTGTGCTTCAAGGTGCTAGTTACCATCTTTAAAGCGCTCCATGGCACGGGACCTAGCTATCTGCGGGATCGCATTCTGCCTCATACATCCCTGCGACCGATTCGCTCCCACAGAGAGGGACTTCTCCGGGTGTCGTCCACTAGGCTGTGCCAGTGGGCAACGTCCAGGGGAAGGGCCTTCTCTGTGGCGGGCCCGACCCTCTGGAACGACCTTCCCCCCGAAATCAGAACAACTACAGACCTTCACTCCTTCCGACAGCTTTTAAAAACTCATTTCTTCCGTTTGGCTGGCCTAGGGTAATTTTAATTAATTTATAGTGTTAAGGGGTTTTAGGGACAGTTTTTAGTTTTTATAGATGTTTTTAGCGCAGGATATGTTTAATTGTGATTTTAAATTTTGTACTCTGTGTCTATTGCTTTTAATTTTCCTGTGCCCCGCCTCGAGTCCCTTTGGGGAGAGAGAGCGGGTTATAAATAAAAATTTTTATTATTATTATTATTATGAATGGACTAAGGTTCCCACTCTGGTTTCTTCAGAAACCATGTCCAGTCTGGATTTTTCTGCAAAGGCTTATTCCTGGTTCCCTTCACCAGGCTTCTTTTCTCTGGGATTTATGAAATTTCCATCAGACATAAATGACATGCATCTCATCTGGATTTCCTCTATAATAAGGAATTTGATTTTTCCAATTATATAAATTAGCCATTGAGAATAGAGCATACCTCACATCTTACGCTGCTCTCCCTCAACTCCTGGCAATAAAAATTCCTTTAGGGGCAATTTGAGTTTTTTGTCTCAAGTGCTCCTTTGGGCCGGGTTTGTGGTCCACTTGATCTGTCCCTTCGGTAACCTTTTTTCTTGGCTTCCTTCCTCCTGGCCCCACCTAATCGGACCATTCATTTTCTCTAACCAATATTTGATTCTCCCTTTTGTCTCCTACTTCTTCAGTGTCAACCATTTCATATCAAAGATACATATGTGGAGAGCACTGATGTCAGAGACTCTCTCTCTTTCCTTTTTTGTAAGACAAAAACAAAAAACACTTACACACATCAACAAAGACAAACACACGTTAAAACAGCACAGGAACTAAACGTTTCATCGAGACTCTCGGTTTCTTTTTCTCTTATTGTTCTTTTTTTCTTTTCTTCTTCTTTCCTCTTTCCTCGAGGTTTGTTACCCCCCTTGGTAACTGACTATGTCTTAGGGTTTTTTTCTAAGAGTGTTGTATTCTGTCCACCTTGGACTACACTCCTTACAACCCTTTTCTTCTTCTTCTTCTTCTTTGTTCGGGGGGGGGGGGTTCAAGAGTTCTGGGTTTCTGGGGTGTTCAGTGTCTTCTCTTTTGTATTTTTTTTTCTTCTGCTTGGATCTCCCAGTACCTTACTGGGCTATTTTTAAAGATCCAAACCTATAGAGGAACATGTATTGAAGAGGCGTTTGCCAAACACTTCTTTCACCACCCATGTTCTATTTCTAAGACACTGTCACCGACCTGGGGTGCCGGAATATCATGGTCGCCTTCAGGAATTGCGATGACTTAACCACCCACACAATTCTGGAGCCTCGTTAGGATACACCGGTTCCGTTAGGAAGTGGGTGCTATCCCGGGCTCAGGGGTGTGATCGGGCCCCCTCTTCCACTCTCACCGAGTAGGCCCTACCACAATTTCCTCAATACTTGCCTGCAGGCGTCTTCTTTTTCTTTTAGCCGGCATTATTTATTGACTTGTCCTAGGAGTTATTTATTGACTTGTCCTGATCCTGGTCCGGTCTTGGATCGGTCGTGTCCACCAAATGCCCGAGGGGGGCCATCTGCTTCCTCCCAGAGAATTGCTCTGTGGCGCCTGGAGGTTGGCTAGATGGCCTCGATCGGGCCCCGGTTGGTCGTGCCGTCCTCAGCGAAATATCGCTCCAAGTCCCAGCGGACGTCGCCATTATATTGCAGAAAAAGAGGCAAGATTTGGACTTCTCAAAATCAGGAAAAGTTTATTATGGCTGCCATAGATTCAGAAAGCTAGTTCAGGCTAGCATCCAAGAATTCTGAATTCCCTCCAAAAGGGAATACAAGGTTTTATAGTTTAGTTTTATCATGGAGATTCTTACTCTTTCTCTGATTGGTTAAAATGATCGTCATCAAAAAGAAAACCACAAACATCCTGTTTTTGCTAACCAGCCTCTATCTCGAGCAGGTGCAGCTTCTGCGGCTGCCGTTTCCTGTATCAAAAATGCTTTCTGCACCTTAAAAAGCATAAAAGTAAAAATGACAACATCCTCTAGTCTGACCCACATGAAACTCTGGAGGGCTGGAAGTGAGTGTGAATGGCCTCCACCCCCCTCCTCCCCAGTGCTTCCTCCCTCAGTTGGAGGCTTCCTTCGGCCTTCCAACAGTTGCAAGGGCTTTGTTTTTTATTTCTGCTTCCAGGTTGGTGCAGGAGGCTTTCCAGGGCCAAAATGGGTACACAAAGTCCAGGTTTTCCTGTTTTGGACCAGGCCATTCACACTCACTTCCAGCCCACCAGAGTTCACTGCTTCAGGGCAGAAATGAGAGCCTGTCCTGTGGAACCCACTGCCACTTGGGCAGGAAGGACAATGACAATGATGAAGAAGAGGAGGAGGAGAATGAAGAGGCTTTGCAGGAGCCGGCAGGGAGCAGGTAAGGTGGGGCTGGCTGGGGAGGGGGCAATCGTGGTGCTTAGGGGGCAGCTGCCCCATGCTCCGACTGTGCTGGGGGGGGGGAATGAGAGGCCCTGCTTGAATGGGGAGGAATGTACCCACACACCCTGCCTCTCTGCTCAGGTGTCGCCCCCACCATTGGCAGCAGTTTCGGTGCCTTCACACACACAAAGACACACACACACACAATTGGACTGCTCTCTTACCCTCCCTGTCTCTCTCTTGCCCCATTTACTTGGAAGCTGCTCCATGAGACAAGAAGCCGAGAAACAAGAGAGGAGAGAGAGGTTTGCAAAGTCAGGGAGTCCTTGTTGCAGGAAGGGAGGAAGAAGCAGGAGGGACCTTTGTGGGTTGGGGAGGCCTTGAGGGTCTCTTCTATCACTAGGACCCCCATGGCCTTCCCCACCCTCAGATTCCTCAGGGGCACATTGGGATCCTTCAATTGGGAGCTCTTAGGAAAGGATCCCCTCCTTGTGGGTTGCAAACAGCTCTTTCCAGTGGGGGAAACAGGACAAAGCAAGTGGGGGGAAAGAGTTTCCTTTGCTCTATTTCCAGTCTGAAGGAGACCCCGTCCCACGTGGGACCACAAGGCTGCCCCTCCCAAATCATTCCACCACCACCACCACCACCCCGGCTCCCACCCACTGGCTGAGTGCAGGCCTTACCTTCGCAAGCCCCACGGACTGAAACTGCAAAGTAAGACCAAAGTTTTTGGCTGGCAGAGTTCTTCTGGCTGAAGGGGAGGCCAAAAACGAGATGCACGGAGGCCCCAAGAGGGGAAAATGGAGCCCTCTGCCTCAGCTTCTTAGCTCGGGCAAAGTGGAACACAGAGCCATGTCGCCTGACACACGCAGCCTTCCCCTGTACTCTTCTGGTGCACACGTGTGTGGGAAGATCAGCTGGCCTTTGCGTGCATGGCAGTGCCAGAGACTGGAAGAGCTGGTCTTCCTGAGGCAGGGCATAAAGCGAGTTTTAGACATAAGAGTGGAATGAGTTGGGGTCAGACTGGATGATCTTTAGTCATCTTTATTTTTACACTTTTTAAGGTACAAAAAGCATCTTTGAGACAGGAAGCTGGAACTCAGGAAATTCAAGGGTCAAACCACAAACACCTGCTTGTAAGTAGGTGGAGTCAGTTGGAAGTCCAAGTCCCTTGCAAGTCAGACAGAGGGCTTAACCACATAAATCAGAATGGAACTGGGGTTTCCTGCATGCTTCTCTGCCCAGCAATAAGGAGCTGAACCAATCAGAGAGGAGTTAAGTATTTCCTGTGATGCTGTCTTTGTCAAAGTATAAGAATGAGTGTTTGCTATCAGAAGACTGTTCAGAAGTTACATGCTGGCCTTTGTCTAGCTTTCTGAACCTGGCAGCCATAAATAAACTTTTCCTGATTCTGAGAAGTCCAAGCCTCGTTATTTCCTGCAACATTCCGGTTTCTGCCAATACATGAGTGCCAGCCAGCTGATCGTCCTGTGTTTGCTCCAGGGGTGGGTTTTAGCTGGTACGCACCGGTACGGGCTTACTGGATGGTGAAATTTAGCGTGCCTTACCATACCCGTTCTTCCGGAAGCCCCGTACCCTTCCCTGGCCTGCCCCCCACTCGCTCCCCCCACCTGCCTGGTTGCCACTCCCTCACACCATCCATCCACCCCATGCTTTCCCAGTCCCCCCACCACCACTTTCTTTGTCCACCCAGCCGAGGCTCCGAGGCTGCAGGCAGCCGGGAAGGTGGGGGGGGGGGTGCTGCCCGTCTGCCTGCCCCCTCCGGAAGCAACTGGGGAGGCCCTGGGATGGTCAGCAGCCCACGTGCCTCTGCCATGTGACCACTCTGGGGGTGCAGCAACAGGATGCGAAGGAGAGGCCATCCAGCAGAGGTCGGTGGGTTGGTGGGGAGGTAGTGCAGGGCTGGAGACGGCAGGGAGGCTGGACATCGAGGTCACCCTGGGTGCCTACCTGTGTGGCTGCTCCTTTGTGCCCCATTGCTGGCAGCAGTTGGCTTTCTCCTGCCTATCCTTCCCCTCCGGGCGTCCAGATGGGCCCTGGGTCAGTCAGCAGCCCCACACCCCCTCCATGTGACGGTCTGGGGGTGCAGCCAGGAAGGATTGCTGGGAGAATGCCAATTGCAGCTGGGAGGTGGGTGGGGTGCGGGTGGGGAGAGATTGTGGGGGTCTGGACTGGAGGTGGCAGGAAGGCAGGGGCTGAAGCAAAGTCCCCATACTGGTGAAAAAAAGAATCTCTCACCATCCTGGAACTGCGCCCTGGGAGAGACCTGGGAGCATCCCGGCCACCTTCGCCCTCGGCCATCACGTGCCTCCTTCCTTTCTCCACCCACCCAAGCAAAGAAAGGGGGCCACTAAACCGCCTGCTCGCCCTCATTCCAACCAGCCTTCCCCCTCCTCTCTTTCGGCCTGGGCTCTCTGGAGGGGGAGGGGAGGTCTCTCCCAGGACCTGCTTCCCTTACCTCACGGGCGCAGTTCCAGGACGGTGGGAGATTCTTTTTTCACCGGTATAGGGGGGCATAGCTTCAGCCCCTGCCTTCCTGTCACCTTCACTCTAGACCCCCACAATCTCTCCCCACCCGCACCCCACCCACCTCCCAGCTGCAGTTGGCATTCTCCTAGCAATCCTTCCTTGCTGCACCCCCAGAGCCTCCCATGGAGGTGGTGTGGGGGCTGCTGACTGACCCAGGGCCCGTCTGGATCCCCGGAGAAGAAGGATCAGCAGGAGAAAGCCAACTGCTGCCAGCAATGGGGCACAAAGGAGCAGCCGCCCAGGCAGGCACCCAGGGTGACTTAGAAGTCCAGCCTCCCTGCCGTCTCCAGCCCTGCGCAACCTTGGAATGCAGGTGAGCAGGCAGTTTAGTGGCCCCCTTTCTTTGCTCGGATGGGTGGAGAAAGGAAGGAGGCAGGTGATGGTCGAGGGCGAAGGTGGCCAGGATGCTTTATCCCACGCCTCCTTCCTTTCTCCGCCTGCCCGAATGAGCGAAGGAGGCGCCGGAGCCAAACTGCCCACTCACCCTCAAACCACCCCTCTCCCTCCTCTCTTTCAGCCTGGGCTCCCTGGAGGGGAGGGGAAGGGGAGGCTCTTTCCAAGACTCTTTTCCAAGACTCGTTCTTTCCTTCCCTCCTGCAGCTGGCAAAAGAGGCATTTTCACAGCGGAGGCTGAAGCACAATCCCTGTGGTCAGTTCTGTCTCTCCCTTCCCCAAGTAGGTCTCGTTGCTGCTGGAGCCACAGCCGGCTCTTGTCATCACTGAGAGCTTTCAGCAAAGAGGCTCCAGCAGCCATGGGACCTGCTTGGGGAAGGGAGAGACAGAACTGACTGCAGGGATTGGGCTTCAGCCGCCGCTGTGAAAATGCCTCTTTTGCCAGCTTGGAGGCTGGCAAAGAAGCCTCCATTTCCCTGTCGCTGCCGAACTCTCTGGGGCAGAAGGTCCCTCACAGCCAACTGCAATGGGATGCCAAGGAGCGGTTGCCCAGCAGAGCCGGAGGCTGGAGGTGGCAGGAAGGCGGTGGTCAAGGCTGCCCGGGGCACCTGCAATGTGACGGGGCAGCTGCCGGTGTGGGAGGTCGTCAGAGGCCCCCCCCTGCCCTGTGGCCAATTCGGGTCCCGCTTGAAGGAATGGGCACTGTCTCTTCCTGCCATTGAACCTACCACCCCCGTGAGCCTCTGCACAGAAATCCCCATTGTGGTTGATTCGGCTGGGAGGACGGACCCCTGAAAGCAGGGGTTTCTCTGCCACTGCTGGTCCAGCTGCTGCTGTCCGGCGCATCCATGCAAGAGAACTCCCCAGTGCGGCTCAGTTCTTGGATGTCAGAGAACTAAAGCAAGACTATCATCTCTCTCTCTCTCTCTCTCACTCCTTCTGTGTGTGAGAGAGAGGGGGGAGTGGGGGGGGGGGGAGAGGGAGGGAGGGAGAGAGGGAGGGAGGGAGGGAGAGGGAGAGAAGGAAGGATAGACTCTTTGGGGAAATATAATTGATCTCGGGATCCTTTCTGGATATAAGATAATGAACTATAACAACTAATTTTTCTATAATGTTGACATATTAAAGATTGTGGATGGTTTCATCCCTGTAAATATCAAAGGTATTTTTGGGTCAATCTGGATTCATTACAAAATTTCAAAGAATATTTCCCATTCTGGAAAATGGATTCAGAAGATGGAACTTCCTCCCTCCCTCCCTCTCTCTCTCTCTCTCTCTCTCTCTCTCTCTCTCTCTCTCTCTCTCTCTCTCTCTCTCTCTCTCTCTCTCTCTCTCTCTCTCTCTCTCTCTCTCTCTCTCTCTCTCTCTACCTACCTACCTACCTACCTACCTACCTACCTACCTACCTACCTACCTACCTACCTACCTATCTATCTATCTATCTATCTATCTATCTATCTATCTATTTATCTCTATTTACCTGCCTAGCAATCTCAGTCCAAACAGTATGAAACCTGATAGGGCCCCTGAGTTGATAAAATGCCTGTTCCTCTCCAGCTGTTCTTTTTATCCAGACAAACAAGGCACCCACAACAAAGCCTTCATATTGCGTGGATACAGGAGACAAAACTATGGGCCCCTCCCTTCATCCTTTTCCCTCCCCAGTTCAGAATAACCACAATTTCACAGCTTTGGATGGAAAGGGAAGGTCAAGCTGGCTCTCCCCTCAGATTAACCATGCAGCCCTCTTCTGCCAGCTGATCTCTCTCTTCTCTGGTGGAAATAAAGATGTTTATGAAGCCTATAAAAGGTGGAATAGTATGTAAATACAAGGAACATTTTCTTTCACAGAAGTGAAGTGTCTGTTGCTCAGTTGGTGGGTCTGCTTTGTAAGGTGCCACAACATCTAGTTAGGTCCACCTATTGTGTCCCTTTGGAAAGAAAGAAAGAGTAAGAGTAAGAAAGAAGAAAAGAGAAAGAAAGAGAAAGAGAAAGAAAGAGGAAAGGGAGAGAGAGAGAAGGAAGGAAGGAGGGAAGAAAGGTGGGAAAGAAAGAAAGGGAAAGAAAGAAAGAGGAAGGAAAGAGAATTCATGACTTCAATTTAGCCCAAAATTTTAGTTACTAAGCAAGAGTGTTACTTAGTGAGTTTGACCACATTTTACAAGTTGACCATGGCCAGCCAATCACATGACCACCAAGCCACACCCACAGGTCACATGGCCACTGAGCCACTCCCACAAAACATGCCACACCTACAGAAAAGGTTCTAAAATTGTTTGAAACCCACCACTGGCATGGGCGCCAGAGACAGACCTGCCAACATGCACACTGGGCAACTCCTCTTCCAGATCGCATCCCTGACAAGAGGGCTGAAAAGGTTCTCCCTCCATGTCTTCTTCCAAGGCAGGTTTTTCCAAGGCTTTATAAGGTGGTACCAATACTTCACGTGATTTGGATTCTCTCCTTCTGTTGATGCAGCCTAGGCTTGCAATGGCTTTTTTTGGCTGCTCTCACACATTCCTGGCTTACATTTGAGAGATTGTCCCCTAAGATTCCCAGATCCCTCTCACAGTTCCTGCTATTGAGCCAGGCTTCACCTGATCTGTACCTGTTCATTTGGTTCTTCTAGGCTCAGTGTAAGACTTTCCTTTTCTCTACACTGAATCTCCTTTTGTCAGATAGGCCCAGGGTTCAAGTCTATCCAGATCCACCTGGACCTTCAGCCTTTCTTCTGGGGTGTTGTCTATTCCTGACAGTTTAGTATCATCTGTAAATTTGATGAGATCCCCATCTGTCCCTCATCCAAATAATTGATGAAAATGTTGAAGACTAAAATGGAGCCTTGGGGTCCCCCATTGCTTGTTTCCCTCTATGTAGACGTAGTTCCATTGAGGACCACAGGCTGAGTCCATCTGGAGGTGATGCTGTCTCTCCCTAATATTTTTAGCTTACCAAGAAGTAGATGGTGGTTTACTTTGTCAAAGCCTTTCTAAAGTCCAAGTACATTATACTATGCGCACTGCATTTCGCTGGTCCACTAATTTAGCCATTTTTGTCAAAGAATGAAATAATATTTATTTATAATCTGTTTTTGGATCCTTCATTAGTTGAAGTAAGTTGTCAATATCTAGACTGAATAAGAAGGGTTCAAATATGCCTCCTTCCCTTCCTCCTTGGGAAGTATCAATCCATCTTCTCGTGGCTCCATTGAGCCCAAACCTCCGTCTCAAACAAGGACCTGGAGAAAGAGCTTGGATCAGGGCCAACAGGCTGAGCTCCATTTTGAAGACAATCAATTTCCCATTTAATATTTCTCTGTTAATTATGACAAATGCTGAACTAACATCTAGGAAGCGAGCAAACCTTTGTTTACTTTGCAGTTAAAGATGAAATATTTTATGTCAAATTTGTTACTAATATTATATTATTAACATGCAATATTTATTATAAAATCAGCCACAATATCTGCTAGTCTATTTTGCCCATAATTGCTAGAACCCTTTTTATTCCACTTTTTAGATAGATAAAATGCTACTTTTACGAACTTTAATCCGACTGGATAGGGCAGGCATTACTTTTGTGTGAAAATGAAGATGCCAATTGAGGTCCCAACAACCAGGGATATTTTTTGATCAGTTAAATAGTTGGTAGAATGTCTTCTCCATGGATTGTATTGCTTGCATTTCAGGCCTTTTATGATTAATCTCAACATGAACGTAACGGGGTAAAATATTGACATTTTGCTAAAATGGAGAAACGCAGCTCTTGAATTCTATGGAGAAGACATGATTGCATCTATTGCTCACCCACCACCACCCACCCCTCACTTTACCAGAGGGACAAAAACACACACAAACCTGTGGGACTTTGTAGGTGCCTCCTAATGTGGATGCCTGGATGGAGATGTCCCTTTTATCTCCATCAAGAAGAGCCAGAAGGTTCTCCTTCCTTCCACAGCCGTAGTTGGGGACATTGGCTTCTCCAGTGGAGAGAATGTCCAGCAAGGCATCTGAAGTGCGGAAAGTGCTCCAATAGTTGTTATGGATGTTGTAGCCCAGTGTGAAATTGTGCAGGAGCCGGGAATTCTTGTTTACCGTTTGGATGTTGAAAATCAATGTTAAGCCATATTTAAAATCATGAACATCCCTATTGTAAAAAAGGGGTTATTTTAATCAACAGCAACAACAAATACTTTTTAAAAATATATATAACCCTCCATAAGCCTCCTGAGCCTTAACCCAACATTGATTCAAAACCAATGATCAGTTATACAAATATGGAAATGGGCTGAGGGACAGAAACTACAACTGATTCCACCACAAGTAATGAATTAAGGATGGAACTGAGAGAAGAAAATAATCTGCAGCCCTTTCAGCTTTTTTTTTCAGGCCTATTTTTGGGTTTGAGTTTCTTTCACAAAATCAGACAAAAGAGAGAAGCCATGGAAATCAAAATCATTGAGGAAATTAAACATATCCCCCAATATAGGAATAAATGAAAAATAAAAAACAGGAAAGAAGGAGAGTGTTAGAATGGAAGGAGGGCAACTCCATCACCCTGAATGACTTACAGATCACGGAAAACAAACTGAAGAGAAGGAGCCACATTGAAAAGCAACTTTGTGTGCAATGTTTCCTCTCCAGTGGTGACTATAGCAATGAGATGGTCTTCTGGGCTGTAAAAGCTCTGTGGTTGTTTTCCATTCTGGTGCTCCAAATTCTGCGGGCATTTCATCCTCAGCTTCCCAGAGACTGGATGGGACACCAGCAGCATCAGAAGCAGAAGCAGGAGGTCCATCAATTCATGGGGTGAATCAATGAATCCCTTTCCTGTTTCTAAAGAAGAATGAGAAGAATTCAAAGGATTCTAACAAGGTGGAAAGTCATCCAGTGTCTTTCCTGATTGAAACACAGAGAAACACTCAGCTTCACCTGGAAAGGAGAGAGATGGACATTCAAGAGCACAGACCCTGCCTGTCCCAAAACTCCCTATTTCTCTGCCCAAAGTCTCCCCTGGAGGATTCGGCCAAAGAGCAGAGCTGAACCTTTGATCATAATTCTCCCTCTCAGGAGGGATCCCTGGAGAATTCAACCAGTTCTTGGACTCAAAGGTTGTTGGGAAATTCTCTGGAGGGAAATGAAAGGGAAATAATCCCCATGTGGCTCATAATAACAGGGGCAGAGATGGAATTAAATCCATCATCTAAATTTGAGAGGTTTGGGGGCCTCCATGCTTGAAACTGGCCCCAGAGGGAATTCACGGCCATTGTGGCTGAAGACAAAAAGAAATGTGACATTTATTGGCATAGTGATTAGAGAGAAAAATCCCAGAGGCCAGTTAATGCTGGAGTAGGTCACAAATCTGAAGTAGCTGCCTGTTGATGTGGAGCCAAAATTGACTTTATTTTGAAAGCTAATGCTCAAGGGCATCATCACAAAAGGGTTGATGAAATAGTGCAGTCAGTTTCTAAGAACAACTTTAGTGAAAAAGTAGTTACCAGAACTTTGCAGAGCTAAGAAACACACAGAGAGGGTAGAAAAAAATGAATGAAAATAGATGGAGAAATCAAGGCTGCTTCTCACCCTATGTGAGGAAAAAAGGGAGGGAGGGAGGGAGGGAGGGAGGGAGGAGAGGGAAGGAAAGGGAGCTCAGGGCCCTCCTGTTGCAGATGAAAAAGCTGATCTGCAAAATCCAATTTCCACCTTCAGAGACCTGGGAATGCAGAAGCCCATATCCCATGTTCCCCTGCCACCCTGTCCCATGCAGAGACCAGGCAAGGGGGCTCTTGCAGGGATGCCAGACAGGACTCTGCCTGGCTGAGTGGGGAGCCCCTCTTGGGAGGAGGAAGCTGGGGAGCCTCGTGTTGAGGAAGGGAAGCAGATCTGCAAAATCCACCTCCAGGTTCCATCTTCTGAGGAAGGGAAGACTATATTGTTAAATCCTCAGACTTACGATCATGCCAGTAAGTCTGGTGAACTTTAAATTACCGCATTCCTGAATGGAGCAAACAGCCGCGTCTGATTGGCTAAGACGCAGCTGGCCGGATTCTGTCTAGTTAACTGAAACAATGTTGCAGTTGCCTTGCTAAAGGTTTCCCGCCTAAGAGCTGTATATAAACGGCTGTCAGGCTGGAGATCTTTGCCTGTAATGATTCTTGAGTACTTGGAGATAGTTGTTAATAAATGTTGCTTGTTTGACTATGCCTGAGTCGGAATCCTTCTTCAACTTAACACTGGCGACGAGGATGTGATTCAGGCTTAGTCTGTAAGACCGCAACGGGGAACGAAGCATCTACTGTCCGCGTGCCTAGCGCCCACCACAGCCTAACCATGACTACGATGCCACAGTTCACACCGTTCGACCCCATGAAGGAACAATGGGCCTCCTTCTTAGCACGCTTCGAGTGCTTCCTGATAGCCAACGACTCCGGCGAGCTCGCACCAGCAAGGAAGCTGAGCCTCTTCCTCGATTGCGGCGGTCCAGATTTATTCGCCACCGCGCGAACCATCACAGCCCCAGCAGAGGTGCACGAAGTTCCATGGGACGATCTCCTGGGCCGCCTGAGAACACACTATGCACCTGTGCCATCACGCATAGTGCACCGCTATGCGTTCAGACAATACGTGCAACAGCCAAAGCAATCTGTAGCCGAGTTCCTCCAGAAGTTAAGAGCTACAGCGATTCCTTGTGAGTTCCCCGCTGCCTTCCTGGAGGAATCGCTGTTGGAACAGTTCGTATGTGGCGTCAAGGACATCCGCCTCAAACGCCGCTTGCTCTCTAAAACTGTTTTGACTCTGGAGCAAGCGGTGGAAGAAGCCCACGCGGCGGAATTGTCAGAAATATCAACATCTGACATGGGCCGCGCTCATCCTCCCCTCTTCCCCACACCGCGGGCCTGCCTAGTGGATGAAATAGCCCCGCTAGATGAAATGGAAGAAGAGGAGCAAGGGGCATGCATGAGGGTGACTGGACACCTGCCCCGCCGCTCATTCACACCCCAGCCAAACTTCGGAGCCTGCCTGGGCTGTGGAGGCGATCACCAAAGACCTGACTGCCCCTTCAAGGCATCGGTTTGCCGTCGTTATGGCAGGAAGGGCCACCTGGCAGCCGTGTGCCGTGCTGCCGCTCCAGCAACCGCACCAGCAGCCGCCTCAGCCAACAGGCCACCTCCACCGCGCCAACAAACGGCACAAAAAAGAGCAAGACGCCGCCCGCCATAGCCGACCTACTGCTTGTGCGCTGCTGTGCGCCTAGGAAAGTATAGGGGCACCCCAGTTTCCCTGACCCTACACCCTCAGGTTGCTCCTGTCCGCTTGAAGGCCCGCAGGCTGCTGTTCGCGCTGAAGCCCAAGGTTGAAGCAGAATTAGATCATTAGTGGCGCAGGGCTTGCTCGAACCCGTCGATCAGGCAAAATGGGAGACCCCGATTGTGGTCCCCATCAAGCCCGACGGGTCCGTCCAGATCTGCGCCGACTATGAATCGACGGTCAACCTCGGGCTTCAGGCGAACCCGTACCCGGTTCCGGTAGTGCAGGACCTGCTCCACTCTCTGGGGCAGGGACGCGTCTTCTCGAAGCTGGATATGGCGCAGGCCTACCAACAGCTCCCGGTGGATGACAAGGCTGCGGAGGCGCAGACTATCGTCACCCACCGAGGGGCTTTTCGCTGGCGCCGCCTCCAATCCGGCGTGTCCGTGGCCCCGGGGATCTTCCAGAGCCTCATGGAGCGATTGCTCCATGGGCTCCCTGGCATTGTACCGTACTTCGACGACGTTCTGATTGCTGCTTCCAGCATATCAGAACTCGCCAAGATGTTACGGAAGGTCCTCAGAATTTTCAGGGGCGCGGGTTTAAAATTGAAGGGTGGAATTCCTGGGCTTCATGATTGATGCCCAAGGAATTCACCCAACCCCCTCTAAGGTCGAGGCCATCCAAAAGGCCCCCACTCCTGCCTCCAAGACGGAGCTGCAGGCATTCCTCGGCCTTTTGAATTTTTACGCGCCTTTCATCCCCCACAAGGCATCGCTAGCCAAGCCACTGCATCGGTTGCTCGACCGATCGGCGGCCTGGCACTGGGGCAGCCGCGGGGCGCATGCGTTCGCGGCTGTCAAAGCCATGCTCACATCAGATGCGGTACTAGTCCAGTACCATGACAGGCTTCCTCTGATGCTTGCATGCGATGTCTCCCCATACGGCCTGGGGGCTGTCCTGAGCCATGTCTTTCCAGACGGGTCAGAAGCCCCCATTGCTTTTTATTCCCGGACAATGTCTCAAACTGAGAGAAACTACAGCCAAATCGACAAGGAGGCTTTGGCTGTAGTGTCCGAGATTAAGAAGTTCCACAATTACCTCTATGGGTAATTTCTGTTGTCACGGACCACAAGCCGCTCCTTGGGCTGTTGGCCGGTGACCGTCCGACACCCCCCCCATCCTGTCTCCCAGGATGACCCGTTGGACGGAATTCCTGGCGGCTGAGACTGTGCAGGGGGGAGAAGGGGGGCAGGGGAAGATAAGGGGACAACAGGAGAAGATCGGAGGGATCCCAATTCTGCAGCCAGGGGAGTTTCTGCAGAGGGGAGGGCGAGGGAGGGAGGGGGCAGCTCCCAAAGGCCTTGGAGTCAGAATCCGGCAGCTGCATAAGGGGAGAGAGAGAAAACCAGGAAGGATCCTCACTGACTTCTCAGGCTGAGAAAAGAGCTGGGGGGACATTTCTTCTTTCAGGGTTTCCAAAATGTCTTCATCTCACATTACAATCGAGTAGAACTAGAACATCTGGTGTGGGGGGGGGGTTTAAAATATTTTACTACCGCTTCAGTGGGTGTGGGTAGATGGGGTCTTGTGCCCTTGTGCGCAATGTCCACCTCCACCTCCACTGCAGCAGCTGCACAGGTGCCAACCCCATTCCCACCCCAATCCCAGGTGGCCGGGCGCTGCTGCCTCTTCGGGTGCTGGGATGCCTTCATGGCTTCTCCCTGGACCTTTCCTGGCCCTGCAGCACTCTCTGCACCCAGATTGACCACTTGTGGGAGCTGGCTAACTGGGGCTTCTCGGAGCAATATGCCACCCTGATCAGCCTGGCTTATGGCCCCCTCCGCAGCCCTCTCTGGGGTGACTCAAGTTGGCCATGCAGAGACTGAGGGAAGGGGGGCCAAGTAACAGCCTTGTTCTCTGCTTGGGGGCCAGAAAGAGAAGCTGCCTGTGAAGGAGCCCTCGAAACAAAATAAAGGTCCTCTGGTGACCCCCCCCCCCAAATAATACCAAGGTTCCTTCTGGAGAGGTCAGGCAGATGGGCAGCCTTCCCCCCTCCCTGGGCACCTGCAGCCTCGGAGCCTACAGCAACTCCCGGCCCTTGCACAGTGGAGGCCATGAACAACTTCTCACACTCCCAAGAAGGTTTTCTTAACTGTGCAAAGGCCCAGAGTTGCTCCAAGGCTGCAGGCAGAGGGAGGGGGGGATGCTGGCCCTCTTCCCTCCCCCAAAGAAACCTCGGAGGGTTTCAGCTCCTCTGCAGAGCCACAAGATCCGGAGTTGCCAGTCTCCAGTAAGATGTGCATCTCGTGGCCCAGCCTGCCGCCCCACACACACATTTCACCCCACTATGAGTATCTCTCAGCCATTGTGTGCAGGGGAAAACCTTATGCAGTAAAGAAAAACTTCCCAAGAGTGTGATAAATTGTTAATTAACTGACACTCACAAGAAGGTTGTCTTTACTGTGCAAGGTTTTTCCCTGCACACAACGGCTGAGAGAGGCTTGCAGTGGGGGGCAATTTGGGCCCACCCCCCACCCCAAGGCAAGGCCCACCAACCACAGTTAGATTGAATAAGCCAGGGGTTCCTCCCTCCACCGGCTCCACCCAAGATCCCCTTTGTCCTTTTGGAGTCCATCTGCTTTGCTGCCTGGGGAACAACCGAGCCAAACTGCTCCTTCCCAGCGGCCTCCCCCAACTCCCCGTGCCCCACTGTTAAGCCAACCGATAGTGGGCAACCAGAGCTGACTGGGCACAAAGCTGGGTTGACAATGAGCCTCCGAGGTCTCCCTCCTGCCTGCTTGCCCAGCGCTTGCTCAGCTGCCCCCTATGATCTCCCGGCTGGATTTAGCCACTCACTGGAGACTGGAAAGCGAGGTCCTCCACCTGCTTGCTTGCCCAGCACTTGCTCAGAGACCTCCTCCCTTCCCTCCCACCCACTCACCCCCAACATCTCCCCCACCCCTGCTGGGCACAGCCACTCAGTGGTTCTTTCTTCTGTTTCCAAACTAAGGCTCGGTTGGTTGGTTGGCTAAGTGTGGTTGGATCCTAAAGCTCCATCACTGGAGGTTTTTAAGAGGGAGAACTTTTTGGCTGCCAGCTGGCAAAGGAAGCTCTCAGCCATGACTGGGACTCCTGTGGCTCCCACAGGCTGAGTGGACAAAGGGAGTGGGGGGGGGGCTGCTGTGGCCTCGGTCTGGTATGAGCTCCTGGCCTGGTCTGGGGAGGTGGGGACTGGCTCACCCGGGCAGCTGCTGTGACAGTAAGGCTGGTCAGGTCCCATCCTGTGTGTTACTCCCCCCTCCCAGCTTTCGCCCATACCTCCATGCCATTTTCAGGCGTGCAACACACAGGAGATCCTAGCTGCAGTTTATTTGTGAGCAACATTGGCCAGGAGAGGCAGGGAGAAAGGCCAATGGGGCTCAGGAGTAAACTGAGGCTCCTAAGTGGGATCGAGCCAGGGGTGGGTTCTGGCTGCCTCTACTGCGCATGTGCAGAAGGCAAAAACAATATGGCCGAGAGAACCGGTTCAGGGGTGTGGCCAGCATGGGTCGTTGCAGGTTCCAGAAACCCAGGCTGCCAAGTTACTAGCAGTTCATGCAGGAACCCAGTTCTGATCTGGAGGTGTTTTCTATCAGGATTACAAGGGAGAAGATTTCTTCTTGATCAACTGAGGCTTTCTGGGAATCAGCCTGTTGTTTTCAAAGAGTTTATAGATCATCTTTTTTTTTCTCTGTTCATTTTATTTGTCATCTGCTCTAGAAGGTTCCCTATAATTGACCAACTATGTGGATTATATTTTCTCTATATTTTGATTAAAAAATGTAAAATCTTTTTCATTCACTCATGAAGATAATGGCAGTATTTGTATCTTATTTAACCATATTTGGAGATGAGACAATTGTAGAAGAAAGATTCAATGTGGAATAAGAAACAAAGTTTTCTGTTTTTCAAATTCCTGGATGTTCCCATTCTAGTTTCATCCCTTTCTGGAGAAGAATGAATATTGGAATATTTCCCACTATAAACTCTACTTGGACCAAAATGGAGAGATAAAAGCAGATCTGGTCATTTGGGGCTCCTTGATTCTCCCCAAGGAGGATCCCAGGAAAGAGCATCTGGCGTATTTTGAAAGAGAGAGATTTTCTATCAGAGAAAAGACTCTTTCACAGCTAAAGTTGCTCAATAAGGTGGGAGAAATTCTGGTGTCTTTTCTCTGTTTGCCAAAGCCTGAGGTCCCATTTCAAGTGGGCAAAGCCTAAAGCCATGATAGGGAACCTATGGCACGCGTGGCAGAAGTGGCACACAGAACCATCTCTCCTGGCACATGGAGCCATCACTAGTTGCTCTTCCAGATTCAGGTGTGGCAGGCAGCTGGTCTTCACACGCATTGGAGGGCCAGAAAGTGGAAGAGGAGCCACCAGGAAAATGATCTTTGTTTCCAGTGAGCACATGCGCATGAGCCACTTAGTATTTTGGTGTCTGCCGTGCATGCATGTGCAAAAACTACCATGGCAGCAGCCCTGCGTGCCCAAAGGCACAGAGAGGAGATCCCGGCCGTGGCTTCTTAGCAGAGCAGAGCTGTGGTCAGGGCTTCCCTCCGTCCCCACCTGAGGGGGCTTCTTGCGTGTCCCCAGCCCCCCAGCCCATGGCTCATCTGCGGTCCGAAGTACCTGGCCAGTTCAGCCACCCCAGAAGAGCCGGCTGGCCCTCACACATCCCCAGAAGAGCAGCAGCCACAGGGGGAAGGGCTGGAGCGACCAGGCAGCCAACCATCAGGTGGGGAGGGAGGGAGGGTAGCCCTGTCCTGTCCTTGCCACTACCACCCCATTGCCCCCACCACCACGGTGGCTGTCATGGTGTGGCTTCTGGCTGGGGTGCTGGATCAGCCAGGAGAAGGAAAAGCCCCCATGGGGGATGCGAGGAGCCTCAGGAGGGCTGGAGGAGAGTGCAGTTCCTCCCTCACCCTCCCACCTACAGGCTCCATGTCCATCCCAGCCCCCCCTTTCATCCAAGGGAGGGGATTTTGAGTGACACCCTTCTCTGAATGTTCACCTTTCTTCACCCTACTTGGTTCTCTCTCGCCTCTACCCCATAGCTTCCTCCCCATTGATTGCTCCCTCCCTCCCTCCCTCCCTCCCTCCTCTCTGTCTGTCTCTCTGTCTGTCTGTCTGTCTCTCTCTCTCTCTCTCACACACACACACACCAACCTGGGGAGTGTTCTAATTTTGTTCCCCTGAGGGCAAACCTCCCCTCCCCTCCCATAAACCAGCCCCAACTTGACCGGGGCAGCCAACCCCCCCCCCCTTTTAAAGGGCCTTTCATCTAATTACACAGAGCTTCCTAGAAATTGTCAGGCCTGTTTCTTCGTTGACTCAGGAAAGACCACACTTAGACATTATTTTGAAATGTTAAGGCTCCTTTTACTAAGTTACGATAGCGTACAGACCAAGTAAAGCTGAGAATGAATAGTTTAGGCACGAACAGAAAGTATTAAGCTTAAGCCCATCCCAATCCCCAAACCCCCCCTGTGCATTGTCCAATATGCAGCCATCTCCAACATCAGGTGGGCAGGTCTTCACCATCCTGGAATGCAGGTCCGTTAAGCAGGAGATAACACGAAACATCAACATTGTCCACCAGCAGAACACACTCATCCCAAACCCCCCACCCTCCCCGTTTCCATGGCAGCGAAGCAGGAACTAGCGAGACTGACATCCGGACCTCCTCCAGGAACAGCGGGAAATCCAGGGCAGCAATAGGCATACGAGAGGCTACACCTGAAAGACAAGAAGGGAGAGACAAAACAACGGAGAGGAGAAGGAAAAAGAGTCAAGGTTTGTGTGGATACTTGGCATAAAACTGGCGTACCAGTTTAGGAGCTTTGAGATGCTCTTTATCCACCCATTCGTTGTGAGAAGGGGGAAAATCTTTCCACATGACCAGGAACTGAGTTTTATTTCTGCGGATTCTGGAGTCCAAAATGTCTCGCACCTCATAATGATGATGACCATCCACCAAGGTAGGTGTAGGAGTATCAGGCAATCTTTTGCGGAGATGGAAGGTACGAGCAGGTTTCAGTAAGTGAACATGGAATACAGGGTATAGTCGCCGATAGGTCTTGGGGAGATCCAAACGGACCGACACAGAGCTGATAATTTTGGTGATCGTGAAAGGTCCAACAAATTTGGGACCCAGCTTCTTGCATTTTTGGGGGCTATCCAAATTTTTGGTAGATACATAAACCTGATCACCAACTTTGTAGGAGGGAGGGACTGCTCGTTTCTTATCAGCGTACAGTTTGTGCGAGTCATGGGCATCGTTTAAAGTTTTCCGGAGAACCGGCCAAACAGAAGATAATCTAGAGGACCATTCAGATAAAGAGGGAACCGTCGGCGAGTCGTGAGGCAGTTCGGGTATGGGTACAAAGTCCTGTCCGTAGATGATTTTAAAGGGGGTCATATTCGTACTGGAGTGAACAGAGTTATTATACGCAACTTCGGCATGTATGAGAAGATCAGCCCAATCATCTTGTTGAAAATTAATAAAGCAGCGTAAGTACTGTTCGAGAACGGAATTAACCCTTTCACAAGATCCATTCGTCTGAGGGTGGTAGGCGGAGCTTAAGCTTTGGGCGGAGCCAATCAGTCTCAAAAACTCCTTCCAAAAATGGGAAGTAAATTGGGTTCCTCTATCGGAGATGATGCGTTGCGGGACGCCATGAAAACGATAGATATGGGAAACGAACAGTCGGGCCAGAGATTTGGAAGAAGGAATTTTAGTACAAGGGACAAAATGAACTTGTTTAGAAAAAAGATCGGTAACTACCCAGATAACGGTATAACCCTGACTGGGTGGAAGATCAACTATAAAGTCCATTGAAATTTCCTTCCAAGGCCTTTCCGGCGTAGCAACAGACTGGAGAAGACCCTGTGGCTTACCCGGCGCACGTTTTGAAGCCGCACATACAGGGCAACTGGCAATATACGATTCAACATCTTTCTTCATTGATGGCCACCAGAACTGTCTCTTGATAAGATGAATAGTTTTAACGAAACCGAAATGACCAGCTAAACGTGAGTCGTGTGCGCGTTGCAAGACAAAAGGACGTAATGTAGCAGGAACATAGATCTTAGAACCAATCCAGGGAAGATCGTCTCTGGTAGTACAATCACCTGAATGAGTCGAATACCAATCATCAGTAAGTAATTCATCCTTAATACGAGCAATCAGGTCAGCAGGTGGAGTAGTTTGGACAGTAGTTTGGGCTATAGTAGATACTGGAGTAGCAGGTAAAGTGAGTGGTATTATTGGTTGTACTATGGTGAGCTTAGACACATCATATTGTGGCAATCTGGAAAGTGCATCAGCCATGAAATTTTTGCCCCCAGGAATGTATTTGAGGTGGAAATTGAAACGATGGAAATAGTAAGCCCAACGAAGTTGCCTTGGGGACAATTTCCGAGAGGAGGTAAGAGCTTCCAAATTTTTATGGTCCGTCCAGACCTCGAAAGGATGTGGGGCACCCTCAAGAAAATGTCGCCAAGTCATGAGAGCCCACCGAACAGCAAAAGCCTCCTTTTCCCAAATCGCCCAACCGCGTTCGGACGTAGTGAGTTTCCGAGAGGTGTAAGCACAGGGTTGTAATTGGCCATGTTGATTGAGTTGTAACAGGACTGCTCCTACCGCGACATCACTAGCATCCGCTTGAATCACAAATGGGGAATTCACATCGGGGTGTTTAAGAACAGGCTCAGCCGCAAACAACCGTTTAAGCTTTTCGAAAGCGGCCTGACATTCCATCGTCCATTTGAGAGGGGTTCCTGGACGAGGCTTGCCTTCTCCTTTTGTTTTCAGAAGGTTTGTAATGGGCAAGGCAATATCAGCGAATGACGGAATAAATTGGCGGTAAAAATTCGCAAATCCCAAAAAACTTTGCAATTGTTTACGGGTACGGGGAGGGGCCCATTCCGTCACTGCCTTGACTTTAGCAGGATCCATTTCAATTCCCTCAGAGGAGATACGGTAACCCAAATAGTCAATTCTTTCCTGGTGAAACTCACACTTAGAGAGTTTGGCATAAAGTTCAGCGGAACGCAACTTATTTAATACGGAGCGCACTAGTTTAACGTGCTCGTCATGTGTTTGCGAGTAGACGACGATGTCATCAATGTAAACAATAACTCCCTTGTAAAGGTGCTCGTGGAGAACCTCATTTATTAGTTGCATAAACACTGAAGGGGCACCTTGAAGACCGAAAGGGAGGACTTTGAATTGGAAACATCCGAGCGGACAGTTAAAAGCTGTTTTCCATTCGTCCCCCTCTTTGATTCTGACCCTGTAATAGGCTTCACGTAAGTCCAACTTCGTAAAAATCTTACCGGTAGCAAGGTGAGCAAGCATGTCCTTCATGAGCGGAAGGGGGTAAATATTGTGTTCACAAATGGTGTTGAGATATGAGTAGTCCTGTATTAATCTTAGAGTGCCATCTTTTTTTTCCCTAAACATAACTGGTGCTGCTACACGGGGCCTAGCTGGTTCAATGAAACCCCTTTGAAGGTTTTTATCGATGAATCTACGTAATTCCTCCATCTCCCGCGGGGTCATTGAGTACATACGAGGGTTGGGTAATTGAACCCCAGGAAGAAAATCAATTGAACAGTCAGTAGCCCTATGAGGAGGAAGGGAATCACAAGATCTTTCACTGAAAGCATCCTTTAGGTCCCAATATTCTTTGGGAATTTTCTCCTCGCCTGGTATGACCTCGGGTGATGGGAAATCCAATAAAGGTGCAGCAGATTCAATATGGGGGGGTGGGTGATGTTGCGGGGGTTGATCAGTTTCTGATGGAAGAGAGGTATGTTCCGGGAGGGACAAAGGAATGCGTACCCAACCTTCCTTCCAGTTTATCAGAGGATTCCATTTACGAAGCCAATTGACCCCCAAAATTACAGCATTATCGGCAATGGCAGTTACAATAAAGTTGATGGTCTCAGTATGGCCCGTGCCTATAGAAACATGAATTGGTTCGGTGATAAAAGATGCTGGGGTGCCCCCAGCTACAGAACCATCCATTTGGCAAAAGGCTATGGGAGTTTTCAAGGTTTTAAGGTGGAAACCCATTTTAGACACGATGTCTTGGCTTATGAGACATTTTGAGCAACCAGAGTCAATGAGAGCCTGCACATTGCATGTACGTCCAGTAGATGGAGCTAAAAGCATTAAATTAATATAAAGGGGCCCGGAGCGATGACTCACCAGGTTGTCGTCAGAAGAGTCTGAAGACGCTTCCCAATCATCAGGTCCTGGGGAGGGCTGGTCAGCAGAGAGGTTGATGGGTTCCATCCCACTCATAGCCGGTTTGGCGCGCACAGTTGGCGTCCTAGGCTGTTTCCAGGCCAAGGAAGAAAGTGGGCGTGGAGGTGGTTTTGATCGGCATTTGTCTGCCCAGTGCCCCTCCTTCCCACAGCGATAACAGCTGCCTGAACGAGGCTGGGTTGTTCTCCCCTCCCCCTTTTGCATTCGTTTCTCCCTCGCAGGGGGGTGAGATTTGGGGCTATCTTCCTGTGTTTTTTTTTCCAAACGGACTGGATCCTGCAAGTGGGCATGATCCAATTCGACATCCGAAGCTAGATCTATCCAGTCATTCAAAGTTTCGGGGCGAAATCTGTTCACACATGTTTGATAAATATCTTTATTCAGCCCTTCAACATAAATGTCCATTAGGGCCTGTTCACTATAACCAATCATAAACACTGATAGCTCCTGAAAAATCTGCGTGTAAGCCTGAATAGACATGTCCCCCTGCTGCAAACTTTTTAGTTTCATTTTTGCTTTCCTCTCAACACGGGGGTCTTCAAAACGCCTTCTAAGAGCATTCATGAAGCGATCGAAATCGCGCAGTGCCGGTGAGCGGCAATTATGCAATGAAACCAGCCAATTAGAAGCTTGATCTTCTAGGGTCATAGATACAATTCTGATTTTGATTTCATCGTCCATATCAGCTGCGTAAAACTGCATGTAATTATCGACGTGAATTAGAAAAAACGCCAGTTTGTCGGCACTTCCGTTGTATTTCACACCCAAAGGAGGCAGTTTCGCAAGCCGGCGGGGGTTAATGGGGTTGGCTTCCCTTCCGGCCTGAGGGGGGGGGGAGGGAGTTGCTCTCCTGCTGTGCCTGGCAGAAGCCGCCTCTCTTCGCAATTCCCTGCCGGCTTGAGGAGGGGGGGATGGTGTTGAAGCTCTGCTTCGTCTGCCCGGAGCTGCCTGTGAACCTCTTGGCTGTGGGCGATCCGCCTCCCTCCCCCAGATTTTTTCCAGGGCTAATCTTTTCTCATCTGCCTGGCGGAGTAAGTCCTGAGCCATCTCCTTTAGTTCCCTTTCTTCTCTTAAGAGCTCCGGAATTTCTTTGGGGAAAGTCGACGTCTGGAGACGTTTACCCCACTCATTCCTACCCCTTCAGACCAACGTTTAGGTTTGACTGATTCTTCAGCTGGCAGATTTAGATCTAGGCCAGCCAAACCTTCCATCACTGACCTGATCCCTTCAGATTGAACAGGAGGATGCGATGCTTCAGCTCCCAAAATTGTTTCAGGCAAGACCTCTACCAACGGAGGCTCCTCTTGTGAAGGGTCCGACATCAGGGCAGGTTTTTGGTTTTGTTGATTCTCAGCTTAATGTCAGGCCTGTTTCTTCGTTGACTCAGGAAAGACCACACTTAGACATTATTTTGAAATGTTAAGGCTCCTTTTACTAAGTTACGATAGCGTACAGACCAAGTAAAGCTGAGAATGAATAGTTTAGGCGCGAACAGAAAGTATTAAGCTTAAGCCCATCCCAATCCCCAAACCCCCCCTGTGCATTGTCCAATATGCAGCCATCTCCAACATCAGGTGGGCAGGTCTTCACCATCCTGGAATGCAGGTCCGTTAAGCAGGAGATAACACGAAACATCAACATTGTCCACCAGCAGAACACACTCATCCCAAACCCCCCACCCTCCCCGTTTCCATGGCAGCGAAGCAGGAACTAGCGAGACTGACAGAAATGCTCCACTTGGGGGGATTTGGGAAGGGGGGAGACTGAGAGGGAGGGTAGGGGTGGGGTCAGCCCAGTTGGGGGCTCTGCAGTGACCCCTCTGCCAGACCCCACAGGGGAACTTTTGAGGGGCTTCCCTGGAGAGCCGGCAGTGCCCACCTTCCATCCGAACAACAATTGAAAATGTCAAGTTGTGATCTGAAGGAGCAGAGAAAGGGGGGGGGGAGAGAGAGAGAGAGAGAAAATTGAGAGAGGAGAGAGAGGAAGGCAGGGAGGGAGGGAGACAGAGAGAAAACACACATGAGGTGCTTTGATGGCCAGTAATAAATGGACTTGAGGGTCTCGGAGGGTCTGCGAAGCCAAGCGAGGCTCCCCCACAGCCTTTCAAGAAACAGCCTGGTTTCTTGTTGCGCCTTTGTCTTCTCCAAGGTTTAAATTACATAGCAGGGCAGTTCCCCCCCACAATTTTAGATTGTGTGGAACGCTCCTCCCCTCCCCTCCCCCCATAAGCTGGTCCTGCTGGGTCCTTCGGCCATGGGGACCATCAGACCCGCATCCACCAGCCCCCATCTCTGCAGCTCCTCACACATGGAGACTCTCCTTTGGATGAAGTGGGGGGAGAGGGGGGGCTGTGCTGGCTTGTTCCAAGTCCGGGAAGGGATTCTGGCTTTCCAGTGGAGGGAGGGGGCATTTCCCACCCAACATTCTCTCCCTGTCCAGGGCTGCAGAACCGGATCCTCAGTGGGGACGTCCAGCCACCTGGACAGGGATCAGGTGGGCAGGCAGGGAAGCACAAGGACCCCCGAAATCTTGAACTGGCACATGTGCACCACGCAGCTGGTTTTTGTTCACACATGCATGCCAGAAACAGTAGACTACATGGCTGGTGCGCATGTGTATATCAAAAACCAGATGATTACCAAGTTTTCAGTGTGTGCGCACGCATGCACCCATATTGGCACTTGGGGGGCCAAAAGGTTTCACCAACTCTGTTCTAGTCTATTAAGTGGAAAATTCCTTTATTGCAACATGAAATTCCAAAAGCAAAAGGGAGGAAGTAAATGAAGAATCTGCCAGTTGTTGTACCTCCTGCATCTGTTTAGAAGGAGTCAGAGGTTTCCTATCTACCTCAGTGAAGACCAGAGGCTCCTTGTCTCCATCCATTTCTCCCTCCGTTTTCCATGGACGGAGAGTCCTAACATCTTTTCTTTGGCCTTCCTTGTTCTTCTGCTCAGTCCCAGTTTGCTGCTATGACTTCCTTGTCCGGAGGGGACCTTCTCCACTCAGGAAGGTGGGTCATCCTGAGGAAAATGGGAGGCTTTGTGGAACTGGATCCACCCAGAACGTTTTCATGAAAGTGCAAGTTAAATGATAGATCAAAGCTCACCTGGTTTTTTACAATTATTTTCAACCTGCAGAATTTCTTATCCAAAAGGAAGTAAATCAAAAAGACTTTGAAGGAGGGGCTGGGAAGAGATGGGAGGAGGGGGTGGCAGACTGAGCAAGCTTTACTAACAGCAGAGGAAATCTCTCTCCTGCTTCTTAGTTTGGACTTGTGCTGCTAAGTTCACCTTTCTAGGAACACCTGAGTTCTTTGGAACTGGATGGATTGTGTGAGGTCCACCTTCTGAAAGACCTTTCAATTCACTGTATATTGGATCCTCCCCTTGAGGATCACTGAGAAGGAGTCACTGGTCCATAATGTGGTGCTGTGGATAAGTATGGGAGGAACTCATTACACAAATATTCTGTCAGTCATGTAGATCAATCAATCAATCAATCAATCAATCAATCAATCAGAAGAGAGATGGAAGGGACCTTAAGAGATCTTCTAGTCCTACCCCTTGATCAAAGCAGGAGGCCCTATACCATTTCAAAGGAGAGATTGTTTAATGAAATTGTTAAGAAATACTCCTTGCAAAATGCCTTTATCTGAAAATGCTGTTATCTGAAGAAGGTATTTTCTGTAAGATAAAAAGACAGAATATTTTTTTTTAAAATACTTTTTTGCTTTCACAGATACAGAAAAATGCACCAAGTGTCCATATGATAAATATCCAAATGAGAACAGAGTCCAATGTATCCCCAAAGTTATAACCTTCCTGTCTTATGAGGAACTTCTGGGCATCATCCTGGTCTCTTCTGCCCTACTATTGTTTTTAATCACAGGCCTTGTTTTAATCCTCTTCATTAAATACAGAGAAACTCCCCTTGTCAAAGCCAACAACCGGAACCTCTCCTACATCTTCCTGGTCTCCCTCCTGCTTTGCTTCTTGTCTTCTTCTCTCTTCATTGGTCAACCAAGGAAAGCCACCTGCCTTCTCCAACAAACGGTTTTCAGCATCATCTTCTCAGTTGCCGTTTCTTCTCTCTTGGCCAAAACCATCACGGTGGTGCTGGCTTTCCTGGCCACAAAACCAGGAAACCGAGTGAAGAGATGGTTGGGGAAGAGCTTGGCCAACTCCATCATCCTCTCTTCTTCTGCTGTCCAAGTGATCATCTGCTCCATCTGGCTGGGAGTTTCTCTCCCCTTCCCTGACTCTGACCTCCACTCCCAGCCTGGAGAGATCATCCTGCAATGCAACGAAGGGGCTGTTGTCATGTTCTACGTCATCCTCAGCTACATGGGCTTCCTGGCTGCCATCTGCTTCACGGTGGCTTTCCTGGCCAGGAATCTGCCTGGGGCCTTCAACGAAGCCAAGCTGATCACCTTCAGCATGCTGGTCTTCTGCAGCGTCTGGGTGACTTTTGTGCCCACCTACCTGAGCACCAAAGGGAAATACATGGTGGCTGTCCAGGTCTTCTCCATCCTGGCCTCCAGTGCTGGTCTGCTGGGCTGCATCTTAATCCCCAAGTGCTACATTATCCTTCTGAGGCCAGACCTGAACACAAAGGAGCATCTCACAGCCAGAACAGATATAAAAACATGAGATGTAACACCACATTATTTAAAGAATTGGAAAGATTCCTTTTACTTGAAAGAAGACATTATTTCCACTCTTAGAGGCAGGAATCAGAGAAAATGAGACGTGTATATTTCTATATGGGAAATGTTTGAATGACTGGAATTCTTGTATCTCCCTGTTTATCACAATAAATCTAGCTACAGAGAATAGCTCTGTGAAAATCATTCAGAGGAATTTAATGTTTGGCAACTACCAATGAAACATAATTTGAGCAATATTTTTCATTGACAGTGGCTGAAAGTGTATGCTGAAGGTGATCAAGGTATTTTTCGGACTATAAGATGCACCTAGATTTAGAGGAGGAAAACAAGAAAAAAAAGGTTTTGGCCTCCGCTTGTCCCATTTTTGCCTGGTCACCAGAAGCACACGGCAGGCCTGTTTTTGGCCTCCAGAACCCTCCATGCATCCTGCTTTCACCAAGAAACAAAATTGCCTATTTTTGGCTGCAGAGTGCCCGTATTCAGCCAATAAGGCACACTGACATTTTCACCCACTTTTAGTGGTGGTGGTGGGAGTGCATTTTATACTCTGAGAAATACTCTATGTGTGTGAGTGAGAGAGAGATTAAGATCCTAAGAGGTCAGATGGGAGCTGTAGGAGCCCTGCTCTAACCATGTTGCTGGATCATCTCCAGGAGAAGCCATGGAATGGCAGAATGACCTGGAATGCAGGGATTGCATCTCCATCACTATTCTCCATCACTATTATGTCCTTCTTTCTTCATTTCCTGATAAAACCCCTTTCACAGAAAGCATCAACTGGAACAGCTGTCTGAGATTTCACTTTGGGTTTGTTATTATTTAAGTATTTACCATTTAGAAATCCCCTCATCCAGAGAATGAAAATAGCAACATCTAATCTGTCCCTTTAATTTCCCACTCTGATCATGTGTCCATCAAGCCTCTCCCTGCTTCTGTCCCAAGTGGGCTTGTGTGTGTGAAGGGCTGGAAAAGAGGCCCAGGGGAAAAAGCCCTCCAGACTCTCTCCGGGAGGAGGTTGAGGGGATCCTGTGGGGAGGCAGCCTCTTCCTTGACCAAATGCTCTGGATTGTGGCCTGAGAGCTCAAGGCCTCCTTTTCATCCAGGTCCAAGAAGGGAGGGGAGGGGGAGTAAGGGGAGGGAGGCATCCAGAGTTCTAGCAAGAGGCACCCATGGAAGGTCTTCTGCTTTCCAATCACAGAGATGGTGGGTGGATCTGGAGTCAGCCTGAGGTCTCAGAATGGATTCTGGTTGCCGCTCGGATCCCTTTGAAAATCCCATGTTAAGCAGGTAGAAAAGGTTTGATGGACCAGACCGAGGTCAGTCTAGAATCCACGCTGACCCCCCAGGTGCCTCTGGTCTGCCCACAAACAGGGGGGGGGGGGGTTATCACTTGGCCCAAGCCCAACGTGGAACCAGGTAAGGGTCCAGACAGTTCCCAGGGGTTCCCTAAAACGGCTTGTGAATTGTATGAGTGGTTATGAGAACCCGCTGAATTGCCTCGGCCTGCCTCCGCCCCACCCTCCCCTCCTGAGGGTTTCCCGCTCCCTGAGAAAACGACCTGTCTCAAGATCCCATGGATCACTTTGATCAGGCAGTGGAATCCCGCTGGTTCCCTCTCCGTCAAGCGAAGTGATCATGGAAACTCTGCAGAGCCCAGACTGGGGCTTCCTCGATGCTCGGGATTGGGTGGGTACAGAAAGGAGCAGGACCAATGAGAAACCTCCCTTCCTCAGCGTCATCGGTCTCCGGCCAGAGTCTCCCTTGATTTCCCCAGTGCAGGGAAGGAGTCCCAGTTGGTTCTTCAGGCCAAGATCCCCCCTCCCACTCCCCCGCTCTCCCTCCGCAGAACTGGCTCCCCTCCTTCAGCTGAAGCCCCCAAGGACTCTGGCCGGAGACCGATGACGCTCAAGTAGGAAGAATTCCCATTGGTGAATGATTCTGGCCCGGAGATCCCCCCCCTCCGAAATCCGAGACAAACGCTTCCCCCCATTGCAGATTCCCCCTCTGGGGTTGGGCGCATCAGGGGAGACACAGGCAGGCGCTGCAGAGCCCAGAACGGGGTTTCAGACGACGCAATGCCCGAGAAACGCCGGATGTGCAGAGAAATGCAGGCTACAACCAGCGAATCGCGTTTTCCCAGAATTCGACGAAGCCCCAGCGGACCAATAGGAATTCTCCCCACGTTAGTATCATCAATCTCCGGGCAGACTCTCCCATGACTTCACCTGATGGAAGAGTTTCGTGCCGAGAGAAAAGGGAGGGAGGGGGAATATATTCAGTCGGGGGAGGGGGCGCAGTTCAAGGGGGTTCATACCAACCCTGGAGGGGAGGGTGGACTTCCTTTTGCCCTCCCCCCCATCCAGCATGGAGTGGGTCTCTCTCTCTCTCTCTCTCTCTCTCTCTCTCTCTCTCCATCCTTGGGAGCGCCCCTCCCCCAACCCTGTGGGGTCCCTGCCCCTCCCGGAAGCTTCTGCCTTTGATCCCTTCCTGGCAAAGGGGCTGCCGGAGGGCCGCTTGTACCCGCAGCGCTGTGGGCTTTTCTGACCCACCGCAAATAACAGCTCGAATCTGGGGTTCAAGAGTCGCTGTTGTGGCGGTTCTGTTTGGCGGTTCTGAATTGGGGGAAGGAAGCGTTGATCTGGGAGTTTGGCGGTGGGAGGGGCCAGAACCAGCGGCAGCACCAATGGGAATTCTTCCTGCTTCAACGTCATCGGTCTCTCTGGGCAGAGTCCTTTGGGGCTTCACCTGAAGGAAGAGGGGATCCTTGGCAGAGAGAGAAAGGGAGAAATTGGGAGGGGGGATCCGTTCGGTATTGGAGGGGATGCAGCCAAGCGGGGGAGGACTCATGGCCTCCCCAGACGGGACCCTATATATATATAGGGTCCCGTCTGGGGAGGCCATGAGTCCTCCCCCGCTTGGCTGCATCCCCTCCAATACCGATATATATATATATATATAGATATATATATATATTGGCTGATATATCAGGGATACCAGATAGCTCAAGGCATAGAGAGCTTGCCTCAAATGCTGGAAAGCCCTGGTTCAAATCCCAGTAGAAGGAGTATGGCCAGCTGAAGAAATGGATCCATCCTGGTCTCTTTATTTTCAGCCCTTAAAAATCTAACATATATATATTATATTATATTTATTACATTTGTATACCGCCCTATCTCCCTGACAGGACTCAGGGCGGTGCACAGAAAATAATAAAAGCAACAACAATAAATACAGTAAAAATATTAAAAATAGATTAAATTTGAAGCCCGTGCTAAAATTGTAATTAAGAACCCTTACTAAAATCACATTTAAACTATGCCAGGCCGGCCACATGAAATAAGTGTGTTTTTAATACCCGGTGGAAGAGGCGCAGGTCTGTGATTGTACGAAGGTTGGGGGGCAGGTCATTCCAGAGGGCGGGGGCTGCCATAGAGAAGGCTCTTCCCCTGGGAGTCGCCAGCCGGCATTGTCCGGCAGACGGCACCCTGAGGAGGCCCTCCCTGTGGTAGGGGACAGGTCGAAGGGAGGTATGTGGTGGGAGGCGGTCCCGCAAGTAACCAGGTAGTAGAGTTTAATCTTTATTGTCATTGTACAAAATAAATGCAACGAAATTGGTTGGGATCTTGAGACTTGGTTTTTGAGCAGAACCAATGAACTCCACTCCACTCCTTTCCTTCCGCTTTCTGTCCTTCTTCTATTTTCCTTTTCCATTTCCTTTCTTTTCTTTCCCCCTTTATTCCACACTTCTCCTTTCCCTCTCTTTTCCCTTCCTGTTTCTTCACTAATTTCATTTTCTTTTTTATGCCATGATAATCTTAATAATAACAACAGAACAACAACAACAGTAATAAGCCTTTTGTTTTAAGAGCACTTCTCTCTTTCTCTCCCCTCCCCTTTATTTCGGACTTGAGATGGGAGGGGCCATAACAAGGGTCAGCACCAATGAGAAATCTCCCTGCTTGATCGTCATCGGTCTCCAGGCAGAGTCTTTTGGGACTTCAGCTTCTCCAAGCCATCCTGCTCCTGCATCCTATGGGTAGTCCTCAACTTATGACCAGAACTGGTACCAGAAATGCCATTGCGAAGCTAGGCGGTCATTAAGTGAGTTGTACTTCCCTTGAGGTGCACTCGAAAGCTACAGTTAGTGCAGAATGCAGCCGCGCGGGTGATTACGGGAGCCTCTAGATGCTCCCATATAACACCGATCCTGCGCGAGCTGCACTGGCTTCCTGTGGTCTTTCGGGTGCGCTTCAAGGTTTTGACGACCATCTTCAAAGCGCTCCATGGCTCGGGACCTAGTTACATGCGAGACCGTGTCCTGCCCCATACATCCCTTAGACCGATCCGCTCCCACAGAGAGGGCCTTCTCAGGGTGCTGTCGGCCGGACAATGCCGACTGGCGACACCCAGGGGAAGGGCCTTCTCTGTGGCAGGCCCTGCCCTGTGGAACGACCTACCCCCTGAACTACACACCATCACCGACCTCCGCCTCTTCCGCCAGTGTTTAAAAACACACTTGTTTCATCAAGCCGGCCTAACATAGCCTCTGCTGTGACTAGAACTAGACAGTTTTAAAATGGGGATTTTAATTGGTTTTAGCGCAGGTCTGAAATATTTAATAGCTTTTTAAATTTTGTATTTTGTATATTTATATGTTATTTTAAATTCCTGTGCGCCGCCCTGAGTCCTTTTGGAGAAGGGCAGAATATAAATCAAATAAACTCAAACTTAAACTCAAACTACATTTTACGATGCTTATTGCCACAGTTCTTAAGCGAATCACTGCGGTTGTTGAGTGAATCCAGCAGTCATGAAGCAAATGCTGTTTCCCCCATGATTTTACTTGTCATAAATCCATACTTATTGGCAGGCACCCAAACTGTTATTATGTGACCATGGGGATGCTGCAATAGTCATAAGTGTGAGGACCGATCATACATCGCTTTTTTAATGACCGTGAAACTTGGAACTGTCACTAAATGAATGAATATAAACTGAAGACTTCCTGTAGGATATTTGGTTTGGGATTGTACAAAATTGAATCCATTGTCACATTCCCACAAGTCCTTTTGGATATAAATAATATCTGATCCTTTATGCATATTTCCCTCTTAGCTCCCGTAATAATAATAATCTTTATTGCCATTGTACTTGTTTCCAACGAAATTGGTTAATTACACATTCCAGACCCAAAGGACAAGATTTCAATTTGGAGTTCACCTCCAGAGAAGGGGTGGAATCTGGGGCTCCCCGATCTCTCCAGGCGACCGAGGGTTCCCCCTTCAGAGGGAGCCTCTCTGCCTGAAGCCAATTCGGGCTCGAAGCCTCTTCAAGATTGGCTCATCAATGGATAAGCCTCTCCTGCAGGGGAAGGCAGCTGGTTGACCATAATTATTCAAATCTCAGATCCAGGCCAATCAAAGCCTTAGCTTGTGATGTCAGAGGCTCCTCCTCAGCTCATTGGCTGGAGCTCTCCATGGCAATCTGCAGCATCCTTGGGGAGTCTGGACCACCTAATGGAGGCTCTGCTCAACCTCCCTCGAAAGTGTCTGGATTGGATGGATGGCACTGGGGGCATCGCTGGGTCTCCCTCGCCTGGGCTCCTCAGGAGGGACAGAGAGACCCTCCCCTTTAAGGCAGAACTAAGGGGGGGGAGATTAGAAAAGTGGGGTTCGGGCTTCCGGTTCCGGCTCCAGCGGCGACGGGCGAGCCTAGCGCTCGCTCGCCGTTTTGTTGCTTTTTCTGCCCCCCCACGGGGGCGAGACGCCCCTTTTTTGGGGGTCTCCCGTAAAGCCGGCTTGCCTGGGACGTTCCCCCCCATGGCGGTGGGGGAAGCGACCCTTGTCTTCGCCTTAGGTGAAGGAGAACATGCTGCGGGGGGTTCTCCCTTCACCAAAGGAAGACGGCGCCATTCACATCCATGTAGAGGGCTAAACGTCGATGTCGGAAGGCTTTCCGAGGCTTCAGCTGCAAGGGGAGAGTGAGTGTTCAAAAACTTGTTTTTCTTACTGTCAGCCGGGCTGAAAGGACTGGGAGGGGGGTGTTTGTTTTTAAAAAAAAAAAACCTCGGACTTAAGCGGCACTTGGAAATGGTTCCTCGCGGCGAGGAGCGGAAATCTTTAATCCTGACTGTTTGCGTTAAGGGAAAGTGGATTGTGGCTTGCTTGCAACAATGTTTCTAGGTCTGGCTGACACAATTTCTCTCACTACTTTCTCCTGCGGGCTCTGAGCTGGGCGGTGGAAAATGGCCTCTTTTTGTTCCTGATTGACTATTTTGTTTATGGAAAAATTTCAGCGTCTCTCTGCAATCTGGACTATCTCTGGCTTTTAATGAAGAATTTTTTTCTTTTGGATTTGTGATTTCTTTTCTGGAGTACCTTCGCTATTACACCTATTGAGTTGGAAAATTGTTTCTCTCTTGGTTCCTGAATTTTACAACGTTACAACCTTGATCAGAACTTTTGGCTCCCGGTCAGCCTCACCAACCCCACCCTGAAAACGCCATTTTAGTGGCACTGATTTTAACAGTTAGTCATGGCTCAGGAAACAGCACTGACAAGTTTAGAACAAAGGATGGCTTCTCTTGAAACTGTTATACAAACTTTGGTACAAGAAATTCAGGCCCAGAGGGCAGAAAACATCAACTTCAAGAAGGAGTTATTGGACACACGGAAGCAAGTGCTGGAGAATACACAGAAGAATGAAGAATTGGAAGGGGGGTTGGTGGGGGTTAAGGGAGAGATTAAAAATGTTACTAAAGAGGTTGGGGAAACAAATGGGCATGTGTCTAGGATTGATATGGAAAGAATGACATATTTTTTGAGATTTCAGAATGTTCCTGAGGAATCTGGTGAATGCCTCCCTGATCTTATGAGCACGATTTTAGCAGACTATTTACAAAAACCTAAGGATGAGATCAGGGGGGACATTGACCTAGCCTATAGAATTAACTCAGCATATGCCAGGATAAATGAAGTGCCTAGAGAGATACATGTGAAATTTGTTAGAAGGTCAACCAGAGAGGAAATCCTGAAACAGCAGAGAGAAAGTCCATTAATCTATCAACAAAAAACGGTTGCTATCTTGAAGCAGATCCCTAGAAAGATTAGAGATGCAAGAAGGAAATTTTCCTTCTTGTCTAAAACATTGTTTGATCATGGGATTTGGTTCAAGTGGGTGACACCCGAAGGGATGCTGGTGTTCTGGGAAGGAGGAAGAGTGAGGATTAAAACAGTCGCTGAGGCGGAAGCCTTTCTTAAAAAACATTCCTCTATCCTGGGGGAAGATCCAGGGGGGACGGAGGGGGCCATGGCCCCGCCTACTGGGGGCCTGGAAGGAGAAAAAGAAGATTCAATTGCCAAGAGACTTAGATCAAAAAAATAACTTTGCCTTGACTTTTCTTTTGAATAACTTTGCATAATATTTGTATTTGGATTTTTTTGTAAAGGACTGACAGTATAGAAATGAGAATTTAGATATATGTACATGCTTTCACTTTGTAGTGTGATGAAAAATGTTTTTTTTTAATTGTTATTAATGTATTTTGAGGTCCCGGAAGAGCCGACGACTTCGACGTGAATGTTCTCAAAATTTCTTTGTATCCCTTACCCCATCCTATAGAAAAAATGTAAAACCAATAAAACTTTTTCAATTAAAAAAAAAAAAAGTGGGGTTCAACCAAACACGACAGACGTGCTGATACCTGCCGTGTCTGCAGCCTCCATACCTGTCACCAAACTCCTCATCCATCATATAAAAGGTTCCTGTCTCTGGAAAGGGGCTGGGAGCAGCCGGCTGGTGGGCTCCAATGTGACTTATGGAAAAAAACTGGCTTCAGGATGTCCCAGTTGGAGAGGCATTGAGACCCCAAAGGTAGAAGCTGACCTGGGCTGATTAATCTAAAAAGAGATTCCATTGGCCAGATGTAGCTATTTCTCCAGCAGACTCATCCTGCTGATTTATTTATTTACTTTTATTTTTTATGACTCAGAGTTTCATTCACCTTTATTCTTTCTCTCAATAGCTCAAGGCAGGGAACATCCTGAAGGCTCCATCGTCCTCACAACAACATGCTTGCGACGGAGTCTGTGGCCGAGAGAGAGGGACTGGCTCAAGGGGACCCACCAGGGTTTCCTGCCGTGGATGGGACTGGTAAGTCGGCAGGCGAAACCTCTGGGGTAGCTCGGGAGTTCATGGCTTCCATGACAGCCATGGACCTGACCCAAGTAGTTGTAGGCCCTACCCACGAGGGTGGACACACCCTGGATCTAATCTTCGTCTCGGGACAGTGGAGTAGTAATCTGGGAAGAGGGGATCTAGTCATCACACCCCTGTCATGGACAGATCACGCTCTCCTTCAGCTCGACTTTCCGATCGCCGCACCTCACTGCGGGGAGGCGGAACCGGACATTCCTATATGGTTCCGCCCCAGGCTCCTGATGGACCCGATAAGGTTCCAAAGGGAGCTTGGGCCAATTCCTGTGGACTTGCCCCGCGACTCGACTGAGGACCTAGTGGCCGCATGGTTAAGTGCGGCCACGGGGGCCTTGGACCGAGTCGCGCCCTTGCGGCCTCTCTTGCGGCGACGAACCACCTGGGCTCCTTGGTTCACCGAGGGGCTTAGGGGGATGAAGCGCCACAAGAGACGCCTAGAGAGCAGATGGAGATCTTCTCGCTCCGAAGCCGACCGAACACTAGTGAGAGACCATATTAGGACTTACTTAGTGGCGTTAAGAGTGGCCAAACGTGAGTATTGTGCCACTCTTATTGCATCCGCAGATAACCGCCCTGCCGCCCTGTTTGGGGTGACCCGCTCCCTCCTTCAACAGAGGCCGCGGGAAGCCCCTTTACAGGGTCGAGCAGAGGAATTTGGGATTTATCTGCAGGAGAAAATCACTCGGATTCGGAACGAGTTACCCTCCATCGACAGTGGCCCAGTCGAGCGGGCCGAGGCTGATCTTGTGACACCATCCTGGGAGGAGTTTGATTTTGTTACCACCGAGGATATGGACAAGTTGTCAAAGAGACTTAGGGCTACCACATGTTTATTGGACCCGTGTCCCTCCTGGCTTGTACTGGCATCCTGGGAGACGACACGAGGCTGGCTCCAGGGCATTGTCAACGCATCTTTGAGTGAGGGGTCCTTGCCTGCCATCTTGAAAGAGGCGGTAGTAAGGCCCCTCCTCAAGAAGCCGTCCCTGGATCCAGCATTATTAGAGAACTATCGTCCTGTCTCCAACCTCCACTTTCTAGTGAAGGTTGTTGAGAGTGTGGTGGCCCAACAGTTTCCGCGACACTTGGAGGAAGTTGATTATCTAGACCCGCGCCAGTCCGGCTTCCGACCCGGGCACAGCACCGAGACGGCATTGGTCGCGTTGGTTGATGATCTCTGGAGGGCGCGGGATAGAGGACATTCCTCTATCCTAGTCCTATTAGACCTCTCAGCGGCTTTTGATACCATCAACCATGGTATCCTATTGCGCCGACTGGGGGGGTTGGGGTTGGGAGGCACCGTTTTGCGGTGGTTCTCATCCTACCTCTCTGGTCGGTCGCAATATGTGTTGACAGGGGGGCAGAGGTCGGCCTCGAGGCCCCTCATATGTGGGGTTCCTCAGGGGTCGGTCCTCTCGCCCCTACTATTCAACACATATATGAAGCCGCTGGGTGAGATCATCCGTGGTTTTGGGGTGGGATATCATCTGTACGCTGATGATACTCAGTTGTACATATCCACCCCAGACCACCCCAACGATGCCGTCGGGGTTATGTCCCGGTGTTTGGAGGCCGTACGGATCTGGATGGGTGGTAACAAACTCAAGCTCAACCCGTCCAAGACTGAGTGGCTGTGGCTTCCGGCGCCCCGGTTCAGCCAGATTATTCCAACACTGGCCATTGGGGGCGAAACACCGGCCCCCGTGGAGAGGGCGCGCAATTTGGGTGTCCTCCTGGATTCCCGGCTGTCTATGGAAGATCATGTGGCAGCCGTGGCCAGGGGGGCGTTCCATCAGGTACGCTTGATGCGCCAATTGCGCCCCTTACTGGATCGGGGTGCCCTACGCACAGTCACTCAAGCACTCGTCACCTCTCGACTCGACTACTGTAATGCTCTCTACATGGGGCTTCCCTTGAGGTGCACCCGAAAGCTGCAGCTAGTCCAGAACGCAGCCGCGCGGGTGATTACGGGAGCGCCTAGACACTCCCACATAACACCTATCCTGCGCGAGCTGCACTGGCTCCCTGTGGTCTTTCGGGTGCGCTTCAAGGTTTTGACGACCATCTTTAAAGCGCTCCATGGCTCGGGGCCTAGTTATATGCGAGACCGCCTCCTGCCCCATACATCCCTCAGACCAATACGCTCCCACAGAGAGGGCCTCCTCAGGGTACCGTCGGCTGGACAATGCCGACTGGCGACACCCAGGGGAAGAGCCTTCTCTGTGGCTGGGCCAGCCCTCTGGAACGACCTACCCCCTGAACTCCGCACCATCTCTGACCTCCGCCTCTTCCGCAAGTGTCTGAAGACACATTTATTCCATCTAGCCGGCCTAGCGTAACCCCCGGTATTGACCATTAGACAGTTTTAAATTTGGGATTTTAATTCGGTTTTTAGCACAGGTTTTACTAAAATAAGTTTTTTAAATTTTATATGTTTTGTATGTATTTTAACATTCCTGTGCGCCGCCCTGGGTCCGTTTGGAGAAGGGCGGGATATAAATTTAATTAAAAAAAAAAATAAGTCCCCCCCCCTTTCCCTCTCATGAGAAACCGCCTAGCAGAGCCAGAGGGGGCTGAATTGACCGATCACAGATTCTGACTCCTTTGGAGAGTCTTGATAGAAGATGAGCCTCCAATTGGAGTCAGAATCAGATGGGAAGTCAGGATGGTTTGAAGGGAGATCAGTTGTGATGGATGAAGTCAGAGTTTCTCAAACACTTGGAGACATCTGTGGACTTTAGGCAGTTAACAAAATGTCCCCTGAACTGAGAGAGGAAGTGATTCTGTCTCTCCATTTTCCCAACAGGTCAGCAGCAGGGAAGAAATGGTCCTTTAGGGAATATCCTTGGTCTGTTTTCTCAATGAGCAGTGATGGCCTCCATGATCTCCAGATTAACCAGATTCCCTTGACTTTCAGATCCAGGAATCCATGAAAGACAAACAACGGATGAAAGAGCAGCACAGTTGTCTCAAGCAGACAGTGGGTCAACTTCAGACCACAACAGAAGACCTGCAGAAAACTCTTCTGGACCACAAAGGAAGTTTGGACCATGCCAACATGATGATCCACCAGTTAAAACTAGAGAAAGAATCTTTGGTGAAACACACTGAAGAACTCCAGAAAGAAATGTCTGAGGTTACTAGCCAAGTGGCCTTCCTCAAACTTGAGAAGGCTGCCTTAGAACCTCTGAGAAGCTCCTCAAAGAGGTCTGGAACCTTCTTAAGAACTCAAGAAGCACCTCCAGAGTCTGCAGCGTGAACTGGCTGAGATGGACCAAAGTTCCACTTTGTGGAGAAAAGCCACTCCAGCCAACTGAAGCAGAAAGTCACTGTTCTTCAGAATTTGAGGGGAAATGAGAAGAAGCCCCTCAGCCTTCTGCAGCAGCAGCAGACCTGTGTTTACGAGGCCAGAATGGAAGACCTGCAGAAAACTCTGGAGGACAACAGAGAAGAACTGACCCATGTCAGAATGGCCATCCAGGAATTAGAGCTGCAGAACAGGTGTTTGGAGAAAGGCAGGGAAGATCTGCACAGGGAGGACACCAGCCAAGTAGCATCCTTCAGAAATGATGTTAGAACTCCTGAGTGACCAGCACATGGGACCAATTTGCTGACACTCTCTCTCCCCATCCCTGGAATGGAGGAATGGCGGCCTTTTACCCATTTGAAAGAGAAAAGAGATTCTACCCCTCCCTTCCCTTGACTTGCCACCCAGTGTGCCAGGGGAGTCAGGAGAGCCCCACCCTTACCAGCTGGAGCCCCTCCCTTACCCCCACCTTACCAGTCACTGCAGGACTGTCAGCTGAGCTGAAAGCCTCCCAGCCACCGAGCATCAGGGCCTGAGAGCACGGAGGAATCCCAGGGCTCCGAGCCAAGAAGGAGGGGGGAGATGATGGCCGTGGCAGTGGTGAGGTGAGGTTGGTAGCGGTGGATCCCCAGGCTCAGCTCCAAGCCTCAGGGTGTCATCTGAGGCCGAGGGGCAGCAGTGAGGAGGGTGAGGGCTCTGCTGTGGGGAAGGCAGAGAGTCTGGCCAGAGCCAGAACTGGGAGCCAGAACCAAGCAGCCAAAGGAGCTGAGCAGCTGGGATCTGGGCAGCCCACAGGAGAGGAGAAGAGAGGAGAACAGCTAGAAGCCGAACTGGGAGCCGAGGGGTCTGCAGGAGATGCCTTGAGGCAGCAGAGACCCCTGGAGGCTGCAAGGCTGACGGAGCTGGTGGCAGAGCTGGAAGACAGGGCTGGGGTGAGGGTCACGGGGGCAGGCAGAAACTCCTGCTGCTCCAGAGGCTGCAAGAGAGAAGCAACCGGAGGGGGAAGCCAGGGGCCACCAAGGCCAACTGGAGCTGGTCAATGGGTGGTGGCTGGATGGTGGTGGGTGGTGAAGTAGTCTTAGGGAAGGTAGAACATAGGAGGTACTGTAGATTTATAAGGCTGGCAGGGACTTTGGAGGTCTTCTAGTCCAACCCTCTGCTCAAGGCAGGAACTTTATTCCATCCCAGTCAAATGGTTCTCTTGTCCACTTTGAGAACTTCCAGAGATGGAGCACTCCCTACTTTGGGAGGCCACTTCTTCCATGGCTTCATTGTTCCTTCGGTCTGAAAATGTCTCCCGACTTCTAGATTGGGTCTCTCCTTCACAAACTCCCACCCATTTCCTCTTCTCCTTCCCTCCAGGGCCCTGGAGACAAAGTCCCTCCCCTCTTCTCTGTGGGATCCCCTGAAAGTGCCAGAAGATTCTATCATGGCTGCCCAACCCTTCCCACCTTCTCTCGGCTGGACATAGCAAACTACCTCAACCGTTCATCAAACGATTTGGCCTCTAGACCTCAAATCATCTTTGTTCCTCTTCTCGTCACACTGTCCAGAATCTCCACAGCTTTTTCTTTTCTGGGGCGACCAGAACTGGACCAAGGATTCCAAGGATGGTCTGACCAGAGAGACAGAAAGCTCTACCAGCCCTTCTCTCCCTCTTGAATCTTCCCCTCTTTTATGGCTGCCTAAGACTGCCTGGGCCTATTTTGTCCTCTGCAGCAGAGTCCTTGCTGATCCTTCAGTGCTTTGCCAGGAGATCCTTCCACAGGTGCCACTGCTGAGCCAGGTCCCCCCTGTTCTGTACCTGGGCATTGGGGTCTCCTCAGTGCAGATCCTGGCTTTTCTCACCTGTGGACTGCATCTTGTTAGGTAGCCTCCAATGTTTACGTCTTCTGGATATTGAGCTTATCTTCTCATAATTCCCACCACCTTGGTGCCTTCTAAAAACCTGATGAGTTCCCTTTCTGTCCCCTCACATAGATCGGAAGAGTCCGGGGCCCAAGGCAGAAACTTTAAGTACCCCTCTCAATATTTACAAATTTTGTGCCCTTTTGGAATTGTATCCTTATTCTATCTCTCTAGTTGTTCTTTTCATATTTTGTTTTTTTTTCCTTTGTGCCTAAAAAGAGATTCAAAGAAGGAATGAAGCCTTTCTACTTTCACAGTTGTGGGAATCCACGTGTGGAATCCTTCCCAGCCTCTCTAGAAACTAGAAAAGATGAACAAGAGTTGGAAAGGAGCTTGTAGGTCATCTGGTCCAACACCCCCACCCAAGCAGGAGAGCCTACACCATTTCTGACAGATGGCAGAAACTCTTCTTCAAAGCTTCCAGGGATGAAGCTCCCAACGCAACTTCTTCTGAAGGCAACTTCTGTTCCATGGGTTGATTGGTCTCATTGTCAGGAAATTTCTCCTTAGTTCTAGGTTGAATCTCTCTTTGTTCAGTTCCCATCCATTATTCCTTCCCAGCCTTCAGGTGCTTTGGAAAATAGCTTGACCCCTTTCTCTCTTTGGCAGCCCCTCAAATATTGGAAGATGCTCTCGTGTCTCCCCTGGTCCTTCTCTTCACTGGATCAGCCATGCCCAGTTCCTGTAACTGTTCTTCATATGTTTTAGGTTTCAATCCCCTAATAGTAATAGCACCTAGACTTATATATCGCTTCATAGTGCTTTTACAGCCCTCCCTAACCAGTTTACAGAGTCAGCCTCTTGCCCCCAACAGTCTGGGTCCTCATTTTACCTATCTCGAAAGGATGGAAGGCTTGAGCCTGGTGGGATTTGAACTGCCAAACTGCAGCTAGCAGTCAGCTGAAGTATTCTGCAGTTCTGCACTCTAACCCCAGTGCCACCACGGCTCATCATATTCTTGGTGGCTCTTCTCTGCACTCGTTCGAGTCTCAACATTTTTTTAATAGTGTGGTGACCAAAATTGGATGCAGTAGTCTAGGTGTGACCTTACTAAGGCTTTATATTAGGACCTCCCTTGATCTTGATTGTATCCCTCCATTAATGCAATTTAGGATTGCATTGGCTTTTTTGGCTGCTGCCGCACACTGCTGGCTCCTATTTACTTGGTTCTCCACTAAGACTCCAGGGTTCCTCTCATACTTATTGGTATTAAGCCTGGTTTCACCCAGTCTATATCTGTCCTTCGGCTTTTCTAGCCTAAATTTAAGACTTTTCTCTACTTTGAATTTCATTCTGTTAGATCTCTCTTAGCTGGTTGAAGTCAGAACTCTCTGAAAGACTCCACCGTTAGCCTGCTTGAGCAGAGCTTGGACTAGATGGCCTCCAAGGTCCCTTTCAACTCTCTCAGACTGTTACGGTTGGTGAAGTTCCCTGTGCTTGATGGAGAATGTTTGGGGGCTCCCCAGAGGCTGAGAGCCAGAGGGGCTGAATGGGATGTTTGCCAGTTTCTTTATGGGGGGAGAGTCGGGTCTGGTGTGGGGTGGATGTGCTTGTCTGACCGTTGGGAGAGGCCATCTATGGGGTGGGATGGGGGGATGCATGAGGGGGGGGGAGTGAAAGTACAGGTAGATGTTAGGCATGGCCTCCTCCTTCTCTTCCTTCCCCCTGAGAGGCTCTGGAGCAGCAGGAGCTTCTGCCTGCCCCCAAGTCCCTCCCCCCAGCCCTGTCCTCCCGCTCTGCCCCCCAGCTCCCTCAGCCTTGCTGCCTTGGGACTCTCTGCTCCCCCAGGGCCTCTCCTGGGGACCCCTGGGCTCCCCTTCAGCTTCTGGCTGCTCTCCTCTCCCCTCCTCTCCTGTGGGATGTTCAGCCCCCGACTGCTCAGCCCATTTGGCTGCTCGGTTCTGGTTCCCAGATCCAGCTCTGGCCAGACTCACCTGGCACACGAGGTAGCAAGCCCCCCTCCCTCCCTCCCTCCCCCTCCCTCCCCCAATCCTCCCTCCTCTTCTGGATAGACAGTTGGACAGAGACTCCTTCGATGCTCTTTCTATGGAGAGATTAGAAAGAACCACGTCCTCCCAATAACCGATAGGCATCCTGGCCATTCCGACTCTGCTCAGCTCCAGGGGCTGCTTAAGGCCCAACAGACTGTGGTTGCAGCAAAGGTGGCTCAATTCTCCACAGCAGCTCTGAGGATCCATGGAAAACACGGGATTAATCCACCATGGCTCTTTTACACAACCGATGTAGGAAACCCTTTTGCATCTCTACTCCTTTGCCTTTTAGTATTTAATGGCTAAATGGGACTCCCAGGTCAAGGACTGATATTATAGTATCTTTAGGCCATGTGTAACTGAGAGATTGGATGCCCAATTGAGATTTTAATATAGATTTTATCGGTGGTTTATGATTTCATTCTAGAACTTTCAACTGCATATTCCTTGAGTGTTTTTATTTGTTCTGGTCTTTGATTGCAATAAACGTGATTTGATTTGATGCAATTACACTTACCAAGAAGGGGACCTCAAAAGGCCTATGACAGAGTTGACTGTTCCCCATGCAGTGAATTCTTTCCTCAGACAAAGGAACAATTCATGTGTCTTCAAGAAATGCTCCATCACACTGAGGTTGCAGTTATCATATCTAAACAATAGGACAGAACCGACCATTAATCACTGGACAGGGGCCTTCCACCTGTTGATTCATGGCTGTTAAGACTCTGTCAGTTGTGGATAATGAATGAGAACAGCCTGCCCCAATCTGGTGGCCTCCGGAGGTTCATTCATGCATCCTCGTGATTCATGCTTGGCAACAAATAAGGCCACCTTCCTCCAAGAAGGGGGACCCAGGTGTGTTTGCCAACACAGGTGAGGCTCCATTTGTAGACCGGAGACCGAACCTTTGATGTTGTGTCTGTTGCTGCTGCAGCCCTGGGAGACCTAAAATAAAAGGGGGAAAATCAACATTGTGACCAGATCCTGGGACTTTCACTTGAACTGGGAGCTCCCAGTCATTGCCCAGGCCCCTCCCCTCTTTCAGGGCCCCTCCGTTCTCTGGATCCTGATGGAGAGAGCGCAGCAATGGCCTCTCTGCCTTTTGACCTCCAACCTTGGGAGGGGAACTTTGTGGGCCTGATTTGTCAGGGAGGAAATCCTGCTGCCATTGCTCTATGCCATTGAGTGTGTCTGAAAGGGAGGCATGGATAACTCTGACCATGAACCTGTCCTTTCATGAACAATTTCCCCAAACAGGACAAGGTGAAGCTTCTTTCCAGTGGAGCCCAAAGGACCTCCATCCAATCATGATTTAATTTTACCTCTCCAAACCTAAATTCAGGCCCCGGTCAGCTGACTTGCCTCCTTCTTTGCTATTTGTGTACAAGAAGTAAACAAAACCTAAATCAATTAGCAATACAATCCCCAACCCTTCTGGGTTTCTGATGGAGATCCTAAATCGTAGAAGGTCCATGAAATGGAATAGCACTGAAACCTCCCAAGAGGTCTAAGAAAACCATCAGGTTTCTACAGTGGCGTAGCGTGGGTTGTCAGCACCCGGGGCAAGGCAAGTAATTTGCGCCCCCTAACCCGTGGATTTTAGCACTCGAGTCTCTTCCACTAGATTAGTTAAAGCAGTGGTGGGCAAACTTATTAGTCAAGGGAGCCAAATATCAACAGTACCACGACTGAAATTTCTTTTGAGAGCCAAAAGGTGTGGCCTGTTCTATGGGAGTGGCTCAGCGGTCATGTGACTGGGTGGGCGTGGCCAACTTGGAAAATGTGGTGAAACTCATTTAATGACGGTGCTGCTTAGCAACCAAAATTTTGGGCTCAATTGTGGTCATAAGTTCTTTCTTTCTCTCCCTCCCACTTTGTTTTTCTTTCTATTTTTCTTTCTCTCTTTTTTTTGTCTCTCTCTCTCTCTCTGTATCTGTCTCTCTCTCCTCCCTCCACCCATCTGTCACTCTGCGTGTGTGTGTGTGTTTGTGTGTGTATGTGCAGGCCCGGATCCAATAAGTGCGGGGCCCGATTGGATTTTTTTTGCGGGGCCCTCTATATATTAAATATTTAAATAAAATGCAAATTCAATATATATATAAATCAAATATCATGGATCATAAGATAGGTAAACTTCTACATACATTAAAAAATAAAAAATATGCAAAATACAAAAACAATTACATTTTATTGAATATAAATTTACATCATTGAATATGAATATATGAATTTACATATTACTAAGTTTTTGTTCTGTAAATTCTTCTAAAATAGTTTGAAAATCCAATTTCCTTGCTTCTTCACTTTCAATCGACATAATTGCTAAACTATTTAATCTATCCTGAGTCATTGTCGATCTCAGATAGTTTTTTATTAGTTTTAGCCTGGAAAATGATCTCTCTCCAGAAGCAACGCTCACTGGAATTGTTAAATATATTCGGAGAGCAATAAACAAGTTTGGAAATGCCGTTGCTCTGTCATTTTCCGATAAAAATTTGAACATTTTAAATGGATTTTCAAAAAATTCGGATGGAAGGATAGATTTTAAAGCTTCCATTTCTTCAACTAACATTTTTCCATCTATATCAGTTTCCTTCACTATTGGTGCATCATTTTCTGTGAACCTAGAATCTGTTAGAGAAATTTCTAATTTAGCTGCATGTTTTTGAAGTGCTTCTTTTTCCATATTTTGAAATTTTCCCAGAAACCCAAATAAGTCATTATGATTTTTGAATTATTCAAAACGATCTTTTAGTGATTCTGTAGCTTTATCTAAAAATTTAAAAAAGATATCTTGTATGCGTTTATCGGATCTACAATAGGTTCATCATCGCCTTCAGAATTGAAATGTTTCTTTCTTTTCCGAAGCCTTTTATTTCAAAATTCTGTAGATATTTCCAAATCTTGTGCAAGAATTTTTGCTTGAACTAAAACTTGTTTGAATCCAGTATTTCTGTAGTCGCTTAACCATTTTAAAAGTTTTTCAAATGAAGAAAGTGCAATGGATACTTCTACAGATTTACTTTGAAGTTCCTTGCTTACATAATTGACTTGGAACAGTAAATCGTACCAAAAACCCAGTGATACTAAAAATTTATAGTTTTTATTGCATTTCCAAGAGATTCTGCCTCGCTTTTAATTTGTTGATCTTCGGAAATTTCTGATATTTCGAAAAAAGCATCATAAAATTCACCTATTTGGTATCTCACTGCTTTTACGCTTTGAATCCGATCAAAATTTGGGAGCTGGGCAACTGTCTGCATGTATGAGGATCGCAGAGTCCCCTGCTCAACATTAGCGACCGACGGTTGTTGAACATGGGGATTTAATTCTCTCCTAGCCCACCTCACAGGGTTGTTAGAGGGAAAAAGAGGAAGGGCTTGCAAGTCTGTTTTAGTGCCTGGAGTTATTAAAGTGGAACACAAATACATCCGTAAAATAAAAATAGGTAAATCGATGTTCTTGTAGCCCCTGAGTGGTTTGTCTTTCTCTCCATTCTTTCTTCACTCTTCCTTCCTCTTGCTTTTCTTCTTCATCATCATTCTCTTCTTCCTTGTCCCTACTTTTTCCTCCTCTTCCTCTTGGTGGCTCTCCTTTTCTTCATTTTTCCTTCTTTCTTCTTACTCCTCCTCCTTCATTCTCTGCCTCCACCCCTCTTCTTCTTTCTTCTTGGCGCTCTCTGTCTGCATTCCTTCCTCCTCCGTTTTTTCCCTTCCACCTCTTCCTCTCCTCCTCCCTTCGTCTTCCTCTCTTGGCATTCTCTCCACATTCTTCCCTCTTTCCGCTTTTCCTTCCACTTCTTCCTCCTCCTCCTCCCTCTTCTTCTCCCCCCTCCTCTCTCTCTTCCCCTCCCTCCTTCCTCTTCTCTCCGCACTTCCTCTCCACATTCTTCCCTCCTCCTCCCCCCCCCCTCTTGCAGAAAGCACCAGTTGGAAGGAAAGTTTGCCTTCCCAGCCCCTCCTCATTCCCTCCCACTCGGGGAAGGGAGCCCATCCAAATCGAGGGGGAAAGATTTGCGCTTTGAAACAGCGGAGAAACTTCCTTCTGCCTCCCCCTCCCCAATTTATCTCTTCTTTCCTCTCTTTCTTCTTCTTTCTCTTTCTCTCTTTCTCTCTCTTTGCCAACGGGCGCCCACCTCCTCTTTCCCCCCCCTCCCCGTGCCGCCTCCTCCTCCTTCTCCTCCTCCTCTTTTCCCTCCCTCCTTCCCCCCACTCTCCCATAGCTTTGGCGTGCTCGCTGCGTCGGGAAGGAAAGGAAAGGCGCTCCTTGCAACAATTTGGATTTTTTTGCGTTTTGCTTTTCATTGCCCCCCCCCCCCAAAAGCCAAAACTGTTGCAAATGAAGCTCTGACAGCTCCGAGCCCAGCGCCATCCGTCGAGCCGTGCCGGGGATCAAACGCGGGTTTTGAAGTGTTTAAATGTATTATTCATGCCGCCCAAGAGATGCCATCTAGGGGGCTTTTTGGATTGGGCAGGGGGCTGCCCGAGCGCGCCCCCCCCAGATGTTGCACCCGGTGCGGCCGGCACCCCCTCCACCCCCCACGCTACGCCTCTGGGTTTCTACTCCCCACATTCAATTCAACTGAAGGTCAACCCCTTGGGAACAAGGCTGAGTTCACTTGAAATGGGACCTCAGAGTTTGGAAAACAGGGAAAAGACACCATAATCTCACCCACCTTGTTGAGCAGCTTTTTTAAAATTTAAATTTATATCCCGCCCTTCTCTACAGAGGACCCAGGGCGGCGCACAGGAAATTTAAAAGCATACAAAATATAAATATATAATTTAAAATAACTATTAAACAATCCTATCCTATGCTAAAACCAAATTTTAAAATACCCAATTTAAAACTTCCTAAAAAGTCCCCATGGGAGGTTAGGCTAGGGAGGCTTGTTGGAATAAGTATGTCTTTAGACATTGGCGGAAGAGGCGGAGGTCGGTGATGGTGCCTAATTCAGGGGGTAGGTCATTCCAGAGTGCTGGGCCCGCCACAGAGAAGGCTCTTCCCCTGGGTGTTGCCAGTCGGCATTGTCCGGCCGACGGCACCCTGAGAAGGCCCTCTCTGTGGGAGCGTACCGGTCTAAGGGATGTATGGGGCAGGAGGCAGTCTCGCATATAACTAGGCCCCGAGCCATGGAGAGCTTTAAAGATGGCTGTCAAAACCTTGAAGCGCACCCGAAAGGCCACAGGAAGCCAATGCAGCTCGCGCAGGATCGGTGTTATGTGGGAGCATCTAGTGGCTCCCATAATCACCCGCGCGGCTGTGTTTTAGACTAACTGTAGCTTTCGGGTGCACCTCAAGGGAAGCCCCATGTAGAGAGCATTAGAGTCGAGTCGGGACGTCACGAGAGCTTGAGACATTAGAACGACCACGGACTTCCGCTCCTTCCGTCTGAAATTAAAAACTTGGCCGGCCTAGGTTAGTCTCTCTCTATGGGGTTTTAGCTGTTTAAGTGGGAATTTTAGTATAAATGGGTTTTTTAGCACAGGTATCGTTTAATTTGTTTTTAATATGTCTGTATATTTATTGTATATTTATTGTTTTAGTTTCCCTGTGCACCGCTCCGAGTCCCTATGGGGAGAGGGAGCGGTCAAGAAATTAAATAATAATAATAATAATAATAATAATAATAATAATAATAATAATAATAATAATAATAATAATAATAATAATAATAATAATAATAATAATAATAATTATTATTATTATTATTATTATTATTATTATTATTATTATTATTATTATTATTATTGAGTGACTGTGCGAAGGGCAGCCCGGTCCAGTAAGGGGCGCAATTGGCGCATCAGGCGTACCTGATGAAATGCCCCCCTGGCCACGGCCGCCACATGGTCCTCCATGGACAGCCGGGAATCCAGGAGGACACCCAAATTGCGCGCCCTCTCCACAGGGGCCAGTGTTTCACCCCCAATGGCCAGAGTTGGAGTAATCTGGCTGAACCGGGGTGCCGGAAACCACAGCCACTCAGTCTTGGCAGGGTTGAGCTTGAGTTTGTTACCACCCATCCAGATCCGTACGGCTTCCAAACACCGGGACAGCACTTCGGCGGCATCGTTGGGGTGGTTTGGGGTGGATATGTACAGCTGAGTGTCATCAGCGTACAGGTGGTACTCCACCCCAAAACCACGGATGATCTCGCCCAGAGGCTTCATATATGTGTTAAACAGGAGGGGCGAGAGGACCGACCCCTGAGGAACCCCACATAAGAGAGGCCTCGAGGTCAACCTTTGCCCTCCCGTCAACACATATTGCGACCAACCAGAGAGGTAGGACGAGAACCACCGCAGAACGGTGCCTCCCAGCCCCAACCCCCCCAGTCGGCGCAATAGGATACCATGGTCGATGGTATCAAAAGCCGCAGAGAGGTCTAATAGGACTAGGATAGAGGAATAACCTCTATCCCGCGCCCTCCAGAGATCATCAACCAATGTGACCAATGCCGTCTCGGCGCTGTGGCCGGGTCGGAAGCCGGACTGGCGTGGGTCTAGATAATCAACTTCCTCCAGGTGTCACAGGAACTGTTGGGCTACCATACTTTCAACAACCTACACCAAAAAGTGAAGGTTGGAGACCGGACGATAGTTCTCTGATAATGCTGGGTCCAGGGACGGCTTCTTGAGGAGGGGCCTCACTACCGCCTCTTTCAAGACGGCAGGTAAGGACCCCTCATTCAAAGATGCGTTGACAATGCCCTGGAGCCAGCCTCGTATCAAGTACAAGCCAGGAGGGACACGGGTCCAATAAACATGTGGTAACCCTAAGTTTCCTTGACAACCTGTCCATATCCTCGGTGGTAACAAAGTCAAACTCCTCCCAAGAAGGAACCTCAAGACTAGTCTCGGACAGTCCCACAGGACCACTGTCGATGGAGGGTAGCTCATTCCGAATCTGAGTGATTTTCTCCTGTAGATAAATCCCAAATTCCTCTGCTCGCCCTTGCAAAGGGGCTTCCCGCGGCCTCTGGTGAAGGAGGTAGCGGCTCACCCCAAACAGGGCGGCATGGCGGTTATCTGCGGATGCAATAAGAGTGGCACAATACTCACCCTTATCGCCACTAAGTAAGCCCTAATATGGGTTCTCACTAGTGTTCGGTCGTCTTCAGAGCAAGAGGATCTCCATCTGCTCTCTAGGGGTCTCTTGTGGCGCTTTATCTCCCGAAGCTCCTTAGTAAACCAGGGAGCCTGGGTGATTCGTCGCCGCAAGAGAGGCCGCAAGGGCGCGACTCGGTGCAAGGCCCCTGCGGCCGCACTTAACCATGCGGCCACTAGGTCCTCAGTCAAGTCGCGAGGCAGGGTCACAGGCATTGGCCCAAGCTCCCTCTGGAACCTTTCAGGGTCCATTAGAAGCCTGGGGCGGAACCATCTAGGAGTATTCGGTTCCGCCTCCCCGCAGTGAGGTGAGGCGATTGGAAAGTCCAGCTGAAGGAGAGCGTGATCTGTCCATGACAAGGGAGTGATGGCTAGATCCCCTATTCCCAGATCACAACTCCACTGTCCCGAGACAAAGATCAAATCCAGCATGTTTCCCCCCTCGTGAGTAGGGCCTAAAACTACCTGGGTCAGGTCCATGGCCGTCATGGAGGCCATGAACTCCCGAGCTGCTCCAGAGGCTTCGCCCGCCAACGGCAAGTTAAAGTCCCCCATGACTACTAGTCTGGGGGTCTCAACTGCCGCCTCGGCTATCACCTCTAGGAGCTCGGGCAGGGCTGTTGTTGCATAGTGAGGAGCCACATATACAACTAACATGCCCAACTGTCTCCCTAGGCCCCATCTCACGCAGAGAGATTCACACCCGGTTGTCTGAGGGACTGTGGTCTCCTTCGGCTCAAGACCTTCCTTAACCATAATTGCCACTCCCCCACCCCTCCCTAGGGCCCTAGGCTGATGGAAGGCGCGGTAACCTGGTGGGCACATTTCCACGAGGGGTAGACCCCCTTCGTGGCCCAACCAGGTTTCCGTTATACCCACCAGGTCCGGGTCCCCCTCTGACACAAGGTTATGGATGAGGAGGGCTTTCTGAACCACGGACCTGGCATTGCATAACATCAGCCTAGGGCCCCGGGTCTGTGATTCCTGCCCACCTAGTCTGCGATGGGAGAGCGGAGAGTTGGAGCACGTGACCGCCTGAATCCAGCGGCCACGGTCTTCCAACCGATGATGACCACTCTGTCTCCCTCCGCCCCTGCCCCTCCCCAAGACCGAGTCGATGGAAAAAGCCACCGTGGAAATGACCCCCCCTCCCCTTCCTCCGTTACCCTACTTCCGCCCGCCAGCCTCATTTCCTGTCCCCTCCCTGGACTATTTTTCCCCTCCTCCCTGGAACCCCCTAAAAACCGAATTAAAAACCTCCCCAAAAACCCCCTCAACTTGCGCTTCGCCCACCTCTCAGGAATAATCAATCCATCATCGAGGTGGGCCCGTGTTAAACAGGAGGGCCAGGCCTGTGAGAGGGGAGACTCCCACAGGCCAAGGAAGTCACGCCTAGAGTACATGATAAAAGCCCCAGAGGCAGTCCAAGTCCAGGAAGGCAAACACAAGTCCGAAAATAAAGTGAATTAGTGCAAGAATAGTCTTCAGGATGGGGGGCAAAGTCAGACAGTCCAGAGTCTTATGGATGGGGAGATCGAGTCCAGTCCCATTGCAGGCCCCATCCATCTGTCTTTTTCCGGCCAAATGGGCATAGTTCGCATTTAGTGCCGCATGACTAGTTAATCCATCATGCGGCCTGATGTAAGATGCAGCCCTCAAATGGCTCAACTAACCTCCTCCAATCCCGCGCATTCACTCCGAGGTCTTTGAGGTCTTCCCGGATCGTCCTCGGCCAGATCCACCATTCCCCAAACCGGCTGCAGATGTTCCACACTGGGCTGCTCAAACCAACATACCACATTCAAACCAATCAATCCTCTCAAATCTCCATACTCCTTCTTCTTCGACCTTCTCCTTCTCCTTCAACATCACCAACCTTCGCCATCTCCTTCCTCCATCACCAGCTCATCTCCATCTCACCATCATCATTCTCCTTCTCCTTCTTCCATTTCCACCGTCTCCAACTCCTTCCCATCTCCATCTCTTCGCCATCTCCGTCCATCTCTCTCCGTCTCTCGCCTCTCTTGCCTTCCATCTCTCTCCTTCTCTCTCCTTCTCCATTTCTCTCTTTCACCTTCTCCTTCTCCTCCTTCTGCTTCCTCCAACTCCCCCAACGCCTCCGTCCTTCCATACCTTCGCACCTTCTCTCATCAACCTTCTGCTTCCTTCCATCCATCCTCCCTTATGAGCAGTCCATGCCAGCGGGTGGTGGGTATTTCGGGCCCAGGCCCAGGATATGACCACACGACCTGCAACTAGTCATGCGGCCCGATGGTAACTCTCCTGGTCTGGCCCCATCTCACAGCTCGTTGTTCTTCCGCGTCCCGGCTTTGCGGCCTACCTCTCTTCTTCCGGCCGTGCCGGGGCGCTCTAGGCCGCAAACAGGTCGAGTCACTCTCCATGCTCTCTCGTCGCCTGCACGGCTCGCCCTTCAACTTCAGGCGGCTTGGCGCAACGATGGGAGGTTCGGCTTGTCGAGCCAGCCCTCCGCGGTGGTGAGTGAGGGCTGGCGGCATCTTCCTGGGGGTGAAACAGCCCCCTGGGCTTCCCCGGGTCTCAGAGCATGACCGCCATGTCGCGCATGCGCAGTTGAGATGTGAAAGAACTTAAGCTGTGAAAGAACTTTGGGGTTGATAAAAAAATTCTGTACCTGAATAATCCCCAGAGTCTCTTCCCTGGAAGCCTCCTTCAGGAGAACCAAGGAGCCCAAGATGAACAGACCTGCTGCCCTGTCTCCATTTTGGTCCAAGTAGAGTTTAAGATGGGAAAGATTGTAAAACTCGTTCTTGTCCAGAAAGGGATGAAATTGGTATTGAAACGTCCAAGAATTTGAAACGCAGAAAACTTAGTTTCTTGTCACAGTTTTGAATATTTCTTCTACAATTTTCTAACTTTCAAATATGCTTAGTTAGGAGAACATTCTCTTCATAAGCAAAGAAAAAATGTTCAGCAAGATTTGTCAATCATAGACTGAGAAGATATATATTGGGAAAATACAATTGACAGTTGGTCAATTAAAGTGAACCTTCTAGAGTAGGTGACAAACAAAATGAATAACATATAAAAAGAGATTATTCATAAACTCTTTGGAAACAGCAGGTTGATTATCAGAAAACATGGATTAGTCAATGAGAAAGTTATCAGGCTAATCTTCTCCCTGGTAGACCAGACAGGAAACATCACCAGATGAACTAATTCAAATTTATTCTAATGCTACTTTAACAGGTTTCGACGCTGCAAATCTCCCAGATTATGGCAACGATTGTAATATAAATTGATTTCAGTAAAGTATAAACAATTTTGTGATGTTGTTGTAGGAAAGCCAAGAAACACGAACAAGCACTTCAAAGCAGCAAAAGAGTTTATTGTGCACGGTTGCAGTTATGGGCTCGTAGCCCACCAAAGTGTCTGAACCCCCACATGTTGACAAGGCTTGTCCCTTATACCCTCGGTGACGTAGACATTCCCGTTCTCCTACATCTGCCCAAATATGGAGGTGGGGGACTTGAACACCTACCAGTTGACACAGTTTGCTTAGGTCGACAAGATATATGCTATTTGTGGCTAGCAAGGGGATAAATGGGGAAGTTGCTGGGAAACGATCGTGGGAGCAACCCAGCAAACAGGATGCTGTCTGGGGCAGGACCTTTTTGCAACTTCAGCAGTATATTGGGCAGAGCTTGCAATCTTTACTTCTTGACCAAAGTTTACTTGACCAATGTTTCAGGCCTCTGTATCGTCCATTGCTACTTCATTTCCCCCCTGTGTGGCTCCTCTGACTTCCAGAAGAGCCACATATTCATCCTCGTCTCTAGTCTCAGGTTTCAGCTTTTCATATTCCCACATAGCCATCACCTGGGCAGTAGCCTTTTGTTCTGCTAGCATGGATAAGTTATAAATAAGAATAGGGACTATGCAGGGCACGATAATACATCCAGTAGCTATAAGGCTCACCAATGCTACTATTGCTTGCAAGCCAGGGGGCTTTGGAAACCAGGTACCAAACAGTTGCCCAAGATCCAGTCCTCTCCATTTTTGGACAGGAACGTGGACAATCTGTTCTCTGCTCCTTGCACTGTTTTCAATGATGTCCCCTATATCATCGTACTCAAGGCGACTATTTAAGCACACACTCTCCCTTCTGTCACTAAGAGGTAGTCGAGGGCCAAGCGGTTTTGATAGATTGATTCTCGGCATTTTTCGTTCTGTTTAGCTATAACTCTCAGGGATTGAGCTGTTTCGTTGACAATAAGCTCAACTGCAGCTTGAAGTCTTATGATTCTATTGAGCATGTAAACTGGGGTTTGATATCCATAGCTTCCATCTTGAGCCCATGTAGCGGGATCATAACAGTCGGTCTTTGAGTCACAAGTGGAATACCAGGTTCCCTTATAGCAGCAGGGTGTGTGTGTTCCTTGGCAGTGATAATGAGTGTGATATACCAAAGTAGTGATGATCTCTCTTTCTTTTAGGACAGTTGAGACGAACAGTTATCTGGGCACATGGTGTTGTGTGGGGGTTTATCCATGGGGGGGGGGGTTTAGGAACAGCTTGAATATTGGGAGATTCGAGATAACAGGGCACCCCCTCAGTGTCATTACACCTGAGGTAGGTACGCTCTGGGGTTCTAAATACACAAGAGAGCAAGTTTTCAACTGGGAGACAGTTGTAATTCTTCTTCAGCCCCATACTGGTGGGTCTCCGCAATCCAAAAGGATGGGGGGAGTTCCCTCCTTATAGGGAACTTTGGTGCACATGCCTATTCTTAACACATACCCCACATAGCGGCAAACCATAGGATTAGGAGGTTGTCGAACCTGGCACCCTATTGATGTCCCTAGGGAACAAACAGGAACAAACAGGGGTGCGGCAACACTTTTCCCCAGCACTCTGGTGTTAACACCAAGGGGGAATGCCCCACACACCCCTCAGACCCATGGCATAGGAACGGGTGATTGGTGGCCTGTCCTGTGGCCTGCTCCACTGGCCCAGATTTCTAATACATATATCACTTCCCACTGCACTACCAACTAGCACTAGTAAAAATACCACATTCTCCATGCTTCTTCACCCGTGCGTAGAAAGTCAGCTTCCGGTGTGACTCAGCAAGGGTTCTTCACTGCTGTGCGTTGAGAAATCTATTGCCGGTAAGATTTCAGCAGAGCAGCCTGCAAGTGAGAGAGGGCAAACAGGAAATGTTAAAGCTATAGCAAAGCATAGATCATATAAGGAGTGAATACAAGGAATATAAAGCATAAAGGGAATACAGGTGTTTCTTTCACCTTAAGCGCAGCTTTAGGGGTGTGGTGGGATGAGGGGTGACCTGCCATGCAGTCTCTGAGGCTGCTTTGATTCGAGTTTGGTGTAACCATGACTTTGACTCAGCAACTTTCGCCGCCAACGGTGAAACCATGATGACTCGAAAAGGTCCCTTCCATCTGCCCTCTAAGGGTTCCTTTTTCCAATGCTTCACCCACACCATATCCCCCGGCTTAAACTGATGACATTTAGTAATCAATTTTGGTGGTGTTTGTTCTATTACATAGGACCACAATTTGTCAACCTGTGGATTTAAGGCCTGTACCATTTCTATGTTCCACACACTTCCTTTATAACTTAGATCGGGCCACCCGGCTAAATTCCTTCTCAATAATGTGAGTGGTCTGACAAACATCAATTCATATGGTGACAAGTTGTGTATTCTTCTTGGAGCTGTTCGCACTGCATACAGGGCAAGGGGGAGAGCGTCCGGCCATTTCAAGTGGCTTTCAGCACAAAGTTTGGTTATTTTCCCTTTCAATGTTTTGTTTAGTCTTTCACAAACACCTCCCCCTTGGGGGTGGAAAGAAACCTCCATTTAATTCCCACTGCTTTAGCTAAAGCTTGATTTACACTGTGCACAAACTCCGGTCCATTATCTGAGGAGATATAGCCTGGTGTTCCATATCTGGGGATTATCTCCTTTAACAACAAGTGGGCTACTTCTCTGGCTTGTTTTGACTTAGTTGAAAACGTTTCCAGCCACCCAGTATACAAATCTGCCATTACTACCATTGCCTTATATAAGCCACATCTAGGCATATCAGTAAAGTCAATCATCAAATAGTCCATGGGGTAAATACGATCGGGGGATCGCTCCCAGGGGCAAGAGGCGCCCCTGTCTGGGATTCACTTTTGCACACGTTGCACATCTGGCTACCACCCCCGCCACAGGTCCTGCTAGTTCGTTGATGAAATAATCCCTGCCGGCACCATCACTCTATTGTCTGGCAACATATACCACCCATTTTCAAGTCTGGCATGTAGGTCAGTAGCAGCTTTCTCACATTCCTGATGAGTATAGGTAGGAGTGATAGCCGGTGGAATTACTCCCATATCCATAGCCACCTGGATGAAAAGGTTGGAGTTAGGCTCCTGATGTACAGCTGCTTCCCTGGCCTCTAGGTCTGCCCTTCTATTTCCTTGGGCTACTTTGTCTTCTTCCCTCTGGTGGCCCTTACAATGCATCACTGCTACTTTGGTCGGTAATTGTACTGCTTCGATTAACCGGTTGATCAAATGTCCATGTTGTATATGTTTACCAGCTGAATCCCTAAACCCCCTCTCTTTATACACAGCCCCATGGGCATGCGAAGTCAGAAAAGCGTACTTGCTGTCTGTCCAAACATTCAGGGATTCCCCTTTAGCTATTTCCAATGCCCGAATGAGCGCCCACAACTCTGCCACTTGAGCACTATGCCCCCCTCCCAGCGGTCCACTTTCTATGATCCCATCATCATCTACTATAGCATATCCCGCCATTCTCCTTTGCTCAATCATGTAACTGGAACCATCTGTATACCAATTGTATACTGTCTTTAGAAGAGGAATATCTAATAAATCTGGGCGGGTAGAATACACAGCTTCCAATACTTGCAAACAGTCATGCTCAGTCTCTACCTCAGTTGGCAACAAGGTGGCAGGATTTAACCTGGTGGACACTTCCAATTGCACCTGAGGATTTTCAACCATCATAGCCTGGTATTTAGTCAGCCTTTGGTTGCTAATCCACAGGTGGCCCTTATTATCCAATACTGATTGAACTTTATGGGGGGGTGTGGACTGTTATGGGGCTAGAGAATGTGAGCTTTTGACAATCTTGTATCAATTCGGCAATTGCAGCCAGTATTTTTAAACAATGAGGCTACCCCTTGGCCACCCCATCCAGTTGCCACTGTCCAAGCTTCTGTGTTAATACTCCCAGAGCAGTGTTTTTGTTTGTGTCCACATACAGGTTAAAAGGTTTCTCCAAGTTAGGTAGAGCCAGAGCAGGAGCTGATGTCAAAGCACGCTTAATTTCTTTTTTTTTTTATTGCAAAAGTTTTATTCAGACAAGTTTTCCCCCCTTTTACCCCCCCGACATATAATATAAAATCACATACAAAAAGTATACCCCTCACCTCCCCCCATCTTAAAATAAAGTTCTCATTCAAATATTGAGTATTATACCCCCGACCAACATGATATAAATTTAGTATAAAATACATCAATCTCTCCCTGACACCCTTTCTAAGTTAATTCAGCATCATAACATGACCATATCCCATTATACCCATCTCTATATTGCTTATCCACTTATATTTCCCCACCCTCCACCCTAACCCACCCCCACCTCCCAGTCAATCCCACCCCCCCTGAGTTCCGCTATACACCACTTTAAACATTCCAAACATCCCAGATATTGTTTAATCTATTCACCTATCAATCCAAACATTCCTACCTAAAAGCTACATGATATTTCCCAGTCTGATATTTATTCTGTATATAATTAATCCATTTTGCCCATTCCTGTGTGTAGCTCTCCTGCTTCTGGTCTTTTAGGAAAGCTGAAAGTTTTGCCATTTCCGCAAACCCCGCCACTTTTTGAATCCATTGAGCAATTGTCGGTACAAAATCTTTCTTCCAATGTTGAGCAATCAACAACCTAGCTGCTGTAACCATATACAAAAACAATTTTGTTTCCCCTTTACGAAAATCCTTAGTTATGCCCAATAAAAACATTTGCGGGGTAAATTCTAATCTTTTCTTAAATACGTTTTGCATAACCCACCATATTTTTATCCAAAAAGCTTTGACCTTATTGCAAGTCCACCATACATGGAAGAAAGTAGCATCTAAACACCCGCATCTCCAGCATTTAGGTTGAAAATTAGGATACATACATGATAATTTCTTAGGATCCAAATACCATCTATAAAACATTTTATAAAAATTCTCCCTTAAACTTTGTGACTGTGTAAATTTAATATTTTGAACCCATATTTTTTCCCACGTATCCAACATAACGGGTTCATCAAAATTCTGAGCCCATTTAATCATACAATCCTTGACCAACTCGCTTTCTGAATCCCTTTCTAACAGTACATTATATATTCTTTTAACGTGTTTTGGGCCAGTCTCTTTTATCTGCTTGATCAACTCCACTTCTTTCTCCATAAAACCAATCCTGCGATCTTCTTTCCATCTCTTCTGTAACTGTGTGTAGTGTAACCAATTTAAAGTAATTCCTGCCTCCAACAGTTGTTCCAAAGTTTTCATCTGCCATTCGCCCCTGTCAAAAGTAAGCACATCTTGACTTAGTATTTGTAATCCACATGGTGTCTGCAAGATCCAACCAAAGCGGTATTTTATAATCCCAATTAGGCCGGTGCTTCCTCCAAATTCTCATCAGGGCACTTCGGAGAACATGATTGTTAAATACTTTATCCACCTTTTCTTCATAAAACAGATATGCATGCCAACCCAACACAAGATCATGACCTTCTATATTCAATAGTTCAGATTTTGTTTTCCCAAACCAATCTGCCACGCACGTCAATGCCGCCGCTTCATAATACAATCGGAGGTTTGGGAGTCTAAGGCCACCTCTTTCACGAGTATCTTGCATAATCTTCATCTTTACTCTCGGCTTTTTCTCCTTCCAAACAAATTTATTTAATGTTGCTTGCCAATCTGACAAGATTTTATCTGATTTAAGCACCGGTATCATCTGAAATAAAAAAATGAATCTAGGTAGAATATTCATTTTAATTGCTGAAATCCTTCCAAGCAGAGATAGTTGTAGCTTATTCCAAGCTTGAAGATCCTTCTGTATCTGTTGCCACAACACTTCATAATTATTTGAAAAAAGTTTTGTATTTATTTCTGCAATTTGTATTCCTAAATATTTAACTTTAGAAACTATTTCAAAACCTGCCAAGCTTTCAAGTGACTTCCTCTGAGTCTCTGACATATTTTTAACCATCATTTTCGTTTTGCCTTGATTCAGTTTAAACCCAGACACCACACCAAATTCTACTATGATATTTTTCATCTGAATTACTGAGTTCATAGGATGTGAGAGGGTAACAACCAGATCATCGGCAAATGCCCTAGTTCTGTATTCTTTTTGCCTAATAATTATACCACTTAAAGTGTTAGAGTCCCGAATTGTATTCAACAAGACTTCCAGGGTTAAGATAAATAACAATGGAGATAATGGGCACCCTTGTCTTGTACCTTTTTGTATTTCAAAAGTTGTAGTCAAACTTCCATTAATAATAAGTTGTGCATATTGCTGCTGATAAATTGCACCAATCGCTTGTCTCATTCGTGGTCCCATATCCATCTTTTCCAAAGTCTTGGTTAGAAAGTTCCAGTTCACTCGATCGAAGGCCTTCTCCGCGTCCAAAAAGACCAGCACTGCAGAGATCTGCTTATTCTTATCAAGATAGTCAATTAAATCTATAATTTGTCTTACATTCTCCTTCATATGTCTCCCTTCAATAAATCCTGCTTGGTCATAGTGAATAACCTCTTGGATAACTGGCATCAATCTGTTGGCAAGTACTTTAGCATATATTTTATAACCCGTATTTAGAAGAGATATCGGTCTGTAATCCTCTGGTTTCTTAGGGCCGTCTTTGTCCTTAGGTATCAATGATATAAAAGCCGCTTCCCATGAAGAAGGTATTTTACCCCCTTGCTGTATATTACAAAATAACTGTGTAAGATATTCAATCATTTGCAATTGTAAAGTTTTATAGTAGACTGCGGTCAATCCATCAGTCCCTGGAGCCTTGGCTAGTTTAAGTTGATTTATAGCTAAAGCAATCTCCTCTGCAGTTATCAAACATTCCAGATTTGCCTTTTGGAGCACATTTATTTTGGTCACCCTTTTTCCTTCCAGAAAGTCATCTATTGAGTTACTCTGTATATTATCCTGTAAATATAACTTGGTATAATAATCCACAAATGATTTTTTAATCGAGTCCTGTTGATATACCGTTTTCCCTCCATATTCAATTCTGTCAATAATTCTATTATTCGTATTTTTTCTCAAGGTGTAGGCCAACCACCTACCAGGTTTATTCGCATTAGCAAAGGTGTTATGTTTAGCAAATTGTAAGTTGGTTGCTGTTTGTTCTGATATAAGCATTTGAAATTGATCTTTCAACAACTTTATCGCCATCTGGAGTGACTCATCTTTTGGATTTACTATAAGTAGCTGCTCCTTTTTCTTGATTTCGTTTTCCATTTCCATTCTTTTTTTCTGCCTGCTTTGTTTATGTTTAAAATTCATATGTATCAAAACCCCCCGCATATAAGCTTTACTCGCATCCCATACTATTTCAATAGAGGTACCTTTATTCATGTTAAAACTGAAAAATTCCTTCATGTGTTTTTTAAGTTCTTCAACATTTTTTTCATATCTAAATAAGTTTTCATTTACTCTCCATGACCTTCTTAACCTCTTCCCTAGATCGATCTCTAACCACACCGGGCTATGATCAGTTAATGTCCTGGGGAATATCTTAGTTTTCTTAGCTTTAGGAAGTAAATCCGGTGTTAACAAAAAAAAGTCAATCCTTGAAAAAGATTTGTGCCTATCCGAGTAAAAAGAAAAGTCCATCTCTTTTGGGTGTTGTATCCTCCAAACGTCTTTTAACTCCAAATCATTTTTAAAATCAAAAAAACCCCGTGGTAATTGGGTGGAGACTTTAGTCATTGTTCTCTTATCTATCCTTGGAGAGATCACACCATTCCAATCTCCCATAATTAAAACACTCTTAAAATTCCAATCCAAAATTTTCAAGTGAAGCATCCTGTAAAAGCTTTCTTGTTGTTGGTTAGGTGCATATATTCCTACCAGCAAGATAGGACCAAAATCTGTATCAAGTTCAATTGCTATAAATCTACCACTGTCATCCGCCTCTATAATTTTAGCTGAAAATCTTTTGTTAATATATATTACCACACCATTTTTCTTTACTAAACTGGAGGCTGCATAAAATGTTCCCAATCTTGGGCTCATTAAATACTTCTGATCTTGCAGCCTGATATGAGTTTCTTGAAGGCAGACCACATCATTATTAAATTGATTCAAGTAATTAAATATTTTTCTCCTTTTTTGTGGAGAGTTCAATCCATTCACATTCCAGGATAATAGTTTAAACATCTTTAGGCCTAGTCTGAAACATTGAGAACATTTGCTGAAGATCTCTCTCCACCAGACTAGTCTTCGGCTCTGCTCCTCCCACAGCTTCAGTTTCCTTCTTGTCTTTGCCTTTGTTCCTCTTGGTACCTTGTCCTTGTGGCTGCCCCTGCTTCTGAGAATCCAGCAATTGTCTAGTCGTAGATCTAGTAACACGTTGTTCCACAGGCTCAAGTAATGGCATTTCAATAAATGTCTTAGACGGTTCCTCCAAAGAGGAACTTAGAGGGAGCCGAGAAGAATCCAATTGAGATCCACCTGTAGCACCCTGGGCTTCTCTCTCTTTTTGCGTCTGCAATATCTGTTCTTCTGTCTCTTTCTCAAATAACCTCTGCTCCAAAGCTTCCAGGTCTGCTGGTGTAGGTGTAGATGTGCGTGGGGGCGCTGCAGTTGCCATCAGTATTCCATGGTAAAATTCTCTTGCCTTGTCTATAGTGTTCAAACGATACCTCACCCCTTCATATCTGAATATAACACCCATTGGTGCGTCCCACCTAAACGGTATCTCTCTTTTCTTCAACTCCACTACCAAAAATCCAAAATCCCTTCTGAATTTTAACATTGCCGGAGGCAACTCCTTGAAGACACTAATCCGATGTTCGTCTACGTGAATAGAGGAGTAGTAAGACTTCTGTACAATATCATTTCTGTAATTTCTCTCAGTAAAATATATCACAACATCTCTTGGCAATTGTCTTTGTAAAGCTATACGTGAGTTTACTCTGTAGATTTTATCCATCTTATCAGAAATTTCATCAGGAGCAACTCTTAATAATTTAGCTAAAGCATCGGCACAAGCTTTTCTTAAATCTTCTTTAGGTTTTTCTCTGAGGCCCCTCAGCCTAATAGCATACTCCATGGAACGAAATTGTATCATAATAATCTCGTTATCTATCCTGCACATGTTCCCTTCCATCTCCACAAATTTCAGGTCCGTTTCCTTTGCTTTGGCTTCCACACCTAGGGCCAGGTCTTCAATTTTGTTGTCAATTTTAATCATAATTTCAGACAGACCCTTAGCCACAGCTTGCATATTTTTATCCGATTGTTCAAATTTATCCTGAACCATTCTCTTAATCTCTTTATTCTCATTAGCCAAAAAGCTCATTAATTCTTTAAAATCCTGAGGAGTTACTGCACCAGCTTGTTCCGTTGCCATGTTGTTAAACTTTCCCAAAGAGAGTTCTCTTCAAAATGTCAAAATTAGACAATAAATCATGCAATGCGTTTAACTTTATAGCTCTGCTCCCCCTTCGCCTCGAACTCCAGAGGTTACACAGAGACTACAATCCACAAGTCAGTTAACAGTTAATAGTTTAGCTTTCGTTTCGTCTCATCTGGTAATTAACGCCATCTTGGTTCCTTCATTCTAAAAGCTGTGTCTGAAATCTACTGTTTTCTGGTGAAATCACCAAGTTTAATTACTTGCGTTTGCGATGAGATGCCAAGAAATTTCCTTTGAAGTACGAAGTATCTTGGAATGTAGATATAAAGGTAAAAGCAGTTTGCTTTGTCGTGCTAATTAGCACGAGCTCCTCACCCTCCTGGAGAAGATCGCAGCCTATGAAGGGTGGGGCCTCTCCTTACTCGCTCCACAGAGGAAACTAACCCTCTGGGGGCTTCGCAAGTGGGCCCCTCCCTGGCAGCAAAAACTCCCTCGCAAGTTCCTTGAGAACTTGGAGTTCAGAGACGCTTTGATGGTATAAAAAACGCCTCCACGGGGGGGTGGGATGGCAGGCTTGAAAAAAAACCTGCCGGCAGCAACTGCAACCGGAAGCGGAACCACGCTTAATTTCTTTAAAGGAATTTCTTTGTTCCCCTCCCCAACAGAAGGGGTCAGCATTAGCCCCCTTGGTAGCGGCATAAAGCGGAGCAGCCGTTAATGCAAAGTTTGGAATCCATATTCTACAGAACCCTGCCAAGCCCAAAACTCCTCTCAATTGCCTTCTATTTCGCGGCTCTGACAATGCTAGAACTGCCTGCTTACGTTCATGCCCCAACGACCTCTTTCCTTGCTCAATATCATACCCTAGATACCACACTCTTTGTCCTACACTCTATATCCATATTCCATCAACAATATCAAGAAAACTTTAGTACTGTCCCAACACACCTCCTCCGATTGTCCTGTCGCCGAAACATCTTCCACATCTCCTCTCTGGAGAGGCACTGCTAACCCTTCACTGAAGCAGTACCAAAAGAGTAGGTGACTTTTTAAATCCTTGAGGCAGACGGGTCCATGTGAACTGCATTTCTGTCCCTGTTTAGGGATTTTCCCATGCAAATGCAAAAAGCCATTGAGTTACTGGATGTATGGAGATGGTGAACAAACATCCTTCAAATCAGTTACAGACAACCACTGCGCATAGGGGGGCAGAAGACCTATGAACAGGTGAAGCTGATATAAATCAGCCAGTGAGAATGGAGCATACATTCAGGTTTAAGCTGCTCCTCCTCAGCCCCTGGCATTCACGCTGCGCACTTCTCCTGCCCTGTGGTCTTGCCACACCCAATCTAATCATGTCTGCCCGACATTGCAACAAACCATCAGTTTTCTCATTTACAGCCAGCTCCTGAATGGTTACCGATTTGGATGTTTCATCCTGGCTGCTATCTCTTTCCAGAGATCATCTATAAGCTCTTTATCAAACACCCCTTGAGGACTAGAAACTTAGTTAAGTGAGAGATTGATGGGACGATTAAGTGGAGAAAAAAGGCATAAAATTGTACTCCAATAACTTTTAATGTTTTTAATATTTCTCATAACACCTGGTGGTTATGAATCATAACCTGTCCTGGGTGATCAATTTTTCTATGTTGTCAATAAAGAGAATTTGATAAATCTCTGTAATTCAAGATTTGCTGCAATGTTTATACCAATTCTCAGACAAAACTAATTTGATGCGTTTTAAAGAATATCCATTTTCTGAGAATTATGTGTGATCTCCTAACAGAAAGGAGTGCATGAGCAACCAAGCCACACCCACAGAACCGGTAGTTAAAAACTTTGAATCCCACCACTGGAGAGAAGAGCCACTTTGCTCTACGGAAGTGGAAGGAGAGGAGTCTGGGAGCAGCTTCTCCAACCGACAAAACCTCCCAGAGGGAGAAGGGAGGATTCAGCCGAACTGAAAGAGGCTCAGACAGAAGCTCAGAATCTTCCCAGGGTTGTTCCAGAGAGTCCGTCCTGGGAACATGAACTCAGGACAAGAGAGGAGATTCTGGCCGAAGGAGAAGGAGGGGAGACCCTGAAAGGAGGAGGAGCCCTTGGAGAGCTGAGCCAGTCAAGCAGAGAAGCTCAGTCTCCCCTTCACGGAGGGTCTTAAGGCAGGGAGGTTAAACTCCACTTCATTGAGGGTCCCATCAGCTTCATGGTTGCCCTCAAAGGGCCAGAAGCAGGTGAAACCATGAAGACTCACAGAGGCCAGATGGGCCTGACTGGGGGGGTCACAGTCTGGTCGCCGGGACTAGGTGGACATGGCTGGGTGGGCATCAGAGGTCGTATTCAGCTGGTTCAGACCGGTTCTGACATGAAGTTTGGAGAAGTTGGGAGAAGCAGCAAACACCACCTCTGGCTGACTCTGCCCTCCCACCCACGCAGTTCCCTGACCTGGATTCCCTTGTTTCTCAGCTCAGCTCATTTGCGTGGCAGAGGGCATTGCTGTGCCTCAGCTGAGCTAAAGAAACAGCTCAGCCCCCCAGCACTGAGTCTGACTCTGACTCCGAGGGCTCTTGAAGGGCTGCACGCGCACAAGGGAAGCCCCCTCTCATGGAACCTCTAGGAAAAGACTTGGGATCCCACCACTGGGGAGCATGGCTGGGAAGGAATGGCTGAGTGGGGGTGGCCAGCTCGGCATCGCCTACTGGGCATGGCTGTCTCGGGGCAGCTGGGTCGGAATGGAATAAGTTGCACCAGAAAACTTGACGTGGGGACAATTCAGTGCCCCACAAGCTTCTCACTCCCCAAACTGCTGGCAGCCAAGCACACAGACACAGAAACACATAAACACACACACACACACACCACATTTCATCTTTGGGGGCTTTTAAACAAAGATGAAAGAAGGGGCCTTCTCCCCAAGCCCAGGATATGATTGGCAGTTTATAAGCTCCGATCTGGAAAAAGTCTCCATGCTTGGAAAAGGGTGTGTGTGTGTGTGTGTGTGTGTGTGTGTGTGTGTGTGTGTCACAGCTAGCCAAAGGAGCCGTTCTTCTCCCAATCCCAGACCTCCTGGGCATTTGGGAGGCAGAGGACGAGGCTGATGCACCTGGAAGCTCAGAGGAGAAAGTTTGCAGGAAGCCCTTGAGTCCAACTTCTGCCTTGAGAGTCTCTGGAGAGGAAGAGGAGGAGAAGGAGGAAGAGGAGCAGCAGGAGGGAGGCTAGGCCTTCTTGAGAGGGAATCCTTGTTTCCAAACACGGGGGAAAGGAATGGCTTGTTGGGGAAGCTTCCCCTCATGCAGCTCCCCCCTCCCCCCCACTTCTCCCCTCCAGAGATCCCTCAAGGCAGAAGCAAACTTTCTCCTCCAGGCTTCCACACCCAGCCCTGTTCTCCTCTGCTTCCTTGAGGGGGGGGGAAGGGAAGGCTTTGAGGGGGAGTCCGGGGGTCTCCAGGGGAGGAAGGGGAAATCATTCCCTAAGATGAGATGTTGCTGCCAGAAGACTGCCTGCTGTCCATTTCCCAATCTTGTTTATGGCCATTCTCTTGGAAAGACTGAGTGGAGGCCTCACTTCCCTCCAGCCTCCATTCCTCTGAAGAAGCCCCACAGCCGCTTCCTCCTCTTTGAGAAGAGCAAAAGGTCAGGGAATTCCCCCAATAATTCTCCAAGAGGAGGAAGAGGGCGCAGGGCTTCTTCAGAGGAGCCGAGGCTGGAGTGTGTTGAGTCCTCAGGTCTACCACCCAGACAGCAAGTCTGGTAACCTGTGAGTCACCGCATTCCAGAACAGATCAGGCAGCTGCGTTAATTGACTGAGAGAGCTGACTGGAATCTGTCTGGAAAGGAGTTACAATGTTGCAATTGCTTGCTAGGAGTTTTCCTGCCTGGTAACTCTATATAAGAGGTTGCCAGAGAAGAAACCTTGCCAGTTGAATCTTGTGTGTGTTGTAAATAGTGTGAATAAACGTTCCTGTTGTTTTGACCATGCCTGAGTCAGAATCCTTTGTCTGATCTAACACTGGCGACGAGGATGGGATTCAGGCCGTGTCTTTAGACACAACAGGGAACGAAGCCTCAACCAACGAGCGCAGAACAACGCACAGCCCCATCATGGCCATGGCGACAATGCCTCCGTTTGTGCAGTTCGACCCGATGAAGGAACAATGGGCTTCCTTCTTAGCCCGTTTCGAGTGCTTCCTGATAGCGAGTGACTAAGGCGAACTCGCGCCTGCAAGGAAGCTGTGCCTTTTCCTCCAGTGCGGCGGCCCAGAATTGTTCGCTACCGCCCGAACCATAGCAGCACCCGCCGCGGTATACGAAGTGCCCTGGGATGATCTCCTGGGCTGCCTGAGAGCACACTACGCACCTGTACCTTCCCGCATAGCACACCGCTACGCATTCAGGCAATGTGTGCAACAACCGCAACAAACAAGGTGTTAGTTGTCATCTTCAAAGCGTTCCATGGCTTGGGACCTAGCTACCTGCGGGATCGGATCCTGCCCCATACATCCTCACGGCCGATTCGCTCCCACAGAGAGGGACTTCTCCGGGTGCCGTCCACTAGACTTTGTCAGCGGGCGACGCCCAGGGGAAGGGCCTTCTTTGTGGCGGGCCCAGCCCTCTGGAACGACCTTCCCCCCGATATTAGAATTACCACGGACCTCCGCTCCTTCCGTCTGAAATTAAAAACACATCTTTTTCGCTTGGCCGGCCTAGGATAGTCTCTTCTGATTGTTTAGGGATTTTTAGTAAATATTTGGGAATTTTAGCGCAGGGTTTTCTGTTTAATATGCCTTTTAGTTAGTATTTATGTACGTTTATTGTTTTAAATTTTGTATTCCTTTTTTAACTGTTTTTTGTATATTGAAAAAGTTTTATTGGTTTTACATTTTTCCATAGGATGGGGTAAGGGATACAAAGAAATTTTGAGAGCATTCACGTCAAAGTCGTCGGCCCTTCCGGGACTTCAAAATACATTGATAACAATAAAAAAACATTTTCCATAGCACTACAAAGTGAAAGCAAGTACATATACCTAAGTTCTCAGTTCTATGCTGTCAGTCATTTACAAAAATCCAAATACAGATATTATGCAATATTATTCAGAAAAATCAAGGCAAAGTTATTTTTTAGATCTAAGTCTCTTGGCAATTGTGTCTTCAACCTCTTCCTCCAGGCCCCCAGCGGGCGGGGCCGTGGCCCCCCCTGCCCCCCCTGGACCTTCCCCCAGGACAGAGGAATGTTTTTTAAGAAAGGCTTCTGCCTCGGCAACTGTTTTAATCCTCACTCTTCCTCCTTCCCAGAACACCAGCATCCCTTCGGGTGTCACCCACTTGAACCAAATCCCGTGATTAAACAATGTTTTAGACAAGAAGGAAAATTTCCTTCTGGCATCTCTAATCTTTCTTGGGATCTGCTTCAAGATAGCAACCTCTTTTTGTTGGTAAATTAACGGACTTCCTCTCTGCACTTTCAGGATTTCCTCTCTGGTTGACCTTTTAACAAATTTCACATGTATCTCTCTAAGTACTTCATTTATCCTGGCATATGCTAAGTTTATTCTGTAGGCTAGGTCAATGTCCCCCCTGATCTCATCCTTAGGTTTATGTAAATAATCTGCTATAATTGTGCTCATGAGATCAGGGAGGCATTCACCAGGTTCCTCAAAAACATTCTGAAATCTCAAAAAATATGTCATTCTTTCCATATCAATCCTAGACACATGCCCATTTATTTCCACAACCTCGTTAGTAACATTTTTAATCTCTCCCTTAGCCCCCACCAGCCCCCCTTCCAATTCTTCATTCTTCTGTGTGTTTTCCAGCACTTGTTTCCGTGTGTTCAATAACTCCTTCTTAAAGTTAATATTTTCTGCCCTCTGGGCCTTAATTTCTTGTACCAAAGTTTGTATAACAGATTCAAGAGAAGCCATCCTTTGTTCTAAGCTTGCCAGTGCTGTTTCTTGTGCCATGATTAGCTGTTAAAATCAATGCCACTAAAATGGCGTTTTCTGGGTAAGGCTGATGATGCAGATCAGGAGCCAAAAGTTCCGTTCAGGGTTGTAAAGTTGCAAAGTTCAAGAACCAAGAGAGAAACAATTTTCCAACTCAATAAGTATAATACCGAAGGTACTCCAGAAAAGAAATCACAAATCCAAAAAGAAAAAATTCTTCATTAATAACCAGAGGAAGTCCAAATTGCAAAGAGACGCTGGGAATTTTCCATAAGTGAAATAGTCAGTCAGGAACAAAGAGAAGCTCAAAGCCCGAAGGAGAGAGTGGTAAAATAAATTGTTTCAGCCAGACCTAGAGACATTGTTGCAAGCAAACCGCAGATCACTTTCCCTTGCTGCAAACAGTCAGGATTAAAGATTTCCGCTTCCTCGCCGCGAGGAGGCATTTTCAAGTGCCGCTTGAGTCCGAGGTTTTTTTTTTACAAACAAACACCCCCCTCCCAGTCCTTTCAGCCCGGCTGACAGCAGAAAAAAAAAGTTTTAAATCACTCACTCTCCCCCTCGCAGCTGAGGCCCCGAGAAGCCTTCCGACTCATTCGATCAACTCTCTCCATGATCGCGAATGGCGCCGTCTGCCTTTGGCGAAGGGAAAACCCCCCGCAGCATGTTCTCCTTCACCTAAGCCGAAGACAAGGGTCGCTTCCCCCACCGCCATGGGGGGGAGCGTCCCAGGCAAGCCGGCTTTACGGGAGACCCCCAAAAAAGGGGTGTCTCGCCCCCGTGGGGGGCAGAAAAAGCAACAAAACGGCGAGCGAGCGCTAGGCTCGCCCGTTACCGCTGGAGCCGGAACCGGAAGTCCTTTTTTAACTGTTTTTAATTCCCTGTGCCCTGCCTCGAGTCCCTTCGGGGAGAGAGAGCGGGTTATAAATAAAATTCGATTCGATTCGAATCAGTAGCCGAATTCCTTCAGAAATTGAGAGCCACCGCAATTCCCTGCGAGTTCCCCGCAGGCTTCCTGGAGGAATCCCTGCTGGAGCAGTTTGTATGCGGCGTAAAAGACATCCGCCTAAAGCGCCGCTTGCTCTCAAAAACTGTACTGACTCTCGAGCAAGCGGTGGAAGAAGCCCGTGCGGCGGAATTGTCAGAGATTTCCACATCTGACATGGGCCGCGCGCGCCCTCCTCTCTTCCCCACCCCGCGAGCGTGTCTAGTGGACGAGATAGCCCCGCTAGACGAGATGGAGGAGGAAGACCAAGAGGAATGCTTGAGGGTGACCGGGCATGTGCATAATCGCGCATTCGCGCCCCAGCAGAAGTCCGGGAGCTGCATAGGCTGCGGAGGTGCCCACCAGAGACCTGAGTGCCCCTTCAAGGCATCGGTGTGCCGCAGATGTGGCAGGAAAGGACACCTAGCAGCCGTGTGTCGTGCTGCCGCACCAACGACAACTTCAGCTGCTGCCTCCAGAGCCGCTCCACCAGGACAACAAGCGTCGCAGAAGCATTCGAGACGCTACCAGCCACAGCCGACTGACTGCTTCGCGCTGTCGGAGATGCCCCCAGCTCTAAACTACGACCAGGCAGAGAGTATGAGACTGTCAACAATGGTTTGCTTAGAGGGGGTGGGTGTAAAAATGGAAATAGACTCCGGGTCCTCTAGATCGCTTATTTCCTGGGCACAATTAATTAAGCTGCGCCCCCAGCTCAGGAAGCGAGATCTCAGCCCCACGGCAACAATCCTAAAGGACTACCAGGGCTCGTAAATCCCCATTCTAGGACTGCATAGAGTGAGGGTAGACTACGGCTCCTTCCATGGATCCCTTCCCATCTTGGTTGTGGCCAAATCCCTAGCTGCCTTGATCGGATTGGACTGGTTTCCGGCCTTGGGACTGTCAGTCCAAGGAGTACACAGCGTGCCAGCCAGTTCTCCGGTAGACGTAGTGATCAGAGAGTTCAATGACGTCTTCGATGGCAGCCTAGGAACGTACAAGGGCACCCCCGTTTCCCTAAACCTGGATCCCCAGGTTGCTCCTGTCCGCTTGAAGGCCCGCAGGCTGCCGTTCGCGCTGAAGCCCAAGGTTGAAGCGGAATTAGATCGATTAGTGGCGCAGGGCATGCTCGAACCCGTCAATCAGGCAAAATGGGAGACCCCAATTGTGGTTCCCATTAAGCCCGACGGGTCTGTGAGGATCTGCGCCGACTATAAGTCGACGATCAACCTCGGGCTTCAGGCGAACCCATACCCGGTTCCGGTAGTGCAAGACCTGCTCCACTCTTTGGGACGGGGTCGAGTGTTCGCGAAACTGGATATGGCGCAGGCCTACCAACAGCTCCCGGTGGACGACGAGGCTGCGGAGGCGCAGACCATCGTCACCCACCGTGGGGCTTTCCGCTGTCGCCGCCTACAATTCGGCGTGTCCGTGGCCCCAGGGATCTTCCAGAGCCTTATGGAGCGACTGCTCCATGAGCTCCCTGGCGTTGTACCGTACTTTGACGAAGTCCTGATTGCTGCTTCCAGCATATCAGAACTCGCCAAGACGTTGCGGAAGGTCCTCAGAGTTTTCAGGGGCGCGGGTTTAAAGTTGAAGCGCAGCAAATGTACGTTTGCTGCGCCGAGGGTGGAATTCCTGGGCTTCATGATTGATGCCCAAGGAATCCACCCAACCCCCTCCAAGGTCGAGGCCATCCAAAAAGCCCCCACTCCTGCCTCCAAAACGGAGCTGCAGGCATTCCTCGGCCTTTTAAATTTCTACGCGCCATTTATTCCCCACAAGGCATCGCTAGCCGAGCCGCTGCATCGGTTGCTCGACCGATCTGCGGCCTGGTGCTGGGGCAGCCGCGAAGCGCATGCGTTCGCGGCTGTCAAAGCCATGCTCACATCAGATGCGGTACTAGTCCAGTACCATGACAGGCTTCCTCTGACGCTTGCATGCGATGCCTCCCCTTTTGGCCTGGGGGCTGTCCTTAGCCACGTCTTTCCAGACGGCTCGGAAGCCCCCATTGCTTTTTACTCCCGGACAATGTCTCAAACGGAAAGAAACTACAGCCAAATCGACAAGGAGGCTTTGGCTGTAGTGTCCGGGATTAAGAAGTTCCACAATTACCTCTATGGGCGGACTTTTTCTGTTGTCACGGACCACAAGCCACACCTTGGGCTGTTGGCCGGTGACCGTCCGACCCCCCCATCCTGTCGCCCAGGATGACCCGCTGGATGGAATTCCTGGCAGCGTATGACTATACGCTGCTATACCGTCCTGGCAAGCAGATAGGGCATGCTGATGCCCTGAGCCGCTGCCCTCTCCCGGGGCCGGATCCGACCCCTGTGCCTGCCCTCTCTGTCCTGATGGTCGCGGAGTCGGACTTGCCCCTGTCCTCATCCGCCGTCGCCGCTCACACCCGCGCAGACCCCGTCCTCACCCAGGTCTGCCGATGGGTGCTGAGGGGCTGGCCTTCGGGCAGCGTGGCCGAAGACTTTCGGCCTTACAAGTCACGCCAGCTGGAGCTCTCGCTCCATTGCGGGTGCTTGTGTTGGGGAGATCGGGTCATCGTCCCTTCCCCTCTCAGACACATGGTTCTTCAGTCGCTCCATGCCAACCACCCAGGCATCGTCCGTATGAAGGCTTTAGCCCGGAGCTATGTCTGGTGGCCTGGCATGGACGCTGAAGTGGCGGAATGGGTGGCCGCCTGCTCCTCCTGCCAATCGTCCCGGCTGGCCCCGCCCGTCTCCCCGCCGAAGGAGTGGGACGTCCCCAGGAGCCCGTGGTCCAGGCTCCACTTGGATTTCGCGGGTCCCTTCCATGGCCAGACCTTCCTTGTGGTAGTGGACGCGTTCTCCCGCTGGGTGGAGGTGATTATCATGGCTTCCACCACAGCGGAGAGCACAGTGCGCGCCTTGCGCCGCCTGTTCGCGACCCACGGGTTGCCGGACGTCATTGTGTCGATGTCAGCCTTCGCTCTTCGTTTCACTCTGTGCTGCTTGGCTGCCATGGAAACGGGGAGGGTGGGGGCTATAGGGGTTAATTATGTGAGCTGGTGGAAGATTGGTGGAAGATGTTACCGGCCGGTGTTATCTGTGGCTTAACGGTCTCACATTCCATGCTGATGATGGTGTTGGACGGACTGCCCACCTGATGTTGGAGACGAAAGTGCATTGGACACTGCTGGGGGGCGGGTTAGGGCTATTGGGGTGGGCTTAAGCTTTAATAATCATTCTTCGCGCCTAAACTAGTTACTTCCTGCTTCACCATGGTCCCTTGATCTTCTGTATTCAGTAAAAGTAGCCTTATACATTCCAAACAATGCGTAAGTGTGGTCTTTCTTGAGTATTCGAAGAAAGGGGCCCTGACATTAAGCAGGAAGTCACTACAAATCATAACCTGATGTCGGAATCTGCCAAAGAGGAGTTGCCGGGCCCGAGTATGGAAGAGGCCGCATCCAATATCGCAGCTCAAAAGGATGATTCGAGGTCAGTACTGGACTTTTTAGTAAGCCTAAATTTAGACCCGAAGGCCGAAGAATCATCTAAACCGCATCGCTGGTCAGAAGGGGTGGGAATGACAGGAGACATAGGCTCGGGGGTTACGACCACCAGCCGCCGCCGCCCACCCCCACCCCCATCCATATCAGAACTCCTAAGGGAAGAAAAGGAGTTAAGGCAGATGGCCGATGACTTACTTCGTCAGGCATCCGACAAGAGGGAAACCCTGGATGAAATCTGGGGGGGAGGGCACTTTCTGGAAAGCGAACAGTTAAAAGAAACAGAAACAGCTGCTGCCCAAGAAACCAGAGGAACAACCCCTTCCCCTCCTGCACAAACCCAAAGAGATTCACAGGGAGGAATTCGCCCCCCAACCCCTCGCCGACCTGCTAAACTTCCTCCCTTGGGCATTAAGTTTGATGGTAATCCTGACGACTTAGGACTTTTTCTGCTGAATGTTAGTAATTTTGTTAAACTATGCAGATGATTTTGAAGACGACGTTAAGATTAGGATTGTCTCCTTGGCTCTGGAAAACAAAGCTGCCAGATGGCTGGTTTCTCTGCATAATAGTCACTCACCCTTGTTGCGGGACTTTGAAAATTTTATGACTGCTCTTAGGAGACGTTTTGAAGACCCCCGAATTGACAGAAAAGCTAGAATCAGGATGAGAGACCTGCGCCAGGGGGATATGTCTGTGCAGGAATACACACAGATTTTTCAAGAACTTTCTGTTTATATGGTAGGGTGGAGTGACAGAGCGTTAATGGATGTTTATACAGAAGGGCTGAACAAAGATATTTATCAAACATGCGTGAATAGATATCGTCTTGATACCTTAGATGATTGGTTTCTGTTGGCCGGGGATGTAGAGCTGGATCAGGCCCACTCCCATACTCCAGCTCATTTTGAAAAAATAAAGCCTTTTGAGAGCCCCAGGCCCCAAGCCACAGATAGAGATTCCCACAAGCAAATGGGAGGACGTAAATCAACTTCAGCACGTCCTGGCAGTTGTTTTCGCTGTGGGAAGGAGGGGCACTGGGCTAACAACTGCAGATCAAAACGTTCACCATGCCCACATTCCTCTACTGAAGCTAGAAAGCCTACTAAAACTCCGAGCGTGCGCAGTAAGCCGGCAATGAGTGGAATGGAGCCGCTGGACCTCTCTGGTGATCAACGTAATCCACAGCCCGATGATTTGGAGGGGGACTCCGCCTCCTCTGACGAAAATTGGGTAAGTCCCCGCTCTGGGCCCCTTTATATTCCTTTAAGGCTTTTAGCTCCATCTAGCGGCCGTAATTGCAATGTACAAGCTCTAATTGACTCAGGCTGTTCCCGTTGTCTAATCAGTCATGAACTTGTTCAGACCATGCGTTTCCACTTAAAAAATTTAAAGGTGCCAATCGCATTTTGCCAAATGGATGGCTCTGTAGCAGGGGGAACTCCCGCATCTTATGTTACTGAACCCCTTCAAGTTTCTATTGGTGATACTCATAATGAAACCATTAATTTTATTGTGGCTCCTATTGCGGATAATGCTGTTATCTTAGGGGTTAACTGGCTACGTAAATGGAATCCCCTAATTAACTGGAAGGAAGGATGGGTGCGAATCCCTTTGTTACTACCGGAACATATCTCTGCAATCTCAAATCACGATGATGGGACGTCCCTTGATCTAACTCCAGTTAAGGAGCCTGCAGGTTCCAGTTTAGCCCTCCCTACAAGTGAAACCATTCCTGGGGAAGACAAGATTCCTAAAGAATACTGGGATCTTAAAGACACTTTTAGCGAAAGGTCTTGTGATTCTCTCCCTCCTCATCGGGCCACTGATTGCTCGATCGATTTTCTCCCGGGGGTAAAACTACCTAAACCTCGCCTTTACTCTATGACACCACGGGAAATGGATGAGCTACATAATTTCATTGATAAGAATCTAAACCGAGGCTTCATTGAGCCTGCCAGGCCACGTGTGGCTGCACCGGTGATGTTTAGAGAGAAGAAGGATGGCACTCTCCGTTTGGTTCAAAACTACTCTTATCTGAATGCCATTTGCGAGCACAATGTCTACCCTCTCCTACTGATGAAAGACATGCTAGCTCATCTAGCTACAGGCAAAAATTTTACTAAGCTCGATTTAAGGGAAGCTTACTATAGAGTAAGAATTAAAGAGGGTGACGAATGGAAAACAGCTTTCAACTGCCCACTAGGGTGTTTCCAGTTTAAAGTTCTGCCTTTTGGTCTTCAAGGGGCTCCTTCTGTTTTTATGCAACTAATCAATGAAGTTCTCCACGACCACCTGTATAAGGGGGTGATCGTTTATCTTGATGACATAGTCGTGTACATGCAAACACGTGAGGAACATATTAAACTTGTCCGTTCCGTGTTACAAAAACTACGTGCTGCTGAACTTTATGCTAAGTTGTCAAAATGTGAATTTCACCAGGAGAAGATTGATTACTTAGGCTATCGCATTTCGTCGGAGGGGATCGAAATGGATCCTGCAAAGGTAAAGGCTGTCATGGAGTGGGCGCCCCCCCGCACTCGTAAACAACTGCAAAGTTTTTTGGGTTTCGCCAACTTTTACCGCCAATTTATTCCATAATTCGCTAGCATTGCGTTACCCATCACAAATCTGCTCAAAACGAAGGGTGAGGGCAAACCTCGACCGGGAGCTCCTCTGAACTGGACCATGGAATGCCAAGCTGCTTTTGAGAAGCTTAAACGTTTGTTTGCGGCTGATCCTGTCCTAAAGCATCCTGACGTCGGCTTCCCGTTCGTTGTTCAAGCTGATGCCAGCGATGTCGCCGTGGGTGCTGTCCTACTGCAGTTCAACCAACAGGGCCAGCTACAACCATGTGCTTACACCTCTCGTAAATTGTCCAACACCGAACGCAGATGGGCTATTTGGGAGAAGGAAGCATTTGCTGTCCATTCGGCCCTCATGAGTTGGCGTCATTTTCTTGAAGGAGCCCCTCATCCATTTGAGGTTTGGACGGACCATAAGAACCTGGAAGCTCTCACTTCATCCCGTAAATTGTCCCCTAAACAACTACGTTGGGCACATTACTTCAATCGTTTCAACTTCAGTCTCAAATATATTCCTGGAGGAAAAAATTTCATGGCTGATGCACTCTCAAGACTACCCCAATATGACATTTCGAAACTTACAGTTGTGCAACCAGTGATGCCTCTTACACTACTAGCCTCTCCTGTTTCGACCAGGGGTCAGTCCGCTGTCCAAGCTGACCCACCCATTGAACTGATTGCTAAGATTAAGTCAGAACTGCTTACTGATGAATGGTATTCTGCACATTCCGGTGACTGCACTGTCAGGGACGATCTACCTTGAATTGGTTCGAAAATTTATGTCCCTGCCTCCATACGGCCTTTTGTGTTGCAACGAGCACACGACTCACGATTAGCCAGGCACTTCGGATTCGTTAAGACTATACATCTGGTTAAACGCCAATTTTGGTGGCCTTCCCTCAAGAGAGACGTTGAGTCCTATATCGCTAGTTGTCCTATTTGTGCGGCTTCGAAACGTTCACCAGGAAAACCACAGGGCCTCCTCCAATCTGTGGCGAAGCCGGAGGCTCCTTGGAAGGAGATTTCGATGGACTTTATTGTTGATCTTCCAAGCAGCCAGGGTTATACTGTCATTTGGGTGGTTACAGATCTTTTCTCCAAGCAAGTCCACTTTGTACCTTGTTCCAAAATTCCATCTTCCAAATCATTGGCTAAGTTGTTCCTGAATCATATTTATCGTTTCCACGGAGTTCCTAAGCGTATCATTTCAGATAGAGGTACTCAATTTACTTCAAAATTTTGGAAGGAATTTTTAAAGTTGATAGTCTCCACCCAGGGCTTAAGCTCCTCCTACCATCCGCAGACGAACGGTGCTTGTGAGAGGGCCAATTCTGTTTTGGAACAATACCTACGTTGTTTCATAAATTTTCAGCAGGACGACTGGGCTGACCTTCTGATACATGCCGAAGTGGCTTATAATAACTCTGTTCATTCAAGTACAAGTATGACCCCTTTTAAAATCATCTATGGTCAGGACTTTGTGCCCATACCCGAGTTGCCTCACGAGTCGCCTGCTATTCCCTCCCTAGCTGATTGGTCCACTAAATTGTCTTCGGTGTGGCCTGTCATAAAGAAAACTTTGGATGATGCACATCAATCGCATAAGTTATATGCTGATAAAAAGCGGGCGGCTCCTCCGGCTTACAAGGTTGGTGATAGAGTATTCGTCTCTACTAAGCATTTGGACAGCCCGCAAAAATGCAAGAAATTGGGTCCTAAGTTTGTTGGCCCATTCACTATTACTAAAATAATCAGTTCGGTTTCCGTTCGTTTGGATCTACCTAAAACCTACCGTCGTTTATACCCAGTGTTCCATGTTCACCTGTTAAAGCCTGAACGCACTTCGCATCTTCGCAAACCTCATCCTGATGCACCTGCGCCACTGATGGTAGACGGTCACCAGCACTATGAAGTTCGTGTCATCTTGGACTCCAGGGTCCATAGGAATAAAACTCAATTTCTAGTAATGTGGAAAGACTTTCCTCCTTCTCACAATGAATGGGTGGATAAAGAACATCTCAGAGCCCCGAAGCTTGTGCGCCAGTTTTATGCCAAATATCCACACAAACCATAACCCCTTCCCTCTCTCTTCTATGTTGTTTTGTCTTTTCTTGTCTGTTTTACAGTAATAACTTCTCAACTTCTGAAGGAGGTCCGGAGGTCCTGCCTGCTACTGGAGAGGTCCGGATGTCAGCCTTCGCTCTTCGTTTCACTCTATGCTGCTTGGCTGCCATGGAAATGGGGAGGGTGGGGGCTATAGGGGTTAATTATGTGAGCTGGTGGAAGATTGGTGGAAGATGTTACCGGCCGGTGTTATCTGTGGCTTAACGGTCTCACATTCCATGCTGATGATGGTGTTGGACGGACTGCCCACCTGTCCGCATTGGACACTGCTGGGAGGGGGGGTTAGGGCTATTGGGGTGGGCTTAAGCTTTAATAATCATTCTTCGCGCCTAAACTAGTTACTTCCTGCTTCACCATGGTCCCTTGATCTTCTGTATTCAGTAAAAGTAGCCTTATACATTCCAAACAATGCGTAAGTGTGGTCTTTCTTGAGTATTCGAAGAAAGGGGCCCTGACAGTCGGATAACGGGCCCCAATTTCAGTCCTCCACCTTCTTGGATTTTCTGGACACCCAAGGGATTCGCCACGCGCCGGTTGCCCCTTATCACCCGGCGTCTAATGGACGCGTGGAACGAGCAGTCCACTCGGCCAAGGAAGCCTTGGCCCGTTTGGATAAAGGGGACTGGCAGGCAAGGGTGGCTGCGTACCTCTTGGGACAGCATGTCACACCTTGTCCGGCCACAGGGAAAAGCCCTGCAGAGCTCTTGATGGGCCGACGCTTGCGGACCACTCTGGACAGACTGCACCCCGATTACGACGGGTTGCAGAGGAGCAACCTGCAGATTTCCGCCCCTCGCTTATTTAAAATTGGGGACCTAGTTTGGGCAAGGAACTTCTCAGGGGAGCCGCGATGGATTGCCGCCACCATTTTGGACTTAACCGGCCCCTGTTCTTACAGGGTCGGCCTTCATGATGGATCTGAGTGGCGGCGCCACCTGGATCAACTGAGGCGCCACCTTCCCGAGACAGCCTTCACCACACCAAGCCGTTCCTGCCCGTTGGCCCCCGTTGGGCCGTTGTTCCCTGTTCAAGCCGAGCCGCAGTTTGGAAATCCTGAGACCCTTGCCTGTCCAGGCCTCTCCTCGTCAGGCACCGCCTGGGGAGGCCGTCACGACCATTCCACTCAACCTGATACTGAGCTGTGGGCCTCGCCCATCGGAGGCCCACCCTACCAGAACGCTGCCTGCCAGCAACCGTCAACTACCTCAAGCCCGGTCGCCACGCCCCCTCGGCCGGACTTACTATTATCGCCAATTCCAGCTACGGCGACTCCACCTCCGGGGGCAGGCCGCGGTGACGTAGGCGAAAGCTCCACTCCCCGCAGGGAGGAGCTTCCACGGGACCTGCTGCCTGCGCCGAACTCTCCGCAGGAACTAAGGCGTTCGGGGCGGACCCGACACCGCCCCGCCTATCTGAACGAATACGCGTGCGCATGTACTGTGATGGACAGAGAGCCTGGACACATGCGCACTGACTATGGGGGAAGGAGTGTTGAGTCCTCAGGTCTACGACCCAGAGACAGCAAGTCTGGTAACCTGTGAGTCACCGCATTCCAGAACAGATCAGGCAGCTGCGTTAATTGACTGAGACGAGCTGACTGGAATCTGTCTGGAAAGGAGTTACAATGTTGCAATTGCTTGCTAGGAGTTTTCCTGCCTGGTAACTCTATATAAGAGGTTGCCAGAGAAGAAACCTTGCCAGTTGAATCTTGTGTGTGTTGTAAATAGTGTGAATAAACGTTCCTGTTGTTTTGACCATGCCTGAGTCGGAATCCTTTGTCTGATCTAACAGAGTGGAGGGGGCTTCAATTCTGCTCTTGCCTCAGCTCCTCTGAGGAAGCCCCACACCCGCTTCCTCCTCTTTGAGAAGGGCCTTGCAAATGGGGGCAGGCCAGGGGACCCTGCCAGTATGGGAGGGGGGTCTACTAGTATGCAAATGTATGGCTGATTTCCGCTACTGGTACGCCCATACCAGTCCATACCAGGAGCAACCCACCTCTGCTCCCTTCCCTCCCTCTCTCCTTTCCCTTCCCCTTCCCCTTCCTTCCTTCCTTCCTTCCTTCCATGGGGTGAGAGGCAGCCTTGATTTCATCATCTCTTTTCACTTGGTTTTTTTCTGTGTTTCTGTCTCTATGTTTTTTTTAACTTTGCAAACTTCTGGTAACTAGTTTTTCACTAAAGTTGATTTTGTTCTTAGAAACTGGCTGCACTGTTTCATCAGCCCTTTTGTGCAAAACCCTTGAGTATTAACTTTCAAAATAACATAACCAACATTTTGGTTCCAACTCAACAGGCAGCTATTTCAGATCTGTGACATACTCTGTCATTAAGTGCCCCCCCCCCCATTTTGTCTTTATGCAAACAAATCTCAGATTTGTTTCTTCAGCCACAGGTGCTGTTTATTCCCTCCTGTCCCAGTTTCAAGCATGGAGACCCCAAAATTTTCAAGTCTAGATGATGGATTTAATACCATCTCTGCCCCTGTTATTATGAGCCACATGGGAATTATTTCCCCTTCATTTCCCTCCAGAGAATTTCCCAGCAACCTTTGAGTCCAAGAACTGGTTGAATTCTCCAGGGATCCCTCCTGAGAGGGAGAATTATGATCAAAGGTTCAGCTCTGCTCTTTGGCCGAATCCTCCAGGGGAGACTTTGGGCAGAGAAATAGGGAGTTTAGGGACAGGCAGGGTCTGTGCTCTTGAATGTCCGTCTCTCTCCTTTCCAGGTGAAGCTGAGTGTTTCTCTGGGTTTCAATCAGGAAAGACACTGGATCATTTTCCACCTTGTGAGAATCCTTTGAATCCTAATTCTTCTTTAGAAACAGGAAGGGAATTCATTGATTCACCCCATGAATGATGGACCTCCTGCTTCTGCTTCTGCTTCTGATGCTGCTTTTCTTCCATCCAGTCTCTGGGAAGCTGAGGATGAAATGCCCACAGAGTTTGGAGCACCAGGATGGAAAACAACCACAGAGCTTTTACAGCCCAGGAGACCATCTCATTGCTATAGTCCTCAGTGGAGAAGAAACATTGCACATAAAGTTGCTTTTCAACGTGGCTCCTTCTCTTCAGTTTGTTTTCCGTGATTCGTAAGTCATTCAGGGTGATGGAGTTGCCCTCCCTCCATTCTAACACTCTCCTTCTTTTCTGTTTTTTATTTTTCATTTATTCCTATATTGGGGGATTTGTCTAATTTCCTGAATGATTTTGATTTCCATGGCTTCTCTCTTTTGTCTCATTTGGTGAAATAGACTCAAATTCAAAATGGGCCTGAAAAAAAAGTTGAAAGGGCTGCAGATTGTTTTCCTCTGTCCCCCTCTCTCTTTCTTTTAGTTATATATTTATATAATCTTTGCTACAATTCTACATCTTTTACATTTACGTTGCGTTTCATCTATCTATCTATCTATCTATCTATCTATCTATCTATCTATCTATCTATCTATCTATCTATCTATCTCTATCTATCTATCTATCTATCTATCTATCTATCTATCTATCTATCTATCTATCTATCTATCTTTACATATCTTTTATCTCTATTAATTCCATACATTACATCTTTTATAAGTTGAAAGGGCTGCAGATTGTTTTCCTCTGTCCCCCTCTCTCTTTCTTTTAGTTATATATTTATATAATCTTTGCTACAATTCTACATCTTTTACATTTACGTTGCGTTTCATCTATCTATCTATCTATCTATCTATCTATCTATCTATCTATCTATCTATCTATCTATCTATCTATCTATCTATCTATCTATCTACAGTATCTATCTATCTATCTATCTATCTATCTATCTATCTATCTATCTATCTATCTATCTATCTATCTATCTCTATCTATCTATCTATCTATCTATCTATCTATCTATCTATCTATCTATCTATCTATCTATCTTTACATATCTTTTATCTCTATTAATTCCATACATTACATCTTTTATATCTATTTGATTCTCTTATGTTTCTTATTTTGTAATATTTGTGTATACAATCTATTCTGTACTTTCCCCTCTTGTTAATTCTGTAGTTTTGTATTTATTTTATGGTTCCTTGATCTTTTCTCTTTCCTTTATTGCTTTCCTTTTTTCTCTCCTTCCTCTAGCCCAGGGGTCCCCAACCTCCGGGGCGCGGACCAGTGCCGGTCCATGGCTGGGTAGGAACCGGGCCACAGGGCTGGAGAGGAGGAGGAGGGAGGAGGGGACAGCCCCCTGAGCAGAGCGTGCCATTGGAGTGCGGCTCTTCCTCCACCCTCGTTGACAGAGGGACTCCTGGGCACCGCTGGAGCAACCCTCCCTACCGGCCACCGATTCCCTCCCCCCTGCGGAGCCTACCCTGCTGGCATGCCGGCCATTCGTTTTCTTCCAGGGGCTGCGGAGGCTCCGCAGGCGGGGGAAGGGAACTGGCGGCTGTAGGGAGGGTTGCTCCAGTGGCGCCCAGGAGTCCCACCATCGATGAGGGTGGAGGAAGAGCCGCACTCCAATGGCGCGAACAGCCGCGCCTGCGTTCTCCCGCGCGCTCTGCCCAATGGGCTGCCCACTCCTCCCTCCTCCTCCTCTCCAGCCCTGCTCCTACCCAGCCACGGAGCCTGAACGAGTGAACGAGCGACCAAGCGCGGTGGGCGGGCTGACGAGGTTGGAGGTGGGGGACGGCAGACAGACAGAGAGGCACAGACAGAGAGAGAGGGAGGGAGGGAATCAGAGAGAGTGACAGACACACACAGAGAGACAGGGAGAGACAGAGAATGAGTGATTGAGGTGAATGCAAGACAGACACACACACACACACACACACACACAGAGTGACAGAGATGGGCGGATGAAGGAGAGAGACAGAGAGAGAGAGAAAGAAAAAGAGAAAGAAAGAAAAAGAAAGTGGGAGAGAGAGAAAGACAGATAGAGAAAGAGAAAGACAGAAAGGAAAGAAAGAAAGAGACAGAAAAAGATACAGAAAGAGAGAAAGAGAAAGAAAGAGAGAAAGAGAGAGAAAGAAAAAGAGAGAGAGAAAGAGAGAAAGAAAGAAAGAAAAAGAAAGAAAGAAAAAGAAAGAGAGAAAAAGAGAGAAAGGGAAAGAGAAAGAGAAAGAGAGAAAGAAAGAAATAGAGAGACAGAGACAAAGAAAGAGAGAAAGAAAGAAAGAAAGAAAGAAAGAAAGAAAGAAAGAAAGAAAGAAAGAAAGAAAGAAAGAAAGAAAGAAAGAACTTATGACCACAATTGAGGCCAAAAGTTTGGTTGCTAACCAAGATCATTAAGTGAGTTTCACATTTTCCAAGTTGGCCATGCCCGCCCAGTCACATGACTGCTGAGCCACTCAGCCAGTCCGCAGAATTTTCTTTAAAATGAAACCGGTCCCTGGTGCAAAAAAGGTTGGAGACCCCTGCTCTAGCCCATTGTAGCCTCAGTCCCAAACTAAGAAGCGCTCGGATTCCTCTTTGTCTTTTTATCTCTTTTGTGAGATTATTTTCCTCTCTCGGTTCAATCCTTAATTTCTCACTTGAATCATGAATTTTATTTGAAATGGTGGTTGAACCACTTGTTCTTGCTGTACCTCAGCCAATTTCCATATTTGTGTAACTGATCATTGCTTTTGGATCAATGTTGGCTTAAGGCTCAGGAGGCTTCTGGAGGATTATATGTATTATATATAACAAAAGTATTTCTTGTTGCTGTTGATTATAACATTTTTTTTACAATAGGAATTCCAATGGGTTCCTTTATGGCTTACGATTCTCTTTCAACATCCAAATGGTCAACAAGAATTCTCATCTCCTGCACAATCTCACACTGGGCTACAACATCCATGACAACTATTGGAACACTTTCCACACTTCAGATGCCTTGCTGGACATTCTCTCCACTGGAGAAGCCAATGTCCCCAACTACGGCTGTGGAAGGAAGGAGAACCTTCTGGCTCTTCTTGATGCAGCTGACAGGGAAATCTCCATCCAGGCATCAACATTAGGAGGCACCTACAAAGTCCCACAGGTTTGTGTGGGTTTTTCTCCATTTTCTTACACTGAGGCTAGAAGAACCAAATGTTCAGGTACAGATCAGGTGAAGCCTGGCTCAATAGCAGGAACTGTGAGAGAGATCTGGGAATCTTAGGGGACAATCTCTCAAATGTGAACCAGGAATGTGTGGCAGCAGCCAAAAAAAGCCATTGCAATCCTAGGCTGCATCAACAGAAGGAGAGAAGCCAAATCACATGAAATATTGGTACCACTTTATAATGCCTTGGTTAAACCTCCCTTGGAAGAGGGCATGGAGGGTGAACCTTTTCAGCACTGAGTCCTCTTGTCAGGGATGCGATCTGGAAGAGGAGTTGGCCAGTGTGCATGTCAGTGCATATATGCACACCAGACAGCTCCTCTTCCAGTTTCTGTCATGCATGCATGCGACAATCAGCTGCTGGAACGTATGCGCTCACAGAAACAAGAAGAGCAACTCTTCCACTTCTGACACTGCAGTGCACACAAAGGCGAGCTGATTGTTACATGCACACCAGAAACCCAGAAGAGAAATGGGCAAGACCTTGCATGCAAGGTGACATGGGTCTGCGTGCCACTTAGCCCGAACTGAGAAGCTGAGGCAGAGGGCGCCATTTCCCCCTCCTGGGGCCTCCATGCATCCTGTTTTTCCCCTCCAGAAAGCCCTCTGCTCCCCAAAACCTTTGGTCTTACTTTGCAGTTCCAGTCCGTGGGGCTTTCAAAGGTAAGGCCTGCGCTCAGCCAGTGGGTGGGAGCCGGGGTGGTGGTGGTGGTGGTGGAATGATATGGGAGGGGCAGCCTTGTGGTCCCACGTTGGACGGGGTCTCCTTCAGACTGGAAATAGAGCAAAGGAAACTCTTTCCCCCCCCACTTGCTTTGTCCTGTTTCCCCCACTGGAAAGAGCTATTTGCAATCCACAAGGAGGGGATCCTTTCCTAAGAGCTCCCAATTCAAGGATCCCAATGTGCCCCTGAGGAATCTGAGGGTGGGGAAGGCCATGGGGGTCCTGGTGATAGAAGAGACCCTCAAGGCCTCCCCAACCCACTCAGATCCCTCCTGCTTCTCCCTCCCTTCCTGCAACAAGGACTCCCTGACTTTGCAAACCTCTCTCTCCTCTCTTGTTTCTCGGCTTCTTGTCTCATGGAGCAGCTTCCAAGTAAATGGGGCCAGAGAGAGACAGGGAGGGTAAGAGACCAATCCATTGTGTGTGTGTGTGTGTCTTTGTGTGTGTGAGGGCACCGAAACTGCTGCCAATGGTGTGGGCGACACCTGAGCAGAGAGGCAGGGTGTGTGGGTACATTCCTCCCCATTCAAGCAGGGCCTCTCATTCACCCCCCAGCATAGTCGGAGCATGGAGGCTGCTGCCCCCTAAGCACCATGATTGCCCCCTCCCCATCCAGCCCCACCTGACCTGCTCCCTGCTGGCTCCTGCAAAGCCTCTTCATTCTCCTCCTCCTCCTTTTCATCATTGTTATTGTCCTTCCTGCCCAAGTGGGTTCCACAGGACAGGCTCTCATTTCTGCCCTGAAGCAGTGAACTCTGGTGGGCTGGAAGTGAGTGTGAATGGCCTGGTCCAAAACAGGAAAATCTGGACTTTTTGTACCCATTTTGGCCCTGGAAAGCCTCCTGCACCAACCTGGAAGCAGAAATAAAAAATAAAGCCTTTGAAACTGTTGGAAGGCTGAAGGAAGCCTCCCACTGAGCCAGGAAGCCTGTCTAGGCCATTCACACTCACTTTCAGCCCATCGGAGTTTCCTGCACAATGCGAGTGCTCCCCTCCCCCCTCCCCCACTGCATACTCACAGGTCCCCCCCAATCCTGGCCCTCGGCATGGGCCCGAAAACCAGCTGGCCGGCAGGATGTGGGTCTGCATGTGGATGCCAGTGGAACTGGGCTGGGGCAGCTGTGGGGTGGGGAGAGAGGGCTCTGTGTGCCTCAGTTTCCCTATCACAGCTCTAATCCTTTCAATTGCTTTCTCAGATCAGTCACGAAACAGCTTCAGAGGCTCTGAGTGATAAAAGTCAATTCCCCTTTTTCCACCAGACGGAGCCCAAAGAAGGATTCCAGAACCCAGCAATTGTCCAGCTGCTCCTCCATTTCAGATGGACCCTGATTGGCCTCTTTGCTTCAGACACAGAGAAGGGAGAGAATTTCATGAGGATTTTCCTTCCTGTGCTTGCCAGGAGTGGAATTTGTGTGGTTGTATCACAACTATTCTCAAAGATTGGACATGCAGAAGCCCTCAGGGATTCCCTCTCTAAGTGGAGACAAGTCAACGTCTTTGTTCACTTCGTGGAAGATGAGCCCATTTGGGAGAGAATTCTTCTTTTCCATTTAGAATTTATGCATCTCCCAGGACCCATTGAAGGGAAAGTCTGGATCCTCACAAGTTTTATAGACTATCAAATAAACAAGCGCAGACTTCTCACATACATCCATAGTATTTGGAACTTTGGTTATCCGACAAAAGAAAGGCCAAGAGATTCTGCCTTTGAACGCTTATTGTTTGTGGAAGAAAAGTTTCAAGATCATTATTTCCACTGTTCTCTTTCAAAAAATGTGTTTTCTGTCAAAGGCCGCAGACGATGCGCACAGAAAGCCCCACTGGAGACCCAAAGTAAACAGGGCAGAATAAGGATCCACAATTACTACCATCCTTACAGTCTCATAAAGACTCTGGTCCAAGCCTTGAATGCCACCTATTCCTCCAGATCGAGGAGGGGAAGAAAGGAGGGAGAAAAGACCTTGGGGTCTCCAAAGCTGCAGCCATGGCAGGTATGGGGATCCCGATATGTATCCATTAATCTTAGATCCTTTGGAGGAGGAATCCAGAGGAGAAGGAGGGAAACCATCTCATCAGATCTGGCCAATTTCATTATTCAAGGAATTAATCGTTTCAAAGAGTAGATTCTATGGCATTTTTATATTAAGCACTGCTAATTGGAAAATGCTGTATTCTTTTTTAAATAAATCCCCTTATTTGTGGGTTTGTGATGAGCCTGGTGGAATTCCACCTTTCTTCCGTCCCATTGCAGGTGGGTCTGTGTGCAGCTGGACAGGCAGCTAAGCCCTCCTATTCTCCTCCAATGAAAGGGAGCCTGGCGTGGATCTGGAGGCTTTATTGGGAGAACAGGGCAGGTGAAACTGGGGAGATGCAAAGAGTGGAAATCAAATAGAAAGACGAGATAGGCAGCATTCACTAACAGCCAGCAAAGGAGCAGCTGGAACCTCTCCAGTGATGCTCCGTGTGAGGGATGGAGGCCGTCTCCGGATGACCAGGGGTCTCGGTCACAACGGCTTCTTCTGTCTTCTCCAAAGACCGACAGAAAACGGAGTCTGGCTTCAGACCATAGAGTTAGGCTTATCTACCCCGGCCACTAAGTGGGGCTGGAGCAACAACAGCACAAGAGTTCCATGTTGTGGCATGACAACCTTTATGAATTGGGAGGAGACCCTGAGAGCATCTAGCCCAACCCCTCCTCTCTGCAGGAATCCCAGTTGAAGCTTCTCTGACTGATGGCTGCTCAGTCTTTGCATTTAGACAATCCATGAAGAGGAGACTGAACTTCTCTGCTTTCCTGGCTCAGCTCTAAAACTGCTCAGCCTTTTATCCTATTTTTCTCTCTCATTCAGCTAAAATCTCCTCTCTTGTAACTGGATCCATTTTTCCACCTCTGACACTCTGGAATAATAGTGAGCAGATCTTACACTTGTGTGTAACAGGAGTCAGTGATTGGAAGAGGGCTGGATCCAGTGGGGGGATTCAAAGAAGTTTACTACCAGTACTGTGGACGTGGCTTGGTGGTCATGTGATTGGGTGGGCATGGCCAACATGACATCACTCACATCAAAGGGAACCTTGCCTGGTCTCTCCTTGCCTCAACAAGATACAATTTCCCTTATTTATTTACTGCTACTGACCAGTCAAAATATGCAATTTAATCCTATGTATACATGCCATATGTGTGCTTACATATTACATAGTATTGTGTATGTATAGGCACACAAAATGATAAACACACACACACAGACACACACAGCTCTTCTATAACTCCACATATTCAACCTCACTTTCTGCATTTGGAAAAACACACCCAGAGTCCACTTTCTGCCACACGTTTAACTTTAACCTCTGCCCATTAGAACATTAGAGACGCCTTCAGATGCTCTTCCCTCTCCTGCACATGACTGTCAGAGCCAGGAGATGCCATGGATTGAGTAAAACTCACTTAACATTCTTGCTTAGCAACCAAAATGTTGGGATCAATTCTAGTCATAAGTCAAGGACTATCTCTTCCTTCCTCTGCATGGCAGCCTTGCCCTAGTAAACTCCTTCCCTTTTCTGGCATTTTCACCAAAATAATCCAAAGGATATAAGGTTGTAGGGGGTTGGACTAGATGACCTCTGAGATCCCTTCCAGCCAGGTGTGCTGTTTCAAAGAGTCTTCTGAATCCAGAGTTTGTGTCCCTTCTTCCTCTCATTTTCTCTCTCTCTCCTTTCATCCCTCCCTCCATGTATCCATCTGTCCATCCAACTGTATCTCATTCACTTTCTCCTCCCTCCTTTTTTCTTTCCCTTCTTTCAATCTCTCCCTCTTTCTTTCTCTCCCTTTTTCTTTCTTTTTTCTTTTTGTTCTTGTCTCTCCCTTCTCTCTCTCTTTCTCTCCCTTTCTCTCTCTCTTTGTATCCCTTCCTTTCCTCCTTCCAAAGCCAGGAGTCCCACCTGAAACAAAAACTCCTTTGGATGAAACCGACCATTTTACACACACACACACACACACACACACACACACACACACACACCTCCAACGAGCTCTGCTCCTCGATTCATTGTTTGCTGTTAGTGGTGGGCCAATCATCAAAGTCCTTTCCAAGCGCCCGGCAGCATCGCTCGCCTCCCAGGAAAGTCCGGCTGACTAACTAGATTAACTGTGCAGGCAGCAGTCTTCCTCTCGCCTCTTCCACTCAAGCTTCTCTCTCTGGAGCAGCCACAGGAGGGGGATTTATGGGGAGTTGGAAGGGTGGGCAGCTTCCTTGCACTGCACGTTGGAATGGGAGGAAAGAGAGAGAGAGAGAGAGAGAGGAATCAGAAGCTGATAAACCTTGTGGGGCACCGGGGAGGAGGAAGGGATAGAGACCCCCTCCCTATTTCCTCTGGATTTTCCTTCCTCTCCCCCCCAGGTTGCCTTTCCTCCCATCCATTCTTTCTCCCCCCCCCCCTGAGAGAGATGGAGCTGCTTTGCCTGGGAGTTTTCTGGGCTCTGGAAGGGGCAGTGGGGGGAGGGGGTGTTGGGGGGTTTGGGCTCCCCAGAACCTCTTTGGGAGAAGCTTCCGTCTGAGTCCAAAGCTCCTTTCCCAATGCATCCCCCCCCAACCTGGCAGAGCGCATTGCGTGGAGGGTCTGCTGAGGGGTGTTTAGCTGGAGGCTCCTCTGGCCAGGGGGGGAATTGGGGCAGCTCAGGAAAGCCAGGAGGGATGGTTGAAATCCCTTGGCTGGACTTCCCTCCCTCCCTCCACAGCAAAGGGAAGGGACGGGGAGCCTTATGGGAAGGGAGCTGCAGCCGCCTGCCTCTCCCTTCCAGGCCCTTCCACCCCCCAAGAAGAGGGGTCCCAGGGGGGGGCATAAAGGGAGCAGGAGCTCTGCTGTGAATGGAGGGGGGAAAGTTTGGCTTCTCTCTGCCATTCAAGCATTCAAGGGCTGCAGCAGAGAGAATCCCCACTTTTCTCTCTCCCTCCGTTCACAACAGAGCTCCTGCAGCCTCTCCCCCCACACACTGCCCAGTTATGGGCCCAGCCTCCTCTGCCCTGCAGTATTTGGGTGGGAGTGGGGTTCCTCTGTCTGTGGGGGGGAGAATTAGGTCGCAGAAACCCTAAAGGGGGGGGCAGCCTTGGAGGGCCTCTTCCTCCTTCCCCTTTTCCTCTCAGCCCTGCAAAACCAGAAATGTCCCACTCCCTCCAAGCAGCCACTGAGACTGTGCAGGGGGGAGAGAAGGGGGGCAGGAGAAGATAAGGGGACAAGAGGAGAAGATCGGAGGGATCCCAATTCTGCATCCAGGGGAGTTTCTGCAGAGGGGAGGGGGAGGGAGGGGGCAGCTCCCAAAGGCCTTGGAGCCAGAATCCGGCAGCTGCATAAGGGGAGAGAGAGAAACCCAGGAAGGATCCTCACTGACTTCTCAGGCTGAGAAAAGAGCTGGGGGGACATTTCTTCTTTCAGGCTTTCCAAAATGTCTTCATCTCCCATTACAATCAAGTAGAACTAGAACATCTGGAGCAGGGGGGGTTCAAAAAAATTTGTACAACCGGTTTGAGGGGTGTGGCTAGATGGGAGGTCTTGTGCCCTTGTGTGCAATGTCTGCCTCCACATCCACTCTGGCAGAATCCCATCTCTTCTGGTGGAGCTGCATTGCCCTGCTGGGTTCAGGGTATGTGTGGAGGGGCCCAACTTCTGCCCCTTGCGCTGCCCTTTTCGGCTAAACGGTTTAAGGTTTCCGGCATCACAATATAGCCAATTAACTCCATCGTTGGCTATCGGGGGCGAGTCATTGGCTCCCGCGGAAAGGGCCCGCAACTTGGGTGTCCTCCTGGACTCACGGCTGTCCTTAGACGACGATGTGACGGCCGTGGCCAGGGGGGCCTTTTATCAGGTCTACCTGATACGCCAGTTGCGCCCCTTTCTAGATCGAGATGCCCTACGCACGGTCACTCAAGCTCTCGTTATTTCCCGCCTAGACTACTGCAACACCCTCTACATGGGGCTCCCCCTGAGGTGCACCCGGAGGCTCCAGCTAGTGCAAAATGCAGCCGCGCGGGGGATTCTGGAAGTCTCTCGTTACTCCCACGTAAAACCTCTCCTGCATGAGTTGCACTGGCTGCCTGTGGTCTTTTGGGTGCGCTTCAAGGTCGTAGTTACCATCTTCAAAGCGCTCCATGGCTTGGGTCCTGGTTACCTGAGGGACCACCTCCTACCACATTCCCCCCTTCGATCTGTCCGCTCTCACAGAGTTGGCCTTCTCAGCGTGTCGTCAGCTGGTCAATGCCAACTGGCGACCCCCAGGGGAAGAGCCTTCTCTGTGGCGGGTCCGACACTCTGGAACAACCTTCCCCCCGTTATCTGCACCATCACGGACCTACGACTCTTCCGTCGGATGGTAAAAGCTCATTTCTTTCATCTAGCCGGCCTGACATGGACTAGGGAATATTTTGATTTGTTATTTATGGGTTTTTAACTATTTATTCCATTTTAGCACAGTTATATTGGTTTAATTGTTTTTTAATTGTTTTTTAAATTTTGTATATTGTGGGGTTTTACTTTTCTGGGTCCCTTTTTGGTGAAAAGGGTGGTATATAAATTGAAAATAAACTAAACTACCGGAGGCCCAGACGGATCTCTTCGGGGTGCTGGGCTGCCCTCACAGCTTCTCCCTGGACCTTTCCTGGCTCTGGCAGCGTTTCCTGGCCCTGCAGCGCTCTCTGCACCCAGACCGCTTCAGCTGCTGACCGAGTGGGGCTTCTCGGAGCAACGTTGGCCCCCTGATCAGCCTGTCTTATGGCGCCCTCCGCAGCCCTCTCTGGGTGGAGTCAAGTTGGCCATGCAGAGACTGAGGGAAGGGGGGCCAGAAAGAGAAGCTGCCTGTGAAGGAGCCCACAAAACAAAATAAAGGTCCTCGGGTGACCCCCCCCCCAAAATAATACCAAGGTTGCTTCTGGAGGGGGCTCCAGCCTGGCCCATCCCCTGCCTCACCTGCAACCCCCAAAAAACCTTGCACAGTAAAGAAAAACTCCCCAAGAGTGTGATAAATTGTTAATTGACACTCATGAGAAGGTTTTTCCCTGCACACAACGGCTGAGAGACCCTCACAGTGGGGGGCAATTTGGGCCCACCCCCCACCCCAAGGGAAGGCCCACCAACCACAGTTAGACTGAATAAGCCATGGGTTGCTCCCTCGACCGGCTCCACCCAAGATCCCCTTCATCCTTTTGGAGTCTGTCCGCTTTGCCATCCTGGGAACAACCGAGCCAAACTCCTACTTCCCAGCCGCCTCCCCCAACTCCCTTTGCCCCACCGTTAAGGCAACCGATGGTGGGCCACCGGAGCCGACTGGGCGCAAAGCTGGGTTGACAATGAGCCTCCGAGGTCTCCCTCCTGCCTGCTTGCCCAGCGCTTGCTCAGCTGCCCCCTATGATCCCCCGGCTGGATGCAGCCACTCATTGGAGACTGGAAAGCGAGGTCCTCCACCTGCCTTCTTGTCCAGCATTTCCTCAGAAACCTCCTACCCTCCCACTCACCCACCCCAACAGCCCCTCCAGCCTGGGCGCAGCCACTTATGGGTTCTTTCTTCTTCTGTTTCCAAACTAAACCCCAGTTGGTTAGTTGGTTAAAGTGCAGTTGGATCCTAAAGCTCCATCACTGGAGGGTTTTAAGAGGGAGAACGTTTCGGCTGCCAGCTGGCAAAGGAAGCTCTCAGCCATGACCGGAGCTGCTTTGGCTCCCGCCATCTGAGTGGATAAAGGTAGTGGGTGGCGGCTGTGGCTTCGGTCTGGTGTGAGCTCCTGGCCTGGTCTGGGGAGGTGGGGAGAGGTTCACCTGAGCACTGCTATGACAGTAAGGCTGGCCAGGTCCCATCCCGTGTGTTACTCCCCCCTCCCAGGTTTCGCCAATGCCTCCATCCTTCTTTTCAGGCATGCAACACGTGGGAGATCCTGGCTGCACTTTATTCGTGAGCAAAGGAAGCTCTCAGCCATGACCAGCACTACTGTGGCTCCCGCCAGCTGAGTGGACAAAGGGAGTGGGTGGTGGCTGTGGCCTCGGCCTGGTGTGAGCTCCTGGCCTGGTCTGGGGAGGTGGGGAGTGGCTCACCTGGTCAGCTGGTGTGATAGTAAGGTTGGACAGGTCCCATCCCGTGTGTTGAATCCCCCTCCCAGCCATTTTTGGGCATGCAACACGTGGGAGAGCCTAGTTGCAGTTTCCTCGTGAGCAACATTGGCCGGGAGAGGCAGGGAGAAAGGCCAATGGGGCTCAGGAGTAAACTGAGGCTCCTAAGTAGGATCGAGCCAGGGGTGGGTTCTGGCTGCCTCTACTGCCGGTTGCTCTGCGCATGTGCAGAAGGCAAGAACAATATGGCCGAGAGAACCGGTTCAGGGGTGTGGCCAGCCTGGATTGTTGCAGGTTCCAGTGACCCAAGCCTCCAAGTTACTACCAGTTCAGCCAAACTGGTCCAAACCATTAGGAACCCAGCTCTGTTGTTGAGGAGTTTTCCATCAGGATTACAAGGGAGAAGATTTCTTCTTGATCAACCCAGGCTTTCTGGGAATCACCCAGTTGTTTTCAAAGAGTTTATAGATCTTTTTTTTTCCCTCTGTTCATTTTATTTGTCATCTGCTCTAGAAGGTTCCCTATAATTGACCAACTGTGTTGATTATATTTTCTCTATAGTTTGATAAAATTTTCTCAAACTTTTTCATTCACTTATGAAGATAATGGCAATATTTGTATCCTATTTAATTATATTGAGATGAGACAATTGTAGAAGAAAGATTCAATGTGGGATAAGAAACAAAGTTTTCTGGTTTTCAAATTCCTGGATGTTCCCATTCTAGTTTCATCCCTTTCTGGAGAAGAATGAATTTTGGAATATTTCTGAGGCAAAACTCTACATGGACCAAAATGGAGAGATAAAAGCAGATCTGTTCATTGTGGGCTACTTCGTTCTCCCCAAGAAGGATCCCAGGAGAGAGACTCTGGCGTATTTTAAAAGACAGAAACTTTCTATCAGACAAGAGGCTCTTTCACAGCTAAAGTTGCTCAATAAGGTGGGAGAAATTCTGGTGTCTTTTCTCTGTTTGCCAAAGCCTGAGGTCCCATTTCAAGTGGGCAAAGCCTAGAGCCATGATGGGGAACCTATGGCACATGTGGCAGAAGTGGCACACAGAACCATCTCTCCTGGCACATGGAGCCATCACCAGTTGCTCTTCCGGGTTCGGGTGTGGCAGTCAGCTGGTCTCCACGCGTATTGGAGTGCTGGAAAGTGGAAGAGGAGCCACCCGCTGCGCATGCAAACACCAGGAAAATTATCTTTGTTTTCAGTGTGCACATACGCATGAGCCACAGTGTTTTCGTGTCTGGCATGCATGCATATGCAAAAACCATCAACCCAGAGGCAGAGAGAGGAGATCCCGGCCGTGGCTTCTTAGCAGAGCAGAGCTGTGGTCAGGGCTTCCCTCCCTCCCCACCTGAGGGGGCTTCTTGTGTGTCCCCAGCACTCCAGCCTATGGCTCATCTGCGCTCCGAAGTACCTGGCCAGTTCAGATGGCCCAGAAAAGCAGCAGCAGCAGCCTCAGGGGGAAGGGCAGGAGTGACAAGCCCACCACCGCTGTCACTCCCACGCCAGCCAAAAGCAGCACAGGAGGTGGAGTTCTTTAACAGATTAACAGAGCTGGAAGGGAGCTTGCAGGTCATCTAGTCCAACCCTTTCCATGGCAAGGACAGGCAAGTGCTTCCCTCCATCCCGAGTGGGCTACTTGTGTGGCCTCAGCGGTGGTGAGGATAAATGGGCTCAGGCTTCCCTCCTTCCCCATCTGAGCAGGTTTCTTGCACATCTCCAACCGAGGCTCTGATGAGGATCCGCCGTCCGGAACACCTGGCTGGTTGGGGCACACATGGCAGCAGGGCAGCATTTGCTGGATGGAAGTCTGGCTGCCCTGCCTGCTACTCCTTCCCCAGCAGCCGAGATGCTGGAAGAGGAGCTGCTGGCGAGGAGGAGAGATACCCTTCCCCCTGTGGCTTCTGCTGCTGCTCTTCTGGGGCTGTGTAGGGGCCAGCCAGCTCTTCTGGGGCGCTTGAGCCAGCCAGACACTCCAGAACATGGATCCACATCAGTGCGAGGGGTTGGAGGGCTGGGGCTGTGCAAGTAGACTGCTTGGGTAGGGAGGGAGGGAAGCCCCAGCATGTCCTTGCCACTACCACCCCCTTGCCCCCCCCCCCCCGGTGGCTGTGGTGGCTGCCCAGTCGCTCCTGCCCTTCCCCCTCTGGCTGCTGCTGCTGCTCTTCTGGGGCTGTGTGGGCGCCACCGGCTCTTCTGGGGCAGCTGATCCAGCCAGGCCCTCCAGACCACGGATCCACATCAGTGCCATGGGCTGGACGGCTGTGGCTGCACAAGTTGCCCGTTCAGGTGGGGAGGGAGGGAAGCCCTGGCCTGTCCTTGGCAGTACCACCCCCTTGCCCCCCCCCACGTGTCATCGTGTTACTTCTCTCACCGTGTTTCTTCTGGCTGGGGTGCTGGAGCATCCAGGAGAAGGAAAAGCCCCCATGGGGGATGGGAGGAGCCTCAGGAGGGCTGGAGGAGAGCGCAGTTCCTCCCTCCCCCTCCCACCTATGGGCTCCATGTCCATCCCAGCCCCACCCTTTCATCCAAGGGAGGGGATTTTGAATGACACCCTTCTCTGAATATTCACCTTTCTTCACCTCACCTGGTTCTCTCTTGCCTCTACGCCATAGCCCCCTCCCCATTGATTGCTCCCTCCCTCCCTCCCTCCCCCCCCCCTCTCTCTCTCTCACACACACACACACACCAACCCTGGGGACTCTTCTAGTCTTATTGGGGGGAAGCTTCCTACAAATGATCCACTTGGGGGGATTTGGGAAGGGGGAGACTGAGAGGGAGGGGAGGGGTGAGGTCAGCTCAGTTGGGGGCTCTGCAGTGACCCCCTCTGCCAGACCCCAGAGGGGAACCTCAGAGGGGCTTTCCTGGAGAGCCAGCAGCGCCTGCCTTCCTCCTGAGCAACAATTGAAAAGGTCAAGGTCAAGTTGCCATCTGGAGAGAGAGAGAGAGAGGGAGGGAGGGAGCGTCTCTCAGGTGGGACTTGTGGGGGAGCGACACACACCACCCCCTGGTCCTCTTGCCCTCTAAGTCAGCTGCCAGGATAAAGGCGGCTCCCCCTTCCTCCAGATTCCCTCAAAGGCTGGGGACACCTCGGATGCTCTGGCTTAACGCCCCCTGCCCGACTTTTCCCCCTCCCCAATGCCCTTGCTCTGCCTTAAACCCCCCTGGCTTCACACACACCCCCAACCACGCATGTATCTCACTTCAATCCGAGCCATTGCATGGCTTTGAGGGGAAGGCAGGCAAATGTCTTGGAGTATCTTCAAGGGTAACAGGCGTGTTTGATGGAGGGGGGGAGGGAATATCAATGTTGTAAAAGAAAGTGTGTCCCCCTCACTCAGCCACGCCCTTCCCCTTCTTCCTCCTGCCCCCCACCCTTCCCACAGCCCCCAGCTCCCCACTGATTCCCCTGCCCTTCATTTTGCATTGCAGTTCTGTTCTTGTGGCCCCCTTGTCTTCTCCAAGGCTTAAATTACACAGCAGGGCAGTTCCCCCCCCCCCAATTTTAGATTATGTGGAACGAAGCTGTCCTCCCCTCCCCCCATAGGCTGGTCCTGCTGGGTCCTTCGTGGGGACCATCAGAGCCGCATCCACCAGCCCCCATCTCCACAGCTCCTCACACATGGAGACTCTCCCTTGGATGAAGTGGGGGGAGAGGGGGGGCTGTGCTGGGTTCTTCCAAGGCCGGGAAGGGATTCTGGCTTTCCGGTGGAGGGAGGGGGCATTTCCCACCCAACTTTCCCTCCCTGTCCCGGGCTGCAGAACCGGATCCTCAGTTGGGACGTCCCGCCCACCGGACGGGGATCAGGTGGACGGCCAGGGAAGCACGAGGACCCCCAATATCTGGTGCTGGTGCATGCACACCAGGCAGCTGGTCTTTATGTGCACATGCATGCCAGAAACTGGTAGACCACATGGCTGGTGTGCATGCGCATGCTGAAATCCAGATGATCACCTAGTTTTCAGTGTGTGCTTATGCAATCACCCAAATGGGGCCAAAAATATTTGTGGGTGCTTCCGTTTTGGCTCTCGGTGCCAAAAAGTTTCGCCAACACTGGCCTAGAGTCTCCAGGGTGGTTGGCCTTCCATGCCAATTGCTGTCATCTAATGGAGGTTCTTCAAGGGACGGGACCTAAGTGGAGGGGCTTTGCCATGTTTTATGGAAACCTTTCAAGATCTTACTGGTCAGAGGTTTCTCTCTTCATCACAGTTTTATTCTAGATTTAAAAATTCTAATGGAATAAAAGTTTGCTAAAACTTTTATAGGAAACTTTATTCTCAGTTTTAATATGAATAGATCATCATACTTAAATCTTTTTTTCAATTCCATCCCTCTAGACCAGCGATGGCGAACATTTTTTGGCTCGCATCCCATAAGTGGGGGGAGCACAGGTGGGTCGGGCCGCAACCATATTGCAATGTGTGATCCACCAACCCCACTTCACATGGGCATATGACAGGGGCTTCCCCCATGTTTTGCATGTGTTTTTCGCCCTCCCCAGGATCCAGAGGCTTTATAGGAGCCTGGAGAGGGCAAAAACCATCTCCCCCCCCCCCCCGAGGCCCTCTGGAAGCTCCAGAGACCTTCAGGAGCCTTCGCTGAAGCCTCTGGAGGACTCAAATCGGCCCTACAAGCAATACAATACAATACAATACAATACAATAGCAGAGTTGGAAGGGACCTTGGAGGTCATCTAGTCCAACTCCCTGCCTAGGCAGGAAGCCCTACACCATTTCAGACAAATGGCTATCCAACATCTTCTTGAAGACTTCCAGGGTTGGGGCATTCACAACTTCTGGAGGCAAGCTGTTCCAGAGGTTAATTGTTCTAACTGTCAGGAAATTTCTCCTCAGTTCTAAGTTGCTTCTCTCCTTGATTAGTTTCCACCCATTGCTTCTTGTTCTACGCTCAGGTGCTTTGGAGAATAGTTTGACTCCCTTTTCTTTGTACCAACCCCTGAGATATTGGAAGACTGCTATCATGTCTCCCCTGGTCTTTCTTTTTATTAAACTAGACATACCCAGTTGCTGCAACCGTTCTTCCTATGTTTTAGTCTCCAGTCCCCTAATCCTCTTCCTTGCTCTTCTCTGCACTCTTTCTAGAGTCTCCACATCTTTTCTACATCGTGGTGACCAAAACTGAATGCAGTATTCCAGGTGTGGCCTTACCAAGGCATTATAAAGTGGTATTAACACTTTGCGTGATCTTGATTCTATCCCTCTGTTGATGCAGCCTAGAACTGGGTTGGCTTTTTTGGCAGCTGCTGCACACTGCTGGCTCATATTTAAATGGTTGTCTACTAGGACTCCAAGATCCGTTTCACAGTTACTACTATTGAGCAAGGTACCACCTATACTGTACCTGTGCAAGCAGAAGTCTGTTCCTGAACTTCCAGTTTGGCCATAGGGCTGGTTTTCTGCCCTCCAGAGAGTTCAGGGAGGGGAGGGAGGGGCTCTTTTCATCCTCCCCAGGCTCCTATAAAGCCTCTGAAGCCTGGGGAGGGCGAAAAATGGCTTTGAAAATGGTAAATTCTGCTGGCCAGCACTTGCCATAGGTTCACCTACACTGCTCTAGACTATTAAGTCGAAAAGTCCTTTATTGCAATGTTAAATTCCAAAAGCAAAAGGGAGGAAGTAAATGAAGAATCTGCCAGATGTTCTACCTCCTGCATCTGTTTAGAAGGAGTCAGAGGTTTCCTATCTACCTCAGTGAAGACCAGAGACTCCTTGTCTCCATCCATTTCTCCCTCCGTTTTCCATGGACAGAGAGTCCTAACATCTTTTCTTTGGCCTTCCTTGTTTTTCTGCTCAGTCCCTGCCTCAGTCCAGATGTGTGGAAAGTTGTCGTCCTGGATTTGTCAAGAGGGCTCGAGAAGGAGAGCCAGTTTGCTGCTATGACTGCGTTCCTTGTCCGGAGGGGACCTTCTCCACTCAGGAAGGTAGGTGAGATTGGAGGAAAGGAAGTGGAACTGATTCATTACATACATCAAATAATAAAGGTTCCTATGATTGTTCTGAACATCACACAGGAAGTTATTTGGATCCCAATTCTTCTCTCACTTTCATAGATGATTAAACAAAAATTGACTTTTAAAAAAAGTTTTGTAATTCTTATCTTCTCTCACTAGAAGTACTAATAACTATGCCCTGGATAATGGTCCTGGTATTACGTTGTCCAAATATGGAATTTCCTGAAAGGTAAAAGGAGAGAATTATAAGAGAATATGTTTTCTTTTTCTCAGATACAGAAAAATGCAGCAAGTGTCCAGATGATAAATATCCAAATGACAACAGAGTGCAATGTATCCCCAAAGTTATAACCTTCCTGTCTTATGAAGAACCTCTGGGTATCATCCTGGTCTCTTTTGCCCTACTCTTCTTCCTAACCACAGGCCTTATTTTAATCCTCTTCATTAAATACCGGGAAACTCCCCTTGTCAAAGCCAACAACCAGGACCTCTCCTACATCCTCCTGATCTCCCTCCTGCTTTGCTTCTTGTCTTCTTCTCTCTTCATTGGTCAACCAAGGAAAGCCACCTGCCTTCTCCGACAAACGGTCTTCAGCCTCATCTTCTCAGTGGCCATTTCTTCTCTCTTGGCCAAAACCATCATGGTGGTGCTGGCTTTCCTGGCCACAAAACCAGGAAACCGAGCAAAGAGATGGTTGGGGAAGAGCTTGGCCAACTCCATCATCCTCTCTTCTTCTGCTGTCCAAATTGTCATCTGCTCCATCTGGCTGGGAGTTTCTCCCCCCTTCCCTGACTCTGACCTCCACTCCCAGCCTGGAGAGATCATCCTGCAATGCAACGAAGGGGCTGTTGTCATGTTCTATGTCACCCTCAGCTACATGGGCTTCCTGGCTGCCATCTGCTTCATGGTGGCTTTCCTGGCAAGGAATCTGCCTGGGGCCTTCAACGAAGCCAAGCCGATCACTTTCAGCATGCTGGTCTTCTGCAGTGTCTGGGTGACTTTTGTGCCCACCTACCTGAGCACCAAAGGGAAATACATGGTGGCTGTGCAGGTCTTCTCCATCTTGGCCTCCAGTGCTGGTCTGCTGGGCTGCATCTTCATCCCCAAGTCCTACATTATCCTTTTGAGGCCAGACATGAACACAAAGGAGCATCTCACAGCCAGAACAAATGTAAAAACATGACACCATTATGACATTGGAAGAATTGTTAAGTTTTCTTTTATTTGAAAGAAAGTATGAATTCTTTGTACTTAAAGCAGGGGTCTCAGACTTAATTTACCTGGGTTTCAGCAGGTGGACATGGAAGACTGGGTACAGACGACGGTAGGTTTTTGGAAGGTCCAAACGAACAGAGACAGAACTGATTATTTTCGTTATTGTGAAAGGACCTACAAACTTAGGGCCTAGTTTCTTGCATTTCTGCGGACTGTCCAAATGCTTAGTAGAAACATATACCCTATCCCCAACTTTGTATTCTGGTGGAGCGGCCCGTTTTTTATCGGCATAAAATTTATGAGATTGATGAGCATCATCCAATGTTTTACTTATGATGGGCCAAACCGAAGACATTTTACCACTCCAATCTACCAGAGAACGAATTGCAGGAGGGTCGTGCGGCAGCTCAGGGATAGGTACAAAGTCTTGACCATAAATTACTTTGAATGGGGTTATTCCAGTACTTGTACGAGTTATTATATGCCACCTCAGCATGTATCAGAAGATCAGCCCAATCATCCTTTTGAAAGTTTATAAAACAACGCAGGTATTGTTCCAGGACGGAATTAGCCCTCTCACTGGCCCCATTAGTCTGCGGGTGGTAGGAGGAGTTTAAGCCCTGGGAGTAGCCAATCAATCTCAAAAACTCCTTCCAAAACTGCGAAGTAAATTGAGTACCTCCATCAGAGATGATACGCTTGGGGACTCCGTGCAACCGATAAATGTGAGCCAGGAAAAGCTTAGCCAACGACTTAGAAGACGGAATCTTGGAGCATGGTACAAAATGAACTTGCTTGGAGAACAGGTCAGTAACCACCCAGATGACAGTATAGCCTTGGCTACTTGGAAGGTCAACAATAAAGTCCATCGAAATTTCCTTCCAAGGAGCCTCCGGTCGCGCTACAGATTGGAGGAGACCATGGGGTTTTCCCGGGGTACGTTTAGAAGCAGCGCAAACAGGACAGCTGGCGATATAGGATTCAACGTCCTTTTTGAGGGAAGGCCACCAAAATTGGCGTTTAACTAAATGTATAGTCTTTACAAAACCAAAATGTCCAGCTAGTCTAGAGTCATGCGCCCGCTGTAAGACAAAAGGCCGCAGGGTAGCGGGAACATAAATCTTCGAACCAATCCATGGTAGATCATCTCTGATAGTGCAGTCAGCAGAGTGCGCGGAATACCAATCATCGGTAAGCAGTTCCGCCTTTATCCTAGCAATCAGTTCTTCAGGTGGGTCAGCTTGGATCGTTGATTGACCCCTGGTCGTGATGGGAGTAGCCATTAACGTAAGCGGCAGTACAGGCTGAACCACCGTGAGTTTAGAACTGTTATATTGAGGTAGTCTGGAGAGAGCATCAGCCATGAAATTCTTCCCTCCAGGAATATATCTGAGAGTGAAGTTGAAACGATGAAAGTAGTGAGCCCAACGTAGTTGCTTAGGAGACAATTTGCGGGACGTGGTGAGAGCCTCCAGATTTTTGTAGTCAGTCCAAACCTCAAATGGGTGAGGAGCTCCCTCAAGGAAATGACGCCAGGTCATGAGGGCCCAGCGGACAGCAAAAGCTTCTTTTTCCCAAATCGCCCATCTGCGTTCAGTGTTGGATAATTTACGCGAAATGTAAGCACAAGGTTGTAGTTGGCCCTGTTGGTTCCGTTGCAACAGGACAGCACCTTCAGCCACATCGCTTGCGTCGGCTTGAATAACGAAGGGGGAGTTGACGTCAGGATGTTTCAGAACAGGTTCTGCTGCAAATAAGCGTTCTCAAACGCGGCTTGGCACTCCATGGTCCAATTCAGAGGAGAGCCTGGTCGAGGTTTGCCGGCCCCGTTTGTTTTGAGTAGGTTCGTGATGGGTAACGCAATGCTAGCAAAAGAAGGTATAAATTGGCGATAAAAATTAGCGAAACCCAAAAAGCTTTGTAATTGTTTCCGAGTGTGCGGTGGAGCCCACTCTGTGACAGCTTTCACTTTGGCAGGATCCATTTCAATGCCTTCTGAAGAAACACGATAACCTAGGTAATCAATTTTTTCCTGGTGAAATTCGCATTTAGATAGTTTAGCATAAAGTTCAGCAGCGCGAAGTTTGCGCAAAACAGAACGACTAGTTTAACGTGTTCATCACGTGTTTTTGTATATATGACGATGTCATCAAGATAAACGATAATGCCCTTGTACAGGTGCTCGTGGAGAACGTCATTGATCAGCTGCATAAATACGGAAGGCGCTCCTTGCAAACCAAAAGGTAACATTAAATTGAAAGCACCCTAAAGGGCAGTTAAAAGCAGTCTTCCACTCGTCTCCTTCCTTAATTCTCACTCTGTAATAAGCCTCTCTCAAATCAAGTTTAGTAAAAATTCTGCCTGAAGCAAGATGAGCAAGCATGTCTTTCATGAGTGGGAGTGGGTAGACATTGTGTTCACAAATAGCATTAAGATATTTGTAATCTTGAACCAAACAAAGAGTGCCATCTTTCTTCTCTCTAAACATTACTGGGGCGGCCACACGTGGTCTGGCAGGTTCAATGAAACCCCTTTTCAGATTTTTGTCTATGAAGCTGCGAAGCTCATCCATTTCACGGGGTGTCATAGAGTAAATGCGTGGTTTTGGAAGCTGCACCCCTGGGAGGAAGTCAATAGAGCAGTCTGTGGCACGGTGGGGTGGAAGAGTGTCACATGATTTTTCGCTGAAAACATCCTTAAGGTCCCAATATTCCTCAGGTATTTTTTCTTCACCTGGAATGACTTCGGGGGCCGGTAGGGCTATGGTGGAACCCACAGGTTCAATGATGGGTGCCAGATTAAGTAGGAGACCATCAGTGGGTTTTGGGGTTGGGAGGGGGGAGCAGTCCTCAATGGAGGGGGGTTCAGGCAGCATCAAAGGGATACGAACCCATCCTTCCTGCCAGTTAATCAGAGGATTCCATTTATGTAGCCAGTTAATACCCAAAATAACAGCGTTATCAGCAATGGGAGCAACAATGAAGTTGATAGTTTCCTTATGGGTGTCACCAATAGACACTTGAATTGGTTCAGTGACATATGTTGCTGGATTTCCCCCTGCTACGGAGCCATCCATTTGGCAGAATGCGATTGGGACTTTTAAATTTTTTAGGTGGAAACCCATGTATTGTACTAATTCCTGACTAATTAAGCAACATGAACAACCAGAATCTATAAGAGCCTGTATTTTGCAGTTGCGCCCACTAGATGGAGCCAGAAGCTGTAAAGGAATAGTAAGGGGCCCAGAATGGGAACTCACCCAATTTTCATCCGAGGAGGAGGAGTCTTCCCAATTGTCGAATTCCTTGTTCTGCCGATCACTGCCAGAGAGATCCAGAGGCTCTGCTCCAATCATCACTGGTTTAGTGTGCACGCTCGGAGCTTTCGCTGGTTTCTTCCCCTCAGCAGAAGAATGCAGGCGTGGTAATTGTTTCATTCTGCAGTTATTGGCCCAGTGCCCCTCCTTTCCACAGCGAAAACAAGCACCAGAACGAGTAGGCGTAGATCTGCGATCTTTACTTTGTTTTTAGGGATCCTTCTCATACGCTTGGGGAGCACTTTGGGATTTTTTTTCAAAGTGAGAAAGAGGTTTTGACCGAGCTTGATCCAACTCAACATCGCCTGCGAGCTGGAACCAATCTGCTAAGGATGTGGCGTACACCGGTTAACGCAAGTCTCATACAGGTGGGGGTCTAAACCTTCAGTGTAAATATCAATTAATGCAGCTTCACTCCACCCCCTCATATAAGCTGAAAGTTCCTGAAAACGTTGCGTATATTCCTGAACAGATCTATTGCCCTGGCTCAGGTTTCTCATTTCCATTCTTGCCTTTCTTTCAATACGGGGGTCTTCAAATCTCTTTCTAAGAGCAGTCATAAATCCATTAAAATTCCTCAACAGCGGGGAATGATTATTATGCAAGGACACCAACCACTTAGAGGCTTTGTTTTCCAACGCCATGGAGACAATTCTTATCCTTGCCTCATCACTCAAGTCACTGGCATATTGCTTTACAAAATTGCTGACATGTAGTAAAAAGAAACCCAACTCTTCAGCATCACCGCCAAATTTAACCCCTTCTCTTTTATTCCTTCCCCTTCCAGCAATTTATCTATGGTTTCTTTCCTGTCTTCTGCTTGATGCAGCAAATCTCTTGCCATATCTCTTAAGTCCCTGTCACGGTCTATTTCTTCTAATACTCAAGAAAGACCACACTTAGACATTGTTTGAAATGAATAAGGCTACTTTTACTGACTACCGGAGATCAACAGACCATAGTGAAGCAGGGAGTAACTAGTTTAGGCGCGAACATAGAGTATTAAAGCTTAAGCCCATCCCAAGAGCCCTAACCCCCCTTTGCAGTGTCCAATATACGTTCTTCTCCCACATCAGGTGGGCAGGTCATCACCAGCATGGAATGTGAGACCGTTAGTCCAGAGATAACACCAGCCGGCATCATCCTCCACCAATCTACCACCAGCATAACAATTGAATCCCAGCGCCCCACCCTCCCCGTTTCCATGGCAGCTAAGCAGTCTATGCGAAGGCTGACATCCGGACCACCTCCAGGAGCAGGCAGAAATCCCGGACGCCTCTCAGAAAGCGAGATGCTAGACCTGTAAAACAGACAAAAAGAGACAAAACAACACAGAGGGGAGAGGGAAAGGGTCAAGGTTTGTGTGGATATTTGGCATAAAACTGGCGTATAAGCTTCGGGGCCTTGAGATGCTCTTTATCCACCCATTCATTGTGAGGAGGAGGAAAGTCTTTCCACATGACTAAGAACTGAGTTTTATTTCTACGGACCCTGGAGTCCAAAATGTCACGAACTTCATAATGCTGGTGACCGTCAACCATCATTGGTGCAGGGGCATCAGGAGAGGGTTTGCGGAGATGCGAGGTGCGTTCAGGCTTCAATAGGTGAACATGGAATACCGGGTACAAACGACGGTAGGTTTTTGGGAGATCCAAACAGACAGACACCGAACTTATTATCTTAGTTATAGTGAATGGACCAACAAATTTGGAACCCAGTTTTTTGCATTTCTGCGGGCTGTCCAAATGCTTAGTAGAGACGTATACTCTATCACCAACTTTGTAGGCCGGAGGAGCAGCCCGTTTCCTATCAGCATACAACTTATGCGATTGATGTGCATCATCCAAAGTTTTTCTTAAGATAGGCCAAATCGAAGACAGCCTAGTGGACCATTCATCCAAGGAGGGAACTGTAGGCGAGTCGTGAGGCAATTCAGGGATGGGTACAAAGTCCTGACCATAGATAATCCTAAAAGGGGTCATATTTGTACTAGAATGAACAGAGTTATTATAAGCCACTTCGGCATGTAGCAGGAGATCAGCCCAATCGTCTTGCTGAAAATTAATGAAACAACGAAGGTATTGTTCCAAAATGGAATTAGCCCGCTCACAAGAACCGTTCGTCTGGGGATGGTAGGAGGAGCTTAAGCCCTGGGCGGAGCCTATCAATTTCAAAAATTCCTTCCAAAAAAGAGACGTAAATTGAGTACCTCTATCCGAAATGATACGCTTAGGTACACCATGAAAGCGATAAATATGGGTCAGGAATAACTTGGCCAACGATTTGGAAGATGGAATTTTCGAACAAGGTACAAAATGAACTTGCTTGGAGAAAAGATCCGTAACAACCCAAATGACGGTATAGCCTTGGCTGGTTGGAAGGTCAACAATAAAGTCCATCGAGATCTCCTTCCAAGGAACCTCCGGCCTTGCCACAGATTGGAGAAGGCCATGGGGCTTACCAGGGGTACGTTTCGAAGCAGCACAAACAGGACAACTGGCAATGTATGATTCCACATCCTTTTTGAGCGAAGGCCACCAGAATTGGCGCTTAACGAGGTGTACAGTCTTGACGAATCCGAAATGTCCCGCTAAACGTGAGTCGTGTGCTCGCTGCAATACAAAAGGTCGTATTGTAGCAGGGACATAAATCTTAGAGCCAATCCAGGGGAGATTATCCCTAATAGTGCAGTCACCCGAATGTGCAGAATACCATTCATCAGTAAGCAATTCAGATTTAATGCGAGCAATGAGCTCATCTGGCGGAGCAATCTGGAGAATAGAATGGCCTCTGGTAGACGCAGGAGAAGCAGGTAAGGCGAGAGGCATCATGGGTTGCACAACTGTAAATTTAGAAACATCATATTGGGGCAGTCTGGAGAGGGCATCAGCCATGAAATTTTTTCCACCAGGGATATATTTGAGGCGGAAATTGAAACGATGGAAGTAGTGTGCCCAGCGTAGTTGTCTTGGGGAAAGTTTGCGGGAGGAAGTGAGAGCCTCTAGATTTTTATGGTCCGTCCAGACTTCAAACGGATGAGGTGCGCCCTCGAGAAAATGACGCCAAGTCATGAGGGCCCAACGAACAGCAAATGCTTCCTTCTCCCAAATGGCCCATCCACGCTCAGCAGCGGACAGTTTACGAGAGGTGTAGGCACATGGTTGTAGTTGGCCACGGTTGTTGAGTTGCAGCAAGACCGCTCCCACAGCGACATCGCTGGCATCCGCCTGAATCACGAACGGGGAGTTGACGTCGGGATGCTGCAGAACAGGTTCAGCCACAAACAGACGCTTAAGTTTCTCGAAAGCTGCTTGGCACTCCATGGTCCAGTTGAGGGGGGTTCCAGGCCGAGGTTTGCCTTCCCCTTTGGTTTTGAGAAGATTTGTAATGGGTAACGCAATGCTAGCAAATGATGGAATAAATTGGCGGTAAAAGTTGGCGAAACCCAGAAAACTTTGGAGCTGTTTACGAGTGCGGGGAGGGGCCCATTCTGTGACAGCTTTCACTTTTGCAAGATCCATTTCAATGCTTTCCGAGGAGATACGATAACCTAAATAATCAATCTTCTCCTGGTGAAACTCACATTTAGACAATTTGGCGTATAGTTCGGCGGAGCGGAGTTTTTGAAGGACGGAACGCACAAGCTTGACATGTTCGTCGCGTGTTTGTGAGTACACGACTATGTCATCAATATAAACTAAAACTCCCTTATATAAGTGCTCGTGGAGGACTTCATTGATCAGTTGCATAAACACCGAAGGAGCACCCTGAAGACCAAATGGTAAAACCTTAAACTGGAAACATCCAATGGGACAGTTGAAAGCAGTTTTCCATTCGTCACCCTCTTTAATTCTTACTCTATAATAAGCTTCACGTAAGTCCAGTTTAGTAAAAATTTTGCCAGTAGCCAGGTGGGCAAGCATGTCCTTCATAAGCGGAAGTGGGTAGACGTTGTGCTCGCAAATGGTGTTAAGAGTAGTCCTGAACTAATCGAAGAGTGCCATCTTTCTTTTCTCTAAACATCACTGGTGCGGCCACACGTGGCCTAGCCGGTTCAATGAAACCCCTTTGTAAGTTCTTGTCAATAAATTTTCGCAACTCCTCCATTTCACGTGGAGTCATAGAGTAAAGACGAGGCTTAGGTAACTGCACTCCAGGAAGAAAATCAATGGAACAATCAGTAGCCCTATGAGGAGGAAGTGAGTCACAAGACTTTTCACTAAAAGCGTCTTTAAGGTCCCAATATTCTTCGGGAATTTTCTCCTCACCAGGGATGATTTCCGAAGGAGAAAGAGCTAACATGGGACCAGCGGGTTCAGTGATAGGAGTTACGTCAAGGGGAGAATCATGCTGCTGCTTTGAAAGTATAAAGTCATTGTCAGGAAGCAATAAAGGTATTCGCACCCATCCCTCTTTCCAATCAATAAGAGGATTCCATTTACGTAGCCAGTTGACTCCCAAAATGACAGCATTATCAGCTATGGCAGCTACGATGAAATTAATGGTTTCATTATGAGTTTCACCAATAGAAACTTGAAGTGGTTCGGTAACAAAAGATGCAGGAATTCCGCCCGCCACAGAACCATCCATCTGGCAAAATGCTATGGGGGTTTTTAAATTCTTCAAATGAAAACCCATGGCGTAAACAAGATCTTGGCTGATCAGACAACGAGAACAACCAGAGTCAATGAGGGCTTGTACATTGCAAGTACGACCACTAGATGGAGCCAAAAGCTTTAATTGAATATAAAGGGGCCCGGAACGGCGACTTACCAAATTGTCGTCAGAGTCCCCCTCCCAATCGTCGGGCGGGGTGTCGGGCTGGTCAATGGAGAGGTCTAGAGTCTCCACCCCACTCATCGTAGGCTTACTGCGCACGTTCGGAACTTTCGCAGGCCTTCTAACTTCGGAAGAGGAATGTGGGCGTGGAGGCTGTCTTGACCTGCAGTTGTTCGCCCAGTGGCCCTCCTTTCCACAACGATAACAAGAGCCTGGGCGCGCTGGAGTTGATCTTCGCCCCCCCCTCTGCATGTGGGAATCTTTATCAGGAGACCGAGGCCTGGGGCTTCCCAATGGCTTCTTCTTTTCAAAACGGACCGGATCTTGTAAGTGGGCCTGGTCCAGTTCCACATCTCCTGCCAAATCTATCCAATCATCTAAGGATTCGGGACGGAATCTGTTTATGCATATCTGATAAATGTCTTTATCAAGTCCCTCTGTATAGAGGTCCATCAGGGCCCTGTCACTATAACCGACCATAAACACAGACAGCTCTTGAAAAATTTGCGTGTATTCTTGCACAGACATACTCCCCTGGCGTAAATCTCTCATTCTCATTCTAGCTTTCCTTTCAACTCGGGGGTCTTCAAAACGTCTTCTAAGAGCAGTCATAAAGCGTTCAAAATCCCGCAACACGGGTGAGTGGCTATTATGCAAAGAAACCAGCCATCTGGAGGCTTTGTTTTCCAAAGCCATAGAAACAATTCTAATTTTGACCTCATCTTCATAGTCATCTGCGTAATGCTGCACAAAATTATTAACGTGGAGCAAAAAAGATGCTAAATTTTCGCTGTCCCCGTCGAACTTAACGCCCAGGGGAGGGAGTTTTGCAGGCCGGCGGGGTGGGGCGGGACGGTTTTCCCTCTGTAAATCTCTGCTGGCTGTTGGAGGGGGGGAAGGGGTTGTGCCTCTGCTTTCCCGGGTGCCTGCTTCTTTTAACTGTTTGCATTCCCGACGAGGCCCCCCTTCCAAAAGGTTATTCAGGGCTTCCCTCTTCTCGCTTGCCTGGCGGAGCAGTTCATGGGCCATCTCCTTCAACTCCCTTTCTTCCCTTAAAAGCTCCGGAATGAATGGCTTGGGGGAAGGGCGGCGTCTGGCGGTGGTAACCCCTGAGCTTATGCCCCCCGTCATTCCCACGCTCTCAGACCAACAGAAGGGTTTTGTTGTATCTTCGGCTGTCAGGTTTAAATCTAGGCCGGCTAAACAATCCAACACTGACCTTGGATCCTCTTTTGGAGCAGGGATATTTGATGCAGCTTCTCCCATATCGACGGCAGGCAGAACCTCCACAAGTGGAAGCTCCTCTTTAGCAGGATCCGACATCAGGAGTGATTTTTTGTGACTCCCTGCTTAATGTCACGGTCTATTTCTTCTAATACTCAAGAAAGACCACACTTAGACATTGTTTGAAATGAATAAGGCTACTTTTACTGAGTACCGGAGATCAACAGACCATAGTGAAGCAGGGAGTAACTAGTTTAGGCGCGAACATAGAGTATTAAAGCTTAAGCCCACCCCAAGAGCCCTAACCCCCCTTTGCAGTGTCCAATATACGTTCTTCTCCGACATCAGGTGGGCAGGTCATCACCAGCATGGAATGTGAGACCGTTAGTCCAGAGATAACACCAGCCGGCATCATCCTCCACCAATCTACCACCAGCATAACAATTGAATCCCAGCGCCCCACCCTCCCCGTTTCCATGGCAGCTAAGCAGTCTATGCGAAGGCTGACAATCAGCCCCGGGTCCAAGGTAGGGGTGGTGGGGTAGCGGTCATTATCAAGGAAGGTCTTGAGCCAAGAGAGACCATTGTGCCACAGACTACCGGTTGCGAGTCCCTCTGCGTGAAGTGGGGCCTAGGGAGGCAGTTGGGCTTGCTGGTTATATACCTGGCTCCTCGCTATGTAGCAGCAGCCCTGCCCGAGCTCCTGGAGGTGATCGCTATGGTGGCAGTGGAGACCCCCAGACTTATAGTCATGGGGGACTTTAATCTGCCATCGTTGGGCAAATCATCCGAGGTAGCTCGGGAGTTCATGGCTTCCATGACGGTCATGGACCTGACCCAACTAATTCAAGGCCCCACCCACGAGGGTGGACACACACCGGACCTCATTTTTGTCTCAGGCCAATGGAAGAGTGATCTGGGTATAGGGGACATAGTCATCACACCCTTGTCATGGTCAGACCACTCACTTCTCCGGCTCGACTTTCCGACCGCTACTCCCCTCCGCGAGGAGGCGGCGCCAGAACTACCTATCTGGTTCCGCCCCAGGCGCCTGATGGACCCGGATGGGTTCCAGATGGCGCTTGGGCCGCTTCCTGTACCCCTGACCTGCGCCCCGATGGAGGACCTCGTGGCCGCATGGAATATTGCGACCACGGGAGCCTTGGATCGGGTCGCGCCCTTGCGGCCTCTCTTGCGGCACCGAGCCGCCCCGGCTCCTTGGTTCACCGAGGAGCTGAGGGCGATGAAACGCCGCAAGAGATGCCTAGAGGGAAGATGGAGGGCTACTCGCTCTGAATCTGACCGGACACAGGTAAGAGCCCATTTACGGACTTACATTGTGGCGCTGAGAGTGGCCAAACGCCATCATTGCGCTACTCTCATAGCATCTGCAGAAAACCGCCCTGCCGCCCTGTTTGGGGTGACCCGTTCCCTCCTGCAACAGAGGGTGCGGGAAGCCCCGCTACAGGGTAGAGCAGAGGAATTTGTGACTTTTCTGCAGGACAAAACCGCTCAGATACAGAACGAGCTAGCCCCCATTCGTGGCCCAGTGGGATGCCACGAGGCTTGTTTGGGAGGAATTTGACTCCGTTGCTTCCGAGGATATGGACAGGTTACGTGGACGACTGCGAGCCACCACATTTTTATTGGACCCGTGTCCCTCCTGGCTTGTACTGGCATCCTGGGAGGTGACACGAGGCTGGCTCCAAGAGGTTGTCAACACATCCTTAAGTGAGGGTTCCTTGCCTGTTTCCCTAAAAGAGGCTATGGTGAGGCCCCTCCTTAAGAAGCCCTCTTTGGACCCAGCTCTTTTAACCAACTATCGTCCCGTCTCCAACCTTCCCTTTTTGGCGAAGGTTGTTGAGAGTGTGGTGGCACAACAGTTTCCCCGTCACCTGGAGGAAGTTGATTATCTAGACCCGCGCCAGTCCGGCTTTCGGCCCGGGCATAGCACCGAGACGGCATTGGTCGCGTTGGTGGATGATCTCTGGAGGGCCAGAGATGGGGGTTGAAAAACGTTTACAATTAAAAAAAAAGGGAAAAAAAGCGCAGAAATAAAGATGACTAAAGATCATCCAGTCTGACCCCCAACTCATTCCACTCTTATGTCTAAAACTCGCTTTATGCTCTGCCTCAGGAAAACCAGCTCTTCCAGTTTCTGCCATGCAGGCAAAGGCCAGCTGATCGTCTCACACACGTGTGCACCAGAAGAGTAAAGGGGAAGGCTGCATGTGCCAGGCAACATGGCTCTGTGTTACACTTTGCCCGAGCTAAGAAGCTGAGGCAGAGGGCTCCATTTTCCTCTCCTGGAGCTTCTGTGCATCTGGGTTTTGGCCTCCCCTTCAGCCAGAAGAACTCTGCCAGCCAAAAACTTTGGTCTTACTTTGCAGTTTCACTCCATGGGGCTTCTCCCTCCCTTCCTGCAACAAGGACTCACTGACTTTGCAAACCTCTCTCTCCTCTCTTGTTTCTCGGCTTCTTTTCTCATGGAGCAGCTTCCAAGTAAATGGGGCCAGAGAGAGACAGGGAGGGTAAGAGAGCAATCCAATTGTGTGTGTGTGTGTTTGTGTCTTTGTGTGTGTGAGGGCACCGAAACTGCTGCCAATGGTGTGGGCGACACCTGAGCAGAGAAGCAGGGTGTGTGGTTACATTCCTCCCCATTCAGGCAGGGCCTCTCATTCACCCCCCAACACAGTCGGGGCATGGAGGCTGCTGCCCCCTAAGCACCATGATTGCCCCTCCCCAGCCAGCCCCACCTGACCTGTTCCCTGCCGGCTCCTGCAAAGCCTCTTCATTCTCCTCCTCCTCTTCTTCATCATTGTCATTGTCCTTCCTGCCCAAGTGGCAGTGGGTTCCACAGGACAGGCTCTCATTTCTGCCCTGAAGCAGTGAACTCTGGTGGGTTGGAAGTGAGCGTGAATGGCCTGGTCCAAAACAGAAAAACCTGGACTTTTTGTACCCATTTTGGCCCTGGAAAGTTTCCTGCACCAACCTGGAAGCAGAAATAAAAAATAAAGCCCTTGCAACTGTTGGAAGGCCGAAGGAAGCCTCCAACTGAGCCAGGAAGCACTGGGGAGGAGGGGGGTGGAGGCCATTCACACTCACTTCCAGCCCTCCAGAGTTTCCTGCACAATGCAAGCCCCCTCCCCCCCCCAACTACATACTCAGGCGTCCCCCTCCCTGGCTCTCAAAATAGGCCCGAAAAGCTAGTGGAGCTGGGCTGGGGCGGCTGGGGGGCCAGGAGAGAGGGCTCTGCATGCCTCAGTTTCCCCTTCATGGCTCTCATCCTTTTAATTCCTTTTTCAGATCAGCCATGCAATTGCTTCAGAGGCTCTGAGTGATAAAAGTCAGTTCCCCTTTTTCCACCATATGAATCTCAAAGAAGGATTCCAGTACCCAGCAATTGTCCAGCTGCTCCTCCATTTCAGATGGACCCTGATTGGCCTCTTTGCTTCAGACACAGAGAAGGGAGAGGATTTCATGAGGATTTTCCCTCCTGTGCTTGTCAGGAGTGGAACTTGTGTGGTTATATCACAACAATTGTCAACAACTGGACATGCAGAAGCCCTCAGGGATTCCCTCTCTAAGTGGAGACAAGTCAACGTCTTTGTTCACTTCATAGAATCTGATTCCATTTGGGAGAGAATTCTTCCTTTCCATTTAACATTTATGCGTCTCCCAGAACCCATTGAAGGGAAAGTCTGGATCTTCACAAGTTTTACAGCATATAAAATAAACAAGCGCAGACTTCTCACATACATCCATAGTATTTGGAACTTTGGTTACGTGCCAAAAGAAAGGCCAAGAGATTCTGCCTATGAAGCTTTTTTCTTTGTGGAAGAAAAGTTTCCAGATCTTTATTTCCACTGTTCTCTTTCAAAGAACGTCTTTTCTCTCAAAGGCCGCAGAAGATGCACCCAGAAAGCCCCACTGGAGACCCAATGGAAATGGGGGAGATTAGAGGGCCAAAATCACTACCAATATTACACTCTCATGAAGACTTTGGCCCAGGGCTTGAATGCCACCTATTCCTCCAGATCGAGGAGGGGAAGGAAGGAGGGAGAAAAGATCTTGGGCTCTCCAAGGCTGCAGCCGTGGCAGGTATGGGGGTCCCAATATGGATCCATTAATCTTAGATCCTTTGGAGAAGGAATCCAGAGGAGAAGGAGGGGAACCGTCTCAACAGATCTGGCCAATTTAATACTCATGGAATTAATGGTGCCAAAGAGTAGATTCCATGACATTTTTATATTAAACATTGCTGATTTGAAAATGCTGTATTCTTTCTTAAATAAATCCCCTTATTTGTGGGTTTGTGATGAGCCTGGTGGAATTCCACCTTTCTTCCGTCCCCATTGCAAGTGGGTCTGTGTGCAGATGGACAGGCAGCTAAACCAGAAGATGTCATGGATTGAGTAAAATGTGGCAAAACTCACTTAACAACACTCTTGCTTAGCAACCAAAATGTTGGGCTCAATTGTCATAAGTCAAGGACTATCTCTGCCTTCCTCTGCATGGCTCCCTTGTCCCAGTAAACTCCTTCCCTTTTCTGGCAATTTTCCTCTCTCTTAGAGGCACCAAAATAATGCAGAGGATATCAGGCCTCCTGCTGGAGCAGGGGGTTGGACTAGATGGCCTCCGATGTCCCTTCCAGCCCTAGATTGCTCAGCTGTTTCAAAGAGTCTTCTGAAGTCTTCCTTCCTCTTGTTTTTTCTCTCCCTCCCTCCCTTTATGTATCTATCCATCAATCCATCCATCCAACTATATCTCATTCACTTTCTCCTCCCTTCCTCTCGTTGTTTCTTTTCCTTCCTTCTATCCCTCTCTCTCTCTTTCTTTCTCTCTCCCTTTTTCTTTCTTCCATTTTTTCTTTTTTCTTTCTTGTTTCTCCCTTCTCTCTTCTTCTCTCTTTGCCTTTCTCTCTCTCCCCCTTCCACCCTCACTTTATGTGCCCTTCCTTCCTTCCTTCCTTCCTTCCTTCCTTCCTTCCTTCCTTCCTTCCATCCATCAATCCATCTATATCTTATTCACTTACTTCTCCCTACCTCTCTTTGTTTTTCCCTTCCTTCCTTCCATCCTTCCCTCTTTCTCTCTCTCTCCCCTTTTCTTTTCCCCCCCTTTTCTTTCTTGTCTCTCCCTTTTCTCTCTCTTTCTCTCTCTTTGTATCCCTTCCTTTCCTCCTTCCAAAGCCAGGAGGCCCACCTGAAACAAAAACTCCTTGGATGAAACCGACCATTTTACACACACACACACACACACACACACACACTCACACTCCTCCAACCAGCTCTGCACCTGCTTCATTGTTTGCCTTTAGCAGAGGACTGGTGACCGAAGTCCTTTCCAAGCGCTCAGCAGCATCGCTCAAATCCCAGGAAAGTCCGGCTGATGAATTTACTGGGGCGCCCTTGGATCTGCGCCTCTTCCGCACAAGGAAGCTTCTCTCTCTCAGCCACAGAAGGGGGACTTGTAGGGAGAGGAGTGTATGTGTGTGAGTGTAAGAGAGAGAGAGAGAGAGAGAGAGAGAGAGAGAGAGAGAGAGAGAGAGAAAGAAAGATAGAAAGAAAGAAAGAAAGAAAGAAAGAATGAAAGAAAGAAAGAAAGAAAGAAAGAAAGAAAGAAAGAAAGAAAGAAAGAAAGAAAGAAAGAGAATATGTGTATGTGTGTCAGACCTGCTTCCATCATAAATCAAGAAAGAACACGCTTAAACTCATTTGGAAAGTTTAAGGCTACTTTTACTGAATATGATAAGACTGCAGCGAAAGTCAAGAAAGGAATGAAACATTTAGGCACGCAACATACGTAACAAAGCACAACCCAACCCAACCCTCAGTCTCTTTGACCCCAGCATATTGTCCAATGCAAAGCTGGCCACGACATCAGGGGCAGTTCCTTCCCAGGGTCATCATCAGAATGGAATGCAGGCCGTTAGCTGAAGTGATAACAAACTGTGCCTACATCTCTCTCTCCTGCTCCCTTAGTATCCTAGCAACCCCAGCCCCCCCCGTTTCAATATGACAGCCGAAGCAAGCAAAAGCAAAGGCTGACAATGTGTGTGTGAGAGAGAGAAAAATAAGAGAGCGAGAGAATAAGAGAAAGAATAAGAGAGAGAGAGAGAGAGAGAGAGAGAATGGGAGGAAAGAGAGAGAGAGAGAAAGAACGAGATAGAGTTAGAGAGAGGAATCAGAAGCTGTTAAACCTTGTGGGGTGTCTGGGAGGAGGGGTTAGAGGACCCCTCCCCATTTCCTCTGGGTCTCCCTTCCTCTTTCCCCCAGGTTGCCTTTCCTCCCATCCATTCTTTTCCCCCCCTCCTGAGAGAGAGATGGAGCTGCTTTGCCTGGGAGTTTTCTGGGCTCTGGAAGGGGCAGTGGGGGAGGGCGTGTTGGGGGGGTGTTGGGCTCCCCAGAACTTCTTTGGGAGAAGCTTCGCTCTGAGCCCTGCGCTGCTTTCCCAATGCCCCCCCCCCCAAACCTGGCAGAGCGCATTGCGTGGAGGGTCTGCTGAGGGGCGTTTAGCCTGAGGCATCTCTGGCCAGGGGGGAATTGGGGCAGCTCAGGAAAGCCAGGAGGGACGGTTGAAATCCCTTGGCTGGACTTTCCTCCCTCCCTCCGCAGCAAAGGGAAGGGACGGGGAGCCTGATGGGAAGGGAGTTGCAGCCGCCTGCCTCTCCCTTCCAGGCCTCTCCACCCCCCCAAGAAGAGGGGGCCAGGGGGGGCATAAAGGGAGCAGCAGCTCTGCTGTGAATGGAGGGGGGAAAGTTTGGCTTCTCTCTGCCATTCAAGCCTTCAAGGGCTGCAGCAGAGAGAATCCCCACTTTTCTCTCTCCCTCCGTTCACAGCAGAGCTCCTGCAGCCTCTCCCCCCACACGCTGCCCACTTATGGGCCCAGCCTCCTCTGCCCTGCAGTATTTGGGGGGGGGGTGTTCCTCTGTATGGGGGGAGAATTTGGTTGAAGAAAGGCCAAGGGGGGGCAACATTGGAGGGTCTGTTCCTCCTTCCCCTTTTCCTCTCAGCCCTGCAAAACCAGAAATCTTCCCCCCCCCTCCAAGCAGCCACTGAGACTGTGCAGGGGGGAGGGAGGAGAAGATCAGGGGACAAGAGAAGAAAATCGGAGGGATCCCAATTCTGCAGCCAGGGGAGTTTCTGCAGAGGGAAGGGGGAGGGAGGGGGCAGCTCCCAAAGGCCTTGGAGCCAGAATCTGGCAGCTGCATAAGGGGAGAGAGAGAAACCCAGGAAGGATCCTCACTGACTTCTCAGGCTGAGAAAAGAGCTGGGGGGAGATTTCCTCTTTCAGGGTTTCCAAAATGTCTTCATCTCCCATTACAATCGAGTAGAACGAGAACATCTGGAGCAGGGGGGGGGTTCAAAAATTTACTTCCGGTTCAGTGGGTGTGGGTAGATGGGGGGGCTTGTGCCCTTGTGTGCAATGTCCACAACCACATCTATTTCGGCAGCCGGGCAGGTGCCCATCCCAATCCCACCCCAATCCCAGGTGACTGGGCACTGCTGCCTCTTCAGGGTGCTGGGCTGCCCTCACAGATTCTCCCTGGACCTTTCCTGGCTCTGGCAGCGTTTCCTGGCCCTGCAGGGCTCTCTGCACCCAGACCGCTTCAGCTGCTGACCACTGGTGGGAGCTGGCCGAGTGGGGCTTCTGAGAGCAGCATTGCCCCCCTGATGAGCCTGGCTTATGTCCCCCTCCGCAGCCCTCTAAGGGGGGGAGTCAAGTTGGCCATGCAGAGACTGAGGGAAGGGGGGCCAAGTAACAGCCTTGTTCTCTGCTTGGGGGCCAGAAAGAGAAGCTGCCTGTGAAGGAGCCCACGAAACAAAATAAAGGTCCTCTGGTGACACCCCCCCCCCACAAAACCCTCCAAGGCTCCTTCTGGAGGGGGCAGGCAGATGGGCAGCATTCCCCCTCCCTGGGCACTTGCAGCCTCAGAGCCTGCAGCAACTCCCAGCCCTTGCACAGTGGAGGCCATGAATAACTTCTCACACTCCCAAGAAGGTTTTCTTTACTGTGCAAAGGCCCAGAGTTGCTCCAAGGCTGCAGACACCCAGGGAGGGGGGGATGCTGCCCCTCTTCCCTCCCCCAAAGAAACCTCAGATGGTTCCTGCTCCTCTGCAGAGGAATGTTTTTAAAGAACCCCCCCCCCAAAAGCTTCTTCTGGACAGGCCTGGTCTATCCCTCCCCACCCCCCCACCCCATTGCAACCCACTTTGAGCGTCTCTCAGCCACGGTTTGCAGGGAAAAACCTTGCACAGTAAAGATTAAAGTTAATTAACAATTTCTCAAACTCTTGGGAAGTTTTTCTTTACTGTGCAAGGTTTTCTCCTGCACACAACGGCTGAGAGACGCTCACAGTGGGGGGCAATATGGGAGGGGGGAGAGGGGGGCAGGAAAGGCCCACAAACCACAGTTCGACTGAATAAACCAGGGGTTGTTCCCTTGACCGGCTCCACCCAAGATCCCCTTCAACCTTTTAGAGTCCCTCCGCTTTGCCACCTGGCGAACAACCGAGCCAAACCGCTCCTGTCCAGCGGCCTCCCCCAACTCCCCTTGCCCCACTGTTAAGGCAACAGAATGTGGGCAACCAGAGCCAACTGGGCACAAAGCTGGGATGACAATGAGCCTCCGAGGTCTCCCTCCTGCCTGATTGTCCAGCGCTTGCTCAGCTGCCCCCTCCGATCCCCCGGCTGGATGCAGCCATTCACCGGAGACTGGAAAGCGAGGTCCTCCACCTGCCTTCTTGTCCAGCATTTCCTCAGAGACCTGCTACTAACCGACCCACCCAGTCACCCAGACTCCCCATCATTCCCCCCTGCCTGCATGCAGTCACTGACCAGTTCTTTCTTCTTCTGTTTGCAAACTAAGCCTCGGTTGATTGGTTGGTTAAAGAGTGGTTGGATCCTAAAGCTCCATCACAGGAGGCTTTTAAGAGGGAGAACCTTTCGGCTGCCAGTTGGCAAAGGAAGCTCTCAGCCATGACCAGCACTACTGTGGCTCCCGCCAGCTGAGTGGACAAAGGGAGTGGGTGGTGGCTGTGGCCTCGGCCTGGTGTGAGCTCCTGGCCTGGTCTGGGGAGGTGGGGAGTGGCTCACCTGGTCAGCTGGTGTGATAGTAAGGTTGGACAGATCCCATCCCGTGTGTTGAATCCCTCTCCCAGCCATTTTTGGGCATGCAACATGTGGGAGAGCCTAGCTGCAGTTTACTCGTGAGCAACATTGGCCGGGAGAGGCAGGGAGAAAGACCAATGGGGCTCAGGAGGAAACTGAGGCTCCTAAGTGGGATTGAGCCAGGGGTGGGTTCAAACTGCCGCTACTTCCTTTTGCTCTGTGCACGTGCAGAAGGCAAGAACAATATGGCCGAGAGAACCAGTTCGGGGGTGTGGCCAGCCTGGGTTGTTGCAGGTTCCAGTGACCCAGGCCTCCAAGTTACTACCTGTTGAGCCAAACTGGTCCACACAGGTAGGAACCCACCTCCGATCTGGAGGCGTTTTCCATCAGGATTACAAGGGAGATTTCTTCTTGATCAACCCAGGCTTTCTGGGAATCACCCTGTTGTTTTCAAAGAGTTTATGGATCATCATTTTATTTGTCATCTGCTCTAGAATGTTCCCTATAATTGACCAACTGTTTCAATTATATTTTCCTCTATATTTTGATAATTTTTCTCAAACTTCTTCATTCACTTATGAAGATAATGGCAGTATTTGCATCCTATTTAACCATGAGACAATTGTAGAAGAAAGATTCAATGTGGGATAAAAAAACAAAGTTTTCTGCTTTTCAAATTCCTGGATGTTCCCATTCTAGTTTCATCCCTTTCTGGAGAAGAACGAATATTGGAATATTTCCCAGTTCAAACTGTACTTGGACCAAAATGGAGAGATAAAAGCAGATCTGATCATTGACGGCTTCTTGGTTCTCCCCAAGGAGGGTCCCAGGAAAGGGGCTCTGGCAGAGTTTAAAAGACAGAGACTTTCTATCAGACAAAAGGCTCTTTCACAGCTAAAGTTGCTCAATAAGGTGGGAGAAATTCTGGTGTCTTTTCTCTGTTTGTCAAAGCCTGAGGTCCCATTTCAAGTGGGCAAAGCCTAGAGTCGTGATGGGGAACCTATGGCATGCGTGGCAGAAGTGGCACACAGAACCATCTCTCCTGGCACATGGAGCCATCACCAGGCGCGATTCCGGGTACGGGGGCGGCAGTCAGCTGGTCTTCCCGTGCATTGGAGTGCCAGAAAGTGGAAGAGGAGCCACCCAGTGCTCATGCACGTGCAAAAACCATTAAAAAAAAAAAAAGCAGCAGCCACGCGTGCCCAAAGGCCCAGAGAGGAGATCCTGGCTGTGGCTTCTTAGCAGAGCAGAGCTGTGGTCAGGGCTTCCCTTCTTCCCCACCTGAGGGGGCTTCTTGCATGGCCCCAGCCCTCCAGCCCGTGGCACTGATGTTTCTGGTGTGCATGCAGCTTCTGCTGCTCTTCTGGGGCACCAGGGGCTGGAGGGCTCTGGCCGCGCAAGTAGCCTGCTTGGATACGAAGGGAGGGACGCCCTGTCCTGTCCTTGCTACTACCATCCCCTTGCCCCCCCTTGGTGGCTGTCACGGTGTTGCTTCTGGCTGGGGTGTTGGAGCAGCCAGGAGAAGGAAAAGCCCACATGGGGGATGGGAGGAGCCTCAGGAGGGCTGGAGGAGAGTGCAGTTCCTCCCTCCCCCTCCCACCTATGGGCTCCATGTCCATCCAAGGCCTCCCCCTTTCCTCCAAGGGAGGGGATTTTGAGTGACACCCTTCTCTGAATGTTCACCTTCCTTCATCCCATCTGGTTCTCTCTTGCCTCTACCCCATAGCTCCCTCCCCATTGATTGCTCCCTTCCCCCCTTCTCTCTCTCACACACGCACACACGGTCACACCTACCAACCCTTGGGACTCTTCTAGCATTGTTCCCCTGGGTGGGGGGGGGGCAAACCCTCACTCCCCTCCCATCAAATGGCCCCTATTCAACTGGGACAGTCAAAAAAACCCCGAAGGGCCTTTCATGTAATTACCCAGAGCTTCCTAGAAATGGTCCATTTGGGGGGATTTTGGAAGGGGGGAGACTGAGAGGGAGGGGAGGGGTGGGGTCAGCCAGGTTGGGGGCTCTGCAGTGACTCCCTCAGCCAGACCCCCACAGGGGAACTTCTGAGGGGCTTCCCTGGAGACCCAGCAGCTCCCGCCTTCTGCCTGAGCAGCAACTGAAAATGTCAACTTGCGATCTGGAGTGGCAGAGAGAGAGAGAGAAAGAGGGAGGGAGGGATAGAGGGAGGGGCAGAAAGAGAAAGTTACAGGAGAGAGGGAGAGAGAGAAAGAACACACAAGGTGCTTTTATGGCCACTAATAAATGGACTGGAGGGTCTCGGAGGGTCTGCAAAGCCAAGCGAGGCTCCCCCGCAGCCTTTCAGGAAACAGCCTGGTTTTATTGGTCCATGGATGGGAGGGGTTGGGAGGGGAAGCTGGGGGGGGCTGCTGGGCTGGGGACAAGCGCTTGCCCAGCACTGCCCCCCTGCCAGCATCTCTCAGGTGGGACTTCTGGGGGGGAAGACACCACCCCCTGGTCCTCTTTCCCTGCAAGTCAGCTGTCAAGATAAAGATTGCTCCCCCTTCCTCCAGATTCCCTCAAAGGCTGGGGACACATTGGATGCTCTGGCTTAACGTACCATGCCCGACTTTGCCCCCTCCCCAATGCCCTTGCTCTGCCTGAAACCCCCTGGCTTTCCCCCCCCTCCCCACTGCCGGGCAACCCCTCCACAAACACGCATGTATCTCACTCCAATCCGAGCCATTGCAGGGCTTTGATGGGAAGGCAGCCAAATGGCTTGGAGAATATTCAAGGGTAACAGGCGTTTGATGGAGGGGGGGAGGGAATATCAATGTTGTAAAAGAAAGTGTGTCCCCCTCACTCAGCCACGCCCTTCCCCTTCTTCCTCCTGCCCCCCACCCTTCCCACAGCCCCCAGCTCCCCACTGATTCCCCTGCCCTTCATTTTGCATTGCAGTTCTGTTCTTGTGGCCCCCTTGTCTTCTCCAAGGCTTAAATTACACAGCAGGGCAGTTCCCCCCCCCCAATTTTAGATTATGTGGAACGAAGCTGTCCTCCCCTCCCCCCATAGGCTGGTCCTGCTGGGTCCTTCGTGGGGACCATCAGAGCCGCATCCACCAGCCCCCATCTCCACAGCTCCTCACACATGGAGACTCTCCCTTGGATGAAGTGGGGGGAGAGGGGGGGCTGTGCTGGGTTCTTCCAAGGCTGGGAAGGGATTCTGGCTTTCCGGTGGAGGGAGGGGGCATTTCCCACCCAACTTTCTCCAGGGCTACAGAACCGGATCCTTAGTGGGGACGGCCCGCCACCCAACGGTGATCAGGTGGGCTGGCAGGGAAGCACGAGGACCCCTGAAATCTGCAGCCGGCACATTCGCACCAGGCAACTGGTCTTTGTGCACACATGTGTGCCAGAAACTGGTACACCACATGGCTGGTGTGCATGGGCATGCCAGATGATCACCTAGTTTTCAGTGCGTGCGCACGCTCACATCCATATTGGCGCAGTGGTGCCAAGAAGGTGCCAAGAAGGTTCGCCAACACTGCTCTAGACTATTAAGTAGAAAAGTCCTTTATTGCAACATTAAATTCCAAAAGCAAAAGGGAGGAAGTAAATGAAGAATCTGCCAGTTGTTCCACCTCCTGCATCTGTTTAGAAGGAGTCAGAGGTTTCCTATCTACCTCAGTGAAGACCAGAGGCTCCTTGTCTCCATCCATTTCTCCCTCCGTTTTCCATGGACGGAGAGTCCTAACATCTTTTCTTTGGCCTTCCTTGTTCTTCTGCTCAGTCCCTGCGCAGAAAGTCCAGATGTGCAGAAAGTTGTCATCCTGGATTTGTCAAGAGGGCTCGAGAAGGAGAGCCAGTTTGCTGCTATGACTGCCTTCCTTGTCCGGAGGGGACCTTCTCCACTCAGGAAGGTGGGTCACCCTGAGGAAAATGGGAGGGTTTGTGGAACTGGATCCACCCAGAACATTTTCATGAAAGTGCAAGTTAAATGATAGATCGAAGCTCACCTGGTTTTTTTATGTTTATTTTCAACCTGCAGAATTTCTTATCTAAAAGGAAGTAAACCAAAAAGACTTTGAAGGAGGGGATGGGAAGAGATGGGAGGAGGGGGTGGCAGACTGAGCAAGATTTACTAACAGCAGAGGAAATCTCTCTCCTGCTTCTTAGTTTGGATTTGTGCTGCTAAGTTCTTTGGAACTGGATGGATTGTGTGAGGTCCACCTTCTGAAAGACCTTGCAATTCACTGTATATTGGATCCTCCCCTTGAGGATCACTGAGAAGGAGTCACTGGTCCATAATGTGGTGCTGTGGATATTTATGGCGGGGAACTCATTACACAAATATTCTGCCAGTCATGTAGATCAATCAATTAGTCAGAAGGGAGCTGGAAGGGACCTTGGAGGTCTTCTAGTCCTACCCTCTGCTCAAGCAGGAGACCCAATATCATTTCGGACAAGTGACTGTCTAGTCTATTCTTAAAGCCTCCAATGTCGAAGAACCCAAAATCTTTAGAATCAAGCTGTTCCACTGGTTAATTGTTCTTACTATTAGGAAGGTTCTCCTGAATTCCAGGTTGCTTCCAGATGTTACAATATACTTTAGGTATCCTCCAAGCACAGTATATTAACTGCCATGTGGCAAGACTCAGGATGTTTATAAAAAGATTATATGATTCATTACAAATCTCTAATAATGTAGGTTTCTATGGAGATTCTACACATTATACAGGAAATAATTAGGACTTCCCTCAACTTAATACCTACCTCAACGGGCCCTAGGCTGATGCTATGCAACGCCAGGTCCGTGGTACAAAAAGCCCCCCTCATTCATGACCTTGTGTCAGAGGGGGACCCGGACCTGGTAGGCATTACGGAAACCTGGTTGGGCCACGAGGGAGGACTTCCCCTCGTAGGAATGTGCCCACCAGGATACCGAGCCTTCCATCAGCCTAGGGCCCTAGGGAGGGGTGGGGGGTGGCGATTATGGTTAGGGAAGGTCTTGAGCCAAAGGAGACCACGATCCCTCAGACGACCGGGTGCGAGTCCCTCCTTGTGAAGTGGGGCCTAGGGAGGCAGTTGGGCGTGTTAGTTGTATACCTGGCTCCTCGCTATGCAACAACAGCCCTGCCCGAGCTCCTAGAGGTGATAGCTGAGGCGGCGGTTGAGACCCCCAGACTTTTAGTCATGGGGGACTTTAACCTGCCGTCAGCAGGCGAGAACTCTGGGGTAGCTCGGGAGTTCATGGCTTCCATGACGGCCATGGACCTGACCCAAGTAGTTGTAGGCCCTACCCACGAGAGCGGACACACCCTGGATCTAATCTTCGTCTCGGGACAGTGGAGTAGTGATCTGGGAATAGGGGATTTAGTCATCACACCCCTGTCATGGACAGATCACGCTCTCCTTCGGTTCGACTTTCCGATCGCCACACCTCACTGCGGGGAGGCGGACCCGGACATTCCTATATGGTTCCACCCCAGGCTCCTGATGGACCCGATAAGGTTCCAAAGGGAGCTTGGGCCAATTCCTGTGGACTTGCCCCACGACTCGACTGAGGACCTAGTGGCCGCATGGTTAAGTGCAGCCACGGGGGCCTTGGACTGAGTCGCGCCCTTACGGCCTCTCTTGCGGCGACGAACCACCTGGGCTCCTTGGTTTACCTAGGGGCTTAGGGAGATGAAGTGCCACAAGAGACGCCTAGAGAGCAGATGGAGATCTTCTCACTCCGAAGCCGACCGAACACTAGTGAGAGACCATATTAGGACTTACTTAGTGGCAAGAAGAGTGGCCAAATGTGAGTATTGTGCCACTCTTATTGCATCCGCAGATAACCGCCCTGCCACCCTGTTTGGGGTGACCCGCTCCCTCCTTCAACAGAGGTCGCGGGAAGCCCCTTTACAGGGCCGAGCGGAGGAATTTGGGATTTATCTGCAGGAGAAAATCACTCGGATTCGGAACGAGCTACCCTCCATCGACAGTGGTCCAGTCGAGCGGGCCGAGGCTGTTCTTGTGACACCATCTTGGGAGGAGTTTGATTTTGTTACCACCGAGGATATCGACAAGTTGTCAAAGAGACTTAGGGCTACCACATGTTTATTGGACCCGTGTCCCTCCTGGCTTGTACTGGCATCCTGGGAGATGACACGAGGCTGGCTCCAGGGCATTGTCAACACATCTTTGAGTGAGGGGTCCTTGCCTGCCATCTTGAAAGAAGCGGTAGTAAGGCCCGTCCTCAAGAAGCCGTCCCTGGATCCAGCATTATTAGAGAACTATCATCCCGTCTCCAACCTCCACTTTTTAGTGAAGGTTGTTGAGAGTGTGGTGGCTCAACAGTTTCCGTGACACTTGGAGGAAGTTGATTATCTAGACCAGAGGTTCCCAAACTTGGCAACTTTAAGACTTGTGGACTTCAACTCCCAGAATTCTCCAGCCAGCTCTGCTGGCTGCAGAATTCTGGGAGTTGAAGTCCACTAGTCTTAAAGTTGCCAAGTTTGGGAACCTCTGATCTAGACCCTCGCCAGTCCGGCTTCCGACCCGGGCACAGCACCGAGACGGCATTGGTCGCGTTGGTTGATGATCTCTGGAGGGCGCGGGTAGAGGATATTCCTCTATCCTAGTCCTATTAGACCTCTCAGCGGCTTTTGATACCATCGACCATGGTATCCTATTGCACCGATTGGGGGGGGGGGTTGGGGCTGGGAGGCACCGTTTTGCGGTGGTTCTCGTCCTACCTCTCTGGTCGGTCACAATATGTGTTGGCAGGGGGGCAGAGGTCGGCCTCGAGGCCCCTCATATGTGGGGTACCTCAGGGGTCGGTCCTCTCGCTCATACTGTTCAACACATATATGAAGCCGCTGGGTGAGATCATCCGTAGTTTTGGGGTGGGATATCACCTGTACGCTGATGATACTCAGTTGTACATATCCACCCCAGACCATCCCAACGATGCCGTCGAGGTTATGTCCCGGTGCTTGGAGGCCGTACGGATCTGGATGGGTAGTAACAAACTCAAGCTCAACCCGTCCAAGACTGAGTGGCTGTGGCTTCCGGCACCCCGGTTCAGCCAGATTACTCCAACTCTGGCTATTGGGGGCGAAACACTGGCCCCCGTGGAGAGGGCGCGCAATTTGGGTGTCCTCCTGGATTCCCGGCTGTCTATGGAAAATCATGTGGCAGCCGTGGCCAGGGGGGCGTTTCATCAGGTATGCCTGCTGCGCCAATTGCGCCCCTTACTGGACCGGGGTGCCTTACGCACAGTCACTCAAGCACTCGTCACCTCTCGACTCGACTACTGTAATGCTCTCTACATGGGGCTTCCCTTGAGGTGCACCCGAAAGCTGCAGCTAGTCCAGAATGCAGCCGCGCGGGTGATTACGGGAACCCATAGATGATCCCACATAACACCTATCCTGCGTGAGCTGCACTGGCTTCCTGTGGTCTTTCGGGTGCGCTTCAAGGTTTTAACAGCCATCTTTAAAGCGCCCCATGGCTCGGGGCCTAGTTACATGCGAGACCGCCTCCTGCCCCATACATCCCTCCGACCGATACGCTCCCCAGAGAGGGCCTCCTCAGGGTGCCGTCGGCTGGACAATGCTGACTGGCGACACCCAGGGGAAGAGCCTTCTCTGTGGCGGGACCAGCCCTTTGGAACGACTTACCCCCTGAACTCCGCACCATCTCCGACCTCCGCCTCTTCCGCAAGTGTCTTAAGACATATCTATTCCATCTAGCTGGCCAAGCGTAGCCCCCTAAACTGACTTTTGCATAGTTTTAAATTTGGGATTTTTAATTCGGTTTTAGCACAGGATTTTATTAGAATAAGTTTTTTAAATTTTTATTATGTTTTGTATGTATTTTAACATTCCTGTGCGCCGCCCTGGATACGTTTGGAGAAGAGTGGGGTATAAATATAATAAATATAATAAATAAAAATAAATAAATAAATAAATAGCTACATTTTTTTTAAAAAGGTATATTCTTCTTATGCTCTTTATAATGAAATCATTAAGAAATGCTTCTTGGAAAATGCCCCTGGTATCAGCTCTTATCCAAAGAAAGTATTTATTGTAAGATAAAAGGACAGAATGTTAAAAAAAATGCTTTTTGTCTTTCTCAGATGCAAAAAAATGCACCAAGTGTCCAGATGATAAATATCCAAATGAGGAAAGAATACAATGTATCCCCAAAGTTGTAACCTTCCTGTCTTATGAAGAACTTCTGGGCATCATCCTGGTCTCTTCTGACCTACTATTGTTTTTAATCACAGGCCTTGTTTTAATCCTCTTCATTAAATACCGAGAAACTCCCCTTGTCAAAGCCAACAACCGGGACCTCTCCTACATCCTCCTGGTCTTTGCTTCTTGTCTTCTTCTCTCTTCATTGGTCAACCAAGGAAAGCCACCTGCCTTCTCCGACAAACGGTTTTCAGCATCATCTTCTCAGTTGCCGTTTCTTCTCTCTTGGCCAAAACCATCACGGTGGTGCTGGCTTTCCTGGCCACAAAACCAGGAAACCGAGTGAAGAGATGGTTGGGGAAGAGCTTGGCCAACTCCATCATCCTCTCTTGTTCTGCTGTCCAAGTGATCATCTGCTCCATCTGGTTGGGAGTTTCTCCCCCCTTCCCTGACTCTGACCTCCATTCCCAGCTTTCCTGGCCAGGAATCTGCCTGGGGCCTTCAACGAAGCCAAGCTGATCACCTTCAGCATGCTGGTCTTCTGCAGCGTCTGGGTGACTTTTGTGCCCACCTACCTGAGCACCAAAGGGAAATACACTGTGGCTGTCGAGGTCTTTTCCATCCTGGCCTCCAGTGCTGGTCTGCTGGGCTGCATCTTCATCCCCAAGTGCTACATTATCCTTCTCAGGCCAGACCTGAACACAAAGGAGCATCTCACAGCCAGAACATATGTAAAAACATGAGATATAATGTTGTGTTATTTAAAAAGTTGCATCCTCTTATGCAAATGCTTTCGTTGTTGGTGTAGACTGGCTAGCTGCATTTTATTCTTTTATTTGAAAGAAGATATAATTTACTTCAACTTAGATAACATGCAGGAATCAAAGAAAATCATGTATGGGAAATGTCCCCTCTAGGGACCTCTTAAATATGAAGGGAGTCCATGGAAGTCAATTTGGATCTCAAACTGTGAACATTTGTAGCTGAGACAACTGAATCAGGCAGAGCAGTCCAGACTTTGACAACTCTATTACAGAAATCATATTTCTTACAGTCAAGTGTAGAGTTTAAAGCGGTTGTTCGTACGTGTATTATTGCAATTAAAAGAGGAAAAGGTCATTTGCAGGTAAAGCATAACTACGTATGATTTTCTATGCAATACCTGAGCCTGACCCCAACATTCTTTCCTGTGGGAGCCAAGGACCTCTTGCCAGCACCTGGGGAAACGTCCCTGAAAGTTAGCTGGAGACTGACCGGTGACCAGACTGGACCATTCAGACACAGAGTCCAGATCACTTGGCAAAACAACAGAATTATCTGTAGCTTTAAATGATTTTATGTCATCGGCAAAAAGAACGCAATTGCTTTGAAGTTGATCACATAAATCGTGGCTATAGAGGGAGAAAAGCGTGGGGCCTAAGACGCTGCTAAGACCCCCCTGTTAACTGATGCAGGATCAGACAGCGAGTTCCCCATTTTGACTTTCTGCCCTCTGTTAGACAAAGAAAGCAGCCATCCACTTGTGCAAAGGTCCAGAAATGCCCTAAGGATTTAATTTCAACATCACTTTGTCATGTGCATCAAAAGCCTTACAAGAATCTATGTAAATTGCATCTACCGCTTCACCTTGATCAAGACATGCAGTCCAGATATTCTTATAATGCAAAAGTTGTAAATGAAAGGATGAGTTTTTCCTAAAGCCAAACTGTTTTTGTCAGATAGCCAGTTATTTGTCTCTGAGTGTTGAACAATGGATTGGTTTATGATTGATTCCATAACTTTGCATGTAACACAACACAAAGAAATTGGTCTATAAGTTTCAACTGAACTAGCGTCACCCTTTTTAATTTCCCTATCCATCCCAATAAATCTAGCTAAAGAGAACTGTGAAAGTCATTCAGTTTAATGTTCAGCAGCCACCAATGAATGAGACACCTCATGAAATATAATTTCAGCAATTATTGCTGCTGACAGTGGCTGAAATTATATCTCTGTGTGAAAAAGAGAGAGTAGGAAAGGAGGTGAGATGGAAGCTGGGAGGACCATGCTCCAACCATGTTGTTCCATCATCTCCATGAGAAGCTTTGCCCTTCACACCAAGCCAGGTGGAGGGATGAAGGCTGAAGGCTCCCTTGCTTAGATGTTGCCTTCCCAAGAGACCCAGTGGGCACAATTTCCCCCAGCTGCCCCTGCACTGTGGAGGAGGGTTTTCTTTCTATGGGATCCTGCATTCTCCTCCCTCCCCTAATTGGGTGATCAGGACCCCTCAAACAGCCGATTCTCTTCCCTGACACAAGGAGCAGGTTGAGGCTGGAGTCCAGAAGCTTTGGGTGTTCTGGGGGGCCCCACATGGGCTCCTTTTGATGGTTACTATCGTTTTGTTGGGTTTTATGTTTTATTCTTATGCACCCACCTGCCCAGGGATGTTGTTGCACATGAGGTGGGCATCCCCATCAGTGTTTGGAATAAATCAAGAGAAGGTGTCGCTTCTGCAGGATCTCCTGTCCAGGGACAAAATCCAGGTGATCTTCCCAATGAAGGAGGGATCTGCATTCAGTCTCTGTCCCCTGTCTTGAAGGGGGAGGAGAAAAAGATGCCCTCCCCTCTCCTTCCCTTTGGATTGTCTTGTAGCTACAAATAACTGGATACCCATCAGCCTGACATACTCGGATCTTCAGAGCTCCAACCCATCAGAAGGCTGCCTTCTTCACAAGGGACCCCACAGAGGGGACTTTGATCCTGGGCATCTGTTGAGATATATGACACAGGATATATACTTGTTCCCCTGGCTCAGCTGATCACGATGAGAACCTGTGGCCTAGTGGCAATTACAACTGCCTCACATGTAAAACAGCCCAGGTTCAAATCCCAGTCTGGCTAGTTGATGAAATAGCTTGAAATAGATGTATACTAGTCTCATTTATTTATTTATTTATTTATTTATTTATTTATTTATTTATTTATTATTTATCAGCACAAAAAGTCTCTCTCTCTCTCTCTCTCACACACACACACACACATGCCCAAATATGGGAGGGAGCCTACTGCTTCCCTTTTCTGTCTTGGCTCACCCCAGGAGCCATCCAGGCAGAAAGCTATTTTTTATGTTGCCTTTGTTATATTTGTGTTTCATTTGTGCTGATAAATAAAGGGAGACTAGTATAGATGTATTTCGAGCTATTTAGCTCTCCTCAGCTAGCCATACCCTCAGCTGATAAAGGAGGAGAGCCTGTGGCTTAGTGGCTAATACAACTGCCTGATGTGTAATCCTGTCCCGATTCAAATCCCAGTAAGGGTATGGCTAGCTGATGAGAGCTAAATAGCTTGAAATAGATGTATACTAGTCTCCCTTTATATCTCTCCCTCCCCTTCTCTCCCCCTCCCTCCCTCCCTCTCTCTTCCCCCTTCCCCCCACCCTCCATCCCCTCCCCTCTTTTCCTTCATCAGAGTCTTCCTCCCGGATCCCGTGTGACAAAGGGCCTGCAGCCTATTTGTGACCTTCCCTTACACACTCCTTACTCAGTTGAGCAAAACCCACCCAGCCACTTTCCCTCAATAACCGACCCCAAATACCCAGGCGCTGTCCATCATCCCCGGCCAGATCCAACCATTGAAGGGGAAGAGAGGCTCTCCTGGGACTCCAGGGGCTCAGCTGCACCTTCCCAGCCTCCTTCGGGCCCTTCAGCTTCGTCTGAACGGGGTGGCTGAAGTCCAAAGGGTGGTGTTGGATCAGACAAAGGATTCCGACTCAGGCATGGTCAAAACAACAGGAACGTTTATTCACACTATTTACAACACACACAAGATTCAACTGGCAAGATTTCTTCTCTGGCAACCTCTTATATAGAGTTACCAGGCAGGAAACTCCTAGCAATGCAATTGCAACATTGTGACTCCTTTCCAGACAGATTCCAGACAGCTTGTCTCTGTTAATCACTGCAGCTGCTGGCTCAGCTCCGGAATGCGGTGACTCATAGGTTACCAGACGAGCTGTCTGGGACATAGGCTTGGGGACTCAACACTCCTTCCCCCATAGTCAGTGCGCATGTGTCTAGGTTCTCTGTCCAACACAGTACATGCGCACGCGTAGTCGTTCAGATAGGCGGGGCGGTGTCGGGTCCGCCCTGACCGCCTTAGTTCTTGAGGAGGCTCCTCCCTGTGGGACACGGAGCCTTTGCCTACGTCATCGCGGCCTGCCCTCGGAGGTGGAGTCGCCGTAGGCGGCAATGGCGACCCTAGCAAGTCCGGGTGAGGGGGCGTGGCGACCGGGCTTGAGGTAGTTGGCATTTGCTGGCGAGTATTATTCTGGTAGGGTGGTTCCCCGATGGGCGAGGCCCCCAGCTGAGAGTCAGATTGGGCTGTGAGGTCCTGGCGGTCTCCCCGTGCTGTTCCCGCCGATACGAGGTCTGGACCGGCTAGGGACTCCGGGGTTCCAAACAACTGCTCGGCTTGAGCAGAGAACAACGGCCCAATGGGGGCCAACGGGCAGGAACGGCCTGGCGTGGTGACTGCTGTTTCGGGCAGGCGGCGCCTCAGTTGATCCAGGTGGCGCCGCCACTCGGATCCATCCTGAAGGCCGACTCTGTAAGAACAGGGTCCGGTTACGTCCAAAATGGTTGCGGCAATCCATCGCGGCTCCCCTGAAAAGTTCCTTGCCCAAACCAGGTCCCCAATTTCAAATAAACGAGGAGTGGGAATCTGCAGGTTGCCCCTCTGCAACCCGTCGTAATCGGGGTGCAGTCTGTCCAGAGTGGTCCGCAAGCGTCGGCCCATCAAGAGCTCTGCGGGGCTTTTCCCTGTGGCTGGGCAAGGTGTGACATGCTGTCCCAAAAGGTACGCGGCCACCCTTGCCTGCCAGTCCCCTTTATCCAAACGGGCCAAGGCTTCCTTGGCTGAGCGCACGGCTCGTTCCGCGCGTCCATTAGACGCCGGGTGATAAGGGGCGACCGGCGCGTGGCGGATCCCTTGGGTGGCCAGAAAGTCCAAGAAGGTGGAGGATTGAAATTGGGGTCCGTTGTCGGACACAACGACGTCCGGCAACCCGTGGGTCGCAAACAGACGGCGCAAGGCACGCACCGTGCTCTCCGCTGTGGTGGAAGCCATGAGAATCACCTCCACCCAGCGTGAGAACGCATCCACCACCACGAGGAAATTCTGGCCATGGAAGGGACCCGCGAAATCCAAGTGGAGCCTGGACCATGGGCACCTGGGGGCGTCCCACTCCCTCGGCGGGGACACCGGCGGGGCCGGCCGGGACGATTGGCAGGAGGAGCAGGCGGCCACCCATTCCGCCACTTCAGCGTCCATGCCGGGCCACCAGACATAGCTCCGGGCCAATGCCTTCATACGGACGATGCCTGGGTGGTTGGCATGGAGCGACTGAAGAACCATGTGCCGGAGAGGGGAAGGGACGATGACCCGATCTCCCGAACACAAGCACCCGCAATGGAGCGAGAGCTCCAGCTGGCGTGACTTGTAAGGCCGAAAGTTTTCAGCCACACTGCCCGAAGGCCAGCCCCTCAGCACCCATCGGCAGACCTGGGCGAGGACGGGGTCTGCGCGGGTGTGAGCGGCAACGGCGGAAGAGGACAGGGGCAAGTCCGACTCCGCGACCATCAGGACAGAGAGAGCAGGCACAGGGGCTGGATCCGGCCCCGGGAGAGGGCAGCGGCTTAGGGCATCAGCATGCCCTATCTGCTTGCCAGGACGGTATAGCAGCGTATAGTCATACGCTGCCAGGAATTCCGTCCAGCGGGTCATCCTGGGCGACAGGATGGGGGGTGTCGGACGGTCACCGGCCAATAGCCCAAGGAGCGGCTTATGGTCCGTGACAACAGAAAAGGTCCGCCCATAGAGGTAATTGTGGAACTTCTTAATCCCGGACACTACAGCCAAAGCCTCCTTGTCGATTTGGCTGTAGTTTCTCTCCGTTTGAGACATTGTCCGGGAGTAAAAAGCAATGGGGGCTTCCGAGCCGTCTGGAAAGACGTGGCTAAGGACAGCCCCCAGGCCAAAAGGGGAGGCATCGCACGCAAGCGTCAGAGGAAGCCTGTCATGGTACTGGACTAGTACCGCATCTGACGTGAGCATGGCTTTGACAGCCGCGAACGCGTGTGCTTCGCGGCTGCCCCAGTGCCAGGCCGCGGATCGGTCGAGCAACCGATGCAGCGGCTCGGCTAGCGATGCCTTATGGGGAATAAACGGCGCGTAGAAATTCAAAAGGCCGAGGAATGCCTGCAGCTCCGTTTTGGAGGCAGGAGTGGGGGCCTTTTGGATGGCCTCGACCTTGGAGGGGGTTGGGTGAATTCCTTGGGCGTCAATCATGAAACCCAGGAATTCCACCCTAGGCGCAGCAAACGTACATTTGCTGCGTTTCAACTTTAAACCCGCGCCCCTGAAAACTCTGAGGACCTTCCGTAACGTTTTGGCGAGTTCTGATATGCTGGAAGCAGCAATCAGGACGTCGTCAAAATACGGTACAACGCCAGGGAGCCCATGGAGCAGTCGCTCCATGAGGCTCTGGAAGATCCCCGGGGCTACGGACACGCCGAATTGGAGACGGCGACAGCGGAAAGCCCCACGGTGGGTCACGATGGTCTGCGCTTCCGCAGCCTCGTCATCCACCGGGAGCTGTTGGTAGGCCTGCGCCATATCCAGTTTCGCGAACACTCGACCTCGTCCCAATGAGTGGAGTAGGTCTTGCACCACCGGAACCGGGTATGGGTTCGCCTGAAGCCCGAGGTTGATCGTCGACTTATAGTCGGCACAGATCCTCATGGACCCGTCGGGCTTAATGGGGACCACAATTGGGGTCTCCCATTTCGCCTGATCGACGGGTTCGAGCACGCCCTGCGCCACCAATCGATCCAATTCCGCTTCAACCTTGGGCTTCAGCGCGAACGGCAGCCTGCGGGCCTTCAAGCGGACTGGAGCAACCTGGGGGTCCAAATTTAGGGAAACTGGAGTGCCTTTGTACGTTCCTAAGCTGCCATCAAAGACGTCGTTGAACTCTCTGATTACTTCGTCTACCGGAGAACTGGCTGGCACGCTGTGTACTCCTTGGACTGACAGTCCCAAGGCTGGAAACCAGTCCAATCCGATCAAGGCAGCTAGGGGTTTGGCCACTACCAGGATGGGAAGGGATCCGTGGAAGGGGCCGTAGTCTACTCTCACTCTGTGCAGACCTAGAATGGGAATTTGTGAGCCCTGGTAATCTTTCAGGATCGTCGCTGTGGGGCCGAGATCCCGCTTCCTGAGCTTGGGGCAAAGCTTAACTAAATGCGCCCAGGACATGAGTGATCTAGAGGACCCTGAATCTATTTCCATTTTTATCCCCACCCCCTCTAAGCAAACCACTGTTGACAGTCTCCTACTCTCTGCCTGGTCGTAGCTTAGAGCTGGGGGCATCTCCGCCAGCGCGAAGCAGTCGGTCGGCTGTGGCTGGTAGCGTCCTGAACACTTCTGCGACCCTCGTTGTCCTGGTGGAACGGTTCTGGAGGCGGCAGCTGGCGTTGTCGCTGGAGTGGCAGCACGGCACACAGCTGCTAGGTGTCCTTTCCTGCCACATCTGCGGCACACCGATGCCTTGAATGGGCACTCTGGTCTCTGGTGGGCCCCTCCGCAGCCTAGGCAGTTCCCGGACTTCTGCTGCGGTGTGAATGCACGATTCAGCACGCGCCCGGTCACCCTCATGCAGTCCCCACGGTCTTCCTCCTCCAGCTCATCCAGCGGCGCTATTTCGTCTACCAGACACGCTCGCGGAGTGGGGAAAAGAGGAGGGCGCGCGCGGCCCATGTCGGATGTGGAGATCTCCGACAATTCTGTCGCGGGTGCTTCTTCCAGTGCTTGCTCGAGAGTCAGGACAGTTTTTGAAAGCAAGCGGCGCTTTAGGCGGATGTCTCTTACGCCGCATACAAACTGCTCCAGTAGGGATTCCTCCAGGAAGCCAGCAGGGAACTCGCAGGGGATTGCGGTCGCTCTCAATTTCTGCAGGAACTCGGCTACCGACTGTTGCGGCTGTTGCACACATTGCCTGAATGCATAGCGATGCGCTATGCGGGAAGGCGCCGGCGCGTAGTGTGCTCTCAGGCGGCCCAGGAGATCGTCCCACGGCACTTCGTGCACCGCTGCGGGTGCTGCTATGGTTCGGGCGGTAGCAAACAATTCAGGGCCGCCGCACTGGAGGAATAGGCTCAGCTTCCTGGCAGGCGCGAGTTCGCCGTAGTCGCTGGCTATCAAGAAGCACTCGAACCGGGCTAAGAAGGAAGCCCATTGTTCCTTCATCGGGTCGAACGGTGCAAACGGAGGCATTGTCGCCGTAGCCATGGTGAGGCTGTGCGTCGCGCTGCGCTCTGTTGTTGAAGTATTCGTTACCCGTTGCGTTCTAAGGCCACGGCCTGAATCCCACCTTCGTCGCCAGTGTTGGATCAGACAAAGGATTCCGACTCAGGCATGGTCAAAACAACAGGAACGTTTATTCACACTATTTACAACACACACAAGATTCAACTGGCAAGGTTTCTTCTCTGGCAACCTCTTATATAGAGTTACCAGGCAGGAAACTCCTAGCAATGCAATTGCAACATTGTGACTCCTTTCCAGACAGATTCCAGACAGCTTGTCTCTGTTAATCACTGCAGCTGCTGGCTCAGCTCCGGAATGCGGTGACTCATAGGTTACCAGACGAGCTGTCTGGGACATAGGCTTGGGGACTCAACAGGTGGGGGGGGGACATTCAAGGGGGGCTGCGGAATCTTTTGGCGGGGGCGGCAGAGGCTGCGGGGGGGAGCTGATGGGGAGGAAGGGCGCCCCCTGTGGGAAGGGCCAGGCAGCCTTGGGAAGCGGCTGAAGAAAGCGGGGGAGACCAGGGTCCTCTTCTCCCCCCTTCTGGTCCATTTCCCGTGGGGGCTCTGTCTGTGGCGGCTGCAGGGCCCCTCCGAGGGCAGGGGAGCCCCAGAGGGAAGCGCGGAAGGTGGGCAGGGGGCAGCCTTTCTGGGGCCGCGGGAGAGGGGCGGGAGGGAGAGCGGGAGCAGCGGGAGAGGAGCGGGCAAAGCGCCCGAGAAAGGCGGCGGAGGAGCTGCGGGAGAAGCGCCTTCAAGGGGCCCAAAGAGCCGCCCTTCGCCCGGTGCCTCTGCGGGGCTCAGTGGGGATGCGGCGGGTGGGGGTGTCTTTTCTCCGACTCCCCCCTTTCCCTTCCCTGCGACCCTGCCGCTGCCCTTCGCCATCATCCTTTGTGGAGACAGCCGGGCGGAGGGGAAGGGCCGCTTCAAAGGGGGAAGGGAGGGGGATGAGGAGGAGGAGAAGGGGTGAAAGTGAAAGTAAATAAGCCCCTCCCCTTTCCCTCTCGCTGGATCGTTTTGTAAGGACCAATGACGGGAAAAGGATCCGCGCAACTGACTCATGAGCCTCAGCGATCAAGCCAATCAGAGAAGGCGGCTCTCTTCAGAAGGGATCCCAGGCAGCTCTCTTGGCTTCTGGGCGTCTCTCCCTCCCTCTCCCCCTCTCCCTCCCCGTCACCTGCCACGAAGTGTCTGCCGCGTCTTTGAGAATCAAGACGCGGCAGACACTCTGTCAATCAGAGCCAGGTGGAGGGAATCCCACCCCCAGTTGCAGAGAAAGACTTCCAGCTGCTTGAATCCATTTCCTTCATTCAGATCCATGTTCGTGTTTACATCTGTCGTCTTGTACATGTTTCACAAACTAGATGAAATAAATAAATAAATAGTGAAGACTTCTGTAGTTTGTTGAAGGGGCTAAAAATGACCTTTGACTCTCTCTCTGTCCTAGATCAAAGGGATCAAGTGGATCACTCAGCTCCCTCTCAACCCACCTCTCTCCTCCCCCTCTTCCCTCTTCTGGATCCTCTAGTTCCAGCCCATTCCTTTTCTTGGATGGAAGTGGCTCCACTCGATTCCCTTTGGAGGTGGAAGCTTTGAGGCAGGCGGGGCTGCTGGGGAGGGGAGAGTCTGAATTGGAGGGAAGATGGGATTCCAAAGTCCTTTTGGCCCAGAGGTGGGAAATCTCCTTTCCTGAAAGTGCCCAAGTGATGGGGAGAAGGAAGGAAAGAAGGCTGGGGGGGGGGCAGGGGGGAGAAGGCCGGGGAGGTCATTCCTTGGGGGGAGAGGGAACTCTTGTGCCAGACCCTCCTTAGTTCAGGGAGTTTAATGACGGACTTTGGTGTCTTCTGTTCACTAAGAAGATTCCAGGAGTTCAGAGTTCCTTCTGAGCTGACCTGCTTCTCTTTCACTTCTACTTGAAGTTGGGGTTTGGGAGGGAGAAGAGGGAACCCCGAGATCCTGGATAGAAGCATCGGCTCCTCTCCGTAGTTTCCCAGGCATGTGGGAGGGGGCCACCACCAGGGTCCCCAGGCAGCCAGGCTGGGCTCCCCCACTTGAGGTGCCCTGGAAACAGGCAGGAGGCTCCCTGAGTCCAGACTGGGTTGGAAGCCCCGAAGTTCCCTTTGACCTCCTGGGAGCCTCTGGATGGAGCTTGGCTCTGGAAATTGGCCGCACTTCGGGTCTCTCGGTTGTTGTCCTTAAGCAGATCCTGGCAGTTTAGGGGAGATTGGGGGTCACCTTGCTTGAGATGGACGGTTTTCAGGCTGTGCTTTTATGGTTTTGTTTAATTTGCTTGAAATACTAAAAAAAACTTAAAATCTCTTTATTTCCTGGTGTGGTTATTGTTTGGGAATCCCAGAGGACACATAGCCTGGACTCCTGGTCCCTGCCCTGACCCTTGGCCATCCAGCCCTGCTGAAGCCGGAGATGCTAAAGGATTTCAGAGAAAAGCTTCTCCAATCTCTTCTTGAGAACCTCCCTCAATGGAGCAGCCACAACCTCCGGGATTCAAACCCTTCCACTGATGAATAGTGCCCCCCCCCCCGGTTAGAAAATCTCTCCTGGCTTCTCTGCTGGGCTTCTCTCCATTGCTTCTGTTCTTGCCTCCAGGGCCTTCGGAGGATGAATGGAGCCCCCTCTTCTCCATGGGTGTCACTCAAGGGTTGCTCTCCCATCCCCTGCAGCCCTTCTCTTCCTTAGAGTGGACATTCCTGGTCATCTCCATCGGTCATCTCCTCTTTCAGCCTCTGGACCCCCCACCCTCTTCCTCGTTCTTCTCTGCCCACTGAGGGAGTCACTTTTAGTGATGGAGGCTGAGGGGGTTGGGAGAGCTGACAGTGGAACCCCCCAAAGCTGCTTTGACAGCCCCATAAAGCCTGTTTTGAACCCAGAGCCCCACTTTGTTCTTTCGGTCGCAAAGAAACAATTGCCAGATGGAATCCTGGTAGGGACGAAGGATCCACCCGAGGGATCCACAGACGGGCAGCTCAGGGACTGTCGGGCTGGACCAGAGTTCCCAACAGGACGACGAATCTTTAGCAATGCCCGGACTTTGCAGTGAGGACGGAAGAAAAGGAAGGAAAGGAGGAGAGGAGAAGAAAACAATCTTCTCCAAAACTGCTTTCAGGACAACAGGGACTTATGACAATTTGTTTAGGGACTGAAGTTACAACGGCTCTGAGAAAAGTGAATCGTGACCAGTTTCCACACTTACGACCAAGCAGCACCCCCAGGTCATGAGATCCACATTCAGGCACTTGAGAACTGGCGTGTATTTATGGCGCTCGTAGTACCTGGAGGTCATGGGATCACCATAAGACTTGCTTAATGACTGCATGATTTATTTAACATCCACAGTCATTTGCTTAGCAACTGTGGCAAATAAGGTTGTAAAATGAGATAAAACTTTGTTAACAACCATCTTGCTTAGTAACAGAAATTGTGGTCATAAGTGGAGGACTACCTTTATTGCCTGATAGTCCATTGGAATTTATCTCCAGAGACGTTCAGGATCTCTTAATCAGAACTTCCCCTTCCTTCTCCCTTCTGCTCTCTTCCTGGGAGCCTGGAGCAAAGTCCTTCTGGAGGGCTTATTTCTGGGGCTTCTGAGGCTGGAAGCCGCCTGGGATGACTGAGGGGAACCCACCAGGTGAGGCCTTCAAGAGTGGCACTGCTGGGCTTCCCACCTTGGAGAGAGAGAGAGAGAGAAAACCTCTTTCTTTCCTCTGATGGAGGTTGAGACATACCTGATCTCCTGCTTGCAACTATTCACCTGGTGCAGCCACAAGGAGCCCCATCTCCTCAGGATGCAGACTGACTCTCCTGTGGGGTTTCTCCACCCACATCTTCTGGACTCCGGTCTCAGCCTGGCCCATGCACTGGGGAAAAGAACCGGCTGTTTGCAGTGTCCTTATCACCCAATAAGGGGATGGAGACAGGATGGTGGATCTCATGGAAAAGCCTCTTTCACAGGGCAGGAGCAGCTATGGGAAAGGTGCTCTAACTAGGACTCCTTGGATGAGAACATCTAAGCAAGAGGACCTGGAGGCCCCCACCTTCTCTGGTCTGGTGGGACGGCCAATGGTTCTCATGGAGATTGTCAAACAACAGAGTTGGAGCTTGGCTCCCATAGAATCCATCTGACCACTTTTCCTATTCATTTTCTCACACATAAACTTTGATTGCTGTCCATGGGAATCATTGCTGAAATAGTTTTTTTTTAAGAGAGATCAAATTTATTGGCAGTTGGTGAACAACAAATTCCTCTGAATGACGTTCACAGAGTTCTCTTTAGCAAGATTTATTGAGGTGAAAAGGAAGGGAGTTATAAGAATTACAATCATTCAACCGTTTCCCATTTGGAAACATGTAGATATGTTCTTTGACTCTTGAATAGTATCTAAGTGGAAATAATTCAGGAATTCTTTCAAATAAAAGGACATTATGCCATTCTTATAATATCATGGTGTTTTTTCTCATGTTTTACATATACACATATACATATACACAAAGATACACATACACACAGACATAAATTTGAAGAAATTTGAGGGAGACCCTGAGACTATCTAGCTCAACCCCTGCTCTCTCCAGGAATTCCAGTAAGAGTGTTTCCTAACTAAGGATTGATTGGTCTCTGCATTAGGAGATGAGCAGGCCGAGATGGAGGCTGGGTTAAGTGTGTCATCAGTTTGGATTTCTTACATCCCCACAAGAGACCCAATTCCAGACCCCTGTGAATTCCATTGACTCTTACGCAGTGCCAATTTGCCTTGGCTGTTAGTAGATCAAACTCACTGTGCATCTGTAGCATGTAATAAACTTTTACTGCTTTGCCTTCAACTCCTGTTCCTGGTTACCTGCGTCTGGCAGAGACAAATGGACAAGGGGAGGCTGAACCTCTCTGCTTTACTGAATTTCCTTTCTTGCAGCTGTGTTCATTCTTCCATGTCTGAAACTGGAATGACAGTAAAGAGATCTTAAGCTTCCCTGCAACATCCTTCAGTTATTGGAAGTGTGCGGAATCCTTCCTTCCCCAGTTAAGAGTCTGTCCAAGTATGTCTAGCCTATCGAAGAGAAGATTAGTGGACAACCATTGAAATAGGAGCCAGCCGTGTGCAGCAGCAGCCAAAAAGCCAACCCAGTTCTAGGCTGCATCAACAGAGGGAGAGAATCAAGATCACATGAAGGGTTGATACCACTTTATAAGGCCTTGGGAAGGCCACACTTGGAATCCGGCATCCAGTTTTGGCTGCCACGATGTGAAAAATGTGGAAACAATTCATTCATTCGGTCCGGAAAATTCTGTTTGCGACTCTAAGAGACTCTGTGCCAAGTGTGGTCTTGCCCTGCGTTTGGAAACTAGTTACCTGGCAGCTCTCCGAGTGAGATAAGGTTCGTGTGGATAAACATTCCTCTGAAAGTCTGTGTCAAGCTCCCAATGAGAGACTTCAAATGATTCATGGCCTCACATAATAGTTCAAAGCAATGTCCGTTTATTGAATGTATCATCATGGCGAGCTCGGTTGCAGTCAGATCTGGCAATAATTGGATGGCTTCTGCACTTTACCCCCTTATGCCCCCTCCCCTCTGCTTGTCATAATTTACGTTTTCCAATTAGGATAGAGAAATAATTGCATGTTGTTCTGAGATTCCTTTCCTGCCACAGGAATGCCAAGCATTTACAGTTTGTTAAGACAAAAAGATAATATCCATGACAACATCAGGATGTTGACATCCGGCTCCCCTTACTTCTCGAAAGCAACCTATGGGAAACAAGACAATCTGAATGCAGGTGTATGCCTTAGGGATGCGTTCCCCTCCCCCCTGGCTTGCTTGGGTTTTCTGCATGGAATTTTGCTATAAGGCGGTCAGCTTGGATGTTTCTATGTTTCACCCACGATGCTTCCGATAGGGGATAACCCTTCCACTTGATTAGGTATTGGAGTTGCCTTCTGTGCCACCTCGAATCAAGAATTTGTTGGACTTCATAATGGGTTTGGCCCCCTATGACCACAGGGCCTGGGGGCGCACGGGGTAGTGGTCTCAGAGTGGAACCAATCACAGGTTTCAAAAGGCTACTATGAAACGATTGGTGTGTCTTCCCCAACAATCGAGGTAGTTTCAATATCACTGTGACTGGGTTGATGATCTTTATTATGGGGAATGGCCCCACAAATTTTGGCCCGTTTTTTGCTGGGCAGTCTTAGTCTCAAGTATTTTGTGGAGAGGTAAACCTTCTCTCCCACTTGGAACGGCCGTTGCGGAGCCCGGTGTTTATCTGCCTGTTTCTTGTAGGTTTGTGTTGCTTTGTCTAGAGCTTTCTTGACATTTTCCCAAGCTGCTTTCAGCATCGACATCCAATCAGTCAAGCTGACTGAGGAGGGGGGGTCTCTTGGATACTCAGGCATTGGGACGAAATCCATGCCGCTCACTACTTTAAACGGCGTGAGTCCTGTGCTGCTGTGAACAGCATTATTGTATGCAACCTCAGCGAAAGATAAAAAGTCTGCCCAATTAGACTGCTGATAGTTCACGTAGCACCTCAGGTACTGCTCTATCATGGCATTCAGTCTTTCTGCTGCCCCATTAGTGCTCGAATGAAAAGCTGAACTAAGACCCTGAGATGATCCAATGGACCGCAGGAATTCCCTCCAAAATTTAGCCGTGAACTGGACCCCTCTCATTTGTGTCTGGTTCCTTCCTTGTGTCGTTTGCACGTAGGCCCCTGTCGACCTTTGTTGCCACTCGGAACCACTCAGAGAGTTGGTTTGGGATGTCACGATATACAGTTACTTGGGCAATACGTTTATCCAGGCTTATTCTGAAAAAATGCACCAGCAACCGTTCTGGTAGTGGGGGTAGTCTTCCAACTATCCTCCTGAATTCACGGATGTGCTCTTTGATGGGGCGGCCTCTTTGCTTTCGGTTGCTGAGTTCCTCCTCTGCATATGGGTCCTCCTCCCCCTCTTCAAATCTGGCCGCTAATACTTCCAGGAAGTCATCTATGTCTTGGAGTTGGTGGGCCCTACGCTTATGGAGGGCTGCTAGCCATTCTTTTGCTTCCCCCTCGAAACCCTCTGCAATGGCATTCACCATGGTTCTGGGGGATGGGTAGAGGTGCCCATAGCGTTGTAAGTGGATATCAGCTGAATCAAGGAATAGAGCTAGTTGGTCTGAATTACCATCAAACTTTCCCCTGAATCGGGGTGGATCTTTTAGTTCCCTCCCTCCTCTGTTTTCCTCCTGGCCCCTGTATGCCCGTGCCTGATACGGCCGGTCATCTTCTTCAGCTCTAGGAGGGGGAGGGGGAGGGAGTTGCCTGCTCTTGGCAGCATGCTTGCTTCTGGGGCTGCGCTCCAGAATGCGTCTCCTCCCTTCAGCAGGATGGCAGGCTGGCCTCTCGTCATGAAGGGTGGCTTGATCAAAATCCTCCCTCAGTTTCTCTACTGCACCCCCCAGGGATCCCATCTGGGGCTGGGGCCTTGTAGCTTGTTCCCAGTCCCACATGCAGTACTTATCTTTTCTTGCTTCTGTGGCTGGGAAAGGTTGGGTGTCTGTAGCTCCGCTGAAGAGGGGGTTTGGCTGGCCTCCAGCTGGCATGAGGCTTTTTTCTGCCATGGTCTGATTTCCTCCCTTTACTTCTCTATCAGGCATTTGCCTGGGGGAGGCGGGACTCAGGTAGCCCGGAAATCTTGATAGATTTCTTTTAAGAGATCTGACTGTCTGTCAAGCTCCCAATGAGAGACTTCAAATGATTCATGGCCTCACGTAATAGTTCAAAGCAGTGTCCGTTTATTGAATGTATCATCATGGCGAGCTCGGTTGCAGTCAGATCTGGCAATAATTGGATGGCTTCTGCACTTTACCCCCTTATGCCCCCTCCCCTCTGCTTGTCATAATTTACGTTCTCCAATTAGGATAGAGAAATAATTGCATGCATGCGCAGTCACAGGCTGTTCTGAGATTCCTTTCCTGCCACAGGAATGTCAAGCATTTACAGTTTGTTAAGACAAAAAGATAATATCCATGACAACATCAGGATGTTGACATCCTGTTTGCCAAGCCTGGCTGACTGTGGATGAAAGGGATTCACAGTCGTGTAAAGGAAAGAGATTCTGCAGGGACCAAGACTTGTGCTTCTTGCTTTCGAAGGAAGCCTGGGTCAGAACAAGCTGCTCCTGTCCTGTGAAATGGGATTTTCTATGAGATCCGCCCTGCTCTCTCCATCCCCTTATTGGTTGTTTTGCAGCCGCTTCCTCCCCCAACACATTGGGTTAGCAGGAGCCTGGAGTCCAGGAGACGTGGGCGGAGAAAACCTGGGGAATGAGTCCCACTACGTCTTGACCAGAATGGACGGCCTGGGGCTGCATCCTTTGCATAGTGGCAAGCAGAAGATTGGGTGTATCGCAAACTCCCTCAACCCTCCCAACATGGCAACATCTGGGAGAAGAGGAGACTCACTCCAGAATTCCCAGTTTTTCCTTTCCGTAGAAATGGAGACGGTTCAGTCTCTGCACAGAATCAGACCTCGGTTTGTCAACGACCACAACCCCCCCTGCGGTCTGTGAAAACCCTTTCTGAGAGAAGCAATCAACAGTTGTGCTTTCTCAAACTTTGGTCCCTCTTTGCAAACTTGAACAACAGTCCAACAAGTTATTTGCTTCCGACTGTCGATCAATCAGGAGTCTACGTCTAGATGGAGGGATGTAAGCAGTAGGGCACCACGAGGTTCCATCTTAGGCTCTTCAGTGTCTTCATAAACGGCTTAGATGAGGGAATAGAAGGGGAACTTACCAAATGTGCAGATGATACTAAGCTGGCAGGAGTTGCTAACACCCTAGAACAGGGGTAGTCAACCTTTTTATAACTGCCACCTACTTTTATCTCTCTGTTAGTAGTAAAATTTTCTAACCTCCCACCGGTTCCACAGGAATGGTGAGTTATAAAGTAGGAAAGTCAATTAAATTTTTTAAAAAAGGAAAGGGCTTCAGTATCGGACAAAGCCCACCATGAAAGCTGGAATGCCCACTAGGGGGCGGTAGGGACCAGGTTGAAGATAGGCTCAAGATCCAGATGGGTCTTGACAGACTTGAACACTGGGTCCTATCTAACAAAATGAAATTCAATGTAGAGAAAAGTCAAGTCTTACACTTAGGTAAGGAAAACCAAAAGGACACTTATAAACTGGGTGGCCAGGCTTCATAGCAGGGACTGTGAGGGGCATCTTGGAGTCTTGGTGGACAATTAGTTAAATATGAGCCAGCCGTGTGCGACAGCAGCCAAAAAAGCCAATGCAATCCCAAGTTGCATTAACAGAGGGATACAATCTAGATCAAGTGGTAACTTGCTCAATAGTAGCAATTGTGAGAGGGATCTTAGAATCCTAGTGGACAACCATTTAAATATGAGCCAGCCGTGTGCAGCAGCTGCCAAAAAAGCCAACACAGTTCTAGGTTGCATAAACAGAGGGATAGAATCTAGATCACGTGAAGTGTTAATGTCACTGTATAGTGCCTTGGTAAGGCCACACTTGGAATACTGCATACAGTTTTGGTCGCCACGACATAGAAAAGACGTGGAGACTCTGGAAAGAGTGCAGAGAAGAGCAACCAAGATGATTAGGGGACTGGAGGCTAAAACATATGAAGAACGGTTGCAGGAACTGGGTATGTCTAGTTTGATGAAGAGAAGGACCAGGGGAGACATGATAGCAGTGTTCCGATATCTCAGAGGGTGCCACAAAGAAGAGGGAGTCAAACTATTCTCCAAGGCACCTGGGGGCAGGACAAGAAGCAATGGGTGAAAACTAATCAAGGAGAGAAGCAACTTAGAACTAAGGAGAAATTTCCTGACAGTTAGAACAATTAACCTCTGGAACAGCTTGCCTCCAGAAGTTGTGAATGCCCCAACCCTGGAAGTCTTTAAGAAGATGTTAGATAGCCATTTGTCTGAAATGGTATAAGGTAACCCCCTGGCAGGGGGTTGGACTAGAAGACCTACAAGGTCCCTTCCAACTCTGCTATTGTATTGTATTGTAAGTGAAGTACTAATGCCACTCTTTAAAGCCTTAGTAAGACCACAGTTAGAGCACTGCATCCAGTTTTGGTCACCACACTAGAAAAACATGTTGAGACTCTAGAAAAAGGGCAGAGAAGAGCAACTAGGATGATGAGGGGACCGGCGGCTAAAACATGTGAAGAACGGTTGCAGGAACTGGGCCTGGCTAGTCTAGGAAAGAGAAGGACCAGGGGAGACAGGAGAGCATCTTCCAATATCTGAGGGGCTGCCACAGAGAGGAGGAGGGGGTCAAGCTATTCTCCAAAGCCCCCAAAGGCCAGGCAAGGCATAATAACGGTTGGAAACTGATCCAGGAGAGATTCAGCCTTGAAATAAGGAGACTTTTTCTGACGGTGAGAGCAATCAACCAATGGGACAGCTTGTCTTCGGAAGTTGTGCGAGCTTCTGCACGGGAGGCATTCAAGGGGAGATTGGAGGTCATCTACTTGGGCGGGAGGTTGGACTACATCAGAGGTCTCCAACCTTTGCAACTTTAAGTCTGAAGGACTTCAGCAAAGCTGGCTGGAGAATTCTGGGAGCTGAAGTCCTTCAGACCTAAGGTTGCAAAGGTTGGAGACCCCTGGACTAGATGACCTCCAAGGTCCCTTCCAACTCTGGTGAATCTGTTAAGCCTCCTCTCAGTTTCATGCCCAGAGTTCCCCCACTGCCCATCTTGAAGTTGCTGAGGTTAACTGCTGTAATGAGGGACCCAGGAGGTGAGGACTGAAGGGGACTCAGAAGGTTTGCAGGGAAAGAGGGGAAGGAAGACAGAATGAAACTACAAATTGATGAATTTGGTCATAACTAATTTATTCACAATATAATCCAAACCAAACAATAAAAGAACAAAAGAACAACAACAACAACAACAACAGCAACAAGAACAAAAAAAGCAGGAACAACTGGGACAGATGGAGACCATGGTGGAGTCTTGCGGGACCCTCTGGAGATTGAGCGAGGGGGCCTTTCCAGGGAGGTCTGGATGTCACGGAGGCCGAGATGAGGAGGGAAAGGAGAGGGGAGGGGAGAAGGAGGGAAAGGAGGGCAGAGGGAGAGGGGAGGATGGGAAAATGTGGAGTAAGTGAGACAAGAAGGGGAGGGGAGAGGGAGGAGGAGGAGGAAGAGGAGGGGTTGGGAGGGGGGCAGGAAGGGGAGGGAGAGGGGAGGGATGAGGGGGAGGGGGAAGGGGAGGGAGAGGGGAGGGAGGGGGAGGGAAGGGAAGGGGAAGGGGAGGGAAGGGGAGATTAGGGAGAGAGGGGAGGGGAGGAGGAGAAGGGAGGAAGGAAAGGAGGGAGGAGGAGGGAAAGGAGGGGGAGGAATAGGTGGTGGGGAGGAGGGAGCAGGGAAAGCAGAAAGAGGCAGAAGGAAGAAGAGGATGTGATGAGGATGATAAGGAAGAGGATGATGAGGTGGTGGTGGTAAAGGAGAAAGGAAGAGGGGAAGGAGAAATAAAAGAAGAATGTGGAGGAGGAGAAAGGAGGAGCAGTAGGAAGGAGAAGAGGAAGGTGGGGGATGAAGAAGGAGAAAGAAAAGGGGGGAGGGAGAAGGAGGAAGAGGCTGTGATGAGGATGTGATGATAAGGAGGAAGGGAAAAGAAGAAAAGAAGGAGGAGGAAGAGAAGGAAGGAGAAGGAGGAGGAGGAAGGTGAAGGAGGAGAAGAAAAATGAAGAGGAAGAAGGAAGAGGAGGAAAGAGGAGAAGAAGCATAGTGAAGAGGGGGAAGAGAAGGGGTGAGGGAGGGAGGGGAGGAGGGGGAGAAGAAGGGGTTGAGGAAGAGGGGGGGAGGGAGAGGGAAGGAGAGGGGAAGGAAAGGGGGAGGGGAGGGGGAAAGGCGGGGGTGGGGTGGGGAGAGAGGAGGGGAAGGGGAGGGGTGGGTTTCTTCGGGAGCTTCTCCAAGGCCTCCTCCGGGTCCTCTCCTTTCCCGTGGGAGGTCCCTCACCATGGTGGTCCGGTGAGGGACTCTCTGGCTCTGGAAGAAGCAGAAGGGGGACAATGAATGACCAGTCCTCATATTGTCTGCTTCCCCTCCCTCCTCCCTCCTGCCTAAGGGAGGAAGTTCCTCTCCCAGTTCAACCCCCGGTTTTCCTTCTTTACTTCCTCAAGTTCTCGTTTGAGGGCCAGGCGTTTCTGGATCATGTTTTTTTTTCTCTGTTCATTTTATTTCTCATCTGCTCTAGAATGTTCCCTATAATTGACCAAGAGTGTTGATTATATTTTCTCTATATTTTGATGAATTTTTCTGAAACTTTTTCATTCACTTATGAAGATAATGGCAGTATTTGTATCCAGTATTTGTAGCCAAATATTCCCATATGGTTCCGCCCCAGGCTCCTGATGCACCCGGTAAGGTTCCAGAGGGAGCTTGGGCCAATGCCTGTGGACTTGCCCCGTGACTCGACTGAGGACCTGGTGGCCGCATGGTTAAGTGCGGCCAAGGGGGCCTTGGACCGAGTCGCGCCCTTGCGGCCTCTCTTGCGGCGATGAGTCACCCTGGCTCCTTGGTTCACCAAGGAGCTGAGGGAGATGAAACGCCACAAGAGACGCCTAGAGAGCAGATGGAGATCCTCTCGCTCCGAAGCCGACCGAACACTTGTGAGAACCCATATTAGGGCTTACTTAGTGGCGATAAGGGTGGCCAAACGTGAGTATTGTGCCACCCTTATTGCATCCTCAGATAACCGCCCTGCCACCCTGTTTGGGGTGACCCGCTCCCTCCTTCACTGGAGGCCGCGGGAAGCCCCTTTACAGGGTCGAGCAGAGGAATTTGGGATTTACCTGCAGGAGAAAATCACTCAGATTCGGAATGAGCTACCCTCCATCGAGAGTGCTCCAGTCGGACTGTCCGAGGTTGGTCTTGAGGCACCATTCTGGGAGGAGTTTGACTTTGTTACTACCGAGGATATGGACAGGTTGTCAAAGAGACTTAAGGCTACCACATGTTTATTGGACCCGTGTCCCTCCTGGCTTGTACTGGCATCCTGGGAGACGGCACGAGGCTGGCTCCAGGGCATTGTCAATGCATCTTTGAGTGAGGGGTCCTTGCCTACCATCTTGAAAGAGGCGGTAGTAAGGCCCCTCCTCAAGAAGCCGTTCCTGGACCCAGCATTATTAGAGAACTTTCGTCCAGTCTCCAAACTTCACTTTTTAGCGAAGGTTGTTGAGAGTGTGGTGGCCCAACAGTTTCCGCGACACCTGGAGGAAATTGATTATCTAGACCCGCGCCAGTCCGGCTTCCGACCCGGTCACAGCACCAAGACGGCATTGGTCGTGTTGGTTGATGATCTCTGGAGGGCGCGGGATAGAGGATATTCCTCTATCCTAGTCCTGTTAGACTTCTCAGCGGCTTTTGACACCATTGACCATGGTATCTTATTGCACCGACTGGGGGGGTTGGGGCTGGGAGGCACCGTTTTACGGTGGTTCTCGTCCTACCTCTCTGGTCGGTCACAATATGTGTTGGCAGGGAGGCAGAGGTCGGCCTCGAGGCCCCTCTTATGCGGGGTTCCTCCGGGGTCGGTCCTCTCACCCCTCCTATTCAACACATACATGAAGCCGCTGGGTGAGATCATCTGTGATTTTGGGGTGGGATATCATCTGTACGCTGATGATACTCAGCTGTACATATCCACCCCAGACCACCCCAACGATGCCGTCGAGGTGATGTCCCGGTGTTTGGAAGCCGTACGGATCTGGATGGGTAGTAACAAACTCAAGCTCAACCCGTCCAAGACTGAGTGGCTGTGGTTTCCGGCACCCCGGTTCAGCCAGATTACTCCAACTCTGGCCATTGGGGGCGAAACACCGGCCCCCGTGGAGAGGGCGCGCAATTTGGGTGTCCTCCTGGATTCCCGGCTGTCCATGGAAGACCATGTGGTGGCCGTGGCCAGGGGGGCGTTTCATCAGGTACGCCTGATGCGCCAATTGCGCCCCTTACTGGACTGGGCTGCCCTTCGCACAGTCACTCAGGCCCTCGTGACATCCCGACTCGACTACTGCAATGCTCTCTACATGGGGCTTCCCTTGAGGTGCACTCGAAAGCTACAGTTAGTGCAGAATGCAGCTGTGTGGGTGATTACGGGAGCCTCTAGATGGTCCCATATAACACCGATCCTGCGTGAGCTGCACTGGCTTCATGTGGTCTTTCAGGTGCGCTTCAAGGTCTTGACGACCATCTTCAAAGCGCTCCATGGCTCGGGACCTAGTTACATGTGAGACCGTCTCCTGCCCCATACATCCCTTAGACCGATCCGCTCCCACAGAGAGGGCCTCCTCAGGGTGCCGTCGGCTGGACAATGCCGACTGGCGACACCCAGGGGAAGGGCCTCCTCTGTGGCGGGCCGTGCCCTGTGGAACGACCTACCCCCTGAACTCCGTACCATTACTGACCTCCGCCTCTTCCGCCAGTGTTTAAAAACACATCTGTTTCATCAAGCCGGCCTAACATAGCCTCCGCTGTGACTAGCATAGATAGTTTTAATTGGGGATTTTTAATTGGTTTTAGCGCAGGTCTAAATATTTAATAGCTTTTTAAATTTTGTATTTTGTATATTTATATGTTATTTTAAATTCCTGTGCGCCGCCCTGGGTCCTTTTGGAGAAGGGCGGGATATAAATCAAATAAAACTTAAAACTCAAAACTATTTAACCATATTTGGAGATGAGACAATTGTAGAAGAAAGATTTAATGTGGGATAAGAAACAAAGTTTTCTGTTTTTCAAATTTCTGGATGTTCCCATTCTAGTTTCATCCCTTTCTGGAGAAGAATGAATTTTGGAATATTTCTGACTTAAAAATGTACTTGGACCAAAATGGAGAGATAAAAACAGATCTGTTCATTGTGGGCTCATTGGTTGTCCCCAAGGAGGATCCCAAGGAAGAGATTCTGGGGGATTTTGTAAGACAGAGTCTTTATGTCAGACCAAAGACTCTTTCACAGCTAAAGTTGCTCAATAAGGTGAGAGAAATTTTGGTGTCTTTTCTCTGTTTGCCAAAGCCTGAGGTCCCATTTCAAGTGGGCAAAGCCTATAGCCGTGATGGGGAACCTAAGACACGCATGGCAGAAGTGGCACACAGAACCATCTCTCCTGGCACACGGAGCCATCACCAGTTGCTCTTCCGGGTTCAGGAGTGGCAGTCAGCTGGTCTTCATGCGCATTGGAGTGCCGGAAAGTGAAAGAGGAGCCACCCAGAGCGCATGTGCACACCAGGAAAGTGATCTTTGTTTCTAGTGCACACATGCGCATGGGCCACTTAGGGTTTTGGTTTCTGGCATGCATGACACTCGCAAAAACCATCAACAAAAAGAGCTTCCCTCCCTCCCTCCCCACCCAAGCACATTTCTTGCCCAGCTCCAACCCGAGGCTCTGATAAGGATCCGCAGTCTGTAGCACCTGGCCGGTTCAGGTACACGTAGCAGCAGGGCAGCTTTTGCTGGGTGGAAGTCTGGCTGCCCTGCCTGCTGCTCCTTCCCCAGCAGCTGAGATGCAGGAAGAGGAGCTGCTGGCGAGGAGGCGAGCTACCCACATCGGTGCCATGGGCTGGAGGGCCTGCTCAGGTGGGGAGGGAGGGAAGCCCTGGCCTGTCCTTTCCACTACCACTCCCTTGCCCCCCCCCCCCCGGTGGCTGTCAGGGTGTTGCTTCTGGCTGGGGTGCTGGAGCAGCCAGGAGAAGGAAAAGCCCCCATGGGGGATGGGAGGTGCCTCACGAGGGCTGGAGGAGAACGCAGTTCCTCCCTCCCCCTCCCACCTCCGGGCTCCATGTCCATCCCAGCCCCACCCTTTCCTCCAAGGGAGGGGATTTTGAGTGACACCCTTCTCTGAATGTTCACCTTTCTTCACTCCACCTGGTTCTCTCTTGCCTCTACGCCATAGCTCCTTCCCCATGGATTGCTCTTTCCCTCCCTCCCTCCCTCCCCCATCTCTCTCTCACATGCACACACACACAGCCACAAGTACCAACCCTGGGGACTCTTCTAGTTTTGTTCCCCCGGGGGCAACCCCCACTCTCCTTCCATAAACCAGCCCCAACGCGACTGGGGCAGCCAAAACAATCCCAATCGCCTTTCATCTAATTATGCAGAGCTTCTTAGAAATGTTCCACTTGGGGGGATTTGGAAGGGGGGGAGACTGAGAGGGAGGGGCGGGGTGAGGTCAGCCAGGTTGGGGGCTCTGCAGTAACCGCCTCTGCCAGACCCCCACAGGAGAATCTCTGAGGGGCTTCCCTGGAGAGGCAGCAGCTTCTGCCTTCCTCCTGAGCAACAATTGAAAATGCCAAGTTGCGATCTGGAAGGGCAGAGAGAGAAAGAGAGAGAGAGAAAGAGGGAGGGAGGGAGGTAGAGAGAAAAAAACACAAGCTGCTTTTATTGCCACTAATAAATGTCCTGGAGGGTCTTGGAGGGTCTGTGAAGACAAGCGAGGCTCCCCTGCAGCCTTTCAGGAAACAGCCTGGTTTCATTTCTCCTTGGATGGGAAGGGTTGGGAGGGGAAGCTCGGGGTCTGCTGGATTGGGGACAAGCGCTTGCCCAGCTCTGCCCCCCTGCCAGCGTCTCTCAGGTGGGACTTGTGGGGGGGGGGACCCAACCCCCTGCTCCTCTTGCCCTCCAAGTCATCTCTCCCTTCCTCCAGATTCCCTCAAAGTCTGGGGACACCTCGGATGCTCTGCCTGAAACCCCCCTGGCTTCACCCCCCTCCCCACCGCCGGGCAACCGCTCCACAAACACGCGTGTATCTCACTCCAATCCTAGCCATTGCAGGGCTGTGAGGGGAAGGCAGCCAAATGGCTTGGAGTATCATCAAGGGTGACAGGAGTTTTTGATGGGGGGGGGGAGGGAATATCAATGTTGTAAAAGAAAGTATGTCTCCCTCACTCAGCCACGTCCTCCCCCCTTCTTCCTCCCACCCCCCACCCTTCCCACAGCCCCCAGCTCCCCACTGATTCCCCTGCTCTTCACTTTGCATTGCAGTTCTGCTCTTGTCTTCTCCAAGGTTTAAATTACACAAGCAGGGCAGTTCCCCCCCCACAATTCTAGATTACATCAAAAGCTGCTGTCCTCCCTGCCCCCCACAGGCTGGTCCTGCTGGGTCCTTCATCCATGGGGACCATCAAACCCGCATATACCAGCCCCCATCTCCGCAGCTCCTCACACTTGGAGACTTTCCCTTGGAAGAAGTGGGGGGGAGGGTGGCTGTGCTGGCTTCTTCCAAGGAAAGGGAAGGAATTCTGGCTTTCCAGTGGAGGGAGGGGGCATTTCCCCCCCAACTTTCTCTCCCTGTCCAGGGCTGCAGAACCGGATTCTCAGTGGGGACGTCTTGCCACCCCTATGGGAATCAGGTGGGCAGACAGGGAAGCACGAGGACCCCGGAAATCTGAAACTGGTGCATGCACACCAGGCAGCTGGTCTTCATGCGCACATGCATGCCACATGGCTGGTGCGCATGCTGGAAACCATATGATCACCTAGTTTTCAGTGTGTGCGCAGGCTCACACCCATATTAGCACATGGGGCCAAAAATGTTTGTGTGTGTTCCTGTTTTGGCGCTCTGTGCCAAAAAGATTCACCAACACTGCTCTAGACTATTAAGTAGAAAAGTACTTTATTGTAATGTAATTGTATTGTAATTAACATGTAATTGTATTGTAATTACAATTGTATTGTAAGGTTTTTAACATGGGTTTTAGCACGGGTTAACTAATTTAATATATTTTAATTGATATTTATTGTATTTTGTGGTTTTAATAATGCCTGTGCGCCGCCCTGGGTCCTAATAAGGAGAAGGGCGGGGTATAAACTTAATAAAATAAAATAAATAAATAAATAATTCCAAAAGGAAAAGGGAGGAAGTAAATGAAGAATCTGCCAGATGTTCTACCTCCTGCATCTGTTTAGAAGGAGTCAGAGGTTTCCTATCTACCTCAGTGAAGACGAGAGGCTCCTTGTCTCCATCCATTTCTCCCTCCGTTTTCCATGGATGGAGAGTCCTAACATCTTTTCTTTGGCCTTCCTTGTTCTTCTGCTCAGTCCCTGCCTCAGTCCAGATGTGCAGAAACTTGTCATCCTGGATTTGTCAAGAGGGCTCGAGAAGGAGAGCCAGTTTGCTGCTATGACTGCGTTCCTTGTCCGGAGGGGACCTTCTCCACTCAGGAAGGTGGGTCACCCTGAGGAAAATGGGGGGCTTTGTGGAACTGGATCCACACAGAAGATTTTCATGAAAGTCCAAGTTAAATGATAGATCGAAGCTCACCTGGTTTTTTACATTTATTTTTAATCTGCAGAATTTTTTATCTAAAAAGAAGTAAATCAAAAAGACTTTGAAGGAGGGGCTGGGAAGAGATGGGAGGAGGGAGTGGGAGACTGAGCAAGCTTTACTAACAGCAGAGGAAATCTCTCTCCTGCTTCTTAGTTTGGACTTGTGCTGCTAAGTTCACCTTTCTAGGAACACCTTTCTTTGGAAGTGGATGAATTTTGTGAGGTCCACCTTCTGAAAGACCTTGCAATTCACTGTATATTGGATCCTCCCCTTGAGGATCACTGAGAAGGACTCACTGGTCCATAATGTCGTGCTGTGGATAGTTATGGTGGGGAATTCATTACACAAGTATTCTGCCTGTCATGTAGATCAATCAATTAGTCAGAAGGGAGCTGGAAGAGACCTTGGAGGTCTTCTAGTCCTACCCTCTGCTGTAGCAGGAGAACCTATATCATTTCAGACAAATGACTGTCTAGTCTATTCTTAAAGCCTCCAACGTTGAAGAACCCAAAATCTTTAGAATCAAACTTCCACTGGTTAATTGTTCTTACTATTAGGAAGTTTCTCCTTAATTCCCGGTAGCTTCCAGAAGTTACAAGATACTTTAGGTGTCCTCCAAGCACAGAATATTAACTGCCATGTGGCAAGACTCAGGATGTTTGCCTAAAAAGATTATATGATTCATTACTAATCTCTAATAATGTAGGTTCCTATGAAGATTCTACACATTATACAGGAAATAATTAGGACTTCCCTCAACTTAAATACCTTGCTACATTAAAAAAATAATTCTTCTTATGCTCTATATAATGAAATCATTAAGAAATTATTGGGAAATGCCCATGGTATCAGCTGTTATCCAAAGAAAGTATTTATTGTAAAATAAAAGGACAGAATGTTAAAGAAAATTGCTTTTGGTTTCTTAGATGCAGGAAAATGCACCAAGTGTCCAGATGATAAATATCCAAATGAGAACAGAGTCCAATGTATCCCCAAAGTTATCACCTTCCTGTCTTATGAAGAACTTCTGGGCATCATCCTGGTCTCTTCTGCCCTACTCTTGTTTTTAATCACAGCTCTTGTTTTAATCCTCTTCATTAAATACCGAGAAACTCCCCTTGTCAAAGCCAACAACCGGGACCTCTCCTACATCCTCCTGGTCTCCCTCCTGCTTTGCTTCTTGTCTTCTTCTCTCTTCATTGGTCAACCAAGGAAAGCCACCTGCCTTCTCCGACAAACGATCTTCAGCATCATCTTCTCAGTTGCCGTTTCTTCTCTCTTGGCCAAAACCATCACGGTGGTGCTGGCTTTCCTGGCCACAAAACCAGGAAACCGAGCAAAGAGATGGTTGGGGAAGAGCTTGGCCAACTCCATCATCCTCTCTTCTTCTGCTGTCCAAGTGATCATCTGCTCCATCTGGCTGGGACTTTCTCCCCCCTTCCCTGACTCTGACCTCCACTCCCAGCATGGAGAGATCATCCTGCAATGCAACGAAGGGGCCGTTGTCATGTTCTACGTCACCCTCAGCTACATGGGCCTCCTGGCTGCCATCTGCTTCACGGTGGCTTTCCTGGCCAGGAATCTGCCTGGGGCCTTCAACGAAGCCAAGCTGATCACCTTCAGCATGCTGGTCTTCTGCAGCGTCTGGGTGACTTTTGTGCCCACCTACCTGAGCACCAAAGGGAAATACATGGTGGCTGTCCAGGTCTTCTCCATCCTGGCCTCCAGTGCTGGTTTGCTGGGCTGCATCTTCATCCCCAAATCCTACATTATCCTTCTGAGGCCAGACCTGAACACAAAGGAGCAGCTGACAGCCAGAACAAATGTAAAAACATGTGATATAACAAAACCATTATGATATTGGACGAATTGTAAAGTTTCTTTTATTTGGAAGGAGATATTTTTTACATTTAGATAGTATGCAGGAGTCAAAATATGTATATGTTTCAAAAAAGGAAATTATTGAATTGTTCTAGCTCCTTTTCCTTTCAACTTAATATACCTTGCTAAACGTCATTCAGAGGAATTTGGTGTTCAATAGCAGCTACTGAATGTGGCCCCTTAAAAAAATAATTCAGGCACTGGTTCCTACAGCTAAAAGTCTATGTATGAGATGTGGGGGAGTCAGGAGGAAGCCGTGGGAACCAAGAACCAGCCTGGCTGCCTGATCCTCTCCTTGAGAATGCCGGAATGATGGGAAATGCCATGTTTGACTGGCTCTCAGCTGGGGAGGGAAATCTTCATCCCTCTTATATCATTCTTTCCTGATTTCCTGATCAAACCTTTGCAGAAAGAATTCAGCAGAAGAGCTGCCTGGGATTTTAGCTGGGGATTGTTTTTATTTTGTTATGTACTTCACAGCAAAATAAAAAAGTTTAAAAAAATTAAGTGCGTATAGAAATCTCCACTGTAATTTTTTTTCTTTGTTCAACCAAAGAATTAAAAGATCCGTTTTCAGATCCTTTAATTTTCAGCTCTACCGTTTGTATCTGAAGCATTTTCTCTGCTTCCCTTCCGAGCTGAGTTTGACAGGAAGAGTCTGGAAACTGTCAGTTTCTCTCTTTGAAAAGCCCGATTTCTTTTGGTGCTGAGTGCGAATGCTGCCCCTGCCCCCATCCTCCATTTATTCCGGTCTCTGTGAGTTCTGTGTGAATGTTGTGAGAAGTCAAGAAAGTGGAGGTGAAATTTTCTGTTTGTCTTTCTCTCTTTCCTATTTGCTTTCCCCTTCCCCAGACTCCAAGCCCCCTCCTCTGGATTTCACAAGGTCTCCTACAACAGGCCGTTCTTGACTTATGACCACAGTTGACTCCAACATTTAATTTGCCTCGAGAGACAGTTAAGATAATTTTGCCCCATTTTACGACCTTTCTTGCCACAGTTGTTAAGTGGATCACTGTAGTTGTTAAAGTTAGTAATCTGGTTGTTAAGTGAATCAGGCTTTCCCATCGACTTTGCTTGTCAGAAGTATCGCAAAAGGGGATCATGTGACCCCCAGACAATGCGACCGTCATAAATAGGGACCTGTTGCCTAGCATCCAGATTGTGGTCACGTGACCCTGGGGATGCTGCAATGGCCACATGTGTGAAATGGTCATAAGTCACTCTTTTCAGTGACTTCGTTTCAACTTTGAACCGTTACTAAATGAACTGTCGTAAGTCGAGGACTACCTGTCTCTGTCTCTTGTCTGTTGGATGCCTTCATCGGAGGCCCCAAAGAGGAAGAGGAGGAGGAGGAGGAGAAGAGGAGGCGCAAGGCAAGGCTTCCCCAGGGGACCTTCCTCTTTCCTTCCGTTTCCTTTTCCTAAGGCTCCCATCAGAGGTGGCTTCCTACCGGTTGGAGCAGTTCGGCCGAGGAGGTAGGAACTCAGCCTGCCAGGCCCCCCAACAGGGTCTCTCGGCAGTGCCATGGGGTTTCTTTTAGTACTGCACATGCGCATGTATCGCACATCAAGCGCACATGCGGAGCTCATCTCTGAGCAAACCAGCAGTAGCTGCAGACGGAGCCCCCCGTGGCTTCCATGCACCCCTCAAATGCCGACCTTTCCATTTGCACTGAGAGTCCACGGAGTGTCTGTGCATGTGCAGAGTGCAAAGTCTGCAAGGTTCAGCCAGCAGGAATCAGGAATCCTCGAACGGGACGAGAGGCTGAGCGAGTGAGAGGCTGAGCCAAGAGAGCCCCCTTGGGATCCAGACACCTCAGAGGGGAGAGAGAGGAGCCAGAAAAAGAGCCCATCGCACAAAAGGTGTCGGCCACACTGATCACACACAAACCCAACAACACACTCAGCCCAGAAGGAGCAACGCACCTTGGAAGGCCGGAAAGAAGATCAGGACATTCTTATTCCACCGTCAGGCAAAGGCCTCTCAATGGTGGTGATGAACCACTCAGATCCTGAGCCGAAGGCCTTCACCCTCCCCAAGGATCCCTCTGCATGCAGACCAGCAAAAGCCCCCGAGATGGGAATGGGGGTCTCACAACTACACGCTTCCCTCACACAACTCAGACAAAAGAAGCGAATAGAGGAAAAGGAGTGTGGGACGATGAGAGCTGTTGGGGAGATCGTTGGGAGACTGGAAATTGTGCAGCAAAATGTGCAGCCAGATAAACGTAGCCAGTATCCACACAAATAGTATCTCAGACACAGTTAGTAAAAATAGCTTTACTGCTATTGTAAAACTAAACTACTCCTACTTGACAGGCAGTGATAGTAAATAGTGGCTCTAACATAGTCCTCATCAAATACACAATTGCTTACAGTCACAATTCACAACTCATCCTTCTTCTTCCTTCTTCCTTTTTCAGTAAGTCAGTTAGTCAATTCCTAATTCTATCTTCTTCAAACAGTCAGTTTCAGTCAATTCAGGAATCAATGCAGTAGAGAGCAATCAGCAGAGAGAGAGAGCAAGCAAGCTGAGAATGCGCTCTCCTGACTTCCTCTTATTACAGAGATAATTACAGTCTCTAATTGCATACAAACATCTTAAAGCAACAAATACCATTTATCAATGGCTTATATATGTGGACTACCCAACCCTAGGATTATACTCCTAACAAGAGCCACCGTGAGATTTTATGGATTCCTCAAGATACACAAAAGACACAAAATAGGAGCCCCTCCCCACCCTCAGACCTATTGCAGCGTTGTGAGAGACCCCTCCCTACAACTGGGCTAAATGACTGACACAACACTTAAGCTTCTGAGCCCCTCTCCCCTCAAACAGCACAGTCACATCATCCATATCAGTTGTGAGGCTTCAACGGGGCTCCTGGTGAGACGATGGTCACCCTTGAAGGTAGCCTCCCTGTTTCCCTCCCTCCCTCCCCATCCTCCATGCGAAGGAACAGATGGAAAAGGAGAAGATCAGAACAACACAAATCAGGAAGCTGCTCCAGTATCGCCAACATCCCTTCTTCGCTTTCAAAAGGGAAATGTAGGAGCAAATAAAGGGGGGCCCTTGGGATCCCCAATATCAGGAGCCATTGCAGAAACTGTCCTGTGTGAACTAGAACATTGTGTATTTCAAAACCACACCTACATTTTGGTGCCGCTGCATGGATGACCTGTGTGTCATCATCAAAAGAAATGCACTGAAAGGCTTCCATGTCCCTCTGAGCTCCATCTTCCCACACAGACAATTCACAATGGAGGGAGAAGCAGCCAGGCAACTACCACTTTCAGATGTCCTTCTCCACAGGCAGGAAGAGGGAAGCCTAGAAACCAGGGCTCATCACAAGCCCACCCCACTCTAGCCATTCTCAGTTTCACCAGGAATCATCCACTGCCACACACAAAGAGTTGTGTCGGAACATTATATGGCAGGGTGAGAACCCACCGTAGTACCCAGCAAGCTCAAGTAGCTATGTGCAAATGTAAAAAGCATTTGTTGCAAGATAGAACACACAAGGGAGAGAAAGGAAAAAAGAAAGTTCAAGACCGACTATATGGCACACCCTGCCATGTATCAAAGCCATTTCAGAAGCAGCAGAACTTCCAAGGTCTGTGACTGGACATCGCAGACCATCTAGAGGCTACCATGTGAGGACAAATTATGCATTGCAAAGTTTGCTTGGAGTTGTGAGATACTTGTAATTAATCTACTCGATTCCCTTCATGGATTGCTCCATGGAGGACAGGCATGGAGGACCACCAGATTGCAAAAAGACAAGTGTGTGATCAAATGAGGAGACCTGAACTCATTGGTAGCCTCACATTGCAACAAACAAGGTCATACATTCAATTTTGCAGCTACTAAGATTGTTGGTGGAGAAGGTACAAAAATAGCCAGGGAAATGATTGAAGCCTGGGAAACGGGCCCCTTGTCAGTCAACAGGAGTGCTGATTTACTACCAGTTTACCACGTACTTAGGAGCTGGGAGGAACTTAAAAGCCAAATGACTTAATAATTGGCCATCAATACCCCAATCAACAAATAAAACGCCACACACACAACTAGGCCCCACATAAATGCCATCTACAGAAGAGCCCAGAGCAAACATTCTGGCAGAGAGAAGTTCCCTCCGGATGGGTCCCAGCACGAGTCTGAAAGCCCAGAAGGCTCAACCTCTGGTCCCTGTGACCGACCCAGATCGGATCCTGCAATCTGAAATCGTTCAGGGGGAAAAGATGACGATTAAAAAGGTAGAATAATGTGCTGTATAAGTATTCAGGTATAGCTCATCCATGAAAATTGATTGATTTCTCACTTTTACTGTTTCTCATATGCCCAATAAATGGCTGAAGGATTGTTTCCTGTAAGGAGAAACTGCTGATTGTTATAGCAGAAATAGAAAAAAAACCTGAATTGTTATAAACACACACAGACACCCAAAACACACAAAATTATGTTTACTTTTTTTTTAATTTAAGAAAAAGTTTCATGTATTAAGTAATAAAAAAGGTAAGGAGGCCAATTTCTCTCTGTTCTTCACCATTTACAGGAAGACCATGGGAATTTCAAGGCTCTTGTCAGAAAAAGAGGAGCTCCAGTTGCAGAACGAGGAGCTTTCGTGGAACAAGATCCAACTAATTGCAGAAAAGGAAGAGCTCTGCAAAGGTTATGAAGTCAAACTGAGCAAGTGAGCAATTTGAATGGAAGATTCACAACAGCAGAGATCCAAGCCCTTCCTCCCTTGCCCAGAATGTCTTCTCCTCCACCATTGGCCCTTTGATTTGCGGCCATTCATTTAGCAACGGTGGAAAGTTATGACAAGGCTGAGAAAGACAACTCAGAAGCAGATCGTGACAGATCCCTGCAGTCACGGGATCGCAATCTAGGCGTTTGGTAACTGGCTCACATTGACAATAGTTGCAGCGTCCCAGGGTTACATGGCGACCATTTGCAATCTTCTCAGGGGCTTCCAACAGGCAAAGTCAACGGAGAAGCCAATGGGGAAGGTTGCAAGCCATGGTCAGGGGAGGTCTCACTGGATGATGGATTTCTCTGTCCCAATTCTGGTTGAAAGTCAAGGAGTTCCTGTACTCTGTTCTTCTACAAGGAGAAATTAATTTGTGGGACTCTCCAGGATATCATTAATTCCTACTAAAACTTGATATCTTTGGTGGTTGATATCTTTGGCAGGCAGCGAGACCCCCCTCTCAAACACCCCCCCCCTCAAACACACACACCCTCCCCCCGGGCATGGCTCCCTCCTTCCCCAGAGAATCCAGAGGGAGATTTTGGTGAAGCAGGAGGGAGTTTCAAGGATTCCCTGTTCCTGCCTGAACCGGATCACAATGAGAGCAAGATTTGCATAATGACCTCCATGAAAATGGTCATAAATTGGGTCTGCTTTGACCTGATCACTGTAACCCCTGATGGCAGAAATTCCAGCCCCCTCTGTGGTCGTAAGTCAAGGACTGCCTGTGAGTAGAATTGAGGAGGGGGGATGGGCCTGCATTTTGAGCAAGGCAATAAGTGTCCCATGGGCTTTCCGGGCCTTTGGTTGCCCCACGAAGGTCATCTGGGGAAGGTCTTCTCCCTCTGGGCCTCCAGGGCAGGGACGCTGGGCTGCATCTTCCTCCCCAAATGTTGCAGGAATTTACGAAGACTGGACCTGGACACAAGGGAGAATCTAATCGTAAAAATGAAATAGAAAACTTAAAGCATCTGGGGTTTTTTTTAAATATAATTTAATGTAATTCATTTAATGGGTTTCAAGGAATCTAAAATGTCCCTGAGATTCCATAGTTTCAGATGAGATATACAAAGCTCTCTGCAGAGGGAAGATTTTACAAGTCTATTTTGAATCAGAATAGACCTGGAAGGGGCCCTGGAGGTCTTCTAGTCCAACCCCTTGCTCAAGCAGGAGACCCTATATACCATTTCAGACAAGTGGCTGGCCAGGCTTTTCTTTAAAAAAAAATAGTGAATAAAACCCTAGAATTTTAGATAAAATAGAAGATTCCCCTTTTCTAACTCATCTGACAGTGCACTGAGGAGTCCTAGCCAGCCCCTCCCTGACCTCCTAAGACCAATGGGGAAACTGAGGCACAGAGAAATCGGAAAACCGTCTTTGGATTCAAAGGCCACATTCAGACATTCCCTGTTTCTGCAGGAGAGAAGCCGAGTCTCTCTTGGTCTCCTCCTCCATGATCCCCCTGGAGACGCTCTGGGGTCCTTCCTGCCCCCTTTTCTCTGGGATCCCTTCCTGGGGATCACCAGGAGCCCCCCCCCCCCCGATCCTTCCTGGCCACCAGGGGAGATCCCTGCAAGAGATCCCTGCATTGGCCATGATCAGGACTCAGAGGGGACAAGAGACCCACATTCTGGGCAAGGAAGACGGATGGATGGATGAGAGAAGGGATCCATTTGTGCCAAAGAGGAGGATCCTCCCCTCAGACATAAACACCCCCCCCCCCAATTTTCTGGCCTGCTCCCTCATTCCCTCCCCCCCAAGGAAGGTCCCCCTGAGGATTTCCGGAATTGGTACATTCCAGCGACTCTCTGCCTGCCCAGAATCCCCCCCGTCCAGGTGGATCAGACCGAAGAAGCAGCAAAAACTCCCAGCTAATGCAAAATAAACCCTGTTGCCATGGCTACATCTCCAGGCCTCCATCTTGACCTTATCAAAGAACAGAACAGAATGGAACAAACTTTATTGTCACTTTAAATGGAGACTAATCGGCATGCATTAAAATGAAATTGCATTGCACACAGGTCTCAAAGGGTCAACACCTCCCAGGTTATTAAGTGAATCATCACTGTCATTAAGCAAGTCACATAGTTATTAAGTGAATCAGGTGGTGATTAAGCAACTCCCACTTCCCCAATGCCTGAAATTGGCAGAAAATGATCAGAAATGGTGATCACATGATAAACAGGGATGTTGCAACGGTCGTAAGTGCGAGTCCAGGTTGTCAGTCACTTTATCCAAGGCTGTTGTAACTTTGAAGCATTATTAACCAGACGGCCGTAAGTCGAGGACTGCCTGAAAGGGACCCGGATATATATATATAAGCTCCCTTATAAATCTTTGATTTATAAAGTTTCAAACCAGGATGCCAATCTAAGGGAACTTTCAAGGCCTCTGATTTAGTTTTACTAGTCAGGCTTTCTATTTTTAAGAAGAGGCTGGAGAGCCATTTGTCTGAAACGGTCTAGGCCCAGTGATGGCGAACCTATGGCAGGGGGACCACAGGTGGCACGCGGAACCATTTCTTAGGGCACGCGAGGCGTTGCCCTGTCAGCTCCAGTGCGCTTGTGTGTGCTGGCCAGCTGATTTAGGCCTTCTTTTGAGGCTGTTTTTCACCCTCTGGAGCAGTGGTGGGTTTCAAAAATTTTTAGAACCTACTCTGTAGGTGTGGCCTATTTTGTGGGCATGGCTTGGCAGTCATGTGACAGGGTGGGAGTGGCCACCTTTTAAAATGTGGTGAAACTCATTTAACAACGCTCTTGCTTAGCAACCAAAATTTTGGACTAAATTGGGATGATAAATTCTTTCTTTCTTCCTTCCTTCCTTCCTTCCTTCCTTCCTTCCTTCCTTCCTTCCTTCCTTCCTTCCTTCCTTCCTTCCTTCCTTCCTTCCTTTCTTTTCCTTTCCTTTCCTTTCCTTTCCTTCCAATTGGGTCACTGGCAGCGGTGGGCCAGATTTACTTCCAGGTACGCCGGTGGAACCCCCTCTCACCGGTTCTCTAAATTTCACCAACCGGCTCTTGCGAGTAGGTGTGAGCCTGCAGAAACCCACCACTGGGTCTTCCAGCTCTTCCCCTGAGGAATGGGTCTCCCTGCCAGAAAATTACTCCCGGTTGCATCTCCCTTCCCTGAGCTTCTACCCGTTGTTTTTGCTCCTGCCTTCGGGGGCTTTGGGAAAGGAATCCTCCGGCTCTTCTGCGTGGGGCTCACTCCGATATTGGACGGTTGCAAACCTGTGTCTGCCATGGGCAGGCTCCCTTGCGGTCATAAGTGGAGGACCACCTGTGCAGTATTATCATGCTTTCTCTTTCATCCTTCCCACTTGAGAAGGGGAAGTTTCCTCCACTTTCTTCCATCCAGCACCCAAAGGCGGCCAGACCAGTGGTGGTTCCGGGCGGTATGGCTCGGTACAGGCATACTGGTGGTAGCTGGGAGCAGCGGCTACCATACTAGAATGATGGGTCGTTCCTTACTGCTTTTTGAGGCAAACGGGCCAATTGCACATGCGCGCACAACCCTGCATGACCTTTGCTGAGCAGCTGAGTATCGCTGGACGGTGGTATGTGCATGCGTGTACATAGCGTGTGCCTGCCAAGGATGTCCAGTCTCATAGGGCCATTATAATATTTTAATGTTTAATGTTTTATTATTTATAATTGTTATATATGTATATGCTCTTAAATTCTTGTACACCGCCCCGAGTCTCCACGGAGAGAGGGGGCGGTCAATAAATCCAAATAAATAATAATAATAAATAAATAATAAATAATAGGGTTATTTGTGGAGTCAATGCCATTTAATTATCTGCACGGGGGAAAATCCTAACAAAGGTATTTGAAAAGTGGCTGCTTGAAAGGAATCATTGGATCCGAAGAAGAAAATTTCACCCGCAGGCAGAGCTGATTCCTGCCCTGAGCTGAACAATCCAGCTGATGTATTAGGGCTGATTTTTGTCAGAATCTCCATCAGAGCAGCTCTGGGACAGCTTTTGGGCTACAATCCCAAGTCAGAGGGGCCAAAACTGAGGGTGGGGGTCCCCAAGCCTCACAACAGTTGGAAGGTGCCCTCATTAAGGTCAAAAAAGTCAAAATGGCAGGTGCAAATGTGATGGCAGACACCTTTTCTTCTATATGCCTGGGATGAAGTCGAAATCTTTGCAGCCATCTAGTGGTCATTTAGTGAAAAATGCTTTAAAAAGATTTTAAAAAGTTCCGAGCCACAGCTGATTGTCTGAACTTTAAAAAAAAAAAATTTAGCATATTTTTTACTGCTGGTTCAGGTGAACCAATAGCATTTTTACTACCAGTTCGGGCAAACCAGCCTGAACCGGTAGCATTTCCCTACTGCCTTGTAGTCCTTCTCTTCATTAGACTAGACATATCCTGTTCCTCAATCAATTATCATATGGTTTAGCCTCCAGCCCCCTGATCATCTCTGCTGCTCTTCTCTGCCCACCAAGGGAGTTTCCCTTAGCATTTGAGGCTGAGGGGTTTATATGTTGGGGTAGCTGACAGTGGATCTCCCTCAACTGTTCTGACAGTCCTCTGAAGCATGTTTTCAATTGAGAATCCCTGTTTGTTCTTTTAACAATAAAGGAAGATTTGCCAGATGAAGTTATGGAATGGACAAAGGCTAAATCCCAATTATTGGTAGACAGCCAGCTCAGGGACTGTGGCATCCTACACTTTGGCAATTGTAAAAAGACCACCGTTACCCACAGACTTCTTTAGCAAGATTTATTGAGATGAAAGCGAAAGGAGTTACAAGAATTACAGTCATTCAACCATTTTCCATTTGGAAACATTTCCTCTGACTTCCACATATTATCTAAATGGAATTAATTAATGTCTTATTTCAAATAAAAAGAAATTTTACAATTCTTTAACTATCATACTGGTGTTGTGCTTCATGTTTTTACATTTGTTCTGGCGATAAGATGCTCCTTTGTGTTCAGGTCTGGCCTCAGAAGGATAATGTAGCACTTGGGGATGAAGATGCAGCCCAGCAGACCAGCACTGGAGGCCAGGATGGAGAAGACCTGCACAGCCACCATGTATTTCCCTTTGGTGCTCAGATAGATGGCAGAAGCTGGGACAAATAATGGGAGCTCACTCCATTATGCAGTGCTATGGACCTTTATGATCGACAAGCTCAGCCACTGAGCCACCATGTCCCTTCATATATTCAACTGCCAGTAAAAGAGGAGAATTTGCAGGAAACAACATTTATAAACATAATCAGGAGGATGCATGTCAGATAGTTGTCCGAGGCCCCTTATGGAGGCCTCCATCAGTTTGGTCTTGGGGAGGGGCAGGGGCAGTGGGAGACAGGAGGAACATTACCAGTTGGAGGACCGTGGCCGATGGTTACAGGTGGTCACACGCTCCAACCCCCCATACTCCCATCGCAGGCTAGGTGGGCAAGAACCACAGACCTGGGGCCCTAGGCTGATGTTATGCAACGCCAGGTTCGTGGTACAAAAAGCCCCCCTCATCCATGACCTTGTGTCAGAGGGGGACCCGGACCTGGTGGGTATAACCAGGTCCGGGTCCCCCTGGTTGGGCCACGAGGGAGGACATCCCCTCGTGGAAATGTGCCCACCAGGCTACCGAGCCTTCCATCAGCCTAGGGCTGTAGGGAGGGGTGGGGGGTGGCGATTATGGTTAGGGAAGGTCTTGAGCTGAAGGAGACCACGATCCCTCAGACGACCGGGTGTGAGTCCCTCCTCGTGAAATGGGGCCTAGGGAGGCAGTTGGGCGTGTTAGTTGTATACCTGGCTCCTCGCTATGCAACAACAGCCCTGCCCGAGCTCCTAGAGGTTGAGACCCCCAGACTTCTGGTCATGGGGGATTTTAACCTGCCGTCGGCAGGCGAAACCTCTGGTGCAGCTCGGGAGTTCATGGCTTCCATGGCAGCCATGGACCTGACCCAGGTAGTTTTAGGCCCTACCCATGAGGGTGGACACACCCTGGACCTTATCTTCGTCTCGGGACAGTGGAGTCGTGATCTGGGAATAGGGGATTTAGTCATCACACCCCTGTCATGCACAGATCACGCTCTCCTTCAGCTCGACTTTCCGATCGCTGCACCTCACCGCGGGGAGGCGGAACCGGATATCCCTATATGGTTCCGCCCCAGGCTTCTGATGGACCCGGTAAGGTTCCAAAGGGAGCTTGGGCCAATACCTGTAGACTTGCCCTGCGACTCGACTGAGGACCTAGTGGCCGCATGGTTAAGTGCGGCCACGGGGGCCTTGGACCGAGTCGCGCCCTTGCGGCCTCTCTTGTGGCGACGATCCACCCGGGCTCCTTGGTTCACCGAGGAGCTTAGAGAGATGAAGCGCCACAAGAGACGCCTAGAGAGCAGATGGAGATCCTCTCGCTCCAAAGCCGACCGAACACTAGTGAGAACCTACATTAGGACTTACCTGGTGGCGATAAGAGTGGCCAAACGTGAGTATTGTGCCACTCTTATTGCATCCGCAGATAACCGCCCTGCTGCCCTGTTTGGGGTGACCCGCTCCCTCCTTCAACAGAGGATGTGGGAAGCCCCTTTACAGGGTCGAGCAGAGGAATTTGGGATTTATCTGCAGGAGAAAATCACTCGGATTCGGAGCGAGCTGCCCTCCATCGACAGTGGTCCAGTTGAGCGTTCCGAGGTTGCTCTTGAGACACCATCTTGGGAGGAGTTTGATTTTGTTACTACCGAGGATATGGACAAGTTGTCAAAGAGACTTAGGGCTACCACATGTTTATTGGACCCGTGTCCCTCCTGGCTTGTACTGGCATCCTGGGAGACGACACGAGGCTCGCTCCAGGGCATTGTCAACGCATCTTTGAGTGAGGGGTCCTTGCCTGCCGTCTTGAAAGAGGCGGTAGTAAGGCCCCTCCTCAAGAAGCCGTCCCTGGATCCAGCATTATTAGAGAACTATCGTTCCGTCTCCAACCTTCACTTTTTAGTGAAGGTTGTAGAGAGTGTGGTGGCTCAACAGTTTCCGCGACACCTGGAGGAAGTTGATTATTTAGACCCGCGCCAGTCCGGCTTCCGACCCGGGCACAGCACAGAGACGGCATTGGTCGCGTTGGTTGATGATCTCTGGAGGGCGCGGGATAGAGGATATTCCTCTATCCTAGTCCTATTAGACCTCTCAGCGGCTTTTGATACCATCGACCATGGTATCCTATTGCGCCGACTGGGGGGGTTGGGGTTGGGAGGCACCGTTCTGCGGTGGTTCTCGTCCTACCTCTCTGGTCGGTCGCAATATGTGTTGGCAGGGGGGCAGAGGTCGGCCTCGAGGCCCCTCGTATGTGGGGTACCTCAGGGATCGGTCCTCTCGCCCCTACTGTTCAACACATATATGAAGCCGCTGGGCGAGATCATCCGTGGTTTTGGGGTGGGATATCATCTGTACGCTGATGATACTCAGCTGTACATATATACCCCAGACCACCCCAACGATGCGGTCGAGGTGATGTCCCGGTGTTTGGAGGCCGTACGGATCTGGATGGGTAGTAACAAACTCAGGCTCAACCCGTCCAAGACTAAGTGGCTGTGGCTTCTGGCACTCCGGTTCTGCCAGATTATTCCAACTCTGGCCATTGGGGGCGAAACACCAGCCCCCGTGGAGAGGGCGCACAATTTGGGTGTCCTCCTGGATTCCCGGCTGTCCATGGAGGACCATGTGGCGGCCGTGGCCAGGGGGGCATTCCATCAGGTACGCCTGATGTGCCAATTGCGCCCCTTACTGGACTGGGCTGCCCTTCACACAGTCACTCAGGCCCTCGTGACCTCTCGACTCGACTACTGTAATGCTCTCTACATGGGGCTTCCCTTGAGGTGCACTCGAAAGCTGCAGTTAGTCCAGAATGCAGCCTCGCGGGTGATTACGGGAGCGCCTAGACACTCCCATATAACACCAATCCTGCGAGCTGCACTGGCTTCCTGTGGTCTTTCGGGTGCGCTTCAAGGTTTTGACGACCATCTTCAAAGCGCTCCATGGCTCGGGGCCTAGTTATATGCGAGACCGCCTGCTGCCCCATACATCCCTCAGACCAATATACTCCCACAGAGAGGGCCTCCTCAGGGTGCCCTCGGCCGGACAATGCCGACTGGCGACACCCAGGGGAAGAGCCTTCTCTGTGGCAGGTCCAGCCCTTTGGAACGACTTACCCCCTGAACTTTGCACCATCTCCGACCTCCGCCTCTTCCGCAAGTGTCTAAAGACACATTTGTTCCATCTAGCCGGCATAGCGTAGCCCCCTAAACTGACTTTTAGATAGTTTTTAAATTTGGGGATTTTAATTTGATTTTAGCACAGGGTCCATTGAATTGGTTTTTTAAATTTTTATATGATGTTTTGTATGTATTTTTTATTTTCCTGTGCGCCGCCCTGAGTCCGCTTGGAGAAGGGCGGGTTATAAATTGAATAAATATATATGTCTTAGAGGTACAAACCCCCTGAAATTAAGCTAAAACCATCCTTGAAAAGGTCTGGAAAATTGCAAGGGGCAAGAAAACCTGCCCCTGGTGGCCACTTCTTACATTGCAGGTTGGGAAGAAAAATCACAATAAATAATATAAATAAAAATAATCAGGGAACAGAGCAAGGTAAATCTGACGTGGGATTGTATTCCGAGGCAGCTGATTACTTTAGTGGCCGAAATGAGGTGCTAAATCCCTTCAAATTAAATGAAAACAGAGGCCATTAAAGATACCAATAACAGACTGCCACCCCGTGGTCATTTATGGTATGGCAGGTGAGGACTGGTAATCACAAAAATTAATAGAAATAAAAATAATGTGGGTACAGATCTTGCGATGTCCGAGTGGGATCGTGCTCTGAAGCCCCCGCTCTCTCTTAGACAAGAAATCGCAAAAGGTAATATAAATTAAATAATCAGGGTGGAGATCGGGCAAAATCCGAAATGGGTTCCTACTCTGAGCCTTCAATCTCTCTTGAGTGGAAAACAGGATGAAATAGACCTCAAATTAAATGAAAACAGCAGTTTTCAAAGTCTATGGGAAATTTCATTAGCAACAACACCCTGCCATCTGGTGGCCATTTTGCATATGGCAGGTGGGGACAAGAAATCACAAAAGTTAACATCAATAAAAATAGTCAGGATGGCACTCTATAAGCCTCCATAAAGCTATGCATGCAATTCTTTTGACAAAAAAGTGTTTTGCTCGTTTTGCCCCCCCCCCCCGAGCACTCTGCAAGCCCCTCCCCAAGGCTATTCATGCCTTTTATTTGGAAAAAACGGACCCGTTTTGGGGAGGTTTGCAGAGTGCTAAAACTTTTTTTTTCTCTTTCTGAAAGCTCAAAGGGATTGATGAGAATTACATTGGTCAAGTGCTGTGCATGCAGACACAAAGATTTATGTGCTACAGGTTGTCAGCAATTTCCTTCTCCAGCACATGGGTAAATACACCTGGAAATATCTACCTACCTACTCTCTCCCTCCCTCCCTCCGTCCCTACTGTATTTTTCCCTCTGTCTCTTCCCCCTCTATATACCTATATACCTACCTACCTACTCACTCTCTCTCTCCCCCTACCTATCTACTATATTTCTCTCTCTTTATCTCTCTCTATTTCTCTCTCTATCCCTCTACCTACCTACCTACATTCCCTCCCTCCCGTATCTCTCTCTCTCTTTCTCTCTATTCCTTTACCTACCCACCTATCTAACTACTCTCCCTCTCTCCCTACCTACCTACTGTATTTCTCTCTCTTTCTCTCCCTCTCTATCCCTCTATCTACCTACCTACTTTTTTTTTTTTTTTTTAAAAAGCCTTTTCAAAACCTGGGTGCCTCTTATACTCCGGTGCGTCTTATACTCCGAAAAATACGGTAGGTAGAACAGCTTTTATTGCAACAGAACTAGACAAACAGCAGTTATATACAAGAATCAGCCCCTCCTCCTGCTTGACAGCTATTTATACTAGAGCTGTCAAGCAGGGCGACCAATGGGAGTGAAGCAAACAGCCCACCCTTAGCCAGCCATGCCTTAGCCAATCAGGAGCGGCTGAGCGGTTACCGGTTGTCAATTGTAAGTCGAGGACTTGTGGCAGGTCTTAAGGCGAGGACTTAGCAGAGATTGTCCCCTCTGGACAAAGAACGCAGTCATAGCAGCAAACTGGCTCTCTTTCTCGATCCCTCTTGACAATTTTTCCACTCATCTGGACTGAGGCAGGGACTGAGCAGAGAATCAAGGAAGGCCAAAGAAAAGATGTTAGGACTCTCCGTCCATGGAAAGTGGGGGGAGAAATGGACATTAGACATTGGCCCTGAAGTCCTAGCTGGGCCCTGGGAATTGAAATCAGAGCCTCCTGGTTATTGGCTGAAAGTCCCCAGCTGCCTCTGATGCCTAAGGTGGGACTAGAACTCAGAGTCACTCTCTGATTGGCTCAAAGTCACTAAAGGCCCCACCTACTTTTCTTCAAAGCAAGATAGATTGGCCACTTCCTTCTTTTCAATCTAACGCTGGCTTTCCTGGTGGTCTCCCATCCCTGATTAAATCCAGTCCTGCTTAAGCTTTTCCAAACCAGCCTGCTGCTGCACCTTACAACTACCTCTTGACTTATGGCTAGAATTGGAACCAGGAATGCCATTGCTAAGTTAGGTGGTGATTAAGTGAGTTGTGCTGAATTTTACACTGTTTATTGCCACAGTTGTTAAGTGAATCCTGCAGCCATGAAAAAAACACCGTTTTGCGCACTGATTTTCCTTGTCATAAATCCTTGTTGATTGCCAGGCACCCAAGTGGCGACTATGTGCTGCACTAGTCGTAAGGATGAGGACCCATCATAAAGAGCTGTATTCAATGGCCGTGGAACTTGGAACTGTCACTAAATGAATGGATGTAAATGGAGGACTATGTGTGGGATACTTGGTTAGGGACTGTACATCATTGGATCCACTGTTTCTTCAGGCACTTTCCCACAAGGCCTTTTTAAGAGAAATAATATATAACATTTTATGCATATATTTCCCTTTCATCATCTGGGCAGGTGCAGGAAAACCTGGATTCTCTGGATCTCTAATACCAGATTCCAGATTCAAGGGACAAGATTTCAATCTGGGGTTCAACCCCAGAAAAGGGACAATAATCTGGGGCTCCCGACCTCTCCAGGCGACCAAGGGTTCCCCCTTCAGAGGGAACCACTCTGGCTGAAGAGAATTCATGAATAATCCCCAGAGACTCTTTCCTGGAAGCCTCCTTTGGGAGAACCAAGGAGCCCAAGATGAACAGACCTTCTGCTCTTTCTCTATTTTGGTCCAAGTAGAGTTTAAGATGGGAAAGATTGTAAAACTCGTTCTTGTCCAGAAAGAGATGAAACTAGTATTCAAACATCCAAGAATTTGAAACACAGAAAACTTAGTTTCTTGTCACAGTTTTGAATATTTTTTCTACAATTTTCAAGCTTTCAAATATGCTTAGTTAGGAGAACATTCTCTGCATAAGCAAACAAAAAATGTTCAACAAGATTTGTCAATCATATACTGAGAAAATATAGCATATATTGGAAAAATACAATTGACACAGTTGGTCAATTAGAGTGAACCTTCTAGAGCAAGTGACAAGCAAGTGACTTTTTAGTGAAGGTTGTAGAGAGTGTGGTGGCCCAACAATTTCCGCAACACTTGGAGGAAGTTGATTATCTAGATCCGCGCCAGTCCGGCTTCCGACCTGGTCACAGCACCGAGACGGCATTGGTCGCGTTGGTTGATGATCTCTGGAGGGCGCGGGATAGAGGATTTTCCTCTATCCTAGTCCTATTAGACCTCTCAACGGCTTTTGATACCATTGACCATGGTATCCTATTGCGCCGACTGGGGGGGGGGTTGGGGCTGGGAGGCACCGTTCTGCGGTGGTTCTCGTCCTACCTCTCTGGTCGGTCGCAATATGTGTTGGCAGGGGGGCAGAGGTCGGCCTCGAGACCCCTCGTATTTGGGGTGCCTCAGAGGTCGGTCCTCTCGCCCCTACTATTCAACACATATATGAAGCCGCTGGGCGAGATCATCCGTGGTTTTGGGGTGGGATATCATCTGTACGCTGATGATACTCAGCTGTACATATCCACCCCAGACCACCCCAACGATGCCACCGAGGTGATGTCCCGGTGTTTGGAGGCCATACGGATCTGGATGGGTAGTAACAAACTCAGGCTCAACCCGTCCAAGACTGAGTGGCTGTGGCTTCCGGCACCCCGGTTCAGCCAAATTACTCCAACTCTGGCCATTGGGGGCGAAACACCGGCCCCCGTGGAGAGGGCGCGCAATTTGGGTGTCCTCCTGGATTCCCGGCTGTCCATGGAGGACCATGTGGCGGCCGTGGCCAGGGGGGCATTCATCAGGTACGCCTGATGCGCCAATTGCGCCCCTTACTGGACCGGGATGCCCTGCGCACAGTCACTCAAGCGCTCGTGACGTCTTGACTCGACTACTGTAATGCTCTCTACATGGGGCTTCCCTTGAGGTGCTCTCGAAAGCTACAGCTAGTTCAGAATGCAGCCGCGCGGGTGATTACAGGAGCCCCTAGATGTTCCCATATAACACCGATCCTGCGCGAGCTGCACTGGCTTCCTGTGGTCTTTCGGGTGCGCTTCAAGGTTTTGACGACCATCTTTAAAGCGCTCCATGGCTTGGGACCTAGTTACATGCGAGACCATCTCCTGCCCCATACATCCCTAAGACCAATACGCTCCCACAGAGAGGGCCTTCTCAGGGTGCCGTCGGCCGGACAATGCCGACTGGCGACAACCAGGGGGAGAGCCTTCTCTGTGGCGGGCCCAGCCCTTTGGAACAACTTACCCCCTGAACTTCGCACCATCTCCGACCTCCGCCTCTTCCGCAAGTGTCTAGCCGGCCTAGCGTAACCCCAAAATGACTCTTAGATAGTTTTAAATTTCGGGAATTTTAATTTGGTTTTAGCACAGGGTTTTTATCGAATAAGTTTTTTAAATTTTTTATGTATTTTGTATGTATTTTAGTATTCCTGTGCGCCGCCCTGGGTCCGTTTGGAGAAGGGCGGGGTATAAATTTAATAAAATAAATAAATAAATAAATAAAACGAATAACAGATAGAAAGAGATTATTCATGAACTCCTTGGAAACCACAGGTTGATGATCAGAAAACATGGATTAGTCAACATGGAAGTTATCAGGCTAATCTTCTCCCTGGTAGACCAGACAGGAAACATCACCAGATGAACTAATTCAAATTTATTCTAATGCTACTTCAACAGAAGTTTCAACATTTGAAGCTGCAAATCTCCCAGATTATGACAATGCTTGTAATATAAATTGATTTCAGTAAAGTATAAACAATTTTGTGATGTGACTAGAAACTTAGTTAAGTGAGGGATTGATGGGACGATTAAGTGGATAAAAAATGTCATAAAATTGTACTCAAATAACTTTTAATGTTTTTAATATTTCTCATAACACCGGGTGGTTATGAATCATAATCTGTCCTGGGTGATCAATTTTCCTATGCTGTCAACACAGAGAATTTGATAAATCTCTGTAATTCAAGATTCGATGCAATGTTCATAGCAATTCTCAGACAAAGCTAATTTGATGCGTTTTAAAGAATATCCAGTTTCTAAGAATTATTTGTGATCTCCTAACAGAAAGGAGTGCATGAGCAACCAAGCCATGCCCACAGAACCGGTAATTATAAACTTTGAATCCCACCACTGGAGAGAAGAGCCACTTTGCTCTACGGAAGTGGAAGGAGAGGAGTCTGGGAGCAGCTTCTCCAACCGACAAAACCTCCCAGAGGGAGAAGGGAGGATTCAGCCGAACTGAAAGAGGCTCAGACAGAAGCTCAGAATCTTCCCAGGGTTGTTCCAGAGAGTCCGTCCTGGGAACATGAACTCAGGACAAGAGAGGAGATTCTGGCCGAAGGAGAAGGAGGGGAAACCCTGAAAGGAGGAGGAGCCCTTGGAGAGCTGAGCCAGTCAAGCAGAGGAGCTCAGTCTCCCCTTCACGGAGGGTCTTAAGGCAGGGGGGTTAAACTCCACTTCATTGAGGGTCCCATCAGCCTCATGGTTGCCCTCAAAGGGCCAGAAGCAGGTGAGACCATGAAGACTCACAGCGTTCAGATGGGCCTGACTGGGGGGTCACAATCTGGTCGCAGGGACTAGGTGGGCGTGGCTGGGTGGGCACCAGAGGTAGTATTCAGCTGGTTCAGACCGGTTCTGACGTAGTGGAAGTTTGGAGAAGTTTGGAGAACCAGCAAATACCACCCCTGGCTGACTCTGCCCTCCCACCCACGCAGTTCCCTGACCTGGATTCCCTTGTTTCTCAGCTCAGCTCATTTGCGTGGCAGAGGGCATTGCTGTGCCTCAGCTGAGCTAAAGAAACAGCTCAGCTCCCCAGCACTGACTCTGACTCTGACTCCGAGGGCTCTTGGAGGGCTGCATGCGCACAAGGGAAGCGCCCTCTCATGGAACCCCTAGGAAAAGACTGGGGAGCATGGTTGGGTAGGGGTGGCTGAGTGGGGGTGGCCATCTCGACATCCCCCACTGGGCATGGCTGTCTCGGGGCAGCTGGGTCAGGATGGAATAAGTTGCACCAGCTGACTCCACTTGGTGACAATTCAGTGCCCCACAAGCTCCTCCCCTCCCCAAACTGCTGGCAGCCAAACACACACACAAACACACAAACACACCCACACCACTTTCCATCTTTGGGGGCTTTTAAACAAAGAGGAAAGAAGGGGCCTTCTCCCCAAGCCCAGGATATGATTGGCAGTTTGTAAGCTCCGATCTGGAAAAAGTCTCCATGCTTGGAACAGGGTGTCTGTGTGTGTGTGTGTGTGTGTGTGTGTGTGTGTGTGTGTGTGTGTGTGTGTGTGTGAGTGGTGGGTTTCTGCAGGCTCGCACCTACTCACGAGAGTCGGTTGGTGAAATTTAGAGAACCGGAGAGGGGGGGTTCCACCGGCCGCTGCCAGTGACCCAAGGGGAAGGAAAGGGAAGGGAAGGGAAGGGAAGGAAGGAAGGAAGGAAGGAAGGAAGGAAGGAAGGAAGGAAAGAAAGAAAGAAAGAAAGAAAGAAAGAAAGAAAGAAAGAAAGAAAGAAAGAAAGAAAGAAAGAAAGAATTAATTTATCATCACAATTGAGTCCAAAATTTTGGTTGCTAAGCAAGAGCGTTGTTAAATGAGTTTCACCACATTTTAAAAGGTGGCCACTCCCACCCTGTCACATGACTGCCAAGCCACGCCCACAAAATAGGCCACACCTACAGAGTAGGTTCTAAAAAATTTGGTGTGTGTGTCTGTGTGTCACAGCTAGCCAAAGGAGCCATGTGTGTTTGTGTGTGTGTGTGTGTGTGTGTGTGTGTGTATGTGTACAGCTAGCCAAAGGAGCCATTCTTCTCCCAATCCCAGACCTCCTTGGCATTTGGGAGGCAGAGGACGAGGCTGATGCACCTGGAAGCCCAGAGGAGAAAGTTTGCAGGAAGCCCTTGAGTCCAACTTCTGCCTTGAGAGTCTCTGGAGAGGAAGAGGAAGAGGAGGAGGAGGAGGAGGAAGAGGAAGAGGAGGCAGGGGAGCAGCAGGAGGGAGGCTGGGCCTTCTAGAGAGGGAATCCCTGTTTCCAATCACAGGTGGAAAGGATGCTGGCTTGTTGGGGCAGCTTCCCCTCATGCAGCTCCCCCCCTCCCACCCCCTCCTCCCCTCCAAAGATCCCTCAAGGCAGAAGCAAACTTTCTCCTCCAGGCTTCCACATCCAGCCCTGTCATCCTCTGCTTCCTTTGGGGGAGGAGGGCAGGGAAGACTTTGAGGGGGGATCCAGGGGTCTCCAGAGGACAAAGGGGAAATCAGGGGAAGACCGAAAGTCTCGTCCAACAGAGCAGCCTCATTGTCCCTGCCAGGCCATTTGGAGAATGGTGGCACAGGCTGTCCAGAGACTTAGGCAGTTAAGGCCGAGTGCCCAGCCCAGCCCACAAGCTCCCGAAGACCCCACAGCCCAGCCCAGCCCAGCCTCCCTGAGCTCTTCCTTGTGGGCGGCTGCTGCAGGGCTTCCTCTCCTTGGCCAGGTTGCTCCTGGAGGCTTCCTGGAGGTCCCCCCACCATCCTGGCCCAATGCTGGCCTCCTGCCCATCCCTGGCCTTAGGGGCGGAGCCAGGGGTGGGTTTCAAAATCTTTTACCACCTATCCTGTGGGCGTGGCTTGGTGGTCATGTGACTGGGTGGGCGTGGCCAACTCAATGTCACTCACCTGGAGGGTCACCTGGCCTGGTTTCTCCTTGCCCCTCCCCTCCCAGCCAGTCCTCGCCTTGCCTTGCATGCTATGGTGGGAGAGGAAGCCTTTTCAAAGTCATCTTCCCCTTGATGCTAGTCAAGTTTATGGCCATTCTCTTGGAAAGACTGAGTGGAGAGCCTTCCTTCCCTCCAGCCTCCATTCCTCTGAAGAAGCCCCATAGCCGCTTCCTCCTCTTTGAGAAGGGCAGAAGGGCAGGAAATTCCCCCAAGAATTCTCCAAGAGGAGGAAGAGGGCGCAGGGCTTCTTCAGAGGAACCGAGACTGGAGTGGAGGGGGCTTCAACACTGCTCTTGCTTCGGCTCCTCTGAAGAAGCCCCACACCCCCTTCCTCCTCTTTGAGAAGGGCCTTGCAAATGGGGGCAGGCCAGGGGACCCTTATTTATTTATTTATTTATTTATTTATTTATTTATTTATTTATTTATTTATTTATTTATTTATTTATTTATTTATTTATTTATTTATTTATTTATTTATTTATTTATTAGAGAGATCATCAACCAAAGCGACCAATGCCGTCTCAGTGCTGTTACCGGGTCGGAAGCCGGACTGGCGCGGGTCTAGATAATCAACTTCCTCCAGGTGTCGCGGAAACTGTTGAGCTACCACACTCTCAACAACCTTCACTAAAAAGTGAAGGTTGGAGACCGGACGATAGTTCTCTAATAAAGCTGGGTCCAGGGACGGCTTCTTGAGGAGGGGCCTCACTACCGCCTCTTTCAAGACGGCAGGTAAGGACCCCTCACTCAAAGATGCGTTGGCAATGCCCTGGAGCCAGCCTCGTGTCGTCTCCCAGGATGCCAGTACAAGCCAGGAGGGACACGGATCCAATAAACATGTGGTCGCCCTAAGCTTCCTTGACAGCCTGTCCATACCTGACCCTGCCAGTATGGGAGGGGTGTCTACCAGTAGGCAAATGCACGGCTGATTTCCGCTACTGGTACGCCCATACCAGTCCATACCAGGAGCAACCCACCTCTGCTCCCTTCCCTCCCTCTCTCCTTTCCCTTCCCCTTCCCCTTCCTTCCTTCCTTCCTTCCTTCCTTCCTTCCTTCCTTCCTTCTTTCCTTCCTTCTTTCCTTCCTTCCTTCCATCCATCATTCTTTCCTTTCTTCCATGGGGTGAGAGGCAGCCTTGATTTCATCACCTCTTTTCACTTGGTTTTTTTCTGTGTTTCTGTCGCTATGTTTTTTTTTAACTTGGCAAACTTCTGGTAACTAGTTTTTCACTAACGTTGATTTTGTTCTTAGAAACTGGCTGCACTGTTTCATCAGCCCTTTTGTGCAAAACCCTTGAGCATTAGCTTTCAAAATAACATAACCAACATTTTGGTTCCAACTCAACAGGCAGCTATTTCAGATCTGTGACATGCTCTGTCATTAAATCCCCCCCCCCCCCCCATTTTGTCTTTATGCAAACAAATCCCAGATTTAGTTTTTCTTCAGCCACAATGGCCGTGTATTCCCTCTGGGGCCACTTTCAAGCATGGAGACCCCAAAACTCTCAAACTTATAAAATGGATTTAATTCCATCTCTGCCCCTGTTATTATGAGCCACATGGGGATTATTTCCCTTTCATTTCCCTCCAGAGATTTTCCCAACAACCTTTGAGTCCAAGAACTGTTTGAATTCTCCAGGGATCCCTCCTGAGAGGGAGAATTATGATCAAAGGTTCAGCTCTGCTCTTTGGCCGAATCCACCAGGGGAGACTTTGGGCAGAAAAATAGGGAGTTTAGGGACAGGCAGGGTCTGTGCTCTTGAATGTCCCTCTCTCTCCTTTCCAGGTGAAGCTGAGTGTTTCTCTGGGTTTCAATCAGGAAAGACACTGGATCATTTTCCACCTTGTGAGAATCCTTTGAATCCTTCCAATTCTTCTTTAGAAACAGGAAGGGGATCGATTGATTCACCCCATGAATGATGGACCTCCTGCTTCTCCTTCTGATGCTGCTGGTGTCCCATCCAGTCTCTGGGAAGCTGAGGATGAAATGCCCAAAGAGTTTGGAGCACCAGGATGGGAAACAACCACAGAGCTTTTACAGCCCAGGAGACCATCTCATTGCTATAGTCTCCACTGGAAGGGAAACACCACATACAAAGTTGCTTTTCAATGTGGCTCCTTCTCTTCAGTTTGTTTTCCATGATCTGTAAGTCATTCAGGGTGATGGAGTTTCCCTCCCTCCATTCTGACACTCTCCTTTATTTCTTATTTGTTCCTATATTGGAGGATATGTCTAATTTCCTCAATGATTTTGATTTCCATGGCTTCTCTCTTTTGTGAAAGAGATTTTGTGAAAGAGACTCAAAAACAAGTCTGAAAAAAAGCTGAAAGGGCTGCAGATTATTTTCCTCTCTCAGTTCAATCCTTAATTTATCACTTGAATAATAATTTTTATTTAAAGTAGTGGTGGAATCAGTTGTAGTTGCCCATTTCCTTATTTGTATAATTGATCATTGCTTTGGAATCAATGTTGGCTTAAGGCTCATGAGACTTCTGGAGGGTTATATATTTTTTAAAAAGTATTTGTTGTTGCTGTTGATTAAAATAACACTTTTTTTACAATAGTGGTTTTATAACTGGCTTAGCGTTTATTTTCAACCTCCAAACGGTCAACAAGAATTCCCAGCTCCTGCACAATCTCACACTTGGCTACAACATCCATAACAACCATTGGAGCACTTTCCGCACTTCCGATGCCTTGCTGGACATTCTCTCCACTGGAGAAGCCAATGTCCCCAACTACGACTGTGGAAGGAAGGAGAACCTTCTGGCTCTTCTTGATGGAGCTAAAAGGGAAATCTCCATCCAGGCATCAACATTAGGAGGCACCTACAAAGTCCCACAGGTTTGTGTGGGTTTTTCTCCATCTGGTAAAGTGAGGGGTGGGTCGTGGTGGGTGAGCAATACAGACAATCATGTTTCCTCCATGGAATTCAAGAGCTGCTTCTCGCCATATTAGCAAAAATGTCAATATTTTAACCCATTATGTTCATGTTAAGATTAATCATAAAAGGCCTGAAATGTAAGCAATACAATCCCTGGAGAAGACATTCTACCAACTATTTAAATGATCAAAAAATATCCCTAGTTGTTGGGGCTTCTATTGGCATCTTCATTTCCACACATAAATAATGCCTGCCCTATCCACTTGGATTGAAGTTGGCAATAGTAGCATTTTATATATCTAAAAAGTGGAATAAAAAGGACTCTAGCAATTATGGGCCAAATAGACTAGCAGATATTGTGGCTGAAATTTATGCCATGATCCTCTTAGTTAAACATGAGAAAAATGTATTCCTTGCAGAAGGACCAGAAGGTTTTAGGTAGTGAACAGCTATATAGATTTTATAAGAAATAATGCATAGGTTAATAATATAATATTAGTAACAAATTTGTCATAAAATATCTCATCTTTATCAGCAAAGTAAACAAAGGTTTGCTGGCTTTCTAGATGTTATTGCATTTGTTCTAATTAACAGAGAAACATTTTATAGGAAATTGATTGCCCTCAAAATGGAGCTCAGCCTGTTGGCCCTGATCCAAGCTCTTTCTCCAGGTCCTTGTTTGAGAGGGAGGTTTGGGCTCAATGGAGCAATGAGAAGAAGGATTGATACTTCCCAAGGAGGAAGGGAAGGAGGCATATTTGAACCCTTGTTATTCAGTCTAGATATTGACAACTTATTTCAACTAATGAAGGATCCAAAAACAGATCATAAATAAATGTTATTTCATTCTTTGACACAAATGGCTAAATTAGTGGACCAGTGAAATGCAGTGCGCATAGTATACAGTACTTGGATTTTAGAAAGGCTTTGAGAAAATAAACCACCATCTACTTCTTGGTAAGCTAAAAATATGTGGGTTAAACAGCATCACCCCCAGATGGACTCAGCCTGTGGTCCTCAATGGAACTACGTCTACATGGAGGGAAACAAGCAGTGGGGGACCCTAAGGTTCCATTTTAGGTCCAGGACTCTTCAACATCTCCATCAATGGTTTGGATGAGGGATAGATGGGGAACTCATTACATTTACAGATGACCCTAAACTGTCAGGAATAGCCAACACCCCAGAAGACAGGCTGAAGGTCCAGGTGGATCTAGATAGCCTTGAACCCTGGGCCTATCTAACAAAAGGAAATTTAACATAGTAAAAGACTTTAAAAGTAAAGTCTTATACTGAGGCTAGAAAAACCAAATGTGCAGGTACAGATCAGGTGAAGCCTGGCTCAATAGCAGGAACTGTGAGAGGGATCTGGGAATCTTAGGGGACAATCTCTCAACTGTGAGCCAACAATGTTTGGCAGCAGCCAAAAAAAGCCATTGCAATCCTAGGCTGCATCAGCAGAAGGAGAGAATCCAAATCGCTTGAAGTATTGAATACCACTGTGTAAAGCCTTGGTAAAAACACCCTTGGAAGAGGGCATGGAGGGAGAATCTTTTCAGCCCTCTTGTCAGGGATGCGATCTGGAAGAGGAGTTGCCCAGTGTGCATGTTGGCAGCTCTGTCTCTGGCGCCCATGCCAGTGGTGGGTTTAAAACTTTTTTAGAAACTATTCTGTAGGTGTGGCCTGTTTTGTGGGACTTGCTTGATGGCCATGTGACTGGGTGGGAGTGGCTTGCCAGTCATGTGACCAGGTGGGAGTGGTTTGGCAGTCATGTGATTGGCTGGGTGTGACTTGCAATGATATGACTGGCTGGGAGTGGTCAACTTGTAAAATGTGGTGAAACTCACTAAACAACACTCTTGCTTAATAACCAAAATTTTGGGCTAAATTGAAGTCATGAGATCTTTTCTTTCTTTCCTTCCTTTCTTGTCTCTCTCTCTCTCCCTTCCTCTTTCTTTCTCTTTCCTTCTTTCTCCTTCTTTTCTCTTTCTTTTTCTTTCTCTTTTCCTCTTTCTTACTCTAACTCTTTCTTTCTTTCCAAAGGGACACAATAGGTGGACCTCACTAGATGTTATGGCGCCTTACAAAGCTGACCCACCAACTGAGCAACGGACACTTCACTGCTGTGAAAAAATTATTCCTTGTATTTCCATAATATTCCACCTTTTATAGGCTTCATAAACATCTTTATTTCCACCAGAGAAGAGAGAGATCAGCTGGCAGAAGAGGCTGCATGATTAATCTGAGGGGAGAGCCAGCTTGACCTTCCTTTTCCATCCAAAGCGGTGAAATTGTGGTCATTCTGAACTGGGGAGGGAAAAGGATGAAGGGAGGGGCCCATAGTTTTGTCTCTTGTATCCACGCAATATGAAGGCATTGTTGTGGGTGCCTTATTTGTCTGGATAAGAAGAACAGCTGGAGAGGAACAGGCATTTTATCAACTCAGGGGCCCTATCAGGTTTCATACTGTTTGGACAGAGATAGCTAGGCAGGTAAATAGAAACAGACAGACAGACAGACAGACAGACAGACAGACAGATAGATAGATGAAGGAGGGAGGGAGGAATCCATTTTCCAGCAGGGGAAATATTCTTTGAAATTTTGTAATGAATCCAGATGGACCCAAAAATACCTGATATTTACAGGGATGAAACCATCCACAATCTTTAATATGTCAACATTATAGAAAAATTAGTTGTTATAGTTCATTATCTTATATCCAGAAAGGATCCCGAGATCAATTATATTTCCCCAAAGAGTCTCTCCTTCCTTCTCTCCCTCTCCCCCTCCCTCTCTCTCTCTCTCCCTCTCCCTCTCTCCATCCCTCCCTCTCTCCCTCCCTCTGGTAGAGTCTTGCTTTAGTTCTCTGCCATCCCTGAACTGAGCCACACTGGGGAAGTTCTCCTGCATGGATGCACCTGAGAGCAGCAGCTGGACCAGCAGAGGCAGAGCAACCCCTGCTTTCGGGGGTCCGTCCTCCCTGCCGAATCAACCGCAATGGGGATTTGCTGTGCGGAGGCTCCCATGGGCGTTGTGCTCAATGGCAGGAAGAGTTTCTTCAAGCGGGACCCTGGCAGCTGCCCCATCACATTGAAGGTGCCCAGGGCAGCCTCAACCCCCACCTTCCTGCCACCTCCAGCCCCCGGCTATGCTGGGCAGCCGCTCCTTGGCGTCCCATTGCAGTCGGATATCTTCTGGAGATCCTTCCTGGCTGTGAGGGACTTTCTGCCCCAGAGAGTTCGGCAGCAACAGGGAAATGGAGGATTCTTTGCCAGCCTCCCAGCTGGCAAAAGAGGCATTTTCACAGCGGAGGCTGAAGCACAATCCCTGCAGTCAGTTCCGGCTCTCCCTTCCCCAAGCACGTCCTGTGGCTGCTGGAGCAGCTTTCCTGAAAGCTCTCAGCGATGACAAGAGCCGGCCGGGGCTCCAGCAGCCATGGGACCTGCTTGGGGCAGGGAGAGCCGGAACTGACCGCAGGGATTGTGCTTCAGCCTCGGCTGTGAAAATGCCTCTTTTGCCAGCCGCAGGAGGGAAGGAAAGAAGCCGGTCTTGGAAAGAGCCTCCCCTCCCCCTCCAGGGAGCCCAGGCCGAAAGAGAGGAGGGGGAGGGCTGGTGGGAAGGTGGGCGAGCGGGTAGCTTGGCTCGGGCACCTCCTTTGCTCGTTCAGGCAGGCGGAGAAAGGAAGGAGGCGTGGGATAAAGCATCCCAGCCACCTTCGCCCTCGGCTATCGTGTGCCTCCTTCCTTTCTCTGCCTGCCCGAGCAAAGAAAGGGGGCCACTAAACCGTCTGCTCGCCCGCATTCTCACCAGCCCTCCCCCTCCTCTCTTTCGGCCTGGGCTCTCTGGAAGGGGAAGAGAGGTCTCTCCCAGGACCTGCTTCCCTTACCTCGTGGGCGCAGTTCCAGGATGGTGGGAGATTCTTTTTTTCATGGGGGGCCTGCCACCTCCATTCCAGCCCTGCACAATCTCCCCCCCCCCACTGACCTGGGGACCCTCCCAGCTGCACTTGGCATTCTCCCAGCAATCCTTCCTGGCTGCACCCCCAGAGCCTCCCATGGAGGCGGTGTGGGGGCTGCTGACTGACCCAGGGCCCTTCTGGATCCCCGGAGAAGAAGGATCGGCAGGAGAAAGCCAACTGCTGCCAGCAATGGGGCACAAAGGAGCAGCCGCACAGGCAGGCACTCAGGGTGACTTAGAAGTCCAGCCTCTGCTGTCTCCAGCCCTGCGCAACCTTGGAATGCGGGTGAGCGGGTGGTTTAGTGGCCCCCTTTCTTTGCTCGGGCGGGTGGAGAAAGGAAGGAGGCACACGATGGCCAAGGGTGAAGGTGGCCGGGATGCTTTATCCCATGCCTCCTTCCTTTCTCTGCCTGCCCGAATGAGCAAAGGAGTCTCCAGCCCTGCGCAAGCTCCCCGCCAACCCACTGACCTCTGCTGAACAGCCTCTCCTTCGCATCCTGTTGCTGCGCCCCCAGTGGTCACATGGCAGTGGTACATGGGCTGCTGACCATCCCAGGGCCTCCCCAGTTGCTTCTGGAGGGGGCAGGCAGACGGGAAGCACCCCCCCCACCTCCCCAGCTGTCTGCAGCCTCGGAGCCTCGGCTTGGTGGGCAAAGGATGTGGGTGGGTGGGGAAAGCATGGGGTGGATGGGGGGAGCGAGTGGGGGACAGGCCAGGAGATGGTATGGGGCCTCCGGAAGAACGGGTACGGGAAGCCACACTAAATTTCACCATCCAGTAAGCCCGTACCTGTGCATACCAGCTAAAACCCACCCCTGGCCCACATACAGGACGATCAGCTGGCTGGCGCTCATGTACTGGCAGAAACCGGAATGTTGCAGGAAATAACGAGGCTTGGACTTCTCAGAATCAGGAAAAGTTTATTTATGGCTGCCAGGTTCAGAAATCTAGTCAAAGGCCAGCATGGAAATTCTGAACAATCTTCTGATAGCAAACACTCATTCTTCTACTTTGACAAAGAGAGCATCACAGGAAATATTTAACTCCTCTCTGATTGGTTCAGCTCCTTATTGCTGGGCAGAGAAGCATGCAGGAAACCCCAGTTCCATTCTGACTTATGTGGTTAAGCCCTCTGTCTGACTTGCAAGGGGCTTGGACTTCCAACTGACTCCACCTACTTACAAGCAGCTGTTTGTGGTTTGACTCTTGAATTTCCTGAGTTCGAGCTCCCTGTCTCAAAGATGCTTTCTGTTCCTTACAAAACATAAAAATAAAGATGACTAAAGATCATCCAGTCTGACCCCAACTCATTTCATTCTTATGTCTAAAACTCACTTTATGCCCTGCCTCAGGAAGACCAGCTCTTCCAGTCTCTGGCACTGCCATGCAGGCAAAGGCCAGCTGATCGTCCCACACACGTGTGCACCAGAAGAGTACAGTGGAAGGCCGCGTGTGCCAGGCGACATGGCTCTGTGTGCCACTTTGCCCGAGCTAAGAAGCTGAGGCAGAGGGCTCCATTTTCCCCTCCTAGGGCCTCCGTGCATCTCATTTTTGGCCTCCCCTTCAGCCAGAAGAACTCTGCCAGCCAAAAACTTTGGTCTTACTTTGCAGTTTCAGTCCGTGGGGCTTGTGAAGGAAAGGCCTGCACTCAGCCAGTGGGTGGGAGCCATGGTGGTGGTGGTGGTGGAATGATTTGGGAGGGGCAGCCTTGTGGTCCCACGTGGGACGGGGTCTCCTTCAGACTGGAAACAGAGCAAAGGAAACTCTTTCCCCCCACTTGCTTTGTCCTGTTTCCCCCACTGGAAAGAGCTGTTTGCAACCCACAAGGAGGGGATCCTTTCCTAAGAGCTCCCAATTGAAGGATACCAATGTGCCCCTGAGGAATCTGAGGGTGGGGAAGGCCATGGGGGTCCTAGTGATAGAAGAGACCCTCAAGGCCTCCCCAACCCACTCAGATCCCTCCTGCTTCTCCCTCCCTTCCCGCAACAAGGACTCCCTGACTTTGCAAACCTCTCTCTCCTCTCTTGTTCCTCGGCTTCTTGTCTCATGGAGCAGCTTCCAAGTAAATGGGGCAAGAGAGAGACAGGGAGGGGAAGAGAGCAATCCAATTGTGTGTGTATGTGTTTGTGTCTTTGTGTGTGTGTGAGGGCACCGAAACTGCTGCCAATGGTGTGGGTGACACCTGAGCAGAGAGGCAGGGTGTGTGGGTACATTCCTCCTCATTCAAGCAGGGCCTCCTATTTTTCCCCTCCCCAGCCAGCCAGCCCCCCGACCTGCTCCCTGCTGGCTCCTGCAAAGCCTCTTCATTCTCCTCCTCCTCTTCTTCATGTCATTGTTCAAGTGCTGGCCAGCTGGTTTTTGGGCCTATGGGTCCTTTGCGGAGAAGGGCGGGATATAAATGTAAATAAACTAAACTAAACTATGACGAGGGCCAGGGCGGGGCACGCATGAGTATGCAGTGGGGGTTGCTTGCATTGCGCAGCAAACTACATCCTTCTCTCCCAAGTGGCAGTGGGTTCCACAGGACAGGCTCTCATTTCTGCCCTGAAGCAGTGAACTCTGGTGGGCTGGAAGTGAGTGTGAATGGCCTGGTCCAAAACAGGAAAACCTGGACTTTTTGTACCCATTTTGGCCCTGGAAAGCCTCCTGCACCAACCTGGAAGCAGAAATAAAAAATAAAGCCCTTGCAACTGTTTGAAGGCCGAAGGAAGCCTCCAACCGAGGGAGGAAGCACTGGGGGGGTCCAGGCGATTCACACTCACTTACAGCCCACTGGAGTTTTCTGGGCAATGCAAGCGCCACCCCCATCCCCATCCCACACACAGCATACTCACAGGTTCCCCGATCCTGGCCCTCGGCAGAGGCCCAAAAACCAGCTGGCCGGCAGGAGGTGGACCTGCATGTGGATGCTAGTGGAGCTGGGCTGGGGCGGTCTGTGTGCCGGGAGAGAGGGCTCTGCGTGCCTCAGTTTCCCCTTCATGGCTCTAATCCTTTCAATTCCTTTTTCAGATCAAATATTTCACAGCTTCAGAGGCTCTGAGTGATAAAAGTCGATTCCCCTTTTTCCACCAGATGGACCACAAAGAAGGATTCCAGTACCCAGCAATTGCCCCACTGCTCCTCCATTTCAGATGGACCCTGATTGGCCTCTTTGCTTCAGACTCAGAGAAGGGAGAGGATTTCATGAGGATTTTCCCTCCTGTGCTTGTCAGGAGTGGAATTTGTGTGGTTGTATCACAACAATTGTCAACAACATCCTTCTTTGGACATGCAGAAGCCTTCAGGGATTCCCTCTCTAAGTGGAGACAAGTCAACGTCTTTGTTCACTTCATGGAATTTGATTCCATTTGGGAGAGAATTCTTCCTTTCCATTTAACATTTATGCGTCTCCCAGGACCCATTGAAGGGAAAGTCTGGATCCTCACAACTTTTGCAAGGTATGAAATGAACAAGCGCAGACTTCTCACATACATCCATAGTATTTGGCAGTTTGGTTATCTGGGAAAAGAAAGGCCAAGAGATTCTGCCTATGAACCTTATTTCTTTGGGGAAGAAAAGTTTCAAGAACCTTATTTCCACTGTTCTCTTTCAAAGAATGTCTTTTCTGTCAAAGGCCGCAGAAGATGCACCCAGGAAGCCCCACTGGAGACCCAATGGAAATGGAACATGAGACGGATCAGAAATCAGTACCAACCTTACAGTCTCATGAAGACTTTGGCCCATGCGATGAATGCCGCCTATTCCTCCAGATTGAGGAGGGGAAGGAAGGCGAGAGAAAAGAGGTTGGGGTCTCCAAGGCTGCAGCCATGGCAGGTATGGGGCAGTGGTAGGTTTCAAATTGTTTTAGAACCTACTCTGTAGGTGTGGCCTATTTTGTGGGTGTGGTTTGGCAGTCATGTGACAGGGTGGGAGTGGCCAACTTGTAAAATGTGGTGAAACTCATTTAACAACGCTCTTGCTTTGCAACCAAAATTTTGGGCTCAATTGTGATGATAAATTCTCTTTCTTTCTTTCTTTCTTTCTTTCTTTCTTTCTTTCTTTCTTTCTTTCTTTCTTTCTTTCTTTCTTCCTTTCTTTCTTTCTTTCCGTTCTTACTTTCTGCCTTCCTTTCCTTTCCTTTCCTTCCCATTGGGTTACTGGCAACGGCAGGCCAGACTTACTTCTGGGTCAGTCGATGGAACCCCCTCTCACCGGTTCTCTAAATTTCACCATCCGGCTCTTGCGAGTAGGTGCGAGCCTGCAGAAACCCACCATTGGTATGGGGGTCCCAATATGGATCCATTAATCTTAGATCCTTTGGAGGAGGAATCCAGAGGAGAAGGAGGAGAACCTTCTCAAAAGATCTGGCCAATTTAATTACTCAGGGAATTAATGGTTTCAAAGAGTAGATTCCATGGCATTTTTATATTAAACACTACTAATTTGAAAATGCTGTATTCTTTTTTAAATAAATCCCCTTATTTGTGGGTTTGTGATGAGCCTGGTGGAATTCCACCTTTCTTCCGTCCCCATTGCAGGTGGGTCTGTGTGCAGCTGGAGAGGCAGCTAAGCCCCCCTATTCTCCTCCAATGAAAGGGAGCCTGGCGTGGATCTGGATGCTTTATTGGGAGAACAGGGCAGGTGAAACTGAGGAGATGCAAAGAGTGGAAATCAAATAGAAAGACGAGATAGGCAACATTCACTAACAGCCAGCAAAGGAGCAGCTGGAACCTCTCCAGTGATGCTCCGTGTGAGGGACGGAGGCCGTCTCTGGATGACCAGGGGTCTCGGTCACAATGGCTGCTTCCCTCTTCTCCAAAGGCCGACAGAAAACGGAGTCTGGCTTCAGACCATAGAGGCTGGAGCAACAACAGTACATGTTGTGGCATGACAACCTTTGTGAATTGGGAGGAGACCCTGAGACCATCTAGCCCAACCCCTCCTCTCTGCAGGAATCCCAGTTGAAGCTTCTCTGACTGATGGCTGCTCAGTCTTTTCATTCAGACAATCCATGAAGAGGAGACTGAACTTCTCTGCTTTCCTGGCTCAGCTCTAAAACATCTCATCCTTTTATCCTGTTTTTCTCTCTCATTCGGCTAAAATCTCCTCTCTTGTAACTGGATTCATTTTTCCACCTCTGACACTCTGGAATAATAGTGAGCAGATCTTACACTCGTGTGTAACAGGAGTCAGTGAATGGAAGAGGGCTGGATCCAGGGGTGGGAGTCAACTTTTTTTTACTACCGGTTCTGTGGGCGTGGCTTGATGGTCATGTGACTGGATGGGTGTGGCTTGATGGTCATGTGATTGGGTGGGTGTGGCCAACATGACATCACTCACATCAAAGGGAACCTTGCCTGGTGTCTCCTTGCCTCAACAAGATACAATTTCCCTGTCTATTTATTTACTGCTACTGACCATTCAAAATATGCAATTTAATCCTATGTATAAATGGCATATGTGTGCATACATATTACATAGTATAGTGTGTGTATAGGCACACAAAATGATACACACACACACACAGCTCTTCTAAAACTCCATACATTCAACCTCACTTTCTGTGTTTGGAAAAACACACCCAGAGTCCACTTTCTGCCACACATTTAACTGTAACTTCTGCCCATGAGAACATTACAGAGGCCTTCAGATGCTCTTCCCTATCCTGCACATGACTGTCAGAGCCAGGAGATGTCATGGATTGAGTAAAATGTGGCAAAACTCACTTAACAATGCTCTTGCTTAGCAATGAAAATGTTGGGCTCAATTGTCATAAGTCAAGGACTATCTCTGCCTTCCTCTGCATGGCTGCCTTGTCCTAGTAAACCCCTTCCTTTTTCTGGCAATTTCTCCAAAATATTCCAGAGGATATAAGGTTGTAGGGGGTTGGACTAGATGACCTCCAAGATCCCTTCCAGCCAACTGTGCTGTTTCAAAGAGTCTTCTGAAGCCAGAGTTTGTGTCCTTCCTTCCTCTCATTTTCTCTCTCTCTTCCTTCATCCCTCCCTCCATGTATCTATCTATCCATCCAACTATATCTCATTCACTTTCTCCTCCTTCCCTCTTTCTTTCTTTCCCTTTTTCTCTCTTCCCTTTTTCTTTCTTTTTTCTTTTCTTTCTTGTCTCTTCCTTTCTCTCTCTCTCTCCCTTTCTCTCTCTCTCCCTTTCTCTCTCTTTCTTTCTTTCTTTCTTTCTCTCTTTTTTAAATTATTTTTTATTTCTAGTTTTCAGAACAAACACAACACAAAAAATAAAAACAAAGAAACAAAAAAAACCCTCTTTCCTTACGTACTGTGTATCAATTGGTTACAAAGCGAGTAAATAAATAAATAATTTTTTCTTCCCCCATGCATTCCTTTCACCGTCACCTGTAATTTATGCAAATTCTGGTATTTTAAATCGACTATATTTGTACATATTACCATCCTCATATCCCCATTCTCGTTTCATTGCGGTTTCTTTCCTTTCTGTCAGTAGTACAGTGCGAGATTGAATAAATTAACCCTTTTTCCACCTTCTAGATAGGACCTTTTTCTTCACTTCAGTTCCTCACCATTCTTTTCCCCTTTTTCTAACCATTTTTTTTGTTTCCAACAGGTTTTATTCATTTTGTCATTTTACAAATATTTCCCTCCCTCCCCCCACCCCCTCCCTGACTTCCCAGAGCAAAATACAGGATATAACATCTAACAATCATTTGCTAACATTAGCTAACTATCTATAGTTTCCAATCCCTCACTTAACCCTTTAACTCTCCTTTTTTCAATTATATGTGAATATAAATACCTTCCAGTTCCCTTCATTCATAAGCTATTTTAAACTTGTTAGTCTTATATTTGTTTTGAATATATTCAATCCATCTTTCCCATTCCAGTAAATATCTTTCTTGAAAATCATCTTTCAAGTATGCTGAGATTTTTGCCATTTCTGCTAGATTGACTACTTTTAATGTCCACTCTTCAATAGTCGCCAAATCTTCCTTCTTCCAGTATTGCGCCACCAAAAGTCTAGCTGCAGTTATTAAATTTAATATCAGTTTGGACTCTATAACCGTACAATCTGTTATTATGCCCAACAAAAACAACTGTGGGATAAACTTGATCATCTTTCTCAAAATATTCTGCATAATCCTCCATATTTTTATCCAGAATGCTTTGATTTTCTTACACGTCCACCATATATGATAATAGGTAGCATCTTCACTTTCACATCTCCAACATTTCGGTTGGAGATTCGGGTACACACACGATAGTTTTTTAGGATCTAGGCGCCATCTATAAAACATTTTATAAAAATTTTCTCCTAAATTTTGTGCTTGTGTAAATTTCACGTTTCTGACCCATATTTTTTCCCACCTTTCCATCATTATTGGTTCTTGAAAGTTTTGTGCCCATTTTATCATACAATCCTTAACTAATTCTGTTTCTGAGTCTATTTCTATTAAGACATTATATAATCTTCTTATATGTGGCTGACTCTGGTCTCTAATTTGTTTTACTAATTTTTCTTCATTCTGCATGATGCCAATTCTTTGATCTTCTTTCCACCTGGCTTGGAGCTGTCCATACTGAAACCATGCATAAATTATCTTTTCTTCTTTCAGTACATTTAATGGCTTCAGCTGCAATTTACCCTTTTCCATGTTAAGAAGCTCTTTATAGGTGATCACCTCTTGTTTTTGTTCTATACTTATGTTCTCTATTGCATGTCTACGTATTGCTCATATGGGTATTTTATAATTCAACTTATATTGATCCTTTTTCCAAACTCTCAAAAGCGCATACCTAAGTATGTGACTTTTAAAAGTCTTGTCCACTTTTTTCCCATATAGTAAATACGCATGCCAGCCATATAACAATTCATATCCTTCAATATTCAATATTCTTTCTCCTGTTAAGTTAAACCAATCACTGATTACTGATAAAACAACTGCCTCATAATATAATCTTAGATTAGGCATTTTGAGACCTCCTCTTTCACATGTATCCTGTATTATTTTTTGTTTTATTCTCGTTTTTTTCCCTTCCCATATAAATTTATTAAGCCCCTTCTGCCATTCTTTCAAATTTACATCTTTTTAAAGTATTGGTATCATTTGAAACAAAAATAAAAACTTAGGTAAAACATTCATCTTAATTGCTGCTATTCTTCCCAGCAATGACAATTGTAATTTTTTCCAAGCCTCCATCTCTTTCTGTATTTTATACCATAACACTTCATAATTATTTTTATATGATTTCCCATTCGAAGCTGTGATATATATACCCCTAAATATTTAACCTTTTTCACTATTTCAAATCCCGTTAGTCTTACTAATTCTTCTTTATGTTGCATGGTCATATTTTTAGTTAGTATCTTTGTTTTTTGTTTATTTATTTTAAAGCCAGATTCCTTTTCATATTGATTGATTATGTCCATTAACCTATAACCGATTGTACCGGTTGAGATAAGGTAACAACCAGGTCGTCTGCAAATGCTCTCCGTCTATAATCATGGTGTCTAATTTTGATTCCCTTTATTTATTTATTTATTTATTTATTTATTTTATTCAATTTATATCCCGCCCTTCTCCAAAAGGACCCAGGGTGGCGCACAGGAATTTAAAAACAACATACAAAGATAATACAAAACATATAAATTTAAAAATCTATTAAATGGCAACCTGCGCTAAAACCAATTAAAATCCCCCAATTAAAACTATCTAAAATTAATCGCAGTAGAGGCTATCTTAGGCCGGCTTGGTGAAATAAGTGTGTTTTTAAACACTGGCGGAAGAGGCGGAGGTCGGTGATGGTGCGGAGTTCAGGGGGTAGGTCGTTCCACAGGGTAGGGCCTGCCACAGAGAAGGCCCTTCCCCTGGGTGTCGCCAGCCGGCATTGTCCGGCCAACGGCACCCTGAGAAGACCCTCTCTGTGGGAGCGTATCGGTCTAAGGGATGTATGGGGCAGAAGACGGTCTCGCATATAACTAGGTCCCGAGCCATGGAGCGCTTTGAAGATGGTCGTCAAGACCTTGAAGCGCACCCGAAAGACCACAGGAAGCCAGTGCAGCTCGCGCAGGATTGGTGTTATGTGGGAGTATCTAGGGGCTCCCGTAATCACCCACGCGGCTGCGTTCTGCACTAACTGTAGCTTTCGAGTGCACCTCAAGGGAAGCCCCATGTAGAGAGCATTGCAGTAGTCCAGTCGAGATGTCACGAGGGCCTGAGTGACTGTGCGAAGGGCAGCCCGGTTTATATCCTTTGAACCCCGTATTTTATTCAGTAACTATTCTAAAGTTAAAATAAACAATAATGGAGACAGAGGGCATCCCTGTCTTGTCCCTTTTTCAATTTTGAAAGTCTCTGTTACACTATTATTAACTATTATTTGTGCTGTTTGTCTCTGGTATATTGCCCTAATAGATTGTGTAAAGTACTCTCCACACTGCATCCTTTCTATCATCTTCAATAAAAATTGCCAATTCAATCGATCAAATGCCTTCTCGGCATCCAAAAAGATAAACGCCGCAGGGACTTGGTTGTTTCTTTCCAAATATTCCAATAAATTTACAATATGCCTTACATTATTTCTCATTTGTCTCCCACTTATAAATCCGGATTGATCATTATGAATCCTTTGTTGCATTACTATCATTAGCCTATTTGCTAATATTTTAGCAAAAAATTTATAATCCGTATTTAAAAGTGATATTGGCCTATAATTCTTTGGTTGTCTAAGATCCTTCCGGGTCAGTTAGATAAAGGCTGTTCTCCATGATGGAGGCACCTCACCTCCCATTTGAATTTTACTAAATAATTCCTTAAGAGGTTCCACCATTTCTAATTGTAAATTTTTATAATACGTAGCTGTCAACCCATCTGTTCCTGGAGCCTTACCCCCTTTTTCTAACCATTGATACCACAGCTCCCAATTTTTCCCCCTCCTCTTTGTGTTCATTTTTTAGTAATTGAGATAACATATCTAATTCGGCACAATCGGTTATCTTGTGTATTAGGCTTTATCCTGACGGAATGTTGGGGTTTTTCCATCTTTGCGCAAGGAGCATCCTTGCCACGGTTAGCACATACGTGATCAGGTACTTGGTTCTTTTACTCATTGGGTCTGGAAAGATTCCCAGGAGGAAGAGCTCTGGCCTTCTATCCACTTGAATCCCTGTTATCTCCTGCACCCGTCTCCTTACTCTATCCCAGTATAACTTCACCTTTGGGCAGGTCCACCACATATGGTCGTAGGTCCCTCGCTTGGCCCCACACTTCCAGCAGGCCGATGATAAATTGGAAAAGATCCTAGCAAGTCTGGCTGGCGGCAAATGCCACCGATATAACATTTTATATTGGTTCTCTTTATAGGACAAAGCCAATGTGGCTTTGATATTTTTATTCCAAATTCCTCTCCACTTAGTCGTATCAATTTCATACCCAAAGTTTTTAGCCCAGGCAGTCAGAGGTTCCCTCATCACGTCTTCTTCCTCCAGAGTAGCATCAGCGTATAACACTTTGTTATAGTTATTTGGTCTTCAGTTAATATGAGTTTAGTTCTTTTCTCTCTCTTTGTATCCCTTCCTTTCCTCCTTCAAAAGCCAGGAGACCCACCTGAAACAACAACTCCTTGGATGAAACCGACCATTTTACACACACACACACACACACACACACACTCCTCCAACCAGCTCTAAGCCTCACTTCATTGTTTGCTTTTAGTGGAGGGCCAATCATCAAAGTCCTTTCCAAGCGCCCGGCAGCATTGCTCGCCTCCCAGGAAAGTCCGGCTGACTAACTAGATTAACTGTGCAGGCAGCAGTCTTCCTCTAGCCTCTTCCGTGCAAGCTTCTCTCCCTGGAGCAGCCACAGGAGGGGGATTTATGGGGAGTTGGAAGGGTGGGCAGCTTCTTTGCACTGCAAAGTTGGAATGGGAGGAAAGAGAGAGAGAGAGAGAGAGAAAGAATATGAGAGAGAGAGAGAGAGGAATCAGAAGCTGTTATGGCCAGGGGGAGCCATAAAGGGAGCAGGAGCTCTGCTGTGAATGGAGGGGGGAAAGTTTGGCTTCTCTCTGCCATTCAAGCATTCGAGGGCTGCAGCAGAGAGAATCCCCACTTTTCTCTCTCCCTCCGTTCACAGCAGAGCTCCTGCAGCCTCTCCCCCCACACGCTGCCCACTTATGGGCCCAGCCTCCTCTGCCTGGCAGTATTCGGGTGGGGGTGGGGGTCCTCTGTCTGGGGGCGGGGAATTTGGTTGCAGAAAGGCCAATGGGGGGGGCAGCCTTGGAGGGCCTCTTCCTCCTTCCCCTTTTCCTCTCAGCCCTGCAAAACCAGAAATCTCCCCCCCCCCTCCAAGCAGCCATTGAGACTCTGCAGGGGAGAGAAGGGGGAAGCAGGAGAAGATAAGGGGACAAGAGAAGAAGATCGGAGGGATCCCAATTCTGCAGCCAGGGGAGTTTCTGCAGAGGGTCCGTTTGGAGAAGGGCGGGGTATAAATTGAATAAATATAAATATAGGGGAGGGGGAGGGAGGGGGCAGCTCCCAAAGGCCTTGGAGCCAGAATCCGGCAGCTGCATGAAGGGAGAGAGAGAAACCCAGGAAGGATCCTCACTGACTTCTCAGGCTGAGAAAAGAGCTGGAGGGACATTTCTTCTTTCAGGGTTTCCAAAATGTCTTAATCTCGCATTACAGTGGAGTATAACTAAAACATCTGGAGCAGGGGGGGGGGTTAAAATATTTTACTACCACTTCAGTGGGTGTGGCTAGAATGGGGGGGGACTTCTAGCTGGGTCGCCGGCTGTGGCTCGGTCTTGAGCGAGCTCTGGGCCTGGTCTGGGGAGGTGGGGAGTGGCTCCATTAGGAGTGATCTGGAGGAGTTTTCCATCAGGATTACAAGGGAGAAGATCAGCCTGAGAGATTTCTTCTTGATCAACCCAGGCTTTCTGGGAATCACTGTTGTTTTCAAAGAGTTTATGTATCATGTTTTTTTTTCCTGTTTCTTTTATTTGTCATCTGCTCTCGAATGTTCCCTATAATTGACCAACTGTGTTCTCTATATTTTGATAATTTTTTTTCAAACTTTCTTATTCACCTATGAAGATAATGGCAATATTTGTATCCTATTTAATCATATTTGGAGATGAGACAATTGTAGAAGAAAGATTCAATGTGGGATAAGAAACAAAGTTTTCTGTTGTTCAAATTCCTGGATGTTCCCATTCTAGTTTCATCCCTTTCTGGAGAAGAATTAATTTTGGAATATTTCTGACAGAAAACTGTACTTGGACCAAAATGGAGAGATAAAAGCAGATATAGGCATTAACGGCTTCTTGGTTCTCCCCAAGGAGGATCCCAGGAAAGGAAATCTGGCGTTTTTTCTAAGACAGAGACTTTCTATCAGACAAAAGGCTCTTTCACAGCTAAAGTTGCTCAATAAGGTGGGAGAAATTTTGGTGTCTTTTCTCTGTTTGCCAAAGCCTGAGGTCCCATTTCAAGGGGGCAAAGCCTATAGTCTCCAGGGTGGTTGGCCTTCCATGCCACCTAATGGAAGTTCTTCAAGGGACGGGACCTAAGTGGAGGGGCTTTGCCATGTTTTATGGAAACCTTTCAAGATCTTACTGGTCAGAGGTTTCTTTCTCCATCAGAGTTTTATTCTACACTTAAAAAATCTAATGGAATAAAAGTTTCCTAAAATTTTTACAATAAACCTTATTCTCAGTTTTAATGTGAATGTATTATACTTAAATCTTTTTTTCCAATTCAATCCCTGTAAACTATTAAGTAGAAAAGTAACTTATTGTAATGTTTAATTCCAAAATCAAAAGGGAGGAAGTAAATGAAGAATCTGCCAGTTGTTCTACCTCCTGCATCTGTTTAGAAGGAGTCAGAGGTTTCCTATCTACCTCAGTGAAGACCAGAGGCTCCTTGTCTCCATCCATTTCTCCCTCCGTTTTCCATGGACGGAGAGTCCTAACATCTTTTCTTTGGCCTTCCTTGTTTTTCTGCTCAGTCCCTGCCTCAGTCCAGATGTGCGGAAAGTTGTCATCCTGGATTTGTCAAGAGGGCTCGAGAAGGAGAGCCAGTTTGCTGCTATGACTGCATTCCTTGTCCAGAGGGGACCTTCTCCACTCAGGAAGGTGGGTCACTCTGGAGGAAAGGAAGTGGAACTGATTCATTATATACATGAAATAATAAAGGTTCCTATGATGGTTCTGAACGTCACACAGGAAATTATTATTCGGGTACCAATTCTTCTCTCACTTTCTAGACAATTAAACAAAACTTGATTTTTAAGAAAATCCTTATACTTCTTATTGTCTCTCACTAGAGCTACTAATAAATGTGACCTGGACAACATCTCCTGGTATCGCTTATTGTCCAAATAAGATATTGCTTGAAAGGTAAAAGGAGAGAATAATAAGGGAATATGTTTTTTTCTCAGATGTGGAAAAATGCACCAAGTGTCCAGATGACAAATATCCAAATGAGGACAGAGTCCAATGTATCCCCAAAGTTATAACCTTCCTGTCTTATGAAGAACAACTGGGCATCATCCTGGTCTCTTCTGCCCTTCTCTTGTTCTTAATCACAGGCCTTGTTTTAATCATCTTCATTAAATGCCGAGAAACTCCCCTTGTCAAAGCCAACAACCGGGACCTCTCCTACATCCTCCTGCTCTCCCTCCTGCTTTGCTTCTTGTCTTCTTCTCTCTTCATTGGTCAACCAAGGAAAGCCACCTGCCTTCTCCGACAAACGGTCTTCAGCCTCATCTTCTCAGTTGCAGTTTCTTCTCTCTTGGCCAAAACCATCACGGTGGTGCTGGCTTTCCTGGCCACAAAACCAGGAAACCGAATGAAGAGATGGTTGGGGAAGGGCTTGGCCAACTCCATCATCCTCCCTTGTTCTGCTGTCCAAATTATCATCTGCTCCATCTGGCTGGGAGTTTCTCCCCCCTTCCCTGACTCTGACCTCCACTCCCAGCCTGGAGAGATCATCCTGCAATGCAACGAAGGGGCCGTTGTCATGTTCTACGTCACCCTCAGCTACATGGGCTTCCTGGCTGCCATCTGCTTCACGGTGGCTTTCCTGGCCAGGAATCTGCCTGGGGCCTTCAACGAAGCCAAGCTGATCACCTTCAGCATGCTGGTCTTCTGCAGCGTCTGGGTGACTTTTGTGCCCACCTACCTGAGCACCAAAGGGAAATACATGGTGGCTGTTCAGGTCTTCTCCATCCTGGCCTCCAGTGCTGGTCTGCTGGGCTGCATCTTCATCCCCAAGGGCTACATTATCCTTCTGAGGCCAGACCTGAACACAAAGGAGCATCTCACAGCCAGAACAAATGTAAAAACATGAGATATAACAAAACCATTGTGATAATGGAAGAATTGTTAACGTTTCTTTTATATGAAAGGTGATATTCTTTCCATTTTGATAGTATGCAAGTGTCAAAGAAAATATGTATATGTTTCAAAATAGGAAATTATTGAATTGTTCTTGCTCCTTTCCCTTTCAACTTAATAAACCTTGCTAAAAGTCATTCAGAGGAATTTGGTGTTCAAAAGCAGCAACTGAATTTGACACCTTTAAAGAATAATTCAGGCACTGGTTCCTACAGCTAAAAGTCTGTGTATGAGAGGTGGGGGGAGTCAGCAGGAAGCTTTGGGCACCAAGAACCAGCCTGGCTGCCTGATCCTCTCCCTGAGAATGTCGGAATGATGGGAAATGCCATATTTGACTGGCTCTCAGCTGGGGAGGGAAATAAGAAAAAAAGGGGGGGGGGAAAGAGGGGGGGGAAATAAGAAAAAAGTTAAGGAAACAATTGGTCCACTGCTGGAAGAAAATGGCAAGAAGATGATAAGCAACAGGGAGAAAGCAGAACTATTTAACTCTTTTTTTGCATCTGTCTTTATACAAAGAGATAAAACAGTCCAACCAATCAAAAACAGCACCACAAAAATCAGATTAGGAACACAAGTTGAAATAGGGAAGAAAATGGTAAGTGAGCACCTGTCTGCCCTGGACGAGTTCAAATCACCAGGACCGGATGGATTACACCCCAGGGTTCTGAAGGAACTGGCAGACAAGATCTCAGAACCACTGAACTATATCTTTCCGAGATCCTGGAGCACCGGGGAATTGCCAGAAGACTGGAAAAGAGCTGATGTGGTTCCCATCTTCAAAAAAGGGGAAAAAACAGATCCAGGAAACTATAGACCCATCAGCTTGACCTCAATACCAGGAAAGATTCTGGAAAAGATAATTAAGCAACAAATAAGCGAACACCTAGAAGCAAACAAAGCAATAGCCAAAAGCCAACATGGGTTTGTCAAAAACAGATCATGCCAGACTAATCTAATTGCATTCTTTGACAAAGTGACAAAATCAGTGGACCAGAGGAATGCTGTCGATATAATTTACTTGGACTTCAGTAAGGCATTTGATAAAGTAGACCATAACCTACTATTAGATAAAGTAGAAAATTGTGGGTTAGACAGCACCACCACCAAATGGACTCGCAACTGACTGACCAACTGCACTCAACGTGTAGTCCTCAATGGAACTGCATCTACATGGAAGGAAGTATGCAGTGGAGTCCCCCAAGGCTCTGTTTTAGGTCCAGTACTCTTTAACATCTTCATCAATGATTTGGATGAGGGGATAAATGGGGAACTCATCAAATTTGCAGACGACAGTAAGCTGGCAGGAATAGCCAACACTCCAGAAGATAGGCTTAAGATACAGAAGGATCTAGACAAACTTGAACATTGGGCACTATCTAATAAAATGAAATTCAATTGTGAAAATTCAAATTCAAATTTCAATTCAAATTTAATTTATATAACCGCATCCTCCCCCCAAGGGGACTCGGAGCGGTGCACAGGGAAAATTAAAATATTATAAAAATATATACATAAAACAGATACAATAGATAAAAACAAATTAAACCGAAATAGTCCCTGCGCTAAAATCTCCTCAATTTAAATTCTACTAAAAAAACCCTAAAACCCTATCAAAGACGGGAGACTAACCTAGGCCGGCCAAGCAGAAAAAGTGTGTTTTCAATTTTTTGACGGAAGGAGCGGAGGTCCGTGATTGTTCACATTTCAGGGGGAAGGTCGTTCCAGAGGGCCGGGCCCGCCACAGAGAAGGCCCCCTGGGCGTCGTCCGCTGGCATAGCCTAGTGAAGGCACCCGGAAAAGCCCCTCTCTGTGGGAGCGAATCAGCCGCAGGGATGTATAGGGCAGGATCCGATCCCGCAGATAGCTAGGTCCCGTGCCATGGAGCGCTTTAAAGATGACAACTAACACCTTGAAGCGCACCCGAAAGACGACAGGCAGCCAGTGCAGCTCGCGCAAGAGAGGTGTTACATGGGTGAACCTAGAGGTCCCCATTATTGCTCACGCGGCTGCATTCTGGACCAGCTGAAGTCTTCGGGTGCACCTCAAGGGGAGCCCCATGCAGAGAGAGTTACAATAGTCCAGTCGGGATGTCACGAGGGCATGAGTGACTGTGCAAAGGGCATCCCGATCCAATAGGGGGCGCAACTGGCGTACCAGGCATACCTGGTAAAACGCCCTCCTGGCCACGGCTGTCACTTGATCTTCCATGGACAGCCGGGTATCCAGGAGGACACCCAAGTTGCGCGCCCCATCCACAGGGGCGAGATGTTCGCCCCCTATGGCCAGTGATGGAGTCAACTGGTTGAATCGGGCGGCTGGAAACCACAGCCACTCGGTCTTGGCCGGGTTGAGCCTGAGTCTGTTAGCCATTTGTCTGAAATGGTATAAGGTTCCTGCCCACGCAGGGGGTTGGACTAGAAGACCTACAAGGTCCCTTCCAACTCTGCTATTGTATTGTATTGTATTGTATTCACTGAAGAAGACAGAGATCACATGCCTAAAACAGAGCCTATGTTCGTAGGGAGGGAAACTGAGGAATTAACCTAGATAGAAATAACCAGGGAGGAGGTCCTTGCATGTCTTGTTAAACTAAACACTAACAAATCACCAGGACCAGATGGCATCCATCCACGCGTTCTCAAGGAACTTAAAGATGAAATTGCTGATGTCCTTGCCAAAATATATAATCTTTCTCTCAAATCAGGCCTTGTGCCAGATGACTGGAAGGTAGCAAATATAACACTTATCTTCAAAAAAGGATCCCAAGATGATCCAGGAAATTACCGACCGGTCAGCTTGACAAGTGTCCCAGGTTGCAAGGACAAATCATGCCTCACTAATCTGCTGGAATTTTTTTGAGAGTGTCAACAAGCACGTGGACGACTTCCGGTTCCGGAACATGCTGCGGGGGGTTCTCCCTTCGCCTAAGGAAGACGGCGCCATTCACATTTATGTAGAGGGCTGAACGTCGATATCGGAAGGCTTCCCGAGGCTTCAGCTGCAAGGGGAGAGTGAGTGAAAAAAAACTTTTTTTTTCTACTGTCAGCCGGGCTGAAAGGACTGGGAGGGGGGGGTTTGTTTTTAAACCCCCCCCCTCGGATCTAAGCGGCACTTGGAAATGGTTCCTCACGGCGAGGAGCGGAAATTTTCAATCCTGACTGTTTGCGTTAAGGGAAAGTGGATTGCGGCTTGCTTGCAACAATGTTTCTAGGTCTGGCTGATACAATCTCTCTCACTACTTTCTCCTGCGGGCTCTGAGCTGGGCGGTGGAAAATGGCCTCTCTTTGTTCCTGATTGACTATTTTGTTTATGGAAAATTTCCAGTGTCTCTTTGCAATTTGGACTATCTCTGGGTTTTTAATGAAGAAATTTTTTCTTTTGGATTTGTGATTTCTTTTCTGGAGTACCTTCGCTATTACATCTATTGAGTTGGAAAACTGTCTCTCTCTTGGTTCCTGTATTTTACAACGTTACAACCTTGATCAGAACTTTTGGCTCCCGGTTAGTCTCACCAACCCCACCCTGAAAACGCCATTTTGGTGGCAGTGATTTTAACAGTTAATCATGGCTCAAGAAACAGCACTGACAAGTTTAGAACAACAGATGGCTTCTCTTGAAACTGTTATACAAACTTTGGTACAAGAGATTCAAGCCCAGAGGGCAGAAAACATCAATTTCAAGAAGGAGCTATTGGACACGCGGAAGCAAGTGCTGGAAAACACACAGAAGACTGAAGAATTGGAAGGGGGGTTGGCGGGGGTTAAGGGAGAGATTAAAAATGTCACTAAAGAGGTTGGGGAAACAAATGGGCATGTGTCTAGGATTGATATGGAAAGAATGACATATTTTTTGAGATTTCAGAACGTTCTTGAGGAATCTGGTGAATGCCTCCCTGATCTTATGAGCACAATTTTAGCAGACTATTTACAAAAATCTAAGGATGAGATCAGGGGGGACATTGACCTAGCCTACAGAATTAACTCAGCATATGCCAGGATAAATGAAGTGCCTAGAGAGATACATGTGAAATTTGTTAGAAGGTCAACCAGAGAGGAAATCCTGAAAGTGCAGAGAGGTAGTCCATTAATCTACCAACAAAAAGAGGTTGCTATCTTGAAGCAGATCCCTAGAAAGATTTGAGAAGCAAGGAGGAAATTTTCCTTCTTGTCTAAAATTTTATTTGATCATGGGATTTGGTTCAAGTGGGTGACACCCGAAGGGATGCTGGTGTTCTGGGAAGGAAGAAGAGCGAGGATTAAAACAGTTGCTGAGGCGGAAGCCTTTCTTAAAAAACATTCCTCTATCCTGGGGGAAGATCCAGGGAGGACGGAGGGGGCCATGGCCCCGCCTACTGGGGGCCTGGAAGGAGAAAAAGAAGATTCAATTGCCAAGAGACTTAGATCAAAAAAATAACTTTGCCTTGACTTTTCTTTTTGAACAATTTTGCATAATATTTGTATTTGGATTTTTTGTAAAGGACTGACAGTATTGAATTGAGAATTTAGATATATGTACACACTTTCACTTTGTAGTTTGATGAAAAATGTTTTTCTTTTTATTGTTATTAATGTATTTTGAGGTCCCGGAAGAGCCGACGACCTCGACGTGAATGCTTTCAAAATTTCTTTGTATCCCTTACCCTATCCTATAGAAAATATGTAAAACCAATAAAACTTTTTCAATATAAAAAAAAAAACAAGCACGTGGACAAGGGAGATCCAGTTGACATTGTTTATCTGGACTTTCAGAAGGCCTTTGACACTATTATATTTGGCCCGGTTCTGAGCAACCCAAACACTTCAATGATCATCTTGTGCGTAGGACCTTGAGTTATACTTGGGAGAAGTTGAGGAGGAAGTTATATTTGAAGGTGCCGTGCTGGATCTCTACTCAGGAAGCCCTTGTCTACCCAATACGATATAGAGGGGAGAAGATCTTGACATATGAGGAGATCTTAGATGCACAGGGGAATTTGAAGACCAGGGAAATATTAGCCTCACAAGGATACCATATCGACTGGTGGCCATACTCCCAGATATTCTCAAGATACAAAAAAGATCAGAAGGCTGAAGGGATATATCCCTATAAACAAACTGGGCATGGTTCTTTTTGGGAAAGAAAAAGGGATGCTCTCCAAGTGTTATGCACATCTATTGTTATTAGACGTAGGGGAGGAAGTGGTCAAAGACTGCATGATTACTTGGGGACGGAATATAGGACGCACACTGGACTTTCAAAGTTGGGAAGAACTCTGGTTCAAAAATATGAAATTGACAATGGCAGCCTCGTATAAGGAAAATACATATAAAATGATATATAGGTGGCATTTACTCCTGGCAAGACTTGCCAGAATGTTCCCTGGGACCATGCCTAATTGCAGGAAATGTGGTCACAGAGAGGGGACCTATTTCCATCAGTGGTGGACCTGCCCAATGGCGATTAAATACTGGAAAAAGATCAGGCAGTGGTTAATAGAAATCACCCAACATCGATTAGATTTGAAACAGGAAACCTTCCTGTTAGGACTTAAACCCCCAGATATCAACATGGAGATATGGTTTTTGGTGTTGCACATAATTATTGCGGCAAGATTGGGATTTGCCCAGGAATGGAAGAGTGATCAAATATTGACAGATAGGGCAGTAATAAATAAAATTAATGAGTGTGCAGAATCGGACAGATTAACAAAATTAATTAAAGGAAAAAAGGACTCAGAATTCTGTAACTCGTGGAAGAGGTGGTATAACTGGATACGGGAACGACCGAATAATAACAACTGAAGCAATAATATATGTTTGAATCGGATATTGGTAAATAATATCAATCAGAAATTAAAGGACAAATAAGAATTGATGAAGTAGGTAGGTTAACTAGATGGGCTGTATATAGTGTAAATGTTGGTGTTAAATATTAGGCCTACTATTAGGACTGTAATGTTAAGTTTGGTTATTTAAATGTTATCGCTTTCTCACGCTGTGACAGCAATATGTTTAAAATTATGTTTGTATGATTTTCTTTTTATAAGAATAAAAAAAAATTATTTATTAAAAAAAAAAGAAGGCCTTTGACAAGGTCCCGCACCAAAGGCTCTTAAATAAACTTGCTAAACTTGGAATAAAGGAACAGACCTTGTCCTGTATTAGCAACTGCTAAGGGACAGGAAACAGAGAGTAGCATTAAATGGACACTTCTCCAGGTGGAGGGAGGTAAAGAGTGGGGTCCCCCAAGGTTCAGTACTGGGACCCCTGCTCTTCAACCTTTTCATAAATGATCTAGAAGTAGGAGTAAACAGCAAGGTAGCCAAATTCGCCGACGACACTAAATTATACAGGGTAGTAAAAACGGAGAGAGAGTGTAAGGAGCTCCAGAGGGATCTCTTGACACTGGGGAAAACCAGTGGCAAATGAGCTTCAACATTAGTAAGTGCAGAGTGATGCATGTTGGGGCAAAGAACCCCAACTATATCTATAAACTGATGGGGTCTGAACACCTTGTAACTAACCAGGAAAGGGACCTTGGTGTCCTGGTGGACAGCTCAATGAAGGTGTCAACCCAGTGTGCCGCAGCAGTGAAAAAAGCAAACTCTAGGGATCATTAGGAAGGGTATAGAAAATAAGTCAGCAAGTGTCATTTTGCCTCTTTATAAATCTATGGTGAGGCCCCATCTGGAGTATTGTGTACAGTGCTGGTCACCATACCTTCAGAAGGATATTATGGAAATGGAAATGGAAAAAGTGCAGAGGAGGACAACCAGAATGATTAGGGGGCTGGAACACCTTCCTTACCATCTAAGGCTGCAACGGCTGGGCCTCTTCACTCTAGAACGACGGCGCCTGAGAGGTGACCTGATTGAAGTCTATAAAATCATGCACGGTGTGGACAAAGTAGAAAAGGAAAAACTGTTTTCCCTACCGCACAACACTAGAACTAGGGGGCACTCCATGAAACTTTTGATAGCTAGACCTCAAACAAATAAGAGGAAGTACTTTTTCACCCAGAGGACCACTGGTCTATGGAACTCCCTGCCAGAAGAAGTGATGACAGCTGTCAGCCTCGACACCTTTAAGAAAGGATTTAGACGAGTTCATGGAGAACAAGGGTATCCATGGCAATCATGATGGATGTCTAAGGACACCCTCCGGGATGGAGAGATAGGCAGGATATCTCTCAATGCCATTTGCAGGGAATCATACGCAGGTGAAGACATCTGCTTGGGAAGACCCTGAAGCAAATGGGGAGCCACTGTGGGAGACAGAATGCTGGACTGGATGGGCTGTGGCCTGTTCCAGCAAGGCTATTATTATGTTCTTATGTTCTTGAGTTTCTAGTGCTTTGTGAGTATGGAGTCTGGGTCAATCTGGTCTTACATATACATCCTGGCAACCATTGGTGGCAGAGGTGGGATTCCTCCAGGAGACCCCTAAGTGCCCCCAGTGCGAAGGAAAAGAGCCTTGGCTGTTGGAGGGAGAGAATTCGGTCCAGGGAGATCTCATCCCCTCCAGGCAACGGCCTCCCAAAGACCCGAAGCTCCTTCTGGGCCACCCGAGACGGGAGAGGCTGAAGGTGGGGTGCTCTTCCAGGCCAGGAGACCTTCTCATTGGGAGAATCCTCAGTTTCACACAGGAAGATCCCATAAAACAAGGACTTCCAAGCAGGCTCCTCCTGGTCAGTTTCCTCCCTCAGCCATTCCCTGTGCTGGAGTTTCCTTCCCTCTGTTTGGATTCCTCTTAACACTTTCCTCCTTTTCTCTTTATCCCACTTTCTCCTATAGGAAAGGACCTGTCTCTAATTTCCTGCAGGGTCTGGATTTCCAAAGCTTCTCCCTTTTTCTCTTATTTTGTGGAAGTCCCTGAAATCCAAAAATGGGACGGAATAAAAACTGTAACAACTCCAGATTATTTCCCTCTCTCCATCCAAACTTCAGTTCATCCCTTGAATGCTAACTTTAGTTTAAAGTAGTGATTTTAACTGGTTATAGTGGCTCCTGCCCAGCCCAGTTCCACATATTTTATAACTGCTGATTGATATGTAATTCCTGATCCTTATAGAAACATATTGGTAAATGTTTCTCACATAAAAAAAAAATCCTCTTCCTTTTATGACAGTTCTATTTTAATGACTGAATTATTTTGAATCCCCTTTAGTGGCCAGATAAAATTCAGTCCTTCTGCAAATAATGGTGTGTTTGTGACTCTCAACTCTGGAGGAGAACTGTCTCCATCCCACCTTCTCAACACTCATCCAAATGTCCAGGTGAGGGTAACTATGATTTGCCTCTGGTTATGGATCAGGGCTCGATTGAGACTCTGTCAGCTGGTGGAGACAAAGAGGATTTAATTGGGGGGAAGAGGATTTTCTTGTTTCAATTCATGATGATCTAATAACAACATGAGCATTTTTTGTAAAGGAGTTTCTGTATGGGTGACTTTAATATACTGTATGGTGCATTTTTGCCACTCAATTGGTCAGTAAGACTCTCCAGCTCCTGCACAATCTCACCCTTGGCCACAACCTCCCTGGCAGCTGAGAGGAAACCCTTGGCCCTTCAGAGGCCTTGCTGGACATGCTCTCTCCTGGAGAAGCCCATGTTCCCAATGAGGGTGGTGGGAGGAAGGACCACTTCCTTTGGCTCTTCTTCATGCAGCTGACAGGGACTTCTCCATCCAGATGTCCACATTAGGAGGCACCTACAAAGTCCCTCAGGTTCCTGTGTGTGTTTCTTTATTCGGCAGGCTGAGTGGGATGTGGATGGACGAGTGATGGATCCAACCACATCTTCTCCATGGAATTCAAGAGCTGCTTTTCACTGTTGTAGACGTCCTGACTGGGGAGGGGGATCCAGAGGGGGGGGGAAAGGTCAAAACAGACCTGTATTACCATGACAACAATCCCATTGCTTTGGGGTCTTCTGCTGCTCACTTGTGAAATGGTCAGACAAGAGAGCATCCATGAATCACTGTTGGACACTTTGGTCATTCAAGACTTTCCAGGATTAATGAAAGATCCTGAAGAAATCAGATCCAAAGAGCAATTCAATTCAATTCAATCTTTATTATGGTAACATGTCAAAAGCATTAAAGATAATAAGAACAAAAAAAATGACAATAATAACAGTAAGAACAGTAAGAATAACAATAACAATAATGAGGGCAAGAATAGTCCCTTTTCTTTATCCGAAATAGAAAAGACTGAACTGGTGAGGCCATCCAGGGAGAGACCCCCAAAGTTCCTTGGAGACCCTGGAAAGTGACCTTGTTCGTCTTTGGGGTCCATGTGTGGTTTGGCCTCTGCGTTGAAGGTGTTGCAACTGTCACCAGAACCACAAGCTGAAGATGAGGAGGAGGCCTCCATCACTGTGGAACCTCCATACTGGAATCCATCAATCCCAACATCATCATAGTTGATGGGAGACGATGTCAGACATTCAGCCCTGGTCAACAATGTGATGGCTGGAATGTCACCCATGGCTGAGATTTGTCCTATGGAAAAAGAAACACAGAGTGAATATTTTAATAATAATGAAACCGTAAGCAAGAAACAAAAGCTTCATCACTTGAGACTTTCAAGAAGAGACTGGACTGCCATTTGTCAGAAATGGTGTAGGGTCTCCTGCTTGAGCGGAGAGTTGGACTAGATGACTTATGAAGTCCCTTCCAACTGTTAATCTGTTAAAACATCTGTCAGAAAAATTAATAAAACTGAGCAACCAAATTAAAGGCTCCTAGACTTCTTTGAACGGACGCTAACTGAACTGTTGTAAGTCGAGGACCATCTTTACTGTTTCCGTCTATTGTCTGTTTGATGCCTTCATTGGAGGTCATAAAGAGGAAGAGTTGGAAAAAAGGAGACGCAAGGCAAGGCTTCCCCAGGAGACTCTCCTCTTTTCTTCAGTTTCCTTTTTTCAATCCTTCCATCCACACCTCAAATTCCATCCTCTGCATCTGCACCAAGAGTTCACGGAGCGTCTGTGCATGTGCAGAGTGCAAAGCCTGCAGTTTCAGAGGGCCACTTTGCAAAGGTACCATTTTCTTAGGGCTACTTTCTAAAATATTAACTTGTTTCCTATGGAACTGCTTGGTGGAAACAGCATATAGATAGGCCTCGACTTACGACCACCGTTGAGACCAGCATTTCTGTTCTTAAGTGAGTTGTGCCCAATTTTACAACCTTTTTGGCCATGGTTGTTAAGCGAATCACTGCATGCAGTCATTACATGAATCAGACCTCCCCCATTGACTTTGCTTGCTGGAAGCCAGCTGGGAAGGTCGCAAGTGGCGCTCGGGGGACCCCTGGACTCCCCAACTCTTGTAGGTAAACAGAGATTGCCCTGAGCCCAAATTTGCAACTGGTGGGAGTGGGGATTGTTGTAAGTGCGAGGACCAGTTCTATGCTACTTTTTTCAGTGCGGTTGCAACTTTGAACGGTCACTAAATGAATGGCTGTAAGTCAGGGACGGCCTTTATTCCTAGGAGGGGAAAGGTGAGCTTACAGGTTCTTCCTGGCGTCAGACGAGAGGCTCCCTGAAGGGCTGATGGGAAGAAAAGGGGAAAGGAGCTCAAAGCCTCTTTAAGGGAAAAGGCGAATGGTCCCATTGACGGCAACGGAGACGAGGGGCTCAGAAAGGGGGGAGGCCAGGTGGGAGGGGAGCCGCTTCCCCCTCGGAGCCCTGCTTAAAGCGGGAGAGGAAGACTCTGGATCCAGAAGCTTTTGTCCACGGATCCTGTTTTGAGAAAAACGTTGCTATGCAAAGGAGAGTGAAAAACCTCCACTCGGAACACAACACACCAAAAAGGAAATTCCACTAAGTTGAATTGAAGCCGAAATTCAGCTTTTAAGTACATGAACAGTTGCCTTATAACTCTTGATTTATCAGATTTTTTCCCCCTAAATCCAAGAGAGATTTTGTTCATAAATAGCGATTCAACACATTGACTCATGGTTGTGTGCCGATAACTCCTGAGCATGAACAAAGTGCAGAGCATGCTCCATTTCCTTGTTGGGACCAGGTGAGGATTGGGAATTATGGAAAACCTCAGATGGCCCCAGAGGCTGTTATTTTTGTTAGATGAGACAAAGGATTCCGACTCAGGCATGGTCAAAACAACAGGAACGTTTATTCACACTATTTACAACACACTCAAGATTCAACTGGCAAGGTTTCTTCTCTGGCAACCTCTTATATAGAGTTACCAGGCAGGAAAACTCCTAGCAAGCAATTGCAACATTGTAACTCCTTTCCAGACAGATTCCAGTCAGCTCGTCTCAGTCAATTAACGCAGCTGCCTGATCTGTTCTGGAATGCGGTGACTCACAGGTTACCAGACTTGCTGTCTGGGTCGTAGACCTGAGGACTCAACACTCCTTCCCCCATAGTCAGTGCGCATGTGTCCAGGCTCTCTGTCCATCACAGTACATGCGCACACGTATTCGTTCAGATAGGCGGGGCGGTGTTGGGTCCGCCCCGAACGCCTTAGTTCCTGCGGAGAGTTCGACGCGGGCAGCAGGTCCCGTGGAAGCTCCTCTCTGCCTACGTCACCACGGCCTGCCCCCGGAGGTGGAGTCGCCGTAGCTGGAATTGGCGATAATAGTAAGTCCGGGCGAGGGGGCGTGGCGACCGGACTTGAGGTAGTTGACGGTTGCTGGCAGGCAGCGCTCTGGTAGGGTGGGCCTCCGATGGGCGAGGCCCACAGCTCAGTATCAGGTTGAGTGGAATGGTCCTGATGGCCTCCCCAGGCGGTGCCTGACGAGGAGAGGCCTGGACAGGCAAGGGTCTCAGGATTTCCAAACTGCGGCTCGGCTTGAACAGGGAACAACGGCCCAACGGGGGCCAACGGGCAGGAACGGCCTGGTGTGGTGAAGGCTGTCTCGGGCTGGCGGCGCCTCAGTTGATCCAGGTGGCGCCGCCACTCAGATCCATCATGAAGGCCGACCCTGTAAGAACAGGGGCCGGTTAAGTCCAAAATGGTGGCGGCAATCCATCGCGGCTCCCCTGAGAAGTTCCTTGCCCAAACTAGGTCCCCAATTTTAAATAAGCGAGGGGCGGAAATCTGCAGGTTGCTCCTCTGCAACCCGTCGTAATCGGGGTGCAGTCTGTCCAGGGTGGTCCGCAAGCGTCGGCCCATCAAGAGCTCTGCGGGGCTTTTCCCTGTGGCCGGACAAGGTGTGACATGCTGTCCCAAGAGGTACGCAACCACCCTTGCCTGCCAGTCCCCTTTATCCAAACGGGCCAAGGCTTCCTTGGCCGAGCGGACTGCTCGTTCCGCGCACCCATTAGACGCCGGGTGATAAGGGGCAACCGGCGCGTGGCGGATCCCTTGGGTGGCCAGAAAATCCAAGAAGGTGGAGGACTGAAATTGGGGCCCGTTATCTGACACGATGACGTCCGGCAACCCGTGGGTCGCGAACAGGCGGCGCAAGGCGCGCACTGTGCTCTCCGCTGTGGTGGAAGCCATGATAATCACCTCCACCCAGCGGGAGAACGCGTCCACCACCACAAGGAAAGTCTGGCCATGGAAGGGACCCGCGAAATCCAAGTGGAGCCTGGACCACGGGCTCCTGGGGATGTCCCACTCCCTCGGCGGGGAGACCGGCGGGGCCGGCCGGGACGATTGGCAGGAGGAGCAGGCGGCCACCCATTCTGCCACTTCAGCGTCCATGCCAGGCCACCAGACATAGCTCCGGGCTAAAGCCTTCATACGGACGATGCCTGGGTGGTTGACATGGAGCAACTGAAGAACCATGTGTCTGAGAGGGGAAGGGACGATGACCCGATCTCCCCAACACAAGCACCCGCAATGGAGCGAGAGCTCCAGCTGGCGTGACTTGTAAGGCCGAAAGTCTTCGGCCACGCTGCCCGAAGGCCAGCCCCTCAGCACCCATCGGCAGACCTGGGCGAGGACGGGGTCTGCGCGGGTGTGAGTGGCGACGGCGAATGAGGACAGGGGCAAGTCCGACTCCGTGACCATCAGGACAGGGAGGGCAGGCACAGGGGTCGGATCCGGCCCCGGGAGAGGGCAGCGGCTCAGGGCATCAGCATGCCCTATCTGCTTGCCAGGACGGTATAGCAGCGTATAGTCATACGCTGCCAGGAATTCCGTCCAGCGGGTCATCCTGGGCGACAGGATGGGGGGGGTCGGACGGTCACCGGCCAACAGCCCAAGGAGTGGCTTGTGGTCCGTGACAACAGAAAAAGTCCACCCATAGAGGTAATTGTGGAACTTCTTAATCCCGGACACTACAGCCAAAGCCTCCTTGTCGATTTGGCTGTAGTTTCTCTCCGTTTGAGACATTGTCCGGGAGTAAAAAGCAATGGGGGCTTCCGAGCCGTCTGGAAAGACGTGGCTAAGGACAGCCCCCAGGCCAAAAGGGGAGGCATCGCATGCAAGCGTCAGAGGAAGCCTGTCATGGTACTGGACTAGTACCGCATCTGATGTGAGCATGGCTTTGACAGCCGCGAACGCATGCGCTTCGCGGCTGCCCCAGCGCCAGGCCGCAGATCGGTCGAGCAACCGATGCAGCGGCTTGGCTAGTGATGCCTTGTGGGGAATAAATGGCGCGTAGAAATTTAAAAGGCCGAGGAATGCCCGCAGCTCCGTTTTGGAGGCAGGAGTGGGGGCTTTTTGGATGGCCTCGACCTTGGAGGGGGTTGGGTGGATTCCTTGGGCATCAATCATGAAGCCCAGGAATTCCACCCTCGGCGCAGCAAACGTACATTTGCTGCGCTTCAACTTTAAACCCGCACCCCTGAAAACTCTGAGGACCTTCCGCAACGTCTTGGCGAGTTCTGATATGCTGGAAGCAGCAATCAGGACGTCGTCAAAGTACGGTACAATGCCAGGGAGCCCATGGAGCAGTCACTCCATGAGGCTCTGGAAGATCCCCGGGGCCACGGACACGCCAAATTGTAGGCAGCGACAGCGGAAAGCCCCACGGTGGGTGACGATGGTCTGCGCCTCCGCAGCCTCGTCGTCCACCGGGAGCTGTTGGTAGGCCTGCGCCATATCCAGTTTCGCGAACACTCGACCCTGTCCCAAAGAGTGGAGCAGGTCTTGCACTACCGGAACCGGGTATGGGTTCGCCTGAAGCCCGAGGTTGATCGTCGACTTATAGTCGGCGCAGATCCTCACGGACCCGTCGGGCTTAATGGGAACCACAATTGGGGTCTCCCATTTTGCCTGATCGACGGGTTCGAGCACGCCCTGCGCCACTAATCGATCTAATTCCGCTTCAACCTTGGGCTTCAGCACGAACGGCAGCCTGCGGGCCTTCAAGCGGACAGGAGCAACCTGGGGATCCAGGTTTAGGGAAACGGGGGTGCCCTTGTACGTTCCTAGGCTGCCATCGAAGACGTCATTGAACTCTCTGATCACTACGTCTACCGGAGAACTGGCTGGCACGCTGTGTACTCCTTGGACTGACAGTCCCAAGGCCGGAAACCAGTCCAATCCGATCAAGGCAGCTAGGGATTTGGCCACAATCAAGATGGGAAGGGATCCATGGAAGGAGCCGTAGTCTACCCTCACTCTATGCAATCCTAGAATGGGGATTTGCGAGCCCTGATAGTCCTTTAGGATTGTTGCCGTGGGGCTGAGATCTCGCTTCCTGAGCTGGGGGCGCAGCTTAATTAATTGTGCCCAGGAAATAAGCGATCTAGAGGACCCGGAGTCTATTTCCATTTTTACACCCACCCGCTCTAAGCAAACCATTGTTGACAGTCTCATACTCTCTGCCTGGTCGTAGTTTAGAGCTGGGGGCATCTCCGACAGCGCGAAGCAGTCAGTCGGCTGTGGCTGGTAGCGCCTCGAACGCTTCTGCGACGCTTGTTGTCCTGGTGGAGCGGCTCTGGAGGCAGCAGCTGAAGTTGTCGTTGGTGCGGCAGCACGACACACGGCTGCTAGGTGTCCTTTCCTGCCACATTTGCGGCACACCGATGCCTTGAAGGGGCACTCAGGTCTCTGGTGGGCACCTCCGCAGCCTATGCAGCTCCCGGACTTCTGCTGGGGCGCGAATGCGTGATTACGCACACGCCCGGTCACCCTCAAGCATTCCTCTTGGTCTTCCTCCTCCATCTCGTCTAGTGGGGCTATCTCGTCCACTAGACACGCTCGCGGGGTGGGGAAGAGAGGAGGGTGCGCGCGGCCCATGTCAGATGTGGAAATCTCTGACAATTCCGCCGCACGGGCTTCTTCCACCGCTTGCTCGAGAGTCAGTACAGTTTTTGAGAGCAAGCGGCGCTTTAGGTGGATGTCTTTTACGCCGCATACAAACTGCTCCAGCAGGGATTCCTCCAGGAAGCCTGCGGGGAACTCGCAGGGAATTGCGGTGGCTCTCAATTTCTGAAGGAATTCGGCTACTGATTGTTGCGGTTGTTGCACACATTGCCTGAATGCGTAGCGGTGTGCTATGCAGGAAGGTACAGGTGCGTAGTGTGCTCTCAGGCGGCCCAGGAGATCGTCCCAGGGCACTTCGTGTACCGCGGCGGGTGCTGCTATGGTTCGGGCGGTAGCGAACAATTCTGGGCCGACGCACTGGAGGAAAAGGCTCAGCTTCCTTGCAGGCGCGAGTTCGCCGTAGTCACTCGCTATCAGGAAGCACTCGAAACGGGCTAAGAAGGAAACCCATTGTTCCTTCATCGGGTCGAACTGCGCAAACGGAGGCATTGTCGCCATGGCCATGATGGGGCTGTGCGTTGTTCTGCGCTCGTTGGTTGAGGCTTCGTTCCCTGTTGTGTCTAAAGACACGGCCTGAATCCCACCTTCGTCGCCAGTGTTAGATCAGACAAAGGATTCCGACTCAGGCATGGTCAAAACAACAGGAACGTTTATTCACACTATTTACAACACACTCAAGATTCAACTGGCAAGGTTTCTTCTCTGGCAACCTCTTATATAGAGTTACCAGGCAGGAAAACTCCTAGCAAGCAATTGCAACATTGTAACTCCTTTCCAGACAGATTCCAGTCAGCTCGTCTCAGACAATTAACGCAGCTGCCTGATCTGTTCTGGAATGCGGTGACTCACAGGTTACCAGACTTGCTGTCTGGGTCGTAGACCTGAGGACTCAACAATTTTTACCTGATTTTCCCACCTTTTTCCATCCTTCAAATTTCCATTGTCTTCCCATAAATTATGAAGAATAGAGAGAAATTAGTTCTCTTAGTTTTTTACTTGAATCAACAAGCATAACTATGTTTTTAATTATTTTTACACTCCATTATACTTATGGCTTTTCTCTTCTACACATATAGTTTTGTGACACAATGGAATATTTCTTGTATTCAGTAACTTGTTTATATCTGGCCTCAGGACTCTAATAAAAATATTTGTACCTGAAAGAAAAAATCAGAATTGCTATCTCAATATTTCTGTTCTGTTCTTCTTTAATATCGTTTTGTCCTCTGAGGAATTCCGCCTTCACCCCATCTGGTTTCTGAACCCTGCAACTCCGATCTTGATTCTCCTTTTTGAGCTGGTCCATCTGCTCATCTGAAATATCAAGGCCAGAGTAAGATTAGCCCCTTTTTATTTGAATCTTCAGTCTTGTTTAGAATTAAAACTAATTTAAAAATACCTGATATTTTGTTTGTTAGCCTTACATCTGATTTAATTAATTTAAAAGTTCCCTTTTGGTATATCAACTAATTCAGTTTATCTTGGATTTAATCTAGTTATCAGGCCATAAGTGACACCCACAAGGAAAACTTTGATGGAGGTAAGAAATGTGACATAGGTTATATAAAATAATCTATACCTGAATTAAACCAGAATTAAACTGTTTTTAGTCGCAAGTCTCTGCTTACTAAACTAGTTTTTGCTATATGAGTTTTTTGGGGAATTAAAATATTTAGGTTATGAAATAGATATATTTCTGAGTTAAGCCAGTTTAACAAAAGTTAAAGTGTTTAAGTTTTAGCCTCTTTAACTTAAACCAATATTTGTCACGAAACTATTATGTCTGTGTGACATAAATCAGCTTTTGTGGAACAGAATCATAAGCATTTGAAAGACTTCAGGGCTATTGAAAGTACATCTTTGCAAGAAGAAAGTGCAGCACACTGTTGGAAGAAATGCCCAACTGGGTTCAGTTCCAAGTGGGGAAAAAGACACTGGAAACATGGAGGCTGCTTGGAAAGATGGTTTACTGATGAACAGGACCTGATGGGACCACATGGAGGAGAGAGAGAGAGAAGGGGGGGGGGGGAATTAATATCTTCTCTTGGGCCTTGCCCTTGAGCTTCCTGTTCCTGTGCAAGAAATGCATTTTATTAGTTGCTCTCAGACTCCCATGGGGCTATGGCTAACTTTGCAGACGGTCTAACAATTAAATAACAACAACAATAATAATATCAAATCTTTAAAATGGAAAAATAAGAACGGACAACCGAATTAATTCAAACAATGACTAACCCTCCCATTATAGACCAAGGAAGAACCTCCGACATCCTCCTTCTGTCATCAGTGGTGGGGGTGTTGGGGAAGATGGGTTGGGGTGTGTAGGGCTCCCCAGTGATGATAACCCTCCACATCTTCCTTTCGTTGTTCTGGAGACACTTGCAGAAACCTTTGAGGAAGAAGAAAAGAATCAAATATAACTGACTGGTACATTAACAATGATAACGAAGCTTATTCTGAATGGGGGCTCCAGATTTTCAAGAAAAGATTGGGGGGCTGGACTAGAAGACCTCCAAGGTCCCTTCCAGCCCTGGGGGATTCTATCCTTCCTCCCGTTAGTTCCACCAGCATTTTGGGGGGCTTTCAGTGCCCCAGGGCTCCCCAGGTGGTGGTGAGGATCCTCCCTTTCACAGGAGCAACTGACTTGCAATGGGGGAGAATAGCAACACGGAGGCCAATGAACAAAGAGACCCCAGAGGACAAAGAAAGGTCTCCTTCCAGGGGTCCCCAAGGACCTTCTGGGCTCTTTCCCTGGATGGCCACAAAGGCTCCTTTGGGTCCATTTCTGAGAGGGAAAAAGGGATGGAAGATGTTTTGCCAAAGGCTGAATGGGAACCTCTAAGGGCCGATGGAGACGTTGGCTTTCAGGGGGGAAATTGGGCCTTGTTCCAGCATTTTTCTTCCCCGAGATAAAGAAGGGGTGAAAGAGGCTTCAGCCTGGGATAAGCAGGGATGGGATGGATAGGAAGTCCTGATATTAAAGCCCCCAAACATCGGGGGTGGGGGGAAAGGACGAGGCCTATGGACCTTCCACCTGGGGTCTTTCTGCCCTGAATCATCATTGCACAGAGTCCCTTTTCTTCCCCTTCTGCGTTTAGGCTCCTTTAATCAGGGTTGGATGATCTCTGGGTGCCCCCAAGCACAGCGGCTCTCCCGGCTTTTCATTTCCAGTAGAAAGTTCAGAAAAGATGAAGAGCCTCCATGCTCTAAAGCCACGTCGTTCTTTCCATTAGCCCCCCCTCCCCTTCCCTCCCCCCCTCCCTTTGGGGGACCCTCCGTGAGACCCGGGTGGAGAGGAGAGGAAATCTCCCCTCAGCTTTTCTTCCCCTCAAAATGGAGGGAAGGAGAATCGCCTCAGAAAAGACAGGCCACAAAATGGAGGGCGCTGCAGGGGTCTTTCCTTGCTTTAGCTGTCCTGCTCATTGCCTGTGGGGCTTCCTGGGACTGAAAGGCCGGACTTTAGACTGCCCCCTACAGGCAGTGTGAGGGACACCTAAAGCATGGAAAGAGGATTGAGGACCATGAGTGCTGAATGGGGGATTCTGGGAGTTGAAGTCCGGACATCTTCAGGTGGCTGAGGTTGAGCCACCTGCCCTAGGAGGCCCTTCACTGGGCAGTCGGACAGATGACCCCATTTCCCCATCATTCTAACCACCTGCCTCTCGTGTCATAAGAACAAGAAGAAGGCTGGGCTTTAGTCATGACCGACTAAATGAAGGGCAGCCCCTGCCCTTCTGTCAGAAGCCCCCCCCCAACACCAGAAGCCCCCCTGAAATCCCCCCAAAGGCCCCCCTGAGAGCCTCTCCTCCCCCGCCAAGGGAGCTGCCGGCCCAGAGAGGGGGGGGAGGGGGCCAGTCCCCCAATTTCGGTGGGGCTGAGCTGGGTCCCCTGCGGCCGATGGAGGCCTATCCCCTCCACCAGAGCTTCTCCCAGGCTGGGATGGGGGGGCTCCAAGGGGGCAGAGAAGGGGCTGCCCTGGGCCAGCCTCCCCAGAGCTTCTTAGGGGGCTCCTGCTGAAGGGAAGCCGGGGGTCACCTGAGGACACCTGGGGTCCCCTTCCTCCCCCCCTCCTCCTCCAGGGCCTCCCAGCACCCAGACCTGATCTGGATCCAGCAAGAGGCAGCTGGGTCTTCTGAGGAGACCCTCTGGGGGCTTCTGGGGCTCCCTCCCTGCCCCCGATGGGCTTCGGGCCTCTTCACCTCCCCCAAAATCAGAGGGATCCTCTGTTGAGGAAGAGCTTCTAGCATCTATTTAGGGGAAGCCTTCCTTTTCTTCTGTGTTGTCCCCAATGGGGGTCTGAGCCTGGGGCCGAAGCCAAGGATGGAGGCCAGACAGGAGGTTTCCTGATTGCTTTTTATGGGAGTCCTCCAAGGAAAAAGGTTCCTGCTCAAAAGGCCCAGAAGAACCCAGAACAAAGGATGAAGAAAGATTTTATCCAGTTTCACTAAAGGAGAAGGCGGGACAAGGTGGAACAATAAGAAAGATCCTCTAATAAACATTTTAGCATTAATTCTACCATTGGTTCTCTTGGTCTCTAGCTGCCCCATTCCTCAGCCTTGGCTAATGGAGGCCCCAGGAGTTCTCTCATAGGCGTTTCATTGGCTGCCCCCCATCTCTATTCCTCACTTTCAGCTGAGCTCTGCAAGTGGCCTAATCCTTGTTGTCTTTTATCAACCTTCCAACTCCCCATCATTGCTATAAGCTCCACACATGCATCTTTCCTGTGGATAAGCATTCTTGGTTCTTGTGAGAGAGACAGACAGACCCCCCCCCCCATTACAGTCTTCCTGATTCTCTTTCAAGTCTGTGTGCCATGACCTTCCTTTAGCAGCCCCTCCATCCAGACCTCAGAGGTCATCTGTCCAACTGCCAAGTGATGGGTCCACTAGAGCAGGTTTCTCATCCTTAGCAACCCGAAGAAGAGCGGACTTCAGCTCCCAGAATTCCCCAGTCAGTAATCAGGGTGCTTCCTCCACTGGGTCTTTCCATGATTTAGCTGCCTCTTTCACTGCCTGTGGGGGGAACTCTACAGTCTGGCCTTTAAATGAAGTCTGGTCTTCGAAGGCAGTGAGCAGGACAGCTAAAGCTGGCAAAGACCCATGTGCTTCTTCAGGCCCCTTCTCACAAGGCCTTTTGAATGTCAATCATATCTGATCTTTTATGGATATGTTTCCCTGTCATCATCTGGGCCTGGAGAGGGAAGCCTGGATCCTCTGGATCTCTAATGCCAGATTACAATCCAAGGGACAAGATTTTAATTTCACCCCCAGAGAAGGGGCGGAATCTGAGGCTCCCTGACCTCTCCAGGCGACCAAAGGTTCCCCCTTCACAAAGAGCCTGTCTGGCTGAAGAGAATTCAAGGCTCAAAGCTCCTTCAGGATTGGCTCATTCACGAATAAGCCCCCCCCCCCCAGGGGAAGGCAGACAGTTGGCGGTTATTGTTCAAATCTTTGCTCCAGGCCAATCAGAGCCTTGGCTTGTGACGTCAGAGGCTCCTCCTGAGCTCATTGGCTGGATGTCCCCATGGCAACCTGCAGCATCCTTGGGGAGTCTGGACCACATAATGGAGGCTCTGCTCAACCTCCCTGGAAAGTGGCTGGATGGGATGGATGGCACTGGGGGCATCGCAGGGTCTCCCTCGCCTGGGCTCCTCAGGAGGGAGAGAGAGACCCTCCCCTTTAAGGCAGAATTAGGGGGGGATTAGAAAACTGGGGGTTCAACCAAACATGACAGACCTGCTGATTCCTGCCATGTTAGCATCCTCCTTACCTGGCATCAAACTCCTCATCCAACAGGTCGAAGGCTCCTGTCTCCAGAAAGGGGCTGGGGCTGGCTGGCTGGCTGGCATTGAAGTGCACTAGAGGAAAAACCTTTTGCACTTCAGGTTTAGGGGAGCAAAAATTGGCTTTAGGCTGTTGCAGTTGGGTGGGCATTCTAACCACAAAGCTAGAGATTGACCTTTTTTTTATGAGAAAAAAGTTTTATTGGTTTTTACAAAAATTTAAAAATAGGAAAAAGGTATAAGGTATTAAAGAGATATTTTGAGGACATCTATGTCAGAGGTGTTGGCCCCCTCCGAGGCTTCATACAGAAAAAAAAAAGATAATACAATACATTTTTCATTTCCCTACAGTTGAAAGAGATACAGATATATCATTTTATATTCATGCAATCAATCATTTGTTTCTGTAAACATCCAGATAAAGGTTACACAATATAGAAAAAAGTCATTTGTGAGATCTGAGTCTTTTAGCAATTGTATCTTCTTCTCCCTGGCCTCCAGTGGGTGGAGCTGTGGCCCCTCCCGTTTCCCCATTTTCATCCTCCAGGATTGGGAAATGTTTTTTTAAGAAAGGCTTCCGCCTCTGCAATTGTTTTAATTCTTACTCTCCCCCCCTCCCAGAGCACCAACATTCCCTCGAGCATCAACCACTTGAACCACACCCCCTTTTTATATAATCTTTTTGATAAGAAGGAATATTTCCTTCTTATTTCTCTAATGTTTTTCGGGATCTGTTTCAAGATGGCAATCTCACTCTGTTGATATATCAAGGGACCGTCTCTCTGTGCTCTCAGGATCCCGTCCTTTGTTGACCTTCTTACAAATTTAATATGTATCTCTCTGTGTACTTCATTTATTCTGGCATATGCTGAGTTAATTCTATAGATCAAATCGATGTCCCCCCAAATATCTTCTTTGCTCTTTTTGGTATAATCTGCTAACATCGTACTCATTAAATCTTTTAAATTCTCAGAGCTTAATTAAGGAACATTTTGAAACCTTAAAAAGTAAGACATCCTTTCAAAATCCATCCTAGACATATGACCAGCTAAATCCACAATTTCTCTTTGGGAATTTTTTATCTCTCCCTTCATCTCAACCGTCCCCCCCTCCAGTCCATCAATTCTTTGTTTGTTTTCCATTAGTGCTTTCTGTGTCTCCAAAAGTTCCAATTTTGAGCTAACATTGTCTTTCCGGATTTCTTTTATTTCTTTCATAATGTTTTGAAGAGTTTCCTCTATTGCTGATAACTGTGTAGCTTCCACCTCTGTTTCTTTGGATAACATTGAAGTAATCTTAGGTTGGTGTGGCTGCTTTTTTGAAGCCATAATGAAAGTGTTAAGTTCTTGTCACTAATATGGCGTCTGTTGGAGAGGTAGTCCGTGAGGCGAGGAGAGAGTAAAAGTCAATATCCAAATTCAAAGTTCAATTTACTTACAATCCAGAGAGAGAACAATTTTTAAGAACAATCAGATAGGGAAAAAAAAGAGATTGACCTTCTTAATGATTTGGGGAAATTAACCTAAACTGTGATTCTGTTGGCCAGAGAGAAGTTATTTCCCAATAACACACTTGGCCTAGGAACTGAAATATTCATTTCACTTTTTATTACTTAGACTTTCACACCACCTTTATTGTTTCCCTTAATAGCTCAAGGCAGTGAACATATCTAAGATTCCTTCATCCTCACCAAAACAACCTTGTGAAGGCTGAGAGAGGGACGGGCTCAAGGTCACCCACCTGGCTTTCGTGGTTGAGATAGTACTCGTAAGTACTTGGGAGGGGGGTATCTGTCTTAATTCCGATGGTCATCACCTTTTCCTGTTATCAGAAATCATAGCAATACAAAGAGGGCCAAATTGATGGAGAGCCCATACTGACTCCTTTGGAGGTTTTTGAGCAATGAGATGCTTTGAGTTGGACGCGGAATCAAATGAGAATTCAGGACAGTTTTCAGAGAGATCAGTATTGAGGGATTATGTTGGTGTTTCTCAAACTAGGCCCCTTTAAGATATGGGGGGGTGGGGGGCTTCAACTCCTAGAATTCTCCAGTCAGCCAGCTCTGCAGATTGTCCACTGGTTCTTCACTCCCACTGCATCTCATGCTAGAGAAAAACTCCAAAACTCTAGGAAAAAGCCAGAATGGAGAAGGGAGGTTAGCAAAATTATCCCTGAACTGGGAGAGGACGTGACTGTGTCTCTCCATTTTTCAAACAGGTCAACCACAAGGAAGAAATGGTCATAGGGTCAATATCCTTGGATGATCTCTTAGTGACCACTGATGGTCCCAACGTCCACGTTGATGGACTGAGAGGCTCCTTGACTTTCAGACCCAGAAATTCCAGAAAGACAATCATTGGATGAAAGAGCAGCACAGCTCTCTCCAGGAGAAACTGGATCAACTTTAGAGCACAACAGAAAACCTGCAGAAGATCATGCCCACAGTTAGATTTAAAGCTGTTTGGTGAAATACACTGGATAACTCCACAAAGAACTGTGTGAGGTCCCTAGCCAAGTGTCCATCTCAACGAAGAGAAGGCTGACTGATAAACACCTCAAAGAGGTGAGGAACTTTATTTCAGATGTTAAGAAGCACCTCCAGAGTCTGCAGCATGAACTGGTTGAGATGGACTACAGTTACCATGTGCAGAAAAGCCACTACAGCCAACTGAGAAAGTCACCCCTCTTCAGAATATGAGGGAAAACAAGAAGAATCTCAAAAGTCTGCAGCAGCCACATCCAACCTCCCAGATCCAGCTCTGGCCAGATTCACCTGGCACACCAGGTAGCAAGTCCTCCCATCTTCTCCCAGGTACACCAGATGGGAAACACAATGTAACATTACTTTATTGGAAGGGTACATAAGAGAATCTTGCATGTCTGAAAGTACAAATCTCCCACCAACTCTTTTGAAAGCCTGAAAAGTGAGGGAGGGTCCTTTCTGAGGTTCTTTCTCTGCCAGTTATGCACCTGGGGGCTCCCCCACCTTATCTGATCATTCCCTATGCAGCATCTTCTCCCTCTCTCCCCCAAGGTCATTTATTGATTTTCATTTAATTGTTTCTATCCTCCCTTATCAACCACACCTTCCTTCTCCTATTTCCCCTCTCAACAACAACCCTGTGAGGTAGAAGGTATAGTGACTAACCCAAAGTCACCCAGCTGGCTTTGATGACTAAGGCGGGACTTGAACTCAGGATCTCCCACTTTCTAGCCTGGTGCCATATTTTATTTACACTTCCTTAATATTTGCACTTCCTTCCTCTTCATTGTGGGAATGCTAGTGATACACCTTGACCCAGAAAAGTGTTAACTACTTCCTGATAATTAAGTTAATTAATTAAGATAATTAATGCCTCATAGAACTGAGGAGGCATGAACAACAATTAGTCCTTGCTCATCTATTCTTCTTTATTGTCATTAATACAGGTGGGATAGTTGAAGAAATAGGATTTTGTGATGCAATATTTATACCAACTCTTAGACAAAGCTACTTTGATGTTGCTTTAAAAATACCATCCAGCTTTTAGAACAATATCCAAGATTTCCTAATAGAGTGCATAAATAAAATCCAGTAGAAAAATAGATCATTTTTAGCAGTGGGAGTTAACAAGCTCTCCTAATTTATATAAGAACAAATGAATAGCAGCTATAATGTGAATTAAGATTTCGTTCGTACTTTTTCTCATATCATTTCTTCTTTTTAATCAATTTTTTATTTTATTTAAAACCTCCAAAAATGGGGGAAAATACAAAAAAGCCCTCAAAGCTAAATAAAACTACATTAAAAGTACATTAAAAAAAAAGAGAACCAGTTCAGGTGAGGAAACTAGGAGCAGGGGGAGAAAACCCTTGCTGAGTCTGAATGGTATCTTGGGGAGAGTCAGAAAAGCACTTTCCTTCCAGTTGTTCAGCAGTTGTTGACCTGGATGCTCAGCCATCATCCCTGAGTCCTGCAGGTCATTTCCCACCAGATGTCCAAGAATTTGAACCCCTGGCATGGTCCTTCTTGACCTGGGCAACTAGAGAGCCCATCTGGGCTTCTGTCCTGTGTGTTTTCCCCTGTTGTTTATGGGAGAGAGACTCTTTGTCCGATTCCTCTCATGAGTCCTGTCCAGTATGGTTGAACCTCAGGTGTAGCCCTCACCTTCCTCAGGGCACACAAGCCCCACAGCCACGTCAAGGTCCTGCCTCACGGGGGGATTGTGGTTCTTCACACAGCCAGAAATTGGCCTTTGGCAATTGACCGATGGTGAGGTTTTCAATGCCGATGGAGGTTCAAATGGGGCTCCAGTTGTTTTGGGATTTCACCCATGGCAGCTATTCATCCTGGGGCAAAAGAAGCACCCATTTAATATTTTAATAAAAAAATAATAAGTAAGCAAGAAACAATAAATAAATAAAACTCAGCAACCAAATTAATATTTAAAACTACCAGGCTCCCACTCTTCTTCCTTTTTAGCTTCCAAGGCCAACATCCCCACCCAAAAACCCAAAGGAAATGCAAAGCAACCAAGGACCCCAGGTGACCTCAAGAGACCCCAAATCCTCCCCCTTCAGCTAGGACTCTTCTCTTGGGCAAGTGCTCCGGCCACTCACTTCTTGCAGCCTCCTAGTTGCCCACTGACTGCAGTCACCTGGGTTTTTCTGCCTCTCGAATGGAATCCCTCTTAAGGATTAAAAAACAATAATATCATCATATTGGGGGGGAAAACTGACCACCAAATTACTCCAAACACTTACCAACCATCACAATGTTTTGCAAGGTAGAATGTCTGACATCCTTCGCTCATCAATGATGGGAATGTTGGGGTAGATGGGTTGAGGTATGTAGCGTTCCACAGTGATTATGGCAGCCTCCACATCTTCACTTCGTGGCTCTGATGACACTTGACGACACCTTTTTCTGGGGATTGGAGAAGAAGAAAAGAATCAAATATAATTGAATAGTACGTTGTTTTTCTTAACAATGATAACAAAGATAATTCTTAATGGGGGCTCCAGATTTTCAAGATTGGGGGTTGGACTAGAAGACCTCCAAGGTCCCTTCCAGCCCTGGAGCATTCTATCCTTCCTCCTATTAGTTCCAGGAACATTTTGGAGGGCTTCAAGTGCCCCAGGGCTCCCGAGATGGTGGTGAGGATGCTCCCTTTAACAGGAGCAACTTACTTGCACAGATGGAAAAATACGCAGAGGCCAGTGAAGACATAGACCCCAAGGACGAACAAAGTCACCTTCCAGGGCTCCCCAAGGACGTTCTGGGGTCTGTCGCTGGATGGCCGCAGAAGTTCGTTTGGATCCATGTCTGAAAGAGAAAAGGGATGGATTTTCTCTGGTTTTAGTGGTTGGCGAAGGGGGCCCTGGTAGGCCAGTGGCTGGGAAGGGGCTTCAGAGATATGGGCTCAGTTGCTTGGCCCTCACTGGCTCAGTTGATCCATGGGCCATAATTAAGAGGCGGAGCCTCCATGAGGGGACCGGGGGAAGGGAAGGGCTGCCTCCTGTGCTGGCCACGCCCACCCCTTCACTGATACTGCCCCCCCAAAAAAACCTCAGGCCAGGGCTTATTTTCAGGGAAAGACGGTATTTCTGACCTGTCCTCTTGTTCCCTCAATGCTCGGTTCTCCCTGAGGAGCTCCTGGGCCTCCCCAACTTGTTCCCGGACTCTGCAGTGGAGATGATGGCTTTCCTTCTTTACATCATTGAGTTCTTTCTCCAAACTATGGATTCTGCATTGGTTGTTTTCTCTGAGGACTTCCGCCTTCTTCTCCCCATCTAGTTTTTGAACACTGCAACTCAGATCCTGATTCTCTTTTCTGAGCTGGTTTCATCTGAAATATTTCTTCCGTAAAATATCTAAACCAGAGTAAAATTAGCTTCCTTGGGTTTGTTACATGAGTCTTCAGACTTGTTTAATATTAAAACTAATTACAATACTTGGCATTTTGTTTATTGGCTGACAATTCAATAGAATAAAATAGAATTCTTTACTGGCCAAGTGTGATTGGACACACAAGGAATTTGTCTCTGGTGGAATCCCCCTCGACCTCCAAGAGAGACCCAGGGATGCCTCCTCTTCTCAGCCGGAGGAAGGAAACGGCTCAGGGGGAATCCAACGGACAGACGGGGAGACCTGGATAGACAATCCTGTCCTGTCACTCATACCTGCAATGGCACGAGAGGATGTTCTTCGGTTACGATTAGCCCTGATGGCCTCAGATCGCAGCCTTGCCAGGTGAAAGAAAGACGGGATTGGAGGGGATTCAGGAGAGCCTCCACCCTCCCAGACTCTTCCCCAAAGCCTCCAGGGACGGAGCCCCCCCAACCTCTGGAGGGAGGCCTTTCCACGGATCCACGGTTCTCACGGTCAGGAAACGTCTCCTGAATTCTCCTGCATCCCTTTCCATCTCTCACTCCTTCTCCTGCCTTTGGGAGCCTTGGAGACCGGGTGGGCCCCTTCTTCTCTCTGACATCCGGTCAACAGTTGGAAGGCTGCTATCAGGACACCCCCCCCCCCCCCAATCCTTCTCTCCATCGGCCTGGCTCTGTGAGGGTGAACTATGGCACGCATGTCACAGGTGGCAGGCGGAGGCATTTCTGAGGGCATGCGAGTTGTTTGACCTCTAGGTTACCTGGATACCTGGATTCTGTTGGTACTCTTTTCCGTTGATGGTTGAGGCCACGCAGGCTTTCAAAGCTTGAGTGGATGAGAGAGAGAGAGAGATACACAGAGAGAGAGAAAGAGGAAAGAGAAAGAGAGAGGAAAGAGAAAGAGAGAGAGAGAGACTGAGAGGTAAGCAGGATTCAGTTCTTTGTCTTGGGTATTTTGTTCCCTGCTTGGGAGTTTGACCTTGGGATGAATACCGGAGTTGTTGGGGAATCACCAACCTTTGAATCCAGAGATTGACTCTTCTTCCTCCACCCCTTGTCTCTTTCAGACATGGATCCAAACGAGGTTCTGCGGCCATCCAGCGGCAGACCCCAGAACGTCCTTGGGGAGCCCTGGAAGGTGACTTTGTTCGTCCTTGGGGTCTATGTCTTCACTGGCCTCTGCGTATTTTTCCATCTGTGCAAGTAAGTTGCTCCTGTTAAAGGAAGCATCCTCACCACCATCTGGGGAGCCCTGGGGCACTTATTTATTTATTTTATTTTATTAAATTTATACCCCGCCCTTCTCCTTGTTAGGACCCAGGGCGGCGCACAGGCATTATTAAAACCACAAAATACAAAATACAAAATCGATTAAAATATATTAAATTATTAGACCCGTGCTAAAAACCCATTTTAAAACCATACCAAATTAATTTTAATTTTAAAAGTCAGAAGTAGGGGCTATCCTAGGCCGGCTTGTTGGAATAGATACGTCTTAAGACGTTGGCGGAAGAGGCGGAGGTCCGAGATAGTGCGAAGGTCGGGGGGTAGGTCGTTCCAGAGGGCCGGGCCCGCCACAGAGAAGGCCCTTCCCCTGGGTGTCGCCAGCCGGCATTGCCCCGCTGACGGCACCCGGAGAAGACCCTCTCTGTGGGAGCGGATCGGACGAAGGGATGTACTTGAAGCCCTCCAAAATGTTCCTGGAACTAATAGGAGGAAGGATAGAATCCCCCAGGGCTGGAAGGGACCTTGGAGGTCTTCTAGTCCAACCCCCAATCTTGAAAATCTGGAGCCCCCATTAAGAATTATCTTTCTTATCATTGTTAAGAAAACAAGGTACCATTCAATTATATTTGATTCTTTTCTTCTTCTCCAATCCCCAGAAAAAGGTGTCTGCAAGTGTCATCAGAGCCACAAGTGAAGATGTGGAGGCCGCCATTATCACTGTGGAACCCTACATACCTCAACCCATCTACCCCAACATCCCCATCATTGATGAGCGAAGGATGTCAGACATTCTGCCTTGCATGACAGTGTGATGGTTGGTAAGTGTTTGGACTAATTTGGTTGTCACATTTTCTTTATTTTTCCATTTTAAAGGTATTCTGTTGTTGTTGTTGTTGTTGTTATTCTTATTGTTATTATTTAATTCTTTTTAATTGTTGTTTTGCATTTCTTCCTTTGGGGTTTTGAGTGTGGGGGAGGTTGGACTATGGAAACTAAGAGGAAAGAAAACTAGGAACCTTTAATTTGGTTGCTCTGTTTTTTCTTGTTTTGTTTCTTGCTTCCTATTTCATTATTATTAAAATACTCAATCTGTGTTTCTTTTGCCCCAGGACAAATTGCGGCAACCATCACATTCTTGACCAGGGCTGAATGTCTGACATCGTCTCCCATCAATGATGGTGATGTTGGGGTCGATGGATTCCGGTATGGAGGTTCCACAGTGATGGAGGCCTCCTCCACATCTTCAGCTGGAGGTTCTGGTGACACTTGCAACACCTTCAACGCAAAGGCCAAATCCTACATGGACCCCAAGGATGACCAAAGTCGTTTTCCAGGGTCTCCAAGGAAGTTCTGAGGACTCTCACTGGATGGCCGCACCAGTTCTGACAGATGGACCAGAGGGATGGACCTGTGACTGGATCAGTAATGGGCAGAGACGCAGACGCCAGCTAGGTGGAGGTGGCCTCCTCACCTGGCCTAAACCCCATTGAGATCTTGTGGGCCCTCCTTAAACGGGAGAATTGTGGTGAAGCGAAAGAGTTCCCCTCTCTGAAGAGTCTCTGGGAGGCTCTGGTGGCTGCTGCACAAACAGTGGATCCTCAACACGTCAAGAAACGGACAGACTCCATGAACGGAAGGGTCACGACTGTCACTGAAGAGAAGGGGGCTGTCTTGGTCCCTTATTTCTTTTTGTGAACTTTTTGAGTTGTTTGTTTATTATTCTGTAAATATTCTGTATTTTGTAAATAAAAGAGTGAGATGGGCAAATTTTTATTTTCAGGAGAAGAGGGAAATGGTGGGGATCAGAGGAGACCTTTATTTGCAAAGCTGAAGTAGGATGATAGTTATTTCCTGTCTAATTTGCAGAATCTTCATAGGAACCTATATTATTAGAGGTAAATAATGAATCAGGTCATCTTTCTAGGCAAACATCCTAAATCCAGCCTCCCACAATGCACTTCTTAATATGCTGGATTTTAGGATACCATCTTTTGAAATCTAGTTGGCTGGCAGAAAAATATTTTCCTGCAAATAATCCAGAATGGGCACTGAAAAGAAAAGGTAAGATGGATGTAATGAGTGGTACCCATAACAATCCACACCCTCTCATTCTGGACCAGCAACACCTTCTCAGTGATCCTCAAAGGGAGGTCCATGTAGAACCCATTGCAAGGAGCCTTTCAGGAGGTGGACCAGAGACCATTCCTCAAATTTCTAAGAACTCAGATGTTCCTAGAAAGGTAAGGTAAGGAGGACTCATATATATCTTATATTTTACACTATATTCCACACTTGGAATACGGCATTCAGTTTTGGTCACCATGATGTAGAAAAGATGTGGAGACTCTAGGAAGAGTGCAGAGAAGAGCAACAAAGATGATTAGGGGACTGAAGACTAAAACATAGGAGGAACGGTTGCAGGAACTGGGTATGTCTAGTTTAATTTAAAAAAAGGACTAGGGGAGACATGATAGCACTGTTCCGATATCTCAGGGGTTGCCACAAAGAAGAGTGGCAATCAAGGAGAGAAGCAGCTTAGAACTGAGGAGAAATTTCCTGACAGTGAGGACAATTAATCTATATATACAAAAGGAGAAGAAATGTTTTCTCTGCTATTAGTACAGTTTGTCCAGTCTGCCACCCCCTCCTCCCATCTCTTCCCAGCCCCTCCCTTCAAAGACTTTTTGCTCTTTTTTGCTTTAGATAAGAAATTGTGCAGTTTGAAAATAGCTTCAATCTGTCCTTCAAGGATTGGAGGGATCCAGTTCCACAAATCCTTTTCCTCACTGTGACCCACCTTCCTGAGTGGAGAAGGTCCCCTCCGGACAAGGAATGCAGTCATAGCAGCAAACTGGCTCTCCTTCTCGAACCCTCTTGACAAATCCAGGATGACAACTTTCCACACATCTGGACTGAGGCAGAGACTGAGCAGAAAAACAAGGAATGCCAAAGAAAAGATGTTAGGACTCTCAGTCCATGGAAAACGGAGGGAGAAATGGATGGAGACAAGGAGCCTCTGGTCTTCAGTGAGGTAAATAAGAAACCTCTGACTCCTTCTAAACAGATGCAGGAGGTAGAACAACTGGCAGATTCTTCATTTAGTTCCTTCTTCCCTTCTGCTTCTGGCATGTAACATTGCAATAAAGGATTTTTCTACATGATAAAATCTGGAGGGATGGAACTGAGAGAAGATTTAAGAACTCAGGGACAAGCAGGGGGCTCCTTCTCATATCCTTAGAAAGAAACAAACATCCATCCATCCCCTCTTCATGGAGCCTTCGAACAGTCTAAGAAAACAATCCGGTTTCTATTCCCCAGGTTCAGTTCTCAGTGATGGTCAGCTACCCTGGGGACTCTAGGCTTTGCCCACATCAAATGGGACCTCTGGCTTTGGAAAACAGAAAAAAAAGCATCAAAATTTATCTCCCCTTGTTGAGCAACTTTAGCCGTGAAAGAGCATCTTGTCTGATAGAAAGTTTCTGTCTTTCAAAATGTGCCAGACTCTCTTTCCTGAGACCTTCCTTGGGGAGTATCAACCAACTGCCAATGCTCAGATCTGCTTTTATCTCTCCATTTTGGTCAAAGTACAGTTTTCTCTCAGAAATATTGAGAAATCCATTCTTCTCCAGAAAGGGATGAAACTAGCATTGAAATCCAAGAATTTGAAAAGCACAAAACTTCATTTCTTATCACAAATTTGATTTATCTTCTTCTACGGTTATCTAACTTGCAAGTTTGCTTAATTAGGAGAAAAGGTATTGCCACTATCTTCACAGGTGAACAAAAAAAGATTTAAAAATTGTCAATCATATACTGTGTATATTGAGAAAATACAATAATCACAATGGGTTTATTATTGGCAACATTGTAGAGCAGGTGACAAACAAATTGAAAAAGAGAAGAAAGAGATTTTTAAAGTCCTTGCAAGGAACAATTTGATGACCAGAAAGGATGGATTTGTCAAGAAGAAAGTTGCCAAGCTAATCTTCTCCCTGGTAATCCAGATGGGAAACACAACCAGATGTGCTGATTCTATTTTATTGTAATCCTTTCTGGGTGCATCTTCTGCGGCCTTTGACAGAAAAGACGTTCTTTGAAAGAGAACAGTGAAAATAATGATCTTGAAACTTTTCTTCCACAAAGAAATAAGGTTTAAAGGCATCATCTGCTTCCCTCTCTCTGCAAAGCGAAGGGATCCCAGAAAGGCTGCGGAGCCCAGAACGAAGGGCTTCAGACGAAGCAACGCCTGAGAAACGCCGGATGGGCAGAGAAAGGGAGGCTACAACCAGCGAATCCTGTTTTCCCAGGAACCGAGGATGCTCTAGCAGACCAATAGGAATTCTCCCTTCTGCAGCGTCATCGGTCTCCAGGCAGAGTCTTCCTTGACTTCACCCAACGGAGGAGAGTGTAGAGAGAGGAGGGAGGGAGGGGGAGGGGGATATTTTCAGTGGGGTGTGTGCAGCTCAAGGGGGTTCATGCCATCCCTGGAGGGGAGGCTTCTTTAGCCCTTCCCCACCACCCGACATGGAGTAGGGCTGCATTGGATGACAGAAGGGGAGGTGCAGCCCCACAGCCTGCAAGGACTTGGTGGTCCCTGAGAGCTCGCTCTCTCTCTCTCTCTCTCTCTCTCTCTCTCTCTCTCTCTCTCTCTCTCTCTCTCTCTCTCTCTCTCTCTCTCTCACACACACACACACACACACACACACACACACACACACACACACACACACACGGAGTGCCCCTCCCCCAACCCTGTGGGGCCCCTGCCCTCCCTCTCCCTCCCGGAATCTTCTGCCTTTGATCCCTTCCTGGCAAAGGGGCTGCCGGAGGGCCGCTTGTACCCGCAGCGCTGTGGGGTTTTCTGACCCTCCACAAACAACAGCTCGGTTTGGGGTTCAAGATTCGCTGTTGTGGATGTCAGAGGGGGGGGTTAAGAAGGGGAGAAGCGGGAATCTCTGGTTGAGAATCATAAAGAGAGCAAAGAAAGGGGAGGCTCCTGTCTGGGACTGACATCAACTACATGGCATCACCCCCAAATAACTTGAGCTGCATGACCCCCAAATACCGAACGGATCCCCCTCCCAGATTCCATTCTCCTTCAGGTGAAGCCCCAAAGGACTCTGCCCGGAGACGGATGACGCACAAGTAGAGAGAATTCCCATTGGTGAAGGGTTCTGGCCCCTCCCACCTCCAAAGTCCGAGATCCAAAGCTTCCTCCCCCCAATTCAGAACCGCCGATTCACAGGTTTCGGTTTAGGAGATGAAGGTTTCCGCCGTCAGAAGAGGCGCTGCGCTGGAGGACAAGAGGGGAGGCGCCCCCCATAGCCAGGGAGGACTTGGGGGGTCACAGAACCCCCCCAATCCGAAGGGAAGCTACGGAAATCCCTCAGCTAAACCAGGAAGAGGCGGAGAGGATCCGCAGGGATTTAATCCTGCTGGATCCTCTCCCCAGCTTTCTTCCCCGCTTCCCAGGGGAATCCTCCGCTGGGCTCTCTCGGGAAAGGCGCCTTTTCACTTCAGGGAAGAAAAACGCCATTTCCTTCCTTCAAACACGCGTCTCTCCTGCTCAGAACGTAGGAACGGAGCAGCCCCTTCCGATTCCCCCCCCTCAACCCCGATTGTGTCGGAGTCTCCCTCTTTCTCTCTGGGGGTCAGGAGGATCCCCCTTTTCCTTGCAAAGCAGCCCCGAATGAAGACCCTGTAATAAAGTTTGGCCGTTTCTCCTCCGCTTTCCGCTCCTTTCTTGGGAGAACTTCTGGATAGCTTTGCAAATAAAGGTCTCTTCTGATCCCCACCATTTCCCTCTTCTCCTGATGGGTCTCCTTCCTCCCTTCACCCTCAGTTGTGGTTGACGCAGTCAATGGGGATGGGGGGATCTGGCAGCCCCGGTGAGTTTCTCAAACTGATCCCCCCCTTGGATGCCTCCCTTCCCAGGTCCTTCTGGCTGGAGGGGCTGAGAGGAGCCGACACTGTTGCCCTGCCTGGTTGAGGATCTCAGAACAAACCATATAAAACATATCCCATCCTCATTCTGATACCATTAAGTCTGCTTTAAAGTCAGCCATTCCCCTAAAATAAGAGCTAATATCATTTCTTAAATATATAAAATCGTCATTAGGGCACAGAACCAGTTGTTAAATCATTTGAATCCCACCATTGCTCGCAGTTGGGTGTCCCATCCGAGCAAGTCCAGCACTGGCAGGGCCACCAGCCATCTGCATGAAACAGGCCACATTTCCCACCCAAGTGGCACCTACCCTCTGGGCACAATTCTTAGGCAAGCTGTATTTTGGAGGATTAATTTTGTTATTGAAGAACTCTCTCGGTCAATGCAAAATGTTAATAAACCTCAAACCTGAACATTGACGAAAGTAAAAGTGAGGTTTTGGCTTTCTTAGGAGAATATCTGTGTGTGCCCAATTATTGGGCAAGTATTAGTGTGGAGAATTATTACACAACAAAATATAAATTTGCCCATCTCACTCTTTTATTTACAAAATACAGAATATTTACAGAATAATAAACAAACAACTCAAAAAGTTCACAAAAAGAAATAAGGGACCAAGACAGCCCCCTTCTCTTCAGTGACAGTCGTGACCCTTCCGTTCATGGAGTCTGTCCGTTTCTTGACGTGTTGAGGATCCACTGTTTGTGCAGCAGCCACCAGAGCCTCCCACAGACTCTTCAGAGAGGGGAACTCTTTCGCTTCACCACAATTCTCCCGTTTAAGGAGGGCCCACAAGATCTCAATGGGGTTTAGGCCAGGTGAGGAGGCCACCTCCACCTAGCTGGCGTCTGAGTCTCTGCCCATTACTGATCCAGCCACAGGTCCATCCCTCTGGTCCATCTGTCAGAACTGGTGCGGCCATCCAGCGAGAGTCCTCAGAACTTCCTTGGAGACCCTGGAAAACGACTTTGGTCATCCTTGGGGTCCATGTAGGATTTGGCCTCTGCGTTGAAGGTGTTGCAAGTGTCACCAGAACCTCCAGCTGAAGATGTGGAGGAGGCCTCCATCACTGTGGAACCTCCATACCGGAATCCATCGACCCCAACATCACCATCATTGATGGGAGACGATGTCAGACATTCAGCCCTGGTCAAGAATGTGATGGTTGCCGCAATTTGTCCTGGGGCAAAAGAAACACAGATTGAGTATTTTAATAATAATGAAATAGGAAGCAAGAAACAAAACAAGAAAAAACAGAGCAACCAAATTAAAGGTTCCTAGTTTTCTTTCCTATTAGTTTCCATAGTCCATCCTCCCCCACACCCAAAACCCCAAAGGAAGAAATGCAAAACAACAATTAAAAAGAATTAAATAATAACAATAAGAATAATGATAACAACAACAACAGAATACCTTTAAAATAGAAAAATAAAGAAAATGTGACAACCAAATTAGTCCAAACACTTACCAACCATCACACTGTCATGCAAGGCAGAATGTCTGACATCCTTCGTTCATCAATGATGGGAATGTTGGGGTAGATTTTTATTTTATTTATTTTATTAAATTTATACCCCGCCCTTCTCCTTGTTAGGACCCAGGGCGGCGCACAGGCATTATTAAAACCACAAAATACAAAATCGATTAAAATATATTAAATTATTGGACCCGTGCTAAAAACCCATTTTAAAACCATACCAAATTAATTTTAATTTTAAAAGTCAGAAGTAGGGGCTATCCTAGGCCGGCTTGTTGGAATAGATACGTCTTAAGACGTTGGCGGAAGAGGCGGAGGTCCGAGATAGTGCGAAGGTCGGGGGGTAGGTCGTTCCAGAGGGCCGGGCCCGCCACAGAGAAGGCCCTTCCCCTGGGTGTCGCCAGCCGGCATTGCCCCGCTGACGGCACCCGGAGAAGACCCTCTCTGTGGGAGCGGATCGGACGAAGGGATGTATGGGGCAGGAGACGGTCTTGTATATAGCTAGGCCCCGAGCCATGGAGCGATTTAAAGATGGTCGTCAGCACCTTGAAGCGCACTCGAAAGGCCACAGGCAGCCAGTGCAGCTCGCGCAGGAGAGGTGTTACGTGGGTTTGCCTTGAGGCACCCATAATCACCCGCGCGGCCGCATTCTGTACTAACTGTAGCTTTCGAGTGCATCTCAAGGGGAGCCCCATGTAGAGAGCGTTACAGTAATCCAGCCGGGATGTCACAAGCGCTTGAGTGACTGTGCGAAGGGCTCCCCGGTCCAGTAAGGGGCGCAACTGGCGTATCAGGCGTACCTGATAGAACGCTCCCCTGGTTACGGCCGTCACATGGTCCTCCATGGACAGCCGCGAATCCAGGAGGACGCCCAAGTTGCGCGCCCTCTCCACGGGGGCCAGTTGTTCGCCCCCAATGGCCAGTGTTGGACTTATCTGGCTGAACCGGGGTGCCGGAAACCACAGCCACTCGGTCTTGGACGGGTTGAGTCTGAGTTTGTTACTACCCATCCAGATCCGTACGGCCTCCAGACACCGGGACAGCACCTCGACGGCATCGTTGGGGTGGTTTGGGGTGGATATGTACAACTGAGTGTCATCAGCGTACAGATGGTATTCCACCCCAAAACCACGGATGATCTCGCCCAGCGGCTTCATGTAGGTGTTAAACAAGAGTGGCGAGAGGACCGACCCCTGAGGGACCCCACATGTGAGTGGCCTCGGGGACGACCTCTGCCCTCCTGCCAACACCCATTGCGACCGACCAGAGAGGTAAGACGAGAACCACCGTAGGACGGTGCCTCTCAGCCCCAACCCCCCCAATTGGTGCTATAAGATACCATGGTCGATGGTATCAAAAGCCGCTGAGAGGTCTAATAGGACAAGGATAGAGGAACAACCTCTATCCCGTGCCCTCCAGAGATCATCTACCAACGCGACCAATGCCGATTCGGTGCTGTGACCGGGCCGGAAGCCGGACTGGCGCGGGTCTAGATAATCAACTTCCTCCAGATGTCGGGGAAACTGTTGAGCCACCACACTCTCTACAACCTTCACTAAAAAGTGAAGGTTGGAGACGGGACGATAGTTCTCTAATAAAGCTGGATCCAGGGATGGTTTCTTGAGGAGGGGCCTCACCACCGCCTCTTTCAAAACGGTGGGCAAGTGCCCCTCACTCAGAGATGAATTCACAATGCCCTGGAGCCAGCCTCGTGTCACCTCCTAGGATGCCAGTACAAGCCAGGAGGGACACGGGTCCAATAAACATGTGGTGGCTCTAAGGTTCCTCCGCAACCTGTCCATATCCTCGGTAGTAACAAAGTCAAACTCCTCCCAAGGTGTAATCTCAAGACCAACGCTGGACGCCTCGACTGGACCACAAGTGGAGGGCAACTCGTTCCGAATCTGAGTGATTTTGTCCTGCAGGAATACTCCAAATTCCTCTGCTCGACCCTGCAGAGGGGCTTCCCGCGGCCTCAGATGAAGGTGGGAACGGGTCACCCCAAACAGGGCAGCAGGGCGGTTTTCCGCGGACGCGATAAGAGTAGCACAATACTCACGTTTGGCCACTCTTAGCGCCACTAAGTAAGTCCTAATATGGTCTCTCACTAGTGTTCGGTCAGATTCGGATCGAGAAGATCTCCACCTACTCTCTAGGCATCTCTTGCGGCGTTTCATCTCCCGAAGCTCCTCGGTAAACCAAGGAGCCTGGGTGACTCGGCGCCGCATGAGAGGCCGCAAGGGCGCAACTCGGTCCAAGGCCCCCGTGGCCGCATTATACCATGCGGCCACTAGATCCTCAGTCGAGCCACGGGGCAGGGACACAGGTATTGGCCCAAGCTCCCTCTGGAACCTTTCCGGGTCCATCAGGCGCCTGGGGCGGAACCAACTTGGTGCCTCTGGTTCCGCCTCCCCGCGGTGGGGTGTGACGGTTGGAAAGTCTATCCGAAGGAGAGAGTGATCTGTCCATGACAAGGGTAAGATGACTAAATCCCCTGTTCCGAGATCACTAATCCAGTGTCCAGAGACAAAAATCAGATCCAGCGTGTGTCCTCCCTCGTGAGTGGGGCCCTGAACTACTTGGGTCAGGTCCATGGCCGTCATGGAAGCCATGAACTCCCGAGCCACCTCGGATGTTTCGCCCGCCGACGGCAGGTTGAAGTCCCCCATGACTATAAGTCTGGGGGTCTCCACCGCCATCGCGGCGATCACCTCGAGTAGCTCAGGCAGGGCTGCTGTTACATAGCGGGGAGCCAGGTATACAACTAGCAAGCCCAACTGCCTCCCTAGGCCCCATTTCACGAAGAGGGACTCACAACCGGTCATCTGAGGCACAGTGGTCTCCTTTGGCTCCAGACTTTCCTTAACAATAACCGCCACCCCCCCACCCCTGCCGAGGGCCCTGGGCTGATGAAATGCACGGTAGCCTGGTGGGCACATGGGTTGAGGTATGTAGGGTTCCACAGTGATAATGGCGGCCTCCACATCTTCACTTTGTGGCTCTGATGACACTTGCAGACACCTTTTTCTGGGGATTGGAGAAGAAGAAAAGAATCAAATATAATTGAATGGTACCTTGTTTTCTTAACAATGATAAGAAAGATAATTCTTAATGGGGGCTCCAGATTTTCAAGATTGGGGGTTGGACTAGAAGACCTCCAAGGTCCCTTCCAGCCCTGGGGGATTCTATCCTTCCTCCTATTAGTTCCAGGAACATTTTGGAGGGCTTCAAATGCCCCAGGGCTCCCCAGGTGGTGGTGAGGATGCTTCCTTTAACAGGAGCAACTTACTTGCACAGATGGAAAAATACGCAGAGGCCAGTGAAGACATAGACCCCAAGGACGAACAAAGTCACCTTCCAGGGCTCCCCAAGGACGTTCTGGGGTCTGCCGCTGGATGGCCGCAGAACCTCGTTTGGATCCATGTCTGAAAGAGACAAGGGGTGGAGGAAGAAGAGTCAATCTCTGGATTCAAAGGTTGGTGATTCCCCAACAACTCCGGTATTCATCCCAAGGTCAAACTCCCAAGCAGGGAACAAAATACCCGAGACAAAGAACTGAATCCTGCTTACCTCTCAGTCTCTCTCTCTCTCTTTCTCTTTCCTCTCTCTTTCTCTTTCCTCTTTCCTCTTTCTCTCTCTCTGTGTATCTCTCTCTCTCTCTCATCCACTCAAGCTTTGAAAGCCTGCGTGGCCTCAACCATCAACGGAAAAGAGTACCAACAGAATCCAGGTATCCAGGTAACCTAGAGGTCAAACAACACTTCTCCCTCTACTTAACCCTTGACCCCTCCCTCTCTTGGAATCCCCCCCCCTTCAGCTCAGAAGGGAAGGTTGACAGTTGAGTGGCTCTCAGCAGTGGGGAATCCACGGGGTCCTGCTTAAGTAAGGGGTTGGTCTAGAAGACCTCCAAGGTCCCTTCCAAGTCTGTTCTGTTAAATTCTGTCTTCCTGAAACCGCCAGCAACCAGCCGTGGCAGGAAAAGCACAGGTGAGCCCCCTGCTCAGGGATGGGAGGCTAAGAAGGCCTGACAGGCTCACCTGCTCTTTGCAAAGGGAGCCTCCTGCAGAAAACCTGAGGGGCAGCCTAAAAGAAAGGCCTCCACCCCTTCTCCTTCTTCAGCCACGGAAGAGACTCCCAAAGCCCCCTCCTTCTTTGGGGCATCTTCAGCCCACATCCCAAAGGGGCTTTTCAAAAGGCAGGTAGGATTGCTTGGGGTTTTTTCCCTTGAAAATGTTTCGCTTCTCCTCCAAGAGGCTTCTTCAGTTCTGACTGAATGATGGGGAATGGAAGGATTCATCCTCTTTGCAGCCCTTTGGTGGTCAGCATTGTGAAGGTCAGCCAGGAGCTCTCTGAGAGGCCTTGAGGCCACCTGGGGGTTTATCTGCCCCCTCAGGGTCACCTGCATCAGAGGGCAAAGTGGGGGGGGGGCTCTTTGGAACTGGGGAAAGGACCATCTTGCTGTCTTGGGAGAGAGCAAAGAAGAGATCCATAGTTGGAAGAGGGTCCAAGAAGCCATCTAGGTTAAAACTGCCCTCTCTCAACAGAGGGGGAGGGGTACAACACCCCCTTTTCTCCTGTCTACCACACAGTCCTGAGGACATGGTGGGTGGGTTGGGGGTGGCCCAGTCTGTGTGCAAGGAGTCAGATGGGTCTCTGCAGGTTTCAAGAATGGAGAGGATTTATCCCAGCCTGACCTGCTTTCTGCCTCCATTCTCCAGTGCAGCTGGCAGGAAGACTCCTGGGTGGGAGGAGGGGCCCCCAGAGACCCCCTGGGCTCCTCTTTCCAGGGCAAGCTTCCCACTGGGGCTCTTCCATGCAATGCACAAGAGGCAGAACTCCTGGCTGACCCACAAGTACGACCCTCTATGATTGAGTCAAGAGATGTTTTATAGAGGTTATTGCAGGAAGTCCAGATTATTCTTCCTGCAGCACTGAAAAAAATGCACTTAAAAAGGCAAAGTTACTGACACGGATTAAAGACATTGAGAGTCTCTAATGTGGCCCATGAAGAATTCTTTTCCCTTTCTGGTGACATTTCATGGAGTCAAATTCTCTGAAGGAAATCGCCTGCCTTCTCCCAATAGTGACAGTTGTCAGACAGAAGACAAAGTAATAGCATTAACATTTTGTTTGGAAAATTTAGGTTTTGAGAGACAATATCCAGGACAGTATATAATGTTCTAAATGGGTTTATCTTCCAGTTCTTTTAACCTCAATGATCCTGTAGAACAATTGTTGGACAACCAGGGCAAATTGTAATTTAAAGGAATTGAAGAATAGTGACAATAATGGACATTATTTCCGGCTTGGCCTAATTTATGCTTCTCGCCCCAGTCTGTAATGTAAATTGTTTTATTTGGTTTTAATGGGATATAGTTTTTAATATTTTTAAATTTTGTATAGGGTTATTTAATTCGATTTTAACTATGTATGTATTGTTATGTTTTTAGATGTTTTTTAATTTTTCCTGTACACCGCCCCGAGTCCCTTCGGGCAGAGGGGGCAGTCTAGAAATTAAATAAATAAATAAAATGGTCGGTTAAAATCCAAATAATTGAATTTATAGCTATTCCCAGCTTTTCCTCCCAAGGTTTGGTCAGAAGAGGGGTCAAGGAACAGCTGAGGTCTTCCTAGTGTTACCTACATTCATCCCACAATTCCTCCCAAGACGGAGATTGGGAACCGGAGTTTGACAGGCGTCCACCAAGGTCTCTGCCACCTGATTTGGATGGAAAAACCAAATACGGAAAGCAAAACATGTAGCCAAGACTTGGGGGGCTGCAAAGCAGGGTGCCAGTCTCTGTCCAAGCCTCATTTCCATGAAGGACTTGATGGAAAACAGGGGCTGGGGGAGGCCACCTCAGGGCTTCCTCTCCAAGGGGCCTCCGTCCTCTCGGCCTCCCCCATGAAAGGGCCAAGGGGGGAGGAGAAGCCATTCTGGGCAAGGAAGGAGGGACTGGGGTCTCTCTTGTGGCTCAGTGTGGTTTCCAATGTCCAGGAGGCGACCTCTGACCCCCTGGGTGGCCCTTTCAGAGGTGTTTTCCTTGCCAGGATCCTCCTCAGAGCCTTCCATGAGGAGGGGGTCTCCCCATGTGTTGCCTTCCCTTCAAAAGCCCCGCAGACCCTCAGAGGGAGCCCTGTGGGGGGAACCTCCGTACCCCAGCCCACCATCAGCCCAGGAAAAGCTTCCTGGCCTTTTCTACCATCCTCTTGGATCCAGCTGTCGGGAGATGCTGGGGGCGCCCCCTCCTAGACCCCTCAGCAACTGGGGACCTCTCAATATGGGGCGAGGGGGTCCTGAGAAAGGCAACGGTTGTTGAATATAAAAGAAGGAAAAAATGAGGGGGGCCTGTGTGTGAAAGCCATAGGGGAGGACCCCCCCCCCAAGGCCCCCAGGAGAACTGAGCAGACAGAAGGGTCTCAAAGTGCTGAATGAGATGGGTGGGTGGGAGGAGGATGTAAGGAGGGAGGGAGGGAGAAAGAAAAGGAAGGGGGGAAAGGAGAGGGGCGGGAGGGAGGGAAGGAGGATAGGATTAAAGGAGAGACGGGAGGGAGAGAAGGAAGAAGGGGAAAAGGAGAAACCCAAGGGGAGGGGAGGGGAGGGAAGGGAGGCCCAGCTGACTTCCTATTCAACAGCTGTGAAGACTGCAGGAGTTTCTTCCAGGCACTAGACATGATCTTTGAATATCTGCCTCCGAGGTTAATGGGATCAAGTGGATCACTCAGCTCCCCCTCAACCCACCATCCCCCCTCCCTCCCTTCTCTATCCTGGATCCTCTCGCCCACTCCTTTCTTGGAACTGGCTCTCCTCCCTTCATTTCCCTTGAGGTTTCCTATTTTGTGGGGTGGGAGGGGGGAGGCAGACGGGGCAGCTGGGAAGGAGAGAATTGGAGGGAAGATCGGATTCCAAAGTCTTTTTTTGGCCCAGAGGCAGAAAATCTCTTTCACTGAAAGTGCTCGACTGATGGGGAGAAGGAAGGAAGGTGGAAAGAGGGTTAAGGGGTGGGGGAATTCCTTGGGGGGGTGTCTGTGATCCCCTGCAGAGCTCCTCATTCACCCCCAATAGACCCCAACACCCTCTGTGGCCCTCTGAAACTTCCTCCCCCAGGACCCAGTTTGGCCCTGAAGTAACAATGGCGCAAGACCCTCCTTAGTTCAGGGAGTTTAATGACAGACTTTGATGTTTTCTGCACACCAAGAAGACTCCAGAAATTTAGAGCTCCTTCTGAGCTGACCTGCTTGTCTTTCCCGTCTACTTGAAGTTGGGGGAAGGGAGGGAGAAGAGGGAACCCCGGGATCCTGGACAGAAGCACCGGCTCCTCTCCATAGTTTCCCAGGCATTTGGGAGGGGGCCACCACCAGGGTCCCCAGGCAGCCAGGCTGGCCTCCCCCACTTGAGGTGCCCTGGAAACAGGCAGGAGGCTCCCTGAGTCCAGACTGGGATGGAAGCCCCGAAGTTCCCTTTGACCTCCTGGGAGCCTCTGGATGGACCTTTGCACTGGGTCCTCTGGAAATTGTCTGCCCTCCGGGTGTCTCGGTTGTCGTCCTTAAGCAGATCCTGGCAGTTTAGAGGAGATTGGGGGTCACCTTGCTTGAGATGGACACTTTTTAGGCTGTGCATTTTTGTTTAATTCACTTGAATGAATAATAAAGCTTCAAATCTCTTAATTTCCTGGTGTGGTTATTGTGTGGGAATCCCAGAGGACACATAGCCTGGATTCCTGGTCCCTGCCCTGACCCTTGGCTATCGAACCTGGCCTCCTGGCCTCTGGGAAGGGCCTGGACCAGGCTGGCCATTGTGCCTGGGGGTCCCGGAGGAGGAGGGAGCCCTTGTCCTGAATGGTTTCCCCTGGTTGTCTTCACCTGTTGACCCTCGTCCCCTATAGCCTTTAATTGATCTTTCAGGGGTCCTTTTAATACAGTTGTCTGTTTGGGCAAATATTTCTATTTTGACTGAGTTTTCTTGGTTTAATTGCTGTGGGCCTCCTGTGAGAGGGAATTCTTTATAAAACCTACGAAATAAATGTGGTTTTATTGGAAGTCCACAAAACACACAAACTCCATCTCACACACAGAGCGGGGTCTTATTTGGGAAGGGTCCTGATCGGCCCAGAAAGTGAAGAGACCTCTCCGGGTTCTTCACTGCTCAGAAGGAGAAGGAGACCCAGCATCTGACAGTGCAGGAAGTCCTCCATCTATGACCATGGGTGAACAATCGCTCCAAGTTATGACAGCACTGAACAAAGGTTCAGTGCAAATGGTCCTTGGAGTTCTGGCCCCCTTCAGCCACCCCACCCCCATTCAGCCACGCAATGGCTCTCTGGATGCCTCACCATCAGCTCCCAGTTACGACCAGTTGCAGTCCAGTCCCACGATCCCCATTGGCAGCCTTTCCCTTTGGCTTCCCCAGAGAGTCCAGGGGGAGACTGGCAGGGAAGGTAGAAGGCCAGTGGGAGGGGCTTCCGTGACTGGCCCCTCTCCCCCAAGCCCCTCCCCATCTCTGTCCCTTCTCCATGTCCTCTCCTCTCCTCCCCCACTTCACTGCCTGCAGACCTGAGACTTCCTGCTGGCTTCCCCAGTGATCTTGGACAAGTTGCCTCACCTAATGACAGTGGGATTCACTTAATGACAGTCACTTAGTTTGCAGGGATTGCCATCGTTAAGGGGTGTGATTGAGCTTTACATGCACATCGCTTGGCTATGGGAATTGCCATCATAAGTCGAGGACTTTAAAGACCATTATGGGCATTGATGGACAAATTTTGGAACGTTTCGACATTGTGTCCAATTTCCAGGCTGCCCTTCAGAAGCAGAGCTGGCAACAAGGAACTGAAAGGCAGGAAGTCCTTGCCTTACGACCACAGCCGAGCCCAAAATTTCCATTACTAAGCCAAGCAGATGTGCAGTGAATTTGACACCATTTTACAACCTTTCTTGCCAGAGTTGTTAAGTGAGTCATGAAAGTTCTCAGTCTAGTAAAAGGGTTGTTAAGTGAAGCAGTCTTCCCCCTTGGTTTTGCCCATCAGGAAGCCTCAGGAGGGGATCGGGAGACTCTGCAACCTCCGTGCCCGAAGCGCCCGGCCTGTTTCCACTTCAGAAGCCCAGTTGGTTCTTCCGATGGGGAAGGAAGGCTGGCCAGATGGGGCCAGAATGGGAGGGACCCGGGTGGAATGGGGGCTCAGGGAATGGGGCACCCCACACAGCTGCACAGCTGCCAATAGGCACCACAATCTTTAGCAGCGCCCGGACTTTGCTGTGAGGGCGGAAGAAAAGAAAGGGAAGAAGGAGGTGTCAACCCAGTGGGCCACAGCAGTGAAAAAAGCAAACTCATTGCTAGGGATCATTAGGAAGGGTATAGAAAATAAGTCAGCAAGTGTCATTTTGTGTTTTGTTCTCTAATTACTCACACCTCAGGGGGTCAATTGACAACTCCTTTATTAACTCTTCACGTAAACACCAGAACAAGAACAAGAACAACCTTGGCTTGACAGCCCTTTTATAGTCGCTGTCAAACCCCTTTTAACCAATAAACACTCTGGCATTCTCCCACCTGAACGCCTCCCCAGTTTGCTCCAATGAGAATCTGCTTCTTGCTTGAATGGCAGTGGTCCCTCTTCACTTGAGTAGCGTCATAAGTCCGGAGCCGGCATTGACATAGGAGGGGGAACCGGACTCATAGGAGGAAGAACTGGACTCTCCTCCCTTCCAGCCATGGGCTGGACCTCAGATGACCTCGGTGACTCCGGCCCACACAGCAAACTGGGAATTCTGGGTACGTCAGCCAACGATCTCTCATCAGGCAGAGCTTGGGAGGTGTTAGGCGTCGCAGAATGGCTGGGTTGACAGGCGGCACTGGATCGTCCGTTGTCTGGTTGGTAGCCTTTGCCTTCCCAGTTCCCGGTGGCACCACGGCGGCGTAATTGATCAATGTGGCGCCGCCACATTCTGCCATCACTCAGAAGGACCCTGTAAGAACAGGGTCCTGTTATTTCATCAATCGTGCCCGGAACCCATTTAGGTGCTCCCGCAAAGTTTTGGGCATATACCAAGTCCCCTGTTACAAATTCTCTATCCCGGACAGGTCGTAATGGATGTTGTTGAATCCCATAATTTGGATGCAACCTATCCAGTGTGGTTCGGAGCTTCCGCCCCATTAAAAGCTCGGCAGGGCTCCTGTTTGTGATAGGGGAGGGGGTTGCATGTTGGAATAGCAAGTACTTAGTTAATTTGTCCTGCAACTACCCTGTCTCCATCCTCCCCAAAGCTTCTTTAACAGAGCGCACGGCTCGTTCTGCAAGGCCATTGCTTGCAGGGTGGAATGGAGCTGTCAAAACCAGTCTAACCCCTTAAGAGGCCAGAAATGCCTGGAAAACCGCTGCAGTCCATTGCGGCCCGTTGTCTGAAACTACTATATCAGGCAACCCATGACAAGCGAATAGTTTCTTCAAGACCCTTATAGAAGCCTCCGCAGTAGTGGTAGGCATGGGTGTAACCTCTACCCATTTCGAGAAAGCATCTACTATAATCATTATATAAGCCCCTTGTATAGGGCCCGCGAAATCAAGATGCAGTCGAGACCAAGGACCAGCCGGTTGTTCCCACTCCCTTGGTACTGCACTGGGCGGAGCGGGTCTGGACACTTGTCACACTGTTCTGACACTTGTCACACTGTTCTACCCATAATTTAATCTCATTATCTAATTTAGGCCACCATACGCAGCTGCGGCCTAATGCCTTCATGTGGCATATTCCCGGATGGCCCTCATGCAGCCTTTGTAAAACCTGGGATCGAAGAGCCGTGGGAATAATAACCCGGCATCCCCACAGAACACACCCCCTCACAGCGGACAGCTCTGCCCTCCTCCAGCTATAGGGCAGGAACTCCTCCCCCAAAGGCCCTACTGGCCATCCCCTAAGTGTCCATTCTAATACTTTGGATAACACCACGTCTTGGCTAGTGTAAGATTCTATGTCTGTGGCAGTAATTGGCAGATCCATATCCTCAATAGCCAATACCATGGAGGTAGGAGCTGGGTCCTGAACCTGCAATGGCAGGGGGCAGCGACTTAATGCATCTGCATGCCCAACCTACTTTCCCGGCCTATATAACAACTGGTAAGAGTAACCTGATAGGAATTCAGACCATCTGAGCATGCGGGGGGGACAAGATGGGAGGGGTGGGTCAATCCCCCGCAAGAATTCCCAAAAGGGGCTTGTGATCGGTGATTAGGATGAAGGGGCGGCCATAGAGGTATTCATGAAATCTTTTCACACCTGCGACAGCTGCCAATGCCTCCTTATCCACCTGACTATAATTACGTTCAGTGGTAGACAGTGTTCTGGAAAAATAAGCTATAGGGGCTTCGTGACCTGAAGGTAATACATGAGCCAGTACAGCCCCTATACCGTATGGAGAAGCATCACAGGTTAGAGCGACAGGCAGCCGCTCGTCATACTGAACAAGGACCGCTGAAGACGTTAGTAAACGCTTGATATCAGCAAAGGCTTTTGCCTCTCTTGGTCTCACTGCCATGTAGTTTCCCCATCCAATAACCTGTGCAGTGGTTCTGCTATCGTGGCTTTATGGGGCAAAAAAACTGCATAAAAATTAAGAAGTCCTAGGAAAGCTTGTAACTCCCCTTTAGATGTAGGAGTGGGTGCCTTCTGAATGGCCTCCACCTTGGCTGGGGTAGGGTGAATCCCTTGTCCATCAATTAGAAACCCCAGGAATTCTACAGAGGAAACTCCCAATTTACACTTGTTCCTCTTGAGTCTCATCCCCGCCTTTCTGAAACGAAGTAGGACAGCCCGTATTTTGATGACAAGCTCAGATTTGCAAGGAGCCGCAATCAATACGTCATCAAAATACGGGACCACTCCAGGAATGCCAGGGGCAACACATACCCCGAATTGCAATCTTTTGCATCTAAATGCCCCTTTATGCGTTACAATAGTCTGGGCATTGGCAGAGGCGTCATCAACAGGCAGTTGTTGATATGCCTGCACCATATCTAATTTAGCAAAGATTTTACCTTTCCCCAACGAATGCAAAAGATGCTGAACCACGGGTACTGGGTATGGGTTAGCGTGTAACGCTTTGTTTATCGTTGACCGGTAGTCGGCGCAAATTCTCAGTGACCCGTCGGCCTTCACAGGGGTGACAATCGGAGTCTCCCATTGTGCATGGTCTACGGGCTCCAAGACACCTTGCGCAACTAATTTGTTCAATTCCGCTTCTACCTTGGATTTTAATGCAAACAGAACCCTTCTAGCTTTAAGACGAATTGGAGGCACCCCAGGATCCAAATTAAGGGATATTGGAGTTCCCCGATAATTACCTAAAGAGCTTGAGCACACATCAGAAAATTCAGAGATGAGATTACCAAAATCATCAGTTACAATGGCATGTATGCCATCTATGGTGAGCCCAAGGGGCTGGAACCAATCAATGCCTAGGAGAGTGGCAAGTGGTTTGGCCACCACAACTAAGGGCAGATGACCCTTGAAGGCATTGTATTCAACCCGGATTGATGCTAAGCCGAGGACTGGAATCATGTTTCCTTGATAGTCCCGCAGCCTGTAGGAGCAACAAGACAGAGAGGTTTTCTTTAGATCAGGAGCTATCTTCTGCAGAGCTGACCACGAAATGATGGATCTGGTAGAACCCGAATCGATCTTCATCTGGCATGGAGACCCCTCTATGGTAACCGTTAGGAAAAACTTGGTCATCTTAGCCGTTTGCTCTGTCGCTGTCTGTACCTCCCAGGTGCCACGAAAACTGTCACTGTCTAGAGACGAACAAGACAAGCATTTCGAACGTGCCATTGATAAGGATCTGTTAGAATTTTTTGTAGAACCCCGCTCCGATGGGCGATCAACTTCAGGAGACAGTGCCCGGCATACGCTCGCTAAATGCCCCTTGCGGCCGCAACGATGGCAAATGGCAGTTTTAAAACGACAATTGGAGCGTAAATGCTTGCCTTCACAACCAAGGCACCCCCCATTCGGAATTTTTTGTGGCTGCAGGGGTTGCCTTAGCCCTAGACTGCAGACCGTCAATTTCCTCACAGTCCTCAGGCCAAGCGTCATCCCCTTCGGTTTGGTGAATTAAAGGGGAACATTGAGGACCTGCACCATTCAAACTGCTTTGAATTTGTGTGGTAGATTTTTCAGCCATCTCAGCAGCCTTGGCTTCATCCACAGCAGCTTGCAGTGTTAGTTCAGGTTTGGCTAAGAGTCTGTGCTGCAATTTAATGTCCCTAATGCCACAGACAATTTGCTCTAAGAGAGCTTCATCCAATTCATGGAAATTACAATGAATCGCCTCACGCCTGAGGGAAACCATATATTGCGAAACAGATTCCCCTTCTTTCTGGGTACACTGCTGAAAAGCATGTCTATGAGCTATCTTAGAGGGGGCTGGAGCATAGTGGTTCTTCAACTTATTAATCAGTATATCCCACGGAACTGAAGTAATAGGTGTGGGGGCTGCAAGCGCTCTGGCCATACTAAACATCTCGGGCCCACACGCACTTAAAAAGAAGCCCTTCTTCCTATCAGCAGGCACCTCAGCAAGATCATGGGCCAGTAAAAAACATTCAAAACTCTCTAAAAATGCCTCCCACGATTCCTTCTCCGTGCTGAAGGGAGCGAAGTTAGGAACGGCAGACATTGTTGCGATCGTAAATAGGTCAAACTGTTTGCCGCTAAATGTGGATTCTCTAATTACTCACACCTGAGGGGGTCAATTGACAACTCCTTTATTAACTCTTCACGTAAACACCAGAACAAGAACAAGAACAACCTTGGCTTGACAGCCCTTTTATAGTCGCTGTCAAACCCCTTTTAACCAATAAACACTCTGGCATTCTCCTGCCTGAACGCCTCCCCAGTTTGCTCCAATGAGAATCTGCTTCTTGCTTGAATGACAGCGGCCCCTCTTCACTTGAGTATACAACAGTGCCACTTTAACTTAAATGCCATGGAACACTAGTGTTGCCGGTCTTCTAATGACAAGGAGGCCATCTTGAACTCTGCCCAATGTTAAGAGTCGGCCCTCTTTTATATCAGAATCCCATATATTGACCCTAATTGCAGCTGGTTTTAAAATTGCTCGTGCCTGATGTGAAGTTTCATTTCCCATCTTTTCTAGCAATATTAAATTTTGAATAAGAGCTCATTAACAAACAGGAAAGTGACATCTTGTGGACTAGATTGTTGGGTAAAAGGGAGAAAATTATAGAGTGGATGAAAGTTTTTATTTTTTTTCTTTTGTATCATTTCTAAGTTGTTTTTCCATATTCATATAATGCACTAAGATTCTTTGACCTTTGTTTATTAAATAAAGAATGGACTGTAAGGTCTATAGTTGAGATCTATCTATCTATCTATCTATCTATCTATCTATCTATCTATCTATCTATCTATCTATCTATCTATCTATCTATCTATCTATCTATCTATCTATCTATCTATCTATCTATCTAATCATTGCATTTATTGGCCACCCATCTTATCACATGGAAGCTCTACAAAGATGGTGGAGATGCCCACAGTGTGGTGGATGATGCAATCTGATTTCCAGAGACATGATTTTTGGAGATCTGGTGGGGCTTCCCCTGTTTTGGAGATGTACTTGGGAGGCTGAGGGGTTTTAAGGGGCTGTTGGAGCTCCTTTGTTCCTGGTTTATTTGGATCCATTATCCAGGGACTGTGTCTCTTCACTGGAGGTGGGAGACATTAACATGGACTTCTTGGCCTAGAAGGGGAACTGGGGGGGGGGCTGAGTGAGAGGGGAGAACTGAGGAGACAGGAAGGTCCATCCTGACAGAGAAGAACAGAGGATGGCCCATATCCCAGGTCCACCACTTGGAAGTTCTCCCACTCCTCTGGGCTCAAGCTGTGGCTTCTCAATGCCAGGCTGAGGTGGGATTGGACTCACAGCCGTGTCTGACCAAAGCCAGGTTCTGCCCAGAGAGGAGGAAGCCCCTTCTCGGCCAGGAATGAGCCCACCCCAATGTCTGAGTTTGTCCCAGGGGAGACCCCAGAGGAGAGGAGTATGGTCATCCATGGTTTCTTAGGGGCTTTGAGGAGGCTCCAGGTGGACCTCTGCTTTGTCTCAGGGGCTTCAAGGACCCCGGCCTGGTAGTCCTTGACGTACAACCACAATGGAGCCCAACATTTCTGTTGTTAAGTGAGACATCAGTCAAGTGAGTTAGACCATCTGTGTCTAAGAGTCTCTTGTGCCTGGAGAGGTTTGTGGACTGTTTGTGGTCCCTTCTATCCCAATTCTCAGCCAACCTGGCCTTGCTGTGACCTCAGCTGAGTGATGACTGCAGGTGTCCATGAAGTCAAGGTGTTGAGTCCCCAAGCCTATGTCCCAGACAACTCGTCTGGTAACCTATGAGTCACCGCATTCCGGAGCTGAGCCAGCAGCTGCAGTGATTATCAGAGACAAGCTGTCTGGAATCTGTCTGGAAAGGAGTTACAATGTTGCAACTGCTTGCTAGGAGTTTCCTGCCTGGTAACTCTATATAAGAGGTTGCCAGAGAAGAAACCTTGCCAGTTGAATCTTGTGTGTGTTGTAAATAGTGTGAATAAACGTTCCTGTTGTTTTGACCATGCCTGAGTCGGAATCCTTTGTCTGATCTAACACTGGCGACGAGGATGGGATCCAGGCCGTGGCCTTAGAACGCAACGGGTAACGAATACTTCAACAACAGAGCGCAGCGCGACGCACAGCCTCACCATGGCTACGGCGACAATGCCTCCGTTTGCACCGTTCGACCCGATGAAGGAACAATGGGCTTCCTTCTTAGTCCGGTTCGAGTGCTTCTTGATAGCCAGCGACTACGGCGAACTCGCGCCTGCCAGGAAGCTGAGCCTATTCCTCCAGTGCGGCGGCCCTGAATTGTTTGCTACCGCCCGAACCATAGCAGCACCCGCAGCGGTGCACGAAGTGCCATGGGACGATCTCCTGGGCCGCCTGAGAGCACACTACGCGCCGGCGCCTTCCCGCATAGCGCATCGCTATGCATTCAGGCAATGTGTGCAACAGCCGCAACAGTCGGTAGCCGAGTTCCTGCAGAAATTGAGAGCGACCGCAATCCCCTGCGAGTTTCCTGCTGGCTTCCTGGAGGAATCCCTACTGGAGCAGTTTGTATGCGGCGTAAGAGACATCCGCCTAAAGCGCCGCTTGCTTTCAAAAACTGTCCTGACTCTCGAGCAAGCGGTGGAAGAAGCACGTGCGACAGAATTGTCGGAGATCTCCACATCCGACATGGGCCGCGCGCGCCCTCCTCTTTTCCCCACTCCGCGAGCGTGTCTGGTAGACGAAATAGCGCCGCTGGATGAGCTGGAGGAGGATGACCGTGGGGACTGCATGAGGGTGACCGGGCACGTGCCGAATCGCGCATTCACACCGCAGCAGAAGTCCGGGAACTGCCTAGGCTGCGGAGGGGCCCACCAGAGACCAGAGTGCCCATTCAAGGCATCGGTGTGCCGCAGATGTGGCAGGAAAGGACACCTAGCAGCTGTGTGCCGTGCTGCCGCTCCAGCGACAACGCCAGCTGCCGCCTCCAGAACCGTTCCACCAGGACAACGAGGGTCGCAGAAGCGTTCAGGACGCTACCAGCCACAGCCGACCGACTGCTTCGCGCTGGCGGAGATGCCCCCAGCTCTAAGCTACGACCAGGCAGAGAGTAGGAGACTGTCAACAGTGGTTTGCTTAGAGGGGGTGGGGGTAAAAATGGAAATAGATTCAGGGTCCTCTAGATCACTCATGTCCTGGGCGCATTTAGTTAAGCTTTGCCCCAAGCTCAGGAAGCGGGATCTCGGCCCCACGGCGACGATCCTGAAAGATTACCAGGGCTCACAAATTCCCATTCTAGGTCTGCACAGAGTGAGAGTAGACTACGGCCCCTTCCACGGATCCCTTCCCATCCTGGTAGTGGCCAAACCCCTAGCTGCCTTGATCGGATTGGACTGGTTTCCAGCCTTGGGACTGTCAGTCCAAGGAGTACACAGCGTGCCAGCCAGTTCTCCGGTAGACGAAGTAATCAGAGAGTTCAACGACGTCTTTGATGGCAGCTTAGGAACGTACAAAGGCACTCCAGTTTCCCTAAATTTGGACCCCCAGGTTGCTCCAGTCCGCTTGAAGGCCCGCAGGCTGCCGTTCGCGCTGAAGCCCAAGGTTGAAGCGGAATTGGATCGATTGGTGGCGCAGGGCGTGCTCGAACCCGTCGATCAGGCGAAATGGGAGACCCCAATTGTGGTCCCCATTAAGCCCGACGGGTCCGTGAGGATCTGCGCCGACTATAAGTCGACGATCAACCTCGGGCTTCAGGCGAACCCATACCCGGTTCCGGTGGTGCAAGACCTACTCCACTCATTGGGACGAGGTCGAGTGTTCGCGAAACTGGATATGGCGCAGGCCTACCAACAGCTCCCGGTGGATGACGAGGCTGCGGAAGCGCAGACCATCGTGACCCACCGTGGGGCTTTCCGCTGTCGCCGTCTCCAATTCGGCGTGTCCGTAGCCCCGGGGATCTTCCAGAGCCTCATGGAGCGACTGCTCCATGGGCTCCCTGGCGTTGTACCGTATTTTGACGACGTCCTGATTGCTGCTTCCAGCATATCAGAACTCGCCAAAACGTTACGGAAGGTCCTCAGAGTTTTCAGGGGCGCGGGTTTAAAGTTGAAACGCAGCAAATATACGTTTGCTGCGCCTAGGGTGGAATTCCTGGGTTTCATGATTGACGCCCAAGGAATTCACCCAACCCCCTCCAAGGTCGAGGCCATCCAAAAGGCCCCCACTCCTGCCTCCAAAACGGAGCTGCAGGCATTCCTCGGCCTTTTGAATTTCTACGCGCCGTTTATTCCCCATAAGGCATCGCTAGCCGAGCCGCTGCATCGGTTGCTCGACCGATCCGCGGCCTGGCACTGGGGCAGCCGCGAAGCACACGCGTTCGCGGCTGTCAAAGCCATGCTCACGTCAGATGCGGTACTAGTCCAGTACCATGACAGGCTTCCTCTGACGCTTGCGTGCGATGCCTCCCCTTTTGGCCTGGGGGCTGTCCTTAGCCACGTCTTTCCAGACGGCTCGGAAGCCCCCATTGCTTTTTACTCCCGGACAATGTCTCAAACGGAGAGAAACTACAGCCAAATCGACAAGGAGGCTTTGGCTGTAGTGTCCGGGATTAAGAAGTTCCACAATTACCTCTATGGGCGGACCTTTTCTGTTGTCACGGACCATAAGCCGCTCCTTGGGCTATTGGCTGGTGACCGTCCGACACCCCCCATCCTGTCACCCAGGATGACCCGCTGGACGGAATTCCTGGCAGCGTATGACTATATGCTGCTATACCGTCCTGGCAAGCAGATAGGGCATGCTGATGCCCTAAGCCGCTGCCCTCTCCCGGGGCCGGATCCGGCCCCTGTGCCTGCTCTCTCTGTCCTGATGGTCGCGGAGTCGGACTTGCCCCTGTCCTCTTCCGCCGTTGCCGCTCACACCCGCGCAGACCCCGTCCTCGCCCAGGTCTGCCGATGGGTGCTGAGGGGCTGGCCTTCGGGCAGTGTGGCTGAAAACTTTCGGCCTTACAAGTCACGCCAGCTGGAGCTCTCGCTCCATTGCGGGTGCTTGTGTTGGGGAGATCGGGTCATCGTCCCTTCCCCTCTCCGGCACATGGTTCTTCAGTCGCTCCATGCCAACCACCCAGGCATCGTCCGTATGAAGGCATTGGCCCGGAGCTATGTCTGGTGGCCCGGCATGGATGCTGAAGTGGCGGAATGGGTGGCCGCCTGCTCCTCCTGCCAATCGTCCCGGCCGGCCCCGCCGGTCTCCCCGCCGAGGGAGTGGGACGCCCCCAGGTGCCCATGGTCCAGGCTCCACTTGGATTTCGCGGGTCCCTTCCATGGCCAGAATTTCCTCGTGGTGGTGGATGCGTTCTCACGCTGGGTGGAGGTGATTCTCATGGCTTCCACCACAGCGGAGAGCACGGTGCGTGCCTTGCGCCGTCTGTTCGCGACCCACGGGTTGCCGGACGTCGTTGTGTCCGACAACGGACCCCAATTTCAATCCTCCACCTTCTTGGACTTTCTGGCCACCCAAGGGATCCGCCACGCGCCGGTCGCCCCTTATCACCCGGCGTCTAATGGACGCGCGGAACGAGCCGTGCGCTCAGCCAAGGAAGCCTTGGCCCGTTTGGATAAAGGGGACTGGCAGGCAAGGGTGGCCGCGTACCTTTTGGGACAGCATGTCACACCTTGCCCAGCCACAGGGAAAAGCCCCGCGGAGCTCTTGATGGGCCGACGCTTGCGGACCACTCTGGACAGACTGCACCCCGATTACGACGGGTTGCAGAGGGGCAACCTGCAGATTCCCACTCCTCGTTTATTTGAAATTGGGGACCTGGTTTGGGCAAGGATCTTTTCAGGGGAGCCGCGATGGATTGCCGCAACCATTTTGGACGTAACCGGACCCTGTTCTTACAGAGTCGGCCTTCAGGATGGATCCGAGTGGCGGGGCCACCTGGATCAACTGAGGCGCCGCCTGCCCGAAACAGCAGTCACCATGCCAGGCCGTTCCTGCCCATTGGCCCCCGTTGGGCCGTTGTTCTCTGCTCAAGCCGAGCAGTTGTTTGGAACCCCGGAGTCCCTAGCCGGTCCAGACCTCGTATCGGCGGGAACAGCACGGGGAGACCGCCAGGACCTCACAGCCCAATCTGACTCTCAGCTGGGGGCCTCGCCCATCGGGGAACCACCCTACCAGAATAATACTCGCCAGCAAATGCCAACTACCTCAAGCCCGGTCGCCACGCCCCCTCACCCGGACTTGCTAGGGTCGGCATTGCCGCCTACGGCGACTCCACCTCCGAGGGCAGGCCGCGATGACGTAGGCGAAGGCTCCGTGTCCCACAGGGAGGAGCCTCCTCAAGAACTAAGGCGGTCAGGGCGGACCCGACACCGCCCCGCCTATCTGAACGACTACGTGTGCGCATGTACTGTGTTGGACAGAGAACCTAGACACATGCGCACTGACTATGGGGGAAGGAGTGTTGAGTCCCCAAGCCTATGTCCCAGACAACTCGTCTGGTAACCTATGAGTCACCGCATTCCGGAGCTGAGCCAGCAGCTGCAGTGATTATCAGAGACAAGCTGTCTGGAATCTGTCTGGAAAGGAGTTACAATGTTGCAACTGCTTGCTAGGAGTTTCCTGCCTGGTAACTCTATATAAGAGGTTGCCAGAGAAGAAACCTTGCCAGTTGAATCTTGTGTGTGCTGTAAATAGTGTGAATAAACGTTCCTGTTGTTTTGACCATGCCTGAGTCGGAATCCTTTGTCTGATCTAACACAAGGGGGATTTGGCTTTGGGGTGGGGGTCAATGTGACCTTCCTGTGTCGAAGAATGGAGATTGGTGGGAGACTCTGTTCAAACTCCCTTTTCCCTCTTGTCTGAAGGGAGGAATTCAGCTGATCCTGGGCAGGGATGGGAGGGGATAATGGGGCTCAGGCAGGCTCTGCTTGAGGAAGGAGCCTTTCCCAAAGGAACAGAGAGACCCACTGTGTCCCATGGGTGAGAGGGGGTCCGATGCCCCCCTGGTGCCTCCACAGGCAAGGAAAGAAAGGGAGAGGGTGAGATTGGAAGGGATGATAAAATAACTTTTCCTCCCAGGTGGGAAGAACATCTGTCCCAGATGTGAATCCAAGGACCACAATAATCAGCGCAGGGAAGGAAAAGGGGAGGCTGGCCAGGAAGACCCTCCAAGGACCGAGATCAGACAGATCCTGATTTGAAGAGAATCTCTCAGAATCTCTGGGAGAAAAACAAGGGAGAGATTTCTCCACTCTGGGGGTCTTTTAGGGTGATCCACAAGGGCTCCTGATGGTTTTGGAAACATCGCTGGGGAACTCCCTGTCTGGCTGAAGGTCTGAAACAGTGGACAGAGCCAGACTCAGCAGTCATCCTGGGTCCAGGGAAATGGGCAAAGACACGGGAGGCCTTTCAGAAGGGGGTCACAGGGTGGGATTCCTATTGGTTTAGGATTGGTCAGTCTGGCTGCAAATGGAGAAGTTCAGAATCCCCTCTGCCCTCCAGCCCTTCCCTTGTTCTGCTGGTCTGTCCAACATTTGGGGAGAAGAGGGTGACCGGGGCCTTTTGGCCTCCAGGAGGGGTCCAGAGGCGAGTGGGGGGGTGAGGGACCCCCAATCATGCAGACACTTCTGGCTGTAAACCAAGGACAGACAAAGACCCCATTGGAGAAGAAGCTGCACTGAGCTTTGAGGGGGAAGGTCAGGGGCTGGAGAGGGGGTGAAGACAGAGAGGAGGGGGAGCCTTGGCGTATTTGTTTATTTTTCACGTTTCTGAACTGGCCAAGCGAGATGCCCACTTTGTGAGAAAATCAACTAGACTGCAGACAACAAAATCACAAACACACACACACACACACACACACACAATTAGCACAAGAGAAAGTGGCCACACAGGCAACTGGACTCTTTCACGATCATACAATAAGCTTATTCATAGGGAAAAAAACTTGACAGATTTTTGGATAATTTTGATAAATTGGCTGAAATGGAGACTTTTTGATCATCGCAAAACAAACGTTTTGGAGGTCACCCTGTGCCCAGGGAAAGGGACAAAGACAACGGACACCTTTCAGGAGAGGAGAGGGGGTCACGGGGGGGGGGGTCCTATTGGCTTAGGGTTGGTCAGTCTGGGTGCAAATAGAGACGTCCAACGTTTGGGGAGAAGAGGGTCACTGGACTCTGGCCTTTTGGCTTCTCAGAGGGGCCCAGAGGAAAGTGGGGGGGGGAGTGAGGGACCCCCAATCGCTTCCAGCTTTAAAGGGGGAGGGGCGAAGACCCCGTTGGAGAAGAAGCTGCACTGAGCTCTGAGGGGGAAGGTCAAGGGGCTGCAGGGGGAGTTGAGCACAGAGGAGGGGAAACCGAAGGGTATTTAGGGAGGGTTCTTTTTTCATCCTTCTCAACTGCCCACCTCCCTCAAAGAGTTTCCAGCTTGGTGAGAAAGTCCACAAGGCTGCAGAGAGCAAAACCACAACCCTCCCCCAAAGAGTCAGGACATCAGCACAGGAACAGCTGGACTGTCAGGGACCGTCAAGATCATTCAGTGCGTCTATTCGCAGGAGAAGAAAAAATGGCAGAGATTTTGGGATAATTATGATAAATTGGCTGAAATGGAGGGTTTTTTAATGGCAAAATGGATTTTTGTGGGAGGTGAAAAACACCCAATGAAAGACATAAAACTGGGCTTCTGCAATTGTTGGGTGCAACATTTGGGTGAGGTTTGAGACAATTTGTCTCCAGTCTGGAGATCCCCCACCCATGTAATTCGGCCAAGAAGCCCACATGACACTCATGTGAGTCCTGGAAGGAGCCCCAGAGCTCTCTTGGAGCCCAGGAGGCCTCGGACCGTCTACCTGGAAAGAATCTTCCAGCTCAGGGATAAAATGAAGCCGAAGATTCATTAAAGCTACGGAAGCTTTCTTATTGAGAATTCAGGTGATCCTATACAATTGAAATGCTCTAAAGGATACACTTTATATACCATTAATGCCGCATGCTATGCACGCTTTGCACTGCTTGGGCAAGGCCACACGTGGGGTCCTACATCCAGCTCTGCCCATCCTGAGAGTCTCTGGAACGTGTGCAGAGAAGAGCAAGGAAGAGGAGGGGGGAGCTGGAGGCTGAATCACCTGATGAACCATGGCAGGAACTGGGGCCATCCAGGCCAGTGATGGCGAAGGAAGGAGGAGCTATTGCACACACTCACATGCCCACCCCCATAACTCAATGTGCTGTGCCCCTTCACATGTCCTCCCCTCCCCCGCCCCGTGCATGTGCGCACAGCTTTCTTGGAGACTGGGGAGGGCGAAAACAGCCTCCCCTGCCCCCCGCCCCAACCGAGGTCCTCCGGAGGCCAGAAATGGCCCGTTTTCCGACTTCTGGTTCGCACATTGGGTGGTTTTTCTCCCTCTGGAGGCTCTCCGGAGGGCAAAAAAAAGCCAAAAATGAAGGCCGAAATCATCTGGCCAGCACACGCATGAACACTGGAGCTGACAGGGAAACGTCTCGCATGCCCTCAGAAATGCCTCCGCCTGCCACCTGTGACATGCGTGCCATAGTTCACCCTCACAGAGCCAGGCCGGTGGAGAGAAGGATTGGGGGGGGGGGGGTGTCCTGATAGCAGCCTTCCAACTGTTGACTGGATGTCAGAGAGAAGAAGGGGCCCACCTGGTCTCCAAGGCTCCCAAAGGCAGGAGAAGGAGTGAGAGATGGAAAGGGATGCAGGAGAATTCAGGAGACGTTTCCTGACCGTGAGAACCGTGGATCCGTGGAAAGGCCTCCCTCCAGAGGCTGGGGGGGCTCCGTCCCTGGAGGCTTTGGGGAAGAGCCTGGGAGGGTGGAGGCTCTCCTGAATCCCCTCCAATACCGTCTTTCTTTCACCTGGCAAGGCTGATATCTGAGGCCAACAGGGCTAATCGTAACCAAAGAACATCCTCTCGTGCCATTGCAGGTATGAGTGACCGGACAGGATTGTGTATCCAGGTCTCCCCGTCCGTCCGTTGGATTCCCCGAGCCGTTTCCTTCCTCCGGCTGAGAAGAGGAGGCATCCCTGGGTCTCTCTTGGAGGTCGAGGGGGATTCCACCAGAGACAAATTCCTTGTGTGTCCAATCACACTTGGCCAGTAAAGAATTCTATTTTATTCTATTGAATTGTCAGCCAATAAACAAAATGCCAAGTATTGTAATTAGTTTTAATATTAAACAAGTCTGAAGACTCATGTAACAAACCCAAGGAAGCTAATTTTACTCTGGTTTAGATATTTTACGGAAGAAATATTTCAGATGAGACCAGCTCAGAAAAGAGAATCAGGATCTGAGTTGCAGGGTTCAAAAACTAGATGGGGAGAAGAAGGCGGAAGTCCTCAGAGAAAACAACCAATGCAGAATCCATAGTTTGGAGAAAGAACTCAATGATGTAAAGAAGGAAAGCCATCATCTCCACTGCAGAGTCCGGGAACAAGTTGGGGAGGCCCAGGAGCTCCTCAGGGAGAACCGAGCATTGAGGGAACAAGAGGACAGGTCAGAAATACCGTCTTTCCCTGAAAATAAGCCCTGGCCTGAGGTTTTTTTTGGGGGGGGGCAGTATCAGTGAAGGGGTGGGCGTGGCCAGCACAGGAGGCAGCCCTTCCCTTCCCCCGGTCACCTCATGGAGGCTCCGCCTCTTAATTATGGCCCCTGGATCAACTGAGCCAGTGAGGGCCAAGCAACTGAGCCCATATCTCTGAAGCCCCTTCCCAGCCACTGGCCTAGCAGGGCCCCCTTCGCCAACCACTAAAACCAGAGAAAATCCATCCCTTTTCCCTTTCAGACATGGATCCAAACGAACTTCTGCGGCCATCCAGCGACAAACCCCAGAACGTCCTTGGGGACCCCTGGTAGGTGACCTTGTTCGTCCTTGGGGTCTATGTCTTCACTGGCCTCTGCGTATTTTTCCATCTGTGCAAGTAAGTTGCTCCTGTTAAAGGGAGCATCCTCACCACCATCTCGGGAGCCCTGGGGCACTTGAAGCCCTCCAAAATGTTCCTGGAACTAATAGGAGGAAGGATAGAATGCTCCAGGGCTGGAAGGGACCTTGGAGGTCTTCTAGTCCAACAGCCAATCTTGAAAATCTGGAGCCCCCATTAAGAATTATCTTTGTTATCATTGTTAAGAAAAACAACGTACTATTCAATTATATTTGATTCTTTTCTTCTTCTCCAATCCCCAGAAAAAGGTGTCGTCAAGTGTCATCAGAGCCACAAAGTGAAGATGTGGAGGCTGCCATAATCACTGTGGAACCCTACATACCTCAACCCATCTACCCCAACATTCCCATCATTGATGAGCGAAGGATGTCAGACATTCTACCTTGCAAAACATTGTGATGGTTGGTAAGTGTTTGGAGTAATTTGGTGGTCAGTTTTCCCCCCCAATATGATGATATTATTGTTTTTTAATCCTTAAGAGGGATTCCATTCGAGAGGCAGAAAAACCCAGGTGACTGCAGTCAGTGGGCAACTAGGAGGCTGCAAGAAGTGAGTGGCCGGAGGACTTGCCCAAGAGAAGAGTCCTAGCTGAAGGGGGAGGATTTGGGGTCTCTTGAGGTCACCTGGGGTCCTTGGTTGCTTTGCATTTCCTTTGGGTTTTTGGGTGGGGATGTTGGCCTTGGAAGCTAAAAAGGAAGAAGAGTGGGAGCCTGGTAGTTTTAAATATTAATTTGGTTGCTGAGTTTTATTTATTTATTGTTTCTTGCTTACTTATTATTATTTTATTAAAATATTAAATTGGTGTTTCTTTTGCCCCAGGATGAACAGCTGCCATGGGTAAAATCCCAAAACAACTGGAGCCCCATTTGAACCTCCATCGGCATTGAAAACCTCACCATCGGTCAATTGCCAAAGGCCAATTTCTGGCTGTGTGAAGAACCACAATCCCTCCGTGAGGCAGGACCTTGACGTGGTTGTGGGGCTTGTGTGCTCTGAGGAAGGTGAGGGCTACACCTGAGGTTCAACCATACTGGACAGGACTCATGAGAGGAATCGGACAAAGAGTCTCTCTCCCATAAACAACAGGGGAAAACACTCAGGACAGAAGCCCAGATTGGCTCTCTAGTTGCCCAGGTCAAGAAGGACCGTGCCAGGGGTTCCAATTCCTGGACATCTGGTGGGAAATGACCTGCAGGACTCAGGGATGATGGCTGAGCATCCAGGTCAACAACTGCTGAACAACTGGAAGGAAAGTGCTTTTCTGACTCTCCCCAAGATACCATTCAGACTCAGCAAGGGTTTTCTCCCCCTGCTCCTAGTTTCCTCACCTGAACTGGTTCTCTTTTTTTTTAATGTACTTTTAATGTAGTTTTATTTAGCTTTGAGGGCTTTTTTGTATTTTTCCCCATTTTTGGAGGTTTTAAATAAAATAAAAAATTGATTAAAAAGAAGAAATGATATGAGAAAAAGTACGAACGAAATCTTAATTCACATTATAGCTGCTATTCATTTGTTCTTATATAAATTAGGAGAGCTTGTTAAGTCCCACTGCTAAAAATGATCTATTTTTCTACTGGATTTTATTTATGCACTCTATTAGGAAATCTTGGATATTGTTCTAAAAGCTGGATGGTATTTTTAAAGCAACATCAAAGTAGCTTTGTCTAAGAGTTGGTATAAATATTGCATCACAAAATCCTATTTCTTCAATTATCCCACCTGTATTAATGACAATAAAGAAGAATAGATGAGCAAGGACTAATTGTTGTTCATGCCTCCTCAGTTCTATGAGGCATTAATTATCTTAATTAATTAACTTAATTATCAGGAAGTTGTTAACACTTTGCTGGGTCAAGGTGTATCACTAGCATTCCCACAATGAAGAGGAAGGAAGTGCAAATATTAAGGAAGTGTAAATAAAATATGGCACCAGGCTAGAAAGTGGGAGATCCTGAGTTCAAGTCCCACCTTAGTCATCAAAGCCAGCTGGGTGACTTTGGGTTAGTCACTATACCTTCTACCTCACAGGGTTGTTGTTGAGAGGGGAAATAGGAGAAGGAAGGTGTGGTTGATAAGGGAGGATAGAAACAATTAAATGAAAATCAATAAATGACCTTGGGGGAGAGAGGGAGAAGATGCTGCATAGGGAATGATCAGATAAGGTGGGGGAGCCCCCAGGTGCATAACTGGCAGAGAAAGAACCCCAGAAAGGACCCTCCCTCACTTTTCAGGCTTTCAAAAGAGTTGGTGGGAGATTTGTACTTTCAGACATGCAAGATTCTCTTATGTACCTTTCCAATAAAGTAGAGTTACATAGTGCTTCCCATCTGGTGTACCTGGGAGAAGATGGGAGGACTTGCTACATGGTGTGCCAGGTGAATCTGGCCAGAGCTGGATCTGGGAGGTTGGATGTGGCTGCTGCAGACTTTCGAGATTCTTCTTCTTGTTTTCCCTCATATTCTGAAGAGGGGTGACTTTCTCAGTTGGCTGTAGTTGCTTTTCTGCACATGGTAACTGTAGTCCATCTCAGCCAGTTCATGCTGCAGACACTGGAGGTGCTTCTTAACATCTGAAAGAAAGTTCCTCACCTCTTTTATTTATTTATTTATTTATTTATTTATTTAAATTTATATCCCGCCCTTCTCCACAGAGGACCCAGGGCGGCGCACAGGAAATTTAAAAACATACAAAATACAATAAATATAATTTAAAAACTATTAAATAAACCTATCCTGCGCTAAAACCAAATTTTAAAAACCCAATTTAAAACTATCTAAAAGTCCCCATGGGAGGTTAGGCTAGGCCGGCTTGTTGAAACAAATATGTCTTAAGACATTGGCGGAAGAGGCGGAGGTTGGTGATGGTACGTAATTCAGGGGGTAGGTCATTCCAGAGGGCTGGCCCCGCCACAGAGAAGACTCTCCCCCTGGGTGTCGCCAGTCGGCATTGTCCGGCCGACGGCACCCTGAGGAGGCCCTCTCTGTGGGAGCGTATCAGTCTAAGGGATGTATGGGGCAGGAGGCGGTCTCGCATATAACTAGGCCCCGAGCCATGGAGCGCTTTAAAGATAGTTGTCAAAACCTTGAAGCGCACTCGAAAGGCCACAGGAAGCCAATGCAGCTCGCGCAGGATCGGTGTTATGTGGGAGCACCTAGTGGCTCCCATAATCACCCGCGCGGCTGCGTTTTGGACTAGCTGTAGCTTTCGAGCGCACCTCAAGGGAAGCCCCATGTAGAGAGCATTACAATAGTCGAGTCGGGACGTCACGAGAGCTTGAGTGACTGTGCGAAGGGCAGCCCGGTCCAGTAAGGGGCGCAATTGGCGCATCAGGCGTACCTGATGAAACGCCCCCCTGGCCACGGCTGCCACATGGTCCTCCATGGACAGCCGGGAATCCAGGAGGACACCCAAATTGCGCGCCCTCTCCACGGGGGCCAGTGTTTCACCCCCAATGGCCAGAGTTGGAATAATCTGGCTGAACCGGGGTGCCGGAAACCACAGCCACTCAGTCTTGGCAGGGTTGAGCTTGAGTTTGTTACCACCCATCCAGATCCGTACGGCTTCCAGACACCGGGACAGCACTTCGGCGGCATCGTTGGGGTGGTTTGGGGTGGATATGTACAACTGAGTGTCATCAGCGTACAGATGGTACTCCACCCCAAAACCACGGATGATCTCACCCAGCGGCTTCATATATGTGTTGAAAAGGAGGGGCGAGAGGACCGACCCCTGAGGGACCCCACATAGGAGAGGCCTCGAGGTCGACCTCTGCCCTCCCGTCAACACATATTGCGACCGACCAGAGAGGTAGGACGAGAACCACCGCAGAACGGTGCCTCCCAGCCCCAACCCCCCCAGTCGGTGCAATAGGATACCATGGTCGATGGTATCAAAAGCCGCCGAGAGGTCTAATAGGACTAGGATAGAGGAATAACCTCTATCCCGCGCCCTCCAGAGATCATCAACCAACGCGACCAATGCCGTCTCGGTGCTGTGACCGGGTCGGAAGTCGGACTGGCGCGGGTCTAGATAATCAACTTCCTCCAGGTGTCGCGGAAACTGTTGGGCTACCACACTCTCAACAACCTTCACTAAAAAGTGAAGGTTGGAGACCGGACGATAGTTCTCTAGTAAAGCTGGGTCCAGGGACGGCTTCTTGAGGAGGGGCCTCACTACCGCCTCTTTCAAGATGGCAGGTAAGGACCCCTCACTCAAAGATGCGTTGACAATGCCCTGGAGCCAGCCTCGTGTCGTCTCCCAGGATGCCAGTACAAGCCAGGAGGGACACGGATCCAATAAACATGTGGTCGCCCTAAGCTTCCTTGACAGCCTGTCCATATCCTCGGTGGTAACAAAGTCAAACTCCTTCCAAGAAGGAACCTCAAGACTAGTCTCGGACAGTCCCACAGGGCCACTGTCGATGGAGGGTAGCTCATTCCGAATCCGAGTGATTTTCTCCTGCAGATAAATCCCAAATTCCTCTGCTCGCCCTTGCAGAGGGGCTTCCCGCGGCCTCTGGTGGAGGAGGGAGCAGGTCACCCCAAACAGGGCGGCAGGGCGGTTATCTGCGGATGCAATAAGGGTGGCACAATACTCACGTTTGGCCACTCTTATCGCCACTAAATAAGCCCTAATATGGGTTCTCACTAGTGTTCGGTCGGCTTCGGAGCGAGAGGATCTCCATCTGTTCTCTAGGCGTCTCTTGTGGCGTTTCATCCCCCGAAGCTCCTCAGTGAACCAAGGAGCCTGGGTGATTCGTCGCCGCAAGAGAGGCCGCAAGGGCGTGACTCGGTCCAAGGCCCCCGTGGCCGCACTTAACCATGCGGCCACTAGGTCCTCAGTCGAGTCGCGCGGCAGGGTCACAGGAATTGGCCCAAGCTCCCTCTGGAACCTTTCCAGGTCCATCAGAAGCCTGGGGCGGAACCATATAGGAGTGTCCGGTTCCGCCTCCCCGCGGTGGGGTGTAGCGATTGGAAAGTCCAGCTGAAGGAGAGCGTGATCTGTCCATGACAAGGGAGTGATGACTAGATCCCCTATTCCCAGATCACGACTCCACTGTCCCGAGACAAAGATGAGATCCAGTGTGTTCCCCCCCTCGTGAGTGGGGCCTAAAACTACCTGGGTAAGGTCCATGGCCGTCATGGAGGCCATGAACTCCCGAGCTACTCCAGAGGCTTCGCCCGCCGACGGCAAGTTAAAGTCCCCCATGACTACCAGTCTGGGGGTCTCAACTGCCGCCTCGGCTATCACCTCTAGGAGCTCGGGCAGGGCTGTTGTTGCATAGCGAGGAGCCAGGTATACAACTAACATGCCCAACTGCCTCCCTAGGCCCCATCTCACGCAGAGAGATTCACACCCGGTTGTCTGTGGGACAGTGGTCTCCTTCGGCTCAAGACCTTCCTTTACGATAATCGCCACCCCCCTACCCCTCCCTAGGGCTCTAGGCTGATGAAAAGCACGGTAACCTGGTGGGCACATGTCCACGAGGGGTATACCCCCCTCGTGGCCCAACCAGGTTTCCGTTATACCCACCAGGTCCGGGTCCCCCTCTGACACAAGGTCACGAATGAGGGGGGATTTTTGAACCACGGACCTGGCGTCGCATAACATCAGCTTCGGGCCCCGGGTCTGTGATTCCTGCCCACCTAGTCTGCGATGGGAGAGCGGAGAGTTGGAGCACGTGACCGTCTGGATCCAGCGGCCACGGTCTTCCAACTGATGGTGCCCATTTCGTCTCCCTCCGCCCCTGCCCCTCCCTAAGACCGAATCGATGGAAAGAGCTACCATGGAAATGACCCCCTCCTTCCCTTCCTCCGTTTCCCTACTTCCGCCCGCCGGCCTCATTTGCTGTCCCCTCCCTGGACTATTTTTCCCCTCCTCCCTGGAACCCCCTAAAAGCCTAATTAAAAACCTCCCTAAAACCCCCCTCAACCTGCGCTTCGCCCACCTCTCAGGATTAATCAGTCCGTCATCGAGGCGGGCCCGTGTTAAACAGGAGGGCCAGGCCTGCGAGAGGGGAGACTCCCGCAGGCTAAGGAGGTCGCGTCTGGAGTACATGATAAAAGCCCCCCCAAGGCAGCCCAAGTCCAGGAAGGCAAAACATAAGTCCGATAAGCAAATAAAGTGGCTAAGTGCAAAGATATTCTTCCGGATGGGGGGTAAAGTCAAGATAATCCAGGGTCTTGTGGATGGGGAGATCGAATTTAGTCCCATTACAGGCCCCATCCATCTGTCTCTCCGACCAAAAGGGGGTTAGTTCGTAAACACTTTGAGGTGTTTATCAGTCAGCCTTCTCTTGGTTGAGATGAACACTTGGCTAGTGACCTCACACAGTTCTTTGTGGAGTTATCCAATGTATTTCACCAAACACATCTAGCTTTAACTCATGATCTTCTGCAGGTTTTCTGTTGTGCTCTAAAGTTGATCCAGTTTCTCCTGGAGAGAGCTGTGCTGCTCTTTCATCCAATGATTGTCTTTCTGGAGTTTGTGGGTCTGAAAGTCAAGGAGCCTCTCAGTCCATCAACGTGGAGGTTGGGACCATCAGTGGTCACTGAGAGATCATCCAAGGATATTGACCCTATGACCATTTCTTCCTTGTGGTTGACCTGTTTGAAAAATGGAGAGACACAGTCACATTCTCTCCCAGTTCAGGGATAATTTTGCTAACCTCCCTTCTCCATTCTGGCTTTTTCCTAGAGTTTTGGAGTTTTTCTTTAGCATGAGATGCAGTGGGAGTGAAGAACCAGTGGACAATCTGCAGAGCTGGCTGACTGGAGAATTCTAGGAGTTGAAGCCCCCCACCCCCCCATATCTTAAAGGGGCCTAGTTTGAGAAACACCAACATAATCCCTCAATACTGATCTCTCTGAAAACTGTCCTGAATTCTCATTTGATTCCGCGTCCAACTCAAAGCATCTCATTGCTCAAAAACCTCCAAAGGAGTCAGTATGGGCTCTCCATCAATTTGGCCCTCTTTGTATTGCTATGATTTCTGATAACAGGAAAAGGTGATGACCATCGGAATTAAGACAGATACCCCCCTCCCAAGTACTTACGAGTACTATCTCAACCACGAAAGCCAGGTGGGTGACCTTGAGCCCGTCCCTCTCTCAGCCTTCACAAGGTTGTTTTGGTGAGGATGAAGGAATCTTAGGTATGTTCACTGCCTTGAGCTATTAAGGGAAACAATAAAGTGGTGTGAAAGTCTAAGTAATAAAAAGTGAAATGAATATTTCAGTCCCTAGGCCAAGTGTGTTATTGGGAAATAACTTCTCTCTGGCCAACAGAATCACAGTTTAGGTTAATTTCCCCAAATCATTAAGAAGGTCAATCTCTTTTTTTTTCCTATCTGATTGTTCTTAAAAATTGTTCTCTCTCTGGATTGTAAGTAAATTGAACTTTGAATTTGGATATTGACTTTTACTCTCTCCTCGCCTCACGGACTACCTCTCCAACAGACGCCATATTAATGACAAGAACTTAACACTTTCATTATGGCTTCAAAAAAGCAGCCACACCAACCTAAGATTACTTCAATGTTATCCAAAGAAACAGAGGTGGAAGCTACACAGTTATCAGCAATAGAGGAAACTCTTCAAAACATCATGAAAGAAATAAAAGAAATCCGGAAAGACAATGTTAGCTCAAAATTGAAACTTTTGGAGACACAGAAAGCACTAATGGAAAACAAACAAAGAATTGATGGACTGGAGGGGGGGACGGTTGAGATGAAGGGAGAAATAAAAAATTCCCAAAGAGAAATTGTGGATTTAGCTGGTCATATGTCTAGGATGGATTTTGAAAGGATGTCTTACTTTTTAAGGTTTCAAAATGTTCCTTAATTAAGCTCTGAGAATTTAAAAGATTTAATGAGTACGATGTTAGCAGATTATACCAAAAAGAGCAAAGAAGATATTTGGGGGGTGTCAGGCCTGTTTCTTCGTTGACTCAGGAAAGACCACACTTAGACATTATTTTGAAATGTTAAGGCTCCTTTTACTAAGTTACGATAGCGTACAGACCAAGTAAAGCTGAGAATGAATAGTTTAGGCGCGAACAGAAAGTATTAAGCTTAAGCCCATCCCAATCCCCAAACCCCCCCTGTGCATTGTCCAATATGCAGCCATCTCCAACATCAGGTGGGCAGGTCTTCACCATCCTGGAATGCAGGTCCGTTAAGCAGGAGATAACACGAAACATCAACATTGTCCACCAGCAGAACACATTCACCCCAAACCCCCCACCCTCCCCGTTTCCATGGCAGCGAAGCAGGAACTAGCGAGACTGACATCCGGACCTCCTCCAGGAACAGCGGGAAATCCAGGGCAGCAATAGGCATACGAGAGGCTACACCTGAAAGAGAAGAAGGGAGAGACAAAACAACGGAGAGGAGAAAGAAAAAGAGTCAAGGTTTGTGTGGATACTTGGCATAAAACTGGCGTACCAGTTTAGGAGCTTTGAGATGCTCTTTATCCACCCATTCGTTGTGAGAAGGGGGGAAATCTTTCCACATGACTAGGAACTGAGTTTTATTTCTGCGGATCCTGGAGTCCAAAATGTCCCGCACCTCGTAATGATGATGACCATCCACCAAGGTAGGTGTAGGAGCATCAGGCAATCTTTTGCGGAGATGAGAGGTACGAGCAGGTTTCAGTAAGTGAACATGGAATACAGGGTATAGCCGCCGATAGGTCTTGGGGAGATCCAAACGGACCGACACAGAGCTGATAATTTTGGTGATCGTGAAAGGTCCAATAAATTTGGGACCCAGCTTCTTGCATTTTTGGGGGCTATCCAAATTTTTGGTAGATACATAAACCTGATCACCAACTTTGTAGGAGGGAGGGACTGCTCGTTTCTTATCAGCGTACAATTTGTGCGAGTCATGGGCATCGTTTAAAGTTTTCCGGAGAACCGGCCAAACAGAAGATAATCGAGAGGACCATTCAGATAAAGAGGGAACCGTCGGCGAGACGTGAGGCAGTTCGGGTATGGGTACAAAGTCCTGTCCGTAGATGATTTTAAAGGGGGTCATATTCGTACTGGAGTGAACAGAGTTATTATACGCAACTTCGGCGTGTATGAGAAGATCAGCCCAATCATCTTGCTGGAAATTAATAAAGCAGCGTAAGTACTGTTCGAGGACGGAATTAACCCTCTCACAAGATCCATTCGTCTGAGGGTGGTAGGCGGAGCTTAAGCTTTGGGCGGAGCCAATCAGTCTCAAAAACTCCTTCCAAAAATGGGAAGTAAATTGGGTTCCTCTATCGGAGATGATGCGTTGCGGGACGCCATGAAAACGATAGATATGGGAAACGAAAAGTCTAGCCAGAGATTTGGAAGAAGGAATCTTAGTACAGGGGACAAAATGAACTTGTTTAGAAAAAAGATCGGTAACTACCCAGATAACGGTATAACCCTGACTGGGTGGAAGATCAACTATAAAGTCCATTGAAATTTCCTTCCAAGGCCTTTCCGGGGTAGCCACAGACTGGAGAAGACCCTGTGGCTTACCCGGCGCACGTTTTGAGGCCGCACATACAGGGCAACTGGCAATATACGATTCAACATCTTTCTTCATTGATGGCCACCAGAACTGTCTCTTGATAAGATGAATAGTTTTAACGAAACCGAAATGACCAGCTAAACGTGAGTCGTGTGCTCGTTGCAAGACAAAAGGACGTAATGTAGCAGGAACATATATTTTAGAACCAATCCAGGGAAGATCGTCTCTGGTAGTACAATCACCTGAATGAGTCGAATACCAATCATCAGTAAGTAATTCATCCTTAATACGAGCAATTAGGTCAGCAGGTGGAGTAGTTTGGACAGTAGTTTGGGCTATAGTAGATACTGGAGTAGCAGGTAAAGTGAGTGGCATTATCGGTTGTACAATGGTGAGCTTAGACACATCATATTGAGGCAATCTGGAAAGTGCATCAGCCATAAAATTTTTCCCCCCAGGAATGTATTTGAGGTGGAAATTGAAACGATGGAAATAATGAGACCAACGAAGTTGCCTTGGGGACAATTTCCGAGAGGAGGTAAGAGCTTCCAAATTTTTATGGTCCGTCCAGACCTCGAAAGGATGTGGGGCACCCTCAAGAAAATGTCGCCAAGTCATGAGAGCCCACCGAACAGCAAAAGCCTCCTTTTCCCAAATCGCCCAACCGCGTTCGGACGCAGTGAGTTTCCGAGATGTGTAAGCACAGGGTTGTAATTGGCCATGTTGATTGAGTTGTAACAGGACTGCGCCTACCGCGACATCACTAGCATCCGCCTGAATCACAAATGGGGAATTCACATCTGGGTGTTTAAGAACAGGCTCAGCCGCAAACAACCGTTTAAGCTTTTCGAAAGCGGCCTGACATTCCATCGTCCATTTGAGAGGGGTTCCTGGACGAGGCTTGCCTTCTCCTTTTGTTTTCAGAAGGTTTGTAATGGGCAAGGCAATATCAGCGAATGACGGAATAAATTGGCGGTAAAAATTCGCAAATCCTAAAAAACTTTGCAATTGTTTACGGGTACGGGGAGGGGCCCACTCCGTCACTGCCTTGACTTTAGCAGGATCCATTTCAATTCCCTCAGAGGAGATACGGTAACCCAAATAGTCAATTCTTTCCTGGTGAAACTCACACTTAGAGAGTTTGGCATAAAGTTCAGCGGAACGCAACTTATTTAATACGGAGCGCACTAGTTTAACGTGCTCGTCGTGTGTTTGCGAGTAGACGACGATGTCATCAATGTAAACAATAACTCCTTTGTAAAGGTGCTCGTGGAGAACCTCATTTATCAGTTGCATAAACACTGAAGGGGCACCTTGAAGACCGAAAGGGAGGACTTTGAATTGGAAACATCCGAGCGGACAGTTAAAAGCTGTCTTCCATTCGTCCCCCTCTTTGATCCTGACCCTGTAATATGCTTCACGTAAGTCCAGCTTCGTAAAAATCTTACCGGTAGCCAGGTGAGCAAGCATGTCCTTCATGAGCGGAAGGGGGTAAATATTGTGTTCACAAATGGTGTTGAGATATGAATAGTCCTGTATTAATCTTAGAGTGCCATCTTTCTTTTCTCTAAACATAACTGGTGCAGCTACACGGGGCCTAGCTGGTTCAATGAAACCCCTTTGAAGCTTTTTATCGATGAATCTACGTAATTCCTCCATCTCCCGTGGGGTCATTGAATACATACGAGGTTTGGGTAATTGAACCCCAGGAAGAAAATCAATTGAACAGTCAGTAGCCCTATGAGGAGGAAGAGAATTACAAGATCTTTCACTGAAAGCATCCTTTAGGTCCCAATATTCTTTGGGAATTTTCTCCTCACCTGGTATGACCTCGGGTGATGGGAAATCCAATAAATGCGCAGCAGATTCAATATGGGGGGGTGGTTGATGGTGCGGGGGTTGATCAGTTTCTGATGGAAGAGAGGTATCTTCCGGGAGGGATAAAGGAATGCGCACCCAACCTTCCTTCCAGTTTATCAGAGGATTCCATTTCCGAAGCCAATTGACCCCCAAAATTACAGCATTATCGGCAATGGCAGTTACAATAAAGTTGATGGTCTCAGTATGGCCTGTGCCTATAGAAACATGAATTGGTTCGGTGATAAAAGATGCTGGGGTTCCCCCAGCTACAGAACCATCCATTTGGCAAAAGGCTATGGGAGTTTTCAGGGTCTTAAGGTGAAAACCCATCGAAGATACGATGTCTTGGCTTATGAGACATTTTGAGCACCCAGAGTCAATGAGAGCCTGCACATTGCATGTACGGCCAGTAGATGGAGCTAAAAGCTTTAAATTAATATAAAGGGGCCCGGAGCGATGACTCACCAGATTGTCGTCAGAAGAGTCTGAAGACGCCTCCCAATCGTCAGGGCCAGCGGTGGGCTGGTCAGCAGAGAGGTTGATGGGCTCCACCCCACTCATAGCCGGTTTGGCGCGCACGGTTGGCGTTCTAGGCTGTTTCCGGTCCAAGGAAGAAAGTGGGCGTGGAGGTGGTTTTGATCGGCATTTGTCTGCCCAGTGCCCCTCCTTCCCACAGCGATAACAGCTGCCTGAACGAGGCTGGGTTGTTCTCCCCTCCCCCTTTTGCATGCGTTTCTCCCTCGCAGGGGGGTGAGATTTGGGGCTATCTTCCTGTGCTTTTTTCTCCAAGCGGACTGGATCCTGCAAGTGGGCATGATCCAATTCGACATCCGAAGCTAGATCTATCCAGTCATTCAAAGTTTCGGGGCGAAATCTGTTCACACATGTTTGATAAATATCTTTATTCAGCCCTTCAATATAAATGTCCATTAGGGCTTGTTCACTATAACCAACCATAAACACTGATAGCTCCTGGAAAATCTGCGTGTAAGCCTGAATAGACATGTCCCCCTGCTGCAAACTTTTTAGTTTCATTTTTGCTTTCCTCTCAACACGGGGGTCTTCAAAACGTCTTCTAAGAACATTCATGAAGCGATCGAAATCGCGCAGTGCCGGTGAGCGGCAATTATGTAATGAAACCAACCAATTAGAAGCTTGATCTTCTAGGGTCATAGATACAATTCTGATTTTGATTTCATCATCCAAATCAGCTGCGTAAAACTGCATGTAATTATCGACGTGAATTAGAAAAAACGCCAGTTTGTCGGCACTTCCGTTGTATTTCACACCCAAAGGAGGCAGTTTTGCAAGTCGGCGGGGGTTAATGGGGTTGGCTTCCCTTCCGGCCTGAGGGGGGGGGGAGGGAGTTGCTCTCCTGCTTTGCCTGGCAGAAGCCGCCTCTCTTCGCAATTCCCTGCCGGCCTGAGGAGGGGGGGATGGTGTTGAAACCCTGCTTCGTCTGCCCGGAGCTGCCTGTGAACCTCTTGGCTGAGGGCGATCCGCCTCCCTCCCCCAGATTTTTTCCAGGGCTAAACTTTTCTCATCTGCCTGGCGGAGTAGGTCCTGAGCCATCCCCCTTAGTTCCCGTTCTTCTCTTAAGAGCTCCGGAATGACTTTCTTTGGGGAAATTCGACGCCTGGAGACGTTTACCCCACTCATTCCAACCCCTTCAGACCAACGTTTAGGTTTGACTGATTCTTCAGCTGGCAGATTTAGATCTAGGCCAGCCAAACCTTCCATCACTGACCTGATCCCTTCAGATTGAGCAGGAGGATGCGATGCTTCAGCTCCCAAAATTGTTTCAGGCAGGACCTCTACCAACGGAGGCTCCTCTTGTGAAGGGTCCGACATCAGGGCAGGTTTTTGGTTTTGTTGATTCTCAGCTTAATGTCAGGCCTGTTTCTTCGTTGACTCAGGAAAGACCACACTTAGACATTATTTTGAAATGTTAAGGCTCCTTTTACTAAGTTACGATAGCGTACAGACCAAGTAAAGCTGAGAATGAATAGTTTAGGCGCGAACAGAAAGTATTAAGCTTAAGCCCATCCCAATCCCCAAACCCCCCCTGTGCATTGTCCAATATGCAGCCATCTCCAACATCAGGTGGGCAGGTCTTCACCATCCTGGAATGCAGGTCCGTTAAGCAGGAGATAACACGAAACATCAACATTGTCCACCAGCAGAACACATTCACCCCAAACCCCCCACCCTCCCCGTTTCCATGGCAGCGAAGCAGGAACTAGCGAGACTGACAGGGGGACATCGATTTGATCTATAGAATTAACTCAGCATATGCCAGAATAAATGAAGTACACAGAGAGATACATATTAAATTTGTAAAAAGGTCAACAAACGACGGGATCCTGAGAGCACAGAGAGACTGTCCCTTGATATATCAACAGAGTGAGATTGCCATCTTGAAACAGATCCCGAAAAACATTAGAGAAATAAGAAGGAAATATTCCTTCTTATCAAAAAGATTATATAAAAAGGGGGTGTGGTTCAAGTGGTTGATGCTCGAGGGAATGTTAGTGTTCTGGGAGAGGGGGAGAGTAAGAATTAAAACAATTGCAGAGGCGGAAGCCTTTCTTAAAAAACATTCCCCAATCCTGGAGGATGAAAATGGGGAAACCGGAGGGGCCACAGCTCCACCCACTGGAGGCCAGGGAGAAGAAGATACAATTGCTAAAAGACTCAGATCTCACAAATGACTTTTTTCTATATTGTGTAACCTTTATCTGGATGTTTACAGAAACAAATGATTGATTGCATGAATATAAAATGTATATCTGTATCTCTTTCCACTTTGTAAGGACATGAAAAATGTATTGTATTTCCTTTTTTTTCTGTATGAAGCCTCGGAGGGGGCCGACACCTCCGACATAGATGTTCTCAAAATATCTCTTTAATACCTTATACCCTTTTCCTGCTTTTAAAATTTTGTAAAAACCAATAAAACTTTTTTCTCATAAAAAAAAAGGTCAATCTCTAGCTTTGTGGTCACAATGCCCACCCAACTGCAACAGCCTAAAGCCAATTTTTGCTCCCCTAAACCTGAAGTGCAAAAGGTTTTTCCTCTAGTGCACTTCAATGCCAGCCAGCCAGCCCCAGCCCCTTTCTGGAGACAGGAGCCTTCGACCTGTTGGATGAGGAGTTTGATGCCAGGTAAGGAGGATGCTAACATGGCAGGAATCAGCAGGTCTGTCGTGTTTGGTTGAACCCCCAGTTTTCTAATCCCCCCTAATTTTGCCTTAAAGGGAAGGGTCTCTCTGTCCCTCCTGAGGAGCTCAGGCGAGGGAGACCCTGCGATGCCCCCAGTGCCATCCATCCAATCCAGCCACTTTCCAGGGAGGTTGAGCAGAGCCTCCATTATGTGGTCCAGACTCCCCAAGGATGCGGCAGGTTGCCATGGGGAGCTCCAGCCAATGAGCTGAGGAGGAGCCTCTGACATCACAAGCCAAGGCTCTGATTGGCCTGGAGCAAAGATTTGAACAATAACCACCAACTGTCTGCCTTCCCCTGGGTGGGGTGGGGGGGCTTATCCGTGAATGAGCCAATCCTGAAGGAGCTTCGAGCCTTGAATTCTCTTCAGCCAGACAGGCTCTTTGTGAAGGGGGAACCTTTGGTCCCCTGGAGAGGTTGGGGAGCCCCAGATTCCACCCTTTCTCTGGGGGTGAAATTAAAATCTTGTCCCTTGGAGTATAATCTGGCATTAGAGATCCAGAGGATCCAGGCTTCCCTCTCCAGGCCCAGATGATGACAGGGAAATATATACATAAAAGATCAGATATGATTGACATTCAAAAGGCCTTGTGAGAAGGGGCCTGAAGAAGCACATGGGTCTCTGCCAGCTTTAGCTGTCCTACTCACTGCCTGCGGAGGCCAGGTGTGGCTTAAAGCAGGGGTCCCCAACCCCCGGTCCGTGGCTTCATAGGAACCGGGCCGCAGGGCCGGCGAGGAGGAGGGAGCAGCCCCCTGGGCAAAGGATGGGCGAGCGCGCCTCCACACCTCCTTCTGACGGCCACCGCGGCACCCTGCACTTTCCGGGGCTTCCTGGAGGGGCCAGCATGTCGACTGGGGAGGTTATCCCGCAGCGGGCGGGCGAAGGACCCAAGCTGCGTGCCGCCAAAGCCATCTGGGCGCCGCATGCCCAGCCCCGGACGGCTTCGGCAGCACGCAGCTTGGGTCCTTCGCCCGCCCGCTGCGGGATAACCTCCCCAGTCAACATGCTGGCCCCTCCAGGAAGCCCCGGAAAGTGCAGTGCACCGCGGTGGCCATCGGAAGGAGGTGGTGGAGGCGCGCTCGCCCATCCTCTGCCCAGGGCGCTGCTCCCTCCTCCTCGCCTGCAGCTCGGGTCCTCCGTTCGCTCGCTGCGGGATAACCTCCGCAACCGACATGCTGACCCCTCTGCTGCTTCCCCGGGTGGAGGGAGGGAGAAAATGGCAGACGCACAGAGAGGCAGACTTAGAGAGACAGAAAGAGAGAGAGAGGGAAACAGACACACACACAGACACACACACACACACACAGAGTGACAGATGGGTGGGGGGGAGGAGAGAGAGACAGATACAGAGAGAGAGAAACAGAGAAAGAGTAAGAAAGAAAAATAGGGGGGAAAAGATGAATGGGGGGTGGGAGGGAGGGAGTGAAGGAAAGAAGGGGGAGGGAGGAGGAAGGGAGGAGTGAAAGAAGGAAGGAAAGAAAGAAAGAAAAAGAAAGAGGGATGGAGGATAGGAGGGAAGGAAGGAAGGAAAGAAGGGAGGGAGGGGGAGGGAGGCAATGGAAGGAAGGAAAGGAATGGAATGGAATGGAAAGGAAAGGAATGGAAAGGAAAGGAAAGGAAAGGAAAGGAAAGGAAAGTATTGACTAATAAGTTTGCCCACCACTGCCCTACAGGGCCAAGTGAGCCAACTCCCCCCCCCCTCCCACGTGCGCTTGCGCCGCCTGTTCCCCCTCCCCCCTCTAGGCCAGCCGGTCCTCAGAATTTTCTTTAAAATGAAACCGGTCCCTGGTGCAAAAAAGGTTGGGGACCCCTGGCTTAAAGGCCACACTGTAGACTTCCCCCTACAGGTAGTGAAACAGGCAGCTAAATCATGGAAAGACCCAGCGGAGGAAGGACCCTGGGGAATTCTGGGAGCTGAAGTCCACTCTTCTTCCGGTTGCTAAGGTTGAGAAACCTGCTCTAGTGGATCCAGCACTGGACAGTTGGACAGATGACCTCTGAGGTCTGGATGGAGGGGCTGCTAAAGGAAGGTCATGGCACACAGACTTGAAAGAGAATCAGGAAGACTGTAATAGTGGGGGTCTGTCTGTCTGTCCCACAAGGACAAAGGATGCTTATCCACAGGAAAGATGCATGTGTGAAGCTTGTAGCAATGATGGGTAATTGGAAAGCTGATAAAAGCAACAAGAATTAGAGAACTTGCAGAGCTCAGCTAAAAGTGAGGAATAGAGATGGAGGGGAGCCAATGAAATGTCTCTTAGAGAACTCCTGGGGCCTCCATTAGCCAAGGCTGAGGAATGGGGCAGCTAGAGACCAATAGAACCAATGGTAGAATTAGGGCTGAAATGTTTATTAGAGGATCTTTCTTATTGTTTCGCCTTGTCCCGCCTTCTCCGTTAGTGAAACTGGATAAAAGCTTTCTTAATCCTTTGTTCTGGGTTCTTCTGGGCCTTTTGACCAGGAACCTTTTTCCTTGGAGGACTCCCATAAAAAGCAATCAGGAAACCTCCTGTCTGGCCTCCATCCTTGGCTTCGGCCCCAGGCTCAGACCCCCATTGGGGACAACACAGGAGGAAAGGAAGGCTTCCCCTCAATACATGCTCAAAGCTGTTCCTCAACAGAGGGTCCCTCCAGTGGCGTAGCGTGGGTTGTCAGCACCCGGGGCAAGTCAAGTAATTTGCGCCCCCTAACCCGTGGATTTTAGCACTCGAGTCTCTTCCACTAGATTAGTTAAAGAAACCCTTACCCCTAAGCACATGTATTGTTTGTTATGAAAATACTGATGTAATTAAAGTAAAATGCTCTAGCAAATGGTTCCGCGTGCCCCCTGTGGTCGCTTGCTCAAGCAGGGGGTTGGACTAGAGGACCTCCAAGACCCCTTCCAGCTTGTTATGGCTGTGTGTACAGCAATGTTGACACCATCAGGTGGGCTCAAAAGGAGAAGCTGTGTTGATTTTGCTCTCTGTCTTGCTTTTGTGGCCAGGTGGGGCCTTCCGTGCGGGTAATCAAACTTCCAGCTCTTTCATTGGAAAGGGAAAATCGCAGCATCTGGGGCAGGACCTTCCCAGGATCTTCCAACGGCTGACAGGGAGCGAGAGGATGGCTCCGTTGGCTGTGGAGGAAACTTGGGAAGGGCAACGTCAGACTGGGCAGACCAGGGGGGAGGGAGGACAAGGGAGAGGGGGCTCAGAGGAAGACCAAGGCCCACCCCCTCTTCATCCAAGGTCACACAGGGAAGAACGTAGAAGGGAGCAACAGGGGTTGGGTGGCTTACGAGGGAAGAAACGTCCCTGATTCCCTTCACAAGGCACACCTGGGGATGGAGTTTAAAGGAGAGGCGAATGGGAGGAGTGGTTGTCGGGAACAAACACGGAGTTCATCTGCTGTTATCTGAGTTCCTGACATCCTCCCAACTGGTTTGATTTATTGCCATGCTACTTTGGCTTTTGGAGCTGCTCATCTTGCTTGCCCTGCCGGATTATTTACCTTCTCTTCCCTTGTTGGATTTATGGTTGGAAGTTTTCTGCTTACAACATTTGGACTGGAGAATTGTCAGCCAGAGGCTGCTGCAGGTTTGTGGGAGAGTTTTTCTCCAGGCTGGAGAGTTGAAAGGGACATTGGGGGCACAGCTGGTGACAATATAGGGACTCATAACGGTTCTCCGGCTGTGTTGCCTTTGTGCCACACCCAGGGTCATCACAATGGCCTTCAATTATGAACCCCAAATTTCTGTCACTAAGTGAAACCACTGCAGTTGGTGAAGTTTGTAACCTGGTTGTGAAATGGCTTTCCCATCGACTTTGCTTGTCAGAAGGTCATCAAAAGGGGTCATGTGACAACCCCCGGGGGGGGGGGGCACCGTGCAACTGTTATAATTACATATTGGTTTCTAAGCGCCTAAATTTCCTTGACGTAACCATGATGGGGAGAATGCAAAGTATGGAAAGTGGCAAAAAATCACTGTTTTCATTGTCTTTGCAACTTCAGTCACTAAATGAATTCTCGTAAATTGAGAATTATCTGGATCACCTAATTTAACTGTTGCAGAGCTCTCTCTCTTTCTCCCTCTCTCCTCCCCATCTTCCCCTCCCCAACATTCTCTCTCCCCCTTCATCTCTCCTTCTCCCTCTCTTTCTCTCTTTCTCCCTCTCTCCCTCCCTCCCACTTTATCACCCTCCCTTTCTCCCTCTTTCTGTCACTTTTTTCTCCCTCCCTCAGGCAAACCGGTTCCCTCGTCATTGTCGCCATTTTGCTTTTTAGTCCTGCGCATGCGCAGAACAGTTTTAATTCAACTGCACATCCAGCACACATACAAACCGGCAGTAAAGTTCGGCAGAACCCACCACTGGCCCAGAGGATGGGGGGAGCAGGGTCCCAGCCCGATTTGGGAACAGGAACCAGAAAACAAGGCCTGGCCCTCGCCAGCCCTTCCCTCTTCCCCCTTTACCTTTTTTTGGGGGGGGGTTGTTTTGTCCTGGGACAAACCTCAGCCCCCTCGCCCTCCTTGTGGGGCTTCCTCCAACTTTGGGATTGGGAGGTTCCAGAAGGTAAGAGAACCAATGGGAAACCTCCCTCCTTGAACGTCATTGGTCTCCGGGCAGAGTCTCCCTTGACTTCCCCCAGTGCAGGAGAGCGTTCCCAGCAGAGAAGGAGCCCCAGTTGGCTCTTCAGGCCAAGATCCCCCTTCCCACTTCCCCCTCTCCCTCCGCAGAACCTTCTCTCCTCCTTCAGCTGAAGCCCCTAAGGACTCTGCCCGGAAACCGATGACGCTCAATCAGGGAGAATTTCAATTGGTGCTGACCCTCATTCTGGCCCAGCCCTCCCTCCCACCTCCGAAATCCGAGATGAACGCTCCCCCCCCCCCCACTTTCAGATTCCTCCTCTGGGGCTGGGCGCATCAGGGGAGACACAGAAAGGCGCTGCGGAGCCCAGAACGGGGCTTCAGACGACGCAACGTCTGAGAAACACGGGATGGGCCGAGAAATGCAGGCTACAACCAGCGAATCATATTTTCCCAGGATCTGAGGAAGCCCCAGAGGACCAATAGGAATTCTCCATACTGTAGCGTCATCGGTCTCCAGGCAGAGTCCCCGTTGACTTCACATGATGGAAGAGAGAGAAAGGGGCGGTGACCCGGCGGCTCGGATCGGATTCGCACAGCCAGCATTGCAGAGAGAGTGAGTGAGCCAGGCAGGGGCAGAGAGCTGCGAGTGCGAGCACGCCCCCTCAGATGTTGCGCCCGGTGCGGCCGGCCCCCCCTGGGGGACGCTACGCCTCTGGGTCCCTCTGATTTTGGGGGAGGTGAAGAGGCCCGAAGCCCATCGGGGGCAGGGAGGGAGCCCCAGAAGCCCCCAGAGGGTCTCCTCAGAAGACCCAGCTACCTCTTGCTGGATCCAGATCAGGTCTGGGTGCTGGGAGGCCCTGGAGGAGGAGGAGGGGGGGGACCTCAGGTGTCCTCAGGTGACCCCCGGCTTCCCTTCAGCAGGAGCCCCCTAAGAAGCTCGGGGGAGGCTGGCCCAGGGCAGCCCCTTCTCCGCCCCCTTGGAGCCCCCCATCCCAGCCTGGGAGAAGCTCTGATGGAGGGGATAGGCCTCCATCGGCCACAGGGGACCCAGCTCAGCCCCACTGAAATTGGGGGACTGGCCCCCTCCCCCCCCTCTCTCTCTGGGGGAGGAGAGGCTCTCAGGGGGGCCTTTGGGGGGATTTCAGGGGGGCTTCTGGTGTTGGGGGGGCTTCTGACAGAAAGGAGGGGCTGCCCTTCATTCAGTCGGTCATGACCAAAGCCCAGCCTTCTTGTTCTTATGACACGAGAGGTAGATGGTCAGAATGATGGGGAAATGGGGTTGGAAGGGACCTTAGAGGTCATATGTCCGACTGCCCAGTGAAGGGCCTCCTAGGGCAGGTGGCTCAACCTCAGCCACCTGAAGATGTCCGGACTTCAACTCCCAGAATCCCCCACCCAGCACTCAGGGTCCTCAATCCTTTTTCCATGCTTTAGGTGTCCCTCACACTGCCTGTAGGGGACAGTCTAAAGTCTGGCCTTTCAGTCCCAGGAAGCCCCACAGGCAGCGAGCAGGACAGCTAAAGCGAGTAAAGACCCCTGCAGCGCCCTCCATTTTGTGGCCTCTTTTTTTCCCTGAGGCGATTCTCCTTCCCTCCATTTTGAGGGGAAGAAAAGCTTAGGTGAGATTTTTGAGATGATTCAGGGCAGAAAGACCCCAGGTGGAAGGTCCATAGAGTTTAAGGCCTCCTCCTTTCCCCCCCCTGATGTTTGGGGGCTTTAATATCAGGACTTCCCATCCATCCCATCCCTGCTTATCCCAGGCTGAAGCCTCTTTCACCCCTTCTTTATCTCGGGGAAGAAAAATGCTGGAACAAGGCCTGATTTCCACCCTGAAAGCCAAGGTCTCCATCGGCCCTTAGAGGTTCCCATTCAGCCTTTGGTAGAACATCTTCCATCCCTTTTTCCCTCTCAGAAATGGACCCAAAGGAGCCGTTGTGGCCATCCAGGGAAAGAGCCCAGAAGGTCCTTGGGGACCCCTGGAAGAAGACCTTTCTTTGTCCTCTGGGGTCTCTTTGTTCCTTGGCCTCTGTGTTGCTATTCTCCCCCATTGCAAGTCAGTTGCTCCTGTGAAAGGGAGGATCCTCACCACCACCTGGGGAGCCCTGGGGCACTGAAAGCCCCCCAAAATGTTGGTGGAACTAACGGGAGGAAGGATAGAATCCCCCCAGGGCTGGAAGGGACCTTGGAGGTCTTCTAGTCCATCCCCCCAATCTTTTCTTGAAAATCTGGAGCCCCCATTTAGAATAAGCTTCGTTATCATTGTTAATGTACCAGTCAGTTATATTGGATTCCTTTCTTCTTCTTCAAAGGTTTCTGCAAGTGTCCCCAGAACAACGAAAGGAAGATGTGGAGGGTTATCATCACTGGGGAGCCCTACACACCCGAACCCATCTTCCCCAACATCCCCACCACTGATGACAGAAGGAGGATGTCGGAGGTTCTTCCTTGGCCTATAATGGGAGGGTTAGTCAGTGTTTGAATTAATTCGGTTGTCTGTCCTTATTTTTCCATTTTAAAGATTTTATATTATTATTGTTATTTAATTGTTAGACCACCTGCAAAGGTAGCCATTGCCCCATGGGACTCTGAGAGCAACTAATATAATGCATTTCTTGCACAGGAACAGGAAGCTCAAGGGCAAGAGAGGGTATTAATTCCCCCCCCCTTCTCTCTCTCTCCTCCATGGGGTCAGCTATCCAGGACTTCAAACCCATCTTGTCCTGTTCATCAGTAAACCATCTTTCCAAGCAGCCTCCATGTTTCCAGTGTCTTTTTCCCCACTTGGAACTGAACCCAGTTGGGCGTTTCTTCCAACAGTGTGCTGCACTTTCTTCTTGCAAAGATGTACTTTCAATAGCCCCGAAGTCTTTCAAATGCTTATGATTCTGTTCCACAAAAGCTGATTTATGTCACACAGACATAATAGTTTCGTGACAAATATTGGTTTAAGTTAAAGAGGCTAAAACTTAAACACTTTAACTTTTAAGTTGAAGTAGCTTAACTCAGAAATATATCTATTTCATAACCTAAATATTTTAATTCCCCAAAAAACTCATATAGCAAAAACTAGTTTAGTAAGCAGAGACTTGCGACTAAAAACAGTTTAATTCTGGTTTAATTCAGGTATAGATTATTTTATATAACCTATGCCACATTTCTTACCTCCATCAAAGTTTTCCTTGTGGGAGTCACTTATGGCCTGATAACTAGATTAAATCCAAGCTAAACTGAATTAGTTGATATACCAAAAGGGAATTTTTTAATTAATTAATTCAAATGTAAGGCTAGCAAACAAAATACCAGGTATTTTTAAATTAGTTTTAATTCTAAACAAGACTGAAGATTCAAATAAAAAGGGGCTAATTTTACTCTGGCCTTGATATTTCAGATGAGCAGATGGACCAGCTCAGAAAGGAGAATCAAGATCGGAGTTGCAGGGTTCAAAAACGAGATGGGGTGAAGGCGGAATTCCTCAGAAGACAAAACGGTATTAAAGAACAGAACAGAAATATTGAGATAGCAATTCTGATTTTTTCTTTCAGGTACAAATATTTTTATTAGAGCCCTGAGGCCAGATATAAACAAGTTACTGAATACAAGAAATATTCCATTGTGTCACAAAACTATGTGTAGAAGAGAAAAGCCATAAGTATAATGGAGTGTAAAAATAATTAAAAACATAGTTATGCTTGTTGATTCAAGTAAAAAACTAAGAGAACTAATTTCTCTCTATTATTCATAATTTATGGGAAGACAATGGAAATTTGAAGGATGGAAAAAGGTGGGAAAATCAGGTAAAAATAACAGCCTCTGGGGCCATCTGAGGTTTCCCATAATTCCCAATCCTCACCTGGTCCCAACAAGGAAATGGAGCATGCTCTGCACTTTGTCCATGCTCAGGAGTTATCCGCACACAACCATGAGTCAATGTGTTGAATCGCTATTTATGAACAAAATCTCTCTTGGATTTAGGGGGAAAAAATCTTATAAATCAAGAGTTATAACGCAACTGTTCGTGTACTTAAAAGCTGAATTTCGGCTTCAATTCAACTTAGTGGAATTTCCTTTTTGGTGTGTTGTGTTCCGAGTGGAGGTTTTTCACTCTCCTTTGCATAGCAACGTTTTTCTCAAAACAGGATCCGTGGACAAAAGCTTCTGGATCCAGAGTCTTCCTCTCCCGCTTTAAGCAGGGCTCCGAGGGGGAAGCGGCTCCCCTCCCACCTGGCCTCCCCCCTTTCTGAGCCCCTCGTCTCCGTTGCCGTCAATGGGACCATTCGCCTTTTCCCTTAAAGAGACTTTGAGCTCCTTTCCCCTTTTCTTCCCATCAGCCCTTCAGGGAGCCTCTCGTCTGACGCCAGGGAGAACCTGTAAGCTCACCTTTCCCCTCCTAGGAATAAAGGCCGTCCCTGACTTACAGCCATTCATTTAGTGACCGTTCAAAGTTGCAACCGCACTGAAAAAAGTAGCATAGAACTGGTCCTCGCACTTACAACAATCCCCACCCCCACCAGTTGCAAATTTGGGCTCAGGGCAATCTCTGTTTACCTACAAGAGTGGGGGAGTCCAGGGGTCCCCCGAGCGCCACTTGCGACCTTCCCAGCTGGCTTCCAGCAAGCAAAGTCAATGGGGGAGGTCTGATTCATGTAATGACTGCATGCAGTGATTCGCTTAACAACCATGGCCAAAAAGGTTGTAAAATTGGGCACAACTCACTTAAGAACAGAAATGCTGGTCTCAACGGTGGTCGTAAGTCGAGGCCTATCTATATGCTGTTTCCACCAAGCAGTTCCATAGGAAACAAGTTAATATTTTAGAAAGTAGCCCTAAGAAAATGGTACCTTTGCAAAGTGGCCCTCTGAAACTGCAGGCTTTGCACTCTGCACATGCACAGACGCTCCGTGAACTCTTGGTGCAGATGCAGAGGATGGAATTTGAGGTGTGGATGGAAGGATTGAAAAAAGGAAACTGAAGAAAAGAGGAGAGTCTCCTGGGGAAGCCTTGCCTTGCGTCTCCTTTTTTCCAACTCTTCCTCTTTATGACCTCCAATGAAGGCATCAAACAGACAATAGACGGAAACAGTAAAGATGGTCCTCGACTTACAACAGTTCAGTTAGTGTCCGTTCAAAGAAGTCTAGGAGCCTTTAATTTGGTTGCTCAGTTTTATTAATTTTTCTGACAGATGTTTTAACAGATTAACAGTTGGAAGGGACTTCATAAGTCATCTAGTCCAACTCTCCGCTCAAGCAGGAGACCCTACACCATTTCTGACAAATGGCAGTCCAGTCTCTTCTTGAAAGTCTCAAGTGATGAAGCTTTTGTTTCTTGCTTACGGTTTCATTATTATTAAAATATTCACTCTGTGTTTCTTTTTCCATAAGACAAATCTCAGCCATGGGTGACATTCCAGCCATCACATTGTTGACCAGGGCTGAACGTCTGACATCGTCTCCCATCAACTATGATGATGTTGGGATCGATGGATTCCAGTACGGAGGTTCCACAGTGATGGAGGCTTCCTCCTCATCTTCAGCTTGTGGTTCTGGTGACAGTTGCAACACCTTCAACGCAGAGGCCAAACCACACATGGACCCCAAAGACGAACAAGGTCACTTTCCAGGGTCTCCAAGGAACTTTGGGGGTCTCTCTCTGGATGGCCTCACCAGTTCAGTCTTTTCTATTTCGGACAAAGAAAAGGGACTATTCTTGCCCTCATTATTGTTATTGTTATTCTTACTATTGTTACTGTTATTATTGTCATTTTTTTTGTTCTTATTATCGTTAATGCTTTTGACATGTTACCATAATAAAGATTGAATTGAATTGAATTGCTCTTTGGATCTGATTTCTTCAGGATCTTTCATTAATCCTGGAAAGTCTTGAATGACCAAAGTGTCCAACAGTGATTCATGGATGCTCTCTTGTCTGACCATTTCACAAGTGAGCAGAAGAAGACCCCAAAGCAATGGGATTGTTGTCATGGTAATACAGGTCTGTTTTGACCTCCCCCCCCCCTCTGGATCCCCCTCCCCAGTCAGGACGTCTACAACAGTGAAAAGCAGCTCTTGAATTCCATGGAGAAGACGTGGTTGGATCCATCACTCGTCCATCCACATCCCACTCAGCCTGCTGAATAAAGAAACACACACAGGGACGTGAGGGACTTTGTAGGTGCCTCCTAATGTGGACATCTGGATGGAGAAGTCCCTGTCAGCTGCATGAAGAAGAGCCAAAGGAAGTGGTCCTTCCTCCCACCACCCTCATTGGGAACATGGGCTTCTCCAGGAGAGAGCCTGTCCAGCAAGGCCTCTGAAGGGCCAAGGGTTTCCTCTCAGCTGTCAGGGAGGTTGTGGCCAAGGGTGAGATTGTGCAGGAGCTGGAGAGTCTTACTGACCAATGGAGTGGCAAAATACACCATACAGTATATTAAAGTCACCCATACAGAAACTCCTTCACAAAAAATGCTCATGTTGTTATTAGATCATCATGAATAGAAACAAGAAAATCCTCTTTTTCCCCAATTTAATCCTCTTTGCCTTCACCAGCTGACTGAGTCTCAATCGAGCCCTGATCCAAAACCAGAGGGAAATGATAGTTACCCTCACCTGGACATTTGGATGAGTGTTGAGAAGGTGGGATGGAGACATTTCTCCACCAGAGTTGAGAGTTGCAAACACACCATTATTTGTAGAAGGACTATTTTTTATCTGGCCACTAAAGGGGATTCAAAATAATTCAGTCATAAAAGGCAGAGGATTTTTTAAAACGTGAAAAATATTTACCAATTCTTTGAAATAAAAAACCATTTGTTTCTATAAGGATCGGGAATTCTCTATTCATGAGCAGTTATAAAATATAACTGGGCTGGGAGAGGGGCCACTATAACCATTTAAAATAACTACTTTAAACAAAAGTTAGCATTCAAGGGATGAACTGAAGTTTGGATGGAGAGGGGGGGGGGAAATCTGGAGTTGTTACGGTTTTTGTTCTGTCCCATCTTTGGATTTCAGGGACTTCCACAAAATAAGAGAAAAAGGGAGAAGCTTTGGAAATCCAGACCCTGCAGGGAATTAGAGGCAGGTCCTTTCCTATAGGAGAAAGTGGGATAAAGAGAAAAGGAGGAAAGTGTTAAGAGGAATCCAAACAGAGGGAAGGAAACTCCAGCACAGGGAATGGCTGAGGGAGGAAACTGACCAGGAGGAGCCTGCTTGGAAGTCCTTGTTTTATGGGATCTTCCTGTGTGAAACTGAGGAGTCTCCGAATGAGAAGGTCTCCTGGCCTGGAAGAGCCCCCCCCCCCCCTTCAGCCTCGGGTGGCCCAGGAGGATCTCTGGGTCTTTGGGAGGCCGTTGACTGGAGGGGATGAGATCTCCCTGGGCCAAATTCTCTCCCTCCAACAGCCAAGGCTCTTTTCCTTTGCACTGGGAGCACTTAGGGGTCTCCTGGAGGAATCCCACCTCTGACACCAATGGTTGCCAGGATGTGTAGATATATTTTTGAACCAGCAAAGACCAGATTGACTAAGACTCCAGACTCACCAAGCACTAGAAACTTGAATTTGATTTGGGTATTTGTCTCTCCCTTCAGTGGCTGGAGCGAGATTTCTATTTCACAAATAGGAAAGTTTACACATTTTTAAAATTAAAATAAAGAGAAATTCTACATTGTAAATCCTTTCAACCAGAGCACAAAGTAAGGTTAACAGTATAACTATTTTAGCTATTTTATATAAGCTGTTTAATGACACTATTTTCTTCAACGTCCAATTTCCCTCCATCTTCTGATCTTCCTGCTCTGCGTCTCCAATAGGTTTCCTTAAGGCTGACTTTTATCATTCTTTGCTTTTAATGGCTCTATATCTCATGGACCCCACTCTAGGGAGAGAAACAACTTTTTCTAGAGAGTTTGATCATTAGTCTTTTTTTTCTTCTGTCAAAGTTTAAGTTTTCCTTTTTTTTTTTTTTTGCTTTGTGGTCTGCAGGAGCCACAGGGACCCCCATCTTCCTCAGAGTCACGGAGGGTCCCCTCCAGGGTGAGGCCACCCACCTTTTCGTCCAGGGCAACCCTGGATCCCCCTTGGAAGATTTATTTATTTTATTTTATTTTATTAAATTTATACCCCGCCCTTCTCCAAACGGACCCAGGGCGGCGCACAGGGATGTTAAAACACATATAAAACATATAAAATTTTAAAAAACTTATTCTAATAGACCCTGCGCTAAAAACCGAATTTAAAAAACCCAAATTTAAAACTATCTAAGAGTCAGTAATGGGGGTTATGCTAGGCCGGCTAGATGGAATAGGTGTGTCTTCAGACACTTGCGGAAGAGGCGGAGGTCAGAGATGGTGCGGAGTTCAGGGGGTAGGTCGTTCCAAAGGGCAGGGCCCGCCACAGAGAAGGCTCTTCCCCTGGGTGTCGCCAGTCGGCATTGTCCAGCCGACGGCACCCTGAGGAGGCCCTCTCTGTGGGAGCGTATCGGTCTGAGGGATGTATGGGGCAGGAGGCGGTCTCGCATATAACTAGGCCCCGAGCCATGGAGCGCTTTAAAGATGGTCGTTAAAACCTTGAAGCGCACCCGAAAGACCACAGGGAGCCAGTGCAGCTCGCGCAGGATAGGTGTTATGTGGGAGTGTCTAGGCGCTCCCGTAATCACCCGCGCGGCTGCGTTCTGGACTAGCTGCAGCTTTCGGGTGCACCTCAAGGGGAGCCCCATGTAGAGAGCATTACAGTAGTCGAGTCGAGAGGTGACGAGTGCTTGAGTGACTGTGCGCAGCCCTGCATGGCTTCTCCCCCCCAGAAGCCTCTCCTGGGAAGACACAGAGGCCAAGAGAGGTTGGAGGAACCCCCAACCTTCAACCCTGGGACCCAAAAACCAGGTTGGCTCTTCCCAGGAATGCCCCACATTCCCTCCTCCTTCTTGGCCATCCTGGGCTTTCTCTGTGTGTCTGGGCTTTGCTTTCCCCTACAATGCCCCATGCGTGGAAAGAAGTGGCTGAGCAACATGGAATATAGTCTCCCCCCTTCCCAGGACTCAGAAGATGGGACCTGGAGGGGGATTTTGGTTCCCTTCCCCAACATGAGGCTCCCCAGCTTCCTCCTCCCAAGAGGGGCTCCCCACTCAGCCAGACAGTCCTGTCTGGCATCCCTGCAAGAGCCCCCTTGCCTGGCCTCTGCGTGGGAAAGGGTGGCAGGGGAACATGGGATATGGGCTTCTGCATTCCCAGGTCTCTGAAGGTAGAAGTTGGATTTTGCATTTTCATCTGCAATACAAAGGTCCTGAGTTCCCCTTCCCTCCCTCCTTCCTTCCTTCCTTCCCTCCGTGAGATTTCCCCATCTCTTTTCACTTGTTTTTTCCCCTCACTTCTCTCTGTGTTTCTATCTCTCTGAGTTTTTTTAACTCTGCAAAGTTCTGGTAACTAATTTTTCATTAAAGTTGATTTTGTTCAACAGACTGTCTCACTATTGCATCAGCCCTTTTCAGGTGGTGCCCTTGAGCATTAGCTTTCAAAATAAAATATATATTTTTCTTCCAACTCTGCAGGCAGCTATTTCAGATCTGTGACATGCTCAGACATTAACTGGCCTCTGGGAGTTTTCTCTTTAACCACAATGCCAACAAACGTCACATTTCTTTTTATTTTCACCCAAAGTGGCTGTGTATTCCCCCCAGGGCCAGTTTCAATGATGGCACTCACAAACATTTCAATTCTATAATGATGGATTTAATCCCATCTCTGCCTCTGTTATTATGAACCACATGGGGATTATTTCCCTTTCATTTCCCTCCAGAGAATCTCCCAACAACCTTTGAGTCCAAGAACTGGTTGGATTCTCTAGGGATCCCTCCTGAGAGGGAGAATTATGATCAAAGGTTCAGCTCTGCTCTTTGGCCGAATCCTCCAGGGGAGACTTTGGGCAGAGAAATAGGGAGTTTAGGGACAGGCAGGGTCTGTGCTCTTGAATGTCCGTCTCTCTCCTTTCCAGGTGAAGCTGAGTATTTCTCTGGGTTTCAATCAGGAAAGACACTGGATCATTTTCCACCTTATGAGAATCCTTTGAGTTCCTCTAATTCTTCTTTAGAAACAGGAAAGGGGTTGTTTGATTTGCCCCATGAATGATGGACCTCCTGCTTCTGCTTCTGATGCTGCTTTTGTCCCATCCAGTCTCTGGGAAGCTGAGGATGAAATGCCCACAGAGTTTGGAGCACCAGGATGGAAAAGGACCACAGAGCTTTTACAGCCCAGGAGACCATCTCATTGGTATAGTCACCAATGGATGGGAAACATCGCACACAAAGTTGCTTTTCAACGTGTCTCCTTCTCTTCAGTTTGTTTTCAATGATCTGTAAGTCATTCAGGGTGATGGAGTTGCCCTCCCTCCATTCTGACACTCTCCTTCTTCTATGTTTTTTATTTTTCATTTATTCCTTTATTGGAGGATATGTCTAATTTCCTGAATGACTTTGATTTCCACGGCTTCTCTCTTTTGTCTGATTTTGTGAAAGAGACTCAAAAACAAATCTGAAAAAAAGCTGAAAGGGCTGCAGATTATTTTCCTCTCAGTTCAATCCTTAATTTATTACTTGAAAAATAAATTTTATTTAAAGTAGTGGTGAAATCAGTTGTAGTTTCTGTACCTCAGCCCATTTCCTTATTTGTATAACTGATCATTGCTTTTGGATCAATATTGGCTTAAGGCTCAGTAGGCTTATGGAGGATTGTATATTTTTAAAAAGTATTTGTTGCTGCCCATTATAATAACAATTTTTTTTCAATAGGAATCCTTATGATTTTTCAAATGGCGTAATGTTCATTTTCAACATCCAAATGGTCAACAAGAATTCCCGGCTCCTGCACAATCTCACACTGGGCTACAACATCCATGACAACTATTGGAGCACTTTCCACACTTCAGATGCCTTGCTGGACATTCTCTCCACTGGAGAAGCCAATGTCCCCAACTACGGCTGTGGAAGGAAGGAGAACCTTCTGGCTCTTCTTGATGCAGCTAGAAGAGAGATCTCCATCCAGGCATCAACATTAGGAGGCACCTACAAAGTTCCACAGGTTTGTGTGGGTTTTTCTCCATCTGGTAAAGTGAGGGGTGGGTGGTGGTGGGTGAGCAATAGATGCAATCATGTCTTCTCCATGAAATTCAAGAGCTGCTTCTCTCCATATTAGCACAAATGGTCAATATTTTACCCTATTATGTTCATGTTGAGATTAATGGAGAAGACATTCACTAAACTATTTAACTGATCAAAAATATCCCTGGTTGTTGGGGCCTCTATTGGCATCTTCATTTCTACATGTAAATAACGCCTACCCTATCCAGTTGGATTGAAGTTGGCAATATCAGCATTTTATCTATCTAAAAAGTGGAATAAAAAGGACTCTAACAATTATAGGCCAAATAGACTAGCAGATATTGTGGCTGAAATTTATGCCATGATCCTCTTAGTTAAACTTGAGAAAAATGACATACCCTGGACTTAATCTTCGTCTCGGGACAGTGGAGTCGTGATCTGGGAATAGGGGATTTAGTCATCTCACCCTTGTCATGGACAGATCACGCTCTCCTCCGGCTGGACATTCCAATCGCCACACCACACCGCGGGGAGGCGGAACCTGAGATTCCTAGATGGTTCCGCCCCAGGCTCCTGATGGACCCGGAAAGGTTTCAGAGGGAGCTTGGGCCAATACCTGTGGCCTTGCCCCGCGACTCGACTGAAGACCTAGTGGCCGCATGGCTGAGTGTGGCCATAGGGGCTTGGACCGAGTCGTGCCCTTGCGGCCTCTCATGCGGCACCGAATCACCCAGGCTCCTTGGTTTACCGAGGAGCTGAGGGAGATGAAACGCCGCAAGAGACGCCTAGAGAGCAGATGGAGATTCTCTCACTCTGAAGTTGACCGAACACTAGTGAGAGCCCATATTCGGACTTACTTAGTGGCGATAAGGGTGGCCAAATGTGAGTATTGTGCCGCCCATATTGCATGCGCAGATAACCGCCCTGCCGCCCTGTTTGGGGTGACCTGCTCCCTCCTTCACCAGAGGCTGTGGGAAGCCCCACTACAGGGATGAGCAGAGGAATTTGGGATATATCTGCAGGACAAAATCACTCGGATTCGGAATGAGTTGCCCTCCATCGAGAGTGGTCCGGTCGGATTGTCCGACGCTGGTCTTGAGACACCATCTTGGGAGGAGTTTGACTTTGTTACTACCGAGGATATGGACAGGTTGTCAAGGAGACTTAAGGCGACCACATGTTTATTGGACCCGTGTCCCTCCCGGCTTGTACTGGCATCCTGGGAGACGACACGAGGCTGGCTCCAGGATATTGTGAATGCTTCTTTGAGTGAGGGGTCATTGCCTGCCATCTTGAAAGAGGCGGTAGTGAGGCCCCTCCTCAAGAAGCCTCCCCTGGACCCAGCATTATTGGAGAATTACCATCCGGTCTCCAACCTTCACTTTTTATCGAAGGGTGGCCCAACAGTTTCCGCGACACCTGGAGGAAATTGATTATCTAGACCCGCGCCAGTCCGGCTTCCCACCTGGTCACAGCACCGAGACGGCATTGGTCGCGTTGGTGGATGATCTCTGGACGGCGCAGGATAGGGGATGTTCCTCAATCCTAGTCCTATTAGACCTCTCAGCGGCTTTTGATACCATCGACCATGGTATCCTATTGCACCGACTGGGGGGGTTGGGGCTGGGAGGCACTGTATTACGGTGGTTCTCGTCCTACCTCTCTGGTGGGTCGCAATATGTGTTGGCAGGGGGGCAGAGGTCGGCCTCGAGACCCCTCCTATGCGGGGTTCCTCAGGGGTCGGTCCTCTCGCCACTCCTGTGCAACACCTATATGAAGCCTCTAGGCAAGATCATCCATGGTTTTGGGGTGGGATATCATCTGTACGCTGATGATACTCAGCTGTACATATCCACCCCAGACAACCCCAACAATGCCGCCGAGGTGTTGTCCTGGTGTTTGAAGGCCGTACGGATTTGAATGGGTAGTAACAAACTCAAGCTCAACCCATCCAAGACTGAGTGGCTGTGGTTTCTGGCACCCCGGTTCAGCCAGGTAACTCCAACTCTGGTCATTGGGGGTGAAACACCGGCCCCCGTGGAGAGGGTGTGCAAATTGAGGTCCTCCTGGATTCCCGGCTGTCCATGGAGGACCATGTGGCAGCTGTGGCCAGGGGGGTGTTTCATCAGGTACGCCTGATGCGCCAATTGCACCCCTTACTGGACCGGGCTGCCCTTCGCACAGTCACTCAAGCACTCGTGACATCCCGACTTGACTACTGTAATGCTCTCTACATTTATTTATTTATTTATTTATTTATTTTAAATTTATACCCCGCCCTTCTCCTGACAAGGGCCCAGGTTGGCGCACAATCAATCTTGGGGCTTCCCTTGAGGTGCACTCGAAAGCTACAGCTAGTCCAGAATGCGGCCGCGCGGGTGATTACGGAGCCTCCAGATACTCCCACATAACACCGCTCCTGCGCGAGCTGCACTGGCTACCTGTGGCCTTTCGGGTGCACTTCAAGGTTTTGACAACCATCTTTAAAGTGCTCCATGGCTCTAGTTATATGCGAGACCGTCTCCTGCCCCATACATCCCTTTGTCCGATCTGCTCCCACAGAGAGGGCCTTCTCAGGGTGCCGTCGGCCGGGCAATGCCGGTTGGTGACACCCAGGGGAAGGACCTTCTCTGTGGCGGGCCCTACCCTTTGGAACGACTTACCCCCTGAACTACGGACCATCTCAGACCTCCGCCTCTTCCGCCAGCGTCTTAAGACACATCTTTTCCATCAAGCCGGCCTAGCGTAACCTCCCGTTGTGACTGCTCTTAGATAGTTTTAATTTGGGGGATTTTATACGATTTTAGCACAGGGTAGGGATTTAATAGTTTTTACATTTTGTATTTTGTTATATTTGTTATGTTTTTAAATTTCCTGTGCGCCGCCCTGGGTCCTTTTTGGAGAAGGTGCGGGGTATAAATTTGAGTAAAATAAAAAATAAAATAAATAAAAAGGATCCGGAGATTAATTATATTTCCCCAAAGAGTCTATCCTTCCTTCTCTCCCTCTCCCTCCCTCCCTCTCCCTTTCTCTCTCTCTCTTTCCCTCCCTCTCTCTCCCTCTCTCTATCTCTCTCTGAGAGAGAGAGATGGTGGTGGTGGTAGAGTCTTGCTTTAGTTCTCCGCCATCCCTGAACTGAGCCGCACTGGGGAGTTCTCCTGCATGGATGAGCCTTACAGCAGCAGCTGGAACAGCAGTGGCAGAGCACTCCCTGCTTTTGGGGCTATGTCCTCCCAGCCGAATCAACTGCAATGGGGATTTCTATGTGGATGCTCCCAGGGGCGGTGGGCTCAATGGCAGGAAGAGCCAGCGCCCGTTCCTTCAAGTGGGACCCGAATTGGCCACGGGACATGTGGGGGACCTCTGACGTCCTCCCACCCGGGCATCTGCCAGGTCACATTGCAGGTGCCCAGGGCAGCCTTGACCCCCGCCTTCCTGCCACCTCCAGCCTCCGGCTCTGCTGGGCAGCCACACCTTGGCGTCCCATTGCAGTTGGCTTTCTCCTGGAGATCCTTCCTGGCTGGGAGGGACCTTCTGCCCCAGAGAGTTCGGCAGCGACAGGGAAATGGAGGCTTCTTTGCCAGCCTCCCAGCTGTCAAGAGGCATTTTCACAGTGGTAGCTGAAGCCCACTAGACTTTGTCAGCGGGCGACGCCCAGGGGAAGGGCTCTCTCTGTGGCGGGCCCAGCCCTCTGGAACGACCTTCCCCCCGACATTAGAACAACTACGGACCTCCGCTCCTTCCGTCTAAAATTAAAAACACACCTTTTCTGCTTGGCCGGCCTAGGGTAGTCTCTCTATCTATGGGGTTTTTAGTAAATTTAATTGGGAATTTTAGTGAACGTCAACTGGGAATTTTAGCACAGGAATAATGTTTAATTTGCCTTTTAATTATGGATGTATATTTGTATATGTATATTTATTGTCTTTTATCTTCCCTGTGCACCGCTCCGAGTCCCCTGGGGGAGAGGGAGTGGTCTATAAATTAAAGTTTATTATTATTATTATTATAAGCCCAATCCCTGCGGTCAGTTCTGGCTCTCCCTTCCCCAAGCAGGACCCGTGGCTGCTGGAGCCGCTTTGCTGAAAGCTCTCAGCAATGACAAGAGCCAGCCGGGGCTCCAGCAGCCACAGGATCTGCTTGGGGAAGGGAGAGCCAGAACTGACCGCAGGGATTGCGCTTCAGCCTCTGCTGTGAAAATGCCTCTTTTGCCAGCCGCAGGAGGGAAGGAGAGAAGCCGGTCTTGGAAAGAGCCTCCCCTCCCCCTCCAGGGAGCCCAGGCCGAAAGAGAGGAGGGGGAGGGCTGGTTGGAAGGCAGGCGAGAGGGCAGTTTGGCTCCGGCACCTCCTTCACTCATTCGGGCAGGCAGAGAAAGGAAGGAGGCATGGGATAAAGCATCCCAGCCATCTTCACCCTCGGCCATCACGTGCCTCCTTCCTTTCTCCGCCCGCCCGAGCAAAGAAAGGGGGCCACTAAACCATCTGCTCACCCTCATTCCAACCAGCCCTCCCCCTCCTCTCTCTCGACCTGGGCTCTCTCAAGGGAGAGGGGAGGTCCCAGGACCTGCTTCCCTTACCTCATAGACGCAGTTCCAGGATGGTGGGAGATTCTTTTTTTCACCAATATGGGGGGCATAGCCTCAGCGCCCGCCTTCCTGCCGCCTCCATTCCAGCCCTGCACAATCTTCCCTGGGGATCCTGCCAGCTGCAGTTGGCATTCTTCCAGCAATCCTTCCTGGCTGCACCCCCAAAGCGTCCCATGGAGGCAGTGTGGGGGCTGCTGACTGACCCAGGGCCCTTCTGGACGCCTGGAGAAGAAGGATCGGCAGGAGAAAGCCAACTGCTGCCAGCAATGGGGCACAAAGGAGCAGCCACCCAGGCAGGCACCCCGGGTGATCTCGATGTCCAGCCCCCCTGCTGTCTCCAGCCCTGTGCAACCTCCCCACCAACCCACTGACCTCTGCTGGACAGCCTCTCCTTCGCATTCTGTTGCTGCACCCCCAGAGCAGTCACATGGCAGTGGTGCGTGGGCTGCTGACCATCGCAGGGCTTGCCCAATTACTTCTAGAGGGGGCAGGCAGACAGGCAGCATCCCCCCCCACCTGGGTGGGCAAAGGAAGTGGGGGGGGGCTGGCAAAGCATGGGGTGGATGGGGTGTGTGAGTGAGTGGCAACTTGGCAGGCAGGGGGAGAGAGTGGGGGGCAGGCCAGGGGAGGGTATGTGGCCTCCGGAAGAAATTTCACCATCCAGTAAGCCCGTACCGGTGCGTACCAGCTGTCTGACTTGCAAGGGACTTGGACTTCCAACTGACTCCACCTACTTACAAGCAGGTCTTTGTGGTTTGACACTTGAATTTCCTGAGTTCAAGCTTCCTGTCTCAAAGATGCTTTTTGTACCTTAAAAAGCGTAAAAATAAAGATGACTAAAGATCATCCAGTCTGCCCCCAACTCATTTCACTCTTATGTCTAAAACTCGCTTTATGCCCTGCCTAAGGAAGACCAGCTCTTCCAGTCTCTAGCACTGCCATGCAGGCAAAGGCCAGCTGATCATCCCACACACGTGTGCACCAGAAGAGTACAGGGGAAGGCCGCGTGAGCCAGGCGACATGGCTCTGTCTTCCACTTTGCCTGAGCTAAGAAGCTGAGGCAGAGACTCCATTTCCCCTCCTGGGGCCTCCGTGCATCTCGTTTTTGGCCTCCCCTTCAGCCAGAAGAACTCTGCCAGCCAGAAACTTTGGTCTTACTTTACAATTTCACTCCATGGGGCTTTCAAAGGTAAGGCCGGCACTCAGCCAGTGGGTGGGAGCCATGGTGGTGGTGATGGTGGTGGTGGAATGATATCGGAGGGGCAGCCTTGTGGTCCCATGTGGGACGGGGTCTCCTTCAGACTGGAAATAGAGCAAAGGAAACTCTTTCCCCCCACTTGCTTTGTCCTGTTTCCCCCACTGGAAAGAGCTGTTTGCAACCCACAAGGAGGGGATCCTTTCTAAGAGCTCCCAATTGAAGGATACCAATGTGCCCCTGAGGAATCTGAGGGTGGGGAAGGCCATGGGGGTCCTGGTGATAGAAGAGACTCTCAAGGCCTCCCCAACCCACTCAGGTCCCTCCTGCTTCTCCCTCCCTTCCTGCAACAAGGACTCACTGACTTTGCAAACCTCTCTCTCTTCTCGTTTCTCTGCTTCTTGTCTCATGGAGCAGCTTCCAAGTAAATGGGGCAAGAGAGAAACAGGGAGGGTAAGAGAGCAATCCAATTGTGTGTGTGTGTGTGTGTGTGTGTGTGTGTCTTTGTGTGTGTGAGGGCACCGAAACTGCTGCCAATGGTGTGGGCGACACCTGAGCAGAGAGGCAGGGTGTGTGGGTACATTCCTCCCCATTCAAGCAGGGCCTCTCATTCACCCCCCAGCACAGTCAGAGCATGGAGGCTGCTGCCCCCTAAGCACCATGATTGCCCCCTCCCCAGCCAGCCCCACCTGACCTGCTCCCTGCCGGCTCCTGCAAAGCCTCTTCATTCTCCTCCTCCTCCTCTTCATCATTGTCATTGTCCTTCCTGCCCAAGTGGCAGTGGGTTCCACAGGACAGGCTCTCATTTCTGCCCTGAAGCAGTGAACTCTGGTGGGCTGGAAGTGAGTGTGAATGGCCTGGTCCAAAACAGGAAACCCAGGACTTTTTGTACCCATTTTGGCCCTGGAAAGCCTCCTGCACCAACCTGAAAGCAGAAATAAAATATAAAGCCCTTGCAACTGTTGGAAGGCCGAAGGAAGCCTCCAATTGAGGGAGGAAGCACTGGGGAGGAGGGGGGTGGAGGCCATTCACACTCACTTCCAGCCCTCCAGAGTTTCCTGCACAATGCAAGCCCCCTCCCCCCCCACTTCATACTCAGGCGTCCCCCTCCCTGGCCCTCAAAATAGGCCTGAAAACCAGCTGGCCAGCAGGAGGGGCGCCTGCATGTGGATGCTAGTGGAGCTGGGCTGGGGTAGCTGGGGGGCCGGGAGAGAGGGCTCTGCGTGCCTCAGTTTCCCCATCAGGGCTCTAATCCTTTCAATTGCTTTTTCAGATCAATTATAGACCAGCTTCGGAGGCTCTGAGTGATAAAAGTCGATTCCCCTTTTTCCACCAGATGTTCCCCAAAGAAGGATTCCAGTACCCAGCAATTGTCCAGCTGCTCCTCCATTTCAGATGGACCCTGATTGGCCTCTTTGCTTCAGACACAGAGAATGGAGAGGATTTCATGAGGATTTTCCCTCCTTTGCTTGTCAGGAGTGGAATTTGTGTGGTTTTATCACAACGATTCTCAACAACTGGACATGCAGAAGCCCTCAGGGATTCCCTCTCTAAGTGGAGACAAGTCAACGTCTTTGTTCACTTCATGGAATTTGATTCCATTTGGGAGAGAATTCTTCCTTTCCATTTAACATTTATGCGTCTCCCAGGACCCATTGAAGGGAAAGTCTGGATCCTCACAAGGTTTGCAGCATATGAAATAAACAAGCGCAGACTTCTCACATACATCCATAGTATTTGGAATTTTGCTTATCTGGCAAAAGAAAGGCCAAGAGATTCTGCCTTTGAACTCTTATTCTTTGTGGAAGAAAAGTTTCAAGATCCTTATTTCCACTGTTCTCTTTCAAAGAACGTCTTTTCTGTCAAAGGCCGCAGAAGATGCACCCAGAAAGCCCCACTGGAGACCCAATGGAAATGGGGGAGATTAAGGGCCCAAAATGAGTACCAATATTACAGTCTCATAAAGACTGTGGGCCATGCGATGAATGCCGCCTATTCCTCCAGATCGAGGAGGGGAAGGAAGGAGAGAGAAAAGATTTTGGGGTCTCCAAGGCTGCAGCCGTGGCAGGTATGGGGGTCCCGATATGGATCCATTAATCTTAGATCCTTTGGAGAAGGAATCCAGAGAAGGAGGGGAACCATCTCAACAGATCTGGCCAATTTAATTACTCAGGGAATTAATGGTTCCAAGAGTAGATTCCATGGCATTTTTATATTAAGCACTGATAATTTGAAAATGCTGTATTCTTTTTTTAACAAATCCCCTTATTTGTGGGTTTGTAATGAGCCTGGTGGAATTCCACCTTCCTTCCGTCCCCATTGCAGGTGGGTCTGTGTGCAGCTGGAGAGGCCGCTAAGCCCCCCTATTCTCCTCCAATGAAAGGGAGCTTGGTGTGGATCTGGATGCTTTATTGGGAGAAGAGGGCAGGGGAAACTGAGGAGATGCAAAGGGTGGAAATCAAATAGAAAGACGAGATAGGCAGCATTCACTAACAGCCAGCAAAGGAGCAGCTGGAACCTCTCCAGTGATGCTCCGTGTGAGGGACGGAGGCCGTCTCAGGATGACCAGGGGTCTCTGTCACAACGGCTGCTTCCGTCTTCTCCAAAGGCTGACAGAAAACGGAGTCTGGCTTCAGACCATAGAGTTCGGCTTATGTGCCCCCAGACACTAAGTGGGGCCGGAGCAACAACAGCACAAGAGTTCCATGTTGTGGCATGACAAACTTTGTGAATTGGGAGGAGACCCTGAGGCCATCTAGCCCAACCCCTCCTCTCTGCAGGAATCCCAGTTGAAGCTTCTCTGACTGATGGCTGCTCAGTCTTTGCATTCAGACAATCCATGAAGAGGAGACTGAACTTCTCTGCTTTCCTGGCTCAGCTCTAAAACAGCTCATCCTTTTATCCTATTTTTCTCTCTCATTCGGCTAAAATCTCCTCTCTTGTAACTGGATTCATTTTTCCACCTCTGACACTCTGGAATAATAGTGAGCAGATCTTACACTCGTGTGTTACAGGAGTCAGTGATTGGAAGAGGGCTGGATCCAGGGGTGGGAGTCCAATATTGGTGTGGCTTGGTGGTCATGTGACTGGCTGGCCATGGCCCTCCCCCCATTTGTTACATGCTCTTTTCACCCTCCCCAGGCTCCAGAGGCTTTATAGGATCCTGGGGAGAGCGAAAACAGCCTCCGCCCCCCACCAAGAGGCCCTCCGGAGGCTTCAGGGACCTTCAGGAAGCTTCACTCCAAATGACGCTCCGACAGAACTGGAAGTGATGTCCGATTTGCTCAGAGCATCATTTTGAACGGTCTGGAGGCTTCAGGGAAGCTCATGAAGCCTCCGGAGGGCCTCAGGGGGGGGCTCTTTTCACCCTCCCCAGGATCCTATAAAGCCTCTGGAGCCTCTGGAGGGTGAAGAATGGCTTCAAAAAAGGGCGAATTCAGCTGGCCAGCGCATGCATGACCACTGACCAGCTGACAGGGCAGCGTCTTGTGTGCCCTGACCAATGGCTCCATGTGCCGCCCTAGGTTCCCTATCACGGATATATAAGGTGGTCTGCTGAAAATAGGGGGTTGGACTAGATGACCTCTGAGGTCCCTTCCAACCAGCTGTGCTGTTTCAAGGAGTCTTCTGAAGCCAGAGTTTGTGTCCTTCCTTCCTCTCTTTTTTTCTCTCTCTCCCTTCATCCCTCCCTCCATGTATCTATCCATCCATCCAATTATAACTCTTTCACTTTCTTCTCCCTCCCTCCCTCCCTCCCTCCCTTTCTCTTCCTTCCATCCCTCTCTTTCTTTCTCTCTCCCTTTTTCTTTCTTCTCCTTTTCTTTCCTTTTTCTTTTCTTCTCTCTCCCTTCTCTCTCTCTCTTTCTTCTCTTTCTCTGTCATTCTATCCCTTCCTTTCCTCCTTCCAAAGCTAAGAGACCCACTTGAAACAAAAACTCTTTTGGATGACACCGGCCATTACACACACACACACACACACACACACACACACACACACACACACACACACACACTCTCTCTCTCTCTCACTCACTCACTCACTCACTTCCAACCATAACTGCTGCAGCCTCTCCCCCCACACCCTGCCCAGTTATGGGGCCAGCCTGCTTTGCCCTGCAGTATTGGGGGGGGGGGTGTTCCTCTGTTTGGGGAGAGAATTTGGTTGCAGAAAGGCCAGCGGGGGGGGGGCAGCCTTGGAGGGCCTCTTCCTCCTTCCCCTTTTCCTCTCATCCTGCAAAACCAGAAATCCCCCCCCCCTCCAAGCAGCCACTGAGACTGTGCAGGGGGGAGAAGGGGGGGCAGGAGAAGATAAGGGGACAATAGAAGAAGATCGGAGGGATCCCAATTCTGCAGCCAGAGGAGTTTCTGTAGAGGGGAGGGGGAGGGAGCCAGAATCCGGCAGCTGCATAAGGGGAGAGAGAGAAACCCAGGAAGGATCCTCACTGACTTCTCAGGCTGAGAAAAGAGCTGGGGGGAGATTTCTTCTTTCAGGCTTTCCAAAATGTCTTCATCTCGCATTACAATCGAGTAGAACTGGAACATCTGGAGCAGGGGGGGTTAAAATAGTTTACTACCACTTCAGTGGTTGTGGCTAGATGGGGGGGGCCTTCTGCCCTTGCGCAAGGGAAGGGAAGTCCTTTCCAAGGGTGCTCTGGGGATCCCCCCACCCCCACCAAAAAAGACCAAGGTTGCTTCTGGAGGGGGCAGGCAGATGGGATGTATCTATCCATCTATCCAATTATAACTCTTTCACTTTCTTCTCCCTCCCTCCCTCCCTTTCTCTTCCTTCCATCCCTCTCTTTCTTTCTCTCTCCCTTTTTCTTTCTTCTCCTTTTCTTTCCTTTTTCTTTTCTTTCTTCTCTCTCCCTTCTCTCTCTCTCTTTCTTCTCTTTCTCTGTCATTCTATCCCTTCCTTTCCTCCTTCCAAAGCTAAGAGACCCACTTGAAACAAAAACTCCTTTAGATGACACCGGCCATTACTCACTCACTCACTCACTCACTCACTCACTCACTTCCAACCATAACTGCTGCAGCCTCTCCCCCCACACACTGCCCAGTTATGGGGCCAGCCTGCTTTGCTCTGCAGTATTGGGGGGGGGGGGTGTTCCTCTGTTTGGGGAGAGAATTTGGTTGTAGAAAGGCCAAGGGGGGCAGCCTTGGAGGGCCTCTTCCTCCTTCCCCTTTTCCTCTCAGCCCTGCAAAACCAGAAACCTACCCCCCCTCCAAGCAGCCACTGAGACTGTGCAGGGGGGAGAAGGGGGGGACAGGGGAAGATAAGGGGACAAGAGGAGAAGATCGGAGGGATCCAAATTCTGCAGCCAGGGGAGTTTCTGCAGAGGGGAAGGGGAGGGAGGGGGCAGCTCCCAAAGGCCTTGGAGCCAGAATCCGGCAGTTGCATAAGGAGAGAGAGAGAAACCCAGGAAGGATCCTCACTGACTTCTCAGGCTGAGAAAAGAGCTGGGGGGAGATTTCTTCTTTCAGGCTTTACAAAAGGTCTTCATCTCCCATTACAATCGAGTAGAACGAGAACATCTGGAGCAGGGGGGGGTTTCAAATATTTTTACTACTGGTTTGGTGGGTGGGTGTAGATGGGGGGCTTCTGTCCTTGTGCGCAATGTCCACCTCCACATCCGCTCCAGTAGCCAGGCAGATGCAGCCCCTCTTCCCTCCCCCAAAGAAACCTTGGAGGGTTTCAGCTCCTCTGCAGAGGGATTTTAAAAAAAGAACCACCACCACCCCAAAGCCGCAAGATCCGGAGCTGCCAGTCTCCAGTAAGATGTGCATCATGTGGCCAGGCCCGGCCACCCCCTACCCTACTCCTGCCCAGCAGCCTTCCCAACTCCCCTTGCCCCACTGTTAAGCCAACTGGCACAAAGCTGGGTTGACAATGAGCCTCCGAGGTCTCCCTCCTGCCTGCTTGCCCAGCAGTTGGTCAGAGACCTCCTACCCTCCTACTCACCCCCTCCCAACATCCCCCCCCCAGTCTGGGCACAGTCACTTTCTTCTTGTGTTTCGAAACTAAGCCTCAGTTGGTTGGCTGTGGTTGGATCCTAAAGCTCCATCACTGGAGGCTTTCAAGAGGAGAACTTTTCGGCTGCCAGTTGGCAAAGGAAGCTCTCAGCCATGACTGGTGCTGTTGTGGCTCCTGCCAGCTGCGTGGACAAAGGGAGCTGGTGGGTGCTGTGGCCTTGGTCTGGGGAGGTGGGGAGTGGCTACTGCTGTGACAGTAAGGCTGGCCAGGTCCCATCTCATGTGTTTATTTATTTTATTTATTTATTTATTTATTTGAATTTATACCCCACCCTTCTCCTTGTTAGGACCCAGGGCGGCGCACAGGCATTATTTAAAACCATAAATACAATATACATCATTAAAATATATTAAATTATTTAAACCCGTGCTAAAACCCACATTAAAACCCTACCAAAATTATAATTGTTGTGTCCCCCTCCCAGCTTTCGCCCATGGCTCCATGCCATTTTCGGGCGTGCAACATGGGGGAGATCCTAGCTGCAGTTTCCTCGTGAGCAACATTGGCCGGGAGAGGCAGGGAGAAAGGCCAATGGGGCTCATGAGTAAACTGAGGCTCCTAAGTGGGATCGAGCCAGGGGTGGATTCTGGCTGCCTCTACTGCCGGTTGCTCTGCGCATGTGCAGAAGGCAAGAACAATATGGCCGAGGGAACTGGTTCAGGGGGGTGGCCAGCCTGGGTCATTGTAGGTTCCAGTGACCGAGGCCGCCAAGTTGCTACCGGTTCAGCCAAACTGGTCCACACAGGTAGGAACCCAGCTCTGATCTGGAGGAGTTTTCCATCAGGATTACAAGGGAGAAGATTAGCCTGAGAGATTTCTTCTTGATCAACCCAGGCTTTCTGGGAATCACCCTGTTGTTTTCAAAGAGTTTCTGGATCATCTTTTTTTCTCTGTTCATTTTATTTCTCATCTGCTCTAGAATGTTCCCTATAATTGACCAACAGTGTTGATTATATTTTCTCTATATTTTGATGATTTTTTTCTCAAACTTCTTCATTCACTTATGAAGATAATGGCAGTATTTGTACCCTATTTAACCATATTTGGAGATGAGACAATTGTAGAAGAAAGATTCAATGTGGGATAAGAAACAAAGTTTTCTGTTTCACAAATTCCTGGATGTTCCCATTCTAGTTTCATCCCTTTCTGGAGAAGAACGAATTTTGGAATATTTCTCAGAAAAAACTGTACTTGGACCAAAATGGAGAGATAAAAACAGATCTGTTCATTGTGGGCTCATTGGTTCTCCCCAAGGCGGATCCCAGGGAAGAGGATCTGGCGTATTTTGTAATACAGAGACTTTATATCAGACAAGAGGCTCTTTCACAGCTAAAGTTGCTCAATAAGGTGGGAGAAATTTTGGTGTCTTTTCTCTGTTTGCCAAAGCCTGAGGTCCCATTTCAAGTGGGCAAAGCCTAGAGCCGTGATGGGGAACCTAAGACACGCATGGCAGAAGTGGCACACAGAACCATCTCTCCTGGCACACGGAGCCATCACCAGTTGTTCTCACAGGTTCAGGAGTGGCAGTCAGCTGGTCTTCATGTGCATTGGAGTGCCAGAAAGTGGAAGAGGAGCCACCCAGAGCGCATGTGCACACCAGGAAAGTGATCTTTGTTTCTAGTGCACACGTGCGCATGAGCCACTTTGGGTTTTGGTTTCTGGCGTGCATGACACTCGCAAAAACCATCAACAAAAAGAGCTTCCCTCCCTCCCTCCCCACCCAAGCAGATTTCTTGCCCAGCTCCAACCCGAGGCTCTGATAAGGATCCGCAGTCTGTAGCACCTGGCCGGTTCGGGCACACGTAGCAGCAGGGCAGCTTTTGCTGGGTGGAAGTCTGGCTGCCCTGCCTGCTGCTCCTTCCCCAGCAGCTGAGATGCAGGAAGAGGAGCTGCTGGCGAGGAGGCGAGCTACCCACATCGGTGCCATGGGCTGGAGGGCCTGCTCAGGTGGGGAGGGAGGGAACCCTGGCCTGTCCTTTCCACTACCACTCCCTTGCCCCCCCCCCCCAGTGGCTGTCATGGTGTTGCTTCTGGCTGGGGTGTTGTAGCAGCCAGGAGAAGGAAAAGCCGCCATGGGGGATGGGAGGGGCCTCAGGAGGGCTGGAGGAGAACGCAGTTCCTCCCTCCCCCTCCCACCTACGGGCTCCATGTCCATCCCAGCCCCACCCTTTCATCCAAGGGAGGGGATTTTGAGTGACACCCTTCTCTGAATGTTCACCTTTCTTCACCCCACCTGGTTATCTCTTGCCTCTATGCCATAGCTCCCTCCCCATTGATTGCTCTTTCCCTCCCCCCCTCTCTCTCTCACACACAAGTACCAACCCTGGGGACTCTTCTAGTTTTGTTCCCCCGGGGGCAACCCCCACTCTCCTTCCATAAACCAGCCCCAACTCGATTGGGGCAGCCAAAACAATCCCAATCGCCTTTCATCTAATTATGCAGAGCTTCTTAGAAATGTTCCACTTGGGGGGATTTTGGAAGTGGGGAGACTGAGAGGGAAGGGAGGGGTGGGGTCAGCCAGGTTGGGGGCTCTGCAGCAGAGGCGTAGCGTGGGGGGTGCAGGGGGGGCCGGGCGCACCGGGCGCAACATCTGAGGGGGCGCGCTTGCACTCGCAGCTCTCTGCCCCTGCCTGGCTTATTCACTCTCTCTGCAGTGCTGGCTGTGCGAATCCGATCCGAGCCGCCGGGTCGCCGCCCCTTTCTCTCTCTTCCATCAGTCAATGGGGACTCTGCCTGGAGACCGATGACCCTACAGAATGGAGAATTCCTATTGGTCCTCTGGGGCTTCCTCAGATCCTGGGAAAATATGATTCACTGGTTGTAGCCTGCATTTCTCGGCCCATCCCGTGTTTCTCAGGCGTTGCGTCGTCTGAAGCCCCGTTCTGGGCTCTGCAGCGCCTGCCTGTGTCTCCCCTGATGCGCCCAGCCCCAGAGGGGGGAACTGGAAGGGGGGGGAGCGGATGTCTCGGATTTCGGAGGGGGGAGGGCCGGGCCAGGATGAGGGTCAGCACCAATTGAAATTCTCCCTGCTTGAGCGTCATCGGTCTCCGGGCAGAGTCCTTTGAGGCTTCAGCTGAAGGAGGAGAGCAAGTTCTGCGGAGAGAGAGGGAGGGGGAAGTGGGAGGGGGGATCTTGGCCTGAAGAACCAACTGGGGCTCCTTCTCTGTTTGGAACGCTCTCCTGCACTGGGGGAAGTCAAGGGAGACTCTGCCCGGAGACCAATGACGTTCAAGAAGGGAGGTTTCCCATTGGTTCTCTTACCTTCTGGAACCTCCCAATCCCAAAGTTGGAGGAAGCCCCACAAGGAGGGCGAGGGGGCTGAGGTTTGTCCCAGGACAAAACAACCCCCCCCCAAAAAAAAGGTAAAGGGGGAAGAGGGAAGGGCTGGCCAGGGCCAGGCCTTGTTTTCTGGTTCCTGTTCCCAAATCGGGCTGGGACCCTGCTCCCCCCATCCTCTGGGCCAGTGGTGGGTTCTGCCGAACTTTACTGCCGGTTCGTGTGTGTGCTGGATGTGCAGTTGAATTGAATTAAAACTGTTCTGCGCATGCGCAGGACTAAAAAGCAAAATGGCGACAATGACGAGGGAACCGGTTTGCCTGAGGGAGGGAGAAAAAAGTGAGAGAAAGAGGGAGAAAGGGAGGGTGATAAAGTGGGAGGGAGGGAGAGAGGGAAAAAGAGAGAGAAAGAGAGGGGGAGAAGGGGAGATGAAGGGGGAGAGAGAATGTTGGGGAGGGGAAGATGGGGAGGAGAGAGGGAGAAAGAGAGAGAGCTCTGCAACAGTTAAATTAGGTGATCCAGATAATTCTCAATTTACGAGAATTCATTTAGTGACTGAAGTTGCAAAGGCAATGAAAACAGTGATTTTTTGCCACTTTCCATACTTTGCATTCTCCCCATCATGGTTGCGTCAAGGACATTTAGGCGCTTAGAAACCAATATGTAATTATAACAGTTGCACGGTGCCCCCCCCCCCCGGGGGGTTGTCACATGACCCCTTTTGATGACCTTCTGACAAGCAAAGTCGATGGGAAAGCCATTTCACAACCAGGTTACAAACTTCACCAACTGCAGTGGTTTCACTTAGCGACAGAAATTTGGGGTTCATAATTGAAGGCCATTGTGATGACCCTGGGTGTGGCACAAAGGCAACACAGCCAGAGAACCGTCATGAGTCCCTTTCTTATCCCCAGCTGTGCCCCCAACGTCCCTTTCAACTCTCCTGCCTGGAGAAAAACTCTCCCACAAACCTGCAGCAGCCTCTGGCTGACAATTCTCCAGTCCAAATGTTGTAAGCAGAAAACTCCCAACCATAAATCCAACAAGGGAAGAGAAGGGAATTAATCCGGCAGGGCAAGCAAGATGAGCAGCTCCAAAAGCCAAAGTAGCATGGCAGTAAATCAAACCAGTTGGGAGGATGTCAGGAACTCAGATAACAGCAGATGAACTCCGTGTTTGTTCCCGACAACCACCCCTCCCATTCGCCTCTCCTTTAAACTCCATCCCCAGGTGTGCCTTGTGAAGGGAATCAGGGACGTTTCTTCGCTCGTAAGCCACCCAATCCTGTTGCTCTCTTCTATGTTCTTCCCTGTGTGACCTTGGATGAAGAGGGGGTGGGCCTTGGTCTTCCTCTGAGCCCCCTCTCCCTTGTCCTCCCTCCCCCCTGGTCTGCCCAGTCTGACGTTGCCCTTCCCAAGTTTCCTCCACAGCCAACGGAGCCATCCTCTCGCTCCCTGTCAGCCGTTGGAAGATCCTGGGAAGGTCCTGCCCCAGATGCTGCGATTTTCCCTTTCCAATGAAAGAGCTGGAAGTTTGATTACCCACACGGAAGGCCCCACCTGGCCACAAAAGCAAGACAGAGAGCAAAATCAACACAGCTTCTCCTTTTGAGCCCGCCTGATGGTGTCAACATTGCTGTACACACAGCCATAACAAGCTGGAAGGGGTCTTGGAGGTCCTCTAGTCCAACCCCCTGCTTGAGCAAGCGACCACAGGGGGCACGCGGAACCATTTGCTAGAGCATTTTACTTTAATTACATCAGTATTTTCATAACAAACAATACATGTGCTTAGGGGGTAAGGGTTTCTTTAACTAATCTAGTGGAAGAGACTCGAGTGCTAAAATCCACGGGTTAGGGGGCGCAAATTACTTGACTTGCCCCGGGTGCTGACAACCCACGCTACGCCACTGCTCTGCAGTGACCGCCTCTGCCAGACCTCCACAGGGGAACCTCTGAGGGGCTTCCCTGGAGAGCCAGCAGCTTCTGCCTTCCTCCTGAGCAACAATTGAAAATGCCAAGTTGCGATCTGGAAGGGCAGAGAGAGAAAGAGAGAGATAGGAAGAGGGAGGGAGATAGAGAGAGAAAAACACAAGCTGCTTTGATGGCCACTAATAAGTGTCCTGGAGGGTCTTGGAGGGTCTGTGAAGCCAAGTGAGGCTCCCTGCAGCCTTTCAGGAAACAGCCTGGTTTCATTGGTCCTTGGATGGGAGGGGTTGGGAGGGGAAGCTCGGGGGCTGCTGGATTGGGGACAAGCGCTTGCCCAGCACTGCCCCCCTGCCAGCGTCTCTCAGGTGGGACTTGTGGGGGGGGACACAATCCCCTGGTCCTCTTGCCCTCCAAGTCATCTCTCCCTTCCTCCAAATTCCCTCAAAGGCTGGGGACACCTCGGATGCTCTGCCTGAAAACCCCCTGGCTTCACCCCCCTCCCCACCGCCGGGCAACCGCTCCACAAACACGCGTGTATCTCACTCCAATCCGAGCCATTGCAGGGCTGTGAGGGGAAGGCAGCCAAATGGCTTGGAGCAGCGTTTCTCAAATAGTGGAGCGGGCCCCCCTAGGGAGGCGCGAGGCTCCGTAAGGGGGGGCGTGGAGCCGCACACCCGGAAAGACCGATACCACCGTTGCATTCTCCGCATGGCCCGAGCGCCTGTTCCTTAGCAGCTCCCAGCGCGCCGCCCGGCTTAGTAGCTCCCAGCGCGCCCACGCCCGGCTCAGCAGCTCCCAGCGCGCCGCCCGACTTGCCCGCTCACGGCTCTTGCCCGCTGCCCGCCTGGACGCGGCCAGTCGAAAGCCGGGAGGGAGGCGACCCCCTTCCACGGCGTGGAAAAGCGGCCTCCCTCCCGGCTTTCGACTGGCTGCGTTGGGAGCGCTGGGAGCTACTGAGACCATCGCAGTAAGGAACAGGCGCTCGGGCCATGCGGAGAAGGCAACGGCGGCACCAAGGAGAATAAATATCCTTGGCTCGGAAGGAGGCGAGGGAAAGAAGGGAGGGGGCAGCCCCGGGGCTGGGGGGGGCGCTTTCCGGGGCTGGGGGGGGCGCTTTCCGGGGCTGGGGGGGCGCGAAATGTTTTCTTCTTCCTAGGGGGGGCCTGACAGAAAATAACTGAGAACCACTGGCTTGGAGTATCATCAAGAGTGACAGGAGTGTTTGATGGAGAGGGGGAGGGAATATCAATGTTGTAAAAGAAAGTATGTCTCCCTCACTCAGCCACGTCCTTCCCCTTTTTCCTCCCAACCCCCCACCCTTCCCACAGCCCCCAGCTCCCCACTGATTCCCCTGCCCTTCACTTTGCATTGCAGTTCTGCTCTTGTCTTCTCCAAGGTTTAAATTACACAAGCAGGGCAGTTCCCCCCCACAATTCTAGATTACATCAAAAGCTGCTGTCCTCCCTGCCCCCCACAGGCTGGTCCTGCTGAGTCCATTGTCCATGGGGACCATCAAACCCACATATACCAGCCCCCATCTCCGCAGCTCCTCACACTTGGAGACTCTCCCTTGGAAGAAGTGGGGGGAGGGGGGGCTGTGCTGGCTTCTTCCAAGGAAAGGGAAGGAATTCCGGCTTTCCAGTGGAGGGAGGAGGCATTTCCCCCCCAACTTTCTCTCCCTGTCCAGGGCCGCAGAACCGGATTCTCAGTGGGGACGTCTTGCCATCCCTATGGGAATCAGGTGGGCAGACAGGGAAGCACGAGGACCCCGGAAATCTGAAACTGGTGCATGCACACCAGGCAGCTGGTCTTCATGCGCACATGCATGCCACATGGCTGGTGCGCATGCTGGAAACCATATGATCACCTAGTTTTCAGTGTGTGCGCAGGCTCACACCCATATTAGCACATGTGGCCAAAAATGTTTGTGTGTGTTCCTGTTTTGGCGCTCAGTGCCAAAAAGATTCACCAACACTGCTCTAGACTATTAAGTAGAAAAGTACTTTATTGTAATGTAATTGTATTGTAATTAACATGTAATTGTATTGTAATTACAATTGTATTGTAAGGTTTTTAACATGGGTTTTAGCACGGGTTAACTAATTTAATATATTTTAATTGATATTTATTGTATTTTGTGGTTTTAATAATGCCTGTGCGCCGCCTTGGGTCCTAATAAGGAGAAGGGCGGGGTATAAATTTAATAAAATAAAATAAATAAATAAATAATTCCAAAAGGAAAAGGGAGGAAGTAAATCCTCCTGGATACCCGGCTGTGTATGGAAGAGCAAGTGACAGCCGTGGCCAGGAGGGCGTTTTACCAGGTTCGTCTGGTTCGCCAATTGCGCCCCCTATTGGATCGGGACGCCCTTCGCACAGTCACTCATGCCCTCGTGACATCTCGACTGGACTATTGTAACTCTCTCTACATGGGGCTCCCCTTGAGGTGCACCCGGAGGCTTCAGTTAGTTCAGAATGCAGCCGCACGAGCAATTATGGGAACCACCAGGTTCACCCACGTTACACTGCTCTTGCGCGAGCTGCACTGGCTACCTGTCGTCTTCCGGGTGCGCTTCAAGGTATTAATCATCATCTTTAAAGCGCTCCATGGCTCGGGACCTAGCTACCTGCGGGATCGGATCCTGCCTCATACATCCTCACGGCCGATTCGCTCCCACAGAGAGGGACTGCTCCGGGTGCCGTCCACTAGACTTTGTCAGCGGGCGACGCCCAGGGGAAGGGCTCTCTCTGTGGCGGGCCCGGCCCTCTGGAACGACCTTCCCCCCGATATTAGAACGACCACGGACCTCCGCTCCTTCCACCTGAAATTGAAGACTCATCTTTTCCGCCTGGCCGGCCTAGGGAAGTCTCTCTGTCTATGGGTTTTTTAAATGTATACTATATTTATTGGGTATTTTTAGTTAATGGGATTTTAGCACAGGATTGATTGAGTTTAATCTGTTTTAATTTGTATGTATTTTGTATATTTTTCGCTTTTAATTTCCCTGTGCACCGCCCCGAGTCCCTGTGGGGAGAGGGTGCGGTCAATAAATTCAACTTATTATTATTATTATTAAATGAAGAATCTGCCAGATGTTCTACCTCCTGCATCTGTTTAGAAGGAGTCAGAGGTTTCCTATCTACCTCAGTGAAGACGAGAGGCTCCTTGTCTCCATCCATTTCTCCCTCCGTTTTCCACGGATGGAGAGTCCTAACATCTTTTCTTTGGCCTTCCTTGTTCTTCTGCTCAGTCCCTGCCTCAGTCCAGATGTGCAGAAACTTGTCATCCTGGATTTGTCAAGAGGGCTCGAGAAGGAGAGCCAGTTTGCTGCTATGACTGCGTTCCTTGTCCGGAGGGGACCTTCTCCACCCAGGAAGGTGGGTCACCCTGAGGAAAATGGGAGGCTTTGTGGAACTGGATCCACCCAGAAGATTTTCATGAAAGTCCAAGTTAAATGATACATCGAAGCTCACCTGGTTTTTTACATTTATTTTTAATCTGCAGAATTTTTTATCTAAAAAGAAGTAAATCAAAAAGACTTTGAAGGAGGGGCTGGGAAGAGATGGGAGGAGGGGGTGGCAGACTGAGCAAGCTTTACTAACAGCAGAGGAAATCTCTCTCCTGCTTCTTAGTTTGGACTTGTGCTGCTAAGTTCACCTTTCTAGGAACACCTGAGTTCTTTGGAACTGGATGAATTGTGTGAGGTCCACCTTCTGAAACACCTTGCAATTCACTGTATATTGGATCCTCCCCTTGAGGATCACTGAGAAGGACTCACTGGTCCATAATGTGGTGCTGTGGATAGTTATGGTGGGGAACTCATTACACAAGTATTCTGCCTGTCATGTAGATCAATCAATTAGTCAGAAGGGAGCTGGAAGAGACCTTGGAGGTCTTCTAGTCCTACCCTCTGCTGTAGCAGGAGAACCTATATCATTTCAGACAAATGACTGTCTAGTCTCTTCTTAAAGCCTCCAATGTTGAAGAACCCAAAATCTTTAGAATCAAACTTCCACTGGTTAATTGTTCTTACTATTAGGAAGTTTCTCCTTAATTCCCGGTTGCTTCCAGAAGTTACAAGATACTTTAGGTGTCCTCCAAGCACAGAATATTAACTGCCATGTGGCAAGACTCAGGATGTTTGCCTAAAAAGATTATATGATTCATTACTAATCTCTAATAATGTAGGTTCCTATGAAGATTCTACACATTATAAAGGAAATAATTAGGACTTCCCTCAACTTAAATACCTAGCTACATTTAAAAAAAAATTCTTCTTATGCTCTATATAATGAAATCATTAAGAAATTACTCTTGGGAAATGCCCATAGTATCAGCTGTTATCCAAAGAAAGTATTTATTGTAAGATAAAAGGACAAAATGTTAAAGAAAATTGCTTTTGATTTCTTAGATGCAGGAAAATGCACCAAGTGTCCAGATGACAAATATCCAAATGAGAAGAGAGTCCAATGTATCCCCAAAGTTATCACCTTCCTGTCTTATGAAGAACTTCTGGGCATCATCCTGGTCTCTTCTGCCCTACTCTTGTTTTTAATCACAGCTCTTGTTTTAATCCTCTTCATTAAATACCGAGAAACTCCCCTTGTCAAAGCCAACAACCGGGACCTCTCCTACATCCTCCTGGTCTCCCTCCTGCTTTGCTTCTTGTCTTCTTCTCTCTTCATTGGTCAACCAAGGAAAGCCACCTGCCTTCTCCGACAAACGATCTTCAGCATCATCTTCTCAGTTGCCGTTTCTTCTCTCTTGGCCAAAACCATCACGGTGGTGCTGGCTTTCCTGGCCACAAAACCAGGAAACCGAGCAAAGAGATGGTTGGGGAAGAGCTTGGCCAACTCCATCATCCTCTCTTCTTCTGCTGTCCAAGTGATCATCTGCTCCATGTGGCTGGGAGTTTCTCCCCCCTTCCCTGACTCTGACCTCCACTCCCAGCATGGAGAGATCATCCTGCAATGCAACGAAGGGGCTGTTGTCATGTTCTACGTCACCCTCAGCTACATGGGCCTCCTGGCTGCCATCTGCTTCACGGTGGCTTTCTTGGCCAGGAATCTGCCTGGGGCCTTCAACGAAGCCAAGCTGATCACCTTCAGCATGCTGGTCTTCTGCAGTGTCTGGGTGACTTTTGTGCCCACCTATTTGAGTACCAAAGGGAAATACATGGTGGCTGTTCAGGTCTTCTCCATCCTGGCCTCCAGTGCTGGTCTGCTGGGTTGCATCTTCATCCCCAAGTGCTACATTATCCTTCTGAGGCCAGACCTGAACACAAAGGAGCATCTCACAGCCAGAACAAATGTAAAAACATGAGATATAACAAAACCATTATGATATTGGACGAATTGTAAAGTTTCTTTTATTTGGAAGGAGATATTTTTTACATTTAGATAGTATGCAGGAGTCAAAGAAAATATGTATATGTTTCAAAAAAGGAAATTATTGAATTGTTCTAGCTCCTTTTCCTTTCAACTTAATAAACCTTGCTAAACGTCATTCAGAGGAATTTGGCGTTCAATAGCAGCTACTGAATTTGACACCTTTAAAAAATAATTCAGGCACTGGTTCCTACAGCTAAAAGTCTGTGTGTGAGATGTGGGGGAGTCAGCAGGGAGCTGTGGGAACCAAGAACCAGCCTGGCTGCCTGATCCTCTCCCTGAGAATGCCGGAATGATGGGAAATGCCATGTTTGACTGGCTCTCAGCTGGGGAGGGAAATCTTCATATTGCCTCTTATATCATTATTTCTTGATTTCCTGATCAAACCTCCTTTGCAGAAAGAATTTAGCTGAAGAACTCTCTGCGATTTTAGCTGGGGATTGTTTTTATTTTGTTATGTACTTCACAGCAAAATAAAAAAGTTTAAAAAAATTAAGTGCGTATAGAAATCTCCACTGTAATTTTTTTTCTTTGTTCAACCAAACAATTAAAAGATCCGTTTTCAGATCCTTTAATTATCAGCTCTGCCGTTTGTATCTGAAGCATTTTCTCTGCTCCTCTTCCGAGCTGAGTTTGACAGGAAGAGTCTGGAAACTGTAAGTTTCTCCCTTTGAAAAGCCCGATTTCTTTTGGTGCTGAGTGCGAATGCTGCCCCTGCCCCATCTCCCATTTATTCTGGTCTCTGTGAGTTCTGTGTGAACGTTGTGAGAAGTCAAGAAAGTGGAGGTGAAATTTTCTGTTTGTCTTTCTCTCTTTCCTATTTGCTTTCCCCTTCCCCAGACTCCAAGCCCCCTCCTCTGGATTTCACAAGGTCTCCTACAACAGGGATTCAACTTCCATGAAGTGAACAAAGACGTTGACTTGTCTCCACTTAGAGAGGGAATCCCTGAGGGCTTCTGCATGTCCAGTCTTTGACAATCGTTGTGATATAACCACACAAATTCCACTCCTGACAAGCACAGGAGGGAAAATCCTCATGAAATCCTCTCCCTTCTCTATGTCTGAAGCAAAGAGGCCAATCAGGGTCCATCTGAAGTGGAGGAGCAGCTGGACAATTGCTGGGTACTGGAATCCTTCTTTGAGGGCCATCTGGTGGAAAAAGGGGAATCGACTTTTATCACTCAGAGTCTCTTAAGCTGTATAAAAATTGATCTGAAAAAGGAATTGAAAGGATTAGAGCCATGAAGGGGAAACTGAGGCACGCAGAGCCCTCTCTTCCGGCACACAGGCCGCCCCAGCCCAGCTCCACTAGCATCCACATGCAGGACCACCTCCTGCGGGCCAGCTGGTTTTTGGGCCTCTGCCGAGGGCCAGGATCAGGGGACCTGTGAGTATGCTGTGTGTGGGATGGGGATGGGGGTGGCGCTTACATTGCCCAGGAAACTCCAGTGGGCTGGAAGTGAGTGTGAATCGCCTGGACCCCCTCCCCCCCAGTGCTTCCTCCCTCAGTTGGAGGCTTTCTTCGGCCTTCAAACAGTTGCAAGGGCTTTATTTTTTATTTCTGCTTCCAGGTTGGTGCAGGAGGCTTTCCAGGGCCAAAATGGGTACAAAAAGTCCAGGTTTTCCTGTTTTGGACCAGGCCATTCACACTCACTTCCAGCCCACCAGAGTTCACTGCTTCAGGGCAGAAATGAGAGCCTGTCCTGTGGAACCCACTGCCACTTGGGAGAGACGGATGTAGTTTGCTGCGCAATGCAAGCAACCCCCACTGCATACTCATGCGTGCCCCGCCCTGGTCCTCGTCATAGGCCCAAAAACTAGCTGGCCGGCACTTGAACAACGACATGAAGAAGAGGAGGAGGAAAATGAAGACGCTTTGCAGGAGCCAGCAGGGAGCAGGTCAGGGTGGGGGGGCTGCCTGGCGGGGGAGGGGAGAAATAGGAGGCCCTGCTTGAATGGGGAGGAATGTACCCACACACCCTGCCTCTCTGCTCAGGTGTCGCCCACACCATTGGCAGCAGTTTCGGTGCCCTCACACATACAAAGACACACACACACAATTGGATCACTCTCTTACCCTCCCTGTCTCTCTCTGGCCCCATTTACTTGGAAGCTGCTCCATGAGACAAGAAGCCAAGAAACAAGAGAGGAGAGAGAGGTTTGCAAAGTCAGGGAGTCCTTGTTGCAGGAAGGGAGGGAGAAGCAGGAGGGATCTTAGTGGGTTGGGGAGGCCTTGATGGTCTCTTCTATCACTAGGACCCCCATGGCCTTCCCCACCCTCAGATTCCTCAGGGGCACATTGGGATTCTTCCATTGGGAGCTCTGAGGAAAGGATCCCCTCCTTGTGGGTTGCAAACGGCTCTTTCCAGTGGGGGAAACAGGACAAAGCAAGTGGGGGGAAAGAGTTGCCTTTGCTCTATTTCCAGTCTGAAGGAGACCCCGTCCCACGTGAGACCACAAGGCTGCCCCTCCCAAATCATTCCACCACCACCACCACCACCATGGCTCCCACATGTCGGTTAAGCCCAGGCCTTTCCTTCTCAAGCCCCACGGACTGGAACTGCAAAGTAAGACCAAAGTTTTGGCCAGCAGAGGACTTCTGGAGGGGAAAAACGGGATGCACGGAGGCCCCAGGAGGGGAAAATGGTGCCCTCTGCCTCAGCTTCTCAGTTCAGGCTAAGTAGCATGCAGATCCATGTCGCTTGGCATGCAAGGTCTTCCCAATTTCTCTTCTGGGTTTCTGGTGCGCATGTGCATGTAACACTGCAGTGCCATCTGCTCTTCTTGTTTCTGGGAGCGCATGTGTTCCAGCAGCTGATTGTCGCATGCATGCATGACAGAAACCGGAAGAGGAGCTGCCTGGTGTGCATATATGCACTGACATGCACACTGGGCAACTCCTCTTCCAGATCGCATCCCTGACAAGAGGACTCAGTGCTGAAAAGGTTCTCCCTCCATGCCCTCTTCCAAGGGAGGTTTTTCCAAGGCTTTATAAAGCGGTACCAATACTTCCCGTGATTTGGATTCTCTCCTTCTGTTGATGCAGCCTAGGATTGCAATGGCTTTTTTTGGCTGCTCTCACACATTCCTGGCTTACATTTGAGAGATTGTCCCCTAAGATTCCCAGATCCCTTTCACAGTTCCTGTTATTGAGCCAGGCTTCACCTGATCTGTACCTGAACATTTGGTTCTTCTAGCCTCAGTGTAAGGAAATGGAGAAAAACCCACACAAACCTGTGGGACTTTGTAGGTGCCTCCTAATGTTGACATCTGGATGGAGATGTCCCTGTTAGCTGCATCAAGAAGAGCCAGAAGGTTCTCCTTCCTTCCACAGCCGTAGTTGGGGACATTGGCTTCTCCAGTGGAGAGAATGTCCAGCAAGGCATCTGAAGTGTGGAAAGTGCTCCTATAGTTGACATGGAGGTTGTAGCCCAGTGTGAGGTTGTGCAGGAGCTGGGAATTCTTGTTGACCTTTTGGATGTTGAAAAAGAATAGTAAGCCAAGAAAGAACCCATTGGAATTCCTATTGTAAAAAAAATGTTATAATCAACAGCAACAAGAAATCCTTTTGTTATATATAATACATATAATCCTCCAGAAGCCTACTGAGCCTTAAGCTAACATTGATCCAAAAGCAATAATCAGTTACACAAATATGGAAATTGGCTGAGGTACAGCAAGAACAAGTGGTTCAACCACCACTTCAAATAAAATTCATGATTCAAGTGAGAAATTAAGGATTGAACCGAGAGAGGAAAATAATCTCACAAAAGAGCTAAAAGACAAAGAGGAATCCGAGGGCTACTTAGTTTGGGACTGAGGCTACAATGGGCTAGAGGAAGGAGGGGGAAAAGGAAAGCAATAAAGGGAAGAAAAAAGATCAAGGAACCATGAAATAAATACAAAACCACAGAATTAACAAGAGGGGAAAGTACAGAATAGATTGTATACCCAAATAGTCCAAAATAAGAAACATAAGAGAATTAAATATATATAAAAGATTTATAATGTATGGAATTAATAGAGATAAAAGATATGTAAAGATAGATAGATAGATAGATAGATAGATAGAGAGAGAGAGAGAGAGAGAGAGAGAGAGAGAGAGAGAGAGAGAGAGAGAGAGAGAGAGAGAGAGAGAGATGATAGATAGATAGATGAAACACAATGTATATGTAAAAGATGTAGAAGTGTAGCAAAGATTATATAAATATATAATAAAAAGAAAGAGAGAGAGGAAAATACTCTGCAGCCCTTTCAACTTTTTTTTCAGGCCCATTTTTGGATTTGAGTCTCTTTCACCAAACGAGACAAAAGAGAGAAGCATGGAAATCAAAATCATTCAGGAAATTAGACAAATCCTCCAATATAGGAACAAGTAAGAAATACAGGAGAGTGTTAGAATGGAGAGAGGGCAACTCCATCACCCTGAATGACTTACATATGATCATGGAAAACAAACTGAAGAGAAGGAGCCACGTTGAAAAGCAACTTTGTATGCAGTGTTTCCCATCCAGTGATGACTATAGCAATGAGATGGTCTCCTGGGCTGTAAAAGCTCTGTGGTCCTTTTCCATCCTGATGCTCCAAACTCTGTGGGCATTTCATCCTCAGCTTCCCGGAGACTGAATGGGACACCAGCAGCATCAGAAGCAGAAGCAGGAGGTCCATCATTCATGGGGTGAATCAATGAATCCCTTTCCTGTTTCTAAAGAAGAATTAGAAGGATTCAAAGGATTCTCACTAGGTGGAAAATGATCCAGTGTCTTTCCTGATTGAAACCCAGAGAAAAACTCAGCTTCACCTGGAAAGGAGAGAGACGGACATTCAAGAGCACAGACCCTGCCTGTCCCTAAATTCCCTATTTCTCTGCCCAAAGTCTCCCCTGGAGGATTCGGCCAAAGAGCAGAGCTGAACCTTTGATCATAATTCTCCCTCTCAGGAGGGATCCCTGCAGAATTCAACCAGTTCTTGGACTCAAAGGTTGTTGGGAAATTCTCTGGAGGGAAATGAAAGGGAAATAATCCCCATGTGGCTCATAATAACAGGGGCAGAGATGGAATTAAAGCCATCATCTAGCTTTGAGACGTTTGGGGGTCTCCATGCTTGAAACTGGCCCCATAGGGAATACACGGCCATTGTGGCTGAAGAAACAATTAAATCTGAGATTTGTTTGCATAAAGACAAAAGGGGGGGCACTTAATGACAGAGCATGTCACAGATATGAAATAGCTGCCTGTTGAGTTGGAACCAAAATGTTGGTTATGTTATTTTGAAAGCTAATCCTCAAGGGTTTTGCACAAAAGGGCTGATGAAACAGTGCAGCCAGTTTTTAAGAACAAAATCAACTTTAGTGAAAAACTAGTTACCAGAAGTTTGCAAAGTTAAAAAAAATAGGGAAAGAAATATAGAAAGGAGAAAAAACCAATTGAAAAGAGATGATGAAATCCAGGCTGCCTCTCACCCCATGGATGGATGGATGGAAGGAAGGAAGGAAGGAAGGAGGGAGGGAGGGAGGGAGGGAGGGAGGGAATGCGGGCAAGAGAGAAGTGTGTAAAGAAATGGAGAAAACAGGGCTGCCTCTCACCCCATGGAAGGAAGGAAGGAAGGAAGGAAGGAAGGAAGGAAGGAAGGAAGGAAGGGAAGGGAGCAGAGGTGGGTTGCTCCTGGTATGGACTGGTATGGGCGTACCAGTAGTGGAAATCAGCCATACGTTTGCATACTGGTAGCCCCCCCACATTGGCAGGGTCCCCTGGCCTGCCCCCATTTGCAAGGCCCTTCTCAAAGAGGAGGAAGCGGCTGTGGGGCTCCTTCAGAGGAATGGAGGCTGGAGGGAAGGGGGGCTCTCCACTCAGTCTTTCCAAGAGAATGGCCATAAACAAGATTGGGAAATGGACAGCAGGAGGTCTTCTGGCAGCAACATCTCATCTTAGGGACTAGCATCAAGGGGAAGATGACTTTGAAAAGGCTTCCTCTCCCACCATAGCATGCAAAGCGAGGCGAGGACTGGCTGGGAGGGGAGGAGCAAAGAGAAGCCAGGCCAGGTGCCCCTCCAGGTGAGTGACACCGAGTTGGCCACACCCACCCAGTCACATGACCACCAAGCCACTCCCACCTGGTCACATGACCGCCAAGCCACACCCACAGAATAGGTAGTAAAATATGTTTGAAACCCACCCCTGGCTCTGCCCCTAAGGCCAGGGATGGGCAGGAGGCCAGCATTGGGCCAGGACTGGTGGGGGGACCTCCAGGCAGCCTCCAGGAGCAACCTGGCCAAGGAGAGGAAGCCCTGCAGCAGCCGCCCACAAGGAAGAGCTCAGGGAGGCTGGGCTGGGCTGGGCTGTTGGGTCCTGGGGAGCTTGTGGGCTGGGCTGGGCCCTTGGCCTTAACTGTCTGGGGCTCTGGACAGCCTGTGCCGCCATTCTCCAAGTGGCCTGGCAGGGACGGTGAGGCTCCTCTGTTGGACGAGACTTTGGGGCTCACCCTGATTTCCCCTTCCTCCCCTGGAGACCTCTGGACCCCCCCAAAGCCTTCCCTGCCCCCCCAAAGGAAGTGGAGGAGGACAGTGCTGGGTGTGGAAGCCTGGAGGAGAAAGTTTGCAGGAAGCCATTTCCTCCCTCTTCCACCTTCTGCCTTGAGGGATAGTTATATAGAGAGATAGAGAGAGAAATAGAGAGAGATAAAGAGAGAGAAATACAGTAGATAGGCAGGGAGAGAAAGAGAGTAGATAGGTTGGTAGGTAGAGTGATAGAGAGAGAAAAATAGAGAGAGAGAAATATAGTAGATAGGTAGGGGGAGAGAGAGAGTGAGTAGGTAGGTAGTTATATAGGTATATAGAGGGGGAAGAGACAGAGGGAAAAATACAGTAGGGAGGGAGGAGAGAGTAAGTAGGTAGATATTTCCAGGTGTATTTATCCATGTGCTGGAGAAGGAAATTGCTGACAACCTGTAGCACATAAATCTTTGGGTCTGCAGGCACAGCACTTGACCAACGTAATTCTCATCAATTCCTCTTAGTAAAACAGCTTTCAGAAAGGGGGAAAAAGTTTTTGCACTCTGCAAACCTCGCCAAAATGGGCCTCTTTTTTCCAAATAAAAGGCATGAATAGCCTTGGGGAGGGGCTTGCAGAGTGCTCTGGATGGGGGGGGGAGAGCAAAACACTTTTTTGTCAAAAAAATTGCATGCAGAGCCTTATGGAGGCTTATAGATTTCCACCCTGAATATTTTTTTTATATTGAAAAAGTTTTATTGGTTTTACAATTTTTTCTATAGGGTAGGGTAAGGGATACAAAGAAATTTTGAGAGTATTCACGTCAAAGTCGTCGGCCCTTCCGGGACCTCAAAATACATCAATAACAATAAAAGAAAAAAATTATTATCTTAACACTACAAAGTGAAAGCAAGTACATATACCTAAGTTCTCAGTTCTATACTGTCAGACATTTACAAAAAATCCAAATACAAATATTATGCAAAATTAATCAGAAAAAAAATCAAGGCAAAGTTATTATTTTTTTTGATCTAAGTCTCTTGGCAATTGTATCTTCTTTTTCTCCTCCCAGGCCCCCAGTGGGCAGGGCCGTGGCCCCCTCCGTCCCCCCTGAGTCCTCCCCCAGGATAGAGGAATGTTTTTTAAGAAAGGCTTCCGCCTCAGCAACTGTTTTAATCCTCACTCTTCCTCCTTCCCAGAACACCAGCATCCCTTCAGGTGTCACCCACTTGAACCAAATCCCATGATCAAACAATGTTTTAGACAAGAAGGAAAATTTCCTTCTTGCATCTCTAATCTTTCTAGGGATCTGCTTCAAGATGGCAACCGTTTTTTGTTGGTAAATTAACGGACTCCCTCTCTGCACTTTCAGGATTTCCTCTCTGGTTGACCTTCTAACAAATTTCACATGTATCTCTCTAGGCACTTCATTTATCCTGGCATATGCTGAATTTATTCTATAAGCTAGGTCAATGTCCCCCCTGATCTCATCCTTAGGTTTTTGTAAATAGTCTGCTATAATCGTGCTCATAAGATCAGGGAGGCATTCACCAGGTTGCTCAAAAACATTCTGAAATCTCAAAAAATATGTCATTCTTTCCATATCAATCCTAGACACATGCCCATTTATTTCCACAACCTCATTAGTAACATTTTTAATCTCTCCCTTAGCCCCCACCAGCCCCCCTTCCAGTTCTTCATTCTTCTGTGTATTTTCCAGCACCTGCTTCCGTGTATCCAATAGCTCCTTCTTGAAGTTGATATTTTCTGCCCTCTGGGCTTTAATCTCTTGTACCAAAGTTTGTATAACAGTTTCAAGAGAAGCCATCCTTTGTTCTAAGCTTGCCAGTGCTGTTTCTTGTGCCATGATTAATTGTTAAAGTCAGTGCCACTAAAATGGCGTTTTTGGGGTGGGGCTGTTGAGGCAAACCAGGAGCCAAAAGTTCAGTTCAGAGTTGTAAAGTTGTGAAATTCAGGAACCAAGAGAGAGACAGCTTTCCAAATCAATAAGTATAATAACGAAGATACTCCAGAGAAGAAATCACAAATCCAAAGAGAAAAAAAATTCTTCCTTAATATCCAGAGAGAGTCCAAGTTGCAAAGAGACGCTGGAAATTTTCCATAAGTAAAATAGTCAGTCAGGAACAAAGAGAGGCCATCTTCCACCGCCCAAACTCAGAGCCCAGAGGAGAGAGTGGTAAAAGAAATTGTTTCAGCCAGACCTAGAGACATTGTTGCAAACAACCACAGACAACTTTCCCTTGCTGCAAACAGTCAGGATTAGAGATTTCCGCTTTCTCTCCACGAGAAGCCATTTCCAAGTGCCGCTTAAGTCCGAGGGTTTTTTTTTGAAAACAAACTCCCCCCTCCCAGTCCTTTCAGCCTGGCTGACAGCAGAAAAAAAGTTTTTTAAAAACTCACTCTCCCCTCGCAGCTGAAGCCTCGGGAAGCCTTCCGACTGAGCCGATTAACCCTCTTCATTGTTATGAATGGCGCCGTCTTCCTTAGGCGAAGGGAGAACCCCCCGCAGCATGTTCTCCCTCACCTAAGCCGCGCCGGGGGCCACTTCCTCCACCGCCGTGGGGGGGGCGCCCCCCAACGAGCCGGCCTTACGGGAGACCCTCAAACAAGAGGAGTCTCGCCCCCGTGGGGGGGCAGAAAGAGAAACAAAGCGGCGAGCAAGCGCTAAGCTCGCCCGTCGCCACAGGAGCCGGAACCGGAAGCCCACCCTGAATATTTTTATTGATATTAACTTTTGTGATTTCTTGTCCCCCACCTGCCATACGCAAAATGGCCACCAGATGGCAGGGTGTTGTTGCTAATGAAATTTCCCCTAGACTTTGAAAACTGCTGTTTTCATTTAATTTGAGGTCTATTTCACCCTGTTTTCCACTCAAGAGAGATTGGGGGCTCAGAGGTGGAACCCATTTCGGATTTTGCTCGATCTCCACCCTGATAATTTTAATTTATATTACCTTTTGCGATTTCTTGTCTAAGAGAGAGTGGGGGCTTCAGAGCACGATCCCACTCGGACATTGCAAGATCTGTACCCTAATTATTTTTATTTCTATTAATTTTTGGGATTACCAGTCCTCACCTGCCATACCATAAATGACCACGGGGTGGCAGTCTGTTATTGGTATCTTTAATGGCTTCGGTTTTCAGTTAATTTGAATGGATTTAGCACCTCATTTCGGCCACTAATGTAATCAGCTGTTTCAGAATACAATCCTATGTCAGATTTACCTTGCTCTGTTCCCTGATTATTTTATTTATATTATTTATTGTGATTTTTCTTCCTCAACCTGCAATGTAAGATGTGGCCACCAGGGGCAGGTTTTCCTGCCCCTTGCAATTTTCCAGACTTTTTCAAGGATGGTTTTAGCTTAATTTCAGGGGGGGTTGCACCTCTAAGACATAAGGGGCCTCGGACAACTATCTGACATGCATCCTCCTGATTATGTTTATAAATGTTGTTTCCTGCAAATTCTCCTCTTTTACTTGCAGTTGAATATATGAAGGTGACTCAGTGGCTGACCTTGTCGATCATAAAGGTCCATAGAGCTGCATAATGGAGTGAGCTCCCATTACTTGTCGCAGCTTCTGCCATCTATCTGAACACCAAAGGGAAATACATGGTGGCTGTGCAGGTCTTCTCCATCCTGGCCTCCAGTGCTGGTCTGCTGGGCTGCATCTTCATCCCCAAGTGCTACATTATCCTTCTGAGGCCAGACCTGAACATAAAGGAGCACCTCACAGCCAGAACTAATGTAAAAACATGAAGTACAACACCAGTATGATAGTTAAAGAATTGTAAAATTTCTTTTTATTTGGAATAAGACATTAATTAATTCCATTTAGATAGTATGTGGAAGTCAGAGGAAATGTTTCCAAATGGAAAACGGTCGAATGACTGTAATTCTTGTAACTCCCTTCCCTTTCATCTCAATAAAGATGTCCCTGAGTTGGCTGTCTACCAATAACTGGGATTTAACCTTTGTCCATTCCATAACTTCATCTGGCAAATCTTCCTTTATTGTTAAAAGAAGAAATAGGGCTTCTCAATTGAAAACATGCTTCTGTCAGAACAGTTGAGGGAGATCCACTGTCAACTACCCCAACATATAAACCCCTCAGCCTTAAATGCTAAGGGCAACTCCCTTGGTGGACAGAGAAGAGCAGCAGAGATGATAAGGGGGCTGGAGGCTAAGCCATATGATAATTGATTGAGGGACTGGATATGTCTAATCTAATGAAGAGAAGGACTACAAGGCAGGAGTGAAATGCTACCGGTTCAGGCTGGTTCGCCCCAACTGGTAGTAAAAATGCTATTGGTTTGCCTGAACCAATAGTAAAAAAAATGCTTTAAAAAGTTTTTAAAAAGTTCAGACAATCAGCTGTGACTTGGAACATTTTAAAAACTTTTTTGAGCATTTTTAACTAAATGACCACTAGATGGCAGCAAAGGCTTAGACTTTTTCAGCAGCTTCATCCCAGGGATATAGAAGAAGAGGGGTCTTCCATCCCATTTGCACCAGCCATCTTGACTTTTTTGACCTTAATGAGGACACCTTCCCATTGTTGAGAGGCTTGGGGACCACCACCCTCAGTTTTGGCCCCTCTGACTTGGGATTGTAGCCCGACAGCCGTCCCAGAGCTGCTCTGATTGAGATTCTGACAAAATCAGCCCTAATACATCAGCTGGATTGCTCAGCTCAGGGCAGGAATCAGCTCTGCCTGCGGGTGGAATTTTCTCCTTCAGATCCAATGATTCCTTTCAAGCAGCCACTTCTCAAATACCTTTGTTGGGATTTTCGCCTCTGTAGATAATTAAACGGCATTGACTCCACAAAGAACCCTATTATAATGACCCTATGAGACTGGGCGTCCTCGACACGCTATGCACACGCATGCACATGGCACTGTCCAGCGACACTCAGCTGCTCGGCAAAGATCATGCAGGCGCCATACGCTGTGCACACGTGTGCAATTGGCCCATTTGCCTTGAAAAGCACTAAGGAAAGGCTCACCATTCCAGTACGGTAGCCGCTGCTCCCAGCTACCACCAGAACGCCCGTACCGAGCCATACCGCCCGGAACCCACCACTGGTCTGGCTGCCTTTGGGTGCTTGATGGGAGAAAGTGGGGGAAACTTCTCCTCCTCCAGTGGGAAGGATGAAAGAGAAAGCATGATAATACTGCACAGGTGGTCCTCCACTTATGACCGCAAGGGATCCTGCCCATGGCAGACATAGGTTTGCAACCGTCCAATATTGGAATGAGTCCCACGCAGAAGAGCCGGAGGATTCCTTTCCCAAAGCCCCCGAAGGCAGGAGCAGAAGCAACGGGTAGAAGCCCAGGGAAGAGAGATGCAACCGGGAGTAATTTTCTGGCAGGGAGACCCATTCCTCAGCGGAAGAGCTTCCATCCTGGGAGTTGAGTTTCTCCTTTAGGGAAAATATAATATTCTGCCTTTTTCATGTTTCCTAAAACATTTCATTCTTCTGGGAGAGGAGTGGGGGGGGGGGGCGTTAACCTTCTACCTGAGATATGGAGACAAAGACTTCTGCTCTAAGGGGCAGCTGAATAAATGTCAGAAAACCCCCACGTGCTCAATAGCCAGCCCCCACCCACCCCCTGACCACCGTCTTTGGTTTCGGGAGGCTTCAGGGAGGCCTGCTAGGCCCAAAGCAGGGCTTAGGGGGTCGGGCGCATGAGCTGGGAGAACACGGGGGGAGCAAGGGGGAGTCCCATGCAGGTGGGGAGGAGCAGAGGGGGGTGCGCGCATGTGCATGGGGCAGGGCGCATAGCCTTATGGATGTGGGTGCAGATTTGACAAGTGAGGAGAAAAAGGTTAGCCATCCCTGTTATAGGTTATATGAAAGGTAGAAGCACTCAGAAGTGATTTCTCTTGGTCTGGTTTTTTATTTTACATTTCCAAAACGTGGCATTTTAACAGGGGTGTGTAGACTTTCTTTGCTAAATACGGAAGTAAAAAAGCATTAAGTAATCCAACTCTTATAAGCATAGGGATGCTAACCTTAACACTTAAGTCAAATCCCTTCAGACTCTCCTGGAAAATGTACCGATTTCCCACTTTTCCTGAGCCTTTCAAAAAAAACCAATGAATGGTTACAGCAAAGTTCCCTGCAAGGAGAGATTTCTGAATGTTTGCTAATAGGAATCACAAACACTGAATTAACACACACAGAAAGGTATTTTCAGTACATAAAGGCATGTTTAATATTTCTCAATTGAAGAAAAAGTTCCAAGTAAATAAAATCAGGGGGCCAATTTCTCTCTGGTCCTCGTATTTACGACCACATAGAACAGTCGAATGAGGAGCTCCTGAAGCAAAACTCTCGTCTTGTCAATAACACCCCAGAGCTCTGCAGGGAGCTGGAGAGGAAGGAGAGGAGGGGAGCCATTCCCTGGCAGCAGCCCTGACTTGGGCAAAGGGTAGAAGGAGACCCCTTAGCAATGAAGGGAGAGGAAGAGCCGGGGGGTTTTAGGGAGTTTTCACTTTAAATAGGTTGGAGGGTTGGGGGGAGACTGGAGGGGGCCAATGTCTCTCTTGTCTTCCTCTTTCACAGGATTATGGGGCTGGAGATGCAGCTCCAGGGGGAGAAAGGAGAAGATCGCAGCCTCCTCTGCAGAGTTCTGGAGGCAGCTGGGGAGAAACGGGAGCTCCTCATCCAGAGGTTGTGGGCTCTCCTTCCCTGGAGGATTTGAAGAAGAGAGCAGAGGGCCCCTTGTCTGAGAGGATGGAGGTTCTCCTGCTTGAGCAGGGGGCTGGACTAGAAGACCTCCAGGGTCCCTTCCAGCGCTACTTTCTCTTTTCTTTTCTTTTCTTTTCTTTTCTTCTCTTTTCTTTTCTTTCTTCTTTCCTATCCTATTCTATCCTATCCTATGATGGATGTTGTCCTGTTTGAGCTGGACTAGAAGACCTCCAGGGACCCTTCCAGCTCTCTTTTCTTTTCTTCTCTCCTCTCTTCTTCTATTCCATCCTATCCTATCCTATCCCAGAGGAGGAGGAGGCCTCAGAGACAACCGGAGCCCCATTTTCTGGGCTGCTCCCTCAGGAAGATCACGGCCGTTATCACAGAAAGGCCCCTAAGAGTTTCAAGAGTTGGTACATTCCAACAACTCTCTGCCTGCCCAGAATCCCCCTGTCCGAGTGGATCAGACCGAAGAAGCCGCTGGGAGGAGCAGCAAAAGCTCCCAGCCAATGGAAAAATAAACCCCGTTGCCATGACTACGTTTCTAGGCATCCATCTTGAGCTTGTAATAATAATAATTGTTATTGTATAATAATTGTATAATAATAATCTTTATTGTCATTGTAATAATAATGTAATAAAATTACAATGAAATTGTAAAAAGGAGAATAGAATAGGAATAGGAATAGGAATAGGAATAGGAATAGGAATAGGAATAGGAATAGACTAGACTAGGATAGGATAGGATAGAAAATAGAATAGAATAGAATTAAAATTAGAAATAGAAATAGAATAGAATAGAATTTAGAATAGAATTTAGAATAGGATAGGATAGAATTTAGGATAGAATAGAGTAGAATTTCAAATGGGATAATATAGGAGAGGAGAGGATAGAAGAACAGAACAGAATAGAATAGAGTAGAATTTAGGATAGGATAGGATAGAAAGAAGAGAAGAGAAGAGAAGAGAAGAGAGGAGAGGAGAAGAGAAGAGAAGAGAAGAGAAGAGAAGAGAAGAGAAGAGAAGAGAATGGAGGATAGGATAACTTTATTGTCTCTTAAAATGTACATTAATCAACATCCATTCAAATGAAATTTTGTTGCCTGGAGCTCTCAAAGGGTTTCCATCTCCAATACACACGACATAAATGGGACTAAATAAGTGAATAAACGTTATGTGTATAACCACACACACACCTATATTAGATGACCCAGGGAAACCACCCAGTCTAGTTCGAGTGTCTAGATGGACGTGGGGAGAAAAAGGAATCTGGAGCTTGCCAGACGGAGGGCATCGGGAATGAAGCCCTGACAGAATCCGGGGGTCCTGCTGGAAACCCTTTGAAACCTCCTCCCGGAGGGAGCAACCGCAGGCATGTGGGGTCTCCAACAATGCTTTGAGGTCTAAGTGCAGAGCGCTTACAAGCTGTATACAATCTCTTTGGCCACCGTCATTAAGTGAGTCCGGCTTCTCCCATTGACTTGGATCGTCAGAGGCCGGCTGGGAAAGTTGGCTGGGAAACCTCTGGACCAAGAAGACTTTGCAATCCGATGTGTCCATCGATTATGGACCGGACAGCATCTCTCCTTCCCAGCTGCCCCGTCTGCCTCCAATCTCCCACTTCCCACAAGGAATCTCAGAGGGAATGAAGTGAAGCTGGTCTGTTTGATGGGAGGAGAGGGCTAGAGGATCCAGGATTTTAAAACAGAGGGAGGGGAGAGGGTGGATTGAGAGGGAGCTGAGTGACCCACTGAGTGATCAAATTCGCAGACGACACCAAGCTGGCAGGAATAGCCAACACTCCAGAAGATAGGCTTAAGATACAGAAGGATCTAGACAAACTTGAACATTGGGCACTGTCTAATAAAATGAAATTCAATTGTGAAAAAAGTAAGGTCCTACATATAGGCAAGAAAAACCAAATGCACAAGTACAGTATAGGTGGTACCTTGCTCAATAGTAGCAACTGTGAGAGGGATCTCGGAATCCTAGTGGACAACCATTTAAATATGAGCCAGCAGTGTGCAGCAGCTGCCAAAAAAGCCAACACAGTTCTAGGCTGCATCAACAGAGGGATAGAATCTAGATCGCGTGAAGTGTTAATGCCACTGTATAGTGCCTTGGTAAGGCCACACTTGGAATACTGCATACAGTTTTGGTCGCCACGATGTAGAAAAGACGTGGAGACTCTGGAAAGAGTGCAAAGAAGAGCAACCAAGATGATTAGAGGACTGGAGACTAAGACATATGAAGAACGGCTGCAGGAACTGGGTATGTCTAGTTTGATGAAGAGAAGGACCAGGGGAGACATGATAGCAGTGTTCCGATATCTCAGAGGGTGCCACAAAGAAGAGGGAGTCAAACTTTTCTCCAAGACACCTGGGGGCAGGACAAGGAGCAATGGGTGGAAACTAACCAAGGAGAGAAGCAACTTAGAACTAAGGAGAAATTTCCTAACAGTAAGAACAATTAACCTCTGGAACAGCTTGCCTCCAGCAGTTGTGAATGCCCCAACCCTGGAAGTCTTTAAAAAGATGTTAGACAGCCATTTGTCTGAAATGGTATAAGATTCCTGCCCATGCAGGGGGTTGGACTAGAAGACCTACAAGGTCCCTTCCAACTCTGCTATTGTATTGTATTGACCCACTTGATCCCTTCAACCTTGGAGAAAGGTCCTCTCTAGGGTCTGCAACAAACCAGGGCAGCCTTCCTAGTTCTAGGATAGGAAGCCAGTTAAACATTCCTTCCTTCCATTTGTTTTTTCCCCTCCCTCCCTCCTTCCCTCCTCCTCTCCCTCCTTCCCTCCTTTTCTTCCCTCCTCCTTCAAACACCCCCCTCTCTCTTCCACCCCCTCCCCAAGTCATTTAGCCCTTTGAGGACCATTCTCTGGGCTCAGTTCTCCTGGGAGCCTTGGGGGGGGGGGCTTTTCCCCATTTCCCCTTTTTCTTCCCCAGACTTTGCCCGAGATCTCTCGGGGTCTCTCTTTCAGCCTTTGGGACCCTCCATATGGAAAGGTCCACAGTTGCTGGAGGGGAACCCCTGGCATCCCCCCCCCAGCTGGATCAAAGGCTATGACATCACAGCACATGTCATAAACGTTGACTGGGCTGTCTTGGCTCCTTTACCTGCCGTTATTGTTTGAAAATGGCAGGTAACTTCCTTACCAGGATGAAACACCTGAAGCGCAGCAACAGAGGAAGGAGACAATGAAATCCAATTATCATCTTCTTAGTGTTAGCAGCAATTGGGTAGAGTTTAGGTGCCAGAAGTCTCAGCTGGCACCTAATATTTGGCAGGGAAGATGATGGTGGATGAGTTTGTGTTTTTAAAGTTGCCTGTTTTTCCCCCCAGTGGTTCCAGAGACCCAGCCCTCCCTTGGGCCAAGGGGACACCCTGAGGTAGGTGACCTCCAAGACTAGATAGGAGATGAGCCATGAAGGGAAACGTGGCTCTTTGGGCTAAACTGAGCTGGAGGGACCCAAATGTCCTCATCATCTTCCTTTCTTTTCCAGCCAAGAACATCCCGGGGGGGGGCTCTTGCCCCCAATAGAGCCAGGGTCTCCTCCGCAGAGGTCCAACATCCCTCCCCACCCCCCAGGTAAGCAATGGAAATCTTCTGGAGAAGGTTTTGATGTCCGTTACTGAGCAGGTCATCGTAGGACATGCAGAAGCCCCGTTCTAACTGTTCTAACTGTCAGGAAATTCCTCCTCAGTTCTAAGTTGCTTCTCTCCTTGATTAGTTTCCACCCATTGCTTCTTGCTCTACCCTGAGTTGCTTTGGGGAATAGCTGGACTCCCTCTTCTTTGGGGCAACCCCTGAGATATTGAAACACTGCTATCATGTCTCCCCTGGTCCTTCTCTTCATTCAAGGAGACCTACCCAGTTCCTGCAACCATTCATCCTATGGTTTTAGCCTCCCGTCCCCTCATCCTCTTGGTTGCTCTTCTCTGCCCTCTTTCTAGAGTCTCCGCATCTTTTCTACATCGTGGATGCCCTATTCCAAGGGTGGCCTTCCCAAGGCCTGATAAAGTGGCATCAACCCTCCACGTGATCTTGATTCTCTCCCTCTGTTGATGCAGCCTAGAACTGGGTTGGCTTTTTTGGCAGCTGCTGCCCATGACTGGCTCCTATTTAAACGGTTGTCCACTAGGACTCCAAGATCCCTCTCACAGTTACTGCTATGGAGCCAGGTAGCACCTGTACTGTACCTGGGCCTTTGGTTTTTCTTGCCTAAATGGAGAACCTTATTTTTTGTTTTCACCATGGAATTTCATTTGGTTACACACAAACAGACATCAAGGAATTCTTAAGTCTTTTTTTTAATTGGGAAAAAAAATGTTTGAGAGTATCAAGGGGCTAATTTCTTTCTGCTCTTTTTCTTTACAGCAGCAGAAGAAGGAAGGTTGAGGGGCTCCAAAGGGACCCCCAGCTTCCCCAGAGCTCTGCAGAGAGCTGGAGTGGAGGGGTAGGAGGTGAGACATTCCCTGGCAGCAGCCCTGACTTGGGCAAATGATAGAAGGAAACCCCTTAGCAAGGAAGGGAGAGGAGGAGCCGGGGGACCATTAGGGAGTTTTCCTTTGAAACAGGTTGGAGGGTTCGGGGGGGGGGGGGAAACTGGAGGGGGCTAATTTCTCTCTTCTCTTCCTCTTTTACAGGATAATGGAGTTAGAGATCCAGCTCCAGGTGGCCAATGACCACAACAAGACCTTGGTCTGCAGAGCTCTGGAGGAAGCTGGGGAGAAAAGGGAGCTCCTCAAAACCCTCCAGGAACAACTGGGCAGGTGAGAAATAGATAGACGAATCCCTCCCTCCATCCATCCCTCCATCCCTCCATCCTAATTTCTGTCTTTCTGTGATCATTTGCAGGAGTGCCATCATGATCGGGATCATGGCAGAGGAATGCGTGGCCCTCAAACAGGAGTTGGAGGAAGTCAAAAAGGAAAACCGGAGGTTGAGTGGGGAGAAGAACTTCCTCCAGAAGACCTTCGGGGAGCAGCTGAGGAGGTGAGGAGCCGTTAGGCAGGAGGGAGGAGGGAGGGGAAGCAGACAATGTGAGGACCGGTCATTAATTCTTCCCCTTCTGCTTCTTTCAGAGCAAGAGTGTCCCTCACCAGACCACCATGGTGAGGGACCTCCCACGGGAAAGGAGAGGACCCGGAGGAGGCCTTGGAGAAGCTCCTGAGGAAACCATCGAAGGAAACATTTGCCGGGAGCTTCGGGTAGCCTCCTCCTCCCCACCCCCTCCTCTCCCCCTCCCCCTACTTCCTCCCCCTCCTCTCCCCCTCCCCTCCCTCTCCCCCTTCTTCACCCCACCCCTCCTCTCCCCCTCCCCTCCCCTCTCCTCTCCCCACCCCACCCCACCCCACCCCCTCCCTTCCCACCCTCCCCTTCCCACCACTCCCCCTTTCCCTCATCCCCCTTTCCTTCCCCTCTCCTTCCCTCTCTCCCTCTTCCCCAACCCCTTCTCCTCCCCCTTCTCCCCTTACCCTCCTTTCCTCACCCCTTCACTTCCCCCTCCTCTCCTTACCCTCCTTTTCCCCTTCCCCTCCTTTCCTCACCCCTTCTCTTCCCCCTCTTCACTATGCTTCTCCACCACCTTCAGCTTCCTCCTCCTTCTTCTCCTTCCTTCTCTTCCTCCTTCTTCTTTTCTTCTTTTCCCTTCCTCTTTATCATCACATCCCCATCACAGCCTCTTCTTCCTTCTCCCTCTCCTTCCTCCTTTTCCTTTATCTCTTCCTGTCCTTCCTCTTTTTCCTTTCTTCCTCCTTTTCCTTTATCTCTTCCTTCTCCTTCCTCTTTTTCCTCTCTTCCTTCTTCTCCTACTCCTTCCTCCTTTTCCTTTATCTCTTCCTGTCCTTCCTCTTTTCCCTTTCTTCCTCCTTCTCCTTCTCCCTCTCCTTCTCTCAGCTTCTTCTTCTTCTCCTTCCTCCTCCTCCTCCCTCCTCCTCCTTTCTTTCTCCTTCTCCGTCCCTCACCTTCCTCTTCTCCTTCCTACTGCTCCTTTCTCCTCCACCTTTTCTTTCTCCTTCCCTTCTTTCTTTCTCCTTTACCACCACCACCACCTCATCATCATCTTCCTTATCATCCTCATCACATCCTCTTCTTCATCATCGCTTCCTCTTCTTCCTTCTGCCTCTCTTTCTGCTTTCCCTGCTTCCTCCTCCCCACCACCTATTCCTCCCCCTCCTTTCCCTCCTCCCTTCTCCTCCCCCTCCCCTCTCTCTCTAATCCCCCCTTCCCTCCCCCTCCCCCTCCCTTCCCCTCCCCCCTCCCTCCCCATTTCCCTCCCTCTCCTCCTTCAAATAACTGAAGGATGTTACAGAGAAGCTTAAGATCTCTTTACTGTCATTCCAGTTTCAGGCATGGAAGAATGAACACAGCTGCAAGAAATAAAGTTCAGTAAAGCAGAGAGGTTCAGTCTCCCTTGTCCATTTGTCTCTGCCAGACGCAGGTAACCAGGAACAGGAGTTGAAGGCAAAGCAGTAAAAGTTTACTATATGCTACAGATGCACTGTTCATTTGATCTACCTACAGCCAAGGCAAATTGGCACTGCATAAGAATCAATGGAATTCACGGGGGTCTGGAATTGGGTCTCTTGTGGGGATGTAAGAACTCCAAACTGATGACATGTTTAACCCAGCCTCCATCTCGGCCTGCTCATCTCCTAATGCAGAGACCAAGCAATCCTTAGTCAGGAAACACTCTTACTGGAATTCCTGGAGAGGGCAGGGGTTGAGCTATATGGTCTCAGGGTCTCCCTCAAATTTCTTCAAATTTATGTCTGTGTATGTGTATATGTGTATCTTTGTTTACATGTATATGTGTATGTATATGTGTATATGTAAAACATGAGAAAAAACGCCATGATATTATAAGAATGACATAATGTCCTTTTATTTGAAAGAATTCCTGAATTATTTCCACTTAGATACTATTCAAGAGTCAAAGAACACATCTACATGTTTCCAAATGGGAAACGGTTGAATGATTGTAATTCTTATAACTCCCTTCCTGTTCACCTCAATAAATCTTGCTAAAGAGACCTCTGTGAAAGTCGTTGAGAGGAATTTGTTGCCCACCAACTGCCAATAAATTTGATCTCTCTTAAAAAAAAAACTATTTCAGCAATGATTCCTATGGACAGCAATCAAAGTTTATGTGTGAGAAAATGAATAGAAAAAGCGGTAAGATGGATTCTATGGGAGCCAAGCTCCAACTCTGTTGTTTGACAATCTCCATGAGAACCATTGGCCATCCCACCAGACCAGAGAAGGAGGGGGCCTCCAGGTCCTCTTGCTTAGATGTTCTCATCCAAGGAGTCCTAGTTAGAGCACCTTTCCCATAGCTGCTCCTGCCCTGTCAAAGAGGCTTTTCCATGAGATCCACCATCCTGTCTCCATCCCCTTATTGGGTGATAACGCTGCAAACAGTCAGTTCTTTTCCCCAGCCTGAGGCTGGAGTCCAGAAGATGTGGGTGGAGAAACCCCACAGGAGAGACTGCATCCTGAGGAGATGGGGCTCCTTGTGGCTGCGCCAGGTGAATAGTTGCAAGCAGGAGATCAGGTGTGTCCCAAACTCCATTAGAGGAAAGGACTGCATACGTGTATAAAGATAACATAATAAGCATAATGTAAATTTAATCATCTTTGGGATCTCTGTGATGGTTGGCCTCTGTATTTTCCTGCACCCGGGAAGGGAAGTTGCTCCTGATCAAGGCTTAGATAGTTACATAGATAGTTACTGTACATAGATAGGTACATGCAGTACATATTTATATAAATACATAGGTGGTTACATAGTTATATAGATAGCTGTATATAGATAGAGACCAAAAGAGACCGAGAGGTGAGCAGGACTTGGTTTCTTTCAGGGTTTTTTTTCTTCCTTCCTTGGGAGTTTGACCTTGGGATGGAGAGTCTTGGAGGGGAAGCACCAACCATTAAAACCAGAGATTGACTCTTCTTCCTCCATCCCTTTTCTCTTTCAGGAATGGACCAAAGGAGCTTCTGCAGCCATCCAGGGAAAGACCCCAGACCAGTCACGTTATTCATCGTTGGGGTCTATGTATTCATTGGCCTCTGCATTTTGTACCACTAATGCAAGTAAGCTACTCCTGTTAAAGGGAGCATCATCACCACAACCAGGGGAGCCCTGGGGCACTGAAAGCCCCCCCCCCCAAATGTTGGTGGAACTAACAGGAGAAAGGATGGAATCCCTCAGGGCTGGAAGGGACCTTTGAGGTCTTCTAATCCACCCTCCTGCTTAGCAAGGGGTTGCCTGAGACCTCTCGGGATCTCTCTTTTAGCGTGTGACCCTCCATACTGAAAGGTCCACAGTTGCTGGAGGGGGACCGCTGGCATCGCCCCACAGCTGCCCCAAAGATTATGACATCATAGCACATGTCATAAAACATTGACTGGGCTGTCCTGGGTCATTCAACAGGGCTTCAGAGAAACCATGGCAGGAAATTTCCTCCAAAGGATGAGAAGGCAGCTAAAGCCCACAAATAGAGGTAGGAGAGAATTAAAAACAAGAGACTTATTATCTACCTAACTTTAGGAGCAAGCAGGATGAGTAGATGCCAGAAATATCAGTTGGCACCTAATATTTGAGAATAAAGAACCAGATAAAACTGTTGCTGTAAAAATGAAAGTTTGTGGAATAAAAAGAGGAAATTGGGGTGGGGGTTAAAAGTGCCCATTTCCAATCTTTTCTTGAAAGGTTCCAGTAATGGAGCCTCCATTAAGATTAAGCTTTATTATCATGGTTAAGAAAACAATGTACCAGTCAGTTATATTTGATACTTTTCTGCTTCTTCAATGCCCAGAAAAAGGTTTCTGCAAGTGTCGCCAGAACAACGAAGTGAAGATGTGGAGGCCGCCATAATCACTGTGGAACCGTACATACCAGAACACATCTACCCCAACATCCCCATCATTGATGAGCGAAGTATGTCAGATGTTCTACCTTGCACGACAATGTGATGGTTGGTGTTTGCCAGTTTTTCTTTATTTTTCTATTTTAAAGGCATTTTGTTATTTTTGTTGTTGTTATTTAATTCTTAACGATTTTGTTCTTTTGCATTTCCTGCTTTGGGGTTTGGATGGGGGTGGTTGGACTATGAATTTGGTTGCTCAGTTTTACTAATTGTTTTGTTTCTTGCCTCCTATTTCATTATTCTTAAAATATTAAATCTGTCCTTCTTTTGCCCCAGGACAAATCGTGGCCATGGGTGAAATTCCAGCCATCACATTGTTGACCAGGGCTGAATATCTGACATTGTCTTCCATCAATGATGGTGATGTTGGGATCGATGGATTCCGCTTCCTTGTCTTCAGCTGGTGGTTCTGGTGACACTTGCAAACCTTTAATGCAGAGTCCAAACAACACATGGACTCCAAAGATGACCAGTCATTTTCCAGGGTCTCCAAGGAACTTTGGAGGCCTCTCACTGGATGGCCACACCAGTTCTGTATCAGCTTATGTAAATATGTATTATAGATCTGTATATTAAACAATTTAATACATATTTTATTCTGTTTCTTGTTTTATTTGGGGGTCTATGTATTTTTGGCCTCTGCGTTTTTTTCCACCAGTGCAAGTAAGTTGCTCCTGTTAAAGGGGGTATCGTCAGCATAACTTGGGGAGCCCTGGGCCACTGAAAGCCCCCCACCCCCACCCCAAATGTTGGTGGAACTAATAGGAGAAAGTATAGAATCCCCCAGGGCTGGAAGGGACCTTGGAGGTCTTCTAGTCCAACCCCCAATCTTGAAAATCTGGAGCCCCCATTAAGAATTATCTTTGTTATCATTGTTAAGAAAACAACGTACCAGTCAGTTATTTTTGATTCTTTTCTTCTACAATCCCCAGAAAAAGGGGTCTGCTAGTGTCACCAGAACAACGAAGTGAAGATGTGAAGGCTGCCATAATCACTGTGGAACCGTACATACCAGAAGCCATCTACCCCAACCTCACCTTCATTGATGAGCGAAGAATGTCAGACGTTCTACCTTGTATGTCAATGTGATGGTTGTTAAGTGTTTGGACTAATTTGGTTGTCAGTTTTTCCCCTCATTATGATGATATTATTGTTTTTTAATCCTTAAGAGGGATTCCATTCGAGAGGCAGAAAAACCCAGGTGACTGCAGTCAGTGGGCAACTTGAAGGCTGGAAGAAGCGAGTGGCCGGAGGACTTGCCCAAGAGAAGAGTCCTGGCTGAAGGGAGAGGATTTGGGGTCTCTTGAGGTCACCTGGGGTCCTTGGTTGCTTTGCATTTCCTGCTTTGGGTTTTTGGGTAGGGGTGGCTGACTTTGGAAGCTAAAAAGGAAGAAGAGTGGGAGCCTGGTAGTTTGAAATGTTAATTTGATTGCTAAGTTTTATTTATTTATTGTTTCTTGCTTACTTATTATTATTTTTTGTTTAAATATTAAATTGGTGCTTCTTTTGCCCCAGGATGAATAGCTGCCATGGGTGAAATCCCAAAACAACTGGAGCCCCATTTGAACCTCCAACGGCATTGACAACCTCACCATTGGTCAGTTGCCAAAGTCAATTTCTGGCTGACTGTGTGAAGAACCACAATCCCCCCGTGAGGCAAGACCTTGACGTGGCTGTGGGGCTTGTGTGAGGGCTACACCTGAGGTTCATCCATGCTGGACAGGACTCATGAGAGGAATCGGACAAAGAGTCTCTCTCCCATAAACAACAGGGGAAAACACACAGGACAGAAGCCCAGATGGGCTCTCTAGTTGCCCAGGTCAAGAAGGACCGTGCCAGGGGTTCAAATTCCTGAACATCTGGTGGGAAATGGCCTGCAGGAGTCAGGGATGATAGCTGAGTATCCGGCCAACAGCTGCTGAACAACTGGAAGAAAAGTGCTTTTCTGACTCTCCCCAAGATGGCATCCAGACTCAGCAGGGAGATTCCCCCACCCACCCACCCACCCACCCCACTCCTGGTTCCCTCGCCTGAACTGGCTCTCTTTTTTTGATGTACTTTTTAATGTAGTTTTATTTAGCTTTGAGGGCTTTTTTATATTTTCCCCCCAATTTTGGGGAGGTTTTAAATAAAATAAAAAATTGATTTTAAAAAAATGAAATGAGAAAAAGTACAAATGAAATCTTAATGAAAGATTCACATTGTAGCTGCCATTCATTTGTTCTTATATGAAATAGGAGAGCTTGTTAAGTCCCACTGCTAAAAATTATCTGTTTTTCTACTGGATTTTACTGATGCACTCTATTAGGAAATCTTAGATATTGTTCTAAAAGCTGGATGGTATTTTTAAAACAACATCAAAGTAGCTTTGTCTAAGAGTTGGTATAAATGTTGCATCACAAAATCCTATTTCTTCAACTATCCCACCTGTATTAATGACAATGGAGAAGAATAGATGAGCAAGGGCTAATTGTTGTTCATACCTCCTCAGTTCTATGAGGCATTAATTATCTTAATTAATTAACTTAATTATCAGGAAGTAGTTAACACTTTGCTGGGAGAAGGTGTATCACTAGCATTCCTACAATGAAGAGGAAGGAAGTGCAAATATTAAGGAAGTGTAAATAAACTATGGCACCAAACTAGAAAGTGGGACATCCTAAGTTCAAGTCCCACCTTAGTCATCAAAGCCTGGGTGACTTTGGGTCAGTCACTATACCTTCTACCTCACAGGGTTGTTGTTGTGAGGGGAAATAGGAGTGGTTGATAAGGGAGGATAGAAACAAACAAATAAAAATCAATAAATGACCTTGGGGGAGAGAGGGAGAAGATGCTGCATAGGGAATGATCAGATAAGGTGGGGGAGCCCCCAGCTGCATAACTGGCAGAGAAAGAACCTCAGAAAGGACCCTCCCTCACTTTTTAGGCTTTCAAAAGAGTTGGTGGGAGATTTGTACTTTCAGACTTGCAAGATGTACCTTTCCAATAAAGTAGAGTTGCATTGTGTTTCCCATCTGGTGTACCTGGGAGAAGATGGGAGAACTTGCTACCTAGTGTGCCAGGTGAATCTGGCCAGAGCCGGATCTGGGAGCTTGGATGTGGCTGCTGCAGACTTTTGAGATGCTTCTTCTTGTTTTCCCTCATATTCTGAAGAGGGGTGACTTTCTCAGTTGGCTGTAGTGGCTTTTCTGCACATGGTAACTGTAGCCCATCTCAGCCAGTTCATTCTGCAGACTCCGGAGGTGCTTCTTAACATCTGAAAGAAAGTTCCTCACCTCTTTGAGGTGTTTATCAGTCAGCCTTCTCTTCGTTGAGATGGACACTTGGCTAGGGACCTCACACAGTTCTTTGTGGAGTTATCCAATGTATTTCACCAAACATATCCAGCTTTAAATCTAACTGTGGGCATGATCTTCTGCAGGTTTTCTGTTGTGCTCTTAAGTTGATCCAACTTCTCCTGGAGACAGCTGTGCTGCTCTTTCATCCATTGGTTGTCTTTCTGGAATTTCTGGGTCTGAAAGTCCATAAGCCTCTCAGTCCATCAACGTGGAGGTTGGGACCATCAGTGGTCACTAAGAGATCATCCAAGGATATTGACCCTATCACCATTTCTTCCTTGTGGTTGACCTGTTTGAAAAATGGAGAGACACAGTCACATTCTCTCCCAGTTCAGGAATAATTTTGCTAACCTCCCTTCTCCACTCTGGCTTTTTCCTAGAGTTTTGGAGTTTTTCTCTAGCATGAGATGCAGTGGGAGTGAAGAACCAGTGGACAATCTGCAGAGCTGGCTGGCTGGAGAATTCTAGGAGTTGAAGCCCCCCCCCTCCATATCTTAAAGGGGCCTAGTTTGAGAAACACCAACATAATCCCTCAATACTGATCTCTCTGAAAACTGTCCTGACTTCCCATTTGATTCCGTGTCCAACTCAAGGCATCTCATGGCTCAAAAACCTCCAAAGGAGTCAGTATGGGCTCTCCATCAATTTGGCCCTCTTTGTATTGCTATGATTTCTGATAACAGGAAAAGGTGATGACCATCGGAATTAAGACAGACACCCCCCCCTCCCAAGTACTTACAAGTCCCATCTCAACCACGAAAGCCAGGTGGGTGACCTCGAGCCCGTCCCTCTCTCAGCCTTCACAAGGTTGTTTTGGTGGGGATGAAGGAATCTTAGATATGTTCATTGCCTTGCGCTATTAAGGGAAACAATAAAGGTGGTGTGAAAGTCTAAGTAATAAAAAGTGAAATGAATATTTCAGTCTCTAGGCCAAGTGTGTTATTGGGAAATAACTTCTCTCTGGCCAACAGAATCGCAGTTTAGGTTAACTTCCCCAAATCATTAAGAATGTCAATCTCTAGCTTTGTGGTCACAATGCCCACCCAACTGCAACAGCCTAAAGCCAGTTTTTGCTCCCCTAAACCTGAAGTGCAAAAGGTTTTTCCTCTAGTGCACTTCACTGCCAGCCAGCCAGCCCCAGCCCCTTTCTGGAGACAGGAGCCTTCGACCTGTTGGATGAGGAGTTTGATGCCAGGTAAGGAGGATGCTAACATGGCAGGAATCAGCAGGTCTGTCGTGTTTGGTTGAACTCCCAGTTTTCTAATCCCCCCCTAATTCTGCCTTAAAGGGGAGGGTCTCTCTGTCCCTCCTGAGGAGCCCAGGCAAGGGAGACCCTGCGATGCCCCCAGTGCCATCCATCCCATCCAGCCACTTTCCAGGGAGGTTGAGCTGAGCCTCCATTGGCGCTCAAACCAATTTCATTGTAATTTTATTATTACAATGACAATAAAGATTATTATTATTATTATGTGGTCCAGACTCCCCAAGGATGCTGCAGGTTGCCATGGAGAGAGAGCTCCAGCCAATGAGCTCAGGAGGAGCCTCTGACGTCACAAACCAAGGCTCTGATTGGACCTGAGATTTGAATAATAACCACCAACTGTCTGCCTTCCCCTAGGGCAGTGCTTCTCAAATAGTGGGGCGGGCCCCCCAGGGGGGGCGCGAGGCTCCGTGTAGGGGGGCGTGTTTGACCTCGGCAAAGAATTTAATTTTTTTTAAATTTCTAATGCACTTTAAATCTTTTCTGCTACAGTTAATAAAGCTATTCTTTGTTGTAAATTGATCCACATTTCTTTCTTTTTTTATTCTCTTATACGTTAATAAGGATACAGTGTTATGCAGAGGTGTACTTATAACAATTTTATAGACAAATGATACTATTTACAGTCGCGCGGGGGGCGCGAAATGTTTTCTTCTTCCTAGGGGGGGCATGACAGAAAATAATTGAGAAGCACTGCCCTAGGGAAAGGGGAATCAGCTTATCCATTAATGAGCCAATCCTGAAGAGGCTTTGAGCCTTGAATTCTCTTCAGCCAGAGAGGCTCTGTGTGAAGGGGGAAACTTTGGTCGCCTGGAGAGGTTGGGGAGCCCCAGATCCCGCCCCTTCTCGGGGGGTGAAATTAAAATCTTGTCCCTTGGAGTATAATCTGGCATTAGAGATCCAGAGGATCCCGGCTTCCCTCTCCAGGCCCAGATGATGACGGGGAAATATATCCATAAAAGATCAGATATGATTGACATTCAAAAGGCCTTGTGAGAAGGTGCCTGAAAAAGCACATGGGTCTTTGCCAGCTTTAGCTGTCCTGCTCACTGCCTGCGGAGGCCAGGTGTGGCTAAAAGGCCAGACTGTAGACTTCCCCCCACAGGCAGTGAAAGAGGCAGCTAAATCAGTGGAGGAAGGACCCTGATTGCTGACTGGGGAATTCTGGGAGCTGAAGTCCGCTCTTCTTCCGGTTGCTAAGGTTGAGAAACCTGCTCTAGTGCAGGGGTCCCCAACCTTTTTTGCACCAGGGACCGGTTTCATTTTAAAGAAAACTCTGCGGACCGGCTGAGTGGCTCAGCAGTCATGTGACTGGGTGGGCGTGGCCAATTTGGAAAATGTGAAACTCACTTAACAACGGTCTTGGTTAGCAACCAAACTTTTGGGCTCAATTGTGGTCATAAGTTCTCTCTCTCTCTTTTTTCTTTCTTTCTTTCCTTCTGTCTTTCTTTCTCTCTTTCTCTCTCTTTCTTTCTCTGTCTCTTTCTTTCCTTCCCTCTTTCTTTCTCTTTCTCTCTCTCTTTCTTTCTCTTTCTCTCTTTCTTTCTCTTTCTCTCTTTCTTTCTCTCTTTCTCTTTCTTTCTCTCATTTTTTCTTTCTTTCCCTCTTTCTCTCTCCCTCTCTTTCTTTCTCTTTCTCTTTCTGTCTCTTTCTTTCTTTCTCCCTCTCTTTCTCTCTTTCTTTTTTCTCTCTTTCTTTCCTTTGTCTCTTTCTTTCTCTTTTTCTCTGTCTGTCTTTCTTTCTCTCCCACTTTCTTTTTCTTTCTTTCCCTTTCTCTCTTTTTCTTTCTGTCTCTCTCTCCTTCGTCCGCCCATCTCTGTCACTCTGTGTGTGTGTGTGTCTGTCTGTCTCGCATTCAGGCACTTAATCACTCATTCTGTGTCTCTGTCTATCTTTCTCTCCCTCCCGCTCTCTCTCTCTGTGTGTGTCACTCTCTCTGATTCCCTCCCTCCCCGTCTCTCTCTGTGTCTATGTGTATTGGCGCAACAATAAAGTTAATGAATTCCTGATGATGATCCCCAATGGACATCTGAATGGGTTCTGTAACAAACTGTGCAGGGTTACCGCCCGCAACGGTCCCATCCATTTGGCAAAAGGCTATGGGAATTTTTAAATTTTTTAGATGAAATCCCATATGCTGGACTAATTCTTGGCTGATAAGGCATCTTGAACAGCCAGAATCCAAAAGTGCAAGTATTTTACAATTGTGGCCACTAGATGGAGCCAAAAGATGCAAAGGAATAACAAAGGGCCCGGAAGTGGAACTCACCCAATTCTCGTCATTGGAGTCTGTGTCCTTCTCCCAGTCATCTGGCACCCTCTGCTGGTGATGATCGGTGGTGAGATCGAGTGGTTCAGCTCCGCGCATCGCTTGCTTCATACGCATGCCCGGGGGTTTCGCGCGTTTTTTCACTTCCGCGTATGGCTGCTGGCGGGGTGTTTCTTTCATTTTGCAATCATTTGCCCAATGGCCTTCCTTTCCACAGCGGAAACAAGCATTTGAACGAGGAGAAATAGGCTTTCCCTTTCCAAATCCCCTTTGGTACTGAAGCTCAAACCCTTGTGGGCGAGTAAAATCTTTTTTCCTGTCTTTGTTGATGTCAGGTAGCGGATTATTACGCAACAGATCTATCTCCACATCAGCGGCTAGAGTAAACCAAGCTTCTAAGGATTCGGGCGACTTTCTGTTCACACAGCTCTGATATAAAGTGGGGTTCAGGCCTTCAGTGTACTCATCAATAAGAGCCTCAACACTCCAACCCCTCATATAACATGCTAGCTGGCGAAAACGTTGACTATATTCTTGAACTGGTCTGTTCCCTTGGCGTAACGTTTTCATTTCAAGCCTTGCCTTTCTATGGAGGAGAGGGTCTTCAAACCGTCTTCTTAGAGCGGTCATAAAACTGTCGAAGTCTCTCATTAAAGGTGAACGCTCATTATGAAGGGCTACCACCCATTCTCCTGCCCTTCCCTCCAGGGCCAGAGTGACAATTCTTATTTTAGATTCATCATTGGGTAGATCGGCTGCAAATTCATTTACAAAACTGCTAACTTGAAGCAGAAAACCCCCCAGCTCTTTGGGTTCTCCTCCGAACTTAATTCCCAGGGGGGGAAGTCTTTGTCTACGAGGCGCGGGGCTTGGTTGCCTCTGTAGACCTACCCCCGGGCCGCTTTCCCTCTGTGTTTCACCACGGGGGGGTGCCTGCTCTTTGTCTTTCTCTCGGGGGGAGGGTGGCTTCCGCCCAGTGTCTTTCTGTTGCCATTCTGAGCTACGATCCCTCCCCAACCTTTGTTCTCTCAAATTCTGTAAATCATCAGCTTGGCGGAGTAAAGCTTTAGCGGCCTCTCTTAAATGAGTCTCCTCCTCCCACTGATCCTGCACGGAGGGGGAATGAGCCCGTCTGCGTCGGGTGGTAGTTACCCCAGGGGGGATTTCTTTAAGGGCGACTTCCTTCAGCCCCACTCCCTCGGACCAACGGTGGCGAACTGATGCATCTTCGGGTTTCGAGTCCAGAGTAACATCAGCCAATAATTCCATTACTGACCTTGTGTCTTCCGTCAAGCACGTCTGGTCAAGGGATGTTGCCCCCAGCAACTCTTCATTCGTTGGTTCCGACATTTGTCCTCGGTTTTATGGTTTTATTACACTTACTGCTGAAAGTGTTACTTCAGAGATAAGTGTGAAGTGACTTCTGGCTTTTTGTCATGACTGCTCTTACCATAATTCAAGAAAGGCCACACTTAAGCATATTCAAGATGATTAAGGTTACTTTTACTGAATAAGGAAAAGTCAGCATCAAAGGTTAAGCCAGAAGTGGCTACTTTAGGCGCGAAGCATACATATCAAAGAATTAGCCAAACCCCAATCACCCATGACCCCACCCCAGTGTCCAATACAGTTTCTTCTTCATTGTCAGATGGGTAGCACGTCCAGAGGTGTCATCAGAATGGAATGTGATACCGTTACTTGTAGAGATATCCCCACCTAACCCCACCTTCCACCAGCTCACTTAATAGCAACATCCCCCCTCCCTCCCCGTTTCTATGGCAGCCAAGCATGCAGGCAAGCGAAGGCTGACACTATGCCTCTCTCTGTTGGTCTGTCGTCGTCCCGTCCCGTTCACCCCCCCCTCCACCGCGGAGTCTCCTCAGCCCGGCTCGACTCGTTCACTTGCCTTAGCCTGCTCCACCCGGGCGGCCACCGCTGCGCTTGGTCGCTCGTGCACTCGGTCAGGCTCCTTCCAGGAGCTGAGAAGGCTCCGTGGGGAGGGGGGGAGGAACCTCCGCAGCCTCTGGAAGAAAACAAGTAGCTGGCATGCCGGTTGGGGAAGCTCTGTGGGGGCAGGGAGGAAGGGAATCTGCGGCCGGTAGGGAGGACTGCTGCGGAGTCCCTTTCTCCCTGCCCCCCCAGGAGTCCCACCGTCGGCAAGGGTGGAAGAAGAGGTGCACTTCAAGCGCCTGCGTTCTCCCGCGCGCTTTGCCCAGGGGGCTGCCCCCTCCTCCCTCCTCCTCCTCTCCGGCCCTGCGGCCCGGCTCCCACCCAGCCACGGACCGGCACCGGTCCGCGGCCCGGGGGTTGGGGACCCCTGCTCTAGTGGACCCAGCACTGGACAGTTGGACAGATGACCTCTGAGGTCTGGATGGAGGAGCTGCTAAAGGAAGGTCATGGCACACAGACTTGAAAGAGAATCAGGAAGACTGTAATGGGGGGGTCTGTCTGCCTGTCTCACAAGGACAAAGGATGCTGATCCACAGGAAAGATGCATGTGTGAAGCTTGTAGCAATGATGGGGAGTTGGAAGGTTGATAAAAGGCAACAAGGATTAGGCCACTTGCAGAGCTCAGCTAAAAGTGAGGAATAGAGATGGAGGGGAGCCAATGAAACGCCTATGAGAGAACTCCTGGGGCCTCCATTAGCCAAGGCTGAGGAATGGGGCAGCTAGAGACCAAGAGAAGAAATGGTAGAATTAGGGCTGAAATGTTTATTAGAGGATCTTTCTTATTGTTTTCCCTTCTCCCGCCTTCTCCTTTAGTGAAAGCGTATGAAGCTTTCTTAATCCTTTGTTCTGGGTTCTTCTGGGCCTTTTGACCAGGAACCTTTTTCCTTGGAGGACTCCCATAAAAAGCAATCAGGAAACCTCCTGTCTGGCCTCCATCATTGGCTTCGGCCCCAGGCTCAGACCCCCATTGGGGACAACACAGAAGAAAAGGAGGGTTCCTCCTCAATACATGCCAGAAGCTGTTCCCCAATAGAGGATCCCTCTGATTTGGGGGGAGGTGAAGAGGCCCGAAGCCCATCGGGGGCAGGGAGGGAGCCCCAGAAGCCCCCAGAGGGTCTCCTCAGAAGACCCAGCTGCCTCTTGCTGGATCCAGATCAGGTCTGGGTGCCCTGGAGGAGGAGGAGGAGGAGGGGGACCCCAGGTGTCCTCAGGTGACCCCCGACTTCCCTTCAGCAGGAGCCCCCTAAGAAGCTCAGGGGAGGCTGGCCCAGGGCAGCCCCTTCTCTGCCTCCTTGGAGCGCCCCATGCCAGCCTGGGAGAAGCTCTGGTGGAGGGAATAGCCCTCCATCGGCCACAGGGGACCCAGCTCAGCCCCACTGAAATTGGGGTGTGGCCCCCCTCACTCCCCCCTCAGGAAAGTTCCTAAAAGCCCAGATGTTCCCACCCTGACTCAGCCCCTCCTTGGACATGGAGGAATGCTGGGGATTTAGCCCTCTTGGCACAGTCAAGGATGCGGCTGCTTTCACACAGGATCCCTTCATTCTCTCCAGGATCCCCGTGAACTTCCCACACTAAGCGATGGGGGGAAAGGCTGCCCAGCTCAGGCGCCAACGAAACCTCGGATGGGCAGAGAAAGGCAGGCTGCAACCAGCGAATCACGTTTTCCCAGGAACCGACGAAGCCCCAGAGGACCAATGGGAATTCTTCCTTATGCAGCGTCATCGGTCTCCGGGCAGAGTCTTCCTTGATTTCACCAATCACCAGATGGAGGAGAGAGTTCGGCGCAGAGAGAGAGAAGGGAGGGAGGGGGGAGGGGGATAAAGACATGGGCTCCAGGTGGAAACTTCTGCGCGGTGTTTTCTTGTCATTGCCAGGCGCACATGCGCAGCTTAGAGGGAACAGTGCCTCCATCCACACCCTCGCCCCTCTCTGGGCTGGCAGCTCCCTTGGCGGAAGAGGAGGGGCTTCCAGGGGGGGGATTTCAGGGGGTCTTCTGGTGGTGGTTTTATTTATTTTTTATCAAATTTATACCCCGCCCTTCTCCTTGTTAGGACCCAGGGCGGCGCACAGGCATTATATAAAACCATAAATACAATATACATCAATTAAAAATATATTAAATTAATTAACCCGTGCTAAAGTGGAACTTCTGACAGCAGGGCAGGGGCTGCCATTCATTGAGTTGGTCGTGACTTATGCTTATGATAGGAAAAGAGGCAGGTGGTTAGAATGATGGGGAAAGGGAGTCGGAAAGGGCCTTAGAGGTCATCTGTCCAACTGCCCAGTGAAGGGCCTCCTAGGGCAGGTTGCTCAACCTCAGCCACCTGAAGATGTCCGGACTTCAACTCCCAGAATCCCCCATCCAGCACTCAGGGTCCTCAATCCTCTTTCCATGCTTTAGGTGTCCCTCACACTGCCTGTAGGGGGCAGTCTAAAGTCCAGCTTTTCAATCCCAGGTAGCCCCACAGGTAGCGAGCAGGACAGCTAAAGCGAGGAAAGACCCCTCAGTGTCCTCCATTTTGTGCCCTCTTTTTTTCCCCCTGAGGCGATTCTCCTTCCCTCCATTTTGAGGGGAAGAAAAGCTGAGGGGAGATTTCCTCTCTTTCCCAGCCGGGACTCAGGGAGGGTCCCCCAAAGGGAGGGAGGGGAGAGGCTGGGGGTCAGAGAGGAGGGGAGACCAGGGCAGGGGGGCTGATGGAAAGAACGACATGGCTTTAGAGCATGGAGGCTCTTCGTCTTTTCTGCACTTTCCTCTGGAAATGAAAAGCCGGGAGAGCCGCTGTGCTTGGGGGCACCCAGAGATCATCCAACCCTGATTAAAGGAGCATAAAGGCAGAAGGGGAAGAAAAGGTACTCTGTGCAATGATGATTCAGGGAAGAAACACCCCAGGTGGAAGGTCTATAGAGTTCAAGGCCTCGTCCTCCCCCCCCCCCCCCCCCCGCTGTTTGGGAGCTTTAATATCAGGGCTTCCATCCCATCCCATCCCTGCTTATCCCAGGCTGAAGCCTCTTTCACCCCTTCTTTATCCCGGGGAAGAAAAATGCTGGAACAAGGCCTGATTTCCACCCTGAAAGCCAACGTCTCCATCGGCCCTTAGAGGTTCCCATTCAGCCTTTGGCAAAACGTCTTCCATTCCTTTTTCCCTCTCAGAAATGGACCCAGAGGAGCCGTTGTGGCCATCCAGGGAAAGAGCCCAGAACGTCCTTGGGGACCCCTGGAAGGAGACCTTTCTTTGTCCTCTGGGGTCTCTTTCTTCATTGGCCTCCGTGTTGCTATTCTCCCCCATTGCAAGTCAGTTGCTCCTGTGAAAGGGAGGATCCTCACCACCACCTGGGGAGCCCTGGGGCACTGAAAGCCCCCCAAAATGTTGGTGGAACTAACGGGAGGAAGGATAGAATCCCCCCAGGGCTGGGAGGGACCTTGGAGGTCTTCTAGTCCAACCCCCCAATCTTTTCTTGAAAATCTGGAGCCCCCACTTAGAATAAGCTTCGTGATCATTGTTAATGTACCAGTCAGTTATATTTGATTCTTTTCTTCTTCCTCAAAGGTTTCTGCAAGTGTCTCCAGAACAACGAAAGGAAGATGTGGAGGGTTATCATCACTGGGGAGCCCTACACACCCGAACCCATCTTCCCCAACACCCCCACCACTGATGACAGAAGGAGGATGTCGGAGGTTCTTCCTTGGTCTATAATGGGAGGGTTAGTCAGTGTTTGAATTAATGTGGTTGTCCTTTCTTATTTTTCCATTTTAAAGATTTGATATTATTATTGTTGTTGTTATTTAATTGTTAGACTGTCTGCAAAGTTAGCCATTGCTCCATGGGACTCTGAGAGCAACTAATAAAATGCATTTCTTGCACAGGAACAGCTCAAGGGCAAGGCCCAAGAGAAGGTATTAATCCCCCCCCCTTCTCTCTCTCTCTCCTCCATGTGGTCAGCTGCCCAGGACTTCAAACCCATCTGGTCCTGTTCATCAGTAAACCATCTTTCCAAGCAGCCTCCATGTTTCCAGTGTCTTTTTCCCCACTTGAAACTGAACCCACTTAGGCGTTTCTTCCAACAGTGAGCTGCACTTTCTTCTTGGAAAGATGTGCTTTCAATAGCCCCAAAGTCTTTCAAATGCTTATGATTCTGTTCCACAAAAGCTGATTTATGTCACACAGACATAATAGTTTCATGACGAATATTGGTTTAAGTTAAAGAGGCTAACACAGAAAAAGTGGCTTAACTCAGAAATATATCTATTTCATAACTTAAATATTTTCATTCCCAAAAAAACTCATATAGCAAAAACTAGTTTAGTAAAGCAGAGACTTGTGACTAAAAACAGTTTAATTCTGGTTTAATTCAGGTATAGATTATTTTATATAACCTATGTCACATTTCTTACCTCCATCAAAGTTTTCCTTGTGGGAGTCACTTATTGCCTGATAACTAGATTAAATCCAAGATAAACTGAATTAGATAATATTCCAAAAGGGAACTTTTAAATTAATTAAATCAGATGTAAGGCTAGCAAACAAAATACCAGGTATGTTTAATTAGTTTTAATTCTAAACAAGACTGAAGATTCAAATAAAAAGGGGCTAATCTTATTCTGGCCTTGATATTTCAGATGAGCAGATGGACCAGCTCAGAAAGGAGAATCAAGATCGGAGTTGCAGGGTTCAGAAACGAGATGGGGTGAAGGCGGAATTCCTCAGAGGACAAAACGGTATTAAAGAAGAACAGAACAGAAATATTGAGATAGCAATTCTGATTTTTTCTTTCAGATTCAAATATTTTTATTAGAGTCCTGAGGCCAGATATAAACAAGTTACTCAATACAAGAAGTATTCCATTGTGTCACATATCTATTATGTGTAGAAGAGAAAAGCCATAATGGAGTGTAAAACTAATTAAAAACATAGTTATGCTTGTTGATTCAAGTAAAAAACTAAAAGAACTAATTTCTCTCTATTCTTCATAATTTATGGGAAGACAATGGAAATTTCAAGGCTGGAAAAATGTGGGAAAATCAGGTAAATAACAGCCTCTGGGGCCATCTGAGGTTTCCCATAATTCCCAATACACAGCTGGTCCCCACAAGGAAATGGAGCATGTGCTGCACTTTGTCCATGCTCAGGAGTTATCGGTACACAACCATGAGTCAACGTGTTGAATCGCTATTCACGGACAAAATCTCTCTTGGATTTATGGGAAAAAAATCTTGCAAATCAAGACTTATAAGGCAGCTGTTCATGTACTTAAAAGCTGAATTTCGGCTTCAATTCAACTTAGTAAGTGGAACTTCCTTTTCGGTGTGTTGTGTTCCGAGTGGAGGTTTTTCACTCTCCTTTGCATAGCAACGTTTGTCTCAAAACAGGATCCGTGGACAAAAGCTTCTGTATCCAGAGTCTTCCTCTCCCGCTTTAAGCAGGGCTCCGAGGGGGGAGGGGCTCCCCTCCCGCCTGGCCTTCGCCCTTTCTGAGCCCCTCGTCTCAGTTGCCGTCAATGGGACCATTCGCCTTTTCCCTTAAAGAGGCTTTGAGCGCCTTTCCCCTTTTCTTCCCATCAGCCCTTCAGGGAGCCTCTTGTCTGACGCCATGAAGAACCTGCAAGCTCACCTTTCCCCTCCTAGGAATACAGGCTGTCCCTGACTTACAGCCATTCATTTAATGACCATTCAAAGTTGCAACCGCACTGAAAAAAGTAGCATAGAATCGGTCCTCACACTTACAACCAACGGAGCAACCCCACCCCCACCGGTTGCAAATTTGGGCTCAGGGAAATCTCCGTGTATCTAGAAGAGTTGGGGAGTCCAGGGGTCCCCCGAGCACCACTTGCGACCTTCCCAGATGGCTTCCAGCAAGCAAAGTCAGTGGGGGAGGTCTGATTCATGTAATGACTGCATGCAGTGATTCGCTTAACAACCATGGCCAAAGAGGTTGTACAATTGGGCACCACTCACTTAACAACAGAAATTCTGGTCTCAACTGTGGTCGTAAGTCGAGGTCTATCTATCCTGTTTCCACCAAGCAGTTCCATAGGAAACAAGTTAATATTTTAGAAAGTAGCCCTAAGAAAATGGTACCTTTGCAAAGGGGCCCTCTGAGACCTGCAGGCTTTGCACTCTGCACATGCACAGATGCTCTGTGAACTCTTGGTGCAGATGCAGAGGATGGAATTTGAGGTGTGGATGGAAGGATTGCAAAAAGTGAAGAAAAGAGAGTCTCCTGGGAAAGCCTTGCCTTGCGTCTCCTCTTCTCCACCTCTTCCTCTTTATGACCTCCAATGAAAGCATCAGACAGACAAGAGACAGTGCAAGTAGTCCTTGACTTATCACAGATCATTTACTGACCGTTCAAAGTTACAACGTCAATGAAAAAAATGACTTGTGACTGTTTTTCACACTTAACGACAGTGGCAGCATCCACATGGGCCCATGATCAAAATCTGAATACTGGGTAAGTGGTTACTATTTACGACGGTTGGAGTGTCCTGGGGTCATGTAACCCCCTTTCGCGATCTTCTGACAAGCAGAGTCAATGGGGAAACCAGATTCACTTAACAACCCTGTTACTAACTTCAGAACTTCAGGCAGCTTTCCGTTCCATTGCAGGAGAGGTGGCTAGATGGGAGGACTCTCTCAGCTGCCTTGCCTCTTCTCCCACCCCCACCCCAGTCGCTGAGAGAGGAGCCAGGAAGGTGGCGGCACTTGACTGCAGGCGCATTTGCAAGCTGCCTGAAGTTCAGCCGGCCGTCTGGCGATGCATGTCCAGAAAAGAGCAAGAAGGCGGGGGGCTATTTTCTGCAAAGAGCTCAACTTCAGAGAGTCCTCCCGTCTAGCCACCTCTTCTGCAATGGAACGGGAAGCTGCCTGAAGTTCAGCTGGCCGTCTGGCAATGCAGGTCCAGAGAAAAGCAAGAAGGAGGGGGGACTTTCTGGAAAGAGGGGAGGGGGACAACAGCCATCGTTCCTTCACTGCTTCCCTCCCGCTGCTCCTTCCCTTAGCCATGCTGGACTTCATTGCCCCCAACTACACTTCCTTATGCTGTTTGTTTTCATTTAGCTGCCACTTGAACTCTTCCTTGAAGTCCAACATGGCTAGGGAAAGGAGCAGCGGGAAGGACAGCCAACCGTCCAGGCAGCAAATATTGCCTTGCTCTCTTGAGTGCCCGAGCTGGCCAGTCACTCTTGGCTTTCCCCCTGCCGCTACAGCTGCCCTTCTGGGGCAGCAGAGTTGCGCAGGAGAAACGCTGGAGAGAGAAAAGGAAGGATTAGGAATCGGTCACCACCTCTTCTTTACCATCCCCCTCCCTCTGCCTAATTTGGAGTGAAGTTGCTTGTGGGGGTGGGGGGGGAGTAGTGAGGCTCCAGAATAGCAGCAGCAGCAGCAGCAATAACTACAGGCGGAAGGGCTGCTCTGGCGCACGGGGGCGGCAGAGACGGAGGCAGACGTGATGGCCGGCTCCTCCTCCTCCTCCTGCCAGCCTCACAGGGCATGGGGTATCTGTGCCACCCCACCCCCTGAATGCGCGCTCTCCCCCCTTTCCTCACACATGCACCTGCAACCTCCCCTACTCACCATGCATTCACACATGTCTCCTGCCGACACCAGAGAACCCAAAATCAGCTGGCTGGCGGGAGGCACGTGGGCATGCATAGTGGATCTGAGCTGGGCGACTGCTCGCGTGCCAGCAAAAAGGGCTCCGCGTGCCGCCTGTGGCAAGCGTGCCATAGGTTCGCCATTACTGATCTAGGAGTTCTTTTCCGCAAGATTTATTGAAATGAAAGGGAAGGGAACTACAAGAAACATATACATATATTATTCTTTTATTCCTGCATACTACCAAAGTGGAAAGAAAATATTTTTTCAAATAAAATAAACTTTAACAATTCTTCCAATATCACAATGCTGTTATATCTCATGTTGGTACATTTGTTCTGGCTGTGAGATGCTCCTTTGTGTTCAGGCCTGGCCTCAGAAGGATAATGTAGCCCTTGGGGATGAAGATGCAGCCCAGCAGACCAGCACTGGAGGCCAGGATGGAGAAGACCTGGACAGCCACCATGTATTTCCCTTTGGTGCTCAGGTAGGTGGGCACAAAAGTCACCCAGACGCTGCAGAAGACCAGCATGCTGAAGGTGATCAGCTTGGCTTCGTTGAAGGCCCCAGGCAGATTCCTGGCCAGGAAAGCCACTGTGAAGCAGATGGCAGCCAGGAAGCCCATGTAGCTGAGGGTGACGTAGAACATGACAACAGCCCCTTCGTTGCATTGCAGGATGATCTCTCCATGCTGGGAGTGGAGGTCAGAGTCAGGGAAGGGGGGAGAAACTCCCAGCCAGATGGAGCAGATGATCACTTGGACAGCAGAAGAAGAGAAGATGATGGAGTTGGCCAAGCTCTTCCCCAACCATCTCTTCGCTCGGTTTCCTGGTTTTGTGGCCAGGAAAGCCAGCACCACCGTGATGGTTTTGGCCAAGAGAGAAGAAATGGCAACTGAGAAGATGATGCTGAAGACTGTCTGTCAGAGAAGGCAGGTGGCTTTCCTTGGTTGACCAATGAAGAGAGAAGAAGACAAGAAGCAAAGCAGGAGGGAGACCAGGAGGATGTAGGAGAGGTCCCGGTTGTTGGCTTTGACAAGGGGAGTTTCTCGGTATTTGATGAAGAGGATTAAAACAAGGCCTGTGATTGAAAACAAGAGTAGGGCAAAAGAAACCAGGATGATGCCCAGACGTTCTTCATAAGACAGGAAGGTTATAACTTTGGGGATACATTGGACTCTCTTCTGATTTGGATATTTGTCATCTGGACAATTGGTGCATTTTTCCGCATCTGAGAAACCAAAAAGCAACTTTCTTTAATATTCTGTCCTTTTATCTTACAGAAAATACCTTCTTTGGATAACAGCTGATACCAGGGGCATTTTCCAAGAAAGAATTTTTTAAATAATTTCATTAAACAATCACTCCTTTGAAATGATACAGGACAGGGGTGAAATGCTACCGGTTTGACACCCCCCCAAGCCACACCCACAGATCTGAAATGATATCGGGTCTCCTGCTTGAGCAGAGGGTAGGACTAGATGACCTCCAAGGTCCCTTCCAGCTCCCTTCTGACTAATTGATTGGTCTACATGACTGGCAGAATATTTGTGTAATGAATTCCCCACCAAAACTATCCACAGCACCACATTATGGACCAGTGACTCCTTCTCAGTGATCCTCAAGGGGAGGATCCAATATACAGTGAATTGCAAGGTGGACCTCACACAATTCATCAAGTTCCAAAGAACTCAGATGTTCCTAGAAAGGAGAACATAGCAGAAGAAGTCCAAACTAAGAAGCAGGAAAGAGATTTCCTCTGCTGTTAGTAAAGCTTGCTCAGTCTGCCACCCCCTCCTCCCATCTCTTCCCAGCCCCTCCTTCAAAGTCCTTTTGATTTACTTCCTTTTGGATAAGAAGTTCTGCACGTTAAAAATAAATGTTAATAATAATAATAATAATAAATTTATTTTGTATACCGCATCCTCTCCCCAAGGGGACTCGGAGCGGTGCACAGGGAGAAAATTAAAATACTATAAAAAAAAATACATACATAAAATAAATACAGTGAATAAAACGAATTAAATTAGAATTATCCCTGCGCTAAAAACCCCAAGTTATAGCACTAAAATTCCCTAACACCCCAAAGGTAGAGACTAACCTAGGCCGGCCACGCAGAGAAAGTATGTTTTGAGTTTTTGACGGAAGGAGCGGAGGTCCGTAGTTGTTCTGATGTCGGGGGGAAGGTCGTTCCAGAGGGCTGGGCCCGCCACAGAGAAGGCCCTTCCCCTGGGCGTCGCCCGCTGACAAAGTCTAGTGGACAGCACCCGGAGAAGTCCCTCTCTGTGGGAGCGAATCGGCCGTGAGGATGTGTGGGGCAGGATCCGATCCCGCAGATAGCTAGGTCCCGTGCCATGGAGCGCTTTAAAGATGACAACTAGCGCCTTGAAGTGCACCCATTATTACTCGTGCCGCCGCATTCTGGACCAGCTGAAGTCCTCGGGTGCACCTCAAGGGGAGCCCCATGTAGAGAGAGTTACAATAGTCCAGTCGGGATGTCACGAGGGCATGAGTGACTGTGCAAAGGGCATCCCGATCCAATAAGGGGCGCAACTGGCGTACCAGGCGAACCTGGTAAAACGCCCTCCTGGCCACGGCTGTCACTTGATCTTCCATGGACAGCCGGGTATCCAGGAGGACACCCAAGTTGCGCGCCCCATCCACAGGGGTAAGGTGTTCGCCCCCTATGGCCAGTGATGGAGTCAACTGGTTGAATCGGGCGGCCGGAAACCACAGCCACTCGGTCTTGGACGGGTTGAGTCTGAGTCTGTTACTTCCCATCCAGGCCCGCACGGCTTCCAGGCACTGGCACATCACCGCTACGGCATCGTTGGGGTGGTTTGGGGTAGATATATACAACTGCGTGTCGTCAGCGTAGAAGTGGCACTCTACCCCAAAACCACGGATGATCTCACCCAGCGGCTTCATATATGTGTTGAACAGGAGAGGCGAGAGGACCGACCCCTGAGGCACTCCACATGTGAGGGGTCTCGAGGTCGACCTCTGATCTCCTGCCAACACAAATTGCGATCGACCGGAGAGATAGGAGGAGAACCACCGTAAAACGGTGCCTCCCACCCCCAACCCCCCCAGCCGATGCAATAGGATACCATGGTCGATGGTATCGAAAGCCGCTGAGAGGTCTAATAGGACCAGGATGGAGGAACAACCCCCATCTCTGGCCCTCCAGAGATCATCTACCAACGCGACCAATGCCGTCTCGGTGCTATGCCCGGGCCGGAAGCCGGACTGGCGCGGGTCTAGATAATCAACTTCCTCCAGGTGATGGGGAAACTGTTGTGCCACCACACTCTCTACAACCTTCGCCAGGAAGGGAAGGTTGGAGACGGGACGATAGTTGACTAATAAAGCTGGGTCCAGAGAGGGCTTCTTCAGGAGGGGCCTCACCATGGCCTCTTTAAGGGAGGCAGGCAAGAAACCCTCAACTCAGAGAAGCGTTGAGAACCTCCTGGAGCCAGCCTTGTGTCACCTCCCAGGATGCCAGTACAAGCCAGGAAGGACACGAGTCCAATAAACATGTGGTGACTTGCAGTCGCCCACGTAACCTGTCCATATCCTCGGAAGTAACAGAGTCAAACTCCTCCCAACCAAGGTCTGCCTCGTGCAATCCCACTGGGCCATCAATGGAGACTAGCTCATTCTGTATCTGAGCGATTTTCTCCTGCAGATAAATCCCAAATTCCTCTGCTCTACCCTGCAATGGGGTTTCCCGCACCCTCTGTTGTAGGAGGGAGCGGGTCACCCTAAACAGGGCGGCAGGGCGGTTATCTGCGGATGCTATGAGAGTGGCACAATGATGGCATTTGGCCACTCTCAGCGCCACAATGTAAGTCCGTAAATGGGCTCTTACCTATGTCCGGTCAGATTCAGATCGAGTAGACCTCCATCTTCTCTCTAGGCATCTCTTGTGGCGTTTCATCACCCTTAGCTCCTCGGTGAACCAAGGAGCCAGTTTGGCTCGCCGCCGCAAGAGAGGCCGCAAGGGCGCGACCCGATCCAAAGCTCCCGTGGCCGCAGTATCCCATTACAGTCTTCCTGATTCTCTTCCAAGTCTGTGTGCCATGACCTTCCTTTAGCAGCCCCTCCATCCAGACCTCAGAGGTCATCTGTCCAACTGCCCAGTGCTGGGTCCACTAGAGCAGGTTTCTCATTCTTAGCAACCGGAAGAAGAGCGGACTTCAGCTCCTAGAATTCCCCAGTCAGCAATCAGGGTCCTTCCTCCGCTGGGTCTTTCCATGATTTAGCTGCCTCTTTCACTGCCTGTAGGGGGAAGTCTACACTCTGGCCTTTAAGCCAGGGGTCCCCAACCTTTTTTGCACCAGGGACCGGTTTCATTTTAAAGAAAGTTTTGCGGACCGGCTGAGTGACTCAGCAGTCATGTGACTGGGTGGGCGTGGCCAACTTGGAAAATGTGAAACTCACTTAACAATGGTCTTGGTTAACAACCAAACTTTTGGACTCAATTGTGGTCATAAGTTCTTTCTTTCTTTCTTTCTTTCTTTCTTTCTTTCTTTCTTTCTTTCTTTCTTTCTTTCTTTCTTTCTTTCTTTCTTTTTTTTTCTTTCCCTCTTTCTCTCTCTCTTTCTTTCTCTTTCTTTCTCTTTCCCTCTTTCTCTCTCTTTCTCTCTTTCTTTCTCTTTCTTTCCCCCTTTCTCTTTCTTTATCTTTCTTTCCCCCTTTCTCTCTTTCTTTCTCTCTTTCGCTTTCTCTCTCTTTCTTTCCTTCTTTCTTTCTTTCTCTTTTTCTTTCTCTCTCTCTCTTTTTCTCATTTTTCTTTCTCTCTTTTTTCTCTTTCCTTTCTGTCTCTCTTTCTTTCTTTCTCTCTCTCTCTGTCTGTCTTTCTTTCTCTTTCTTTCTCTCTCTCTCCCACTTTTTTCTTTCTTTCTTTTTCTTTCTCTCTATCTCTGTCTCTCCTTCGTCTGCCCATCTATCACTGTGTGTGTGTATGTGTCTCTCGCATTCACGCACTTAATCACTCATTCTGTGTCTCTCTCTTTCTCTCCCTGTCTCTCTCTGTCTCTCTGTGTGTATCTGTCACTCTGATTCCCCCTTCCCTCCCTGTCTCTCTCTGTGTCTGTGCCTCTCTCTGTCTGTCTGTCGTCGTCCCCGCCCCGCCCCCGCCCCCCGCGGAGCCTCCTCAGCCGGCCTCAATCGCCTTAGCCTGCCCCGGCTGCCCAGCCACCCGCTGTGCTTGATCGCTCGTTCGCTCGCTCAGGCTCCTTCCAGGAGCTGAGAAGCCTCCGTGTGTGTGCGCGCGCGCGTGTGAGGAACGGCAGTCCCTGGAAGACGACGAGTGGCCAGCGTGCCGGCTGTGGAGGGAGGGAGGGGGAGGGAGGAAGGGAATCGGCAGCACTCGGGAATCCAACCATCGAGGAGGGTGGAAGAGCCATATTCCAACGGCGCGAACAGCTTTCGCGCGTGCTCTGCCCAGGGGGCTGCCTCCTCCTCCTCTCCGGCCCTGCGGCCCGGTGCCTACCAAGCCATGGACCGGCACCGGTCCGCAGACCGGGGGTTGGGGACCCCTGCTTTAAGCCACATCTGGCCTCCGCAGGCAGTGAGTAGGACAGCTAAAGCTGGCAAAGACCCATGTGCTTCTTCACGCCCCTTCTCACAAGGCCTTTTGAATGTCAATCATATCTGATCTTTTATGTATATATTTCCCTGTCATCATCTGGGCCTGGAGAGGGAAGCCTGGAACCTCTGGATCTCTAATGCCAGATTACACTCCAAGGGACAAGATTTTAATTTCACCCCCAGAGAAGGGGGGGAATCTGGGGCTCCCCAACCTCTCCAGGCGACCAAAGGTTCCCCCTTCACACAGAGCCTGTCTGGCTGAAGAGAATTCATGGCTCGAAGCCCCTTCAGGATTGGCTCATTCACAGATAAGCCACACCCCACCAGGGGAAGGCAGACAGTTGGCGGTTATTGTTCAAATCTTCGCTCCAGGCCAATCAGAGCCTTGGCTTGTGACATCAGAGGCTCCTCCTGAGCTCATTGGCTGGAGCTCTCCATGGCAACCTGCAGCATCCTTGGGGAGTCTGGACCACATAATGGAGGCTCTGCTCAACCTCCCTGGAAAGTGGCTGGATTGGATGGATGGCACTGGGGGCATTGCAGGGTCTCCCTTGCCTGGGCCCCTCAGGAGGGAGAGAGAGACCCTTTAAGGAAGAATTAGGGGGGGGGGAGATGAGAGAAGTGGGGTTCAACCGACACGACAGACCTGCTGATTCCTGCCATGTTAGCATTCTCCTTACCTGGCATCAAACTCCTCATCCAATAGGTCGAAGGCTCCTGTCTCCAGAAAGGGGCTGGGGCTGGCTGGCTGGCAGTGAAGTGCACTAGGAAAAACCTTTTGCACTTCAGGTTTAGGGGAGCAAAAATTGTCGCAGTTGGGTGGGCATTTTGACCACAAAGCTAGAGACTGACCTGCTTAATGATTTGGGGAAATTAACCTAAACTGTGATTCTGTTGGCCAGAGAGAAGTTATTTCCCAATAACACACTTGGCCTAGGGACTGAAATATTCATTTCACTTTTTATTACTTAGACTTTCACACCACCTTTATTGTTTCCCTTAATAGCTCAAGGCAGTGAACATATCTAAGATTCCTTCATCCTCACCAAAACAACCTTGTGAAGGCTGAGAGAGGGACGGGCTCGAGGTCACCCACCTGGCTTTCGTGGTTGAGATGGGACTTGTAAGTACCCAGACCATCTTTGGAGACCCCTGGAAAGTCATGTTGTTCATCGTTGGGGGTCTATGTATTCCTTGGCCTCTGCATTTTCTACCCCCAATGCAAGTAAGTTACTCCTGTTAAAGGGAGCATTGTCACCACAACCAGGGTGCCCTGGGGCACTGAAAGCCCCCCCCCCAAAAGAATGTTGGTGGACCTAACAGGAGAAAGGATAGAATCCCTCAGGGCTGGAAGGGACCTTGGAGGTCTTCTAGTCCAACCCCCTGCTTAGCAAGGGGTTGCCTGAGACCTCTCAGGATCTCTCTTTTAGCGTGTGACCCTCCATACTGAAAGGTCCACAGTTGCTGGAGGGGGACCCCTGGCATCTCCCCATAGCTGCCCCAAAGATTATGACATCACAGCACATGTCATAAAACATTGGCTGGGCTGTCCTGGGTCATTCAACAGGGCTTCAGAGAAACCATGGCAGGAAATTTCCTCCAAAGGACGAGAAGGCAGTTAAAGCCCACAAATAGAGGTAGGAGAGAATTAAAAACAAGAGACTTATTATCTACTTAACTTTAGGAGCAAGCAGGATGAGTAGATGCTAGAAATATCAATTGGCACCTAATATTTGAGAATAAAGAGCCCAGATAAAACTGTTGCTGTAAAAATGAAAGCTTGTGGAATAAAAAGAGGAAATTGGGGTGGGGGTTAAAAGTGCCCATTTCCAATCTTTTCTTGAAAAGTTCCTGTAATGGAGCCTCCATTAAGATTAAGCTTTATTATCACTGTTAAGAAAACAATGTACCAGTCAGTTATATTTGATTCCTTTCTTCTTCTTCAATGCCCAGAAAAAAGTGTCTGCAAGTGTCACCAGAGAAACGAAATGAAGATGTGGAGGCTGCCATAATCCCTGTGGAACCAAACATACCAGAACCCATCTACCCCAGCGTCCCCATCATTGATGAGCAAGGACGTCAGACATTCTACCTTGCAGGACAATGTGATGGTTGGTAAGTGTTTGTCCGTTTTTCTTTATTTTTCTATTTTAAAGGCATTTTGTTATTTTTGTTGTTTTTATTCAATTCTTAACGCCTTTTGTTCTTTTGCATTTCCTGCTTTGGGGTTTGGGTGGGGGTGGTAGGACTATGAATTTGGTTGCTCAGTTTTACTAATTGTTTTGTTACTTGCCTCCTATTTCGTTATTCTTAAAATATTAAATCTGTCCTTCTTTTGCCCCAGGACAAATCGTGGCCATGGGTGAAATTCCAGCCATCACATTGTTGACCAGGGCTGAATATCTGACATTGTCTTCCATCAATGATGGTGATGTTGGGATCGATGGATTCCGCTTCCTTGTCTTCAGTTGGTGGTTCTGGTGACCAGTGGCGTAGCGTGGGTTGTCAGCACCCGGGGCAAGGCAAGTAATTTGCGCCCCCTAACCCGTGGATTTTAGCACTCGAGTCTCTTCCACTAGATTAGTTAAAGCAGTGGTGGGCAAACTTATTAGTCAAGAGAGCCAAATATCAACAGTACCACGACTGAAATTTCTTTTGAGAGCCAAAAGGTGTGGCCTGTTCTATGGGAGTGGCTCAGCGGTCATGTGACTGGGTGGGTGTGGCCAACTTGGAAAATGTGGTGAAACTCATTTAATGACGGTGCTGCTTAGCAACCAAAATTTTGGGCTCAATTGTGGTCATAAGTTCTTTCTTTCTCTCCCTCCCACTTCGTTTTTCTTTCTATTTTTCTTTCTCTTTTTTTTTGTCTCTCTCTCTCTCTCTCTGTATCTGTCTCTCTCTCCTCCCTCCACCCATCTGTCACTCTGCGTGTGTGTGTGTGTTTGTGTGTGTATGTGCAGGCCCGGATCCAATAAGTGCGGGGCCCGATTGGATTTTTTTTGCGGGGCCCTCTATATATTAAATATTTAAATAAAATGCAAATTCAATATATATATAAATCAAATATCATGGATCATAAGATAGGTAAACTTCTACGTACATTAAAAAATAAAAATATGCAAAATACAAAAACAATTACATTTTATTGAATATAAATTTACATCATTGAATATGAATATATGAATTTACATATTTTTAAGTTTTTGTTCTGTAAATTCTTCTAAAATAGTTTGAAAATCCAATTTCCTTGCTTCTTCACTTTCAATCGACATAATTGCTAAACTATTTAATCTATCCTGAGTCATTGTCGATCTCAGATAGTTTTTTATTAGTTTTAGCCTGGAAAATGATCTCTCTCCAGAAGCAACGCTCACTGGAATTGTTAAATATATTCGGAGAGCAATAAACAAGTTTGGAAATGCCGTTGCTCTGTCATTTTCCGATAAAAATTTGAACATTTTAAATGGATTTTCAAAAAATTCTGATGGAAGGATAGATTTTAAAGCTTCCATTTCTTCAACTAACATTTTCCCATCTATATCAGTTTCCTTCACTATTGGTGCATCATTTTCTGTGAACCTAGAATCTGTTAGAGAAATTTCTAATTTAGCTGCATGTTTTTGAAGTGCTTCTTTTTCCATATTTTGAAATTTTCCCAGAAACCCAAATAAGTCATTATGATTTTTGAATTATTCAAAACGATCTTTTAGTGATTCTGTAGCTTTATCTAAAACAAAATTTAAAAAAGATATCTTGTATGCGTTTATCGGATCTACAATAGGTTCATCATCGCCTTCATAATTGAAATGTTTCTTTCTTTTCCGAAGCCTTTTATTTCGAAATTCTGTAGATATTTCCAAATCTTGTGCAAGAATTTTTGCTTGAACTAAAACTTGTTTGAATCCAGTATTTCTGTAGTCGCTTAACCATTTTAAAAGTTTTTCAAATGAAGAAAGTGCAATGGATACTTCTACAGATTTACTTTGAAGTTCCTTGCTTACATAATTGACTTGGAACAGTAAATCGTACCAAAAAACCAGTGATACTAAAAATTTATAGTCTTTCATTGCATTTCCAAGAGATTCTGCCTCGCTTTTAATTTGTGGATCTTCGGGAATTTCTGATATTTTGAAAAAAGCATCATAAAATTCACCTATTTGGTATCTCACTGCTTTTACGCTTTGAATCCGATCAAAATTTGGGAGCTGGGCAACTGTCTGCATGTATGAGGATTGCAGAGTCCCCTGCTCAACATTAGCGACCGACAGTTGTTGAACATGGGGATTTAATTCTCTCCTAGCCCACCTCACAGGGTTGTTAGAGGGAAAAAGAGGAAGGGCTTGCAAGTCTGTTTTAGTGCCTGGAGTTATTAAAGTGGAACACAAATACATCCGTAAAATAAAAATAGGTAAATCGATGTTCTTGTAGCCCCTGAGTGGTTTGTCTTTCTCTCCATTCTTTCTTCACTCTTCCTTCCTCTTGCTTTTCTTCTTCATCATCATCCTCTTCTTCCTTGTCCCTACTTTTTCCTCCTCTTCCTCTTGGTGGCTCTCCTTTTCTTCATTTTCCCTTCTTTCTTCTTACTCCTCCTCCTTCATTCTCTGCCTCCACCCCTCTTCTTCTTTCTTCTTGGCGCTCTCTGTCTGCATTCCTTCCTCCTCCGTTTTTTCCCTTCCACCTCTTCCTCTCCTCCTCCCTTCGTCTTCCTCTCTTGGCATTCTCTCCACATTCTTCCCTCTTTCCGCTTTTCCTTCCACTTCTTCCTCCTCCTCCTCCCTCTTCTTCTCCCCCCCCCTCCTCTCTCTCTCTTCCCCTCCCTCCTTCCTCTTCTCTCCGCACTTCCTCTCCACATTCTTCCCTCCTCCTCCTCCCCCTCTTGCAGAAAGCACCAGTTGGAAGGAAAATCTGCCTTCCCAGCCCCTCTTCATTCCCTCCCACTCGGGGAAGGGAGCCCATCCAAATCGAGGGGGAAAGATTTGCGCTTTGAAACAGCGGAGAAACTTCCTTCTGCCTCCCCCTCCCCAATTTATCTCTTCTTTCCTCTCTTTCTTCTTCTTTCTCTTTCTCTCTCTCTCTCTCTTTGCCAACGGGCGCCCACCTCCTCTTCCCCCCCTCCCCGTGCCGCCTCCTCCTCCTCCTCCTCCTCCTCTTTTCCCTCCCTCCTTCCCCTCACTCTCCCATAGCTTTGGCGTGCTCGCTGCGTCGGGAAGGAAAGGAAAGGCGCTCCTTGCAACAATTTGGATTTTTTTGCGTTTTGCTTTTCATTGTCCCCCCCCCCAAAGCCAAAACTGTTGCAAAAGAAGCTCTGACAGCTCCAAGCCCAGCGCCATCCGTCGAGCCGCGCCGGGGATCAAACGCGGGTTTTGAAGTGTCTAAATGTATTATTCATGCCGCCCAAGAGATGCCATCTAGGGGGCTTTTTGGATTGGGCAGGGGGCTGCCCGAGCGTGCCCCCCCCCCAGATGTTGCGCCCGGTGCGGCCGGGCCCCCCTGCACCCCCCACGCTACGCCTCTGCTGGTGACATTTGCAACACCTTCAATGCAGAGTCCAAACAACACATGGACCCCAAAGATGACCAGTCATTCTCCAGGGTCTCCAAGGAACTTTGGAGGCCTCTCACTGGATGGCCACACCAGTTCTGTATCAGCTTATGTAAATATGTATTATACATCTGTATATTAAACAATTTAATACACATTTTATTCTGTTTCTTGTTTTATTTGGGGGTCTATGTATTTTTGGCCTCTGCGTTTTTTTCCACCAGTGCAAGTAAGTTGCTCCTATTAAAGGGAGTATCATCAGCATAACTTGGGGATCCCTGGGCCACTGAAAGCCCCCGGCCCCCAAATGTTGGTGGAACTAATAGGAGAAAGTATAGAATCCCCCAGGGCTGGAAGGGACCTTGGAGGTCTTCTAGTCCAACCCCCAATCTTGAAAATCTGGAGTCCCCATTAAGAATTATTTTTGTTATCATTGTTAAGAAAACAACGTACCAGTCAGTTATATTTGATTCTTTTCTTCTTCAATGCCCAGAAAAAGGTTTCTGCAAGTGTCACCAGAACAACGAAACGAAGATGTGGAGGCTGCCATAATCACTGTGGAACCATACATACCAGAACCCATCTACCCCAACATCACCATTGATGAGCGAAGGATGTCACATGTTCTACTTTGCATGACATTGTGATGGTTGTTAAGTGTTTGGACTATTTTGGTTGTCAGTTTTTTCCCTCATTATGATGATATTATTGTTTTTTAATCCTTAAGATGGATTCCATTCGAGAGGCAGAAAAACCCAGGGGACTGCAGTCAGTGGGCAACTTGGAGGCTGGAAGAAGTGAGTGGCCGGAGGACTTGCCGAAGAGAAGAGTCCTGGCTGAAGGGAGAGGATTTGGGGTCTCTTGAGGTCACCTTGGTTGCTTTGCATTTCCTACTTTGGGTTTTTGAGTGGGGATGGCTGACTTTGGAAGCTAAAAAGGAAGAAGAGTGGGAGCCTGGTAGTTTTAAATATTAATTTGGTTGCTAAGTTTTATTTATGTATTGTTTCTTGCTTACTTATTATTATTATTATTTATTTAAATATTAAATCGGTGCTTCTTTTGCCCCAGGATGAATAGCTGCCATGGGTGAAATCCCAAAACAACTGGAGCCCCATTTGAACCCCCAACGGCGTTGAAAACCTCACCATCGGTCAGTTCCCCAAGGCCAATTTCTGGCTGACTGTGTGAAGAGCCACAATCCCCCTGTGAGGCAGGACCTTGACGTGGCTGTGGGGCTTGTGTGCTCTGAGGAAGGTGAGGGCTACACCTGAGGTTCAACCATACTGGACAGGGCTCATGAGAGGAATCGGACAAAGAGTCTCTCTCCCATAAACAACAGGGGAAAACACTCAGGACAGAAGCCCAGATTGGCTCTCTAGTTGCCCAGGTCAAGAAGGACCCTGCCAGGGGTTCCAATTCCTGAACATCTGGTGGGAAATGACCTGCAGGACTCAGGGATGATGGCTGAGCATCCAGGTCAACAACTGCTGAACAACTGGAAGGAAAGTGCTTTTCTGACTCTCCCCAAGATGCCATTCAGACTCAGCAAGGGTTTTCCCCCCCTGCTCCTGGTTTCCTCACCTATAATATATCATCTGCCAAATACGTATATGGATATTAGATCTTAGGGAATTTTAGTATAGGTTGGGTTGTATTTTAATGTTCTTAAATTTTAGTACAGGTTAATTTAATTTGTTTTTAACTTTGTATATATTGTATGTTTTATATGGTTTTTTAATTTTTCCTGTACACCGCCCCGAGTCCCTTCGGGGAGAGGGGGCGGTTTATAAATCTAATAAATTATTAATTATTATTATTATCACCTGAACTGGTTCTCTTTTTTTTTAATGTACTTTTTAATGTAGTTTTATTTCGCTTTGAGGGCTTTTGTATTTTCCCCATTTTTGGAGGTTTAAAAAAAATAAAAAAATGATTAAAAAAATGATATGAGAAAAAGTACAAATGAAATCTTAATTCACATTGCAGCTGCTATTCATTTGTTCTTATATGAAATAGGAGAGCTTCTTAAGTCTCACTGCTGAAAATTATCTATTTTACTTATGCACTCTATTAGGAAATCTTGGATATTGTTCTAAAAGCTGGATGGTATTTTTAAAACAACATCAAAGTAGCTTTTTCTAAGAGTTGGTATAAATGTTGCATCACAAAATCCTATTTCTTCAACTATCCCACCTGTATTAATGGTAATAAAGAAGAATAGATGAACAAGGACTAATTGTTGTTCATACCTCCTCAGTTCTATGAGGCATTAATTATCTTCATTAATTAACTTAATTATCAGGAAGTAGTTAACACTTTGCTGGGACAAGGTGTATCACTAGCATTCCCACAATGAAGAAGAAGTGCAAATATTAAGGAAGTGTAAATAAAATATGGCACTAGACTAGAAAGTGGGGGATCCTGAGTTCAAGTCCCACCTTAGTCATCAAAGCCAGCTGGGTGACTTTGGGTCAGTCACTATACCTTCTACCTCACAGGGTTGTTGTTGTGAGGGGAAATAGGAGAAGGAAGGTGTGGTTGATAAGGGAGGATAGAAACAAATAATAATAATAATAATATTTTTTTTTTTAAATAATAATTTAATTTTATAACCCGCTCTCTCTCCCCAAGGGGACTCGAGGCGGGGCACAGGCAATTAAAAATACAAAGAACAAAATACAGAATACAAACTACAAAATTAAAAGTGAATTAAATTATCCCTGCGCTAAAACCCATATGCTAAACTAAAAATTACCCCTAAAAACCCCTAACCTAAAAAGAGACTACCCAAGGCCGGCCAGGCGAAAAAAGTGTGTCTTTAATTTTAAGCGGAAGGAGCGGAGGTCCGTGGTTGTCCTAATATCGGGGGGAAGGTCGTTCCAGAGGGCTGGGCCCGCCACAGAGAAGGCCCTTCCCCTGGGCGTCGCCCGCTGACAAAGTCTAGTGGACGGCACCCGGAGCAGTCCCTCTCTGTGGGAGCGTATCGGCCGTGAGGATGTATGAGGCAGGATCCGATCCCGCAGATAACTAGGTCCCGAGCCATGGAGCGCTTTGAAGATGATCATTAACACCTTGAAGCGCACCCGGAAGACGACAGGTAGCCAGTGCAGCTCGCGCAAGAGCGGTGTTATGTGGGCAAACCTAGAGGTGCCCATAATTGCTCGCGCGGCTGCGTTCTGGACCAACTGAAGCCTCCGGGTGCACCTCACGGGGGGCCCCATGTAGAGAGAGTTGCAATAATCCAGTCGGGATGTCACGAGAGCATGAGTGACTGTGCGAAGGGCGTCCCGATCCAATAGGGGGCGCAACTGGCGTACCAGGCGGACCTGGTAAAACGCCCTCCTGGCCACGGCTGTCACTTGATCTTCCATGGACAGCCGGGTATCCAGGAGGACACCCAAGTTGCGCACCCCATCCACAGGGGCAAGATGTTCGCCCCCTATGGCCAGAGATGGAATCATCTGGTTGAATCGGGCAGCCGGAAACCACAGCCACTCGGTCTTTGTCGGGTTGAGCCTGAGTCCGTTACTTCCCATCCAGGTCCGCACGGCTTCCAGGCACTGGCACATCACCGCTACGGCATCGTTGGGGTGGTTTGGGGTAGATATGTACAGCTGGATGTCATCAGCGTACAGGTGGTACTCTACCCCAAAACCACGGATGATCTCACCCAGCGGCTTCATATATGCATTAAACAGGAGAGGCGAGAGGACCGACCCCTGAGGCACCCCACATGTGAGGGGTCTCGAGGTCGACCTCTGCCCTCCTGCCAACACAAATTGCGATCGGCCAGAGAGGTAGGAGGAGAGCCACCGTAACACGGTGCCTCCCACCCCCAACCCCCCCAGCCGATGCAATAGGATACCATGGTCGATGGTATCGAAAGCCGCCGAGAGGTCTAATAGGACCAGGATGGAGGAACAACCCCCATCTCTGGCCCTCCAGAGATCATCGACCAATGCGACCAATGCCGTCTCGGTGCTATGCCCGGGCCGAAAGCCGGACTGGCGCGGGTCTAGATAATCAACTTCCTCCAGGTGACGGGGAAACTGTTGTGCCACCACACTCTCAACAACCTTCGCCAAAAAGGGAAGGTTGGAGACTGGACGGTAGTTGTTTAAAAGAGCTGGATCCAAAGAGGGCTTCTTAAGGAGGGGCCTCACCATAGCCTCTTTTAGGGAAGCAGGCAAGGAACCCTCACTCAAGGATGCGTTGATAACCTCTTGGAGCCAGCCTCGTGTCACCTCCCAGGATGCCAGTACAAGCCAGGAGGGACACGGGTCCAATAAACATGTGGTGGCTCGCAGTCGCCCACGTAACCTGTCCATATCATCGGAAGCAACGGAGTCAAACTCCTCCCAAACAAGATCCGCCTCGCGGCACTCCACTGGACCAGCAATGGGGGCTAGCTCGTTCTGTATCTGAGCGATTTTCTCCTGCAGAAAAGTCACAAATTCCTCTGCTCTACCCTGTAGTGGGGCTTCCCGCACCCTCTGTTGAAGGAGGGAGCGGGTCACCCTAAACAGGGCGGCAGGGCGGTTTTCTGCGGATGCTATGAGAGTGGCACAATGATGACGTTTGGCCACTCTCAGCGCCACAATGTAAGTCCGTAAATGGGCTCTTACCTGTGTCCGGTCAGATTCAGATCGAGTAGCCCTCCATCTTCTCTCTAGGCATCTCTTGTGGCGTTTCATCACCCTTAGCTCCTCGGTAAACCAAGGAGCCAGGGTGGCTCGCCGCCGCAAGAGAGGCCGCAAGGGCGCGACCCGATCCAAGGCTCCCACGGCCGCAGTATTCCATGCGGCCACGAGGTCCTCCATCGGGGCGCGGGTCAGGGGTACAGGAAGTGGCCCAAGCGCCGCCTGGAACCCGTCAGGGTCCATCAGGTGCCTGGGGCGGAACCAGATAGGTGACTCAGGTTCCGCCTCCCCGCGGTGGGGAGTAGCGGTTGGAAAGTCGAGCCGGAGAAGTGAGTGGTCTGACCATGACAAGGGTGTGATGACTATATCCCCTGTACCCAGATCACTCTTCCATTGGCCTGAGACAAAGATGAGATCCGGTGTGTGTCCACCCTCGTGGGTGGGGCCTTGAATTAATTGGGTCAGCTTTGTTGACAACGGACCTGGCGTTGCAAAACATCAGCCGCGGGCCCTGGCTCTGCACTCCCTGACCACCTAGCCTGCGGGGGTTGTGGCACCTGACCGTTTGCAACCAACGGCCGCGTGCCCCCAACCGGGAGGATGAAACTTGTCTCCCCTCAGACCTGCCTCTCCCCACGACCCTGTTGATGGGTATGCCCTCCACCGGGACGACTCTTATTTCCCCCCTCCCGTCGGGACCTTCCGCTGCCCTCCGCTGGCTGCTGGTCCGGCCCTTTCTTTCTTTCTCCGTCTCTACCTTTCTGCACCCTCCCCCCTCCCTGGTACCCCCTAAAACAGACCGTAATCTACGTATTAAAAAACCCCTAAAACCACGCTTTTCCCACCTCTCCGGATTAATAAATCCCTCATCAAGGTGGGCCCTCGATAGAGCGGAGGGCCAAACCTGCGAGAGTGGGGACTCTCGCAGTCGCAATAATTCAGCTCTAGAGCACATTTCATATAAATAGACAATTAATAAATAATTATAAATAAATATAAAATGTAAAGATGAAATTCATACATGGGTCGTGGATATTAAAAGCATCGTTGATCACAGATTAAAATAGATGTTATAAATAGATGTTAAGAATAAATAAATAGGTTTAAAGTGCACCAGTGAGGACAGATTTAAAAATTTCAGTTCGGTAGCTGCATTCAAGATCTTAAAAACAGGACGTAGATCTTAAAAGGACCATAGAGCGAAAGGTCTTAGAGGTCTAAAAGATCTTAAGGTTGCAATATAGACTTAGGTCTTTAAAGTCAGCAGGATTTTAATAAGACGCCAAAAGTGTTGGGGGGGAGTCCGTTCTCCCAGCTGGAAAATTGTCTCTGTCCAGGGGATGTCGGTTAAACCAAGGCCAGCCGTACTTCCTCCTCCCCGGCCAGGCCCGGCCCAACCAGCCTGAGACCCCCTCGTCCTCCTCTCAGGCCTAGGGCCTGTTTTTCTAGGGCTCTCCCACCGGCCGATCACCAGGGCCATGGGGGAAATGCCTTCGTCCCCTGGCAGAGTTCCACCAGCATTTCTGGACGCCACAGGCCCATTCGGATGGCCAGAGGTCCGGTCAGCGCCCACCGCCATCAAAGGCGCCGAGGGTGCCAACCGCTGATCCGGTGCTCCCACCATCGGACTCACTGCTGGCCCCGACGCCGGCCTCTGCTCCGGCGCTCCCACCGCCGTCCTGCAACCATCGTGGGCCGTCTTCGGGCCTCCTCACCTCCTCAGGCCAGCCCAGCGGCTCTCACCACCTCCAGACGCTCTCACCGCCTCCACAGCCGCCGTCTCCCAAGCTGGCCACCACTCAGCGCTCCCACCGCCGGTCACGCTCACCAGCCCTTCTGCAGTCATCTGCAGCCGTCCTCAGGCCGCCTCAGGCCATCGCAGTCCCTCCGGCAGGCCCCCGGGCATCCCCAGCGCGGCTGGCGCCCGCCGCCATCACAACGCCCACCGCCATCACAACGACGCCGTGGGCGTTCCCGCCGACGCCGTCCCAGCGCCTGCAGCCTCCGTGGTCGCTGCGGCAGCCGCGGCTTCTGCAGCCTCCCCAAACCTCACCCTGAGAAGCCAGGGTGGATCTCTCACCGGTCCCAGCCTTCAAAATCGTAAAAAGAAGGCTGGGGCACCCTAAAAACGCCAACGAGCTCCGTGACCCATGCGGAGCTCTAGATGCAGCCGGCCATCTTCGCGCAAGCGCAGTAAGAACTTGGGGGAGAGAGAGAGAAGATGCTGCATAGAGAGAGAGAGAGAAGATGCTGCATAGGGAATGATCAGATAAGGTGGGGGAGCCTCCAGGTACATAACTGGCAGAGAAAGAACCTCAGAAAGGACCCTCCCTCAGTTTTCAGGCTTTCAAAAGAGTTGGTGGGAGATTTGTACTTTCAGACATGCAAGATTCTCTTATGTACCCTTCCAATAAAATAGAGTTACATAGTGCTTCCCATCTGGTGTACCTGGGAGAAGATGGGAGGACTTGCTACCTAGTGTGTCAGGTGAATCTGGCCAGAGCCGGATGTGGAAATCAGGCCTTGTTCCAGCATTTTTCTTCCCCGAGATAAAGAAGGGGTGAAAGAGGCTTCAGCCTGGGATAAGCAGGGATGGGATGGATAGGAAGTCCTGATATTAAAGCCCCCAAACATCAGGGGGGGAAAGGACGAGGCCTTGAACTCCATGGACCTTCCACCTGGGGTGTTTCTGCCCTGAATCATCATTGCACAGAGTCCCTTTTCTTCCCCTTCTGCGTTTAGGCTCCTTTAATCAGGGTTGGATGATCTCTGGGTGCGCCCAAGCACAGCGGCTCTCCCGGCTTTTCATTTCCAGTGGAAAGTTCAGAAAAGACGAAGAACCTCCATGCTCTAAAGCCACGTCATTCTTTCCATTAGCCCCCTGGTCTCCCCCCCCCCCCTTTGGATGACCCTCCCTGAGTCCCGGCTGGAGAGGAGAGGAAATCTCCCCTCAGCTTTTCTTCCCCTCAAAATGGAGGGAAGGAGAATCGCCTCAGGGGAAAAAAGAGGCCACAAAATGGAGGGCGCTGCAGGGGTCTTTCCTCGCTTTAGCTGTCCTGCTCGCTGCCTGTGGGGCTACCTGGGACTGAAAGGCCGGACTTTATACTGCCCCCTACAGGCAGTGTGAGGGACACCTAAAGCATGGAAAGAGGATTGAGGACCCTGAGTGCTAGATGGGGGATTCTGGGAGTTGAAGTCCGGACATCTTCAGATGGCTGAGGTTGAGCAACCTGCCCTAGGAGGCCCTTCACTGGGCAGTCGGACAGATGACCCCATTTCCCCATCATTCTAACCACCTGCCTCTCGTGTCATAAGAACAATAAGGCCGGGCTTTAGTCATGACCGACTAAATGAATGGCAGCCCCTGCCCTGCTCTCAGAAGCCCCCCCCAACACCAGAAGCCCCCCTGAAATCCCCCCAAAGGCCCCCCTGAGAGCCTCTCCTCCCCCACCAAGGGAGCTGCCGGCCCAGAGAGAGAGAGAGAGAGAGGCAGGGAGTGAGGGGGCCACTCCCCCAATTTCGGTGGGGCTGAGCTGGGTTCCCTGTGGCCGATGGAGGCCTATCCCCTCCACTAGAGTTTCTCCCAGGCTTGGCCTATAATGGGAGGGTTAGTCAGTGTTTGAATTAATTCGGTTGTCCGTTCTTATTTTCCCATTTTAAATATTTTTTATTATTATTATTATTGTTGTTATTTAATTGTTAGACCGTCTGCAAAGTTAGCCATAGCCCCATGGGAGTCTGAGAGCAACTAATAAAATACATTTCTTGCACAGGAACAGGAAGCACAAGGGCAAGACCCAAGAGAGGATATTAATTCCCCCCCCCCCCCCCCCCCATTCTCTCTCTCTCCTCCATATGCTCAGCTGCCCAGGACTTCAAACCCATCAGGTCCTGTTCATCAGTAAACCATCTTTCCAAGCAGCCTCCATGTTTCCAGTGTCTTTCTCCCCACTTGGAACTGAATCCAGTTGGGCGTTTCTTCCAACAGTGTGCTGCACTTTCTTCTTGGAAAGATGTACTTTCAATAGCCCCGAGGTCTCCTTTTGTGTCACATTTCTTACCTCCATCACAGTTTTCCTCGTGGGAGACACTTATGGTCTGATAACTAGATTAAATCCAAGCTAAACTGAATTAGTTAATATACCAAAAGGGAACTTTTTAATTAATTAATTCAAATATAAGGCTAGCAAACAAAATACCAGGTACTTTTTAATTAATTTTAATTTTAAACAAGACTGAAGATTGAAATAAAAAGGGGCTAATCTTACTCTGCCCTTGATATTTCAGATGAGCAGATGGACCAGCTCAGAAAGGAGAATCAAGATCGGAGTTGCAGGGTTCAGAAACGAGATGGGGTGAAGGCAGAATTCCTCAGAGGAAAAAACGATATTAAAGAAGAACAGAACAGAAATATTGAGAGAGCAATTCTGATTTTTACTTTCAGATTCAAATATTTTTATTAGAGTCCTGAGGCCAGATATAAACAAGTTACTCAATACAAGAAGTATTCCATTGTGTCACATATCTATTATGTGTAGAAGAGAAAAGCCATAAGTATAAAGGAGTGTAAAAATAATTAAAAATATAGTTATGCTTGTTGATTCAAGTAAAAAACAAAGAGAACTAATTTCTCTCTTCTTCATAATTTATGGGAAGACAAAGGAAATTTCAAGACTGGAAAAAGGTGGAAAAGTCAGGTAAAAATAACAGCCTCTTGGGCCATCTGAGGCTTCCCATAATTCCCAGTCCACACCTGGTCCCAACAAGGAAATGGAGCATGCTCTGCACTTTGTCCATGCTCAGGAGTTATCGGCACACAACCATGAGTCAACGTGTTGAATCACTATTTACGAACAAAATCGCTCTTGGATTTATGGGAAAAAAATCTTGTAAATCAAGAGTTATGAGGCAACTGTTCATGTTCTTAAAAGCTGAATTTCGGCTTCAATTCAACTTAGTAAGTGGAACTTCCCTTTTGGTGTGGTGTGTTCAGAGTGGAGGTTTTTCACTCTCCTTTGCATAGCAACGTTTGTCTCAAAACAGGATCCGTGGACAAAAGCTTCTGTATCCAGAGTCTTCCTCTCCCGCTTTAAGCAGGGCTCTGAGGGGGGAGGGGTTCCCCTCCCGCCTGGCCTCCCCCTTTTCTGAGCCCCTCGTCTCCGTTGCCGTCAATGGGACCATTCGCCTTTTCCCTTAAAGAGGCCTTGAGCTCCTTTCCCCTTTTCTTCCCATCAGCCCTTCAGGGAGCCTCTCGTCTGACGCCATGAAGAACCTGCAAGCTCACCTTTCCCCTCCTAGGAATACAGGCCGTCCCTGACTTACAGCCATTCATTTAGTGACTGTTCAAAGTTGCAACCGCACTGAAAAAAGTAGCATAGAACCGGTCCTCGCACTTACAACCAACGGAGCATCCCCACCCCCACCGGTTGCAAATTTGGGCTCAGGGCAATCTCCTTTTATCTGGAAGAGTTGGGGAGTCCAGGGGTCCCTCGAGCGTCACTTGCAACCTTCCCAGCTGGCTTCCGGCAAGCAAAGTCAATGGGGGAGGTCTGATTCACGTAATGACCGCATGCAGTGATTCGTTTAACAACCATGGCCAAAAAGGTTGTAAAATTGGGCACCATTCACTTAACAACAGATTTAGATTTTAGATTTTATTCAATTTGTATCCCACCCTCCTCCAAAAGGACCCAGGGCGGCGACAGAAATTCTGGTCTCAACGGTGGTCATAAGTCGAGGCCTATCTATAGGCTGTTTCCACCAAGCAGTTCCATAGGAAACAAGTTAATATTTTAGAAAGTAGCCCTAAGAAAATGGTACCTTTGCAAAGGGGCCCTCTGAGACCTGCAGGCTTTGCACTCTGCACATGCACAGACTCTTGGTGCTGATGCAGAGGATGGAATTTGAGGTGTGGATGGAAAGATTGCAAAAAGTAAAGAAAAGAGGAGGGTCTCCTGGGGAAGCCTTGCCTTGCGTCTCCTCTTCTCCACCTCTTCCTCTTTATGACCTCCAATGAAGGCATTGAGATAGACAAGAGACAGTGACAGTGCAAGTAGTCCTTGACTTATGACAGATCATTTACTGACCATTCAAAGTTACATCAATGAAAAAAATGACTTGTGACTGTTTTTCACACTTAACGACAGTGGCAGCATCCACATGGGCCCATGATCAAAATCGGGATGCTGGGTAAGTGGTTCCTATTTATGACGGTCAGAGTGTCCTGGAGTCACGTGACCCCCTTTCACGATCTTCTGACAAGCAGATTCAATGGAGAAGCCAGATTCACTTAACAACCCTGTTACTAACTTCAGAACTGCAGTCATTCTAAGTGAATGACTGGCAAGGAAAGTCATAAAATGGTGCAAAATTTGCCTCACTCAGCAGCAGAAATTTTGGACTCGATTGTGGTGGACTCCCTGTAATAGCCAATCTTAGAAAATCCACAGAGGAGGGGGCCTGGCCACTGGGGAAGGCTAAAGCAAAAAACAGAGAGAGAGAAAGAAAAAACTCTCAGACTTCAAAGAATGGAAAATAATTAACAGAAAAGAAAATTTCTCCACTTTCTGGACTTATCACAACATTCACACATAGGAAGTGCTGGATGCGGACATTCGCACTCGGCACCAAACCTAATTCAGCTTTTTAAAGGGACAAACTTACAACTTCCAAACTTTTCCTATGTAACCCAACCGGTTTTCAACCTGACGTTTTCTGCTCACACAAATTCACACAAATAAACAGCAGAACAAAACCCACAATCCTTCACATTAGCAGAGCAGCAAAGACACCTGCCTGCTTCTGTTTGCATGGGATCCACCACGACCCTGCAGGTGGTTTGTGTGGAATCCAGTTGATGAGGAGGCAGATCAATTAAAAAACACCCATCTTCTGTTTCTAATGGCATGATAGTATTTGTCCAGATATTCAGATAACAGCCTTGCAATATAGGAGCAGATGAATTCATAAACAGAAACCTTCTCAAGCACAAGTGAAGGTCTCGGACCCCCTCGAAGTCCTGGGCCACAGGGGGTTTATCTAATTCTATGGGAAAGGTTCCTTCCCCAACCAGAGCCTGCCTGAGCCCCATCATCCACTCCCCTCCCTGCTCAGGCAATCCCTCCATTCAGACAAAGGAAGAAGGGAATTTGGACAGAGTCTCTGGGTGAGTCTCCGTTCTTTGACGCAGAGGGTCAGACGGACACCTCCAAAGCCAAATCCCCCCTGGCTTCCTGGATACCTCTGGCCATCGCTCAGCTGAGGTCGCAGCAGGGCCAGGGTGGCTGAGAAGAGGGGCGCAAGGGACCACATGCACCCCACAAACCTCCCCAGCCACAACAGACCCTCAGACACAGACTGGCCTCCCACACTCTCCTCAGTGGTGCCTTTATGTGGCCATGGGAAGGGACGAGGGGTCAATCTCACAAAAACATCAAATTATCTTATATAGGGTTCTCTAGTTGCTGTCCCTGGTGGCAGACTGAAGATTGGGGATCCCTCACCTGACATCAGATTCTTTGGAATCAAAGACAAAAACAATCCAGGCTGACTGCAGTTGCTGCTTATTCAATATCCGTATGTCAGCCTTCGCTTTGCCTTCGCTTTGCTGCTGCTTGGCTGCCATGGAAACGGGGAGGGTGGGGTTATGGGTTAACTATGAGTGCTGGTGGAAGATGGTACGGGCCAGTGTTATCTCTAACCTAGTATACAATACAATAGCAGAGTTGGAAGGGACCTTGTAGGTCTTCTAGTCCAACCCCCTGCATGGGCAGGAATCTTATACCATTTCAGACAAATGGCTGTCTAACATCTTTTTAAAGACTTCCAGGGTTGGGGCATTCACAACTGCTGGAGGCAAGCTGTTCCAGAGGTTAATTGTTCTTACTGTTAGGAAATTTCTCCTTAGTTCTAAGTTGCTTCTCTCCTTGGTTAGTTTCCACCCATTGCTCCTTGTCCTGCCCCCAGGTGTCTTGGAGAAAAGTTTGACTCCCTCTTCTTTGTGGCACCCTCTGAGATATCGGAACACTGCTATCATGTCTCCCCTGGTCCTTCTCTTCATCAAACTAGACATACCCAGTTCCTGCAGCCGTTCTTCATATGTCTTAGTCTCCAGTCCTCTAATCATCTTGGTTGCTCTTCTTTGCACTCTTTCCAGAGTCTCCACGTCTTTTCTACATCGTGGCGACCAAAACTGTATGCAGTATTCCAAGTGTGGCCTTACCAAGGCACTATACAGTGGCATTAACACTTCACGCGATCTAGATTCTATCCCTCTGTTGATGCAGCCTAGAACTGTGTTGGCTTTTTTGGCAGCTGCTGCACACTGCTGGCTCATATTTAAATGGTTGTCCACTAGGATTCCGAGATCCCTCTCACAGTTGCTACTATTGAGCAAGGTACCACCTATACTGTACTTGTGCATTTGGTTTTTCTTGCCTATATGTAGGACCTTACTTTTTTCACAATTGAATTTCATTTTATTAGACAGTGTCCAATGTTCAAGTTTGTCTAGATCCTTCTGTATCTTAAGCCTATCTTCTGGAGTGTTGGCTATTCCTGCCAGCTTGGTGTCGTCTGCGAATTTGATGAGTTCCCCATTTATCCCCTCATCCAAATCGTTGATGAAGATGTTAAAGAGTACTGGGCCTAAAACAGAGCCTTGGGGGACTCCACTGCATACTTCCTTCCATGTAGATGCAGTTCCATTGAGGACTACACGTTGAGTGCGGTTGGTCAGCCAGTTACGAATCCATTTGGTGGTGGTGCTGTCTAACCCACAATTTTCTACTTTATCTAATAGTAGGTTATGGTCTACTTTATCAAATGCCTTACTGAAGTCCAGGTAAATTATATCAACAGCATTCCTCTGGTCCACTGATTTTGTTACTTTGTCAAAGAATGCAATTAGATTCGTCTGGCATGATCTGTTTTTGACAAACCCATGTTGCCTAATGGTATCACATTCCATTCTGATGATGGCTTCGGACGTAAGGCCCACCTGATATCCTGGAGGAATATGCATTGGACACCGCTGTGGGGGGGCATGGGTTATTGGGGTGGGCTTAAGCTTTGATATATACGCTTCGCGCCTAAACCAGTCACTTCCTGCTTGACCTTGGTACGCTGTTCTTCTGTATTCAGTAAAAGTAACCTTATTCATTCTAAACTATGATTAAGTGTGGTCTTTCTTGAGTATTCGAAGAAGCGGACCCTGACAAAAAGCAGGAAGTCACTACATTCCAAAGCCTAATGTCGGAGCCTGCGAAAGACGAGCCGATGGGAGAGGCCGCCTCTCACCCCCCAGCCCAAAAGGAGGACTCGAGGTCAGTGATGGACTTTTTAGCAGGCCTTAACTTAGAGCCAACCCCCCAAGAAGGTTTATCAAGTCATCGCTGGTCAGAGGGAGTGGGGATGACGGACGATATCGGCTCGGGGGTCACGACCACAAGGCGCCGATACGCTTACCAACCGCCCTCCATAACAGAACTACTAAAAGAAGAGAGGGACTTAAGAGATATGGCAAGAGATTTGCTGCGTCAAGCAGAAGACAGGAAAGAAACCATAGATAAATTGCTGGAAGGGGAAGGAATAAAAGAGAAGGAAGCCGCCTCCCAGGAACTGAGAGGAGCGAGTCCCCAACCCCCTGTGGATACCCCTAGAGAATCACAAAGAGGAGAGCCCACTTCCCCCCCCCCCCCGTCGGTCGTCAAGACTTCCCCCTCTGGGGGTTAAATTTGGCAGTGATGCTGAGGAGTTGGGTTTCTTTTTACTACATGTTAGCAATTTTGTAAAGCAATATGCCAGTGACTTGAGTCACTGGCAAGGATAAGAATTGTCTCCATGGTGTTGGAAAACAAAGCCTCTAAGTGGTTGGTGTCCTTGCATAATAATCATTCCCCGCTGTTGAGGAATTTTAATGGATTTATGACTGCTCTTAGAAGGAGATTTGAAGACCCCCGTATTGAAAGAAAGGCAAGAATGGAAATGAGACACCTGAGCCAGGGCAATAGATCTGTTCAGGAATTTACGCAATGTTTTCAGGAACTTTCAGCTTATATGAGGGGGTGGAGTGAAGCCGCATTAATTGATATTTACACTGAAGGTTTAGATCCCCACCTGTATGAGACTTGCGTTAACCGGCGGATGCCACAATCCTTAGCAGATTGGTTCCAGCTAGCAGGCGATGTTGAGTTGGATCAAGCTCGGTCTAAACCTCTTTCTCACTTTGAAAAAAAATCCCAAAGTGCACCCCAAAGTGCTCCCCAAGCGTATGAGAGAGATCCCCAAAAACAAAGTAAAGATCGCAGATCTACGCCTACTCGTTCTGGTGCTTGTTTTCGCTGCGGGAAGGAGGGGCACTGGGCCAATAACTGCAGAATGAAACAATCACCACGCCCGCATTCTTCTACTGAGGGGAAGAAACCAGCAAAAGCTCCGAGCGTGTGCACTAAACCAGTAATGATTGGAGCAGAGCCTTTGGATCTCTCTGGCGGTGATCGGCAGAACAAGGAAGTCGACAATTGGGAAGACTCCTCCTCCTCGGACGAAAATTGGGTGAGTTCCCATTCTGGGCCTCTTATAATTCCTTTACAGCTTCTGGCTCCATCTAGTGGGCGCAACTGCAAAATACAGGCTCTTATAGATTCTGGTTGTTCACGTTGCTTAATTAGTCAGGAATTAGTACAATACATGGGGTTCCACCTAAAAAATTTGAAAGTCCCAATCGCATTCTGCCAAATGGATGGCTCCGTAGCAGGGGGAAATCCAGCATCATATGTCACTGAACCAATTCAAGTGTCTATTGGTGACACCCACAAGGAAACTATCAACTTCATTGTTGCACCCATTGCTGATAACGCTGTTATTTTGGGTATCAACTGGCTACGTAAATGGAATCCTCTGATTAACTGGCAGGAAGGATGGGTTCATATCCCTTTGATGCTGCCTGAACCCCCCTCCATTGAGGACTGCCCCCCTCCCCCGACCCCAAAACCCACTGATAGTCTCCTACTTAATCTGGCACCCATCATTGAACCTGTGGGTTCCATCGTAGCCCTACTGGGCCCCGAAGTCATTCCAGGTGAAGAAAAAATACCTGAGGAATATTGGGACCTTAAGGACGTTTTCAGTGAAAAATCATGTGACACTCTTCCACCCCATCGTGCCACAGACTGCTCTATTGACTTCCTCCCAGGGGTGCAGCTTCCAAAACCCCACATTTATTCTATGACACCCCGTGAAATGGATGAGCTTCGCAGCTTCATAGACAAAAATCTAAAGAGGGGTTTTATTGAACCTGCCAGGCCACGTGTAGCCGCCCCAGTAATGTTTAGAGAGAAGAAGGATGGCACTCTGTCAGCCTCGCTAGTTTCTGCTTAGCTGCCATGGAAACGGGGAGGGTGGAGGGCGTTGGGATGAGTATGTTCTGCTGGTGGACAATGTTGATAGTTGGTGTTATCTCTTGGTTAACGGACCTGCATTCCAGGATGGTGAAGACCTGCCCACCTGATGGTGGAGACGAAAGCATATTGGACAATGCAAAGGGGGGGTTTGGGGATTGGGATGGGCTTAAGCTTAATACTTTCTGTTCGCGCCTAAACTATTCACTCTCAGCTTTATTTGGTCTGTAAGCTATTGTTACTTAGTAAAAGGAGCCTTATTCATTTCAAAACAATGTCTAAGTGTGGTCTTTCCTAAGCCAACGAAGAAGCAGGCCTGACAAAAAGCTGAGAGTCACAAAAACCGTTACCTGATGTCGGACCCTTCACAAGAGGAGCTTCCGTTGGTGGAAGTCCTGCCTGAAACTACTATGGGAGCAGAAGCATCGCACCCTCCTGTTCAATCTGAAGATACCAGGTCAGTGATGGACTGTTTGGCTGGCCTAGATCTTAATCTGCCAGCTGAAGATTCAGTCAAACCAAAACGTTGGTCCGAAGGGGTAGGAATGACTGGGGTAACCGTCTCCAGGCGTCGTCTTTCCCCCAAGAAGGTCATTCCGGAGCTCTTAAGAGAAGAAAGGGAGTTGAAAGAAATGGCCCAAGATTTGCTCCGCCAGGCAGACGAGAAGCGGGAGGCCCTGGATAAACTCTGGGGGAGGGAGGCGGAACGCAAACAGTTAAAAGAATCACATTCAGCCGCTGCCAGACAAAGCAGGAGTTCAACACCATCCCCCCCTCCCCGGGCCAGCAGGGAATTGCGGAGAGAGGTCAATCCCACTTCCCCCCGCCGACTTGCAAAACTTCCTCCCTTGGGTGTAAAATACGACGGTAGTGCCGACAAACTGGCGTTTTTTCTAATTCACGTCGATAATTTCATGCAGTTTTACGCAGCTGATTTGGATGATGAAATCAAAATCAGAATTGTTTCTATGACTTTAGAAGATCAAGCTTCTGGGTGGCTGGTTTCACTGCATAATTGCCGCTCACCCGCGCTGCGGGATTTCGATCGTTTTATGAATGCTCTTAGAAGGCGTTTTGAAGACCCCCGTGTTGAAAGGAAAGCTAAAATGAAAATGAAAACCTTACAACAGGGGAGCATGACTGTCCAGGCGTACACGCAGATTTTCCAGGAGTTATCGGTGTTTATGACTGGTTATAGTGACCAAGCTTTGATGGACCTTTATGTTGAAGGGCTAAATAAGGACATTTATCAAACATGTGTGAACAGATTTCGCCCCGAAACTTTAAATGAATGGATAGATCTCGCTTCAGATGTTGAGTTGGATCAAGCCCACTTGCAGGATCCAGTCCGTCCTGAGAAAAAACCACAGAAAGACAGCCCCAAATCTCGCTCCCCTGAGAAGGATGCCCACTTGCAAAGGGGGGGGGGGGGAAAACAACTCAACCTCGCTCAGGCAGTTGTTATCGCTGTGGAAAGGAGGGGCACTGGGCTGACAAATGCAGATCAAGGCAACCTCCACGCCCACCCCCTTCTTCGGACCGGAAGCATCCAAAGACGCCAACCGTGCGCACTAAACCGGCCATGAGTGGGGTGGAGCCTCTCAATCTCTCTACTGACCAGCCCAGCACCCACCCTGATGACTGGGAGGCGTCTTCAGACTCTTCTGACGACAATCTGGTGAGTCACCGCTCCGGGCCCCTTTATATTAATTTAAAGCTTTTGGCTCCATCTACTGGTTGTACGTGCAATGTGCAGGCCCTCATTGATTCTGGCTGTTCAAAATGCCTCATAAGCCAAGAGACAGTGTCCTCTATGGGTTTTCACTTAAAGACCCTAAAAACTCCCATAGCCTTTTGCCAAATGGATGGTTCTGTAGCAGGGGGAACCCCAGCATCTTTTATCACCGAACCAATTCAGGTTTCTATTGGCACTGGTCATACTGAGACCATCAACTTTATTGTAACTGCCATTGCTGAAAATGCTGTAATTTTGGGGGTTAATTGGCTTCGGAAATGGAATCCTCTAATAAACTGGAAGGAAGGTTGGGTACGCATACCTTTATCCTTACCTGAACATACCTCTCTACCATCAGAAGCTGATCACCCCCCACCCAGTAACCCACCTCTTTTAATTGAATCTGCTGCACCTTTGTTAGATTTTCCGTCACTTGAAGTCATACCAGGCGAGGAGAAAATTCCCAAAGAATATTGGGACCTAAAGGATGTTTTCAGTGAGAGATCTTGTGATTCCCTTCCTCCTCATAGAGCTACTGATTGTTCAATTGATTTCCTCCCTGGAGTTCAATTACCTAAACCTCGCTTGTACTCCATGACCCCACGGGAGATGGAGGAATTACGTAAATTCATCGATAAGAACCTTCAAAGGGGTTTCATTGAACCAGCTAGGCCACGTGTAGCTGCGCCAGTTATGTTTAGAGAAAAAAAAGATGGCACTCTGAGATTAGTACAAGACTACTCCTATCTCAACACCATTTGTGAACACAATATCTACCCCCTTCCGCTTATGAAGGACATGCTTGCTCACCTGGCTACCGGAAAAATCTTTACTAAACTGGACTTACGTGAGGCTTATTACAGGGTCAGAATTAAAGAGGGGGACGAATGGAAAACCGCTTTTAACTGCCCGCTTGGATGTTTTCAATTTAAAGTCCTCCCTTTTGGTCTTCAAGGTGCCCCTTCTGTGTTTATGCAACTAATAAATGAGGTTCTCCACGAGCACCTTTACAAGGGAGTTATTGTCTATATTGATGACATAGTTGTTTACTCACAAACACATGACGAGCATGTTAAACTGGTGCGTTCTGTATTAAACAAACTACGTTCCGCTGAACTTTACGCCAAGCTCTCTAAATGTGAGTTTCACCAGGAAACAATTGACTATTTGGGCTACCGCATCTCTTCTGAGGGGATTGAAATGGATCCTGCTAAAGTCAAGGCGGTGACGGAGTGGGCTCCTCCCCGAACTCGTAAACAACTACAGAGCTTTTTGGGATTTGCAAACTTTTACCGCCAATTTATTCCGTCATTCGCAAACATTGCCTTACCCATTACAAACCTACTAAAAACAAAAGGAGAAGGTAAACCTCGTCCAGGATCCCCACTTAAATGGACCATGGAATGTCAAGCCGCTTTCGAGAAGCTGAAACGTTTGTTTGCGGCTGAACCTGTTCTTAAACACCCCGATGTAAATTCCCCGTTTGTAATTCAAGCGGATGCCAGTGATGTCGCTGTGGGAGCGGTCTTATTACAACTCAACCACCAGGGTCAATTACAACCCTGTGCCTACACATCTCGGAAACTCACTACGTCCGAACGTGGATGGGCGATTTGGGAAAAAGAAGCTTTTGCTGTTCGTTGGGCTCTCATGACTTGGCGTCATTTTCTTGAGGGTGCTCCCCATCCATTTGAGGTCTGGACGGACCATAAAAATTTGGAAGCTCTTACCTCCTCTCGAAAATTGTCCCCCAGACAACTTCGCTGGGCTCACTACTTCCATCGTTTCAATTTCCATCTTAAATATATTCCTGGTGGCAAGAATTTCATGGCTGATGCTCTTTCCAGATTACCACAATATGATGTTTCTAAACTCACTATTGTACAGCCCATCATGCCACTCATTTTACCGGCTTCTCCTGTATCTACCAGAAGCCATGCTACAGTCCAAACTACTCCACCTGCAGACCTGATTGCTCGTATTAAGGATGAACTACTTACTGATGATTGGTATTCCGCACATTCTGGTGACTGTACTATTAGAGACGATCTTCCCTGGATTGGCTCAAAGATTTATGTACCTGGTACATTACGTCCTTTTGTCTTGCAACGCGCACACGACTCACGTCTGGCTGGCCATTTCGGTTTCGTTAAAACTGTACATCTTGTCAAAAGACAGTTCTGGTGGCCCTCGCTGAAGAAAGATGTTGAATCATATATTGCCAGTTGCCCTGTTTGTGCGGCTTCCAAACGTGCGCCGGGGAAGCCACGTGGACTCCTCCAGTCCGTAGCGACGCCAGAGATGCCTTGGAAGGAAATTTCAATGGACTTTATAGTTGACCTTCCGCCTAGTCAGGGCTATACCGTTATTTGGGTCGTTACCGATCTTTTCTCCAAACAAGTTCATTTTGTCCCCTGTGCAAAAATTCCCTCTTCAAAATCTCTGGCCCGATTATTCATTTCCCATATTTATCGTTTTCATGGAGTCCCACAACGCATCATTTCTGATAGGGGCACTCAATTTACATCTCTTTTTGGAAAGAATTTTTGAGACTGATTGGCTCCGCCCAGAGCTTAAGCTCCGCCTACCACCCTCAGACGAATGGCTCTTGTGAAAGGGTTAATTCCGTTTTGGAACAATACTTACGTTGCTTTATTAATTTTCAACAGGATGATTGGGCTGATCTCCTGATACATGCCGAGGTGGCATATAATAACTCCGTTCACTCCAGTACGAATATGACCCCCTTTAAAGTCATCTACGGACAAGACTTTGTACCCATCCCCGAATTGCCTCATGACTCGCCAACAGTTCCCTCGTTAGCCGAATGGTCCTCTAGGTTGTCTTCTGTCTGGCCTGTTATCCGAAAGACTTTGAACGATGCCCATGATTCGCACAAATTGTATGCGGACAGGAAACGGGCGATTCCCCCCCCCTACAAAGTTGGTGATCAAGTTTATGTGTCTACAAAGCATTTGGATAGTCCCCAGAAATGCAGGAAGCTGGGTCCCAAGTTTGTTGGTCCTTTCACAATAACCAAAATCATCAGCTCTGTGTCGGTCCGTTTGGATCTCCCAAAGACCTACCGGCGCTTGTACCCAGTGTTCCATGTTCACTTGCTGAAACCTGCACGCACCTCGCATCTCCGCAAACCTTTGCCTGATACCCCTGCGCCTACCATGGTGGATGGTCACCAACATTATGAAGTCCGTGATATTTTGGACTCCAGAATCCGCAGAAATAAGACTCAGTTCCTAGTCATGTGGAAAGATTTCCCCCCTTCTCACAACGAATGGGTGGATAAAGAGCATCTCAAAGCTCCTAAACTGGTACGCCAGTTTTATGCCAAGTATCCACACAAACCTTGACCTTTTCCCCCTCTCCTATCTGTTGTTTTGTCTTTCCTTTTTGTCTTTCAGGTGTAGCCTTTCGTATTTCGCATGATGTCCCGGATTTCCCGCTGTTCCTGGAGGAGGTCCGGATGTCAGCCTCGCTAGTTTCTGCTTAGCTGCCATGGAAACGGGGAGGGTGGGGGGCGTTGGGATGAGTATGTTCTGCTGGTGGACAATGTTGATAGTTGGTGTTATCTCTTGGTTAACGGACCTGCATTCCAGGATGGTGAAGACCTGTAATTGTGGTGAGTGTGCTGGTCTGCGGGGCCCCTGGACCGGGGTGCGCTCAGCCATGGGCTAAGCGGGCTCCGAGGAAGAAGACAACGACACGTGGTGGTGTTTGCAGGAGAATTGCGAGCAAGCTCTTTGTTCCCCAGGGAATCTCAGGAAGCCCCGAGCATTGTCTCGCATCCTCTTTTATTAGGCTCAGACAAAGAGGCACTACGTGGTCCAATCATATACATGGTTACATCCTATTACCTTATATGGTTACATCCTGATACCTTATATGGCTACATCCTAGTACCTTATATGGCTATATCCTTCCTGCTGCCTTATATGGTTATATCCTTCCTGCTGCCTTATATGGTTATATCCTTTGGGTGAGTCACACATCTCTTTAGGTGTTAGCATTCGGGGAAATGGAAACTTATCTTATCTTTGTTCCGTAAACACTTTGTTCCGTAAACAACTTAGCATCCGGAGAAGTGGAGACTTCTTATCCTTTGTTCTGTAAACAGGAACTTGTGAGTGCCATGTTGCAACATCTCCTCTGTTTTCGTTTTTTGGAACGCTCCTAAACCTTGTGGTTATTCAGAGCTGATAACTGAGGTCATGCTTCCATTGGATGTAGGGCCTCCCTTCGGATGCCCTCTATCCGCTGGATCCATACCTTCGTTATCCGAGGCCGAATTTATGTCTAAGTCCGAGAAGTGCATTAATGGCATTTTCTCACTAGGTCTGATATGTGAGTTTAATAGCATAACCTCGTTCTTTGTTTCTGTCAGTTCATTTCCCAAGGAATTCAAGCGTGATTCCAAAATTCGCAACAATTTTGTTCCCACACATGGGCCAAGGGTACATAACAATAATATCATAATAACAGGTCCTAACATAGCAGATAACAGTGTAGTAAGCCAAGGAGAAAATTAAACATAGGGATGTCAGAAATTGTTGTAGGTGAGAAATAGAGCTCTCCTGGGTTGGGTCATCCGACTCCACCTCATCGCACCTTTGGAATAAAACCTTTGAACATCATTATTAATGAAAGCAAACATTGAATACAGCAACATAACATAACAAGCATAGCAACAATACCAATTATTGTATTTACAAAGTTCTTTAGCCATGTTCTATTAGGGAGCCATGTGTATAATTGCGTCTTGTTAAATGCTGAATTTCTTTTATCTGCCATGTCTGAAGAAATGGTTGATGTGTCCATCTTTGTTCGGGCTGGACCTGGTTAAGCACCGAACGATGGGATCGGGATCGGCAGCTGTTGGGAAAGATGTCCTTTTTCCCTCGTGTCAAATGGTCAGGTGCCGGTGGATGTGCAGCCAAGTTTAGCAAAACCACCTCTTTTGCTTTGGTCACAAGGTGTTTTCCATCAAAGCTTTGGCAGGTGTTCAGTCCTATGGTGGCTTCAGAGACTGTAAATGTCAATGTCATTGTGCAGGGGTGATGTGAGTATATCATGTAATGTCCTGTGTGTGGGCTGACATGTTTACCTCTGTGTAGAAAGGCAAAAGGACAATAAATTTGTTCCGGATCCTTGCATCTGATGACAGCTATGGCTCCTTTCTGGAGAGACTGGAACAAGGGTTTGGATTCAAGGAGTTGATGCGAGGATTGGAGCAGGAACGGGAGCAGGAACAGCTTGGGATAGTTTCAGGTGACGACCAGGAACCCAGACAGTGGTGTTGTCTGCAAATATGGTGGCGTAACCACTTTCTCACGTGATGAACTCTGCTGGTCCTCGCCAGGTCAGGTCAGGTAGGCGTCGGTAATAGACAAGCGGTCGCTGATGTTCAGCAGAGGGGGAAGAAGAAAAGTGACAACAAGCGGCGGACGTGGGGGGTTTCCGGTGAGGTTAAGAAAGTTTAAGACATAAAGACAAAGGTTTAATGTGTTTTGCACCGCTGGGAGGCTGGGGGGTCCTTTTCCCCTGGTATCCGAATATCTGATTATTCCCCAATTCTGACAAAAGGCCGAAAATTCTTGGCTAAGCGGGCCCGTTGTCTGTTTTTATTTCATTTGGGCATCCCAACGAAGCAAAAGAGCGAATACAATGATTGATGACATACTTTATAGACTCACCCCTTTGAGGGGTGGCGATGATGAACCCAGAGCAGGTATCAATGGATACATGAATGTACTTCCATGGGGAAAAGGAAGCATATTGGGTAACATCCATTTGCCAAATTTGATTACATTCTGTTCCTCTGGGATTGACTCCCATGGGAATAGAATGCGTTTGTTTGCTACAAGCAGGACAAGACCCTTTGGATACAAAGGAAAGGAGAAAAAACAATCTTTTATATCATGTCATATTTTTGAGAAATCAATTGATTCACCTTTTAGCGAAGACCCTTTGGTTGTAAAAATCCACCGTGGGGTGTGAGGTGAATAGGCTTCTGGGAGCAAAATCATAAGTAAAGCCAATACTCCTCTAGAAGTAAAATTTAAATGTGGAAAAATTATGACAGGCAAAGCAAAAAATAATGTTACAAAATTCAAAAAACTTGGAATCAACACCCAAAAACTCAAAAAACAATTTAGATGGAAGGAAATTTTCCAAAGGCAGATGTCAGAAACAAACAAATCTGACATCAAAAAACGAAATGTGGGAAAAACCAGCTTCATTGTTATGGAAGCTAGGTAACTCATTAAGTGGTAAAATTTTTCAAAATGCAGGCAAAATAGCAAAAAATCATTCCTGCGTATGGATAAAAATAAAACTCAAAAAATGTTCAAAAGAAAATCCAAGATTGTTGGCAAAACTGAAAAATAATTATTTTACAGTTCCTTAAAATGGTTATACTAATTGAATTTCATGAAGGGAGAGTGAAAAGCGAAATGTGAAATGTGATTATTTGTAGATAAATGTGGGTGTGTTGTGAAACTCACTTAAAAATCCCTTTCTTTCTGCTTCTTAAAGATCCCTTTCTTTCTGCTTTCTGCTTCTATCTCTTATTCTCTTTCCCTCTCCTTCTCTCTGTCTAACTTTCTCTTTATCACCTTCTTTTTCTTGCCTCTGTCTCTCTCCCTCTATTTACTTTTCTTTCTCTTACTTTCTTTGCCTTTCTCTCTTTTCTACCTTCTCTCTCTCTCTCTCGTACTATTTTCTTTCTTGCAGTACCCTTTAAGATGTGAGTGTGTGTGTGTGTGTGTGTGTGTGTGTTTGCGTGTGTGTGTGTGTTTGGCCTGTGTGATTTCACCCCCCTCCCTCTTTCCCCCTGCCTCCCTCCGCACTCAGAGAGAGGCAGGCAAGAGAGGGGAGGAGCGGGCAAAAGAATTCGCGGGCAAAAAGAAATGCTGCTGGTAAAAAAATTCTGCTTGTTTTAGCAGTGTGTGTGTGTCATTAAGGGGGGCAGCAGTTCTGACCACACCCTTACAATCAAAAGTTTCACATTCATTCCAACAGACACAATGCAATTCTTTCTAACTAATCTCAGTCAAAACACAAATTAAAACATTCATACAAGGCCATAAAAAGCCTTTATTCTTTGCATACTAATTACTCAAACTAGTCTAAATTATTCTAAACTTCAAGTTAAACCTTAAATCATATAACCTAACATATGGTAAAACTTAAATCATATATCCTAACTCAATCTGCATCCTTCCTAACTCAAAAAGTCTGTTAGCTTTTCCCTTCTTTGTTAGCTTAATTGCTCACTTAGTAATATAAAGGAGTGTGAAGAGTTTTAGATTGCTCTGGTGTTAAAGTAGCAGAGCCTTAAAGAAAAGGTGGTGGGGAAAATCTTATTACAGGAGGGGACACAATAAATTGCAGGCACATATTAAAACAATCTTACAGTATAGTTTTCCTAAACAATAGATCTGAAAGCCAATTAAGTTTCGTCTTTTAAAGTCCCAATTAAAACATAGTCCATGCAATGATTTATTAAGGCCAATAGATTAAGCCTGCCAAAAAGGTGTAAGTGTGCAGAAAAATGCTGGGACAAAGGAAAGGGGGGAGGAGAAACAAAAGGGGTAGAAGGTGGAGGGGCATAAGGTGGAGGATTAGGTTTATGAGCCTCAGAAGCTTCTTGAAGAGGGGGTGCAGAAGTAATAGGGAAAAGAGATTTATCAGAGGTGTAGGATGGTGAAGGTGTTGAAGGAGAAAGGATAGAAAGGCAAAGAGAACCTTCTAAAGGTTAGGCAGGACAGTGTGAGGAAACATATTGAAGAAAGGCAGAAAGATCATTTTTAGAAAGAGGATAAACAGTGGTGCCGTTGACCTTTTGCAAACAATTAGCCTTCTTGACTAGAAAGTGGAGTTCGTCCCTGTGGACTGACGAAACTCGAGAAAGTGAGGAGCCCATACTCACAAAAAGCCTTCAGCCGAGGTGTATGAGTTGGGAGTCAAGGCGACGTAATCCTAGACAAGATCCACGCCGTGAGAGGTCACCAGATGTAATTGTGGTGAGTGTGCTGGTCTGCGGGGCCCCTGGACCGGGGTGCGCTCAGCCATGGGCTAAGCGGGCTCCGAGGAAGAAGACAACGACACGTGGTGGTGTTTGCAGGAGAATTGCGAGCAAGCTCTTTGTTCCCCAGGGAATCTCAGGAAGCCCCGAGCATTGTCTCGCATCCTCTTTTATTAGGCTCAGACAAAGAGGCACTACGTGGTCCAATCATATACATGGTTACATCCTATTACCTTATATGGTTACATCCTGATACCTTATATGGCTACATCCTAGTACCTTATATGGCTATATCCTTCCTGCTGCCTTATATGGTTATATCCTTCCTGCTGCCTTATATGGTTATATCCTTTGGGTGAGTCACACATCTCTTTAGGTGTTAGCATTCGGGGAAATGGAAACTTATCTTATCTTTGTTCCGTAAACACTTTGTTCCGTAAACAACTTAGCATCCGGAGAAGTGGAGACTTCTTATCCTTTGTTCTGTAAACAGGAACTTGTGAGTGCCATGTTGCAACAAAGACCTGCCCACCTGATGGTGGAGACGAAAGCATATTGGACAATGCAAAGGGGGGGTTTGGGGATTGGGATGGGCTTAAGCTTAATACTTTCTGTTCGCGCCTAAACTATTCACTCTCAGCTTTATTTGGTCTGTAAGCTATTGTTACTTAGTAAAAGGAGCCTTATTCATTTCAAAACAATGTCTAAGTGTGGTCTTTCCTAAGCCAACGAAGAAGCAGGCCTGACACACTCTTCGTTTGGTTCAGGATTACAAATTTCTTAATGCTATTTGTGAACACAATGTCTACCCACTCCCACTCATGAAAGACATGCTTGCTCATCTTGCTTCAGGCAGAATTTTTAATAAACTTGATTTGAGAGAGGCTTATTACAGAGTGAGAATTAAGGAAGGAGACGAGTGGAAGACTGCTTTTAACTGCCCTTTAGGGTGCTTTCAATTTAATGTTTTGCCTTTTGGTTTGCAAAGAGTGCCTTCCGTATTTATGCAGCTGATCAATGACGTTCTCCACGAGCACCTGTACAAGGGCGTTATCGTTTATCTTGATGACATCGTCATATATACAAAAACACGTGATGAACACGTTAAACTAGTGCGTTCTGTTTTGCGCAAACTTCGCGCTGCTGAACTGTATGCTAAACTATCTAAATGCGAGTTTCACCAGGAAAAAATTGATTACCTAGGTTATCGTATTTCTTCAGAAGGCATTGAAATGAATCCTGCCAAAGTCAAAGCTGTCATGGAGTGGGCTCCACCGCACACTCGCAAACAATTACAAAGCTTTTTAGGTTTCGCTAACTTTTATCGCCAATTTATACCTTCTTTTGCTAGCATTGCGTTACCTATCACGAACCTACTCAAAACGAACGGGGACGGCAAACCTCGACCAGGCTCTCCCCTGAATTGGACCATGGAGTGCCAAGCTGCGTTTGAGAAGCTTAAACGCTTATTTGCAGCAGAACCTGTTCTGAAACATCCTGACGTCAACTCCCCCTTCGTTATTCAAGCCGACGCAAGCGATGTGGCTGTAGGTGCGGTCCTGTTGCAACGGAACCAACAGGGCCAACTACAACCTTGTGCTTACACTTCCCGTAAATTATCCAACATTGAATGCAGATGGGCGATTTGGGAAAAAGAAGCTTTTGCTGTCCGCTGGGCCCTCATGACCTGGCGTCATTTCCTTGAAGGAGCTCCTCACCCGTTTGAGGTTTGGACTGACCACAAAAATCTGGAGGCCCTCACCATGTCCCGCAAATTGTCTCCAAAGCAACTACGTTGGGCTCACTACTTTCATCGTTTCAACTTCACTCTCAGATACATTCCTGGAGGGAAGAATTTCATGGTTGATGCTCTCTCCAGACTACCTCAATATAACAGTTCTAAACTCACGGTGGTTCAGCCTGTACTGCCGCTTACGTTAATGGCTACTCCCGTCACGACCAGGGGTCAATCCACAATCCAAGCTGACCCACCTGAAGAACTAATTACTAGGATAAAGGCGGAACTGCTTACCGATGAATGGTATTCCGCGCACTCTGCTGACTGCACTATCAGAGATGACTTACCATGGATTGGTTCGAAGATTTATGTCCCCGCTACCCTGCGGCCTTTTGTCTTACAGCGGGCGCATGACTCTAGACTAGCTGGACATTTTGGTTTTGTAAAGACTATACATTTAGTTAAACGCCAATTTTGGTGGCCTTCCCTCAAAAGGGACGTTGAATCCTATATCGCCAGCTGTCCTGTTTGCGCTGCTTCTAAACGTACCCCGGGAAAACCCCGTGGTCTCCTCCAATCTGTAGCGCGACCGGAGGCTCCTTGGAAGGAAATTTCGATGGACTTTATTGTTGACCTTCCAAGTAGTCAAGGCTATACTGTCATCTGGGTGGTTACTGACCTGTTCTCCAAGCAAGTTCATTTTGTACCGTGCTCCAAGATTCCGTCTTCTAAGTCGTTGGCTAAGCTCTTCCTGGCTCACATTTATCGGTTGCACGGAGTTCCCAAGCGTATCATCTCTGATAGAGGTATTCAATTTACTTCGCAGTTTTGGAAGGAGTTTTTGAGATTGATTGGCTCCTCCCAGGGCGTAAGCTCCTCCTACCACCCGCAGACGAATGGGGCCTGTGAGAGGGCCAATTCCATCCTGGAACAATACCTGCATTGTTTTATAAACTTTCAACAGGATGATTGGGCTGATCTTCTGATACATGCTGAGGTGGCATATAATAACTCGGTTCATACAAGTACTGGAATGACCCCATTCAAAGTAATTTATGGTCAAGACTTTGTACCTATCCCGGAGTTGCCACACGACCCTCCTGTGATTCATTCTCTGGCAGATTGGAGTGGTAAATTGTCTTCGGTTTGGCCCATCATAAACAAAACGTTGGATGATGCTCATCAATCTCACAAGTTTTATGCCGATAAAAAACGGGCCGCTCCACCAGAATACAAAGTCGGGGATAGAGTATATGTTTCTACTAAGCATTTGGACAGTCCGCAGAAATGCAAGAAACTAGGCCCTAAGTTTGTAGGTCCTTTCACAATAACGAAAATAATCAGTTCTGTCTCTGTTCGTTTGGACCTTCCAAAAACCTACCGTCGTCTGTACCCAGTCTTCCATGTCCACCTGCTGAAACCTGAGCGCTCATCACATCTTCATAAGCCTCATCCTGCTGCCCCTGCACCCCTACTTGTGGACGGACAACAACACTATGAAGTCCGGGACATTTTAGACTCCAGAGTGCATAGAAATAAGATTCAGTATCTTGTAATGTGGAAAGATTTTCCCCCATCCCATAATGAATGGGTGGATAAGCAGCATCTAAAAGCCCCAAAGTTACTACGACAATTTTATGCTAAATATCCAATCAAGCCCTAACATTTTTTTTCTTCCCTTTTCTATTTGTTGTTGTGTGTCTGTTGTTCTCTCTTTTGCAGAACTAAATCCCCTGCTTCTGGAGGAGGTCCGGATGTCAGCCTTCGCTTTGCCTTCGCTTTGCTGCTGCTTGGCTGCCATGGAAACGGGGAGGGTGGGGTTATGGGTTAACTATGAGTGCTGGTGGAAGATGGTATGGGCCAGTGTTATCTCTAACCTAACGGTATCACATTCCATTCTGATGATGGCTTCGGACGTAAGGCCCACCTGATATCCTGGAGGAATATGCATTGGACACCGCTGTGGGGGGGGCATGGGTTATTGGGGTGGGCTTAAGCTTTGATAGATACGCTTCGCGCCTAAACCAGTCACTTCCTGCTTGACCTTGGTACGCTGTTCTTCTGTATTCAGTAAAAGTAACCTTATTCATTCTAAACTATGATTAAGTGTGGTCTTTCTTGAGTATTCGAAGAAGCGGACTCTGACACCGTGGGAGGAATTTCCTTTCAGAAAATAGTGGAAGGAAATCCCACAGACAAAAGGATGCACTATATTTATACATTTCAGGAAAGGATAGAAAGACAATCATATATATCATATTTAATAGATAATATAAGCATACATAGTCATAATTAGCAAGCTTCGAGTCACTTCCCTAACCATTTACTGTTACTATTCTCAAGAAAGTGTCACTGTGTAAATAAAAATAATCATTTGTGTTGCCATAGCAGTTTGGATAAAATGTATGGAGCTTCCGGTTGAGCTGCAGATGCTGCCGGCAGGTTTTTTTCAAGCCTGCCATCCCATTCGCCTGTTGAGGCGTTTTTTTATACCATCAAAACGCCTCAGAAACTCCAAGCTCCTAAGGAGCTTGTGAGAGAGCTAGCGCCATTTGGGTAGAGTCCCTTGCGGAGCCCCTCAGAGGGTTTATTTTCCTCTGGGGAGCGAGCAAGGCGGGACCCCCCTTCAGGCTGCTATTCGCTCCGGACGAGTGGGAGACTTCGCTATAAATTAGCGGAGCAAGGCAACATTCTCAACTTTCAATCCACATTCCAAACAAACTTCATACTTCAAAGAAAATTCCTCGTGCTAATCATCTTAAACACAAGTACTTAAAGTCTGTGAACTTACTAGATAACAGCAGATTTAAGAACAAAGCCTTTAGAGCAAAGAACTGAAGATGGCGTTAATCATCAGCTGAAAGCTGAAAGGAAATGAAAGTTAGTTGTTTTGTGTACTTTGGCTTGTATCTAATCTTGACTGACAGTTTAAGGTGGAACCGCTGAAACAACTCTAAAGTTAGCTAATATATAACCTGATCTACTTGGAAGAGCATTTTGTGAGAAAGTTGGGAAGAAGTGTTTTTTTTTGTTAAGCATGGCAATGGAACAAGGGGGGGCTCCCCCAGACGCTGCAATAAACCTCCAGGATTTGAAGAACTTTATTGGTAAAGAAATTGCTTTTATAGGTAAAGAAATGAATGAGGTTAAAGAAATGGTCCAGGATACCATAAAAAAGCATGATCAGCTTGATAAAAACATGCAAGCAATAGCCACGGGTTTGTCTGAAGTTGTTCTTAAGGTGGATAATAAGGTTGAGCAACTGGTTTCGGATTTGGAAACTAAAACGAAAGAAATGGATCTGAAATTTGTGGAAGTTGAGGGGAGAATGCAAAGGATGGATAACGAAATAATAATGATGCAAATTAGATCTATGGAATATGCCATCAGACTGAGGGGTATAAGAGAAAACCCTAGAGAAGACATAAGAAGAGTTTGTGCTGATGCTTTGGCTACATTACTTAAACTGGACGATCCTAATGAATTTTTTTTTAAGATTGACAAAATTTATAAAGTAAATTCACGAGCAGCATTACAAAGGCAATTACCAAGAGATGTTGTGATATATTTTACTGAAAGAAACTTTAGAAATGATATTTTGCAGAAGTCCTTTTACTCTTCTCTTCAAATAGATGGAAATCAGATTGGTGTTTTCAAGGAGTTACCACCAGCGATGTTAAAGTTTAGAAGGGATTTTGGATTTTTGGTAGTGGAGTTGGAGAAAAGACAGATACAGTATAGGTGAGATGCTCCAATGGATGTTATATTCAGATATGAAGGTGTGAGGTATCGTTTGAACACCTTAAATAAGGCAAGGGAATTTTATTAGGAAACACTGAAGGCAAGTGCTACGCCTCCACGTTCATCCACACCAACAGATTTGGATTTTTTAGAACAGAGGTTGTTTGAGAAAGAGACAGAAGAACAAATAAAGCAGATGCAAAAAGAGAAGGAAACTCAGGGTGCTGTAGGCGGATCCCAAGTGGATCCTTCTGGATCTCCTTTAAGTTCTTTTTTGGAGGAACCGTCCAAGAATCTTATAGAAATGCCATTACTTAAGCCAGTGGAACAATGTGTTACTAGATCTACTACCAGACAAATTCAAGAATCTCAGAAGCAGGGGAAGCCCCAAGTACAATGTGCTAAGAAAGACAAGGGCAAGGAAGTCATGGGAGGAGCAGGATCGAAGATTAGTCTTGTGGAGAAAGATCTTCAGCAAATGCTCTCAACGCTTCAGATTAGACCAAAAGATGCTTAAATTTTTATCCTGGAATGTGAACGGATTAAATTCTCCACAAAAAAGGAGAAAAATATTTCACTATTTGAAGCAATTTAATAATGATGTTATTTGCCTCCAAGAAACTCATATTAGGCTGCAAGATCAGAAGTACTTAGTGAACTCAAGATTGGGAACACATTTTGCAGCCTCTAATTTGGAAAAGAGAAATGGAGTGGTGATTTATATAAATAAAAGACTTTCAGCTAAAATTATAGAAGTGGATGATTGTGGCAGATATAGCAATTGAACTTGATGCTGATTATGGCTCTATTTTGGTGGTAGGAATATACGCACCAAATCAACAACAAGAAAGTTTTTATAAGACGCTCCATTCAAAAATTTTGGATTGGAATTTTAAGAGTATTTTAATTATGGGAGATTGGAATGGTGTGATTTCTCCAAGGATAGATAAGAGAACGATGACCAAATCTACTACTAAACTACCACAGGTTTTTTTTTTAATTACAAGAGGACTTGGAACTAAAAGATATTTGGAGAATACATAATCCAAACGAATTGGATTTTACTTTTTATTCTGACAGACATAAATCTTTCTCAAGGATTGATTTTTTTTTGCTAACACCTGATTTACTTCCCAAAGCTAAGAAAACAAAGATATTTTCCAGGACATTAACAGATCATAGCCCGGTGTGGTTAGAGATTGAATTAGGGAGGAGGTCAAGAAAGTCATGGAGACTAAATGAAAATTTATTTAGATATGAAAAAAATGTTGATGAACTTAAAAACTATATGAAGGAATTTTTTAGCTTTAACTTGAATAAGGGCACCCCTATTGAAATAGTTTGGGATGCAAGTAAAGCTTATATGCGTGGGGTCCTGATACATATGAATTGTAAACATAAACAAAACAGACAGAAAAAGAGGATAGAATTGGAAGAAGAAATAAAAAAGAAGGAACAGCTACTTATAGCCACTCCAAAAGATGGGTCACTCCAGATGGCGATAAAGCTGTTGAAAGATCAATTTCAAATGCTTATATCAGAACAAACAGCAACTAACTTACAATTTGCCAAACATAATACCTTTGCTAATGCTAATAAGCCTGGTAGGTGGTTGGCTTATACCTTGAGAAAGAACACGAATAATAGAATTATTGATAGAATTGAGTATGGAGGGAAAACAGTATATCAACAAGATTTGATTAAAAAAAACATTTGTGGATTATTATGCTATATGCACAGGACAATATACAGAATAAGCTAGTAGATGATTACCTGGAAGGAAAAAGGGTTACTAAAATATCCGTGCTTCAAAAGGCAAATTTGGAACGTTTGATAACTGCTGATGAGATTACGCTAGCTATAAACCAACTTAAACTAGCCAAGGCTCCAGGGACTGATGGTTTGACTGCAATTTATTATAAAACTTTACAATCGGAGATGGTTGAACATCTTACAGAATTATTTTGCAACATACAGCAAGGAGGTAAAATACTCACCTCATGGAAAGCGGCTTTTATATCGCTGATACCCAAAGACAAAGATGGACGTAAGAAACCAGAGGATTACAGACCGATATCTCTTTTGAATACAGATTATAAAATATTTGCTAAAGTACTAGCCAACAGATTGATGCCAGTTATCCAAGAGGTTATTCATCTTGACCAAGCAGGATTTATTGAAGGTAGACATATGAAGGAGAATGTAAGGCAACTCATAGATTTAATTAATTATCTTGATAAGAATAAGCAGATCTCTGCAGTGCTGGTTTTCTTGGATGCGGAAAAGGCCTTCGATCGAGTGAACTGGAACTTTCTAACCAAGACTTTGGAAAAGATGGATATGGGAATACGATTTCGACAGGCGATTGGAGCAATATACCAGCAACAAAATGCACAACTTATTATTAATGGAAATGTATCTACGACTTTCGAGATACAGAAAGGTACAAGACAAGGTTGCCCATTATCTCCATTGTTATTTATCTTAACTCTAGAAGTCTTGTTGAACACAATTCGGGACTCAAACTCCTTAAATGCCATAGTTATTAGGCAAAAGGAATATAGAACTAGAGCATTTGCCGATGATCTGGTTGTTACCCTATCACATCCTTTGAATTCAATAATCCAGATGAAAAATATTATAGCAGAATTTGGCATGGTGTCTGGGTTTAGACTAAATCAAAATAAAACGAAAATGATTGTTAAAAACATGATAGAGACTCAAAGAAAGAGACTTGCAAGTTTGGCAGGTTTTGAAATAGTTTCCAAGGTCAAATATTTAGGTATACAAATTGCAGACTCAAATACAAAACTCTTTCAAAATAATTATGAAGTGTTGTGGCAAAAGATACAGAAAGACCTACAAGCATGGAAAAAGCTACAACTATCTTTGTTTGGAAGAATTTCAGCAATTAAAATGAACATTCTACCTAGATTTATTTTTTTATTCCAGATGATACCAGTCCTCAAATCAGATAAAATCTTGTTAGAATGGCAAGCAACATTAAATAAATTTGTTTGGAAGGAGAAAAAACCGAGAGTAAAGATGAAGATTTTGCAAGTTTCTCGTGAAAGAGGTGGCCTCAGACTCCCAAACCTTCGATTGTATTATGAAGCAGTGGTACTGACGCATGTAGCAGAATGGTTTGGGAAAACAAAAACTGAATTGTTGAATATAGAAGGTCACGACCTTGTTCTGGGATGACATGCATATCTTTTTTATGAAGATAGGATGGACAAAGTGTTTAATAATCATGTTCTCCAGAATTCCTTGATGAGAATATGGAAGAAGCACCGGCCTAATTGGGATTATAAGATACCGCTCTGGTTGGATCTTGCAGACACCATGTGGATTACAAATACTAAGTCACTCGGGGGGTGTTTATACAAAGATGTGCTTTTGCTGATGGGGGTAGATGGCAGTTGAAGACTTTGGAACAACTGTTGGAAGAAGGAATTATTTTAAATTGGTTACACTATAATCAGTTACAGATGAGATGGAAAGAAGACCAGAGGGTTGGTTTCATGGATAAAGAAGACCTTTATCCAAAGAAGACCTAGCTATCTGCGGGATGGCATTCTGCCTCATACATCCCTGCGGCCGATTCGCTCCCACAGAGAGGGACTTCTCCGGGTGCCGTCCACTAGGCTGTGCCAGCGGGCGACGCCCAGGGGAAGGGCCTTCTCTGTGGCGGGCCCGACCCTCTGGAACGACCTTCCCCCCGAAATCAGAACAACCACGGACCTTCGCTCCTTCCGACAGCTATTAAAAACTCACTTCTTCCGTTTGGCTGGCCTAGGGTAATTTTAATTTTAATTTTAAATTATTAAGGGTTTTTTTAGGGATAGTTATATTTTTATAGAAGTTTTTAGCGCAGGGTAAGTTTAATTTGATTTTAGCCTTGTATTTTGTTTGTTGTGATTTGTTTTTAATTTCCCTGTGCCCCGCCTCGAGTCCCTTCGGGGAGAGAGAGCGGGATATAAATAAAATTTATTATTATTATTATTAAGTGGAACTGATTAAGCAGATAAAAGAGACTGGTCCAAATCATGTTAAAAGAATATATAATGTATTGTTAGAAAGAGACTCAGAAAGCGAATTGGTGAAGGATTGTATGATTAAATGGGCTCAGAATTTTGATGAACCGGTTATGTTGGATACATGGGAAAAAATATGGGTTCAGAATGTTAAATTTACGCAGTCACAAAATTTAAGGGAGAACTTTTATAAAATGTTTTATAGATGGTATTTGGATCCTAAGAAATTATCATGTATGTATCCTAATATTCAACCAAAATGTTGGAGGTGCGGGTGTTTAGATGCAACATTTTTTCATGTATGGTGGACCTGTACTAAGGTTAAAGCTTTTTGGATAAAAATATGGTGGGTTATGCAAAATGTATTCAAGAAAAGACTACAATTTACTCCACAAATGTTTTTATTGGGTATAATTAAGGATTTTTCAAAGGGGGAAATGAAATTGTTTTTGTATATGGTTACAGCAGTTAGGTGGTTGATTGCTCAGCACTGGAAAAAAGATTTTTCACCGATGATTGATCAATGGATTCAGAAAGTGGCAGGGTTTGCGGAAATGGCAAAAATTTCAGCTTTCTTAAAAGATCAGAAGCAGGAGAATTATACACAGGAATGGGCAAAATGGATTGATTATATACAGAATAAATACCAGACTAGGAAATATTATGTAGCCTTTAGGTAAGAATGTTTAGATTGACAGGTGAACAGAGTAAATAATATATGGGACGTTTGGAATTATTAGAGTGGTGTATAGCAGAAGTCAGGGGGGTGGGTTTGAATGGGAGGTGGGGGTGGGTTAGGGTGGAGGGTGGGGAAATATATATGTATAATTAATTAATTAATTAATTTAGAAGATGGGATTAATGGGATACGGTTACTTTAAAAGAAATTTACATTATGATTTATATATGTTTAATTAATCTAGAAGATGGGGTTAATGGGATATTGTTACTTTAAGAGAAATTTATATTATGATTGTTGGGAGGAGAGGGGGTACAATATTTGTATGAGAAACTTATTTTAAGACGGGGGAGGGGGCACAGTACTTGTATGTGATTTATATTATATGTTGGGGGGGGGAAAGGGGGAAAACTTGTTTGTATAAAACTTTTTCAATAAAAAAAAGACAAAAACACAACAATCCAGGCTGACTGGAGTTGCTGTTTATTCAATGTCCGTGGGAGGAATTTCCTTTCAGAAAATAGTGGAAGGAAATCCCACAGACAAAAGGATGCGCTATATTTATACATTTCAGGAAAGGATAGAAAGACAATCATATATATCATATTTAATAGATGCTATAAGCATAACTATTCATAATTAGCAAGCTTCGAGTCACTTCCCTAACCATTTACTGTTACTATTCTCAAGAAAGTGTCACTGTGTAAATAAAAATAATCATTTGTGTTGCCATAAAATGTATGGAGAAATGAGGGCATAAGGGTTGCCCCATGCATTTCTTCCATATTTCTATCTTGTTAACATACAAGTTCCTCCAACAAATTGGTTTCCTTACAATCTTCCACCAACTCTTTAATTATTTCAAAAAAATAATTATCTCTTTCATGTATGGAGAACAGCTTGGACCATTTTCTAAGTTTCAAAAAATTTGAATGTAACAAAAATATTCTCTCATATTTCCACATTTCTTCTGCTTGTAAGATGCTCCTTTGTGTTCAGGTCTGGCCTCAGAACGATAATGTAGCACTTGGTGATGAAGATGCAGACCAGCAGACCAGCACTGGAGGCCAGGATGGAGAAGACCTGGACAGCCACCATGTATTTCCCTTTGGTGCTCAGGTAGGTGGGCACAAAAGTCACCCAGACGCTGCAGAAGACCAGCATGCTGAAGGTGATCAGCTTGGCTTCATTGAAGGCCCCAGGCAGATTCCTGGCCAGGAAAGCCACCGTGAAGCAGATGGCAGCCAGGAAGCCCATGTAGCTGAGGGTGACGTAGAACATGACAACGGCCCCTTCGTTGCATTGCAGGATGATCTCTCCAGGCTGGGAGTGGAGGTCAGAGTTAGGGAAGGGGGAAGAAACTCCCAGCCAGATGGAGCAGATGATCATTTGGACAGCAGAAGAAGAGAGGATGATGGAGTTGGCCAAGCTCTTCCCCAACCATCTCTTCGCTCTGTTTCCTGGTTTTGTGGCCAGAAAAGCCAGCACAACCGTGATGGTTTTGGCCAAGAGAGAAGAAATGGCAACTGAGAAGATGATGCTGAAAACCGTCTGTCGGAGAAGGCAGGTGGCTTTCCTTGGTTGACCAATGAAGAGAGAAGAAGACAAGAAGCAAAGCAGGAGGGAGACCAGGAGGATGTAGGAGAGGTCCCGGTTGTTGGCTTTGACAAGGGGAGTTTCTCGGTATTTAATGAATATGATTAAAACAAGGCCTGTGGTTAGGAAGAAGAGTAGGGCAAAAGAGACCAGGATGATGCCCAGACGTTCTTCATAAGACAGGAAGGTTACAACTTTGGGGATACATTGGACTCTGTTCTCATTTGGATATTTGTCATCTGGACACTTGGTGCATTTATTTGTATCTGAGAAAAAGAAAACATATTCTCTTATAATTCTCTCCTTTTACCTTTCAGCAAATTCCATATTTGGACAACGTAATACCAGGACCATTATCCAGGTCACATTTATTAGTACTTCTAGTGAGAGAAGATACGAATCATAAAACCTTTTTTTTAAAGTCAATTTTTGCTTAATTATCTATGAAGGTGAGAGAAGAATTGAGACCCAAATAACTTCCTGTGTGATGTTCAGAACCATCATAGGATCCTTTATTATTTCATGTATGTAATTAATCAGTTCCACTTCCTTTCCTCCAGTCTCACCCACCTTCCTGAGTGGAGAAGGTCCCCTCCGGACAAGGAACGCAGTCATAGCAGCAAACTGGCTCTCCTTCTCGAGCCCTCTTGACAAATCCAGGATGACAACTTTCCGCACATCTGGACTGAGGCAGGGACTGAGCAGAAGAACAAGGAAGGCCAAAGAAAAGATGTTAGGACTCTCCGTCCATGGAAAACGGAGGGAGAAATGGATGGAGACAAGGAGCCTCTGGTCTTCACTGAGGTAGATAGGAAACCTCTGACTCCTTCTAAATAGATGCAGGAGGTAGAACAACTGGCAGGTTCTTCATTTACTTCCTCCCTTTTGATTTTGGAATTTAATAATAATAATAATAATAATAATAATAATAATAACAACAACAACAACAACAACAGCAACAACAACAACAATAAGAATAATAATAATTAAACAATTTAGAAATGAAATAATTTGTTTGCAAGAGACACATATTAGGATACAAGATCAAAAATACTTGATAAATATGAGACTGGGTACACACTATGTTGCAGCAGCATTAGAGAAGAAAAATGGTATAGTTATATATGTGAAGAGAGACTTAGTAGGGAAATTAATTGAAGCAGATGACCAAGGAAGATATTTAGTGATTGAACTTGTAATCAATGGACAAAAAATTCTTGTAATTGGAGTATACGCTCTGAACCAGCAACAAGAAAAATTTTACAACTTACTACATCGGAAGTTGATACAATGGGGATATAAATCTTGCATCCTATTGGGCGATTGGAATGGTGTTTTGGACGTGGAAAAAGATAAAAAGGGGCCTAAACAAAATATTTTATCAAGAGCTAAATTGCCCAAACCATTTTGGGATATGATGGAGGATTGGGAGTTGAGGGATATCTGGCGTGAAAGAAATGTAGGAGAAAAAGATTTTACCTTCTTTTCGGATAGACATCAATCCTTTTCAAGAATTGACTTTATACTAATTACTAACAATCTTTTAATTAGGGTAAAGAAAACGAAGATTTGTTTAAGAATGATGTCAGATCACAGTCCAGTTTGGATGGAATTGGGGAATGGGAAAGGTCCTGGGAGGTCCTGGAGATTAAATGATAATTTGTTTAGGTATGAAGAAAATGTAAAAGAGTGTAAAAAATTTATGAAAGAGTTTTTTGTTATGAACATGCACAAAGGTACATCTATGGAAATGGTATGGGATGCAAGCAAAGCATATATGCGAGGTGTTTTGATATACTTAAATAATAAATACAGGAAAAAACAGGTGGAGAAGAGGAAAGAACTAGAGGATGAGATTAGTAAACAGGAACGGATTTTAATAGCAAATCCAATGGATAAGAAAGCTAAAGAGGCAATTAATTTACTGAAGGCCCAATTTAATATGCTAATGGCAGATCAGGTAGCAACTAACTTACAGTATGCAAAACATAATACTTTTTGTAACGCTAATAAACCAGGCAGGTGGCTAGCATACTTGTTGAGAAAAAAGCAAAAATCAAGGACAATGGAAAAAATTAATTATAAAGATAAAGTTGTTTTTGAATATGAATTGATTAAAAAGTTATTTTTAGAGTTTTACTCCAAGTTGTACACTGGTGATAAAATTCAAGATATAGATATAGACAAGTATCTGCAGGGAGAGAGCACTCTTACAATTTCCAACGAGCAGAAAGAAAGTTTAGACAAACTGATAACTTCTGAGGAAATTTTGTCTGCTATTAAGCAACTAAAAATGGGCAAAGTTCCTGGTACGGATGGTTTGACAGCTATATATTATAAAAGTTTACAGGAGGAAATGGTGGAACCATTGAAGGAATTATTTAATAACATACAACAGGGGAGTGTTGTACCTCCATCCTGGAAGACAGCATTTATCTCGTTGATTCCAAAAGATGGGCAAGATCATGCAGATCCTAAAAATTATAGGCCGATTTCACTTCTAAACACAGACTATAAGATTTTTGCTAAAATTCTAGCAAATAGATTAATGACAACCATGCAACAAATGATTCATCAAGATCAAACTGGTTTTATAAATGGTAGACAAATGAAAAGTAATGTAAGGCAAATTGTTAACTTAATAGAATATTTAGGAGGTAACAAGCAGGTCCCTGCGGTGTTGGTTTTTTTAGATGCTGTGAAAAAGCTTTTGATAGACTGAATTGGCAATTTTTATTAAAATTAATAGAAAAAATGCAATTTGGAGAACATTTTATAAAATCCATTAAGGCAATTTATCAAAAACAAACAGTGCAAATAGTAATCAATGGTGGTTTGACAGAAAATTTTAATATAGAGAAGGGAACAAGGCAAGGTTATCCCTTGTCACCACTATTGTTTATTCTGACGTTGGAAATTCTACTAAATAAAATACGAAGGATGGATGCAATAAAGGGAATTAAAATAAAACAATATGAGTATAAGTTACGGGTGTTTGCGGATGACCTGGTTGTTACCTTAACCCAACCGGTAAAATCAATTACAGTTTTGACCGAAACAATCTGCTCATATGGGAAAGTGTCTGGTTTTAAAATAAATTCAGCTAAAACAAAGATAATAGCTAAAAATATGGTTGGAAGCCAGAAAGAAGAGATAGAAAGATTAACAGGATATGAACTAATTACGAAGGTTAAATACTTAGGGGTCCATATTATGTCAGTAAACACGAAATTATATCAGCATAATTATGAACTGCTATGGAAAAAAATTCAGATAGAGATGGAAAAATGGAAAAAGTTACAATTGTCCTTGCTGGGAAGGATAGCAGCTGTAAAAATGAATGTTTTGCCAAAAAATTTATTTCTTTTTCAAATGATACCTATACTTAAAAAAGATGAAAATTTGAAGGAATGGCAGAAGGGTATAAATAAGTTTGTGTGGGCGGGGAAGAAACCCCGAGTTAATCAAAAGATAATGCAAGATACCAGAGAAAGAGGTGGGCTTAAGATGCCTAATATAAGATTGTATTATGAAGCTGCGGCCCTCTCAGCAATTACGGATTGGATCAATTTAACAGAGGAAAAATTACTGAATATTGAAGGATATGGTCTGGTCTACGGCTGGCATGCTTACTTAGTGTACGATAAGAAAATAGATAAGACTTTTAAAAGTCATATACTAAGAAATGCTCTATTGCGAGTCTGGAAAAAGTATAAATATAAATTAAATGATAAGTTACCAATATGGACAGTACCCAGGCACGCGATAGAGAATATAAATGTGGAGCCAAAGCAAGAGAGGATTACTTACAAGGAACTCCTTTACAAAGAAGGAGTTAAACTACAACTAAAATCTAGAGAGCAACTAAGAGAAGAAGGAATTATCAGGACTTGGTTTCAGTATGCACAGCTGCAGGCCAGGTGGAGAGAAGACCAAAAAATTGGTATCTTGCAACAGGATGAGAACTTGGTAAAGCAGATAAGGGATAAAGGTCAAATGCACATAAAAAGGTTGTACAGTGCATTGGTGGAAATAGACTCAGAAACTGACCTAGTTAAAGACTGCATGATAAAATGGGCGCAAAATATAGGTGAACCAATAATGTTGGAGACTTGGGAGAAGATATGGGTTAGTAATGTAAGATTCACACAAGCTCAAAATTTAAGAGAGAATTTTTATAAAATGTTTTATAGATGGCATTTAGACCCAAAAAAGTTATCTTGCATGTACCCAAGTGTACAACCTAAATGCTGGAGATGTGAATGTGAAGATGCCACATATTTCCACATATGGTGGACGTGTAAAAAAATTAAGGCTTTTTGGATTAAGATATGGTGGATTATTCAAAATATTTTAAGGAAAAAAATTAAATTTACACCACAGTTTTTCCTGTTGGGAATTGTTACGGATTGTACAGCAATAGAAACTAAGTTGATTTTGAACTTGATAACAGCTGCCAGGTTGCTGGTGGCACAGTATTGGAAGAAGCAAGATCCACCTACCACAGAGGAATGGACTTTAAAAGTTGTGCACCTGGCTGAGATGGCAAAAATTTCATCGTATCTTAAAGATCATTCAAATGAAAGATATATATTAGAATGGAGAAGATGGATCGATTATATGCAAAAGAAATATCCAAATAAGAAGGTTTATATAGCATATGAATGAAATATTTTTTTTAAGTACCGTATTTATCGGCATATAACACGCACAGGCGTATAACACGCACCTTCATTTTAAGAGAGAAATTTCAGGAAAAAAATTTAAATTTCAAATAAAGAACTTTGAAGCAAAATAAGGGTAGCTCAGAACTTTTTTTATTAATATTATTACCACTTATAAGGTAAATAATGTAAAAGGAAAATGTGGTGAAACTCACTTAACGACGGCCTTGGTTAGCAACCAAACTTTTAGGCTCAATTGTGGTCATAAGTTCTTTCTTTCTCTCTCTCTCTTTCCTCCTTCCCCCCCTCTCCATTTCTCTTTCTTTCTCTCTTTTTCTCTTTCTTTCTCTCTCTTTCTTTTTCTTTCCCTTCGTCTCTCTCTTTCTATCTGTCTCTCTCTCCTTCCTCTGCCCATCTCTCTCACTCTGTGTTTGTTTGTCTGTCTGTCTCTCACTCACTTATCAGTCTCTATCTATCTGTCTCTCCCTCCCTCTCTCTGTGTGTGTCACTCACTCTGATTCTCTCCCTCCCTCTCTCTGTCTCTGTATGTCTGTCTCTTCCTCTTTCCCCCTGTCTGTCTCCGATTCATTCTCTATCTGTGTCTCTCTCCGTCTCTCTCCCTCCCTCTCTTTCTCTCTGTCTCTTTCTGTCTCTGTCTTTCCCTCCCTTCCCCTCTGTCTCTCTCTGTGTATGTCAGTCACTCCCTCTCTTCCCTCTCCCCCCGCCCCAACCCGGGAAGCAGCAGAAGGGCCGGCATGCCAGAGGTTACGGATGCCTCCTCCCACAGCGGGCCAGGTCGCCCGGCAGGGGCGTCAGGCAGAGAAGCCGCGCGCATCTCCGCCGGCTCCCTCCGACAGGGAGGAGAAACGTGTGCCGTGGTGGCTGTCAGAGGGAGCCGGTGGAGATGCGCGCGGCTTCCCTGCCCGATGCCCCCTCTTTGGCCCTTCCCCCCACCCGTTCGCTTGCTCCAGGGGGCTGTGGCTCCGGCACAGCCACAGCCCCAGGCATTCCCCTCGCCCGTTCGCTCGCTCCAGGGGGCTGTGGCTCCGGCTCAGCCACAGCCCCGGGCATTCCCCTCGCCCGTTCGCTCGCTCCAGAGGGCTGTGGCTCCGGCGCAGCCACAGCCCCGGGCATTCCCCTCGCCCGTTCGTTCGCTCCAGGGGGCTGTGGCTCCGGCTCAGCCACAGCCCCGAGCATTCCCCTCGCCCGTTTGCTCGCTCCAGAGGGCTGTGGCTCCGGCGCAGCCACAGCCCCGGGCATTCCGCCCGCCCGTTCGCTCGCTCGAAGGGGCTGTGGCTGCGCCGGAGCCATCCGGGAGCCGCTCGTACATGCCGTGCCCTCTGCTGCCGACCACTGTAAAAACATGGCTTCGGCGTATAACACGCATACATCATTTGCCCCCTATTTTCAGGGGGGGAAAGTGCGTGTTATACGCCGATAAATACGGTAGTTTATGTTTATGATGTCTTGAGTTATAGTTAAAGAATTAGGGATAATATGTATGTATCTTAGTTTCATGTTTGTGAAAGTTATACCCTGTGCTTGTTCTGGGAAGTCTGGGGAGGGGGGAGGGGGGAAGAGGTTGGGGGGTGGGGGGGAGAAACTGTTTGTAATTTTTATAAAATCTTCTAATAAAGAAGCTTCTTGGAAAAAATAATAATAATAATAATAATAATTTTTAATTTATAACCTGCTCTCTCCCCCCGAAGGTTGCAATAAAGGACTTTTCTACTTAATAGTCTAGAGCTGGGATGGCGAACCTATGGCAAGTGCTGGTCAGCAGAACTCACCATTTTCAAAGCCATTTTTCGCCCTCCCCAGGCTCCAGAGGCTTCATAGGAGCCTGGGGAGGCTGAAAAGAGCCCCCCTCCCCGAACCCTCCGGAGGGCAGAAAACCAGCCCTATGGCCAAACTGGAAGTTCAGGAACAGACTTCCGCTTGCACAGGTACAGTATAGGTGGTACCTTGCTCAATAGTAGTAACTGTGAAAGGGATCTTGGAGTCCTAGTAGACAACCATTTAAATAGGAGCCAGCCGTGTGCAGCAGCTGCCAAAAAAGCCAACACAGTTCTAGGCTGCATCAACAGAGGGAGAGAATCAAGATCACATGAAGAGTTAATACCACTTTATAAGGCCTGGGTAAGGCCACACTTGGAATACTGCATTCAGTTTTGGTCACCACGATGTAGAAAAGACGTGGAGACTCTAGAAAGAGTGCAGAGAAGAGCAAGAAAGAGGATTAGGGGCCTGGAGACTAAAACATAGGAAGAACGGTTGCAGGAACTGGGTATGTCTAGTTTAATGAAAAGAAGGACCAGGGGAGACATGATAGCAGTCTTCTAATATCTCAGGGGCTGCTACAAAGAAAAGGGAGTCAAACTATTCTCCAAAGCACCTGAGCGTAGAACAAGAAGCAATGGGTGGAAACTAATCAAAGAGAGAAGCAATTTAGAACTGAGGAGAAATTTCCTGACAGTTAGAACAATTAACCAGTGGAACAGAAGTTGCCTCCAGAAGTTGTGAATGCCCCAACACTGCAAGTCTTCAAGAAGATGTTGGATAGCCATTTGTCTGAAATGGTATAGGGCTTCCTGCCTAGGCAGGGAGTTGGACTAGATGACCTCCAAGGTCCCTTCTAACTCTGGTATTGTATTGCTTGTAGGGCCGATTTGAGTCCTCCAGAGGCTTCAGTGAAGGAGGGCAAAAAAAGCATGCAAAACATGGGAGAAGCCTGTCATGCGTCCATGTGAAGTGGGGTGGGTGGTTCACACATTGCAATATGGTTGCGGCACGACCCACCTGTGCTCCCCCCACTTACGGGATGCGAGCCAAAAAATGTTCGCCATCGCTGGTCTAGAGGGATGGAATTGAAAAAAAGATTTAAGTATGATGATCTATTCATATTAAAACTGAGAATAATGTTTCCTATAAAAGTTTTAGATCTAGAATAAAACTGTGGTGAAGAAAGAAACCTCTGACCAGTGAGATCTTGAAAGGTTTCCATAAAACATGGCAAAGCCCCTCCACTTAGGTCCCGTCCCTTGAAGAACCTCCATTAGATGACACCAACTGGCATGGAAGGCCAACCACCCTGGAGACTCTAGGCCAGTGTTGGCAAAACTTTTTGGCACCGAGTGCCAAAACGGGAGCACCCACAAATATTTTTGGCCCCATTTGGGTGTTTGCATAAGCACACACTGAAAACTAGGTGATCATCTGGATTTCAGCATGCGCATGCACACCAGCCATGTGGTCTACCGATTTCTGGCATGCATGTGCACATAAAGACCAGCTGCCTGGTGTGCAGGCACCAGCTCCAGATATTGGGGGTCCTCGTGCTTCCCTGGCCGCCCACCTGATCCCCGTCCGGTGGGCGGGACGTCCCCACTGAGGATCTGGTTCTGAAAGCCTGGACAGGGAGAAAAATTTGGGTGGGAAATGCCCCCTCCCTCCACTGGAAAGCCAGAATCCCTTCCCGGCCTTGGAAGAAGCCAGCACAGCCCCCCCTCTCCCCTCACTTCATCCAAGGCAGAGTCTCCATGTGTGAGGAGCTGTGGAGATGGGGGCTGGTGGATGCGGGTCTGATGGTCCCCATGGACGAAGGACCCAGCAGGACCAGCCTAGGGGGGGAGGGGAGGACAGGAGCATTCCACATAATCTAAAATTGGGGGTGGGGGGAACTGCCCTGCTGTGTAATTTAAGCCTTGGAGAAGACAAAGGCGCAAGAAGAGCAGAACTGCAATGCAAAATGAAGGGCAGGGGAATCAGTGGGGAGCTGGGGGCTGAGGGAAGGGGAGGCAGGAGGAAGAAGGGGAAGGGCGTGGCTGAGTTAGGGGGACATACTTTCTTTTACAACATTGATATTCCCTCCCCCCCTCCATCAAACACGCCTGTTACCCTTCAATATACTCCAAGCCATTTGCCTGCCTTCCCCTCAAAGCCCTGCAATGGCTCGGATTGGAGTGAGATACATGCGTGTTTGGGGGTGTGTGTGAAGCCAGGGGGGTTTAAGGCAGAGAAAGGGCATTGGGGAGGGGGAAAAGTCGGGCAGGGGGCGTTAAGTCAGAGCATCCAAGGTGTCCCCAGCCTTTGAGGGAATCTGGAGGAAGGGGGAGCCGCCTTTATCCTGGCAGCTGACTTAGAGGGCAAGAGGACCAAGGGGGGGTGTCCCCCCACAAGTCCCACCTGAGAGACGCTCCCTCCCTCTCTCTCTCTCTCCAGATGGCAACTTGACCTTTTCAATTGTTGCTCAGGAGGAAGGCAGAAGCTGCTGGCTCTCCAGGAAAGCCCCTCTGAGGTTCCCCTGTGGGGTCTGGCAGAGGGGGTCACTGCAGAGCCCCCAACCTGGCTGACCCCACCCCTCCCCTCCCTCTCAGTCTCCCCCTTCCCAAATCCCCCCCAAGTGGAGCATTTGTAGGAAGCTTCCCCCCAATAAGACTAGAAGAGTCCACAGGGTTGGTGTGTGTGTGTGTGTGTGTGTGTGTGTGTGTGTGTGTGTGTGTAAGAGAGAGAGAGAGAGAGAGAGGGAGGGAGGGAGGGAGCAATCAATGGGGAGGGGGCTATGGGGTAGAGGCAAGAGAGAACCAGGTGGGGTGAAGAAAGGTGAATATTCAGAGAAGGGTGTCACTCATCGGGACGCCCTTCGCACAGTCACCCATGCTCTCGTGACATCCCGACTGGACTATTGTAACTCTCTCTACATGGGGCTCCCTTTGAGGTGCACCCGAAGACTTCAGCTGGTCCAGAATGCAGCCGCGCGAGCAATAATGGGTACCGCAAGGTATACCCATGTAACACCGCTCTTGCGCGAGCTGCACTGGCTACCTGTCGTCTTTCGGGTGCGCTTCAAGGTGCTAGTTCTCATCTTTAAAGCGCTCCATGGCTCGGGACCTAGCTATCTGCGGGATCGGATTCTGCCCCATACATCTTCCCGGCTGATTCGCTCCCACAGAGAGGGACTTCTCCGGGTGCCGTCCACTAGACTTTGTCAGCGGGCGACGCCCAGGGGAAGGGCCTTCTCTGTGGCGGGCCCAGCCCTCTGGAACGACCTTCCCCCCCGACATTAGAACAACTACGGACCTCCGCTCCTTCCGTCAGAAATTAAAAACTCACTTCTTCTGCTTGGCCGGCCTAGGTTAGTCTCTACCTCAGGGGTTAGGGAATGTTAATTTTAAAAATGGGGATTTTAGTGCAGGGACAGTTGATTTAATCTGTTTTTATTGTATTTATTTATGTACATATTTTATGTTTGTTTTAATTTTTCCCTGTGCACCGCTCCGAGTCCCCCTGGGGAGAGGACGCGGTATAGAAAATAAATCTAATCTAATCTAATCAAAGTACCCTCCCTTGGATGAAAGGGTGGGGCCGGGAGGGACATGGAGCCCGTAGGTGGGAGGGGGAGGGAGGAACTGCGCTCTCCTCCAGCCCTCCTGAGGCTCCTCCCATCCCCCATGGGGGCTTTTCCTTCTCCTGGCTGCTCCAGCACCCCAGCCAGAAGAAACACGGTGAGAGAAGTAACACGATGACACATGGGGTGGTGGTGGTAGTGGCAAGGACAGGCCAGGGCTTCCCTTCCTCCCCACCTGAACGGGCAACTTGTGCAGCCACAGCCGTCCAGCCCATGGCACTGATGTGGATCCGTGGTCTGGAGTGCCTGGCTGGATCAGCTGCCCCAGAAGAGCCGGCTGGCCCCCACACAGCCCCAGAAGAGCAGCAGCAGCAGCCACAGGGGGAAGGGCAGGAGCAACTGGGCAGCCACCGCAACCAAGGGTATCTCGCCTCCTCGCCAGCAGCTCCTCTTCCAGCATCTCGGCTGCTGGGGAAGGAATAGCAGGCAGGGCAGCCAGACTTCCATCCAGCAAATGCTGCCCTGCTGCCACGTGTGCCCCAACCAGCCAGGTGTTCCGGACGGCGGATCCTCATCAGAGCCTCGGTTGAGATGTGCAAGAAACCTGCTCAGATGGGGAAGGAGGGAAGCCTGGGCCCATTTATCCTCACCACCGCTGAGGCCACACAAGTAGCCCACTCGGGATGGAGGGAAGCACTGGCCTGTCCTTGCCATGGAAAGGGTTGGACTAGATGACCTGCAAGCTCCCTTCCAGCTCGGTTAATCTGTTAAAGAACACCACCTCCTGTGCTGCTTCTGGCTGGCATGGGAGTGACAGTGGTGGTGGGCTTGTCACTCCTGCCCTTCCCCCTGTGGCTGCTGCTGTTGCTTTTCTGGGCCGCCTGAACTGGCCAGGTACTTTGGACTGCAGATGAGCCATGGGCTGGAGGGCTGGGGACACGCAAGAAGCCCCCTCAGGTGGGGAGGGAGGGAAGCCCTGACCACAGCTCTGCTCTGCTAAGAAGCCACGGGCGGGATCTCCTCTCTGGGCCTTTGGGCACGCATGGCCGCTGCTCTTTTTGTTAGTGGCTCCTCTTCCATTTTCCGGCACTCCAATACGCATGGAGACCAGCTGACTGCCACACCCGAACCTGGAAGAGCAACTGGTGATGGCTCTGCATGCCAGGAGAGATGGTTCTGTGTGCCACTTCTGCCACACGTACCATAGTTTCCCCATCACGGCTCTAGGCTTTGCCCACTTGAAATGGGACCTCAGGCTTTGGCAAACAGAGAAAAGACACCAAAATTTCTCCAACCTTATTGAGCGACTTTAGCTGTGAAAGAGTCTCTTGTTTGAAAGAAAGTCTCTCTTTTTTAAAATACGCCAGAATCCTTCTCCTGGGATTCTCCTTGGGGAGAAGCAAGAAGCCGTCAATGGTCAAATCTGCTTTGATCTCTCCATTTTGGTCCAAGTACAGTTTTCTGTCAGAAATATTCCAAAATTCATTCTTCTCCAGAAAGGGATGAAACTAGAATGGGAACATCCAGGAATTTGAAAAACAGAAAACTTTGTTTCTTATCCCACATTGAATCTTTCTTCTACAATGGTCTCATCTCCAAATATGATTAAATAGGATACAAATACTGCCATTATCTTCATAAGTGAATAAAAAAGTTTGAGAAAAAATTATCAAACTATAGAGAAAATATAATCAACACAGTTGGTCAATTATAGGGAACATTCTAGAGCAGATGACAAATAAAAAGAACAGAGAAAAAAAGATTTATTTATTTATTTAAATTTGTATCCCGCCCTTCTCCACAGAGGACCCAGGGCAGCGCACAGGAAATTTAAAAGACATACAAAATACAATAAATATAATTTAAAAGACTATTAAATAAACCTATCCTGTGCTAAAACCAAATTTTAAAAACCCAATTTAAAACTACCTAAAAGTCCCCATGGGAGGTTAGGCTAGGCCGGCTTGTTGAAACAAATGATCCATAAACTCTTTGAAAACAACAGGGTGATTCCCAGAAAGCCTGGGTTGATCAAGAAGAAATCTTTCAGGCTGATCTTCTCCCTTGTAATCCTGATGGAAAACTCCTCAACAACAGAGCTGGGTTCCTAATGGTTTGGACCAGTTTGGCTGAACCTGTAGAAACTTGGAGGCCTGAGTCACTGGAACCTGCAACAACCCAGGCTGGCCACATCCCTGAACTGGTTCTCTCAGCCATATTGTTCTTGCCTTCTGCACATGCGCAGAGCAACCGGCAATAGAGGCAGCCGGAACCCACCCCTGGCTCGATCCCACTTAGGAGCCTCCGTTTATTCGTGAGCCCCATTGGCCTTTCTCCCTGCATCTCCCGGCCAATGTTGCTCACGAGTAAACTGCAGCTAGGATCTCCCGTGTGTTGCACACCCGAAAACAGCATAAAGGCATGGGCGAAAGCTGGGAGGGGGAAGTAACACATGGGATGGGACCTGCCCAGGTTTACTGTCACAGCAGCTGCCCGAGTGAGCCACTCCCAACCTACCCAGACCAGGCCCGGAGGTCACGCCAGATTGAGGCCACAGCTCCCACCAGCTCCCTTTGTCCACTCAGCCGGCAGGAGCCACAGCAGCTCCGGTCATGGCTGAGAGATTCCTTGGCCAACTGGCAGTCGAAAAGTTTTCTCTCCTAAAAGCCTCCAGTGATGGAGCTTAAGGATCCAACTGCTCTTTAACCAACTAACCAACTGGGGCTTAGTTTGGAAACAGAAGAAGAAAGAACCGATAAGTGGCTGCGTCCAGGCTGGAGGGGCTGTTGGAGCGGGCTGGGTGGATGGGGGGGGGGTGAGTGGGAGGGTGGGAGGTCTCTGAGCAAGTGTTGGACAAAAAGGCAGGTGGAGGACCTCGCTTTCCAGTCTCCGGTGAGTGGCTGCATCCAGCCGGGGGATCAGAGGGGGCAGCTGAGCAAGCGCTGGGCAAGCAGGCAGGAGGGAGACCTCGGAGGCTCATTGTCAAGCCAGCTTAGCACCCAGTCGGCTCCAGTTGCCCACCATTGGTTGGCTTAATGGTCGGGCATGGGGAATGGTCTGGAATGGGGAGTTGGGGGAGGCCACTGGGCAGGAGCGGTTTGGCTCGGTTTTTTCCCTGGATGGCAAAGCGGACGGACTCCAAAAGGATGAAGGGGATCTTGGTCTTCCCATGAATGTCAGTTAATTAACAATTTATCACACTCTTGGCGAGTTTTTCTTTACTGTGTAAGGTTTTTGGGGGGTTGCAGGTGGGGCAGGGGATGGGCCAGGCTGGAGCAACTCTGGGCCTTTGCACAGTATAGAAAACCTTGTTGTGAGTGTGAGAAGTTGTTAATGGCCTCCACTGTGCAAGGGCCAGGAGTTGCTGCAGGCTCTGAGGCTGCAGGCACCCAGGGAGGGGGGAAGGCTGCCCATCTGCCTGCCCCCTCCAGAAGCAACCTTGGTGTTTTTTAGGGGGGGTGTCACCAGAGGACCTTTATTTTGTTTCATGGGCTCCTTCACAGGCAGCTTCTCTTTCTGGCCCCCAAGCAGAGAACGAGGCTGGTACATGGCCCCCCCTTCCCTCAGTCTCTGCATGGCCAACTTCACTCAACCCAGAGAGGGCTGCGGAGGGGGCCATAAACTAGGCTGATCAGGATGGCAATGCTGCTCCTAAGAGCCCCACTCAGCCAGATCCCACCGGTGGCCAGCAGCTGAAGGGGTCTGGGTGCAGAGAGCCCTGCAGGGCCAGGAAACGCTGCCAGAGCCAGGAAAGGTCCAGGGAGAAACCATGAGGACAGCCCAGCATCCCAAAGAGGCAGCAGTGCCCGGCTGCCTGGAATTGGTGTGGGAATGGGGTGGATACCTGCCCGACTGCCAGAATGGATGTGGAGGTGGACATTGCGCACAAGGACAGAAGCCCCCCCCATTTAGCCACACCCACTGAGCCGGTAGTAAAAAATTTTGACCCCCCCCCTGCTCCAGCTGTTCTCGTTCTACTCGATTGCAATGCGAGATGAAGACATTTTGGGAAACCTGAAAGAAGAAATCTCCCCCCAGCTCTTTTCTCAGCCTGAGAAGTCAGTGAGGATCCTTCCTGGGTTTCTCTCTCTCCCCTTATGCAGCTGCCGGATTCTGGCTCCAAGGCCTTTGGGAGCTGCCCCCTCCCTCCCCCTCCCCTCTGCAGAAACTCCTCTGACTTCAGAATTTGGATCCCTCCGATCTTCTTCTCTTGTCCCCTTATCTTCTCCTGCCCCCCCTTCTCCCCCCTGCACAGTCTCAGTGGCTGCTTGGAGGGGGGAGATTTCTGGTTTTGCAGGGCTGAGAGGAAAAGGGGAAGGAGGAAGAGACCCTCCAAGGCTGCCCCCCCTTTAGGGTTTCTGCGACCTAATTTCCCCCCCCCCCGACAGAGGAACCCCCCCACCCAAATACTGCAGGGCAGAGGAGGCTGGGCCCATAACTGGGCAGCGTGTGGGGGGAGAGGCTGCAGGAGCTCTGCTGTGAACGGAGGGAGAGAGAAAAGAGGGGATTCTCTCTGCTGCAGCCCTTGAATGCTTGAATGGCAGAGAGAAGCCAAACTTTCCCCCCTCCATTCACAGCAGAACTCCTGCTCCCTTTATGCCCCCCCGGCCCCCTCTTCTTGGGGGGCGGAAGGGCCTGGAAGGGAGAGGCAGGCGGCTGCAGCTCCCTTCCCATCAGGCTCCCCGTCCCTTCCCTTTGCTGCGGAGGGAGGGAGGGAAGTCCAGCCAAGGGATTTCAACCATCCCTCCTGGCTTTCCTGAGCTGCCCCAATTCCCCCCCTGGCCAGAGGCGCCTCCAACTAAACGCCCCTCAGCAGACCCTCCACGCAATGCGCTCTGCCGGGGGGGGGGGGCAATTGGGAAAGCAGCACAGGGTTCAGAGTGAAGCTTCCCCCAAAGAAGTTCTGGGGAGCCCAAACCCCCCAACCCCTACCCCTCCCCCGCTGCCCCTTCCAGAGCCCAGAAAACTCCCAGGCAAAGCAGCTCCATCTCTCTCTCAGGAGGGGGGGGGGGGGAAGAATGGATGGGAAGTAAGGCAACCTGGGGGGGGGGAGGAAGGGAGACCCAGAGGAAATACGGAGGGGGTCTCTATCCCCTCCTCCTCCCAGGCGCCCCACAAGGTCTAACAGCTTCTGATTCCTCTCTCTCTCTCTCTCTCTCTCTCTCTCTCTCTCTCTCTCTCTCTCTCTCTCTCTCTCTCTCTCTCTCTCTCTCTCTCTCTCTCTCTCATTCTCTCTCATTCTTTCTTTCTCTCTTTCTCTCTCTCTCATTCTTTCTCTCTCTCTCTCTCATTCTTTCTCTCATTCTTTCTTTCTCTCTTTCTCTCTCTCTCATTCTTTCTCTCTCTCTCTCTCATTCTTTCTCTCATTCTTTCTCTCTCTCTCTCTCTCTCTCTTTCCTCCCATTCCAACGTGCAGTGCAAGGAAGCTGACCACCCTTCCACCTCCCCATAAATCCCCCTCCTGTGGCTGCTCCAGAGAGAGAAGCTTGGGCGGAAGAGGCGAGAGGAAGACTGCTGCCTGCACAGTTAATCTACTTAGTCAGCTGGACTTTCCTAGGAGGCGAGCGATGCTGCCGGGCGTTTGGAAAGGACTTTGGCGATTGGCCCGCCACTAAAAGCAAACAATGAATCGAGGAGCAGAGCTGGTTGGAGGAGAGTGTGTGTGTGTGTGTGTGTGTGTGTGTGTGTGTGTGTGTGTGTGTGTGTGTGTGTAAAATGGTCGGTTTCATCCAAGGAGTTGTTGTTTCAGGTGGGTCTCCTGACTTTGGAAGGAGGAAAGGAAGGGATACAAAGAGAGAGAAAAGAACTAAACTCATATTAACTAATGACCAAAAAACTATAACAAAGTCTTATAAGCTGATGCTACTCTGGAAGGTAGAGGAAGAAGATGGGATGAAGGAACCTCTGACTTCCTGGGCTAAAAACTTTGGGTATGAAATTGATACGACTAAGTGGAGAGGAATTTGGAATAAAAATATCAAAGCCACATTGGCTTCGTCCTATAAAGAGAACCAATATAAAATGTTATATCGGTGGCATTTGCCGCCAGCCAGACTTGCTAGGATGTTTTCCAATTTATCATCGGCCTGCTGGAAGTGTGGGGCCAAGCGGGGGACCTACTACCATATGTGGTGGACCTGCCCAAAGGTGAAGGTATACTGGGATAGAGTAAGGAGACGGGTGCAAGAGATAACAGGGATTCAAGTGGATAGGAGGCCAGAGCTCTTCCTCCTGAGAATCCTGCCAGGCCCAATGAGTAAAAGAACCAAGTACCTGATCACGTATGTGCTAACCGTGGCAAGGATGCTCCTTGCGCAAAGATGGAAAGACCCCAACATTCTGTCAGGAGAAAGCCTAATACACAAGATAACCGATTGTGCCGAATTAGACATGTTATCTCAATTACTAAAAAATGAACACAAAGAGGAGGGGGAAGAAAATTGGGAGCTGTGGTATCAATGGTTAGAAAAAGGGAAAAAGAATGGTGAGGAACTGAAGTGAAGAAAAAGATCCTATCTAGAAGGTGGAAAAAGAGTTAATTTATTCAATCTCGCACTGTACTACTGACAGAAAGTAAAGAAACCGCAATGAAACGAGAATGGGGATATGAGGATGGTAATATGCACAAATATAGTCGATTTAAAATGCTAGAATTTGCATAAATTACGGGTGTCGGTGAAAGGAATGCATGGGGGAAGAAAAAAATTATTTATTTATTTACTCGTTTTGTAACCAATTGATACACAGTACGTAAGGAAAGAGGGTTTTTTTTCTTTGTTTGTTTTTATTTTTTGTGTTGTGTTTGTTCTGAAAACTAGAAATAAAAAATAATTTTAAAAAGAGAGAAAGGAAGAAAGGAAGAGAGAAAGGGAGAGAGAGAGAAGGGAGAGACAAGAAAGGAAAGAAAAAAGAAAGAAAAAGGGAAGAAAGAAAAAGGGAAAAAGAAAGAGGGAGGGAGGAGAAAGTGAATGAGGTATAGCTGGATGGATAGATAGATACATGGAGGGAGGAATGAAGGGAGAGAGAGAGAAAATGAGAGGAAGGAAGGACACAAACTCTGGCTTCAGAAGACTCTTTGAAACAGCACAGCTGGCTGGAAGGGACCTCAGAGGCCATGTAGTAGTCCAACCCCCTAAAACCTTATATCCTCTGGAATATTTTGGTAAAATTGCCAGAAGAAGGAAGGGGTTTACTAGGACAAGGCTGCCATGCAGAGGAAGGCAGAGATAGTCCTTGACTTATGACTAGAAATGAGCCCAACATTTTGGTTGCTAAGCAAGAGCGTTGTTAATTGAGTGTTTCCATATTTTATTCAATCCATGACATCTCCTGGCTCTGACAGTCATGTGCAGGATAGGGAAGAGCATCTGAAGGCCTCTGTAATGTTCTCATGGGCAGAAGTTACAGTTAAATGTGTGGCAGAAAGTGGACTCTGGGTGTGTTTTTCCAAATGCAGGAAGTGAGGTTGAATGTGTAGGGATTTAGAAGAGTTGTCTGTGTGTGTTTGTGTGTGTATCATTTTGTGTGTCTATACACACACAATACTACGTAATATGTATGCACACATATGGCATTTATACATGGGATTAAATTGCATATTTTGAATGGTCAGTAGCAGTAAATAAATAGACTTGGAAATTGTATCTTGTTGAGGCAAGGAGACACCAGGCAAGGTTCCCTTTGATGTGAGTGATTTTAAAAAAAAATTAAATTTATACCCCGCCCTTCTCCTTGTTAGGACCCAGGGCGGCGCACAGGCACTATCTAAAACCACAAAATACAATAAATATCAATTAAAATATATTAAATTAATAAACCCTGCTAAAACCCATGTTAAAACCATTACCAAATTATAAATTATTATTATTTTATTTTTTTTAAAGTCAGAAACGGGGGACTATCCTAGGCCGGCTTGTTGGAATAAATACGTCTTAGAACGTTGGCGGAAGAGGCGGAGGTCCGAGATAGTGCGAAGGTCAGGGGGTAGGTCGTTCCAGAGGGCTGGGCCCGCCACAGAGAAGGCCCTTCCCCTGGGTGTCGCCAACCGGCATTGCCCCGCTGACGGCACCCAAAGAAGACCCTCTCTGTGGGAGCGGATCGGATGAAGGGATGTATGGGGCAGGAGGCGGTCTCGTATATAGCTAGGCCCCGAGCCATGGAGCGATTTAAAGATGGTCGTCAGCACCTTGAAGCGCACTCGAAAGACCACAGGCAGCCAGTGCAGCTCGCGCAGGAGAGGTGTTATGTGGGTTTGCCTTGAGGCACCCATAATCACCCGCGTGGCCACATTCTGTACTAACTGTAGCTTTCGAGTGCACCTCAAGGGGAGCCCCATGTAGAGAGTGTTACAGTAATCCAGCCAGGATGTCACAAGCGCTTGAGTGACTGTGCGAAGGGCTCCCCGGTCCAGTAAGGGGCTCAACTGGCGTATCAGGCGTACCTGATAGAATGCCCCCCTGGCCACGGCCGCCACATGGTCCTCCATGGACAGCCGGGAATCCAGGAGGACGCCCAAGTTGCGCACCCTCTCGATGGGGGCCAGTTGTTCGCCCCCGATGGCCAGTGTTGGACTTATCTGGCTGAACCGGGGTGCCGGAAACCACAGCCACTCGGTCTTGGACGGGTTGAGTTTGAGTTTGTTACTACCCATCCAAATCCGTACGGCCTCCAGACACCGGGACAGCACCTCGACGGCATCGCTTGGGTGGTTTGGGGTGGATATGTACAACTGAGTGTCATCAGCGTACAGATGGTATTCCACCCCAAAACCATGGATGATCTCACCCAGCGGCTTCATGTAGGTGTTAAACAGGAGTGGCGAGAGGACCGACCCCTGAGGAAACCCACATGTGAGGGGCCTCGGGGACGGCCTCTGCCCTCCTGCCAACACCCATTGCGACCGACCAGAGAGGTAGGACGAGAACCACCATAGAACGGTGCCTCTCAGCCCCAACCCCCTCCAATCGGTGCAATAAGATACCATGGTCGATGGTATCAAAAGCCGCTGAGAGGTCTAATTAGACAAGGATAGAGGAACAACCTCTATCCCGTGCCCTCCAGAGATCATTCACCAACGCGACCAATGCCGTCTCGGTGCTGTGACCGGGCCGGAAGCCGGACTGGTGCAGGTCTAGATAATCAACTTCCTCCAGATTTCGGGGAAACTGTTGAGCCACCACACTCTCAACAACCTTCACTAAAAAGTGAAGGTTGGAGACGGGACGATAGTTCTCTAATAAAGCTGGGTCCAGGGATGGCTTCTTGAGGAGGGGCCTCACCACCGCCTCTTTCAAGACGGTAGGCAAGGACCCCTCACTCAGAGATGAATTCACAATGCCCTGGAGCCAGCCTCGTGTCACCTCCCATGATGCCAGTACAAGCCAGGAGGGGCACGGGTCCAATAAACATGTGGTGGCTCTAAAGTTCCTCCGCAACCTGTCCATATCCTCGGTAGTAACAAAGTCGAACTCCTCCCAAGGTGTTATCTCAAGACCAGCACCGGACACCTCAACCGGACCACTAGTGGAGGGCAACTCGTTCCGAATCTGAGTGATTTTGTCCAGCAGAAATACTCCAAATTCCTCTGCTCAACCCTGCAGAAGGGCTTCCCGCGGCCTCAAATGAAGGAGGGAGCGGGTCACCCCAAACAGGGCGGCAGGGCGGTTTTCTGCGGACGCAATAAGGGTGGCACAATACTCACGTTTGGCCACTCTTAGCACCACTAAGTAAGTCCTAATGTGGTCTCTCACTAGTGTTCGGTCAGCTTCGGATCGAGAAGATCTCCACCTACTCTCTAGGTGTCTCTTGCGGCGTTTCATCTCCCGAAGCTCCTCAGTAAACCAAAGAGCCTGGGTGACTCGACGCTGCATGAGAGGCCACAAGGGCGTGACTCGGTCCAAGGCTCCCGTGGCCGCACTATACCATGCGGCCACTGGATCCTCAGTCGAGCCGTGGGACAGGGACACAGGTACTGGCCCAAGCTCCCTCTCGAACCTTTCCGGGTCCATCAGGCGCTTTGGGCGGAACCAACTCGGTGTCTCCGGTTCCGCCTCCCCATGGTGGGGTGTGACGGTTGGAAAGTCTATCTGAAGGAGGGAGTGATCTGTCCATGACAAGGGTAAGATGACTAAATCCCCTGTTCCGAGATCACTAATCCATTGTCCAGAGACAAAAATCAGATCCAGCGTGTGTCCTCCCTCGTGAGTGGGGCCCTGAACTACTTGACTTGGGTCAGGTCCATGGCCGTCATGGAAGCCATGAACTCCCGAGCTGCCTTGGATGTTTCGCCCGCCGATGGCAGGTTAAAGTCCCCCATGACCATAAGTCTGGGGGTCTCCACCGCCATCGCGGCGATCACCTCGAGTAGCTCGGGCAAGGCTGCTGTTACATAGCGGGGAGCCAGGTATACAACCAGCAGGCCCAACTGCCTCCCTAGGCCCCACTTCACGAAGAGGGACTCACAGCCGGTCGTCTGAGGCACAGTGGTCTCCCTCGGCTCCAGACTTTCCTTAACAATAACCGCCACCCCCCCACCCCTGCCTAGGACCCTAGGCTGATGAAATGCACGGTAGCCTGGTGGGCACATTTCCACGAGGGGTAAGCCCCCCTCGGGGCCCAACCAGGTCTCCGTAATTCCCACCAGGTCCGGGTCCCCCTCTGACAAAAGGTCATTTATGAGGGGGGCTTTGTTCACCACGGACCTGGCGTTGCAGAACATCAGCCTAGGGCCCCAGCTCTGTAATCCCTGACCGCCTAGCCCACGAGTGGAGCACAGGGGGTTGGGGCAAGCGATCGCTCGTAGCCAGCGACCACGAGCCCCCAACCCACGATGGACATCCTGTCTCCCACCGCCCCTGCCCTTCCCTAAGACCAACCGAATGGGACGGCCCTCAACAGAGACGACCCCTGATCCCCCCTCCCTAGTGGACTCCTCCTTTATCCTACTTCGGCCAGCCGGCCCTATATCTTGACCCTCCTCTGACTGAATAAACCCTCCCTCCACCCCGGAACCCCTTAAAAGCCGAATTAAAAATTTGCATAAAAACCCCCTTAGTTTGCGCCTCGCCCACCTCTCTGGATCTATCAATCCATCCTCGAGGTGGGCCCGTGTTAGACCAGGGGGCCAGGCCTGCGAGAGTGGAAGCTCTCGCAGGCGGAGAAGGTCTAACCTAGAGTACAACGGCATGTCATGCTGGCCACGCCCACCTAGAGTACAACGGTGATGTCATGCTGGCCACACCCACCCAATCACATGACCACCAAGCCACGCCCACAGAACCGGTAGTAAATTTTTTGAATCCCCCCACTGGATCCAGCCCTCTTCCAATCACTGACTCCTGTTACACACGAGTGTAAGATCTGCTCACTATTATTCCAGAGTGTCAGAGGTGGAAAAAGGAATCCAGTTACAAGAGAGGAGATTTTAGCCGAATGAGAGAGAAAAAGAGGATAAAAGGCTGAGCTGTTTTAGAGCTGAGCCAAGAAAGCAGAGAAGTTCTGTCTCCTCTTCATGGATTGTCTGAATGCAAAGACTGAGCAGCCATCAGTCAGAGAAGCTTCAACTGGGATTCCTGCAGAGAGGAGGGGGTGGGCTAGATGGCCTCAGGGTCTCCTCCAAATTTACAAAGGTTGTCATGCCACAACATGGAACTCTTGTGTTGTTGTTGCTCTGGCCCCACTTAGTGGCCAGGGGCAGAGAAGCCTAACTCTATGGTCTGAAGCCAGACTCCGTTTTCTCTCAGCCTTTGGAGAAGATGGAAGCAGCCGTTGTGACCGAAACCCCTGGTCATCCGGAGACGGCCTCCATCCCTCACATGGAGCATCACTGGAGAGGTTCCAGCTGCTCCTTTGCTGGCTGTTAGTGAATGCTGCCTATCTCGTCTTTCTATTTGATTTCCACCATTTGCATCTCCTCAGTTTCACCTGCCCTGTTCTCCCAATAAAGCCTCCAGATCCACACCAGGCTCTCTTTCATTGGAGGAGAATAGGGGGGCTTAGCTGCCTGTCCAGCTGCACACAGACCCACCTGCAATGGGGACGGAAGGAAGGTGGAATTCCACCAGGCTCATCACAAACCCACAAATAAGGGGATTTATTTAAGAAAGAATACAGCGTTTTCAAATCAGCAGTGTTTAATATAAAAATGCCATGGAATCTACTCTTTGGAACCATTAATTCCCTGAGTAATTAAATTGGCCAGATCTTTTGAGAAGGTTCCCCTCCTTCTCCGCTGTATTCCTCCTCCAAAGGATCTAAAATTAATGGATCTATATCGGGACCCCCATACCAGTGGTGGGTTTCTGCAGGCTCGCACCTTCTTGCAAGAGCCGGATGGTGAAATTTAGAGAACCGGTGAGAGAGGGTTCCACCGGCGGACCCAGAAGTAAGTCTGGCCTGCCGCTGCCAGTAACCCAATGGGAAGGAAAGGAAAGGAAAGGAAGGCAGAAAGTAAGAAAGGAAAGAAAGGAAAGGAGGAAAGAAAGAAAGAAAGAAAGAAAGAAAGAAAGAAAGAAAGAAAGAAAGAAAGAAAGAAAGAAAGAAAGAAAGAAAGAGAATTTATCATCACATTTGAGCCCAAAATTTTGGTTGCTAAGCAAGAGCGTTAAATGAGTTTCACCACATTTTACAAGTTGGCCACTCCCATCCTGTCACATGACTGCCAAACCACACCCACAAAATAGGCCACACCTAGACAGTAGGTTCTAAAACAATTTGAAACCCACCACTGCCCCATACCTGCCATGGCTGCAGCCTTGGAGACTCCAACCTCTTTTCTCTCGCCTTCCTTCCTCTCCTCGATCTGGAGGAATAGGCGGCATTCATCGCATGGGCCAAAGTCTTTACGAGATTGTAAGATTGGTAGTGATTATGACCCCTTAATCTCCCCCATTTCCATTGGGTCTCCAGTGGGGCTTTCTGGGTGCATCTTCTGCGGCCTTTGACAGAAAAGACGTTCTTTGAAAGAGAACAGTGGAAATGATCTTGAAACTTTTCTTCCACAAAGAAATTAGGTTCAAAGGCAGAATCTTTTGGCCTTTCTTTTGCCAGATAATCAAAGTTCCAAATACTATGGATGTATGTGAGAAGTCTGCGCTTGTTCATTTGATACCATACAGAATTTGTGAGGATCCAGACTTTCCCTTCAATGGGTCCTGGGAGACGCATAAATGTTAAATGGAAAGGAAGAATTCTGTCCCAAATGGGCTCAACTTCTATGAAGTGAACAAAGACGTTGACTTGTCTCCACTTAGAGAGGGAATCCCTGAGGGCTTCTGCATGTCCAGTCTTTGAGAATCGTTGTGATACAACCACACAAATTCCACTCCTGATAAGCAAAGGAGGGAAAATCCTCATGAAATCCTCTCCCTTCTCTGTGTCTGAAGCAAAGAGGCCAATCAGCGTCCATCTGAAATGGAGGAGCAGCTGGACAATTGCTGGGTACTGGAATCCTTCTTTGAGGTCCATCTGGTGGAAAAAGGGGAATCGACTTTTATCACTCAGAGCCTCTGAAGCTGGTCTATAATTGATCTGGAAAAGGAATTGAAAGGATTAGAGCCATGAAGGGGAAACTGAGACACGCAGAGCCCTCTCTCCCGGCACACAGGCCGCCCCAGCCCAGCTCCACTAGCATCCACATGCAGGTCCACCTCCTGCCGGCCAGCTGGTTTTGGGGCCTCTGCCGAGGGCCAGGATCGGGGGACCTGTGAGTATGCTGTGAGTGGGATGGGGATGGGGGTGGCGCTTGCATTGCCCAGGGAACGCCAGTGGGCTGGAAGTGAGTGTGAATTGCCTGGACCCCCCCAGTGCTTCCTCCCTCAGTTGGAGGCTTCCTTCGGCCTTCCAACAGTTGCAAGGGCTTTATTTTTTATTTCTGCTTCCAGGTTGGTGCAGGAGGCTTTCCAGGGCCAAAATGGGTACAAAAAGTCCAGGTTTTCCTGTTTTGGACCAGGCCATTCACACTCACTTCCAGCCCACCAGAGTTCACTGCTTCAGGGCAGAAATGAGAGCCTGTCCTGTGGAACCTGTTGAGTCCTCAGGTCTACGACCCAGACAGCAAGTCTGGTAACCTGTGAGTCACCGCATTCCAGAACAAATCAGGCAGCTGCATTAATTGACTGAGACGAGCTGACTGGAATCTGTCTGGAAAGGAGTTACAATGTTGCAATTGCTTGCTAGGAGTTTTCCTGCCTGGTAACTCTATATAAGAGGTTGCCAGAGAAGAAATCTTGCCAGTTGAATCTTGAGTGTGTTGTAAATAGTGTGAATAAATGTTCCTGTTGTTTTGACCATGCCTGAGTCGGAATCCTTTGTCTGATCTAACAGAACCCACTGCCACTTGGGAGAGAAGGATGTAGTTTGCTGCGCAATGCAAGCAACCCCCACTGCATACTCATGCGTGCCCCGCCCTGGCCCTCGTCATAGGCCCGAAATCTAGCTGGCTGGCAGTTGAACAACGACATGAAGAAGAGGAGGAGGAGAATGAAGAGGCTTTGCAGGAGCCAGCAGGGAGCAGGTTGGGGGGGGTGGGGCTGGCTGGCTGGGGAGGGGAAAAATAGGAGGCCCTGCTTGAATGGGGAGGAATGTACCCACACACCCTGCCTCTCTGCTCAGGTGTCGCCCACACCATTGGCAGCAGTTTTGGTGCCCTCACACACACAAAGACACAAACACACACACAATTGGATTGCTCTCTTATCCTCCCAGTCTCTCTCTTGCCTCATTTACTTGGAAGATGCTCCATGAGACAAGAAGCCAAAAAACAAGAGAGGAGAGAGAGGTTTGCAAAGTCAGGGAGTCCTTGTTGCAGGAAGGGAGGGAGAAGCAGGAGGGACCTTAGTGGGTTGGGGAGGCCTTGAGGGTCTCTTCTATCACTAGGACCCCCATGGCCTTCCCCACCATGATATTCCTCAGGGGCACATTGGTATCCTTCAATTGGGAGCTCTTAGGAAAGGATCCCCTCCTTGTGGGTTGCAAACAGCTCTTTCCAGTGGGGAAAACAGGACAAAGCAAGTGGGGGGAAAGAGTTTCCTTTGCTCTATTTCCAGTCTGAAGGAGACCCCGTCCCAAATCATTCCACCACCATCACCACCACCGCCATGGCTCCCACCTGTCGGTTAAGCCCAGGCCTTTCCTTCTCAAGCCCCACGGACTGGAACTGCAAAGTAAGACCAAAGTTCTTGGCCAGCAGAGGGCTTCTGGAGGGGAAAAACAGGATGCACAGAGGCCCCAGGAGGGGAAAATGGAGCCCTCTGCCTCAGCTTCTCAGTTTGGGCTAAGTGGCATGCAGACCCATGTCGCCTGGCATGCAAGGTCTTGCCCATTTCTCTTCTGGGTTTCTGGTGCACATGTGCATGTAACAATCAGCTGGCCTTTGTGCGCACTGCAGTGCCAGAAATGGAAGAGCTGTTCTTCTTGTTTCTGGGAGCGCATACGTTCCAGCAGCTGATTGTCGCATGCATGCATGATAGAAACCAGACGAGGAGCTGCCTGGTGTGCATATATGCACTGACAGGCACACTGGGAAACTCCTCTTCCAGATCGCATCCCTGACAAGAGGACTCAGTGCTGAAAAGGTTCACCCTCCATGCCCTCTTCCAAGGGAGGTTTTGCCAAGGCTTTATAAAGTGGTACCAACACTTCCCGTGATTTGGATTCTCTCCTTCTGTTGATGCAGCCTAGGATTGCAATGGCTTTTTTTGGCTGCTTCCGCACATTCCTGGCTCACATTTGAGAGATTGTCTCCTAAGATTCCCAGATCCCTTTCACAGTTCCTGTTATTGAGCACGGCTTCACCTGATCTGTACCTACACATTTGGTTCTTCTAGCCTCAGTGTAAGAAAATGGAGAAAAACCCACACAAACCTGTGGGACTTTGTAGGTGCCTCCTAATGTTGATGCCTGGATGGAGATGTCCCTGGAAGCTACATCAAGAAGAGCCAGAAGGTTCTCCTTCCTTCCACAGCCGTAGTTGGGGACATTGGCTTCTCCAGTGGAGAGAATGTCCAGCAAGGCATCTGAAGTGTGGAAAGTGCTGTCATAGTTGTCATGGAGGTTGTAGCCCAGTGTGAGATTGTGCAGGAGCTGGGGATTCTTATTGACTGTTGGGATGTTGAAAAAGAATAGTAAGCCAAGAAAGAACCCATTGGAATTCCTATTGTAAAAAAAATGTTATAATCAACAGCAACAAGAAATACTTTTGTTATATATAATACATATAATCCTCCAGAAGCCTCCTGAGCCTTAAGCTAACATTGATCCAAAAGCAATGATCAGTTACACAAATCTGGAAATTGGCTGAGGTACAGCAAGAACAAATGGTCCAACCACCACTTCAAATAAAATCCATGATTCAAGTGAGAAATGAAGGATTGAACTGAGAGAGGAAAATAATCTCACAAAAGAGCTAAAAGACAAAGAGGAATTCGAGGGCTACTTAGTTTGGGACTGAGGCTACAATGGGCTAGAGGAAGGAGGGAAAAAAGGAAAGCAATAAAGGGAAGAAAAAAGATCAAGGAACCATGAAATAAATACAAAACCACAGAATTAACAAGAGGGGAAAGTACAGAATAGACTTTATACACAAATAGTTCAAAATAAGAAACATAAGAGAATCAAATAGATATAAAAGATGTAATGTATGGAATTAATAGAGATAAAAGATATGTAAAGATAGATAGATAGATAGATAGATAGATAGATAGATAGATAGATAGATAGATAGTTGAAACACAACGTAAATGTAAAAGATGTAGAATTGTTGCAAAGATTATATAAATATATAACAAAAAGAAAGAGAGAGGAAAATAATCTGCAGCCCTTTCAACTTTTTTTCAGGCCCATTTTTGGATTTGAATCTCTTTCACCAAACAAGACAAAAGAGAAAAGCCATAGAAATCAAAGTCATTGAGGAAATTAGGCATATTTCCCCAATATAGGAATAAATGAAAAATAAAAAACAGGAAAGAAGGAGAGTGTTAGAATGGAGGGAATGCAATTCCATCACACTGAATGACTTACAGATCAGGGACAACAAACTGAAGTGAAGGAGCCACATTGAAAAGCAACTTGGTTTGTGATGTTTCATGTATATTGGAGATCACTATAGCAATGAGATGGTCTCCTGGACTGTAGAAGCTCTGTGGTTGTTTTCCATCCTGGTGCTCCAAACTCTTCAGGCATTTCATCCTCAGCTTCCCAGAGACTGGATGCGACAAAAGCAGCGTCAGAAGCAAAAGCAGGAGGTCCATTATTCATGGGGTGAATCAATCAATCAATCTCCTTCCTGTTTCTAAAGAAGAATTAGAAGGATTCAAAGGATTCTCACAAGGTGGAAAATGATCCAGTGTCTTTCCTGATTGAAACATAGAGAAACACTCAGCTTCACCTGGATAGGAGAGAGACGGACATTCAAGAGCACAGACCCTGCCTGTCCCTAAACTCCCTATTTCTCTGCCCAAAGTCTCCCCTGGAGGATTCGGCCAAAGAGCAGAGCTGAAACTTTGATCATAATTCTCCCTCTCAGGAGGGATCCCTGGAGAATCCAACCAGTTCTTGGATTCAAAGATTGTTGGGAAATTCTCTGGAGGGAAATGAAAGGGAAATCATCCCCATGTGGCTCATAATAACAGGGGCAGAGATGGGATTAAATCCATCATCTAAAATTGAGAGGTTTGGGGGTCTCCACGCTTGAAACTGGCCCCAGAGGGAATAAACGGCACCTCTGGCTGAAGAAACAAATAAATCTGAGATTTGTTTGCGTAAAGACAGAACGGGGAGGGGGGGGCACTTAATGCCAGAGCATGTCACAGATATGAAATAGCTGCCTGTTGAGTTGGAACCAAAATGTTGGTTATGTTATTTTGAAAGCTAATCCTCAAGGGCACCACCCAAAAGGGCTGATGAAATAGTGCGGCCAGTTTCTAAGAACAAAATCAACTTTAGTGAAAAATTAATTGTCAGAAGTTTGCAAAGTTTAAAAAAACCCATAAAGACAGAAACACAGAGAGAAGTTGGGAAAAAAACCAAGTGAAAAGAGATGATGACCCCATGGCCTCTCACCCCATGGAAGAAAGGAAGGAAGGAAGGAAGGAAGGAAGGAAGGAAGGGGGGAGGGAGGGAGGGAGGGAGGAAGGGAAGGGAAAGGAACAGAGGTGGGTTGCTCCTGCTATGGACTGGTATGGGCGTACCAGTAGTGGAAATAGGCCATATGTTTGCATACTGGTAGACCCCCCCCCCATACTGGCAGAGTCCCCTGGCCTGCCCCCCTTTGCAAGGCCCTTCTCAAAGAGGAGGAAGTGGCTGTGGGGCTCCTTCAGAGGAATGGAGGCTGGAGGGAAGGGAGGTCCTCCACTCAGTCTTTCCAAGAGAATGGCCATAAACAAGATTGGGAAATGTACAGCAGGTGGTCTTCTGGCAGCAACATCTCATTTTAGGGACTAGCATCAAGGGGAAGATGACCTTGAAACAGCTTCCTCTCACACCATAGCATGCAAGGCGAGGCGTGGACTGGCTGGGAGGGGAGGGGCAAGGAGAAGCCAGGCCAGGGGCCCCTCCAGGTGAGTGACATCGAGTTGGCCACGCCCACCCAGTCACATGACCGCCAAGTTTGCTTCTGCCTTGAGGGATCTCTGGAGGGGAGAAGTGGGTGGGAGGTGGGGAGCTGCATGAGGGGAAGCTGCCCCAACAAGCCATCATCCTTTCCACCTGTGATTGGAAACAGGAATTCCCTCTCAAGAAGGCCCAGCCTCCCTCCTGCTGCTCCTCTTCCTCTCCAGAGACTCCCAAGGCAGAAGTTGGACTCAAGGGCTTCCTGCAAACTTTCTCCTCTGGGCTTCCAGGTGCATCAGCCTCGTCCTCTGCCTCCCAAATGCCAAGGAGGTCTGGGATTGGGAGAAGAATGGCTCCTTTGGCTAGCTGTGACACACACACACACACACACACACACACACACACACACACACACACACACACACAGACACCCTGTTCCAAGCATGGAGACTTTTTCCAGATCGGAGCTTACAAACTGCCAATCATATCCTGGGCTTGGGGAGAAGGCCCCTTCCTTCTGGTGCAACTTATTCCATCCCAACCCAGCTGCCCAGAGACAGCCATGCCCAGTGGGGGGTGTCGAGCTGGCCACCCCCACTCAGCCATCCCTCCCCAGCCATGCTCCCCAGTGGTGGGATCCCAAGTCTTTTCCTAGTGGTTCCATGAGAGGGCGCTTCCCTTGTGCGCATGCAGCCCTCCAAGAGCCCTCGGAGTCGGAGTCAGAGTCAGTGCTGGGGAGCTGAGCTGCTTCTTTAGCTCAGCTGAGGCACAGCAATGCCCTCTGCCACGCAAATGAGCTGAGCTGAGAAACAAGGGAATCCAGGTCAGGGAACTGCGTGGGTGGGAGGGCAGAGTCAGCCAGAGGTGGTACTTGCTGGTTCTTCCAACTTCTACAAACTTCCACTACACTTCAGAACCGGTCTGAACCAGCTGAATACGACCTCTGATGCCCACCCAGCCATACCCACCTAGTCCCTGCGACCAGACTGTGACCCCCCAGCCAGGCCCATCTGGCCACTGTGAGTCTTCATGGTCTCACCTCCTTCTGGCTCTTTGAGGGCAACCATGAGGCTGATGGGACCCTCAATGAAGTGGAGTTTAACCCTCCCTGCCTTAAGACCCTCCGTGAAGGGGAGACTGAGCTTCTCTGCTTGACTGGCTCAGCTCTCCAAGGGCTCCTCCTCCTTTCAGGGTCTCCCCTCCTTCTCCTTTGGCCAGAATCTCCTCTCTTGTCCTGAGTTCATGTTCCCAGGACGGACTCTCTGGAACAACCCTGGGAAGATTCTGAGCTTCTGTCTGAGGCTCTTTCAGTTCGGCTGAATCCTCCCTTCTCCCTCTGGGAGGTTTTGTCGGTTGGAGAAGCTGCTCCCAGACTCCTCTCCTTCCACTTCCGTAGAGCAAGGTGGCTCTTCTCTCCAGTGGTGGGATTCAAAGTTTTTAACTACCAATTCTGTGGGCGTGGCTTGGTTGCTCATGCACTCCTTTCTGTTAGGAGATCACAAATAATTCTCAGAAAATGGATATTCTTTAAAACGCATCAAATTAGCTTTGTCTGAGAATTGGTATAAACATTGCATCGAATCTTGAATTACGGAGATTTATCAAATTCTCTGTATTGACAGCATAGAAAAATTGATCACCCAGGACAGGTTATGATTCATAACCATCAGGTGTTATGAGAAATATTAGAAACATTAAAAGTTATTGGAGTACAATTTTATGACATTTTTTATCCACTTAATCGTACCATCAATCCCTCACTTAACTAAGTTTCTAGTCACATCACAAAATTGTTTATATTTTACTGAAATCTAATTTAATGATATTACAATCATTGCCATAATCTGGGAGATTTGCAGCTTCAGATGTCGAAACTTCTGTTAAAGTAGCATTACAAGAAAGTTGAATTAGTTCATCTCGTGATGTTTCCTGTCTGGTCTACCAGGGAGAAGATTAGCCTGATAACTTCCTTGTTGAATAATCCATGTTTTCTGATAATCAACCTGTGGTTTCCAAGGAGTTTATGAATAATCTCTTTTTATCTGTTATTCATTTTATTTGTCACTTGGTCTAGAAGGTTCACTATAATTGACCAACTGTGTCAATTGTATTTTCCCAATATAATCTATATTTTCTCAGTATATGATTGACAAATCTTGTTGAACATTTTTTGTTTGCTTATGAAGAGAATGTACTCCTATCTAAGCATATTTGAAAGCTTGAAAATTGTAGAAGAAATATTCAAAACTGTGACAAGAAACAACGTTTTCTGCATTTCAAATTCTTGGATGTTTCAATACTAGTTTCATCCCTTTCTGGACAAGAACGAGTTTTGCAATCTTTCCCACTTTAAACTCTACTTGGACCAAAATGGAGAAAGAGCAGAAGGTCTGTTCATCTTGGGCTCCTTGGTTCTCCCAAGGAGGCTTCCAGGAAAGAGACTCTGGGGATTATTCATGAATTCTCTTCAGCCAGAGTGGCTCCCTCTGAAGGGGGAACCCTCGATCGCCCAGAGTGGTTGGGGAGCCCCAGGTTATGCCCCTTCTCTGGGGGTGAAATCCAGATCGGTAATCTTGTCCCTTTGATCTGGAATCTGGTATTAGAGATCCAGGGAATCCAGGTTTGCCTGCACCTGCCCAGATGATGAAAGGGAAATATATGCACAAAATGTTAGATATTCTTCCTCTTAAAAAGGCCTTGTGGGAAAGTGCCTGAAGAAACGGTGGATCCAATGATGTACAGTCCTTAACCAAGTATCCCACACATAGTCCTCCATTTACATCCATTCATTTAGTGACAGTTCCAAGTTCCACGGCCATTGAAAACAGCTCTTTATGATGGGTCCTCATCCTTATGAGTAGTACAGCATATAGCCGCCACTTGGGTGCCTGGCAATCAACATGGATTTATGACAAGGAAAATCAGTGGGCAAAACGTGTTTTTTTTCATCACTGCAGGATTCACTTAACAACTGTGGCAATAAACAGTGTAAAATTCAGCACAACTCGCTTAATGACCACCTAGCTTAGCAATGGCATTCCTGGTCCCAATTTTAGTCATAAGTCAAGAGGTAGTTGTAAGGTGCAGCAGCAGGCTGTTTGGAAAAGCTTAAGCAGGGCTGGATTTCATCAGGGATGGGAGACCACCAGGAAAGCCAGGGTTAGATTGAGAAGAAGGCAGTGGCCAATCTATCTTGCTTTGAAGAAAATGAGGTGGGGCCCTTAGTGACTCTGAGCCAATCAGAGAGTGACTCTGGGTTCTAGTCCCACCTTAGGCATCAGAGGCAGCTGGGGACTTTCAGCCAATCACCAGGAGGCTCTGATTCCCAGGGCCCAGCTAGGACTTCAGGGCCAATGAATCTAATGTCCATTTCTCCCCCCACTTTCCATGGACGGAGAGTCCTAACATCTTTTCTTTGGCCTTCCTTCTTTCTCTGCTCAGTCCCTGCCTCAGTCCAGATGTGTGGAAAAATTGTCAAGAGGGATCGAGAAAGAGAGCCAGTTTGCTGCTATGACTGCGTTCTTTGTCCAGAGGGGACAATCTCTGCTAAGTCCTCGCCTTAAGACCGGCCGCAAGTCCTCGACTTATGATTGACAAACGGTAACCGCTCAGCCTCTCCTGATTGGCTAAGGCACGGCTGGCTAAGCTCGGGCTGTTTGCTTCACTCCCATTGGTCGCCCTGCTTGACAGCTCTAGTATAAATAGCTGTCAAGCAGGACGAGGGGCTGATTCTTGTATATAGCTACTGTTTGTCTAGTTCTGTTGCAATAAAAGCAACAGAACTAGCGCTCGGGCCATGCGGAGAAGGGAACGGTGGGAACGGTGGCACCATGGAGAATAAATATCCTTGGCTCGGAAGGAGGCGAGGGAAAGAAGGGAGGGGCAGCCCCGGGGCTGGGGGGGGGCGCTTCCCCAACGCAGCGCCCTCCAGTTGAGTATGGACCTCAGATGCCCCGACTGGTTGACATGCAAAAGATAGGCATGCATGGAAAAGCGGCAAGTCTCCGCGCGGCAGCTCCGCGCGGCTCTGGATGGCATCCGGGGAGACGAGGAACGTGAAGGGGACAGCCCCTGCCCCCGCGGAAGGCTTCGCCGTCACCACAGAGCGCAGAGGGGAGACAGAGGGGAAGGAGGGAGGGAGAAACAGAGAGGGACAGGGAGGGAGGGAGGGAAGGAGACAAAGATCCACAGAAACATTGTGTGTGGAAGGTGTGCGGAAGAGGGAGTAGTCTTATACGGCGAGTATATAACAAACTCTATATTTTGAGTGGAAATGATGGGGGGTCGTCTTATACGCCCAGTCGTCTTATACGCCGGCAAATACGGTAATTTTTGTGATTACCAGTCCTCACCTGCCATACCATAAATGACCACGGGGTGGCAGTCTGTTATTGGTATCTTTAATGGCCTCTGTTTTCATTTAATTTGAAGGGACTTGGCACCTCATTTTGGCCACTAAAGTAATCAGCTGTCTCGGAATACAATCCCACGTCAGATTTACCTTGCTCTGTTCCCTGGTTATTTTTATTTATATTATTTATTGCGATTTTTCTTCCCAACCTGCAATGAAAGACGTGGCCACCAGGGGCAGGTTTTCCTGCCCCTTGCAATTTTCCAGACCTTTTCAAGGATGGTTTTAGCTTAATTTCAGGGGGGTGTGCACCTCTAAGACATAAGGGGCATCGGACAACTATCTGACATGCATCCTCCTGATTATGTTTATAAATGTTGTTTCCTGCAAATTCTCCTCTTTTACTGGCAGTTGAATATATGAAGGGATGTGGTGGCTCAGTGGCTGAGCTTGTCGATCATAAAGGTCCATAGAGCTGCATAATGGACTGATCTCCCATTATTTGTCCCAGCTTCTGCCATCTATCTGAGCACCAAAGGGAAATACATGGTGGCTGTGCAGGTCTTCTCCATCCTGGCCTCCAGTGCTGGTCTGCTGGGCTGCATCTTCATCCTCAAGTGCTACATTATCCTTCTGAGGCCAGACCTGAACACAAAGGAGCATCTCACAGCCAGAACAAATGTAAAAGCATGAAGCACAACACCAGTATGATAGTTAAAGAATTGTAACATTTGCTTTTATTTGAAATAAGACATTAATTAATTCCATTTAGATAGTATGTGGAAGTCAGAGGAAATGTTTCCAAATGGAAAACGGTGGAATGACTGTAATTCTTGTAACTCCCTTCCCTTTCATCTCAATAAATCTTGCTAAAGAGGTCTGTGGGTAACGGTGGTCTTTTTACAATTGCCAAAGTGTAGGATGCCACAGTCCCTGAGTTGGCTGTCTTCCAATAACTGGGATTTAACCTTTGTCCATTCCATAACTTCATCTGTCAAATCTTCCCTTATTGTTAAAAGAACAAATAGGGATTCTCAATTGAAAACATGCTTCAGAGGACTGTCAGAGCAGTTGAGGGAGGTCCACTGTCAGCTACCCCAACATATAAACCCCACAGTCTCAAATGCTAAGGAAAAATCCCTTGGTGGGCAGAGAAGAGCAGCAGAGATGATCAGGGGGCTGGAGGCTAAACCATATGATAATCGATTGAGGGACTGGATATGTCTAGTCTAATGAAGAGAAGGACTACAAGGCAGGAGTGAAATGCTACCCGTTCAGGCTGGTTCGCCCTAACTGGTAGTAAAAATGCTATTGGATCACCTGAACCAATAGTAAAAAAATGCTTTAAAAAGTTTTTAAAAAGTTCAGACAATCAGCTGTGACTTGGAACTTTTTAAAAACTTTTTTGAGCATTTTGTAACTAAATGACCACTAGATGGCAGCAAAGACTTAGACTTTTTCAGCAGCTTCATCCCAGGGATCTAGAAGAAGAAGGGTCTTCCATCCCATTTGCACCTGCCATCTTGACTTTTTTGACCTTATTGAGGACACCTTCCCATTGTTGAGAGGCTTGGGGACCCCCACCCTCAGTTTTGGCCCCTCTGACTTGGGATTGTAGCCCTACAGCCGTCCCAGAGCTGCTCTGATGGAGATTCTGACAAAATCAGCCCTAATACATCAGCTGGATTGCTCAGCTCAGGGCAGGAATCAGCTCTGCCTGCGGGTGGAATTTTCTCCTTCGGATCCAATGATTCCTTTCAAGCAGACATTTCTCAAATACCTTTGTTGGGATTTTCGCCTCTGTAGATAATTAAACGGCATTGACTCCACAAAGAACCCTATTATAATGGCCCTATGAGACTGGGTGTCCTCGACACGCTATGCACACGCATGCACATGCCACCGTCCAGCGACACTCAGCTGCTCGGCAAAGGCCATGCAGGCGCCATACGCTGTGCACACGTGTGCAATTGGCCCATTTGCCTTGAAAAGCAGTAAGGAAAGGCCCACCATTCTGGTATGGTAGCCGCTGCTCCCAGCTACCACCAGTACGCCCATACTGAGCCATACCGCCCGGAACCCACCACTGGTCTGGCTGTATTTGGGTGCTTGATGGGAGAAAGTGGGGTAAACTTCCCCTCCTCCAGTGGGAAGGATGAAAGAGAAAGCATGATAATACTGCACAGGTGGTCCTCCACTTATGACCGCAAGGGAGCCTGCCCATGGCAGACATAGGTTTGCAACCGTCCAATATCGGAGTGAGCTCCACGCAGAAGAGCCGGAGGATTCCTTTCCCAAAGCCCCCGAAGGCAGGAGCAAAAGCAACGGGTAGAAGCTCAGGGAAGAGAGATGCAACCGGGAGTAATTTTCTGGCAGGGAGACCCATTCCTCAGGGGAAGAGCTTCCATCCTGGGAGTTGAGTTTCTCCTTTAGGGAAAATATAATATTCTGCCTTTTTCATGTTTCCTAAAACATTTCATTCTTCTGGGAGAGGAGTGGGGGGGGGGGCTAACCTTCTACCTGAGATATGGAGACAAAGGCTTCTGCTCTAAGGGGCGGCTGAATAAATGGCAGAAAACCCCCACGTGCTCAATAGCCAACCCCCACCCACCCCCTGACCCCCGTCTTTGGTTTCAGGAGGCTTCAGGGAGGCCTGCTAGGCCCAAAGCAAGGCTTAGGGGGTCGGGCGCATGAGCTGGGAGAACACGGGGGGAGCAAGGGGGAGTCCCATGCATGTGGGGAGGAGCAGAGGGGGGTGCGCGCATGTGCATGGGGCAGGGCGCATAGCATTCACAACTGCTGGAGGCAAGCTGTTCCAGAGGTTAATTGTTCTTACTGTTAGGAAATTTCTCCTTAGTTCTAAGTTGCTTCTCTCCTTGGTTAGTTTCCACCCATTGCTCCTTGTCCTGCCCCCAGGTGCCTTGGAGAAAAGTTTGACTCCCTCTTCTTTGTGGCACCCTCTGAGATATCGGAACACTGCTATCATGTCTCCCCTGGTCCTTCTCTTCATCAAACTAGACATACCCAGCTCCTGCAGCCGTTCTTCATATGTCTTTTTTTTTTTTTTAATTTTTTATTTATTCTTATAAAAAAATAAAATCGTACAAACATAATTTTAAACCTATTGCCGTCACAACGCGAAAAAGCATAACATTTAAATAACCAAACTTAACATTACCGTCATAATAATAGGCCTAATATTTAACACCAACATTTACACTATATACAGCCCATCTAGTCAACGTACTTAGTTCATCAATTCTTATTTGTCCTTTAATTATTAATTAATATTATTACCAATATCTGATTTAAACATATATTATTGCTTCAGTTATTATTATTCGGTCGTACCCGTACCCAATTATACCACCTCTTCCACGAGTTGTAGAATTCTGAGTCCTTTTTCCCTTTAATTAATTTTGTTAATCTATCCGATTCTGCGCATTCATTAATTTTATTTATTACTGCCCTATCCATTGGTATTTGATCACTCTTCCATTCCTGGGCATATGCCAATCTTGCCGCAATAATTATGTGCAACACCAAAAACCATATCTCCATGTTGATATCTGGGGGTTTGAGTCCTAACAGGAAGGTTTCAGGTTTCAAATCTAATTGATGTTGGATGATTTCTATTAACCACTGCCTGATTTTTTTCCAGTATTTAATCGCCATTGGGCAGGTCCACCACTGATGGAAATAGGTCCCCTCTCTGTGACCACATTTCCAGCAATTAGGCATGGTCCCAGGGAACATTCTGGCAAGTCTTGCCGGGGGTAGATGCCACCGATATATCATTTTATATATATTTTCCTTATACGAGGCTGCCATAGTCAATTTCATATTTTTAAACCAAATTTCTTCCCAATTTTGAAAGTCCAATGTGCGTCCTATATTCCGTCCCCAGGCAATCATGCAGTCTTTGACCACTTCTTCCCCTACGTCTAATAACAATAGATGTCCGTAACACTTGGAGAGCATCCCTTTCTCTATTCCAAAAAGAACCTTGTCCAGTTCTTGTTTATAGGGATATATACCTTCAGTCTTCTGATCTTTTTTGTACCTTGAGAGTATCTGGGAATATGGCCACCAGTCGATATGATACCCTTGCGAAGCTAATGATTCCCTGGTCTTCAAATTCCCCTGTGAATCTAAGATCTCTTCATATGTCAAGATCTTCTCCCCTCTGTATCGTGTTGGATAAACAAGGGCTTCCTGGGTAGAAATCCAACTTGGCACCTTCAAGTATAACTTCCTCCTCAACTTCTCCCAAGAATAGATCAAGGTCCTACGCACCAAATGGTTATTGAAGTGTTTGGGTCGCTCTGAACTGGGCCAAATATAATAGTGCCAACCATACTGTAGGCCCCAGCCTTCAATAGTCAAGAGCCGTGTTCTTCTCAGGGTCATCCATTCTTTAATCCAAATTAATAAAGCCGCCTGATAATAAAGCTGCCAATTGGGGAGACCAAATCCCCCTCTAATTCTAGGTTCCTGCATCATTTTCAGTTTAATTCTAGGTTTTTTACCTTGCCAAATAAATTTTGAGACGGCTCTATTCATTTCAATAAAGAATTTCTTTTCCAATCTTACAGGGGCCGATTGAAATAAAAATAGCCATTTGGGGAGAATACACATTTTAATAACTGCTATTCTCCCCATAAGGGAGAGTTGCAGGTTCTTCCATCTGCCGAAATCTTGGACCATCTGCTTGTAAAGGTGAACATAGTTGTCTTCCTTTATGGAGCTACATCTCCCTGTCAGCCATATTCCTAAATATTTGATTTTATTTACGATCTTCAGACCCACTAGATCTTCAAGTTGTTGCTTCTGTCTTGTGGTCATGTTTTTGACCAACATTTTAGTCTTATCTTCATTAAGAAGTAGACCTGCAACGCTCCCAAATTCCCTAATTAATTCTAACAAATGCGGTCCTGATTCCCTTGGTTCTTCTAAAATGAAGGCCAGATCATCAGCATATGCTTGCACCTTAACCTCCTCCCGTCTAATCCTCAGTCCCTTTATTTCATTTTTCCGTCTTACTTCTCTCAATAGAGGTTCCAAAGTCAAGACAAATAATAGCGGGGATAAGGGGCAGCCCTGTCTTGTACCTCTATGTATCTCGATCTTCCCTGTTTGATCTCCCTCAATCAATACCCTTGCTGTTTGTTTTTGATATATGGCCTGAATTGCCCCAATAAATTTTGTGCCAAAATCCATATATTCCATCTGGGATATCATGAAGTCCCAGGAGACCCGATCAAATGCCTTTTGGGCATCAACAAAAACTACGGCCATCTGTTTATCCGGGCAGGCCTCAAAATATTCCAGGGTATTCATAATCATCCTCAAATTATCCCGTAGGTGTCGGTTGGGGAGGAAGCCATTCTGATCTGAGTGTATGAAGGTATTAAGAAAACAAGTAAGTCTTGCTGCTAACACTGCCGCAAAAATTTTATAATCAGAGTTTAGCAGCGAAATTGGCCTATAATTTCTAATAAGTGACAGGTCAGTCCCTTCCTTGGGAATAATGGAAATAAACGCTTCAGACCACGATGCTGGAGTCTGGGTATCCCTCATCACTCTGTTATACAGCTCTGTCATATATTTACCCAGTACCCCAAACATCGCCTTATATAGTTCAACTGGTAGCCCATCTGTACCCGGGGTCTTCCCATTGGCTTGTTTCATCATGGCTGCTTCTACTTCCCCTTCCGTTATGTCAGCGTTAAGAAGATGCTTCATAGATTCAGGGACTTGTGGTAGGTCAGATTTAATCAAAAACTGTCTGATTCCTTGTATCTCTTCTCCCCCTTTCTCATACAGTTTAGTAAAAAAATCATGTGCCACTTTCTTCTTCCCTTCCTTAGTAGTATGGAAGTTTCCATCCAAATCCTTCAACCCCTCTATCCTACGTTGTTCGCCTTCCTTCCTTAAGCGGTATGAGAGCCATCTACCTGGCTTATTGGCATTCTCAAAGTAATATTGTTTGGACCATTTAATCTTAGAGGCTAACTCTTCTTTATCTAGCAAACTAATCTGATGTTGCCAGAACGTCCTTTCCTTGACCAGTTGTTCCTGCTCATTCCCTTCCTGCATTCTCTGCTCAACTCTACTCAGATTATTCAGGAGTTCTTTCCGTTGTGCTCTTTTAATTTTACGACAGTTAGCGCTGTATTTAATCAGTAAACCCCTCATAACTGCCTTAGCAGTGTCCCAAGTATTATAAATGGATGTGTCTTCGGTTTTATTCTCTTGGATGAAAAAACTCATCTCTTTTTTAAAAGACCCCATAAAGTCTTCATCTTGCAGAGCCCCCACCCACATTCTCCATCTAGTTTGCCTGTATCCAGGGATCTTCCATGTCAGCCTTATAGGACTATGGTCCGCCCATTCATTAGTGCCAATTTCTATTCCAGACACCATTCCCCTCAGTTCTGGAGACATCCAGATCATGTCTAAACGTGTCCAGGAGTGGTGTCTGGGGGAGAAATAGGTGTATTGCCTTTTCCCAGGGTTGTGTAATCTCCAAACATCTTGTAGGCCAAATTCTTCCCTTATCTTATGACATATCCTTGGTAGGGTTTTTTTAATTTCTTTCAAACCTCCTTGATTTCCCCCCCGGATATAATCCTGAGTTTTATCCACCACCGCATTAAAGTCCCCCAGTACGCAGATATGATCATATTCCGCTTCCCCCAATCTCCCATACAGATCTTCATAAAAGGCCCTTTGATTGACATTGGGGGCGTATATACCAACCAGAAGGCACTTCCTCTGTCCAATCTCTATCTCTATCATTAAGATCCTTCCTTCCTGATCAGCAAAAATTTGTTGGGCTTTCAAATGGTGTTGCACATAAAACACTGTACTTGTGCATTTGGTTTTTCTTGCCTATATGTAGGACCTTACTTTTTTCACAATTGAATTTCATTTTATTAGACAGTGCCCAATGTTCAAGTTTGTCTAGATCCTTCTGTATCTTAAGCCTATCTTCTGGAGTGTTGGCTATTCCTGCCAGCTTGGTGTCGTCTGCGAATTTGATGAGTTCCCCATTTATCCCCTCATCCAAATCGTTGATGAAGATGTTAAAGAGTAATGGGCCTAAAACAGAGCCTTGGGGGACTCCACTGCATACTTCCTTCCATGTAGATGCAGTTCCATTGAGGACTACACGTTGAGTGCGGTTGGTCAGCCAGTTACGAATCCATTTGGTGGTGCTGCTGTCTAACCCACAATTTTCTACTTTATCTAATAGTAGGTTATGGTCTACTTTATCAAATGCCTTACTGAAGTCCAGGTAAATTATATCAACAGCATTCCTCTGGTCCACTGATTTTGTTACTTTGTCAAAGAATGCAATTAGATTCGTCTGGCATGATCTGTTTTTGACAAACCCATGTTGGCTTTTGGCTATTACTTTGTTTGCTTCTAGGTGTTCACTTATTTGTTGTTTAATTATCTTTTCCAGAATCTTTCCTGGTATTGAGGTCAGGCTGATGGGTCTATAGTTTCCTGGATCTGTTTTTTTTCCTTTTTTGAAGATGGGAACCACATCTGCTCTTTTCCAGTCTTCTGGCAGTTCCCCGGTGCTCCAGGATCTCTGAAAGATATAGTTCAGTGGTTCTGAGATCTCGTCTGCCAGTTCCTTCAGAACCCTGGGGTGTAATCCATCCGGTCCTGGTGATTTGAACTCGTCCAGGGCAGACAGGTGCTCACTTACCATTTTCTTCCCTATTTCAACTTGTGTTCCTAATCTGATATTTGTGGTGCTGTTTTTGATTGATTGGACTGTTTTATCCCTTTGTGTAAAGACAGATGCAAAAAAAGAGTTAAATAGTTCTGCTTTCTCCCTGTTGCTTATCATCTTCTTGCCATTTTCTCCCAGCAGTGGACCAATTGTTTCGTTAACTTTTTTTCTTGTTTTTAACATGTTGGAAGAAGCTTTTTTTGTTATTTTTTACTTTTTTGGCAAGCCTTTCTTCATTGTGAGCCTTAGCTTTCCTCACTTCATCTTTACAGGCTCGGGCTATTTGCTGATATTTTGCCTTGGTTATGTCCCCCTTTTTCCACTTTTTATATTTATCCTTTTTGTCTTTCAATTTGTCAGAGAGTTCTTTATGCAGCCATGCTGGTTTCTTTTGGGAACTGTTATTTTTCTTCTTCATTGGTATTGCGCTGGACTGGGCTTTTATAATCTCATTTTTCAAAATTTCCCAAGCTTCTTGAGTTGTTTTCCCCTTGAGGATTCTCATCCATGGAATCCTTCCCAAGCTCTCTCTGAGTTTATTGAAATTAGCTCTCTTAAAGTCTAAGACTCTAGTTTGACTTTGTTCAACTACTTTTGTTTGCATAATGTTGAATTCCAGTATTTCATGATCGCTTGCCCCCAAAGTTCCTGTAGCTTCTACACCTTCTATCATTTCCTCTCTGTTAGTGAGAATTAAGTCCAATATTGCTGATCCCCTTGTTCCCTTCTCTACCTTTTGGGAAACAAAGTTGTCTGCTAGGTTTGTTAGGAACCTGTTGGATCTTCCACTTGGTGCAGAGTTTGTTTCCCAATTGATGTCAGGGTAGTTAAAATCTCCCATTACTATTGTAGTGTGCTTCCTACATACCTTAGTTAGCTGGTTAGCAAAAAGTTCATCCACGTCCTCTGCTTGGTTGGGTGGCCTGTAGTATAGACCTATGACAATATCATTCCCCCCCCCCACCTTTAATAATGACCCAAATACATTCAAGATAGTTCTCATCATTGTTGTGCTCTATTTCTGTAGAGATGTAATTATTTCTTATATATAGTGCAACTCCACCTCCTCTTTTATTTGGTCTATTTCTTTTAAATAATTTAAATCCTTCTAGCTGTATGTTCCATTTGTGGGTTTCATCCCACCAAGTTTCTGTAACGGCAACAATATCGTATCTGGCTAACAATATCGTAGCCTTAGGGATGTGGACGCAGGTTCGACAAGTGAGGAGAAAAAGGTTAGCCATCCCTGTTATAGGTTATATGAAAGGAAGAAGCACTCAGAAGTGATTTCTCTTGGTCTGGTTTTTTATTTTGCATTTCCAAAACGTGGCATTTTAACAGGGGTGTGTAGACTGTCTTTGCTAAATACGGAAGTAAACAAAGCATTAAGTAATCCAACTCTTATAAGCATAGGGATGCTAACCTTAATACTTAAGTCAAATCCCTTCAGACTCTCCTGGAAAATGTACCCATTTGTTACTTTTCCTGAGCCTTTCTAAAAAACCCAATGAATGGTTACAGCCAAGTTTCCTGCAAGGAGAGATTTCTGATTGTTTGCTCATAGGAATCAATAGGAAACACTGAATTCACACACACAGAAAGGTATTTTCAGTACATAAAGGCATTTTTGATATTTCTCTATTGAAGACAAAGTTCCAAGTAAAAAAAATCAGGGGGCCAATTTCTCTCTGGTCCTCGTATTTACGACCCCACAAAACAGTTGAATGAGGAGCTCCTGAAGCAAAACTCTCCTCTTGTCAATAACGCCCCAGAGCTCTGCAGGGAGCTGGAGAGGAAGGAGAGGAGGGGAGCCATTCCCTGGCAGCAGCCCTGACTTGGGCAAAGGGTGGAAGGAGACCCCTTAGCAAGGAAGGGAGAGGAAGAGCCGGGGAGGTTTTTAGGGAGTTTTCACTTTAAATAGGTTGGAGGGTTTGGGGGGGGTTGGGGGGAGACTGGAGGGGGCCAATGTCTCTCTTGTCTTCCTCTTTCACAGGATTATGGGGCTGGAGATGCAGCTCCAGGGGGAGAAAGGAGAAGATCGCAGCCTCCTCTGCAGAGTTCTGGAGGCAGCTGGGGAGAAAAGGGAGCTCCTCATCCAGAGGTTGTGGGCTCTCCTTCCCTGGAGGATTTGAAGAAGAGAGAAGAGAGCCCCTTGTCTGAGAGGATGGAGGTTCCCCTGCTTGAGCAGGGGGCTGGACTAGAAGACCTCCAGGGTCCCTTCCAGCTCTCCTTTCTCTTTTCTTTTCTTTTCTTTTCTTTTCTTCTCTTCTCTCCTCTCCTCTCCTCCTATCCTATCCTATCCTATCCCAGAGGAGGAGGCCTCAGAGACAACCGGAGCCCCATTTTCCCGGCTGCTCCCTCAGGAAGATCACCGCTGTTAACACAGAAAGGCCCCCAGTGGCGTAGCGTGGGTTGTCAGCACCCGGGGCAAGGCAAGTAATTTGCGCCCCCTAACCCGTGGATTTTAGCACTCAAGTCTCTTCCACTAGATTAGTTAAAGAAACCCTTACCCCCTAAGCACATGTATTGTTTGAAGCTGATCAATTGCTTCCAGTTGTTCTCTGCTTGTTTCCTGTATTAAGGTCAAGCCAGCATCACAACTTTCTCACCATCCATCTTCTTGCGTCTTCCAACTCTTCTCTCTGTAGGTATGCAATAGGTTTTGCATACCTGCAGAGCTTTCTCAGTTGCCTTTGACACTAGACTATCCCGTTTTTCATGACAAAATAAAGTCAATGCTTTTAACTTTTGCACGCATTGATCAAGCGCAAGTCCTTCTTGCTGCAGGTAGATCTGAGTATCATTTACTTCGGTTAGTACTGGGTTCCAAAAATGCAAGAAAGAGAAAAAAACATATGTCATTATGCAAACTAAAAGACTTCCTGCATCACCCCTGGTTTCAGAGGTTTCTTCCGGCCCATCTCTCAACGCTTCCAAAGCGTCTATTATTTTCTCAGTGTGTTCAGCAAGTACGCATACAGCTTCATGCGTTGAACTCCATCTTGTGTGACACGATCGCTTTACACGAATTGGTACATGTTTCTTAAGGATATCCCACCTGTGGGTGGAGCTTGAGAAAAATGAATACACCTTTTCCACAGTGCCAAAGAAAGACTTTGTCCCAACACCAACTGCATGCATCCCAGCAAGATTGAGCGAGTGATTGTTACATGGCACAAACATGCTTTTGAACTGCTAGGTTGGGAGCTCACTCTGTTATGTGGCACTAGGGATTTGAACTGCCAAACTGCTGACCTTTCTGATCAATAAGCAGCATCTTAGCCACTGAGCCACCGCGTCCCTATAGAGAAGGGTACTATGGAGCAATTAACTCATCCAATCCTCATAAGAAAAACCTCAAAGACAAACAAACCCTCCTCTACTTTCAAAAGGTGATCTGGAGAGGGGGGGGGGAAGATGCAGTGGGGAGACCCTCCTTGTCCTACAAGCTCCCATTTGTGTCCAGGAATAACAATTACATGATTATCAGATTTTCCATACTGTAATTCTGAATAATCTTTTGTTCTTCAGCCTATCGGAGAGTTTGCTTCAAACACTGAGATTCGGAGAACTTGGAAACATTAGAGTTGCAATATTTTCCTTAGCAGAATTTGGCAAAGCTGACATAAATTTTTAAAGATGCCAAGGAACAAGCTCATGTAGTCAATGAAGCACATTCACACAAACAAAGGATGCACTCAGGTCATGCACACACCGTATTAAAAGTGAATGAATTATTTGTTCCGTGTTATGCTCCCACAAATCTTAGCTTAATCTGAGGGCTTCGTTTACACAAAATACTAAAACAACAGATCCATTTTCATTTTTACCCAATCTACGGTAATGTATTAGAAGAACTCAATCACTGAAACACAAACTAGCCAGGCATATTTTAGCCCAATATATTGCGTGAACTCAATCCGTTAGTTTCTTAACGTATGGCAACCCCCTCCCTCCAAATTACATTAGTTGAGTAACCCATGGTTAGTTGACTAGTAAATGACTTGTAGGAACATATTACCTTATAAACTTTTCCCCCACCTCTTTAGCTGTGCTGAAAAAGATGCTGCTCATGCCTTTTTTTTTACTCCAAGTGTGAAAAAATTGAAAGAAATCAGAGTATTGGGGATGAAGGAGGTAAGAGATATTACGAAGCCATGAGAGTAGCACTTCTATTCTTTCATAGTTGATTTGATCCTCCTCTTTTTTTCCTTGACAATAGAAACTTTGCTACCTCCTAAAGCTTGGAAGATCTACCTTTCTCCCTCTGCCCCACCTGCCCAACCACAAGCCCTTCCTCTGAAGTTACTTAAAGAGCAAGCTGTGAACGCCACCGATCAAGTTGCAGTTCTTAGTTAGGCAGCCCGGCATTTTAAGTTGCCTGACTTTCTCACAGAGGCGCAAACACAAAGAGGCATTCAACTTTTTTTTTCTAAGGAGGAGCAAATAATGAACAAACACCCCCCCCCGAAAAAAAGCTTTTGCTAAAGCTAAACAATCCCCTTCCTTACTGTCTCCTCTCGCAAGAACGTTACTTCTTTATAGCTACCAGAGGAGATTACAGCGGCGCGCAATTGACAAACAATGAAACTGACTAGTCCTCCCCCCTTTCTCTATTGTCCAAGTCAAAACGACAACGAAGCAGGGGGGGGGGAGAGCGTTCACCTTCGGGCTTTTTTTCAGGAGCCAGGTGGGCTTCCGAGAACGCTGAGCGTCGGAGAAAGAAAGACGCAGCACCTTCAAAGTGGGAAGAGGGCCGGGGAGCCCCCGAAAGCTTCCGGAGGCGACGTTAAAGGGAGAAGCGGTCTCCCTTTCCAGCGGGAGTTTTATTCTGAAGTGCCGAGAGAACGAGGCGCCGGGTCCTCCCAAGCTGCGTCCCGGATAACCCCTCTCTCTCTCTCTCTCTCTCTCTCTCTCTCTCTCTCTCTCTCTTTTTTTCCCCCCACTGCCCCGACCTCGAAGTCTCACCTGCCTCAGCCTGCGCGAGCGCGCCCCCCCAGATGTTGCGCCCGGTGCGGCCAGCCCCCCCTGCACCCCCCACGCTACGCCTCTGAAGGCCCCTAAGAGTTTCAAGAGTTGGTACATTCCAACGACTCTCTGCCTGCCCAGAATCCCCCTGTCCAAGTGGATCAGACCGAAGAAGCCGTTGGGAGGAGCAGCAAAAGCTCTCAGCCAATGAAAAATAAACCCCGTTGCCATGACTACGTTTCTAGGCATCCATCTTGAGGTTGTCAAAGGGAGAATAGAATAGAAATAGAAATAGAATAGAATTTATAATAGGATAGGATAGAATAGAAAATAGAAAATAGAATAGAATTAGAATAGAAATAGAAATAGAAATAGAATAGAAATAGAATAGAATAGAATAGAATAGAATAGAATAGAATAGAATTTAGGATACAATAGAATAGAATTTCAGATAGGATAATAGAGGAGAGGAGAGGATAGAATAGAAGAACAACTGAATAGAATAGAATAGAATAGAATTCAGAATAGGATAAGATAAAATTTAGGATACGATAGGATAGAAAGAAGAGAAGGGAAGAGAATGGAGGATAGGATAGGATAACCTTATTGTCTCTTAAAATGTGCACTAATCAGCATTCATTCAAATGAAATTTTGTTGCCTGGAGCTCTCAAAGGGTTTCCACCTCCAATACACACGACATAAATGTGACTAAATAAATGAATAAACGTTATGTGTATAACCACACACACACCTATATTAGATGACCCAGGGAAACCACCCAGTCTAGTTCGGGTGTCTAGATGGACGTGGGGAGAAAAAGGAATCCGGAGCTTGCCAGACGGAGGGCATCGGGAATGAAGCCCTGACAGAATCCAGGGGTCCTGCTGGAAACCCTTGGAAACCCCCTCCCGGAGGGAGCAACTGCAGGCATCTGGGGTCTCCAACAATGCTTTGAGAGCATTATAAGCTGTAGACAATCTCTTTGGCCACTGTCATTAAGTGAGTCCGGCTTCTCCCATTGACTTGGATCGTCAGAGGCCGGCTGGGAAAGTTGGCTGGGAAACCTCTGGACCAAGAAGACTTTGCAATCCGATGTGTCAATCAATTATGGACCGGACAGCATCTCTCCTTCCCAGCTGCCCCGTCTGCCTCCAATCTCCCACTTCCCACAAGGAATCTCAGAGGGAATGAAGTGAAGCCGGACTGTTTGATGGGAGGAGAGGGCTAGAGGATCCAGGATGCAAAACAGAGGGAGGGGAGAGGGTGGATTGAGAGGGAGCTGAGTGACCCACTTGATCCCTTCCACCTTGGAGAAAGGTCCTCTCTAGGGTCTGCAACAAACCAGGGCAGCCTTCCTAGTTCTTGGATAGGAAGCCAGTTAAACATTCCCTTCCTTCCATTTGTTTTTTCCCCTCCCTCCCTCCTTCCCTCCTCCTCTCCCTCCTTCCCTCCTTTTCTTCCCTCCTCCTTCAAAGACCCCCCTCTCTCTTCCACCCCCTCCCCAAGTCATTTAGCCCTTTGAGGATCATTCTCTGGGCTCAGTTCTCCTGGGAGCCTTTGGGGGGGGGCTTTCCCCCATTTCCCCTTTTTCTTCCCCAGACTTTGCCCGAGATCTCTCGGGGTCTCTCTTTCAGCCTTTGGGACCCTCCATATGGAAAGGTCCACAGTTGCTGGAGGGGGAACCCCTGGCATCCCCCCCACCCCAGCTGGATCAAAGGCTATGACATCACAGCACATGTCATAAACGTTGACTGGGCTGTCCTGGCTCATTTACCTGCCGTTATTGTTTGAAAATGGCAGGTAACTTCCTTACAAGGATGAAACACCTGAAGCGCAGCAACAGAGGAAGGAGACAATGAAATCCAATCCGATTATCATCTTCTTAGTGTTAGCAGCAATTGGGTAGAGTTTAGGTGCCAGAAGTCTCAGCTGGCACCTAATATTTGGCAGGAAAGATGATGGTGGATAAGTTTGTGTTTTTAAAGTTGCCTGTTTTTCCCCCCGGTGGTTCCGGAGACCCAGCCCTCCCTTGGGCCATGGGGACCCCCTGAGGTAGGTGACCTCCAAGACTAGATAGGAGATGAGCCATGAAGGGAAACATGGCTCTTTGGGGTAAACTGAGCTGGAGGGACCCAAATGTCTCATCATCTTCGTTTCTTTTCCAGCCAAGAACATCCCGGGGGGGCCTCTTGCCCTCAATAGAGCCAGGGTGTCCTCTGCAGAGGTCCAACACCCCCTGCCCCCCCTCCCCAGGTAAGCAATGGGAATCTTCTGGGGAAGGCTTTGATGTCCGTTACTGAGCAGGTCATTGTAGGACATGCAGAAGCCCCGTGGGAGGGTGGGGGGAGTGGAGGGGGAAGAGATATAAGAATATTCACACCTGTTTTTCTTTCTCATCTTTTCCAGACTTTGGAAACACCAGAGGGGGGGGGGGACCGCTGAGGAGCCTGAAGGGGAGGGACATCACGTAAGTTCCACATTTTTAACATTTCGGACATTCCTCCTCAGTTCTAAGTTGCTTCTCTCCTTGATTCGTTTCCACCCTTGGCTTCTTGCTTTACCCTGAGTTGCTTTGGGGAATAGCTGGACTCCCTCTTCTTTGGGGCAACCCCTGAGATATGGAAACACTGCTATCATGTGTCCCCTGGTCCTTCTCTTCATTCAAGGAGACCTACCCAATTCCATTCATCCTATGTTTTTAGCCTCCCGTCCCCTCATCCTCTTGGTTGCTCTTCTCTGCACTCTTTCTAGAGTCTCCACATCTTTTCTACATTGTGGCAACCAAAACTGGATGCTGTATCCCAAGGGTGGCCTTCCCAAGGCCTTATAAAGTGGTATCAACCCTCCACGTGATCTTGATTCTCTCCCTCTGTTGATGCAGCCTAGAACTGGGTTGGCTTTTTTGGCAGCTGCTGCCCATGACTGGCTCCTATTTAAATGGTTGTCCACTAGGACTCCAAGATCCCTCTCACAGTTAATGCTATTTGAGCAAGGTACCACCTCTACTGTACCTGGGCCTTTGGTTTTCCTTGCCTAAATGGAGAACCTTATTTTTTGTTTTCACCATTGAATTTCATTTGGTTACACACACACAGACATCAAGGAATTATTAAGTCTTTTTTTTAATTGGGAAAAAAAACGTTTGAGGGAATCAAGGGGCTAATTTCTTTCTGCTCTTTTTCTTTACAGCAGCAGAAGAAGGAAGGTTGAGGGGCTCCAAAGGGATCCTCAGCTTCCCAGGAAGACCCCAGAGCTCTGCAGAGAGCTGGAGTGGAGGGAGAGGAGGTGAGACATTCCCTGGCAGCAGCCCTGTCTTGGGCAAAGGGTAGAAGGAAACTCCTTAGCAAGGAAGGGAGAGGAGGAGCTGGGGACCTTTAGAGAGTTTTCCTTTGAAACAGGTTGGAGGGCTAGTTTTGCTCTTGTCTTCCTCTTTTACAGGATTATGGAGTTAGAGATCCAGCTCCAGGTGGCCAACGACCTCAACAAGACCTTGGTCTGCAGAGCTCTGGAGGAAGCTGGGGAGAAATAACTGGACAGGTGAGAAATAGATAGAAGAATCCCTCCCTCCCTCCCTCCATCCATCCATCCATCCATCCTAATTTCTGTCTTTCTGTCATCATTTGCAGGAGTGCCATCATCATGGGGACCATGGCAGAGGAACGTGTGGCCCTCAAACAGGAGTTGGAGGAAGTCAAAAAGGAAAATCGGAGGTTGAGCGGGGAGAAGAACTTCCTCCAGAAGACCTTCGGGGGAGCGGCTGAGGAGGTGAGGAGCCCTTAGGCAGGAGGGAGGAGGGAGGGGAGGCAGACAATGTGAGGACCGGTCATTAATTCTCCCCCTTCTGCTTCTTTCAGAGGCAGAGAGTCCCTCACCCGTCCACCATGGTGAGGGATCTCCCACGGGAAAGGAGATGACCCAGAGGAGGCCTTGGAGACGGTCCAGAGGAAACCATTGAAGGAAACATCTGCCGGGAGCTTCGGGTAGCCTCCTCCTCCCCTCCCCCTCCTTCTTCCCCTCCCCCCACTTCCTCCCTTCCCCCTTCCCCCTCCTCCTGCCCTTCCTCCCCCTCCCCTCTCCCCCTCCTCTCCCCCTCCCCCCCTTCTTCACCCCACCCCTCCTCTTCCCCTCCCCTCTCCCCACCCCACCCCCTTCCTCCACCCCCTCCCTTCCCCCCTACACGCCCCTTCCCACCCCTGGCCTGTGCCCGAAATATCCCCATGCTCCGATCGGCGTGTGTTGGCGAGGCTGCTCATACGTGAGGCTGGATGGAAGAGAGAAGGTGAGAGAAGGTGCGGAGGCTTGGAAAGAAGGCGGAGGCTTGGAAGGAAGGTGGTGTCGGAGGAGTTGGAGGAAGGAGATGGAGAAGGAAGGAGAAGGAGAAAGAAAGAAAGAAAGAAATGGAGAAGGAGAAAGAAGGAGAGGAGGAGAGAGAAAGAAGGAGAGAGAATGAGAGAGATGGAAGGAGTAATGGATGGAGATCGAGGATGTGTATGCTGGTTTGAGCAGTCTGGCATGGAACATCTGCAGCCAGATTGTGGATTGGTGGACCTGGCCGAGGACGACCCAGGAAGATCGTTAACATCTGAACATCTGGAGTGAGTGCACGGGACTGGAGGAGGTGGCTGACAACATCTGGGCCTTTAGAGGGCAGTATTCTACACCAGGCCGCATGATGGACTAATTAGCCATGCGGCACTAAATACGAACTAAGCCCCTTTTGGTCGGAAGGACAGATGGATGGGGCCTGTAATGGGACTGGATTCGATCTCCCCATCCATAAGACTCTGGATTCTGACTTTACCCCCCACCCTGAAGAATATCCTTGCACTTACCCACTTTATTTGCTTTCGGACTTGTGTTTGTTGCCTTCCTGGACTTAGACTACCTCTGAGGTTTTTAACATGTACTCTAGGCGCGACCTCCTTGACCTGCGGGAGTCTCCCCTCTCGCAGGCCTGGCCCTCCTGTCTAACACGGGCCCACCTCGATGATGGATTGATTATTCCTAAGAGGTGGGCGAAGCGCAGGTTGAGGGGTTTTTTAGGGAGGTTTTTAATTAGGATTTTAGGGGGTTCCAGGGAGGAGGGGGGAGGGTACAAACAGTCAGAAAGAGAGGGCCAGGCCAGCAGGTGACGGAGGGAAGCGGAAGGATCCGTGAGGGGGGGGGAAACACGAGTCGTTCCGACGGAGGGCATTCCCATTCAGAAGGTCGTGGGGAGAGGCAGGTCCGAGGGGAGGCAAGTTCCATCCTCCCGGTTGGGGACACGTGGCCGTTGGTTACAAACGGTCAGGTGTCACAACCCCCGCAGGCTAGGTGGTCAGGGAATACAGAGCCAGGGCCTGAGGCTGATGTTTTGCAACGCCAGGTCCGTTGTCAACAAAGCCCCCCTCATCCATGACCTTGTGTCAGAGGGGTAGCCGGACCTGGCAGGAATAGCAGAGACCTGGTTGGGCCACGAGGGTGGACTCCCCCTCGTTGAAATGTGCCCACCAGGCTACCACGCTTTTCATCAGCCCCGGGCCCTAGGCAGGGGTGGTGGGTTAGCGGTCATTGTAAAGGAAGGTCTTGAGCCGAGAGAGACCATTGTGCCACAGACCACCGGTTGTGAGTCCCTCTGCGTGAAGTGGGGCCTAGGGAGGCAGTTGGGCTTGCTGGTTGTATACCTGGCTCCCCGCTATGTAGCAGCAGCCCTGCCCGAGCTCCTTGAGGTGATCGCTACGGTGGCAGTCGAGACCCCCAGACTCTTAGTCATGGGGGACTTTAATCTGCCATCGTTGGGCGAATCATCCGGGGTAGCTCGGGAGTTCATGGCTTCCATGACGGCCATGGACCTGACCCAAGTAATTCAAGGCCCCACCCACGAGGGTGGACATACACCGGATCTCATCTTTGTCTCTGGCCAATGGAAGAGTGATCTGGGTATAGGGGATATAGTCATCACGCCCTTGTCATGGTCAGACCACTCACTTCTCCGGCTCGACTTTCCAACCGCTACTCCCCACCGCGGGGAGGCGGAACCAGAATCACCGATCTGGTTCCGCCCCAGGCGCCTTATGGACCCTGATGGGTTCCAGACGGCGCTTGGGCCACTTCCTGTACCCCTGACCCGCGCCCCGATGGAGGACCTCGTGGCCGCATGGAATACTGCGGCGGCGGGAGCCTTGGATCGGGTCGCGCCCTTGCGGCCTCTCTTGCGGCGGCGAACCACCCTGGCCCCCTGGTTTACCGAGGAGCTGAGGGGGATGAAACGCCACAAGAGATGCCTAGAGAGAAGATGGAGGTCTACCCGATCTGAATCTGACCGGACACAGGTAAGAGCCCATTTACGGACTTACACTGTGGCGCTGAGAGTGGCCAAACGCCATCATTGTGCTACTCTCATAGCATCCGCAGACAACCGCCCTGCCGCCCTGTTTAGGGTGACCCGCTCCCTCCTTCAACAGAGGGTGCGGGAAGCCCCGCTACAGGGTAGAGCAGAGGAATTTGTGATTTTTCTGCAGGAGAAAATCGCTCAGATACAGAACGAGCTAGCCCCCATTGATGGCCCAGTGGGATGCCGCGAGGCAGATCTTGTCTGGGAGGAGTTTGACTCCGTTTCTTCCGAGGATATGGACAGGTTACGTGGGCGACTGCGAGCCACCACATGTTTATTGGACCCGTGTCCCTCCTGGCTTGTACTGGCATCCTGGGAGGTGACACGAGGCTGGCTCCAAGAGGTTGTCAACGCATCCTTAAGTGAGGGTTCCTTGCCTGCTTCCCTAAAAGAGGCTATGGTGAGGCCCCTCCTTAAGAAGCCCTCTTTGGATCCAGCTCTTTTAACTAACTATCGTCCCGTCTCCAACCTTCCCTTTTTGGCGAAGGTTGTTGAGAGTGTGGTGGCACAACAGTTTCCCCGTCACCTGGAGGAAGTTGATTATCTAGACCCGCGCCAGTCCGGCTTTCGGCCCGGGCATAGCACCGAGACGGCATTGGTCGCGTTGGTGGATGATCTCTGGAGGGCCAGAGATGGGGGTTGCTCCTCCATCCTGGTCCTATTAGACCTCTCGGCGGCTTTCGATACCATCGACCATGGTATCCTATTGCATCGGCTGGGGGGGTTGGGGGTGGGAGGCACCGTTTTACGGTGGTTCTCCTCCTACCTCTCTGGCCGATCGCAATTTGTGTTGGCAGGAGAGCAGAGGTCGACCTCGAGACCCCTCACTTGTGGGGTGCCTCAGGGGTCGGTCCTCTCGCCTCTCCTGTTCAACACATATATGAAGCCGCTGGGTGAGATCATCCGTGGTTTTGGGGTAGAGTACCATCTTTACGCTGATGATACTCAGCTGTATATATCTACCCCAAACCACCCCAACGATGCCGTAGCGGTGATGTGCCAGTGCCTGGAAGCCGTGCGGATCTGGATGGGAAGTAACGGACTCAGACTCAACCCGACCAAGACCGAGTGGCTGTGGTTTCCGGCTGCCCGATTCAACCAGCTAACTCCATCGCTGGCCATAGGGGGCGAACATCTTGCCCCTGTGGATGGGGTGCGCAATTTGGGTGTCCTCCTGGATGCCCGGCTGTCCATGGAAGATCAAGTGACAGCCGTGGCCAGGAGGGCGTTTTACCAGGTTCGCCTGGTTCGCCAATTGCGCCCCCTATTGGATCGGGACGCCCTTCGCACAGTCACTCATGCTCTCGTGACATCCCGACTGGACTATTGTAACTCTCTCTACATGGGGCTCCCCTTGAGGTGCACCCGGAGACTTCAGTTAGTCCAGAATGCAGCCGCGCGAGCAATTATGGGTGTTTCTAGATTCACCCACGTAACACCGCTCTTGCGCGAGCTGCACTGGCTGCCTGTCGTCCTCCGGGTGCGCTTCAAGGTGCTAGTTGTCATCTTCAAAGCGCTCCATGGCTCGGGACCTAGCTACCTGCGGGATCGGATCCTGCCCCATACATCCTCACGGCCGATTCGCTCGCACAGAGAGGGACTTCACCGGGTGCCGTCCACTAGACTTTGTCAGCGGGCGACGCCCAGGGGAAGGGCCTTCTCTGTGGCGGGCCCAGCCCTCTGGAACGACCTTCCCCCCGATATTAGAACTACCACGGACCTCCGCTCCTTCCGTCTGAAACTAAAAACACATCTTTTTCGCTTGGCCGGCCTAGGATAGTCTCTTCTGATTGTTTAGGGATTTTTAGTAAATATTTGGGAATTTTAGCGCAGGGTTTTTGTTTAATATGCCTTTTAGTCAGTATTTATGTATGTTTATTGTTCTAAATTTTGTATTTTTTCTAACTTTTTTAATTCCCTGTGCCCCGCCTCGAGTCCCTTCGGGGAGAGAGAGCGGGTTATAAATAAAAATTATTATTATTATTATTATTATTAACCTGTTGGATGAGGAGTTTGATGCCAGGTAAGGAGGATGCTAACATGGCAGGAATCAGCAGGTCTGTCGTGTTTGGTTGAACCCCCAGTTTTCTAATCCCCACCTAATTCTGCCTTAAAGGGGAGGGTCTCTCTGTCCCTCCTGAGGAGCCCAGGCGAGGGAGACTCTGCGATGCCCCCAGTGCCATCCATCCAATCCAGCCACTTTCCAGGGAGGTTGAGCAGAGCCTCCATTGATTTAATTCTATGTTCGCCGCCCCGAGTCCCTTGTTGTGAGATGGGAGCGGGTTATAAATATGAAAAATAAATAAATAAATAAAATAAATTATGTGGTCCAGACTCCCCAAGGATGCTGCAGGTTGCCATGGAGAGCTCCAGCCAATGAGCTCAGGAGGAGCCTCTGATGTCACAAGCCAAGGCTCTGATTGGCCTGGAGCGAAGATTTGAACAATAACCACCAACTGTCTGCCTTCCCCTGGGGGGGGGGGGGCTTATCCGTGAATGAGCCAATCCTGAAAGGGCTTCGAGCCTTGAATTCCCTTCAGCCAGAGAGGCTCTGTGTGAAGGGAGAAACTTTGGTCGCCTGGAGAGGTCGGGGAGCCCCAGATCCCGCCCCTTCTCTGGGGGTGAAATTAAAATCTTGTCCCTTGGAGTGTAATCTGGCATTAGAGATCCAGAGGATCCAGGCTTCCCTCTCCAGGCCCAGATGATGACAGGGAAATATATACATAAAAGATCAGATATGATTGACATTCGAAAGGCCTTGTGAGAAGGTGCCTGAAGAAGCACCTTTGCCAGCTTTAGCTGTCCTGCTCACTGCCTGCGGAGGCCAGGTGTGGCTTAAAGGCCAGACTGTAGACTTCCCCCTACAGGCAGTGAAATAGACAGTTAAATAATGGAAAGACCCAGCGGAGGGAGGAAGGACCCTGATTGCTGACTGGGGAATTCTGGGAGCTGAAGTCTGCTCTTCTTCCGGTTGCTAAGGACGAGAAACCTGCTCTAGTAGACCCAGCACTGGGCAGTTGGACAGATGACCTCTGAGGTCTGGATGGAGGGGCTGCTAAAGGAAGGTCATGGCACACAGACTTGGAAGTGAATCAGGAAGACTGTAAAGGGGGGGGGGTGTCTGTCTGTCTGTCCCACAAGAACCAAGAATGTTTATCCACAGGAAAGATGCCCGTGTGAAGCTTGTAGCAATGATGGGGAGTTGGAAGGTTGATAAAAGGCAACAAGAATTAGGCCACTTGCAGAGCTCAGCTGAAAGTGAGGAATAGAGATGGAGGGCAGCCAATGAAATGCCTATGAGAGAACTCCTGGGGCCTCCATTAGCCAAGGCTGAGGAATGGGGCAGCTAGAGACCAAGAGAACCAATGGTAGAATTAGGGCTGAAATGTTTATTAGAGGATCTTTCTTATTGTTTCACCTTCTCCCGCCTTCTCCTTTAGTGAAAGTGCATAAAATCTTTCTTCATCCTTTGTTCTGGGTTCTTCTGGGCCTTTTGACCAGGAACCTTTTTCCTTGGAGGACTCCCATAAAAAGCAATCAGAAAACCTCCTGTCTGGCCTCCATCATTGGCTTCGGCCCCAGGCTCAGACCTCCATTTGGGGACAACACAGGAGGAAAGGAAGGCTTCCCCTAAATACATGCTAGAAGCTCTTCCTCAACAGAGGATCCCTCTGATTTTGGGGGAGGTGAAGAGGCCCGAAGCCCATCGGGGGCAGGGAGGGAGCCCCAGAAGCCCCCAGAGGGTCTCCTCAGAAGACCCAGCTGCCTCTTGCTGGATCCGGATCAGGTCTGGGTGCTGGGAGGCCCTGGAGGAGGAGGAGGAGGAGGAGAGGGACCCCAGGTGTCCTCAGGTGACCCCCGACTTCCCTTCAGCAGGAGCCCCCTAAGAAGCTCGGGGAAGGCTGGCCCAGGGCAGCCCCTTCTCTGCCCCCCCTTGGAGCCCCCATCCCAGCCGGAGAGAAGCTCTGATGGAGGGCATAGGCCTCCATCAGCCACAGGGGACCCAGCTCAGCCCCACCGAAACTGGGGGACTGGCCCCCTCGCTCTCCCCCTCTCTCTCTGGGCTGGCAGCTCCCTTAGCAGGGGAGGAGAGGATCTCGGGGGGGCCTTTGGGGGGATTTCAGGGGGGCTTCTAGTGTTGGGGGGGGGGGCTTGTGACAGAAGGGAGGGGCTGCTCTTCATTGAGTCGGTCCTGACTAAAGCCCAGCCTTCTTGTTCTTATGACACGAGAGGTAGATGGTCAGAATGATGGGGAAATGGGGTTGGAAGGGACCTTAGAGGTCATATGTCCGACTGCCCAGTGAAGGGCCTCCTAGGGCAGGTTGCTCAACCTCAGCCACCTGAAGATGTCTGGACCAACTCCCAGAATCCCCCATCCAGCACTCAGGGTCCTCAATCCTCTTTCCCTGCTTTAGCTGTCCCTCACACTGCCTGTAGGGGGCAGTCTAAAGTCCGGCCTTTCAGTCCCAGGTAGCCCCACAGGCAGCGAGCAGGACAGCTAAAGCGAGGAAAGACCCCTGCAGCGCCCTCCATTTTGTGGCCTCTTTTTTCCCCTGAGGCGATTCTCCTTCCCTCCATTTTGAGGGGAAGAAAAGCTGAGGGGAGATTTCCTCTCCTCCCCAGCCGGGACTCAGGGAGGGTCCCCCAAAGGGAGGGAGGGAGGGGGAGGCTGGGGGGGGGCAGAGGGGGGGGAGACCAGGGGGCTAATGGAAAGAACGACGTGGCTTTAGAGCATGGAGGTTCTTCGTCTTTTCTGAACTTTCCACTGGAAATGAAAAGCCGGGAGAGCCGCTGTGCTTGGGGGCACCCAGAGATCATCCAACCCTGATTAAAGGAGCCTAAGCGCAGAAGGGGAAGAAAAGGGACTCTGTGCAATGATGATTCAGGGCAGAAAGACCCCAGGTGGAAGGTCCATAGAGTTCAAGGCCTCGTCCTTTCCCCCCCCTGATGTTTGGGGGCTTTAATATCAGGACTTCCTATCCATCCCATCCCTGCTTATCCCAGGCTGAAGCCTCTTTCACCCCTTCTTTATCTCGGGGAAGAAAAATGCTGGAACAAGGCCTGATTTCCACCCTGAAAGCCAACGTCCCCATCGGCCCTTAGAGGTTCCCATTCAGCCTTTGGCAGAACGTCTTCCATTCCTTTTTCCCTCTCAGAAATGGACCCAAAGGAGCCGTTGTGGCCATTCAGGGAAAGAGCCCAAAAGGTCCTTGGGGACCCCTGGAAGGAGACCTTTCTTTGTCCTCTGGGGTCTCTCTGTTCATCGGCCTCTGTGTTGCTATTCTCCACCATTGCAAGTCAGTTGCTCCTGTGAAAGGGAGGATCCTCACCACCACCTGGGGAGCCCTGGGGCACTGAAAGCCCCCCAAAATGTTGGTGGAACTAACGGGAGGAAGGATAGAATCCCCCCAGGGCTGGGAGGGACCTTGGAGGTCTTCTAGTCCAACCCCCCAATCTTTTCTTGAAAATCTGGAGCCCCCACTTAGAATAAGCTTCGTGATCATTGTTAATGTACCAGTCAGTTATATTTGATTCTTTTCTTCTTCCTCAAAGGTTTCTGCAAGTGTCCCCAGAACAACGAAAGGAAGATGTGGAGGGTTATCATCACTGGGGAGCCCTACACACCCGAACCCATCTTCCCCAACACCCCCACCACTGATGACAGAAGGAGGATGTCGGAGGTTCTTCCTTGGTCTATAATGGGAGGGTTAGTCAGTGTTTGAATTCATTCTCTTGTCCGTTCTTATTTTTCCATTTTAAAGATTTGATATTATTATTGTTGTTGTTATTTAATTGTTAGACCGTCTGCAAAGTTAGCCATAGCCCCATGGGAGTCTGAGAGCAACTAATAAAATGCATTTCTTGCACAGGAATAGGAAGCTCAAGGGCAAGGCCCAAGAGAAGGTATTAATTCCCCCCCCCCCCCACTTCTCTCTCTCTCCTCCATGTGGTCAGCTGCCCAGGACTTCAAACCCATCAGGTCCTGTTCATCAGTAAACCATCTTTCCAAGCAGCCTCCATGTTCCAGTGTCTTTTCCCCCACTTGGAACTGAACCCAGTTAGGCATTTCTTCCAACAGTGAGCTGCACTTTCTTCTTGCAAAGATGTGCTTTCAATAGCCCCAAAGTCTTTCAAATGCTTATGATTCTGTTCCACAAAAGCTGATTTATGTCACACAGACATAATAGTTTCGTGACAAATATTGGTTTAAGTTAAAGAGGCTAAAACTTAAACACTTTAACTTTTAAGTTGAAGTAGCTTAACTCAGAAATATATCTATTTCATAACCTAAATATTTTAATTCCCCAAAAAACTCATATAGCAAAAACTAGTTTAGTAAGCAGAGACTTGCGACTAAAAACAGTTTAATTCTGGTTTAATTCAGGTATAGATTATTTTATATAACCTATGCCACATTTCTTACCTCCATCAAAGTTTTCCTTGTGGGTGTCACTTATGGCCTGATAACTAGATTAAATCCAAGCTAAACTGAATTAGTTGATATACCAAAAGGGAATTTTTTAATTAATTAATTCAAATGTAAGGCTTGCAAACAAAATACCAGGTATTTTTAAATTAGTTTTAATTCTAAACAAGACTGAAGATTCAAATAAAATGCGGCTGGCCTTGATATTTCAGATGAGCAGATGGACCAGCTCAAAAAGGAGAATCAAGATCGGAGTTGCAGGGTTCAGAAACGAGATGGGGTGAAGGCGGAATTCCTCAGAGGACAAAACGATATTAAAGAAGAACAGAACAGAAATATTGAGATAGCAATTCTGATTTTTTCTTTCAGGTACAAATATTTTTATTAGAGTCCTGAGGCCAGATATAAACAAGTTACTGAATACAAGAAATATTCCATTGTGTCACAAAACTATATGTGTAGAAGAGAAAAGCCATAAGTATAATGGAGTGTAAAAATAATTAAAAACATAGTTATGCTTGTTGATTCAAGTAAAAAACGAAGAGACCTAATTTCTCTCTATTCTTCATAATTTATGGGAAGACAATGGAAATTTGAAGGATGGAAAAAGGTGGGAAAATCAGGTAAAAATAACAGCCTCTGGGGCCATCTGAGGTTTCCCATAATTCCCAATCCTCACCTGGTCCCAACAAGGAAATGGAGCATGCTCTGCACTTTGTCCATGCTCAGGAGTTATCGGCACACAACCATGAGTCAATGTGTTGAATCACTATTTACAAACAAAATCTCTCTTGGATTTAGGGGAAAAAAATCTTATAAATCAAGAGTTATACGGCAACTCTTCATGTACTTAAAAGCTGAATTTCGGCTTCAATTCAACTTAGTGGAATTTCCTTTTTGGTGTGTTGTGTTCCGAGTGGAGGTTTTTCACTCTCCTTTGCATAGCAACGTTTGTCTCAAAACAGGATCCGTGGACAAAAGCTTCTGGATCCAGAGTCTTCCTCTCCCGCTTTAAGCAGGGCTCCGAGGGGGAAGCGGCTCCCCTCCCACCTGGCCTCCCCCCTTTCTGAGCCCCTCGTCTCCGTTGCCGTCAATGGGACCATTCGCCTTTTCCCTTAAAGAGGCTTTGAGCTCCTTTCCCCTTTTCTTCCCATCAGCCCTTCAGGGAGCCTCTCGTCTGATGCCAGGAAGAACCTGTAAGCTCACCTTTCCCCTCCTAGGAATAAAGGCCGTCCCTGACTTACAGCCATTCATTTAATGACCGTTCAAAGTTGCAACTGCACTGAAAAAAGTAGCATAGAACTGGTCCTCGCACTTACAACAATCCCCACCCCCACCAGTTGCAAATTTGGGCTCAGGGCAATCTCTGTTTACCTACAAGAGTTGGGGAGTCCAGGGGTCCCCCGAGCGCCACTTGCGACCTTCCCAGCTGGCTTCCAGCAAGCAAAGTCAATGGGGGAGGTCTGATTCATGTAATGACTGCATGCAGTGATTCGCTTAACAACCATGGCCAAAAAGGTTGTAAAATTGGGCACAACTCACTTAAGAACAGAAATGCTGGTCTCAACGGTGGTCGTAAGTCGAGGCCTATCTATATGCTGTTTCCACCAAGCAGTTCCATAGGAAACAAGTTAATATTTTAGAAAGTAGCCCTAAGAAAATGGTACCTTTGCAAAGTGGCCCTCTGAAACTGCAGGCTTTGCACTCTGCACATGCACAGACGCTCCGTGAACTCTTGGTGCAGATGCAGAGGATGGAATTTGAGGTGTGGATGGAAGGATTGAAAAAAGGAAACTGAAGAAAAGAGGAGAGTCTCCTGGGGAAGCCTTGCCTTGCGTCTCCTTTTTTCCAACTCTTCCTCTTTATGACCTCCAATGAAGGCATCAAACAGACAATAGACGGAAACAGTAAAGATGGTCCTCGACTTACAACAGTTCAGTTAGTGTCCGTTCAAAGAAGTCTAGGAGCCTTTAATTTGGTTGCTCAGTTTTATTAATTTTTCTGACAGATGTTTTAACAGATTAACAGTTGGAAGGGACTTCATAAGTCATCTAGTCCAACTCTCCGCTCAAGCAGGAGACCCTACACCATTTCTGACAAATGGCAGTCCAGTCTCTTCTTGAAAGTCTCAAGTGATGAAGCTTTTGTTTCTTGCTTACTGTTTCATTATTATTAAAATATTCACTCTGTGTTTCTTTTTCCATAGGACAAATCTCAGCCATGGGTGACATTCCAGCCATCACATTGTTGACCAGGGCTGAACGTCTGACATCGTCTCCCATCAACTATGATGATGTTGGGATTGATGGATTCCAGTATGGAGGTTCCACAGTGATGGAGGCTTCCTCCTCATCTTCAGCTTGTGGTTCTGGTGACAGTTGCAACACCTTCAACGCAGAGGCCAAACCACACATGGACCCCAAAGACGAACAAGGTCACTTTCCAGGGTCTCCAAGGAACTTTGGGGGTCTCTCTCTGGATGGCCTCACCAGTTCAGTCTTTTCTATTTCGGACAAAGAAAAGGGACTATTCTTGCCATCATTATTGTTATTGTTATTCTTACTGTTCTTACTGTTATTATTGTCATTTTTTTTGTTCTTATTATCTTTAATGCTTTTGACATGTTACCATAATAAAGATTGAATTGAATTGAATTGCTCTTTGGATCTGATTTCTTCAGGATCTTTCATTAATCCTGGAAAGTCTTGAATGACCAAAGTGTCCAACAGTGATTCATGGATGCTCTCTTGTCTGACCATTTCACAAGTGAGCAGCAGAAGACCCCAAAGCAATGGGATTGTTGTCATGGTAATACAGGTCTGTTTTGACCCTTCCCCCTCCCCCCTCTGGATCCCCCTCCCCAGTCAGGACGTCTACAACAGTGAAAAGCAGCTCTTGAATTCCATGGAGAAGACGTGGTTGGATCCATCACTCGTCCATCCACATCCCACTCAGCCTGCCAAATAAAGAAACACACACAGGGACCTGAGGGACTTTGTAGGTGCCTCCTAATGTGGACATCTGGGTGGAGAAGTCCCTGTCAGCTGCATGAAGAAGAGCCAAAGGAAGTGGTCCTTCCTCCCACCACCCTCATTGGGAACATGGGCTTCTCCAGGAGAGAGCATGTCCAGCAAGGCCTCTGAAGGGCCAAGGGTTTCCTCTTAGCTCTCAGGGAGGTTGTGGCCAAGGGTGAGATTGTGCAGGAGCTGGAGAGTCTTACTGACCAATGGAGTGGCAAAAATACACCATATAGTATATTAAATTCACTAATACAGAAACTCCTTCACAAAAAATGCTCATGTTGTTATTAGATCATCATGAATAGAAACGAAAATCCTCTTTCCCCCCCAATTTAATCCTCTTGCTCTCCACCAGCTGACTGAGTCTCAATCGAGCCCTGATCCAAAACCAGAAGCAAAGGATAGTTACCCATCACCTGGACATTTGGATGAGTGTTGAGAAGGTGGATTGGAGACAGTTCTCCTCCAGAGTTGAGAGTCACAAACACACCATTATTTGCAGAAGGACTGAATTTTATCTGGCCACTAAAAGGGATTCAAAATAATTCAGTCATTAAAATAGAATTGTCATAAAAGGAAGAGGATTTTTTTTTAGTGTGAGAAACATTTACCAAATCTTTGAAAAAAACAATATGTTTCTATAAGGATCAGGAATTACATATCAATCAGCAGTTATGAAATATGTGGAACTGGGCTGGGCAGGAGCAACTATAACCATTTAAAATCACTACTTTAAACTAAAGTTAGCATTCAAGGGATGAAGTGAAGTTTGGATGGAGAGAGGGAAATAATCTGGAGTTGTTACAGTTTTTATTCCATCCCATCTTTGGATTTCAGCGACTTTCACAAATTAAGAGAAAAAGAGAGAAGCTTTGGAAATCCAGACCCTGCAGGAAATTAGAGACAGGTCCTTTCCTATAGGAGAAAGTGGGATAAAGAGAAAAGGAGGAAAGTGTTAAGAGGAATCCAAACAGAGGGAAGGAAACTCCAGCACAGGGAATGGCTGAGGGAGGAAACTGACCAGGAGGAGCCTGGTTGGAAGTCCTTGTTTTATGGGATCTTCCTGTGTGAAACTGAGGATTCTCCCAATGAGAAGGTCTCCTGGCCTGGAAGAGCCCCCCTTCAGCCTCTCCCATCTCGGGTGGCCCAGGAGGAGCTCCGGGTCTTTGGGAGGCCGTTGCCTGGAGGGGATGAGATCTCCCTGGGCCAAATTCTCTCCCTCCGACAGCCGAGGCTCTTTTCCTTTGCACTGGGAGCACTTAGGGGTCTCCTGGAGGAATCCCACCTCTGACACCAATGGTTGCCAGGATGTATATGTAAGACCAGATTGACCCAGACTCCATACTCACATAGCACTAGAAACTCAAGAACATAAGAACATAATAATAGCCTTGCTGGAACAGGCCACAGCCCATCCAGTCCAGCATTCTGTCTCCCACAGTGTCTCCCCATTTGCTTCAGGGTCTTCCCAAGCAGATGTCTTCACCTGCTTATGATTCCCTGCAAATGGCATTGAGAGATATCCTGCCTATCTCTCCATCCCGGAGGGTGTCCTTAGGCATCCATCATGATTGCCATGGATACCCTTGTTCTCCATGAACTCGTCTAAATCCTTTCTTAAAGGTGTCGAGGCTGACAGCTGTCATCACTTCTTCTGGCAGGGAGTTCCATAGACCAGTGGTCCTCTGGGTGAAAAAGTACTTCCTCTTATTTGTTTGAGGTCTAGCTATCAAAAGTTTCATGGAGTGCCCCCTAGTTCTGGTGTTGTGCGGTAGGGAAAACAGTTTTTCCTTTTCGACTTTGTCCACGCCGTGCATGATTTTATAGACTTCAATCAGGTCACCTCTCAGGCGCCATCATTCTAGAGTGAAGAGGCCCAGCCGTTGCAGCCTTAGATGGTAAGGAAGGTGTTCCAGTCCCCTAATCATTCTGGTTGCCCTCCTCTGTACTTTTTCCATTTCCATAATATCCTTCTGAAGGTATGGTGACCAGCACTGTACACAATACTCCAGATGGGGCCTCACCATAGATTTATAAAGAGGCAAAATGACACTTGCTGGCTTATTTTCTATACCCTTCCTAATGATCCCTAGCAATGAGTTTGCTTTTTTCACTGCTGCGGCACACTGGGTTGACACCTTCATTGAGCTGTCCACCAGGACACCAAGGTCCCTTTCCTGGTTAGTTGCAAGGTGTTCAGACCCCATCAGTTTATAGATATAGTTGGGGTTTTTTGCCCCAACATGCATCACTCTGCACTTACTAATGTTGAAGCTCATTTGCCACTGGTTTGCCCACTCCCCCAGTGTCAAGAGATCCCTCTGGAGCTCCTTACACTCTCTCTCCGTTTTTACTACCCTGTATAATTTAGTGTCGTCGGCGAATTTGGCTACCTTGCTGTTTACTCCTACTTCTAGATCATTTATGAAAAGGTTGAAGAGCAGGGGTCCCAGTACTGAACCTTGGGGGACCCCACTCTTTACCTCCCTCCACCTGGAGAAGTGTCCATTTAATGCTACTCTCTGTTTCCTGTCCCTTAGCAGTTGCTAATCCAGGACAAGGCCTGTTCCTTTATTCCATGACTAGCAAGTTTATTTAAGAGCCTTTGGTGCGGGACCTTGTCAAAGGCCTTCTTTTTTTTTTAATAAATATTTTTTTATTTATTCTTATAAAAAGAAAATCATACAAACATAATTTTAAACATATTGCTGTCACAGCGTGAGAAAGCGATAAAATTTAAATAACCAAACTTAACATTACAGTCCTAATAGTAGGCCTAATATTTAACACCAACATTTACACTATATACAGCCCATCTAGTTAACCTACCTACTTCATCAATTCTTATTCGTCCTTTAATTTCTGATTGATATTATTTACCAATATCCGATTCAAACATATATTATTGCTTCAGTTGTTATTGTTCGGTCGTTCCCGTATCCAGTTATACCACCTCTTCCACGAGTTATAGAATTCTGAGTCCTTTTTTCCTTTAATTAATTTTGTTAATCTGTCCGATTCTGCACACTCATTAATTTTATTTATTACTGCCCTATCTGTTGGTATTTGATCACTCTTCCATTCCTGGGCAAATGCCAATCTTGCCGCAATAATTATGTGCAACACCAAAAACCATATCTCCATGTTGATATCTGGGGGTTTAAGTCCTAACAGGAAGGTTTCCTGTTTCAAATCTAATTGATGTTGGGTGATTTCTATTAACCACTGCCTGATCTTTTTCCAGTATTTAATCGCCATTGGGCAGGTCCACCACTGATGGAAATAGGTCCCCTCTCTGTGACCACATTTCCAGCAATTAGGCATGGTCCCAGGGAACATTCTGGCAAGTCTTGCCGGGGGTAAATGCCACCTATATATCATTTTATATGTATTTTCCTTATACGAGGCTGCCATTGTCAATTTCATATTTTTGAACCAGATTTCTTCCCAACTTTGAAAGTCCGGTGTGCGTCCTATATTCCATCCCCAAGTAATCATGCAGTCTTTGACCACTTCCTCCCCTACGTCTAATAACAATAGATGTGCATAACACTTGGAGAGCATCCCTTTCTCTTTCCCAAAAAGAACCATGCCCAGTTCTTTTTTATAGGGATATATCCCTTCAGCCTTCTGATCTTTTTTGTATCTTGAGAATATCTGGGAGTATGGCCACCAGTCAATATGGTATCCTTGTGAGGCTAATATTTCCCTGGTCTTCAAATTCCCCTGTGCATCTAAGATCTCCTCATATGTCAAGATCTTCTCCCAAGGCCTTCGATCGAGTGAACTGGAATTTTCTAACCAAGACTTTGGAAAAGATGGATATGGGACCACGATTTCGACAAGCGATTGGAGCAATTTACCAGCAACAAAACGCACAACTTATTATCAATGGAAATTTGTCTACAACTTTTGAGATACAAAAAGGTACAAGACACGGATGCCCATTATCTCCATTGTTATTTATTTTAACTCTGGAGGTCTTGTTGAATACAATTCGGGACTCAAACTCCTTAAGTGGCATAATTATTAGGCAAAAGGAATACAGAACTAGGGCATTTGCTGATGATCTGGTTGTTACCCTTTCACATCCTTTGAACTCAATAATCCAGATGAAAAATATCATAGCAGAATTTGGCATGGTGTCTGGGTTTAAATTGAATCAAAATAAAACGAAAATGATGGTTAAAAATATGCCAGAGATTCAGAGAAAGAGACTTGTAAGTTTGGCAGGTTTCGAAATAGTTTCTAAAGTCAAATATTTAGGAATACAAATTGCAGAAGTAAATACAAAACTTTTCTCAAATAACTATGAAGTGTTGTGGCAAAAGATACAGAAGGATCTTCAAGTTTGGAAAAAGCTACAACTATCTTTGCTTGGAAGGATTTCAGCAATCAAAATGAATATTCTACCTAGATTCATCTTCTTATTTCAGATGATACCGGTGCTTAAATCTGATAAAATTTTGTTAGAATGGCAAGCAACATTAAACAAATTTGTTTGGAAGGAGAAAAAACCGAGAGTAAAGATGAAGATTATGCAAGATACTCGTGAAAGAGGTGGCCTTAGACTCCCAAACCTTCGATTGTATTATGAAGCGGCGGCATTGACGTGTGTGGCAGATTGGTTTGGGAAAACAAAAACTGAACTATTGAATATCGAAGGTCATGACCTTGTTCTGGGTTGGCATGCATATCTGTTTTATGAAGATAAGGTGGACAAAGCGTTTAATAACCACGTTCTCCGAAGTGCCTTGATGAGAATATGGAAGAAGCACCGGCCCAATTGGGATTATAAAATACCGCTTTGGTTGGATCTTGCAGACACCATGTGGATTATAAATATTAAGTCACTCGGGGGTGTTTATATAAAGATATGCTTATTTTTGATGGGGTTGAATGGCAGTTGAAAACTTTGGAACAACTGTTGGATGTAGGAATTACTTTAAATTGGTTACATTACATACAGCTACAGAAGAGATGGAAAGAAGATCGTAAGGTCGGCTTTATGGATCAAGAAGTGGAGCTGATCAAGCAGATAAAAGAGACTGGTCCAAAACATGTTAAAAGAATATATAATGTATTGTTAGAAAGGGACTCAGAAAGTGAATTGGTCAAGGATTGCATGATTAAATGGCTCAGAACTTCGACGAACCGGTTATGTTGGATACATGGGAAAAAATATCGGTCCAGAATGTTAAATTCACGCAGTCACAAAATTTAAGGGAGAATTTTTATAAAATGTTTTATAGATGGTATTTGGATCCTAAGAAATTATCATGTATGTATCCTAATACTCAACCAAAATGTTGGAGGTGCGGGTGTTTAGATGCTACCTTTTTTCATGTATGGTGGACCTGTACTAAGGTTAAAGCCTTTTGGATAAAAATATGGTGGGTTATGCAAAATGTTTTTAAGAAAAAAATACAATTTACTCCGCAAATGTTTTTACTGGGTATAACTAAGGATTTTACTAAAGGGGAAACAAAATTGTTTTTGTTTATGGTCACAGCAGCTAGGTTATTGATTGCTCAACATTGGAAGAAAGATTTTTTACTGTCAATTGATCAATGGATTCAGAAAGTGGCGGGGTTTGCGGAAATGGCAAAAATTTCAGCTTTCTTAAAAGATCAGAAGCAGGAGAATTATACACAAGAATGGGCAAAATGGATTAATTATATACAGAATAAATACCAGACTGGGAAATACCATGTAGCCTTTAAGTAGGAATGTTTGGATTGATAGGTGAACAGAGTAAATAATATTTGGGATGTTTGGAACCTATAAAGTGGTGTATAGCGGAAGTCAGGAGGGTGGGACTGAGTGGGAGGTGGGGGTGGGTTAGGGTGGAGGGTGGGGAAATATATGTGGACAAGTAACATAGAGATGGGAATAATGGGATATGGTTATACTATGATTTACACATGTTTAATTAAATTAGAAGATGCTGTTAATGGGAGATTGATATATACTATACTAAGAAATTTATATCATGTCTGTCGGGAGGTGAGGGGGTATAATATTTAATATCTGATTGAGAATTTTATTTTAAGATGGGGGAGGGGAGGGGAGGGGTATACTATTTCTATGTGATTTATATTATATGTGGGGGGGGGGTAAAAAGGGGGAAAACCTGTTTGAATAAAACTTTTTTTTTATATTGAAAAAGTTTTATTGGTTTTTATAATTTTTCCAAAGGGGTAGGGAATACAGAAACATTTTAAGAACTTTCGCGTTGGGATCATTGGCCCTTCCAGGGCTTCATAATAAAATATTGAAAAAACATTTTTCCAAAAATACTACAAGGTGAAAATAAGTACATTCTCAATTCTATGCTAGCAGTCGTGTGCAAACATCCAGATATAAAGGTTATACAATATTAATAATAAAAAGAAAAAAAGCAAAGCTATTTTTTCGATCTAAGTCTCTTGGCAATTGTATCTTCTTTTTCTCCTCCCTGGCCCCCAGCGGGCGGGGCGGTGCCCCCCCCCCGCCCCCCCTGAATGGTCCCCCAGGACAGAGGAATGTTTTTTAAGAAAGGCTTCCGCCTCAACAACTGTTTTAATCCTTACTCTTCCTTCATCCCAGAACACCAACATCCCTTCCGGCATCGCCCACTTAAACCAAATCCCGTGGTCAAACAATTTTTTGGATAAGAAGGAATACCTCCTTCTCATCTCTCTAATCTTTTTTGGGATCTGCTTCAAGATGGCGACTTCCTTTTGTTGGTAAATTAACGCCCCCCCTCTCTGCGCCTTCAAAATTCCCTTTCTGGTTGACCTTCTAACAAATTTAATATGTATCTCTCTGGGTACTTCATTTATCCTGGCATATGTCGAATTTATTCTGTAGACTAGGTCAATGTCCCCCCTGATCTCATCTTTAGGTTTATGTAAATAGTCTGCTAAAATTGTACTCATGAGTTCAGGAAGACATTCACCAGATTCCTCAGAAATATTCTGAAATCTTAAAAAATATGACATCCTTTCAAAATCCATCCTAGACATATGACCAGACAAATCTGCGATTTCAGTGTTGACATTTTTAAGTTCTCCCTTTGCTCCAACCAGCCCCCCTTCCAGCTCCTCAGTCTTCTGTGTGTTCTCCAGCACTTGCTTCCGTGTTTCCAGAAGATCCTTCTTGAAGCTACTATTATCTTCTCTCAAAGCTTTAATTTCCTGCACCAGAGCTTGTAACACTGATTCCATAGATGACATTCTTTGTTCCAATCCTGCCAGTTCTGATTTTGATGCCATAGTAAGCTGTTAAAGTCAGTGCCACTAAGATGGCGTTTTTTGGGTGGGGCCGTTGAAGTAAGTCAGGAGAAAAACAGTTCAAATGAAAGTTGTAAAAAGTTCAAGACCCAGAAGAGAAACACTTTTCACAGTCAATAATTATAGCAAAGAAGGCACTCCAGGGAAGGAATCAATTAATCCAGAAATTTCTTCATTAGTAGAGAGAGAGAGTCCAAATCACAAAGAGATGTTGGTAATTTTCCAAAAATAAAAATAATCATTCAGGAACCAAGGGAGCCATCCTCCACCGCCCAGTATGAGAGCCAGCAGGAGAAAGTAACAAAAGAAAAATTATTTCAAGCCAGCTGGACTTAGATACATTGTAAAGAAACAAGCCGCAAATCACTTTCACTTAGTTCAAAGCAATCCGGATACGAAATTTCTGAATAAAACTTTTTCAATAAAAAAAAATAAGATCAAAAATTAGCTAAAAAAAAAAAAGATCTTCTCCCCTCTATATCGTATTGGGTAGACAAGGGCTTCCTGAGTAGAGATCCAGCACAGCACCTTCAAATATAACTTCCTTCTCAACTTCTCCCAAGTATAACTCAAGGTCCTACGCACAAGATGATCATTGAAGTGTTTGGGTTGCTCAGAACCGGGCCAAATATAATAGTGTCAAAGGCCTTCTGAAAGTCCAGATAAACAATGTCAACTGGATCTCCCTTGTCCACGTGTTTGTTGACACTCTCAAAAAATTCCAGCAGATTAGTGAGGCATGATTTGCCCTTGCAACCTGGGACACTTGTCAAGCTGACCGGTCGGTAATTTCCTGGATCACCTTGGGATCCTTTTTTGAAGATAAGTGTTATATTTGCTACCTTCCAGTCATCCGGTACAAGGCCTGATTTGAGAGAAAGATTATATATTTTGGCAAGGACGTCAGCAATTTCATCTTTAAGTTCCTTGAGAATTTGTGGATGGATGCCATCTGGTCCTGGTGATTTGTTAGTGTTTAGTTTAACAAGACATGCAAGGACCTCCTCCCTGGTTATTTCTATCTAGGTTAATTCCTCAGTTTCCCTCCCTACGAACATAGGCTCTGTTTTAGGCATGTGATCTCTGTCTTCTTCAGTGAATACAATACAATACAATACAATAGCAGAGTTGGAAGGGACCTTGTAGGTCTTCTAGTCCAACCCCCTTTGGAATACTGCATACAGTTCTGGTCGCCACGATGTAGAAAAGACGTGGAGACTCTGGAAAGAGTGCAAAGAAGAGCAACCAAGATGATTAGAGGACTGGAGACTAAGACATATGAAGAACGGCTGCAGGAGCTGGGTATGTCTAGTTTGATGAAGAGAAGGACCAGGGGAGACATGATAGCAGTGTTCCGATATCTCAGAGGGTGCCACAAAGAAGAGGGAGTCAAACTTTTCTCCAAGGCACCTGGGGGCAGGACAAGGAGCAATGGGTGGAAACTAACCAAGGAGAGAAGCAACTTAGAACTAAGGAGAAATTTCCTAACAGTAAGAACAATTAACCTCTGGAACAGCTTGCCTCCAGCAGTTGTGAATGCCCCAACCCTGGAAGTCTTTAAAAAGATGTTAGACAGCCATTTGTCTGAAATGGTATAAGATTCCTGCCCATGCAGGGGGTTGGACTAGAAGACCTACAAGGTCCCTTCCAACTCTGCTATTGTATTGTATTGTATTTGTGTGGGCAGGAACCTTATACCATTTCAGACAAATGGCTATCTAACATCTTTTTAAAGACTTCCAGGGTTGGGGCATTCACAACTTCTGGAGGCAAGCTGTTCCAGAAGTTAATTGTTCTAACTGTCAGGAAATTTCTCCTTAGTTCTAAGTTGCTTCTCTCCTTGATTAGTTTCCACCCATTGCTTCTTGTCCTGCCCCCAGGTGCCTTGGAGAATAGTTTGACTCCCTCTTTTTTGTGGCACCCTCTGAGATATCGGAACACTGCTATCATGTCTCCCCTGGTCCTTCTCTTCATCAAACTAGACATACCCAGCTCCTGCAACCGTTCTTCATATGTTTTAGTCTCCAGTTCCCTAATCATCTTGGTTGCTCTTCTCTGCACTCTTTCCAGAGTCTCCACGTCTTTTCTACATCGTGGCGACCAAAACTGTATGCAGTATTCCAAGTGTGGCCTTACCAAGGCACTATACAGTGGCATTAACACTTCACGTGATCTAGATTCTATCCCTCTGTTTATGCAGCCTAGAACTGTGTTGGCTTTTTTGGCAGCTGCTGCACACTGCTGGCTCATATTTAAATGGTTGTCCACTAGGATTCCTAGATCCCACTCACAGTTGCTACTATTGAGCAAGGTACCACCTATGCTATACTTGTGCATTTTGTTTTTCTTGCCTAAATGTAGAACCTTACTTTTTTCACAATTGAATTTCATTTTATTAGATAGTGCCCAATGTTCAAGTTTGTCTAGATCCTTCTGTATCTTAAGCCTATCTTCTGGAGTGTTGGCTATTCCTGCCAGCTTACTGTTGTCTGCAAATTTGATGAGTTCCCCATTTATCCCCTCATCCAAATCATTGATGAAGATGTTAAAGAGTACTGGCTTGGGACCTAGTTACATGCGAGACCGTCTCCTGCCCCATACATCCCTACGGCCGATTCGCTCCCAGAGAGAGGGCCTTCTCAGGGTGACGTCGGCCGGACAATGCCGACTGGCGACACCCAGGGGAAGGGCCTTCTCTGTGGCGGGCCCTGCCCTGTGGAACGACCTGCCCCCTGAACTCCGTACCATTACTGACCTCCGCCTCTTCCGCCAGTGTTTAAAAACACATTTGTTTCATCAAGCCGGCCTTGCATAGCCTCCGCTGTTGACTAGTTTAGATAGTTTTAAAATGGGGGGGTCTTAATTGGTTTTTAGCACAGGATTCCATATTTAATAAGCTTTTAAAATTTTATATTTTTGTATTGTTTTGTATATTATTTTAATTTTCCTGTGCGCCGCCCTGGGTCCGTTTGGAGAAGGGCGGGATATAAATCGAATAAAATAAAATAAATAAAAACAGAGCCTTGGGGGACTCTACTGCATACTTCCTTCCATGTAGATGCAGTTCCATTGAGGACTACACGTTGAGTGTGGTTGGTCAGCCAGTTGCGAATCCATTTGGTGGTGGTGCTGTCTAACCCACAATTTTCTACTTTATCTAATAGTAGGTTATGGTCTACTTTATCAAATGCCTTACTGAAGTCCAAGTAAATTATATCGACAGCATTCCTCTGGTCCACTGATTTTGTCACTTTGTCAAAGAATGCAATTAGATTAGTCTGGCATGATCTGTTTTTGACAAACCCATGTTGGCTTTTGGCTATTACTTTGTTTGCTTCTAGGTGTTCACTTATTTGTTGTTTAATTATCTTTTCCAGAATCTTTCCTGGTATTGAGGTCAGACTGATGGGTCTATAGTTTCCTGGATCTGTTTTTTTTCCTTTTTTGAAGATGGGAACCACATCAGCTCTTTTCCAGTCTTCTGGCAGTTCCCCGGTGCTCCAGGATCTCTGAAAGATATAGTTCAGTGGTTCTGAGATCTCATCTGCCAGTTCCTTCAGAACCCTGGGGTGTAATCCATCCGGTCCTGGTGATTTGAACTCGTCCAGGGCAGACAGGTGCTCACTTACCATTTTCTTCCCTATTTCAACTTGTGTTCCTAATCTGATATTTGTGGTGCTGTTTTTGATGGATTGGACTGTTTTATCCCTTTGTGTAAAGACAGATGCAAAAAAAGAGTTAAATAGTTCTGCTTTCTCCCTGTTGCTTATCATCTTCTTGCCATTTTCTCCCAGCAGTGGACCAATTGTTTCCTTAACTTTTTTCTTATTTTTCCCCCTCTTCCCCCCCCCCCTTTTTTTTTTCTTATTTCCCTCCCCAGCTGAGAGCCAGTCAAACATGGCATTTCCCATCATTCCAGCATTCTCAGGGAGAGGATCAGGCAGCCAGGCTGGTTCTTGGTGCCCAAAGCTTCCTGCTGACTCCCCCCACCTCTCATACACAGACTATTAGCTGTAGGAACCAGTGCCTGAATTATTCTTTAAAGGTGTCAAATTCAGTTGCTGCTTTTGAACACCAAATTCCTCTGAATGACTTTTAGCAAGGTTCATTAAGTTGAAAGGGAAAGGAGCTGGAACAATTCAATAATTTCCTATTTTGAAACATATACATATTTTCTTTGACTCCTGCATACTATCTAAATGTAAAAAATATCTCCTTCCAAATAAAAGAAACTTTAACAATTCTTCCATTATCACAATGGTTTTGTTATCTCATGTTTTTACATTTGTTCTGGCTGTGAGATGCTCCTTTGTGTTCAGGTCTGGCCTCAGAAGGATAATGTAGCACTTGGGGATGAAGATGCAGACCAGCAGACCAGCACTGGAGGCCAGGATGGAGAAGACCTGGACAGCCACCATGTATTTCCCTTTGGTACTTAGGTAGGTGGGCACAAAAGTCACCCAGACGCTGCAGAAGACCAGCATGCTGAAGGTGATCAGCTTGGCTTCGTTGAAGGCCCCAGGCAGATTCCTGGCCAGGAAAGCCACCGTGAAGCAGATGGCAGCCAGGAGGCCCATGTAGCTGAGGGTGACGTAGAACATGACAACAGCCCCTTCGTTGCATTGCAGGATGATCTCTCCAGGCTGGGAGTGGAGGTCAGAGTCAGGGAAGGGGGGAGAAACTCCCAGCCAGATGGAGCAGATGATCACTTGGACAGCAGAAGAAGAGAGGATGATGGAATTGGCCAAGCTCTTCCCCAACCATCTCTTCGCTCGGTTTCCTGGTTTTGTGGCCAGGAAAGCCAGCACCACCGTGATGGTTTTGGCCAAGAGAGAAGAAACGGCAACTGAGAAGATGATGCTGAAGACCGTTTGTCGGAGAAGGCAGGTGGCTTTCCTTGGTTGACCAATGAAGAGAGAAGAAGACAAAAAGCAAAGCAGGAGGGAGACCAGGAGGATGTAGGAGAGGTCCCGGTTGTTGGCTTTGACAAGGGGAGTTTCTCGGTATTTAATGAAGATGATTAAAACAAGGCCTGTGATTAAGAGCAAGAGTAGGGCAGAAGAGACCAGGATGATGCTCAGATGTTCTTCATAAGACAGGAAGGTTATAATTTTGGGGATACATTGGACTCTCTTCTCATTTGGATATTTATCATCTGGACACTTGGTGCATTTTTCCGTATCTGAGAAACCAAAAAGCAACTTTCTTTAATATTCTGTCCTTTTATCTTACAGAAAATACGTTCTTTGGATAACAGCTGATACCAGCATTTTTGAAACAATTTCATTAAACAATCACTCCTTTGAAATGATACAGGGCAGGGGTGAAATGCTACCGGTTTGGGAAGTTCTCTCGAACTGGAAGCAAAAAGTGCTTTAAAAAGTAAAAAGCAAAGTTCTGACAATTACGCAACACAGCTGACTTTCACACAGCTGATCATTAGACTATTTTTTTTTTACTTTTTAAAGCATTTTTAACTACTGGTTCAGGAGAAACAGTAGTTTAAAAATGCTTTTAAAAAGTAGGCAAAAAAAGTTGTCCATGCCCACCCAGTCACATGATGTCCCCAGCAAGCCACACCCACAGAACTGTTAGGGAAAAATTTTGATTTTCACCGCTGGTTCAGGGTCTCTTGCTTAAGCAGGGTGTAGGACTAAATGACCTCTAAGGTTCCTTCCAGCTCTATTCTGATTGATTGATCTACATGACTGGCAGACTATTTGTGTAATGAGTTCCCCACCATAAGTATCTACAGCACCACATTATGGACCAGCGATTCCTTCTCAGTGATCCTCAAGGGGAGCATCCAATATACAGTGAATTGCAAGGTCTTTCAGAAGGTGGACCTCACACAATCCATCCAGTTCCAAAGAACTCAGGTGTTCCTAGGAAGGTGAACTTAGCCGCACAAGTCCAAACTAAGAAGCAGGAGAGAGATTTCCTCTGCTGTTAGTAAAGCTTGCTCAGTCTGCCACCCCCTCCTCCCATCTCTTCCCAGCCCCTCCTTCAGAGTCTTTTTCATTTACTTCCTTTTAGATAAGAAATTCTGCAGGTTAAAAATAAATATAAAACACCAGGTGAGCTTCGATCTATCATTTAACTTGCACTTTCATAAAAAGGTTCTTGGTGGATCCAGTTCCACAAAGCCTCCCATTTTCCTCAGGGTAACCAACCTTCCTGAGTGGAGAAGGTCCCCTCCGGACAAGGAACGCAGTCATAGCAGCAAACTGGCTCTCCTTCTCGAGCCCTCTTGACAAATCCAGGATGACAACTTTCCGCACATCTGGACTGAGGCAGGGACTGAGCAGAAGAACAAGGAAGGCCAAAGAAAAGATGTTAGGACTCTCTGTCCATGGAAAATGGAGGGAGAAATGGATGGAGACAAGGAGCCTCTGGTCTTCACTGAGGTAGATAGGAAACCTCTGACTCCTTCTAAACAGATGCAGGAGGTAGAACAACTGGCAGATTCTTCATTTACTTCCTTTTGATTTTAGAATTAAACATTACAATAAGTTACTTTTCTACTTAATAGTTTACAGGGATTGAATTGGGAAAAAAGATTTAAGTATAATACATTCACATTAAAACTGAGAATAAGGTTTATTGTAAAATTTTTAGGAAACTTTTATTCCATTAGATTTTTTAAGTGTAGAATAAAACTCTGATGGAGAAAGAAACCTCTGACCAGTAAGATCTTGAAAGGTTTCCATAAAACATGGCAAAGCCCCTCCACTTAGGTCCCGTCCCTTGAAGAACCTCCATTAGGTGGCATGGAAGGCCAACCACCCTGGAGACTATAAGCTTTGCCCCCTTGAAATGGGACCTCAGGCTTTGGCAAACAGAGAAAAGACACCAAAATTTCTCCCACCTTATTGAGCAACTTTAGCTGTGAAAGAGTCTTTTGTTTGATAGAAAGTCTCTCTCTTACAAAATACGCCAGAATCTCCATCCTGGGATCCTCCTTGGGGAGAACCAAGAGCCACTGAATGCCTATATCTGCTTTTATCTCTCCATTTTGGTCCAAGTACAGTTTTCTGTCAGAAATATTCCAAAATGCATTCTTCACCAGAAAGGGATGAAACTAGAATGGGAACATCCAGGAATTTGAACAACAGAAAACTTTGTTTCTTATCCCACATTGAATCTTTCTTCTACAATTGTCTCATCTCCAAATATGATTAAATAGGATACAAATATTGCCATTATCTTCATAGGTGAATGAGAAAGTTTGAAAAAAAATTATCAAAATATAGAGAAAATATATTTGACACAGTTGGTCAATTATAGGGAACATTCGAGAGCAGATGACAAATAAAAGAAACAGGAAAAAAAAGATGATCCATAAACTCTTTGAAAACAACAGTGATTCCCAGAAAGCCTGGGTTGATCAAGAAGAAATCTCTCAGGCTGATCTTCTCCCTTGTAATCCTGATGGAAAATTCCTCCAGATCACTCCTAATGGAGCCACTCCCCACCTCCCCAGACCAGGCCCAGAGCTCGCTCAAGACCGAGCCACAGCCGCGACCCAGCTAGAAGCCCCCCGCCCCCATTCTAGCCACACCCACTGAAGCGGTAGTAAAATATTTTAACCCCCCCTACTCCAGATGTTTTAGTTCTACTCGATTGTAATGCAAGATGAAGACATTTTGGAAACCCTGAAAGAAAAAATCTCCCCCCAGTTCTTTTCTCAGCCTGAGAAGTCAGTGAGGATCCTTCCTGGGTTTTTCTCTCTCCCCTTATGCAGCTGCCGGATTCTGTCTCAAAGGTCTTTGGGAGCTGCCCCCTCCCTCCCCCTCCCCTCTGCAGAATCTCCTCTGGCTGCAGAATTTGGATCCCTCCGATCTTCTTCTCTTGTCCCCTTATCTTCTCCTGCCCCCCCCCCTTCTCCCCCCTGCACAGTCTCAGTGGCTGCTTGGAGGGGGGGGGGAGATTTCTGGTTTTGCAGGTCTGAGAGGAAAAGTGGAAGGAGAAACAGGCCCTCCAAGGCTGCCCCCCCCTTGGCCTTTCTGCAACCAAATTCCCCGCCCCCAGACAGAGGAACCACACCCCCCACACGAATACTGCCAGGCAGAGGAGGCTGGGCCCATAAGTGGGCAGCGAGTGGGGGGAGAGGCTGCAGGAGCTCTGCTGTGAATGGAGGGAGAGAGAAAAGTGGGGATTCTTTCTGCTGCAGCCCTTGAATGCTTGAATGGCAGAGAGAAGACAAATTTCCGCCTCCATTCACAGCAGAGCTCCTGCTCCCTTTATGGCCCCCCCTGGCCATAACAGCTTCTGATTCCGCTCTCTCATTCTCTCTCATTCTCTCTCTCTCTCATTCTCTCATATTCTCTCTCTCTCTCTCTCTCTCTCTCTCTCTCTCTCTCTCTCTCTCTTTCCTCCCATTCCAACTTTGCAGTGCAAGGAAGCTGCCCACCCTTCCACCTCCCCATAAATCCCCCTCCTGTGGCTGCTCCAGAGAAAGAAGCTTGCGTGGAAGGGGCGAGAGGAAGACTGCTGCCTGCACAGTTAATTTAGTTAGTCAGCCGGACTTTCCTGGGAGGCGAGCGATGCTGCCGGGCGCTTGGAAAGGACTTTGGCGATTGGCCCACCACTGAAAGCAAACAATGAATCGAGGAGCAGAGCTGGGTGGAGGAGTGTGTGTGTGTGTGTGTGTGTGTGTGTGTGTGTGTGTGTGTGTAAAATGGTCGGTTTCATCCAAGGAGTTGTTGTTTCAGGTGGGTCTCCTGGCTTTGGAAGGAGGAAAGGAAGGGATACAAAGAGAGAGAAAAGAATTAAACTCATATTAACTAATGACCAAAAAACTATAACAAAGTCTTATAAGCTGATGCTACTCTGGAAGGTAGAGGAAGAAGACGTGATGAGGGAACCTCTGACTTCCTGGGCTAAAAACTTTGGGTATGAAATTGATACGATAAGTGGAGAGGAATTTGGAATAAAAATATCAAAGCCACATTGGCTTCGTCCTACAAAGAGAACCAATATAAAATGTTATATCGGTGGCATTTGCCGCCAGCCAGACTTGCTAGGATCTTTTCCAATTTATCATCGGCCTGCTGGAAGTGTGGGGCCAAGCGGGGGACCTACGACCATATGTGGTGGACCTGCCCAAAGGTGAAGGTATACTGGGATAGAGTAAGGAGACGGGTGCAGGAGATAACAGGGACTAAAGTGGATAGGAGGCCAAGAGCTCTTCCTCCTGGGAATCTTGCCAGACCCAATGAGTAAAAGAACCAAGTACCTGATCACGTATGTGCTAACCGTGGCAAGGATGCTCCTTGCGCAAAGATGGAAAGACCCCAACATTCCGTCAGGAGAAAGCCTAATACACAAGATAACCGATTGTGCCGAATTAGATATGTCATATCTCAATTACTAAAAAATGAACATAAAGAGGAGGGGGAAAAATTGGGAGCTGTGGTATCAATGGTTAGAAAAAGGGGGTAAGGACTTCCTGTTCCGGCTTCTGGCGGCGACGGATGAACCTTGGGGTTCGTCCGCCGTTTTGTTCTTTTTTCTGCTCCAAACGGGGCGAGGTACCCCTTCTTTTTGGGGACCTTCCGTAGGGCTGGCTTGCCTGGACCTGTTCAGCCTGGCGGCGGCCGGTGAACAGTCCTTGTCTTCGGTCTAGGTGGAAGAAGACATGGTGCGGGGGGCTTGGTTCCCTTCGCCAACGGAGGACGGTAACAATTGATTGATCTGGAGAGAGCGGAGCGATCGGGCCGGATGGCTTTGCCGAGGCTTTAATTGCGAGGTGGAGAGTGAGTAACTTTAACTTTATTGCTGGCGGCTTTGGATGAGAGAAACGTGGAGGGGGGTGTTTGTTTGCTAAAACCCCCCTCGGATTTACAACAGCGGCGCGCAGAAATGGCTCCTGGAAAGCAGGGAGCAGATATTTCGCATCCGGACTTTTGCGGAAATAAGTGAAAGTGTTATGCGGCTTGTTTTCATACAATGTATCTAAGTCCGGCTTTACTGAAACAATTTTCTCTGCTATTTTCTCCGGCTGGCTGCCTGAGAGGGTGGTGGAAGATGGCTGTCCTTTGTTCCTGAATGCCTATTTTTGTATGGAAAATTACCAACATCCTTTAGTGATTTGGATTGCCTCCCTCTTCCAACGGAGGATTTTCTGGATTAATTGACTGATTCCTTTCCTGAAGTGCCTTCTTTTTCTTAATAATTGACAGTGGAAAGTGTCTTGCTCTCTGGACATTATAACTTTTCTACAACTTTTCTGAACTTTTTTCCCGGGATTTGCTCCAGCGGCCGCACTCAAAAAACGCCATTTTAGTGGCACGGACTTAAACAGCTCACCATGGCTCAAAAAAAAGGATTGGAAGAGAGAATGACAGCTATGGAAACAGTGTTAAACTCCTTGGTGTTGGAAATCAGAGAATTTAGAAAAGATCATACCAGCACTAAGCTTGAACTTTTGGAAACACAGAAAAAATTAATGGAGAATACACAGAAGACCAAGGAGTTGGAAGTGGGGCTGGCTGGGGCAAAGGGGGAACTTAAAAATATTAATACTGAAATTGGAGATTTGTCTGGTCATATGTCTAGGATGGATTTTGAGAGGATGTCATATTTTTTAAGATTTCAGAATATTTCTGAGGAATCTGGTGAATGCCTTCCTGATCTCATGAGTACAATTTTAGCAGACTATTTACACAAACCCAAAGAGGAGATCAGGGGGGACATTGACCTAGTCTACAGAATAAACTCAGCATATGCCAGGATAAATGAAGTACCCAGAGAGATACATATTAAATTTGTTAGAAGGTCAACCAGGGAGGGAATCTTGAAGGCACAGAGGGAGGGTCCGTTGATTTACCAACAAAAGGAAGTCGCTATCTTGAAGCAGATCCCAAAAAAGATTCGAGAGGTAAGGAGGAAGTACTCCTTCTTATCTAAAAAATTATATAAGCACGGGATTTGGTTTAAGTGGGTGATGCCAGAAGGGATGTTGGTGTTCTGGGAAGGAGGAAGAGTAAGGATTAAAACAGTTGTTAAGGCGGAAGCCTTTCTTAAAAAACATTCCTCTACCCTGGGGGAAGATTCGGGAGGGGCAGAGGGGGCCACGGCCCCGCCCACTGGGGGCCAGGAAGGAGAACAAGAAGACACAATTGCTAAGAGACTTAGATCTAAAAAATGACTTTTATTTTTATTTTTATTAATACAGCTTAATTTTTATCTGGATGTTTGTATACGACTGCCAGCATAGAATTTAGAATTTATATGTATGCATTTACTTTCACCTTGTTGTATTATTGTACAATGTATTACCAATGTCTTATTAAGAAGCCTGGGAGGGGCCAGCGTTCCCGATGTGAAAGTTCTCAAAATATCTTTTTATTTCACCTTACCCTACCCTTTTTCCTAAAAAAAATTGTAAAAGTCAATAAAACTTTTTCAATATAAAAAGAAAAAGGGGGTAAGGCTCCAGGAACAGATGGGTTGACAGCTACGTATTATAAAAATTTACAGTTAGAAATGGTGGAACCTCTTAAGGAATTATTTAGCAAAATTCAAATGGGAGGCGAGGTCCCTCCATCATGGAGAACAGCCTTTATCTCACACATCCCGAAGGATCTTAGACAACCAAAGAATTATAGGCCAATATCACTTTTAAATACGGATTATAAATTTTTTGCTAAAATATTAGCAAATAGGCTAATGATAGCAATGCAACAAATGATTCATAATGATCAATCCGGATTTATAAGTGGGAGACAAATGAGAAATAATGTAAGGCATATTGTAAATTTATTGGAATATTTGGAAAGCAACAACCAAGTCCCTGCGGTGTTTATCTTTTTGGATGCCGAGAAGGCATTTGATCGATTGAATTGGCAATTTTTATTGAAGATGATAGAAAGGATGCAGTGTGGAGAGTACTTTACACAATCTATTAGGGCAATATACCAGAGACAAACAGCACAAATAATAGTTAATAATAGTGTAACAGAGACTTTCAAAATTGAAAAAGGGACAAGACAGGGATGCCCTCTGTCTCCATTATTGTTTATTTTAACTTTAGAATATTTACTGAATAAAATACGGGGTTCAAAGGATATAAAGGGAATCAAAATTAGACACCATGATTATAGATTGAGAGCATTTGCAGACGACCTGGTTGTTACCTTATCTCAACCGGTACAATCGGTTATAGGTTTAATGGACATAATCAATCAATATGGAAAGGAATCTGGCTTTAAAATAAATAAACAAAAAACAAAGATACTAACTAAAAATATGACCATGCAACATAAAGAAGAATTAGTAAGACTAACGGGATTTGAAATAGTGAAAAAGGTTAAATATTTAGGGATATATATATCACAGCTTCGAATGGGAAATCATATAAAAATAATTACGAAGTGTTATGGTATAAAATACAGAAAGAGATGGAGACTTGGAAAAAATTACAATTGTCATTGCTGGGAAGAATAGCAGCAATTAAGATGAACGTTTTACCCAAGTTTTTATTTTTGTTTCAAATTATACCAATACTTTAAAAAGATGTAAATTTGAAAGAATGGCAGAAGGGGTTTAATAAATTTATATGGAAAGGGAAAAAACCGAGAATAAAACAAAAAATAATACAGGATACATGTGAAAGAGGAGGTCTCAAAATGCCTAATCTAAGATTATATTATGAGGCAGTTGCTTTATCAGTAATCAGTGATTGGTTTAACTTAACAGGAGAAAGAATATTGAATATTGAAGGATATGAATTGTTATATGGCTGGCATGCATATTTACTATATGGGAAAAAAGTGGACAAGACTTTTAAAAGTCACATACTTAGGTATGCACTTTTCAGAGTTTGGAAAAAGGATCAATATAAGTTGAATTATAAAATACCCATATGAGCAATACGTAGACATGCAATAGAGAATATAAGTATAAAACAAAAACAAGAGGTGATCACCTATAAAGAGCTTCTTAAAATGGAAAAGGGTAAATTGCAGCTGAAGCCATTAAATGTACTGAAAGAAGAAAAGATAATTTATGCATGGTTTCAGTATGGACAGCTCCAAACCAGGTGGAAAGAAGATCAAAGAATTGGCATCATGCAGAATGAAGAAAATTTAGTAAATCAAATTAGAGACCAGAGTCAGCCACATATAAAAAGATTATATAATGTCTTAATAGAAATAGATTTGGAAACAGAATTAGTTAAGGATTGTATGATAAAATGGGCACAAAACTTTCAAGAACCAATAATGATGGAAACGTGGGGAAAAATATGGGTTAGAAACGTGGAATTTACACAAGCACAAAGCTTAAGAGAAAATGTTTATAAAATGTTTTATAGATGGCACCTAGATCCTAAAAAATTATCGTGTGTGTACCCGAACCTTCAACCGAAATGTTGGAGATGTGAAAGTGAAGATGCTACCTATTATCCTATATGGTGGAGTGTAAGAAAATCAAAGCATTCTGGATAAAAATATGGAGGATTATGCAGAATATTTTGAAAAAGAGGATCAAGTTTACCCCACAGTTGTTTTTGTTGGGCATAATAACAGATTGTACGGTTATAGAGTCCAAACTGATATTAAATTTAATAACTGTAGCTAGACTTTTGGTGGCGCAATACTGGAAGAAGGAAGATTTGGCGACTATTGAACAGTGGACATTAAAAGTAGTCAATCTAGCAGAAATGGCAAAAATCTCAGCATACTTGAAAGATTATTCTCAAGAAAGATATTTACTGGAATGGGAAAGATGAATTGAATATATTCAAAACAAATATAAGACTAACAAGTTTAAAATAGCTTATGAATGAAGGGAACTGGAAGGTATTTATATTCAAATATAATTGAAAAAAGGAGAGTTAAAGGGTTAAGTGAGGGATTGGAAACTATAGATAGTTAGCTAATATTAGCAAATGATTGTTAGATGTTATATCCTGTATTTTGCTCTGGGAAGTCAGGGAAGGGGTGGAGGGAGGGAGGGAAATATTTGTAAAATGACAAAATGAATAAAACCTGTTGGAAACAAAAAAAATGGTTAGAAAAAGGGAAAAAGAACGGTGAGGAACTGAAGTGAAGAAAAAGATCCTATCTAGAAGGTGGAAAAAGTGTTGATTTATTCAAGCTCGCACTGTATTACTGGCAGAAAGGAAAGAAACCGCAATGAAACGAGAATGGGGATATGAGGATGGTAATATGCCCAAATATAGTCGATTTAAAATATTGGAATTTGCATAAATTACAGGTGATGGTGAAAGGAATGCATGAGGGAAGAAAAAATTATTTATTTATTTACTCGCTTTGTAACCAATTGATACACAGTACGTAAGGAAAGAGGTTTTTTTTTGTTTGTTTGTTTTTATTTTTTGTGTTGTGTTTGTTCTGAAAACTAAAAATAAAAAATAATTTTAAAAAGAGAGAAAGGAAGAAAGGGAGAGAGAGAGAGAAGGGAGAGACAAGAAAGAAAAAAGAAAGAAAAGGGGAAGAAAGAAAAAGGGAAAGAAAGAGGGAGGGAGGGAGGAAAAAGTGAATGAGATATAGTTGGATGGATAGATAGATACATGGAGGGAGGGATGAAGGGAGAGAGAGAGAAAATGAGAGGAAGGAACTCTGGCTTCAGAAGACTCTTTGAAACAGCACAGTTGGCTGGAAGGGACCTCGGAGGTCATGACGTCCAACCCCCTACAACCGTATATCCTCTGGATTATTTTGGTGAAATTGCCAGAAAAAGGAAGGGGTTTACTAGGACAAGGGAGCCATGCAGAGAAAGGCAGAGATAGTCCTTGACCTATGACAATTGAGCCCAACATTTTGGTTGCTAAGCAAGAGCGTTGTTAAGTGAATTTTTCCCCATTTTACTCAATCCATGACATCTCCTGGCTCTGACAGTCATGTGCAGGAGAGGGAAGAGCATCTGAAGGCCTCTGTAATGTTCTCATGGGCAGAAGTTACAGTTAAATGTGTGGCAGAAAGTGGACTCTGGGTGTGTTTTTCCAAATGCAAAAAGTGAAGTTGAATGTGTAGAGTTTTAGAAGAGCTGTGTGTGTGTGTGTATCATTTTGTGTGCCTATACACACACTATACTATGTAATATGTATGCACACATATGGCATTTATACATAGGATTAAATTGCATATTTTGAATGGTCAGTAGCAGTAAATAAACAGACAGGGAAATTGTATCTTGTTGAGGCAAGGAGACACCAGGCAAAGTTCCCTTTGATATGAGTGATGTCATGTTGGCCACACCCACCCAATCACATGACCACAAAGCCACGCCCACAGTACTGATAGTAAACTTTTTTGAATCCCCCCACTGAATCCAGCCCTCTTCCACTCACTGACTCCTGTTACACACGAGTGTAAGATCTGCTCACTATTATTCCAGAGTGTCAGAGGTGGAAAAATGAATCCAGTTACAAGAGAGGAGATTTTAGCCGAAAGAAAGAGAAAAACAGGATAAAAGGATGAGCGGTTTTAGAGCTGAGCCAGGAAAGCAGAGAAGTTCAGTCTCCTCTTCATGGATTGTCTGAATGCAAAGACTGAGCAGCCATCAGTCAGAGAAGCTTCAACTGGGATTCCTGCAGAGAGGAGGGGTTGGGCTATATGGTCTCAGGGTCTCCTCCAAATTTACAAAGGTTGTCATGCCACAACATGGAACTCTTGTGCTGTTGTTGCTCCAGCCCCACTTAGTGGCCAGGGCAGAGAAGCCTAACTCTATGGTCTGAAGCCAGACTCCGTTTTCTGTCAGCCTTTGGAGATGACGGAAGCAGCCATTGTGATCGAGACCCCTGGTCATCCGGAGACGGCCTCCGTCCCTCACACGGAGCATCACTGGAGAGGTTCCAGCTGCTTCTTTGCTGGCTGTTAGTGAATGCTGCCTATCTCGTCTTTCTATTTGATTTCCACCCTTTGCATCTCCTCAGTTTCACCTGCCCTGTTCTCCCAATAAAGCATCCAGATCCACGCCAGGCTCCCTTTCATTGGAGGAGAATAGGGGGGCTTAGCTGCCTCTCCAGCTGCACACAGACCCACCTGCAATGGGGACGGAAGGAAGGTGGAATTCCACCAGGCTCATCACAAACCCACAAATAAGGGGATTTATTTAAGAAAGAATACAGCGTTTTCAAATCAGCAGTGTTTAATATAAAAATGCCATGGAATCTACTCTTTGGAACCATTAATTCCCTGAGTAATTAAATTGGCCACATCTGTTGAGAAGGTTCCCCTCCTTCTCTGGATTCCTCCTCCAAAGGATCTAAGATTAATGGATCCATATTGGGACCCCCATACCAGTGGTGGGTTTCTGCAGGCTCGCACCTACTCGCAAGAGCCGGATGGTGAAATTTAGAGAGCCGGTGAGAGGGGTTCCATCGACGGACCCAGAAGTAAGTCTGGCCTGCCGCTGCCAGTAACCCAATGGGAAGGAAAGGAAAAGAAAGGAAGGCAGAAAGAAAGAAAGGAAAGAAAGAAAGGAAAGAAAGAAAGAAAGGAAAGAAAGAAAGAAAGAAAGAAAGAAAGAAAGAAAGAAAGAAAGAAAGAAAGAAAGAAAGAGAATTTATCATCACAATTGAGCCCAAAATTTTGGTTGCTAAGCAAGAGCGTTGTTAAATGAGTTTCACCACATTTTACAAGTTGGCCACTTCCACCCTGTCACATGACTGCCAAGCCACGCCCACAAAATAGGCCACACCTAGACAGTAGCTTCTAAAAATTTTTGAAACCCACCACTGCCCCATACCTGCCATGGCTGCAGCCTTGGAGACCCCAACCTTTTTTCTCCCTCCTTCCTTCCCCTCCTCGATCTGGAGGAATAGGCGGCATTCATCGCATGGGCCAAAGTCTTTAGGAAACTGTAAGGTTGGTAGTGATTTGTGATCCGGATCCTGTTCCTTTTCTCCTGGGTCTCCAGTGGGGCTTTCTGGGTGCATCTTCTGCGGCCTTTGACAGAAAAGACGTTCTTTGAAAGAGAACAGAGGAAATAAGGATCTTGAAACTTTTCTTCCACAAAGAATAAGCGTTCAAAGGCAGAATCTCTTGGCCTTTCTTTTGCCAGATAACCAAAGTTCCAAATACTATGGATGTATGTGAGAAGTCTGCGCTTGTTTATTTCATACCCTGCAGAATTTGTGAGGATCCAGACTTTCCCTTCAATGGGTCCTGGGAGACGCATAAATGTTAAATGGAAAGGAAGAATTCTCTCCCAAATGAACTCAAGTTCCATGAAGTGAACAAAGACGTTGACTTGTCTCCACTTAGAGAGGGAATCCCTGAGGGCTTCTGCATGTCCTGTCTTTGACAACAGTTGTGATACAACCACACAAATCCCACTCCTGACAAGCACAGGAGGGAAAATCCTCATGAAATCCTCTCCCTTCTCTGAGTCTGAAGCAAAGAGGCCAATCAGGGTCCATCTGAAATGGAGGAGCAGTGGGGCAATTGCTGGGTACTGGAATCCTTCTTTGTGGTCCATCTGGTGGAAAAAGGGGAATCGACTTTTATCACTCAGAGCCTCTGAAGCTGAATGAAAATTGATCTGAAAAAGGAATTGAAAGGATTAGAGCCATGAAGGGGAAACTGAGGCACGCAGAGCCTTCTCTCCCGGCACACAGGCCGCCCCAGCCCAGCTCCACTAGCATCCACATGCAGGTCCACCTCCTGCCGGCCAGCTGGTTTTTGGGCCTCTGCCGAGGGCCAGGATCAGGGGACCTGTGAGTATGCTGTGTGTGGGATGGGGATGGGGGTGGCGCTTGCATTGCCCAGGAAACTCCAGTGGGCTGGAAGTGAGTGTGAATCGCCTGGAACCCCCCCCCCCAGTTACTTCCCCCCTCAGTTGGAGGCTTCCTTCGGCTTTCAAACAGTTGCAAGGGCTTTATTTTTTATTTCTGCTTCCAGGTTGGTGCAGGAGGCTTTTGTTAGATTGACAAAGGAGTCCGACTCAGGCATGGTCAATCAACAGGAACATTTATTCAGCAACTATTTACAATGCACAAGAATCACTACTGGCAAGGCTTCCCCGTCTGACAGCCCTTTATATAGGCTTTCAGACAGGAACCCTTGCAGCAAGCTAACTGCAACATTGTATCTGTTTTCTAGACAGTCTCCTGCCGGCTCCGTTCCGGAATGTGGTGACTCAGAGGTCACCAGACTTGCTGGCACTGTTGTAGACCTGAGGACTTAACACTCCTTCTCCCAAGGTCAGTGCGCATGTGTCCAGTCTTTCTGTCCATCAACGTGTAGGCGCATGCGTACTCCTCCAAGTAGGCGGGGCGGTGTCGGGCCCGCCCCAAACGCCTTAGTTGCTGCGGAGAGCTCGGCGAGGTAAGTAGTTTCTGGGGAAGCTCCTCCCCATGGGGAGTGGAGGCCCCACCCACGTCACCGCGGCCTGCCCCCAGAGGTGGCGTCTGCGTCGCTGGAACCGGCGATAATGGTAAGTCCATGCGAGGGGGCGTGGCGGCCGGGCTTGAGGTTGTTGAAGGTTGCCGGCTGGCAGCTGGTTGGTAGGGTGGGCCTCCTAGCGGCGAGGCCCACAACTCCGTGTCGGCTTGAGTGGAGTAGTCCGGAGGGGGTCTGCAGAGTGTGTCAGATGACGAGAGGCCGGGACTGGCAAAAGCTCCGGAGTTACCTTCTGCGGCTCGGCTTGAACAGGGAACAGCGGCCCAACGGGGGCCAACGGGCAGGAACGGCCTGGTGTGGTGAAGGCCGTCTCGGGCAGGCAGCGCCTTAGTTGATCCAGGTGGCGCCGCCACTCAGATCCATCGCGTAGGGCGACCCTCAAAGAGCAGGGGCCGGTTAAGTCCAAGACGGTTGCGGGAACCCATCGCGGCTCCCCTGAGAAGTTTCTTGCCCAGACTAGGTCCCCAACTTGAAATAGGTGAGGGGAGGGAACCTGCAGGTTGCTTCTCTGCACCCCGTCGTAATCGGGGTGCAGTCTGTCCAGGGTGGTCCGCAAGCTTCGGCCCATCAAGAGCTCCGTGGGGCTTTTCCCTGTGGCCGGGCAAGGTGTGACATGCTGTCCCAAGAGGTACGCAGCCACCCTTGCCTGCCAGTCCCCTTTATCCAAACGGGCCAAGGCTTCCTTGGCCGAGCGGACTGCTCGTTCCGCGCGTCCATTAGACGCCGGGTGATAAGGGGCAACCGGCGCGTGGCAGATCCCTTGGGTGCCCAGAAAGTCCAAGAAGGTGGAGGACTGAAATTGGGGTCCGTTGTCGGACACAATGACGTCCGGCAACCCGTGGGTGGCGAACAGACAGCGCAACGCGCGCACGGTGCTCTCTGCTGTGGTGGAGGCCATGACAATCACCTCCACCCAGCGGGAGAACGCATCCACCACCACAAGGAAATTCTGGTCATGGAAGGGACCCGTGAAATCCAAGTGAAGCCTGGACCACGGGCTCCTGGGAAGGTCCCACTCCCTCGGCGGGGAGACCGGTGGGGCCGGCCGGGACGATTGGCAGGTGGAGCAGGCGGCCACCCACTCCACCACTTCAGTGTCCATGCCAGGCCACCAGACATAGCTCCGGGCTAAAGCCTTCATACGGACTATGCCTGGGTGATTGGCATGGAGCGACTGAAGAACCATGTGTCTCAGAGGGGAAGGGACGATGACCCGATCTCCCCAACACAAGCACCCGCAATGGAGCGAGAGCTCCAGCTGGCGTGACTTGTATGGCCGAAAGTCTTCGGCCACGCTGCCCGTAGGCCACCCCCTCAGCACCCAACGGCAGACCTGGGCGAGGACGGGGTCTGCGCGGGTGTGAACGGCGATGGCGGAAGAGGACAAGGGCAAGTCCGACTCCGCGACCATCAGAACAGAGAGGGCCGGCACAGGGGCCAGATCTTGCCCCGGGATAGGGCAGCGGCTTAGGGCATCAGCATGCCCTATCTGCTTGCCAGGACGGTATAGCAGCGTATAGTCATACGCTGCCAGGAATTCCGTCCAACGGGTCATCCTGGGCGACAGGATGGGGGGGGTCAGACGGTCACCGGCCAACAGCCCAAGGACCGGCTTGTGGTCCGTGATGACAGAAAAGGTCCGGCCATAAAGGTAGTTGTGGAACTTCTTAATCCCGGACACTACAGCCAAAGCCTCCTTGTCGATTTGGCTGTAGTTTCTCTCCGTTTGAGACATTGTCCGGGAGTAAAAAGCAATGGGGGCTTCCGAGCCGTCTGGAAAGACGTGGCTCAGGACAGCCCCCAGGCCAAAAGGGGAGGCATTGCATGCAAGCGTCAGAGGAAGCCTGTCATGGTACTGGTCTAGTACCGCGTCTGACGTGAGCATGGCTTTGACAGCAGCGAACGCATGCGCTTCGCAGTTGCCCCAGTGCCAGGCCGCGGATCGGTCGAGCAACCGATGCAGCGGCTCGGCTAGCGACGCTTTGTGAGGAATAAATGGCACGTAAAAATTCAAAAGGCCGAGGAATGCCTGCAGCTCCGTTTTGGAGGCAGGAGTGGGGGCCTTTTGGATGGCCTCGACCTTGGAGGGGGTTGGGTGAATTCCTTGGGCATCAATCATGAAGCCCAGGAATTCCACCCTCGGCGCAGCAAATGTACATTTGCTGCGCTTCAATTTTAAACCCGCGCCCCTGAAAACTCTGAGGACCTTCCGCAACGTCTTGGCGAGCTCTGATATGCTGGCAGCAGCAATCAGGACATCGTCAAAGTATGGTACAACGCCAGGGAACCCATGGAGCAGTCGCTCCATGAGGCTCTGGAAGATCCCCGGGGCCACGGACACGCCGAATTGGAGGCGGCGACAGCGGAAAGCCCCTCGGTGGGTGACGATGGTCTGCGCCTCCGCAGCCTCGTCGTCCACCGGGAGCTGTTGGTAGGCCTGCGCCATATCCAGTTTCGCGAATACTCGACCCCGCCCCAGAGAGTGGAGCAGATCCTGTACTACCGGAACCGGGTATGGATTCGCCTGAAGCCCGAGGTTGATCGTCGACTTATAGTCGGCGCAGATCCTCACGGACCCGTCGGGCTTAATGGGGACCACAATTGGGGTCTCCCATTTCGCCTGATCGACGGGTTCGAGCACGCCCTGCGCCACTAATCGATCTAATTCCGCTTCAACCTTGGGCTTCAGTGCGAACGGCAACCTGCGGGCCTTCAAGCGGACAGGAGCAACCTGGGGATCCAGATTTAGGGAAACGGGAGTGACCTTGTACGTTCCTAGGCTGCCATCAAAGACGTCGCTGAACTCTTTGATCACTACGTCTACCGGAGAACTGGCTGGCACGCTGTGTACTCCTTGGACTGACAGTCCCAAGGCTGGAAACCAGTCCAATCCGATCAAGGCAGCTAGGGAATTGGCCACTACTAGGATGGGAAGGGTCCCATGGAAAGAGCCATAGTCTACCCTCACTCTATGCAGTCCTAGGATGGGAATTGGTGAACCCTGATAGTCTTTTAGGATCGTCGCCGCAGGGCCGAGGTCTCGTTTCCGGAGATGGGGGCACAATTTAGTTAATTGTGCCCAGGAAATGAGGGATCTAGAGGACCCGGAGTCTATTTCCATCTTGACTCCCACCCCCTCTAAACAAACCACCGTGGACAGTCTCATACTCTCTGCCTGGTCGAAGTTCAGAGCTGGGGGCATCTCCGACAGCGTGAAGCAGTCAGTCAGCTGTGGCTGGCGGCGTCTCGATCGTTTCTGAGCCACTTGTTGACCTGGTGGAGCGGCTCTGGAGGCAGCTGCTGGAGTAGTCGTTGGTGCGGCGGCACGGCACACGGCTGCCAGGTGTCCTTACTTGCCACATCTGCGGCACACCGATGCCTTGAAGGGGCAGTCGGGTCTTTGGTGGGCACCTCCGCAACCTAGGCAGCTACCGGGGTTTTGCTGAGGTGTGAATGCGCGATTAGGCAAGCGCCCGGTCACCCTCATGCAGTCCCCTTGGTCTTCATCCTCTATCTCGTCTAGCGGCGCTATCACGTCCACTAGACATGCTCGCGGAGTGGGGAAAAGAGGAGTGCGAGCGCGGTCCATGTCAGACGTGGAAATCTCTGACAATTCCGCCGCGCGGGCTTCTTCCACTGCTTGCTCGAGAGTCAGGACAGTTTTAGAGAGCAAGCGGCACTTTAGGCGGATGTCTTTGATGCCGCACACGAACTGCTCCAGTAGAGATTCCTCCAGGAAGCCTGCGGGGAACTTGCAAGGAATTGCGGTGGCTGCCTCTCACCCCATGGAATGAAGGAAGGGAGGAAGGGAGGGAGGGAGGGAGGAGGGAAGGGAGCAGAGGTGGGTTGCTCCTGGTATGGACTGGTATGGGCGTACCAGTAGCAGAAATCAGCCGTACGTTTGCATACTGGTAGCCCCCCCACACTGGCAGGGTCCCCTTGCCTGCCCCCCTTTGCTAGGCCCTTCTCAAAGAGGAGGAAGCGGCTGTGGGGCTTCTTCAGAGGAATGGAGGCTGGAGGGAAGGGAGGCTCTCCACTCAGTCTTTCCAAGAGAATGGCCATAAACAAGGTTGGGAAATGTACAGCAGGCGGTCTTCTGGCAGCAACATCTCATCTTAGGGACTAGCATCAAGGGGAAGATGACTTTGAAAAGGCTTCTTCTCCCACCATAGCATGCAAGGAGAGGCGATGACTGGCTGGAAGGGGAGGGGCAAGGAGAAGCCAGGCCAGGTGCCCCTCCAGGTGAGTGACATTGAGTTGGCCAAGCCTACCCAGTTACATGACCGCCAAGCCACACCCACAGAATAGGTAGTAAAAGATTTTGAAACCCACCCCTGGCTCTGCCCCTAAGACCAGGGATGGACAGGAGGCCAGCATTGGGCCAGGACTGGTGGGGGGACCTCCAGGCAGCCTCCAGGAGCAACTTGGCCAAGGAGAGGAAGCCCTGCAGCAGCCGCCCACAAGGAAGAGCTCAGGGAGGCTGGGCTGGGCTGGGCTGTTGGGTCCTGGGGAGCTTGTGGGCTGGGCATTCACCCTTAACTGCCTGGGGCTCTGGACAGCCTGAGCCTCCATTCTCCAAGTGGCCTGATAGGGACAGCAAGGCTCCTCCATTGGATGAGACTTTGGGGCTCACCCTGATTTCCCCTTCCTACCCTGGAGACCCCCGGACTCCCCCTGGAAGCCTTCCCTGCCCCCCCCCCCCCGTCCAAAGGAAGCGGAGGAGGACAGGGCTGAGTATGGAAGCCTGGAGGAGAAAGTTTGCTTCTGCCTTGAGGGATCTCTGGAGGGGAGAAGTGTGGGGAAGGGGGGGAGCTGCATGAGGGGAAGCTGCCCCAACAAGCCATCATCCTTTTCCCCGTGTTTGGAAACAAGGATTCCCTCTCAAGAAGGCCCAGCCTCCCTCCTGCTGCTCCTCCTCCTCCTCCTCTTCCTCTCCAGAGACTCTCAAGGCAGAAGTTGGACTCAAGGGCTTCCTGCAAACTTTTACCTCTGAGCTTCCAGGTGCATCAGCCTCATCCTCTGCCTCCCAAATGCCAAGGAAGTCTGGAATTGGGAGAAGAATGGCTCCTTTGGCTAGCTGTACACACACACACACACACACCCTGTTCCAAGCATGGAGACTTTTTCCAGATCAGAGCTTACAAACTGCCAATCATATCCTGGGCTTGGGGAGAAGGCCCCTTCTTTCATCTTTGTTTAAAAGCCCCCAAAGATGGAATGTGGTGTGTGTGTGTGTTTGTGTTTGTGTGTTTCTGTGTGTGTGTGTGCTTGGCTGCCAGCAGTTTGGGGAGGGGAGGAGCTTGTGGGGCACTGAATTGTCCCCATGTGGAGTCAGCTGGTGCAACTTATTCCATCCTGACCCAGGTGCCCCGAGACAGCCATGCCCAGTGGGGGATGTTGAGCTGGCCACCCCCACTCAGCCACCCCTCCCCAGCCATGCTCCCCAGTGGTGGGATCCCAAGTCTTTTCCTAGGGGTTCCATGAGAGGGGGCTTCCCTTGTGCGCATGCAGCCCTCCAAGAGCCCTCGGAGTCAGAGTCAGTGCTGGGGAGCTGAGCTGTTTCTTTAGCTCAGCTGAGGCACAGCAATGCCCTCTGCCACGCAAATGAGCTGAGCTGAGAAACAAGGGAGTCCAGGGCAGGGAACTGCGTGGGTGGGAGGGCAGAGTCAGCCAGAGGTGGTATTTGCTGGTTCTCCAAACTTCTCCAAACTTCCACTACGTCATAACCGGTCTGAACCAGCTGAATACGACCTCTGATGCCCACCCAGCCACGCCCACCTAGTCCCTGCGACCAGACAGTGACCCCCCAGTCAGGCCCATCTGGCCACTGTGAGTCTTCATGGTCTCACCTGCTTCTGGCCCTTTGAGGGCAACCATGAGGCTGATGGGACCCTCAATGAAGTGGAGTTTAACCCCCCTGCCTTAAGACCGTCCGTGAAGGGGAGACTGAGCTTCTCGGCTTGACTGGCTCAGCTCTCCAAGGGCTCCTCCTCCTTTCCGGGTCTCCCCTCCTTCTCCTTCAGCCAGAATCTCCTCTCTTGTCCTGAGTTCATGTTCCCAGGACAGACTCTCTGGAACAACCCTGGGAAGATTCTGAGCTTCTGTCTGAGCCTCTTTCAGTTCGGCTGAATCCTCCCTTCTCCCTCTGGGAGGTTTTGTCGGTTGGAGAAGCTGCTCCCAGACTCCTCTCCTTCCACTTCCGTAGAGCAAAGTGGCTCTTCTCTCCAGTGGTGGGATTCAAACTTTTTAACTACCAGTTCTGTGGGCGTGGCTTGGTTGCTCATGCACTCCTTTCTGTTAGGAGATCACACATAATTCTCAGAAAATGGATATTCTTTAAAACGCATCAAATTAGCTTTGTCTGAGAATTGGTATAAACATTGCATCAAATCTTGAATTACAGAGATTTATCAAATTCTCTGTATTGACAGCATAGAAAAATTGATCACCCAGGACAGGTTATGATTCATAACCACCTGGTGTTATGAGAAATATTAAAAACATTAAAAGTTATTTGAGTAAAATTTTATGACATTTTTAATCCACTTAATCGTCCCATCAATCCCTCACTTAACTAAGTTTCTAGTCACATCTCAAAATTGTTTATACTTTACTGAAATCAATTTATATTACAATCGTTGCCATAATCTGGGAGATTTGCAGCTTCAGATGTCGAAACTTCTGTTAAAGTAGCATTAGAATAAATTTGAATTAGTTCATCTGGTGATGTTTCCTGTCTGGTCTATCAGGGGGAAGATTAGCCTGATAACTTTCTTGTCGACTAATCCATGTTTTCTGATAATCAACCTGTGGTTTCCAAGGAGTTTATGAATAATCTCTTTTTATCTGTTATTCATTTTATTTGTCACCTGCTCTAGAAGGTTCACTTTAATTGACCAACTGTCAATTGTATTTTCCCAATATATATCTTCTCAGTCTATGATTGACAAATCTTGTTGACATTTTTGTTTGCTTATGAAGAGAATGTTCTCCTAACTAAGCATATTTGAAAGCTTGAAAATTGTAGAAGAAATATTCAAAACTGTGACAAGAAACAAAGTTTTCTCTGTTTCAAATTCTTGGACGTTTCAATACCAATTTCATCCCTTTCTGGACAAGAACGAGTTTTACAATCTTTCCCATCTTAAACTCTACTTGGACCAAAATGGAGAAAGAGCAGCAGGTCTGTTCATCTTGGGCTCCTTGGTTCTCCCGAAGGAGGCTTCCAGGGAAGAGACTCTGGGGATTATTCAGATACAGAATTTTTTTATCAACCCCAAAGTTCTTTCACTGATTAAGCTGCTCAACAAGTTGGGTGAAACTATGGTGTCTTTTCCCTGTTTTCCAAACTCTGAGGTCCCATTTCAAGTGAGCTCAGCCTTGTCCCCAAGGGGGTTGACCTTCAGTTGAATTGAATGTGGGGAGTAGAAACCTGATGGTTTTCTTAGACCTCTTGGGAGGTTTCAGTGCTATTCCATTTCATGGACCTTCTACAATTTAGTATCTCCATCAGAAACCCAGAAGGGTTGGGGATTGTATTGCTAATTGCTTTAGGTTTTGTTTGCTTCTTGTACACAAATAGCAAAGAAGGCAAGTCAGTTGACCGGGGCCTGAATTTAGGTTTGGAGAGGTAAAATTAAATCATGATTGGATGGAGGTCCTTTGGGTTCCACTGGAAAGAAGCTTCACCTTGTCCTGTTTGGGGAAATTGTTCGTGAAAGGGCAGCTTCATGGTCAGAGTTATCCATGCCTCCCTTTCAGACACACTCAATGGCATAGAGCAATGGCAGCAGGATTTCCTCCCTGACAAATCAGGCCCACAAAGTTCCCCTCCCAAGGTTGGAGGTCAAAAGGCAGAGAGGCCATTTCTGTGCTCTCTCCATCAGGATCCAGAGAACGGAGGGGCCCTGAAAGAGGGGAGGGGCCTGGGCAATGACTGGGAGCTCCCGGTCCAAGTGAAAGTCCCAGGATCTGGTCACAATGTTGATTTCCCCCCTTTTATTTTAGGTCTCCCAGGGCTGCAGCAGCAACAGACACAACATCAAAGGTTCGGTCTCCGGTCTACAAATGGAGTCACACCTGTGTTGGCAAACACACCTGGGTCCCCCTTCTTGGAGGAAGGTGGCCTTATTTGTTGCCAAGCATGAATCCCGAGGATGCATGAACCAACCTCCGGAGGTCACCAGATTGGGGCAGGCTGTTCTCATTCATTATCCACAACTGACAAGAGTCTTAACAGCCATGAATCAACAGGTGAAAGGCCCCTGTCCAGTAATTGGTGGTCGGTTCTGTCCTATTGTTTAGATAGGATAACTGCAACCTCTGTGTGATGGAGCATTTCTTGAAGACACACGAATTGTTCCTTTGTCTGAGGAAAGAATTCACTGCATGGGGAACAGTCAACTCTGTCATAGGCCTTTTGAGGTCCCCTTCTTGGTAAATGAAATAGCATCAAATCAAATTACGTTTATTGCAATCAAAGACCAGAACAAATAAAAACACTCAAGGAATATGCAGTTAAAAGTTCTAGAATGAAATAATAAACCACAGATGAAATCTATATTAAATCTCAATTGGGCATCTAATCTCTCAGTTACACATGGCCTAAAGATACTATAATATCAGTCCTTAACCTGGGAGTCCCATTTAGCCATTAAATACTAAAAGGCAAAGGAGTAGAAATGCAAAAGGGTTTCCTACATCGGTTGTGTAAAAGAGCCATGGTGGATTAATCCCGTGTTTTCCATGGATCCTCAGAGCTGCTGTGGAGAATCGAGCCACCTTTGCTGCAACCACAGTCTGTTGGGCCTTAAGCAGCCCCTGGAGCTGAGCAGAGTCGGAATGGCCAGGATGCCTATCGGTTATTGGGAGGACGTGGTTCTTTCTAATCTCTCCATAGAAATTGCATCGAAGGAGTCTCTGTCCAACTGTCTATCCAGGAGAGGAGGGAGGATTGGGGGAGGGAGGGGGAGGGAGGGAGGGGGGCTTGCTACCTCGTGTGCCAGGTGAGTCTGGCCAGAGCTGGATCTGGGAACCAGAACCGAGCAGCCAAATGGGCTGAGCAGTCGGGGGCTGAACATCCCACAGGAGAGGAGGGGAGAGGAGAGCAGCCAGAAGCTGAAGGGGAGCCCAGGGGTCCCCAGGAGAGGCCTTGGGGGAGCAGAGAGCCCCAAGGCAGCAAGGCTGAGGGAGCTGGGGGGCAGAGCGGGAGGACAGGGCTGGGGGGAGGGACTTGGGGGCAGGCAGAAGCTCCTGCTGCTCCAGAGCCTCTCAGGGGGAAGGAAGAGAAGGAGGAGGCCATGCCTAACATCTACCTGTACTTTCACTTCCCCCACCCCATGCATCCCCCCATCCCACCCCATAGATGGCCTCTCCCACCGGTCAGACAAGCACATCCACCCCACACCAGACCCGATTCTCCCCCCCCCCCATAACATCCCACTCAACCCCTCTGGTCTTCAGCCTCTGGGGAGCCCCCCAAACATTCTCCATCAAGCACAGGGAACTTCACCAACCGTAACAGTCTGAGAGAGTTGAAAGGGACCTTGGAGGTCATCTAGTCCAAGCTCTGCTCAAGCAGACTAATGGTGGAGTCTTTGAGAGAGTTCTGACTTCAACCAGCTAAGAGAGATCTAAGAGAATGGAATTCAAAGTAGAGAAAAGTAAAGCCTTAGACAGGATAAACCAAAAGGACACATATAGTTAAGGGAAACCAGGCTTAATAGCAGTAACTGTGAGAGGGATCACGGAGTCTTAGTGGAGAATCAATTCAATATGAGCCAATAGTGTGTGGTGGCAACCGAAAAAGCCAATGCAATCCTAAATTGCATTAACAGAAGGATACAATCAAGATCAAGGGCACTACTAATACCACTCTGTAAAGCCCTAGTAAGACCACACCTAAAGTACTGCATCCAGTTTTGGTCCTCACACTGTAAAAAAGATGTTGAGACTCTAGAAAAAGTGCAGAGAAGAGCAACTAAGATGATTACGAGCCAAGGTGGCACAGGGGTTAGAGTGCAGAACTGCAGGCTCCTTCATCTGACTGCTAGCTGCAGTTTGGCAGTTCAAATCCCACCAGGCCCAAGGTTGACTCAGCCTTCCATCCTTCCAAGGTGGGTAAAATGTGGACCCAGATTGTTGGGGACAATATGCTGACTCTGTAAACCACTTAGAGTGGGCTATAAAAGCACTATGAAGGCAATATATATAAGTCTAAGTGCTATTAGGGGACTGGAGGCTAAAACATAGGAAGAACGGTTGTAGGAACTGGGCCTGGGCAGCCTAGTGAAGAGAAGGACAAGGGGGCACATGTTATCAGTCTTTCAATATTTGAGGGGCTGCCACAGAGAGGAGGAGGAGGGGGTCAAGCTATTTTCCAAAGCACCTGAACAACGGACAAGGAATAATGGATGGAAACTAAAAAAGGAGAGATTCAACTTAGAACTAAGGAGAAATTTACTGACAATGAGACCAATCAACCAATGGAACAGAAGTTGCCTTCAGATGGTCCGGGAGCTTCATCCCTGGAAGCTTTGAAGAAGAGCCTAGACTGCTATCTGTCAGACATGGGGTAGGATCTCCTGCTTGGGTGGGGGTATTGGACCACATGACCTACAAGGTCCCTTCCAACTCTTGTTCACCTTTTCTAGTGTCTAGAGAGGCTGGGAAGGATTCCTCATGTGGATGTCTGAAACTGTGAATGCAGAAATGCTTCATTCCTTCTTTGAATTTCTTTTTAGGCACAAAGAAAAAAAAACAAAATATGAAAAGAATGACAAGAAAGATAGAATCGAAATACAATTCCAAATAGGCACAAAATCCCTAAAGTGGCTGACCAATTCCACCCAGTGAGTAGTCCTTCATGGAGCTACAACTACATGGGGCGAAATATTCACAGGGACACCTCAAGTTTCTGCCTTGGGCCCCGGACTCTTTCATCTGTTCCCAAATAATCTATGTGAGAGGACAGAAAGGGAACTCATCAGGTTTGCAGATGGCACCAAACCTGTGGGAATTACGAGAAGATAAGCTCATATCCAGAAAATGTAAACGTTGGAGGCTACCTAACAAGATGCAGTTCACTGGTGAGAAAAGCCAGGATCTGCACTGAGGAGACCCCAATGCCCAGGTACAGAACAGGGGGTCCCTGGCTCAGCAGTGGCACCTGTGGAAGGATCTCCTGGCAAAGCACTGAAGGACCAGCCAGGACTCTGCTGCAGAGGACAAAATAGGTCCAGGCAGTCTTAGGCAGCCATAAAAGAGGGGAAGATTCAAGACCGCCTCCTGCTACCAAATACCTCCCACCGGCCAATTCGCTCCCACGGAGAGGGCCTCCTCAGGGTGCCATCGGCCAGGCAATGTCGGCTGGCAACCCCCAGGGGGAGAGCCTTCTCTGTGGCGGCTCCTGCCCTCTGGAATGACCTACCCCCTGACCTACGCATGACCACGGACCTGCGCCTCTTCCGTCGGGCCTTGAAGACCTATTTATTTCGTGCGGCCGGCCTGGCGTAGTTTTTAAATGGCTTTTAGTAGGGTTTTACTAAGGTTTTAGAACAGGCGAACTATTTAATATATTTTTAAACGTATTTTATGTAGTTTATGTTTTATACCACTGGTTTTTATTGCTGCCTGTACACCGCCCTGAGTCCCGGAAGGGAGAAGGGCGGTACAAAAATTTAATAAATAAATAAATAAATAAATAAATAAATAAATAAATAAATAAATAAATAAATAAATAAATAAATAAATAAATAAATAAATAAATAAATAAATAAATAAATAGGGAGAGAAGGGCTGGTAGAAATTTTTGTCTCTCTGGTCAGACAATCCTTGGAATAATTTGTCCAATTTTGGTCACCCCAGAAAAGAAAAAGTTGTGGAGATTCTGGACAGCATGAAGAGAAGAGGAACGAAGATGATTTGAGGTCTAGAGGCCAAATCGTTTGATGAACGGTTGAGGGAGTTCGCTATGTCCAGCCGAGAGAAGGTAGGAAGGGTTGGGCAGCCATGATAGAATCTTCTGGCACTTTCAGGGGCTCCCACAGAGAAGAGGGGAGGGACTTTGTCTCCAGAGACCTGGAGGGAAGGAGAAGAGGAAATGGGTGGGAGTTTGTTAAAGAGAGACCCAATCTAGAAGTCGGGAGAAGTTTTCAGACCGAAGGAACAATGAAGCCATGGAATAAGTGGCCTCCCAAAGTAGGGAGTGCTCCATCTCTGGAAGTTCTCAAAGTGGACAAGAGAACCATTTGACTGGGATGGAATGAAGTTCCTGCCTTGAGCAGAGGGTTGGACTAGAAGACCTCCAAAGTCCCTGTCAGCCCTATAAATCTACCTCCTATGTTCTACCATCGCTAAGCCTACTTCACCTTGGTGGCCCCTGGCTTCCCCCTCCGGTTGCTTCTCTCTTGCAGCCTCTGGAGCATCAGGAGTTTCTGCCTGCCCCCGTGACCCTCACCCCAGCCCTGTCTTCCAGCTCTGCCACCAGCTCCGTCAGCCTTGCGGCCTCCAGGGGTCTCTGCTGCCTCGAGGTGTCTCCTGCAGACCCCTCGGCTCCCAGTTCGACTTCTGGCTGTTCTCCTCTCTTCTCCTCTCCTGTGGGTTGCCCAGATCCCAGCTGCTCGGCTCCTTTGGCTGCTCAGTTCTGGCTCCCAGTTCTGGCTCTGGCCAGACTCTCTGCCTTCCCCACAGCAGAGCCCTCACCCTCCTCACTGCTGCCCCTCGGCCTCAGATGACACCCTGAGGCTTGGAGCTGAGCCTGGGGATCCACCACTACCAACCTCACCTCACCACTGTCACGGCCATCACCTCCCCCCTTGTCAGGGTCCGTTTCTTATAGTACTCAAGAAAGACCACACTTAAACATTGTTTGGAATGAATAAGGTTACTTTTACTGAATACCCAAGATTAACAGACCATAGTGAAGCAGAGAGTAACTAGTTTAGGCGCGAACAATGAGTAATATTGCTTAAGCCCACCCCAATAGCCCTAACCCCCCCTAGCATTGTCCAATGTACTTTCTTCTCCGACATCAGGTGGGCAGGTCATCACCAGCATGGAATGCGAGACCGTTAGATCAAAGATAACACCGGCCGGCAACATCTTCCACCAATCGTCCACCAGCGTTCATAATTGAAACCCCCAGCGCCCCACCCTCCCCATTTCCATGGCAGCCAAGCAGCATAAAAAGAAATCAGAAGCGAAGGCTGACATCCGGACCTCCTCCAGCAGCAGGCAGGATCCCCGGAAGTCCCCGAGAAGTAGGCATGTTAGATCTGCAAAAGAGACAAAAAAAAAGACAAAACAACATAGAAGAGAGAGGGAAGGGGTTATGGTTTGTGTGGATACTTTGCATAAAACTGGCGTATAAGCTTCGGGGCTTTGAGATGGTCTCTATCCACCCATTCATTGTGAGAAGGAGGAAAGTCTTTCCACATGACCAAGAATTGAGTTTTGTTCCTACGGACTCTGGAGTCCAAAATGTCCCGAACTTCATAGTGTTGGTGACCGTCCACCATCATCGGTACAGGGGAATCAGGATGGGGTTTGCGGAGATGCGAAGTGCGTTCAGGCTTCAACAAGTGAACATGGAACACCGGGTATAAGCGACGGTAGGTTTTAGGGAGATCCAAACGGACGGAAACGAAACTAATAATTTTAGTGATAGTGAATGGCCCAACAAATTTAGGGCCCAATTTCTTGCATTTCTGAGGGCTATCCAAATATTTAGTAGAAACGAAAACTCTATCGCCAACCTTGTAGGTCGGAGGAGTCGCTCGCTTTTTATCAGCATATAACTTATGTGATTGATGCGCCTCTTCCAAAGTTTTCCTTATGACGGGCCACACCGAAGACAGTTTGGCGGACCAATCAGCCAGGGAGGGAACCGCAGGTGAGTCGTGAGGCAATTCAGGGATGGGTACAAATTCTTGACCGTAAATGATCTTAAAAGGGGTCATATTTGTACTGGAATGAACAGAGTTATTATAGGCCACTTCCGTGTGTATCAGAAGGTCGGCCCAGTCATCCTGTTGAAAGTTTATAAAACAGCGTAGGTATTGTTCCAAAACGGATTTTGCCCTCTCACAAGCGCCGTTCGTCTGCGGATGGTAGGAGGAGCTTAGGCCCTGGGAGGAGCCTATTAGTCTCAAAAATTCCTTCCAAAAGTGCGATGTAAATTGAGTACCTCTATCCGAGATGATACGTTTAGGGACACCGTGGAAACGGTAAATATGGTTCAGGAACAGCTTCGCCAGCGATTTGGAGGACGGAATTTTGGAACAAGGTACAAAGTGGACTTGCTTGGAGAAAAGATCCGTAACCACCCAAATGACGGTATAGCCCTGGCTGCTCGGAAGGTCAACAATAAAGTCCATCGAAATCTCCTTCCAAGGAGCTTCTGGCTTCGCCACAGACTGTAGGAAGCCCTGGGGCGTCCCAGGAGCCCGTTTCAAAGCAGTACAAACAGGGCAACTGGCGATATATGACTCAACGTCCTTCTTGAGGGAAGGCCACCAAAACTGGTGTTTAACTAGATGTATAGTCTTAACAAATCCGAAGTGTCCCGCCAATCGCGAGTCGTGTGCTCGTTGCAATACAAAAGGCCGTAATGTGGCAGGGACATAAATTTTTGAATCAATCCAAGGGAGTTCATCCCTGATAGTGCAATCACCTGAGTGTGCGGAATACCATTCATCAGTAAGTAGTTCAGACTTAATTCGAGCAATCAGTTCAACGGGAGGGTTAGCTTGCATAGTGGATTGACTTCTGGTTGAAACAGGAGAAGCTGGTAAGATAAGTGGAATCATGGGTTGCACAACCGTGAGTTTAGACACATCATACTGGGGTAGCCTGGAGAGTGCATCAGCCATGAAATTTTTTCCTCCAGGAATATATTTGAGACGAAAGTTGAATCGATGAAAGTAATGCGCCCAACGGAGTTGCCTCGGGGATAACTTGCGGGACGAAGTGAGAGCTTCCAAGTTCTTGTGGTCCGTCCAAACCTCAAATGGATGTGGGGCACCCTCAAGAAAATGACGCCAAGTCAAGAGTGCCCAACAGACAGCAAATGCCTCCTTCTCCCAAATAGCCCATCCACGTTCAGTAGTGGATAACTTACGAGAAGTGTAGGCACATGGTTGTAGTTGGCCCTGTTGGTTGAGTTGTAGCAAGACAGCTCCCACAGCGACATCGCTGGCATCAGCCTGAACTACAAACGGAGAGTTGACATCGGGATGCTTGAGGGCAGGCTCGGCGGCAAATAAACGTTTAAGTTTCTCGAAAGCAGCCTGGCACTCCATGGTCCAGTTCAGGGGCGCCTAGGGCGAGGTTTACCCTCACCTTTCGTTTTGAGAAGATTTGTAATGGGCAACGCAATACTAGCGAATGAAGGTATAAATTGACGGTAAAAGTTGGCGAAACCCAAAAAACTTTGTAGCTGTTTACGAGTGCGTGGGGGTGCCCATTCCGTGACCGCTTTAACTTTAGCAGGATCCATTTCAATTCCCTCCGAGGAAATACGATAACCCAAATAGTCAATCTTGTCCTGGTGAAACTCACATTTAGACAATTTAGCGTAGAGTTCGGCGGAGCGGAGCTTTTGAAGAACGGAACGGACAAGCTTAACATGTTCATCACGTGTTTGCGAATACACGACTATGTCATCAAGATAAACGATGACCCCCTTGTACAGGTGTTCGTGGAGAACTTCATTGATTAGTTGCATAAACACAGAAGGAGCTCCCTGAAGACCAAAAGGCAACACTTTAAACTGGAAACATCCCAGCGGGCAGTTGAAAGCCATTTTCCATTCATCACCCTCCTTAATTCTTACCCTATAATAAGGTTCACGTAAATCTAGTTTAGTAAAAATTTTGCCTGTAGCAAGGTGAGCTAGCATGTCCTTCATAAGTGGAAGCGGGTAGACATTGTGTTCACAAATAGTGTTAAGGTAAGAGTAGTCCTGAACTAAGCGCAGAGTACCATCTTTCTTTTCCCTAAACATCACAGGTGCGGCCACGCATGGCCTAGCAGGTTCAATGAAACCTCGTTTTAGATTCTTATCAATGAATTTGCGTAGCTCTTCCATTTCACGTGGTGTCATAGAGTAAAGTCGAGGTTTAGGTAGTTGCACCCCAGGGAGAAAATCGATAGAGCAATCAGTAGCTCTGTGAGGAGGAAGTGAATCACAAGACCTTTCGCTAAACGTGTCTTTAAGGTCCCAATATTCGTCAGGAATCTTGTCCTCTCCAGGAATGATTTCGGGTGGAGGAAGAGCTAATGTGGGGCCTGCAGGTTCTCTAACAGGAGTCAGATCAAGGGGAGAATCACGCTCGTGATTTGAAAATGTAAAGGCATGTTCTGGTAGCAGTAAAGGTATACGCACCCACCCCTCTTTCCAGTTAATAAGGGGATTCCATTTACGAAGCCAGTTGATTCCCAAAATGACAGCATTATCAGCTATGGGAGCCACGATAAAATTAATAGTTTCATTATGTGTCTCACCAATAGAAACTTGAAGGGGCTCAGTAACAAAAGTTGCAGGATTTCCCCCCGCTACAGAGCCATCCATTTGGCAAAAAGCGATAGGTACTTTTAAATTCTTTAAGTGAAATCCCATGGCGTAAACAAGATCTTGACTGATCAGACAGCGGGAGCAACCGGAATCAATGAGAGCTTGCGTGTTGCAGCTACGGCCACTAGATGGAGCTATAAGCTTTAAATGAATATAAAGAGGCCCGGATCGGCGACTTACCAAATTATCGTCAGAGGAGGCGGAGTCTCCTTCCCAGTCATCGGGCTGGGCCTCAGGTTGGTCAGCGGAAAGGTCAAGTGGCTCCAATCCAGTCATCACTGGCCTACTGCGCACGCTTGGAGTTTTAGTTGGCCTTCTAGCCTCAGTAGAAGAATGTGGGCGTGGTGGTTGTTTTGATCTGCAGTTGTTCGCCCAGTGCCCCTCCTTCCCACAGCGAAAACAAGAGCCTGGGCGAGCTGGAGTCGATCTGCGCCCGCCCCTCTGCTTGTGGGAATTCTTATCAGGGGATCGGGGCCTGGGGCTTTCAAATAGTTTCTTCTTCTCAAAACGGGCTGGATCTTGTGACTGGGCCTGGTCCAGCTCCACATCCCCGGCTAATTGAATCCAATCATCTAGGGAATCGGGCCGGTATCTGTTCACAGACGTTTGATAAATGTCCTTATTTAGCCCCTCTGTGTAAAGATCCATCAACGCCCTGTCGCTATAGCCCACAATAAAAACAGAAAGTTCTTGAAAAATTTGGGTGTATTCTTGCACAGACATATCTCCCTGGCGCAAATCTCTCATCTTTATTTTCGCCTTTATTTCAATTCGGGGGTCTTCGAAACGTCTTCTAAGCGCAGTCATAAAGCGTTCAAAGTCCCGTAACAAGGGGGAGTGAGTATTATGCAGAGAAACCAGCCATTTGGCAGCTTTATTCTCCAAGGCCAAAGAGACAATTCTAATCTTAACATCGTCTTCACAATCATCTGCGTAGTGCTTAACAAAATCATTAACGTGAAGTAGAAAAAATGCTAAACTTTCTGGGTCACCGTCAAACTTAATGCCCAAGGGAGGGAGTTTAGCAGGTCGGCGGGGGGGGGGGGGGGGCCGCGGCCCGAATTTCCCTCTGTAATTCTCTGCCGGCTTGAGCAGGAGGGGGAGGGGTTGTTCGTCTGATCTCCTGGGCAGCAGCCGTGGAAGTTTCTTTTCTCTGTTCGCCTTCCAAATAATGCCCCCCCCCCCCCGAGTTTATCCAGGGCTTCCCTCTTGTCTCTGGCCTGGCGGAGTAATTCATCAGCCATCTCCTTTAATTCCCTTTCTTCTTTCAAAAGCTCAGAAATGGATGGCGTGGGAGAGGAGCGGCGGCGTCTGGTGGTATTTACCCCCGTGGCTACGTCTCCCGTCATTCCCACCCCTTCTGACCAGCGATAAGGTTTGGCTGATTCTTCGGCTGCCAGGTTTAAATTTAGGCCGGCTAAAAAATCCATTACTGACCTCGGGTCGTCTTTTGGAACAGGTATACTGGATGCAGTCTCACCCATAGCTTGGGCTGGCAAATCCTCTGAAGCCGGAGGCTCCTCTTTGGCAGTTTCCGACATCAGGTTGTGGTTTTTAATGACTCTCTGCTTAATGTCAGGGTCCGTTTCTTATAGTACTCAAGAAAGACCACACTTAAACATTGTTTGGAATGAATAAGGTTACTTTTACTGAATACCCAAGATTAACAGACCATAGTGAAGCAGAGAGTAACTAGTTTAGGCGCGAACAATGAGTAATATTGCTTAAGCCCACCCCAATAGCCCTAACCCCCCCTAGCATTGTCCAATGTACTTTCTTCTCTGACATCAGGTGGGCAGGTCATCACCAGCATGGAATGCGAGACCGTTAGACCAAAGATAACACCGGCCGGCAACATCTTCCACCAATCGTCCACCAGCGTTCATAATTGAAACCCCCAGCGCCCCACCCTCCCCGTTTCCATGGCAGCCAAGCAGCATAAAAAGAAATCAGAAGCGAAGGCTGACACCCCTCCTTCTTGGCTCGGAGCCCTGGGATTCCTCCGTGCTCTCAGGCCCTGATGCTCGGTGGCTGGGAGGCTTTCAGCTCAGCTGACAGTCCTGTAGTGACTGGTAAGGTGGGGATAAGGGAGGGGCTTCAGCTGGTAAGGGTGGGGCTCTCCTGACTCCCCTAGCACACTGGGTGGCAAGTCAAGGGAAGGGAGGGGAGGAATCTCTTTTCTCTTTCAAATGGGTAAAAGGCACCCACTCCTCCATTCCAGGGATGGGGAGAGAGAGTGTCAGCAAAGTTGTCCCATGTGCTGGTCACTCAGGAGTGCCAACATCATCTCTGAAGAAGGCCACTTGGCTGGTGACCTCCCTGTGGAGATCTTCCCTGCCTTTCTCCAAACACCAGTTCTGCAGCTCTAATTCCTGGATGGCCATTCTGACATGGGTCAGTCCTTCTCTGTTGCCCTCCAGAGTTTTCTGCAGGTCTTCCATTCTGGCCTGGTAAACACAGGTCTGGTGCTGCTGCAGATGGTTGAGGGGCTTCTTCTCCTTTCCCCTCACATTCTGAAGAATGGTGACTTTCTGCTTCAGTTGGCTGGAGTGGCTTTTCTCCACAAAGTGGAACTTTGGTCCATCTCAGCCAATTCATGCTGCAGACTCTGGAGGTGCTTTTTGAGTTCTTAAGAAGGTTCCAGACCTCTTTGAGGAGCTTCTCAGAGGTTCTAAGGCAGCCTTGTCAAGTTTGAGGAAGGCCACTTGGCTAGTAACCTCAGACATTTCTTTCTGGAGTTCTTCAGTGTGTTTCACCAAAGATTCTTTCTCTAGTTTTAACTGGTGGATCATCATGTTGGCATGGTCCAAGCTTCCTTTGTGGTCCAGAAAACTTTTTTGCAGGTCTTCAGTTGTGGTCTGAAGTTGAACCACTGTCTGCTTGAGACAACTGTGCTGCTCTTTCATCCGTTGTTTGTCTTTCATGGATTCCTGGATCTGAAAGTCAATGGAATCTGGCTAATCTGGAGATCATGGAGGCCATGACTGCTCATTGAGAAAATAGACCAAGGATATTCCCTAAAGGACCATTTCTTCCCTGCTGCTGACCTGTTTGGAAAATGGAGAGACAGAGTCACTTCCTCTCCCAGTTCAGGAGACATTTTGTTAACAGGCCTAAAGTCCACAGATGCCTCCAATGTTTGAGAAACTCTGACTGAATCCATCACAACTGATCTCCCTTCAAACTATCCTGACTTCCCATCGGATTCTGACTCCAATTGGAGGCCTTTCTTCTCTCAACACTCTCCAAAGGAGTCAGAATCTGTAATCAGTCAATTCGGCCCCCTCTGGCTCTGCTAGGGGGTTTCTCATGAGAGGGAAAGTGGGGGACCATTCGGATTAGGAAAGAGCCCCCCCCCCTCAAAGGACTTACCAGTCCCATCCAAGGCAGGAAACCCTGGTGGGTCCCCTTGAGCCCCTCCCTCTCTCTCAGACACAGCCTCCCTCGCAAGCATGTTGTTGTGAGGATGATGGAGCCTTCAGGATGTTCACTGCCTTGAGCTATTGAGAGAAAGAATAAAGGTGGATAAAACTCTGAGTCATAAAAAATAAAAATATATGAATAAGGCAACCAGCAGGATGAGTCTGTTGGGGAAATAACTTCATTTGGGCAATGGAATCTCTTTTTAGGTTAATTTCTCTAGGTCGGCTTCTACCTTTGGGGTCTCAATGCCTCTCCAACTGGAACATCCTGAAGCCAATTAGATCCCATTGCTGACCCCCAGCCGGCTGCTCAGAGCCCCTTTCCAGAGACAGGAACCTTTGACCTGTTGGATGAGGAGTTTGGTGACAGGTATGGAGGCTGCAGACACGGCAGGTATCAGCACGTCTGTCGTCTTTGGTTGAACCCCCCCTTTTCTAATCCCCCCCTCTAAGTTCTGCCTTAGAGGGAGGGGTCTCTCTGTCCCTCCTGAGGAGCCCAGGCGAGGAAGAGCCTGCGATGCCCCCAGTGCCATCCATCCAATCCATCCACTTTCCAGGGAGGTTGAGCTGAACCTCCATTATGTGGTCCAGACTCCCCAAAGATGCTGCAGGTTGCCATGGTGAGCTCCAGCCAATGAGGAGGAGCCTCTGACGTCACAAGCCAAGGCTCTGAGATTTGAATAATAATTGCCAATTGGCTGCCTTCCCCTGGGGGGGCATGGCTTATCTATTGATGAGCCAATCCCGAAGGGACTTTGAGCCCTGAATTGGCTTCAGCCAGAGAAGCTCCCTCTGAAGGGGGAATCCTCGGTCGCCTGGAGAGGTCAGAGACCCCCAGATTCCACCCCTTCTCTGGGGGTGAAGTCTAGATTGAAATCTTGTCCTTTGGATCTGGAATCTGGTATTAACCAACTTCGTTGGAAACAAGTACAACGACAGTAAAGACTATTATTATTAGGGAAGCTAAGAGGGAAATATGCATAAAGGATCAGATATTATTTATATCCAAAAGGCCTTGTGGGAATGTGACTAAAGAAACAATTGTGTACAATCCCAAGCCAAATATCCTACAGGAAGTCTTCAGTTTATATCCATTCATTTAGTGACAGTTCCAAGTTTCACAGTCATTAAAAAAGCAATGTATGATCGATCCTCACTCTTATGACTATTGCAGCATCCCCATGGTCACATAATAACAATTTGGGTGCCTGCCAATAAGTATGGATTTTATGACAAGTAAAATCAGTGGGGGAAACAGCATTTGCTTCATGACTGCTGGATTCACTCAACAACCGCAGTGATTTGCTTAAGAACTGTGGCAATAAGCATCGTAAAATGTAGCACAACTCACTTAATGACCGCCTAGCTTCGCAATGGCATTTCTGGTCCCACTTCTGGTCGTAAGTTGAGGACTACCCGTAGGATGCAGGAGCAGGATGGTTCGGAGAAGCTGAAGTGCCAAAGGACTCTGCCTGGAGACTGATGATGATCAAGCAGGGAGACTTCTCATTGGTGCTGACCCTTGTTATGGCCCCTCCCATCTCAAAAGTCTGAAATAAAGGGAGGGAGAGAGAAAGAGAGAAGCACTCCTAAAACAAAAGGCTTATTATTATTATTGTTGTTGTTGTTCTGTTGTTGTTGTTATTATTATTATTATTTTATTAAGATTATCATGGCATAAGATCTATATAAATAAAAAAATAACTATGAGTTTGTTCAAAACCGCTAATCTCAAAAACTACTGCACAAATCTCCGGGTGCCGTCCACTAGACTTTGTCAGCGGGCGACGCCCAGGGGAAGGGCTCTCTCTGTGGCGGGCCCGGCCCTCTGGAATGACCTTCCCCCCGATATTAGAACGACCACGGACCTCCGCTCCTTCCGTCTTAAATTAAAAACTCACTTTTTCTGTCTGGCCGGCCTGGGATAGTCTCCCTGTCTTGGGGTTTTATTGGGTAGTTTTAGCATAGTTAGTTTTATGGGAATTTTAGCACAGGTTAAGTTTAATTTGGTTTTAGAACTGTTTGTATATTTTTTACTGTTTTTACTCTGCCTGTGCACCGCCCCGAGTCCCCATGGGGAGAGGGAGCGGTTTATAAGTATTAAAATTATTATTATTATTATAAATCGCCACCAAATTTTCACACAACGTTCCTTACAAGTGCAGCACCAATGATACGTACAAATTGTGTGGATATGGCACACTGGTGCCAGCTAAACACCACACAAATGTACCACTGCAGCCCTTTTGTGTTTTCCTCACACACTCGCCAAGCCCCATGCCTCCCCCCCCCTCCCAACTCACCATGCCTGCAACGGAGCTGCCTGCACCATGCCCCCCCGCTTCCTCCCTCCCACCTTGCCCCTCGCAACGCCGGTGCTCCCAACGCTGCACGCCTCCTTCCACCCCCCACCTTGCCACTCAAAACACCAGTGCAGGCAATGCTGCATGCCCCTCACCTTCCACCCCACCACCTTGCCACTCAAGCGCTGCCGCCAGTGCCCCCTCTGCCAAACTCCCCCCTCCCACAAGGCTGCTGCCAAGTCAGTGGCCCCTCTCTCCTCTCTCTCTAGGTAGGTAGGTAGAGGGATATATATAGAGAGAAATACAGTGGGTAGGTAGGTAGATAGAGGGAGAGAAATATGGTAGGTAGGTAGGTAGGTAGAGGGGGAGAGAGAGAGAGAGAAATATGGTTGGTAGGTAGGTAGGTAGGTAGAGGGATAGAGAAAGAGAGAGAAATATGGTTGGTAGGTAGGTAGGTAGGTAGGTAGGTAGGTAGGTAGAGGGGGAGAGAGAGAGAAATATGGTAGGTAGGTAGGTAGGTAGGTAGGTAGCGGGATAGAGAGGGAGAACTACAATAGAGGGATAGAAGGGGGGGGAAGAAATACGGTAGGTAGGTAGGTAGAGTAAAAGAGGAAGGGGAGGAAGAGGGTGGCGAAAACGAGGCAGAGAAGGAAGGGGGTGTCTGAGAGGGTACCGTATATGTGGGAAAAGTTTTTCATTTAACCAAACTTGGCCACAGCAATGCGTGGTGGGTACAGTTAGTAGAAAATAAAATTAGTGAAGAAACAGGAAGGGAAACGAAAGGGAAAGGAGAAGGCTGGAATAAAGGGGGAAAGAAAGGAAAGGGAAAAGAAAAGGAAAATAGAAGAAGGACAGAAAGGAGAAGGAGTGGAGTTCATTGGTACTGCTCAAAAACCAAGTCTCAATGACAATAAAGATTAAACTCTACTATCCCGTGGATCCCTTTGGCTCAAGCAGTCCAATTCCACGCCGCTTCCCTCTCTCCGCAAAGCGAAGGGGTCGCAGAAAGGCAGCTGGGCCCAGAAAGGGGCTTCAGACGAGGCGACGCCTGAGAAACGCCGGATGTGCAGAAAAAGGGAGGCTGCAACCAGCCAATCCCGTCTTCCCAGAAACCTACGAAGCCCCAGAGGACCAATAGGAATTCTACCTTCTGCAGCGTCATCGGTTTCCGGGCAGTCTCCCTTGACTTCACCCGATGAAGGAGAAAGTTCGGTGCAGAGAGAAGGGAAGGAGGGAGAGGGGGGATATTTTCAATCGGGGGGGGGCAGCTCAATGGGGTTCATGCCAGGCCTGGAGGGGAGGGTGGACGTCCTTTTCCTCTCCTCCCCCCCCCTCCATCCGACATGCAGTGGGGCTGCAGTGGGTGACTGAAGGGGAGGCGCAGCTCTACAGCCTGCTTGGTTTGGGGTTCAAGAATCTCTGTTGTGGATGTGAATTGGGGGAAGCGGGAATCCCTGGCTGAGACGCGTGAAGAGAGCAAAGGAAGGGGAGGGTCCCGTCTGGGGCTACCATGATCCCCCCTTGAGCTGCATCCTTCCCAATACCGAACGGATCCCCCTCCCACTTTCTCCGCTTCTCTCTCTGCCACGAATCCCTCCTCCTTCAGGTGATGCCCCAAAGGACTCTGCCCGGAGACCGATGACGTTGAAGCAGGGAGAATTCCCATTGGTGCTGCCGCTGGTTCTGGCCCCTCCCACCTCCAAAGTCCCAGATCAATCAATGCTTCCTTCCCCCACTTCAGAACCGCCGATTCCCACGTTTCAGTTCAGAGATGAAGAGGCGCTGCGCTGGAGGAGAAGAGGGGAGGGGCACCCCATAGGCAGGGAAGACTTGGGGGGTCACCTTTGGGGGGAGAAAGAGGCAGGAAAAGGCCCCCTGCTGATGGGAGGCTGGCTTCTCCGCAGCTCTCGCCCTGGTCGCCCCTCCAGGTGGGACCCTCCGCATCCCTGCTGAGCCCCGGAGACGCTGCGGGAGAACAGCGGTTCTTTGGCCCCTTGAACTCTCGCTTCTCTCAAGGCTCCCCTGCCGCCTTTCTCAGGCGCTTTCCCTGATCCTCTCCTTCTGCTCTCCCCCCCCCCTCTCGTTTTCTCCCAGCTTTAGGCCCCCTCCTCAAATGCTCTCCTTCGCCACACACAACAGGCCCCTACAAAAACAACACCCCGCAAAATCACACACACACACATACACACACAGAGCCCATTGCCTAACAAACACCACGCCCGCTTGTCCACCCAGCACACACCGCTCCTTCAGCCGCTACGCTTCCCTGTCCCCCGCACCCAGAGGGGGGGGGCAGTTAGAACCCGCCACAAGCTCGCTCCCCCCGACCCCGACGCCATTGCCCCACGCTGCAAAACCCCCGGGCCGCTCCCTGTAGAGGAGCCGTTGCACGCAACCTTCGTCTCCCGCCGCCCTTTCAACCTCCCACCCTCGGAGGACACGCCACCTCGCTCCAGTTAACTCCCCCCTCCGCCATTTCCTCAACTTCCAGGCTTCGCCTCCAGAAAAATTCTTTTAATAATCTCATCCAGACGGCAAAGAGCATTGAGAAGGGCAGAGGCCTCTGAAGACTAGAAGGGGGGCTGCTATGAAAACGGGGAGACAGCTTGACCTCAGGACAATATTGGCAGGAGGGGACTGAATGCAACCACACACACACACCCCTCTCTGGCTTGGGGTGGTGGGCAGGGACCCTGAGAGAGAGGGAGGTGGGTGGTTGCGCAAGCATGATGGGCTGCTTCCCTTCCATCCGGTCCCTCCCATCCTCGGCAGGAATGGCCTGGCCTCACCGACCAGGCCTGGGAATGGGGGGGCCATGTGGGGCGTCTCCGCCATTGGGGTCTTCCTGCTTCTTTTGATATCCGAAGGTCCCACCTGCCGCCGGTGTTACAGAGAAGCCCCAGGGGACCCTGGTGGGTCAGTCGGGGCCACTCAGGAGCCTCCACGGTGCCCGGAGGCTGGGAAGGTCTGGAGGGGGAGGAAGCGGCCCCACCTCACCCCGAAGAGAAGGGAAGTCTCCCCCTCCCCCATGTTGGATCAGGTCTCCTGTGTGTCCCCCCCCCCCCAGTCACGAGGGAGCCCCCTCCTTCTTCAGATGGAGCTGCCTACCTTTGGGGGAGGGAAGGAGGGTCGGGCTGTTTCGATCGTCACCCCCACCTGCACCTTCCCAAGAAACGGAGATTCGGGCTGGGGGCCCCCGGGGGCCTCAGGGCAATTGCCGCCAAGAAAAGCAGGGGCAGAAAGGGGGGCGGCGTCCCTCGGCCGTCCCTCCAGGGGCTTCTCAGCAGGCAGCTGCCAGGAAGAAGGGCCGCCGCCCTGGGAGGGCTGGGTCGGACCAAGGCCGGGAAGGGGTGAAGGGGAGGAGGGGGGGGTTTGGGGGGGGAAGAAAGCCAGGAGGGATCCGGGCGCTGCTTCTCCCCCGGGAGACACTGCGCCTCCCCCCCCCCACCTGTCTCAGGTCCCGCGGGGGCTCCGAGCCCCAGAGGCCGCCTGCCCCCCGGCGCTTCTTCCGCTCTCAGATCCGGGGGCCTCGTTCGCCCCCCGCGGGTCCTTCAGCCGCTCTCCCCGAGACGGAGCCCCAACGTGGCTTGGGAGGGAAGGGGCGCCGGAATCCCCCCCTGGCATCCCTGCTGCCCGGCTGGAGGAAGGCCGTCCAGGCAACCGGCTCCCTGGTGAGGCTCCCGGCCAGCCCCGAAGCGGCTCCTGCGGGGACGACGCGGGGAGGGGGGTGTCAGGGGGGTTTTGGCACTGCCTGATCTGGGCGCGAGGGGGCGTGGCAGGACCGTTGCTTGAGTGACACCTGTCTGTTCGGGCAAGTGGGGGGAGGGGAGCCGGGAAGCGCAGCTGCAGAAGGAGACAAATCTTAGACCGACCTTCTTCTCATTCATCAGAGCTTTTCTTATCTCTTCAAAATAGAATTTTCAAAGGGTTCCTATTCACTACTAGGAGCCATTCTGAGACCTAAACATTGATTCCCAATTGATCAGCAATCTCTGTGATTGGAGAGCAGAGCAGCTTCCATGGGGGCCTCTTCCAAGAAACCTCAAAGTCTCCCCACCCTTATTCTCCCCCTTCTGGACCTGGATGGATGATATGCAGCATTGAACCTTTGGGACCTGGTCAATAATGCAGCTGCCTTTAGACAGGATCCCTTCAATCTCCTCCTGGGAGAGTCTCAAGGTCCCCTTTCTCTGGGCATCTTCTCCAGCCCTTCACACATAACACAAGCTTGGAAGAGGAGCTGAGAAAATGCTTTAGGAAGGAATTGTAGTGGAAAATTAAAGGGTCTGAAAACTGCAGTTTTATTTCTCTGGTTGATAAAAGAAAAAAAATATTTACATATTTTTTATTTACTTTACTTTTTTATTTTGATGTGAAGTACATACCAAAATAAAAACAATCCTAAACTGAAATTCCAGGCAGCTCTTCTGCTGAACACTTTCTGCAAAGAAGGTTTTATCAGGAAATCAAGAAAGAATGATATAACTTTACTTTACTTTAAGAGGGATGAAGATTTCCCTCCCCAGCTGAGAGTCAGTCAAACATGGTATTTTAAATCATTCCGGCATTTTCAGGGAGAGGATCAGGCAGCCAGGCTGGTTCTTGGTTCCCAAAGCTTCCTGCTGACTCCTCCCCCCCCCCCCCCAATTCATACACAGACTTTTAGCTGTAGGAACCAGTGCCTGAATTATTTTGGTATAAGGTGTCACATTCAGTAGCTGTTGCTGAACAGCAAATTCCTCTGAATGACTTTTAGCAACGTTTATTAGGCCGAAAGGGAAGGGAGCTAGAACAATTCAATAATTTCTTATTTTGGAAAATATAAATATTATTATTTTTGACTCCTGCATACTATGAAAATGGAAAGAAAATATCCTTTCAAATAAAAGAAACTTTAACAATTCTTCCAATATCATAATGGTTTTGTTATATCTCATGTGTTTACATTTGTTCTGGCTGTGAGATGCTCCTTTGTGTTCAGGTCTGGCCTCAGAAGGATAATGTAGCACTTGGGGATGAAGATGCAGCCCAGCAGACCAGCACTGGAGGCCAGGATGGAGAAGACCTGGACAGCCACCATGTATTTCCCTTTGGTGCTCAGGTAGGTGGGCACAAAAGTCACCCAGACGCTGCAGAAGACCAGCATGCTGAAGGTGATCAGCTTGGCTTCGTTGAAGGCCCCAGGCAGATTCCTGGCCAGGAAAGCCACCGTGAAACAGATGGCAGCCAGGAAGCCCATGTAGCTGAGGGTGATGTAGAACATGACAACGGCCCCTTCGTTGCATTGCAGGATGATCTCTCCAGGCTGGGAGTGGAGGTCAGAGTCAGGGAAGGGGGGAGAAACTCCCAGCCAGATGGAGCAGATGATCACTTGGACAGAAGAAGAAGAGAGGATGATGGAGTTGGCCAAGCTCTTCCCCAACCATCTCTTAGCTCGGTTTCCTGGTTTTGTGGCCAGGAAAGCCAGTACCACCGTGATGGTTTTAGCCAAAAGAGAAGAAATGGCAACTGAGAAGATGATGCTGAAAACTGTTTGACGGAGAAGGCAGGTGGCTTTCCTTGGTTGACCAATGAAGAGAGAAGAAGACAAGAAGCAAAGCAGGAGGGAGACCAGGAGGATGTAGGAGAGGTCCTGGTTGTTGGCTTTGACAAGGGGAGTTTCTCGGCATTTAATGAAGATGATTAAAACAAGGCCTGTGATTAAAAACAATAGTAGGGCAGAAGAGACCAGGATGATGCTCAGATGTTCTTCATAAGACAGGAAAGTTACAACTTTGGGGATACATTGGACTCTTTTCTCATTTGGATATTTATCATCTGGACACTTCGTGCATTTTTCCACATCTGAGAAACCAAAAAGCAACTTTCTTTAATATTCTGTCCTTTTATCTTACAATAAATACCTTCTTTGGATAACAGCTGATACCAGAGGCATTTTCCAAGAAGCATTTTTGAAACAATTTCATTAAACAATCTCTCCTTTGAAATGATATAGGGCAGGGGTGAAATGCTACAGGTTCAGGGAGTTCACTTGAACTGGTAGCAAAAAGTGCTTTAAAAAGTATAAAGAAAAGTTCTGACGATTACGCAGCACAGCTGATTTTCACACAACTGATCATTAGACTTTTTTTTTACCTTCTTAATGAATTTTTAACTACCGGTTCAGGAGAAACAATAGTTTAAAAATGCTTTTAAAAAGTAAAAAAAAGTTGTCCATGCCCACCCAGTCACATGACCTCCCCACCAAGCCACACCCACAGAACCTTTAGGGGGAAATTTTGAATTTCACCACTGGTACAGGGTCTCCTGCTTAAGCAGGGTGTAGGACTAAATGACCTCTAAGTTTCCTTCCAGCTCTATTCTGATTGATTATTCTACATGACTGGCAGAATATTTGTGCAATGAGTTTCCCACCATAACTATCCACAGCACCACATTATGGACCAGTGACTCCTTCTCAGGGATCCTCAAGGGGAGGATCCAATATACAGTGAATTGCAAGGTCTTTCAGAAGGTGGACCTCACACAATTCATCCAGTTCCAAAGAACTCAGGTGTTCCTAGAAAGGTGAACTTAGCAGCACAAGTCCAAACTAAGAAGCAGGAGAGAGATTTCCTCTGCTGTTAGTAAAGCTTGCTCAGTCTGCCACCCCCTCCTCCCATCCCTTCCCAGCCCCTCCTTCAAAGACCTTTTGATTTACTTGCTTTTAGATAAGAAATTCTGCAGGTTGAAAATGAATATAAAAAACCAGGTGAGCTTCGATCTATTATTTAACTTGCACTTTCATGAAAATGTTCTGGGTGGATCCAGTTCCACAAAGCCTCCCGTTTTCCTCGGGGTGACCCACCTTTCTGAGTGGAGAAGGTCCCCTCCGGACAAGGAAGGCAGTCATAGCAGCAAACTGGCTCTCCTTCTCGAGCCCTCTTGACAAATCCAGGATGACAAGTTTCCGCACATCTGGACTGAGGCAGGGACTGAGCAGAAGAACAAGGAAGGCCAAAGAAAAGATGTTAGGACTCTCCGTCCATGGAAAACGGAGGGAGAAATGGATGGAGACAAGGAGCCTCTGGTCTTCACTGAGGTAGATAGGAAACCTCTGACTCCTTCTAAACAGATGCAGGAGGTAGAACATCTGGCAGATTCTTCATTTACTTCCTTCCTTTTGCTTTTGGCATTTAATGTTGCAATAAAGGACTTTTCTACTTAATAGTCTAGAGCAGTGTTGGCGAACCTTTTTGGCATCGAGTGGCAAAATGGGAGGATGCACAAATATTTTTGGCCCCACATTCGTATATAGGTGCATGGGTGCACACACACTGAAAACTAGGTGATCATCTGGATTTCAGCATGCACATGCACATGAGCCATGTGGTCTACCGGTTTCTGGCATGCATGTGCACACAAAGACCAGCTGCCTGGTGTGCATGCACCAGTTCCAGATTTCAGGGTTCCTCGTGCTTCCCTGCCCGCCCACCTGATCCCCGTTGGGGTGGCTGGACGTCCCCACTGAGGATCCGGTTCTGCAGCCCTGGACAGGGAGAGAAAGTTGGGTGGGAAATGCCCCCTCCCTCCACTGGAAAGCCAGAATCCCTTCCCTGCCTTGGAAGAAGCCAGCACAGCCCCCCCTCTCCCCCCACTTCATCCAAGGGAGAGTGTGTGAGGAGCTGTGGAGATGGGGGCTGGTGGATGTGGGTCTGATGGTCCCCATGGATGAAGGACCCAGCAGGACCAGCCTATGGGGGGAGGGCGGACAGGAGCGTTCCACATAATCTAAAAATTTTTTGGGGGAAACTGCCCTGCTGTGTAATTTAAACTTTGGAGAAGACAAAAGCTCAAAAAGAGCAAAACTGCAATGCAAATGAAGGGCAGGGGAATCAGTGGGGAGCTGGGGGCTGCGGGAAAGGTGGGGGGTGGGAGGAAGAAGGGGAGGGGAGGGGCTGAGTGAGGGGGACATAATTTCTTTTACAACATTGATTTTCCCTCCCCCCTCCATCAAGCACGCCTGTTACCCTTGAATACACTCCAAGCCATTTAGCTGCCTTCCCCTCAAAGCCCTGCAATGGCTCGGATTGGAGTGAGATACACGCGTGTTTGTGGAGGGGTTGCCCTGAAGTGGGGAGGGGGGAAAGCCAGGAGGGTTTAAGGCAGAGGAAGGGCATTGGGGAGGGGGCAAAGTCGGGCAGGGGGCGTTAAGCCAGAGCATCCGATGTGTCCCCAGCCTTTGAGGGAATCTGGAGGATGGGGGAGCCACGTTTATCCTGGCAGTTGACTTGGAAGGCAAGAGGACCAGGGGGTGGTGTGTGTCCCCCCCCACAAGTCCCACCTGAGAGACGCTGGCAGGGGGGCAGTGCTGGGCAAGCGCTTGTCCCCAGCCCAGCATCCCCCGATCTTCCCCTCCCAATTAATCTTTGTTTAATTTGCCTTTTATTTAATCTATTTATGTATATTTATTGGTATTTTTAATTTCCCTGTGCACCGCTCCGAGTCCCTTTGGGGAGAGGAAGCGGTCTATAAATAAAATTTATTATTATTATTATTATTATTATTATTATTATTATTATTATTATTATTATTATTATTATTATTATTATTATTATTATTATTATTATTAACCCCTCCCATCCAAGGACCAATGAAACCAGGCTGTAGGGGAGCCTCGCTTGGCTTCGCAGACCCTCCAAGACCCTCCAGGACATTTATTAATGGCCATAAAAGCCCTTTTTGGTTTTTTTCTCTGTCTGTCTGTCTGTCTGTCTCTCTTTCTCTCTCTCTCTGCCCCTCCAGATGGCAAGTTGACCTTTTCAATTGTTGCTCAGGAGGAAGGCAGGCGCTGCCGGCTCTCCAGGGAAGTCCCTCAGAGGTTCCCCTGTGGGATCTGGCAGAGGGGGGGGTCACTGCAGAGCCCCCAACTGGGCTGACTCCACCACTCCCCTCCCTCTCAGTCTCCCCACTTCCCAAATCCCCCCAAGTGGAACATTTCTAGGAAGCTCTGCATAATTAGATGAAAGGTGCTTTGGGATTTTTTGGCTGACCCAGTAAAGTTAGGCTGGTTTATGGGAGGGGAGTGTGGTTCCCCCCCCCCCCAGGGCAACAAGTCTAGGAGAGTCCGCGGGGTTGGTATTTGTGTGTGTGTGTGTGTGAGAGAGAGAGAGAGAGAGAGAGAGAGAGAGAGAGAGAGAGAGAGAGAGAGAGAGAGAGAGAGAGAGGAATCAATGGGGAGGGAGCTATGGGGTAAACGCAAGAGAGAACCAGGTGAGGTGAAGAAAGGTGAACATTAAGAGAAGGGTGTCACTCAAAATCCCCTCCCTTGGATGAAAGGGGGAGGCCTGGGATGGACATGGAGCCCATAGGTGGGAGGGGGAGGGAGGAACTGCGCTCTCCTCCAGCCCTCCTGAGGCACCTCCCATCCGAACACGGAAGAGCAACTGGTGATGGCTCCATGTGCCAGGAGAGATGGTTCTGTGTGCCACTTCTCACATGCGTGTCATAGGTTCCCCATCATGGCTCTAGGCTTTGCCCACTTGAAATGGGACCTCAGGCTTTGGCAAACAGAGAAGAGACACCAAAATTTCTCCCACCTTATTGAGCAACTTTAGCTGTGAAAGAGCATCTTGTCTGATAGAAAGTCTCTCTCTTTTAAAATACGCCAGAGTCTCTTTCCTGGGATCCTCCTTGGGGAGAACCAAGAGGCTTAAAATGCCCAGATCTGCTTTTATCTCTCCATTTTGGTCCAAGTACAGTTTAAAGTGGGAAATATTCCAAAATTCATTCTTCTCCAGAAAGGGATGAAACTAGAATGGGAACATCCAGGAATTTGAAAAGCAGAAAACTTTGTTTCTTATCCCACATTGAATCTTTCTTCTACAATTGTCTCATCTCCAAATATGGTTAAATAGGATACAAATACTGCCATTATCTTCATAAGTGAATGAAAAAGATTTTAAAAAATTTATCAAAGTATAGAGAAAATGTAATCAACACAGTTGGTCAATTATAGGGAACATTCTAGAGCAGATGACAAATAAAATGAAGAGTGAAAAAAAGACGATCCATAAACTCTTTGAAAACAACAGGCTGATTCCCAGAAAGCCTCAGTTGATCAAGAAGAAATCTTCTCCCTTGTAATCCTGATGGAAAACTCCTCCAGATCAGAACTTTGTTCCTGTGTGAACTGCTAGTAACTTGGCAGTCTGGGTTTCTAGAACCTACAACGACCCAGGCTGGCCACACTCCTGAATCGGTTCTCTCGGCCATATTGTTTTTGCCTTCTGCACATGTGCAGAGCAACCGTCAGTAGAGGCAGCCAGAACCCACCCCTGGCTCGATCCCACTCAGGAGCCTCAGTTTACTTGTGAGCCCCATTGGTTCTCCCTGCCTCTCCCGACCAATGTTGCTCATGAGGAAACTGCAGCTAGGCTCTCCCGCGTGTTGCACGCCCGAAAACGGCCTGGAGCATGTGCAAAAGCTGGGAGGGGGACGCAACACCTGCCTGTCGAGCCACTCCTGACCTCCACAGACCAGGCCCAAAGCTGGCGCCAGACAGAGGCCGCAGCTGCCTCCCGCTCTCTCTCTAGCCCACTGGGGGGAGCAGGGGGGGGGCAAGGGATGGATGGGCCTGGCCACGAGATGCACATCTTACTGGAGACTGGCAGCTCTTGATCTTGTGGCTTTTGGGGGGTTTCTTTTAAAAAATCCCTCTGCAGAGGAGCAGAAAACTTCCGAGGTTGCTTTTGGGGAGGGAAGAGGGGCAGCATCTACCCCCCCCCCCCACCCTCCCTGGATGCCTGCAGCATTTTGGGAAACCTGAAAGAGGAAATCTCCCCCCAGCTCTTTTCTCAGCCTGAGAAGTCAGTGAGGATCCTTCCTGGGTTTCTCTCTCTCCCCTTATGCAGCTGCCGGATTCTGGCTCCAAGACCTTTGGGAGCTGCCCCTTCCCACCCCCTCCCCTCTGCAGAAAGTCCCCTGGCTGCAGAATTGGGATCCCTCCGATCTTCTTCTCTTGTCCCCTTATCTTCTCCTGCCCCCCCCTTCTCCCCCCTGCACAGTCTCAGTGGCTGCTTGGAGGGGGGAGATTTCAGGTTTTGCAGGGCTGAGAGGAAAAGGGGAAGAAGGAAGAGGCCCTCCAAGGCTGCCCCCACCCCCCGCTTTGGCCTTTCTACAACCAAATCCCCCCAAACAGAGGAAACCCCCCCACCCGAATACTGCAGGGCAGAGGAGGCTGAGCCCATAACTGGGCAGTGTGTGGGGAGAGAGGCTGCAGGAGCTCTGCTGTGAATGGAGGGAGAGAGAAAAGTGGGGATTCTCTCTGCTACAGCCCTTGAAGGCTTGAATGGCAGAGAGAAGCCAAACTTTCCCCCCTCCATTCACAGCAGAGCTGCTGCTCCCTTTATGGCCCCCCCTGGCCCCCTCTTCTTGGGGGGGGTGGAAGGACCTGGAAGGGAGAGGCAGGCGGCTGCAGCTCCCTTCCCATCAGGCTCCCCGTCCCTTCCCTTTGCTGCGGAGGGAGGGAAGTCCAGCCAAGGGATTTCAACCGTCCCTCCTGGCTTTCCTGAGATGCCCCAATTCCCCCCCCTGGCCAGAGGCGCCTCCACTAAACGCCCCTCAGCAGACCCTCCACGCAATGCGCTCTGCCAGGTTGGGGGGGGGGACATTGGGAAAGCAGTGCAGGGCTCATAGCGAAGCTTCTCCCAAAGAAGTTCTGGGGAGCCAAACCCCCCAACACCCACCTCCAGAAAACTCCCAAGCAAAGCAGCTCCATCTCTCTCTCAGGAGGGGGGAGAAAGAATGGATGGGGGGAGAGGAAGGGAGACCCAGAGGAAATGGGGAGAAGGTCTCCATCCCCTCCTCCTCCCAGGCGCCGTACAAGGTCTAACACCTTCTGATCCTCTCTCTCTCTCACTCTCATTCTCTTTCATTCTTTCTTTCTCTCTCTCTCTCTCTCTTTCCTCCCATTCCAACGTGCAGTGCAAGGAAGCTGCCCACCCTTCCAACTCCCCATAAATCCCCCTCCTGTGGCTGCTCCAGAGAGAGAAGCTGGCGTGGAAGAGGCGAGAGGAAGACTGCTGCCTGCACAGTTAATCTAGTTAGTCAGCCGGACTTTGCTGGGAGGCGAGCGATGCTGCCGGGCGCTTGGAAAGGACTTTTGCGATTGGCCCACCACTAAAAGCAAACAATGAATCGAGGAGCAGAGCTGGTTAGAGGAGTGTGTGTGTGTGTGTGTGTGTGTGTGTGTGTGTGTGTGTGCGCGCGCGCAAAATGGTCGGTTTCATACAAGGAGTTTTTGTTTCAGGTGGGTCTCCTAGCTTTGGAAGGAGGAAGGGAAGGGATACAAAGAGAGAGAGAAAAAGAGAGGGAGAGAAGGGAGAGACAAGAATGGAAAAAAAAAAAGAAAGAAGCAGTGATGAAAGAAAAAGGGAGAGAAAGAACGAGGGAGAGATGGAAAGAAGGGAAACCAAAAAGGAGGGAGGAGAAAGTGAATGAGATATAGTTGGATGGATAATAGATATTTGGAAGGAGGGATGAAAGGAGAGAGAGAGAAAATGAGAGGAAAGAAGGACACAAACTCTGGCTTCAGAAGATTCTTTGAAACAGCACAGTTGGCTGGAAGGGATCTCAGAGGTCATCTAGTCCAACCCGCTACAACCTTACATCCTCTGGATTATTTTGGTGAAATTGCCAGAAAAGGGAAGGAGTTTACTAGGACAAGGCGGCCATGCAGAGGAAGGCAGAGATAGTCCTTGACTTATGACTAGAATTGAGCCCAACATTTTCATTGCTAAGCAAGAGCGTTGTTATGTGAGTTTTGCCACATTTTCCTCAATCCATGACATCTCCTGGCTCTGACAGTCATGTGCAGGATAGGGAAGAGCATCTGAAGGCCTCTGTAATGTTCTCATGGGCAGAAGTTACAGTTAAATGTGTGGCAGAAAGTGGACTCTGGGTGTGTTTTTCCAAATGCAGAAAGTGAGGTTTAATGTGTGGAGTTTTAGAAGAGCTGTGTGTGTGTGTGTGTGTGTGTGTGTGTGTATCGTTTTGTCTGCCTATACACACACAATACTATGTAATATGTATGTACACATATGGCATGTATACATAGGATTAAATTGCATATTTTGAATGGTCAGTAGCAGTAAATAAACAGACAGGGAAATTGTATCTTGTAGAGGTGAGGAGGGGCCAGGCAAGGTTCCCTTTGATGTGAGTAATGTCATGTTGGCCACGCCCACCCAATTACATGACCACCAAGCCACGCCCACAGAACCGGTAGTAAAAAAAAGACTCCGTTTTCTGTCGGCCTTTGGAGAAGACGGAAGCAGCCATTGTGACCGAGACCCCTGGTCATCCGGAGACGGCCTCCGTCCCTCACACGGAGCATCCCTGGAGAGGTTCCAGCTGCTCCTTTGCCGTCTGTTAGTGAATGCTGCCTATCTCGTCTTTCTATTTGATTTCCACTCTTTGCATCTCCTCAGTTTCACCTGCCCTCTTCTCCTAATAAAGCATCCAGATCCACACCAGGCTCCCTTTCATTGGAGGAGAATAGAGGGGCTTAGCTGCCTCTCCAGCTGCACACAGACCCACCTGCAATGGGGACGGAAGGAAGGTGGAATCCCACCAGGCTCATCACAAACCCACAAATAAGGGGATTTATTTAAGAAACAATACAGCATTTTCAAATTAGCAGAGTTTAATACAAAAATGCCATGGAATCTACTCTTTGGCACCATTAATTCCCTGAGTAATTAAATTGGCCACATCTGTTGAGAAGATTCCCCTCCTTCTCCTCTGGATTCCTCCTCCAAAGGATCTAAGATTAATGGATCCATATCGGGACCCCCATACCAGTGGTGGGTTTCTGCAGGCTTGCACCTACTCACAAGAGCCGGATGGTGAAATTTAGAGAACCGGTGAGAGGGGGTTCCATCGACGGACCCAGAAGTAAGCCTGGCCTGCCACTGCCAGTAACCCAATGGGAAGGAAAGGAAAGGAAGGCAGAAAGTAAGAAAGGAAAGAAAGGAAGGAAGGAAGGAAGGAAAGAAAGAAAGAAAGAAAGAAAGAAAGAAAGAAAGAAAGAAAGAAAGAAAGAAAGAAAGAAAGAAAGAAAGAGAATTTATCATCACAATTGAGCCCAAAATTTTGGTTGCTAAGCAAGAGCATTGTTAAATGAGTTTCACCACATTTTACAAGTTGGCAACTCCCACCCTGTCACATGACTGCCAAGCCACGCCCACAAAATAGGCCACACCTAGACAGTAGGTTCTAAAAAATTTGAAACCCACCACTGCCCCATACCTGCCATGGCTGCAGTCTTGGAGACCCCAACCTCTTTTCTCCCTCTTTCCTTCCCCTCCTCGATCTGGAGGAATAGGCGGCATTCATCGCATGGGCCAAAGTCTTTATGAAACTGTAAGGTTGGTAGTGATTTGTGATCCGGATCCTGTTCCTTTTCTCCTGGGTCTCCAGTGGGGCTTTCTGGGTGCATCTTCTGCGGCCTTTGACAGAAAAGACGTTCTTTGAAAGAGAACAGAGGAAATAAAGATCTTGAAACTTTTCTTCCACAAAGAAAAAGGGTTCAAAGGCAGAATCTCTTGGCCTTCCTTTTCCCAGATAACCAAAGTTCCAAATACTATGGATGTATGTGAGAAGTCTGCGCTTGTTCAAGTTATACACTGCAAAACCTGTGCGGATCCAGACTTTCCCTTCAATGGGTCCTGGGAGACGCATAAATGTTAAATGGAAAGGAAGAATTCTCTCCCAAATGAACTCAATTTCCATGAAGTGAACAAAGACGTTGACTTGTCTCCATTTAGAGAGGGAATCCCTGAGGTATGCAGTATATCCAGTCTTCGAGAATCGTTGTGATATAACCACACAAATTCCACTCCTGACAAGCACAGGAGGGAAAATCCTCATGAAATCCTCTCCCTTCTCTGTGTCTGAAGCAAAGAGGCCAATCAGGGTCCATCTGAAGTGGAAGAGCAGCTGGACAATTGCTGGGTACTGGAATCCTTCTTTGGGCTTCATCTGGTGGAAAAAGGGGAATCGACTTTTATCACTCAGAGCCTCTGAAGCTCTGAAATAATGGATCTGAAAAAGGAATTGAAAGGATTAGAGCCCTGATGGGGAAACTGAGGCACGCAGAGCCCTCTCTCCCGGCACACAGGCCGCCCCAGCCCAGCTCCACTAGCATCCACATGCAGGTCCACCTCCTGCCGGCCAGCTGGTTTTTGGGTCTCTGCCGAGGGCCAGGATCGGGGAACCTGTGAGTATGCTGTGTGTGGGATGGGGATGGGGGTGGCGCTTGCATTGGCCAGGAAACTCCAGTGGGCTGGAAGTGAGTGTGAATCGCCTGGACCCCCCCAGTGCTTCCTCCCTCAGTTGGAGGCTTCCTTCGGCCTTCAAACAGTTGCAAGGGCTTTATTTCTTATTTCTGCTTCCAAGTTGGTGCAGGAGGCTTTCCAGGGCCAAAATGGGTACAAAAAGTCCAGGTTTTCCTGTTTTGGACCAGACCATTCACACTCACTTCCAGCCCACCAGAGTTCAGGGCAGTAATGAGAGCCTGTCCTGTGGAACCCACTGCCACGTGGGAGAGAAGGATGTAGTTTGCTGCGCAATGCAAGCAACCCCCACTGCATACTCATGTGTGCCCCGCCCTGGCCCTCGTCATAGGCCCGAAATCTAGCTGGCTGGCACTTGAACAACGACATGAAGAAGAGGAGGAGGAGAATGAAGAGGCTTTGCAGGAGCCAGCAGGGAGCAGGTCGGGGGGGGGGAGGGGGCTGGCTGGGGAGGGGAGAAATAGGAGGCCCTGCTTGAATGGGGAGGAATGTACCCCACACCCTGCCTCTCTGCTCAGGTGTCGCCCACACCATTGGCAGCAGCTTCGGTGCCCTCATACACACAAAGACACAAACACACACACACACAATTGGATCGCTCTCTTACCCTCCCTGTCTCTCTCTTGCCCCATTTACTTGGAAGCTGCTCCATGAGACAAGAAGCCGAGAAACAAGAGAGGAGAGAGAGGTTTGCAAAGTCAGGGAGTCCTTGTTGCAGGAAGGGAGGGAGAAGCAGGAGGGATCTGAGTGGGTTGGGGAGGCCTTGAGGGTCTCTTCCATCACTAGGACTCCCATGGCCTTCCCCACCCTCAGATTCCTCAGGGGCACATTGGGATTCTTCCATTGGGAGCTCTTAGGAAAGGATCCCCTCCTTGTGGGTTGCAAACAGCTCTTTCCAGTGGGGGAAACAGGACAAAGCAAGTGGGGGGAAAGAGTTTCCTTTGCTCTATTTCCAGTCTGAAGGAGACCCCGTCCCATGTGGGACCATTCATTTCATTTCATTTTCATTTTTATTACATTTATATCCCGCCCTTCTCCACAGAGGACCCAGGGCGGCGCACAGGAAATTTAAAAAAACATACACAATAGAAGATAGACAAATAATTTAAAATATATATTAAATAATCCCCAATCCTGTGCTAAAAACCAATTATTAAAAACCCAATTTAAAACTTTTCTAAAAGTCCCCATGGGAGGTTAGGCTAGGCCGGCTTGATGGAAAAAATATGTCTTTAAACATTTGCGGAAGAGGCGGAGGTCGGTGATGGTCCGGAGTTCAGGGGGTAGGTCGTTCCAAAGGGCAGGGCCCGCCACAGAGAAGGCTCTTCCCCTGGGTGTCGCCAGTCGGCATTGTCCGGCCGACGGCACCCTGAGAAGGCCCTCTCTGTGGGAGCGGATCGGTCTAAGGGATGTATGGGGCAGGAGACGGTCTCGCATATAACTAGGCCCCGAGCCATGGAGCGCTTTAAAGATGGTCGTCAGAACCTTGAAGCGCACCCGAAAGACCACAGGAAGCCAATGCAGCTCGCGCAGGATTGGTGTTATATGGGAGCTTCTGGTGGCTCCCGTAATTACCCGCGCGGCTGCGTTTTGGACTAGCTGTAGCTTTCGAGTGCACCTCAAGGGAAGCCCCATGTAGAGCATTACAGTAGTCGAGACGGGACGTCACGAGAGCTTGAGTGACTGTGCAAAGGACAGCCCGGTCCAGTAAGGGGCGCAATTGGCGCATCAGGCGTACCTAATGAAACGCCCCCCTGGCCACGGCCGTCACATGGTCCTCCAAGGACAGCCGGGAATCCAGGAGGACACCCAAATTGCGCGCCCTCTCCACGGGGGCCAGTGTTTCGCCCCCAATGGCCAGAGTTGGAGTAATCTGGCTGAACCGGGGTGCCGGAAACCACAGCCACTCAGTCTTGGCAGGGTTGAGCTTGAGTTTGTTACCACCCATCCAGATCCGTACGGCTTCCAAACACCGGGACAGCACTTCGGCGGCATCGTTGGGGTGGTCTGGGGTGGATATGTACAGCTGGGTGTCGTCAGCGTACAGATGGTACTCCACCCCAAAACCACGGATGATCTCACCCAGCGGCTTCATATATGTGTTAAACAGGAGGGGCGAGAGGACCGACCCCTGAGGAACCCCACATAAGAGGGGTCTCGGGGTCGACCTCTGCCCTCCCGTCAACACATATTGCGACCGACCAGAGAGGTAGGACGAGAACCACCGCAAAACGGTGCCTCCCAGCCCCAACCCCCCCAGTCGGTGCAATAGGATACCATGGTCGATGGTATCAAAAGCCGCCGAGAGGTCTAATAGGACTAGGATAGAGGAATACCCTCTATCCCGCGCCCTCCAGAGATCATCAACCAACGCGACCAATGCCGTCTCGGTACTGTGACCGGGTCGTAAGCCGGACTGGGCCGGGTCTAGATAATCAACTGCCACAAGGCTGCCCCTCCCAAATCATTCCACCACCACCACCACCACGGCTCCCACCCACTGGCTGAGCCCAGGCCTTTCCTTCACAAGCCCCACGGACTGGAACTGCAAAGTAAGACCAAAGGTTTTGGCCAGCAGTGCTTCTGGAGGGGAAAAACGGGATGAAAGGAGGCTCCAGGAGGGGACAATGGAGCTCTCTGCCTCAGCTTCTCAGTTCGGGCTAAGTGGCATGCAGACCCATGTCACCTGGCATGCAAGGTCTTGCCCATTTCTCTTCTGGGTTTCTAGTGCGCATGTGCATGTAACAATCAGTTGGCCTTTGTGCGCACTGCAGTGCCAGAAGTGGAGGAGCTGTTCTTCTTGTTTCTATGAGCGCATGTGTTCCGGCAGCTGATTGTCGCATGCATGCATGACAGAAACCGGAAGAGGAGCTGCCTGGTGCACATGTATGCACCGACATGCACACTGGGCAACTCCTCTTCCAGATCGCATCCCTGACAAGAGGACTCAGTGCTGAAAAGGTTCTCCCTCCATGCCCTCATCCAAGGGAGGTTTTACCAAGGCTTTATAAAGCAGTACCAAGACTTCATGTGATTTGGATTCTCTCCTTCTGTTGATGCAGCCTAGGATTGCAATGGCTTTTTTTGGCTGCTGCCACACATTGTTGGCTCACATTTGAGAGATTGTCCCCTAAGATTCCCAGATCCCTCTCACAGTTCCTGCTATTGAGCCAGGCTTCACCTGATCTGTACCTGAACATTTGGTTATTCTAGCCTCAGTGTAAGGAAATGGAGAAAACCCCACACAAACCTGTGGGACTTTGTAGGTGCCTCCAAATGTTGATGCCTGGATGGAGATGTCCCTGTCAGCTGCATCAAGAAGAGCCAGAATGTTCTCCTTCCTTCCACAGCTGTAGTTGGGGACATTGGCTTCTGCAGTGGAGAGAATGTCCAGCAAGGCATCTGAAGTGCGGAAAGTGCTCATATAGTTGTTATGGATGTTGTAGCCCAGTGTGAGATTGTGCAGGAGATGGGAATTCTTGTTGACTGTTTGGAGGTTGAAAAAGAATTGTAAGCCATAAAAGAACCCATTGGAATTCCTATTGTAAAAAAAATGTTATAATCAACAGCAACAAGAAATACTTTTGTTATATATAATACATATAATCCTCCAGAAGCCTCCTGAGCCTTAAGCTAACATTGATCGAAAAGCAATAATCAGTTACACATATATGAAAATTGGCTGAGGTACGACAATAACAAGTGGTTCAACCACCACTTCAAATAAAATTCATTATTCAAGTGAGAAATGAAGGATTGAATCGAGAGAGGAAAATAATCTCACAAAAGAGCTAAAAGACAAAGAGGAATCCGAGGACTACTTAGTTTGGGACTGAGGCTACAATGGGCTAGAGGAAGGAGGGAAGAAAGGAAAGCAATAAAGGGAAGAAAAAAGACCAAAGAACCATAAAATAAATACAAAACCACAGAATTAACAAGAGGGGAAAGTACAGAATAGATTGTATACACAAGTAGTCCATAATAAGAAACATAAGAGAATCAAATATATATAAAAGATGTAATGTATGGAATTAATAGAGATAAAAGATATGTAAAGATAGATAGATAGATAGATAGATAGATAGATAGATAGATAGATAGATAGATAGATAGATAGATAGATAGATAGATAGATGAAACACAACGTAAATGTAAAAGATGTAGAAGTGTAGCAAAGATTATATAAATATATAATAAAAAGAAAGAGAGAGAGGAAAATAATCTGCAGCTCTTTGAACTTTTTTTGCAGGTCCATTTTTGGATTTGAGTCTCTTTCACCAAACGAGACAAAAGAGAGAAACCATGGAAATCAAAATCATTCAGGAAATTAGACAAATCCCCCAATATAGGAACAAATAAGAAATAAAGGAGAGTGTCAGAATGGAGGGAGGGCAACTCCATCACCCTGAATGACTTACGGATCAGGAAGAGAAGGAGCCATGTTGAAAAGTAACTTTGTATGTAATATTTCCTCTCCAGTGGCGACTATAGCAATGAGATGGTCTCCTGGGCTGTAAAAGCTCTGTGGTCCTTTTCCATCCTGGTGCTCCAAACTCTGCGGGCTTTTCCTACTCAGCTTCCCAGAGACTGGATGGGACAAAAGCAGCATCAGAAGCAGAAGCAGGAGGTCCATCATTCATGGGGTGAATCAATGAATCCCTTTTCTTTTTCTAAAGAAGAATTAGAAGGATTCAAAGGATTCACACAAGGTGGGAAATGATCCAGAGTCTTTCCTGATTGAAACCCAGAGAAACCCTCAGCTTCACCTGGAAAGGAGAGAGACGGACATTCAAGAGCACAGACCCTGCCTGTCCCTATTTCTCTGCCCAAAGTCTCCCCTGGAGGATTCGGCCAAAGAGCAGAGCTGAATCTTTGATCATAATTCTCCCTCTCAGGAGGGATCCCTGGAGAATCCAACCCGTTCTTGGACTCAAAGGTTGTTGGGAAATTCTCTGGAGGGAAATGAAAGGGAAATAATCCCCATGTGATTCATAATAACAGGGGCAGAGATGGAATTAAATCCATCATCTAGCTTTGAGACGTTTGGGGGTCTACATGCTTGAAACTGGCCCCAGAGGGAATAAACGGCACCTGTGACTGAAGAAACAAATAAATCTGAGATTTGTTTGCATAAAGACAGAACGGGGAGGGGGAACACTTAATGACAGAGAATGTCACAGATATGAAATAGCTGCCTGTTGAGTTGGAACCAAAATGTTGGTTATGTTATTTTGAAAGCTAATGCTAAAGGGTTTTGCACAAAAGGGCTGATGAAATAGTGCAGCCAGTTTCTAAGAACAAAATCAACTTTAGTGAAAAACTTGATACCAGAAGTTTGCAAAGTTAATAAAAAAACATAAAGACAAAAACACAGAGAGAAGTTAGAAAAAAAACCAAGTGAAAAGAGATGATGAAATCCAGGCTGCCTCTCACCCCATGGAAGGAAGGAAGGAAGGAAGGAAGGAGGGAAGGAAGGAAGGAAGGAAGGAAGGAAGGAAGGGAGAAGAGATGGGTTGCTCCTGGTATGGACTGGTATGGTAGCAGAAATCGGCCATATGTTTGCATACTGGTAGATATCCCCCCATACTGGCAGGGTCCCCTGGCCTGCCCCCATTTGCAAGGCCCTTCTCAAAGAGGAGGAAGTGGGTGCGGGGATTCTTCAGAGGAGCCGAGGCAAGAGCAGCGTTGAAGCCCCCTCCACTCCAGCCTCGGCTCCTCTGAAGAAGCCCTGTGCCCCCTTCCTCCTCTTGGAGAATTCTTGGGGGAATTTCCTGACTTCTGCCTTTCTCAAAGAGGAGGAAGCGGCTGTGGGGCTCCTTCAGAGGAATGGAGGCTGGAGGGAAGGGAGGCTCTCCACTCAGTCTTTCCAAGAGAATGGCCATAAACAAGGTTGAGAAATGTACAGCAGGAGGTCTTCTGGCAGCAAAATCTCATCTTAGGGACTAGCATCAAGGGGAAGATGACTTTGAAAAGGTTTCCTCTCCCACCATAGTCCCATCTGACCAGACTGTGACCCTCCAGCAAGGCCCATCTGGCCACTGTGAGTCTTCTTGGTCTCACCTGCTTTTGGCCCTTCGAGGGAAACCATGAGGCTGATGGGACCCTCAATGAAGTGGAGTTTAACCCCCCTGCCTTAAGACCCTTCGTGAAGGGGAGACTGAGCTTCTCGGCTTGACTGGCTCAGCTCTCCAAGGGCTCCTCCTCCTTTCAGGGTCTCCCCTCCTTCTCCTTCAGCCAGAATCTCCTCTCTTGTCCTGAGTTCATGTTCCCAGGACAGACTCTCTGGAACAACCCTGGGAAGATTCTGAGCTTCTGTCTGAGCCTCTTTCAGTTCGGCTGAATCCTCCCTTCTCCCTCTGGGAGGTTTTGTCGGTTGGAGAAGCTGCTCCCAGACTCCTCTCCTTCCACTTCCGTAGAGCAAGATGGCTCTTCTCTCCAGTGGTGGGATTCAAAGTTTTTAACTACCGGTTCTGTGGGCGTGGCTTGGTTGCTCATGCACTCCTTTCTATTAGGAGATCACAAATAATTCTCAGAAAATGGATATTCTTTAAAACGCATCAAATTAGCTTTGTCTGAGAATTGGTATAAACATTGCATCAAATCTTGTATTACAGAGATTTATCAAATTTTCTGTATTAACAGCATAGAAAAATTGATCCCCCAGGACAGGTTATGATTCATAACCCCCCGGTGTTATGAGAAATATTAAAAACATTAAAAGTTATTGGAATACAATTTTATGACTTTTTAATCCACTTAATCGTCCCATCAATCCCTCACTTAACTAAGTTTCTAGTCACATCACAAAATTGTGTATACTTTACTGAAATCAATTTATATTACAATCGTTGCCATAATCTGGGAGATTTGCAGCTTCAGATGTAGAAACCTGTTAAAGTAGCATTAGAATAAATGTATATTAGTTCATCTGGTGATGTTTCCTGTCTGGTCTACCAGGGAGAAGATTAGCCTGATAACTTTCTCATTGACTAATCCATGTTTTCTGATAATCAACCTGTGGTTTCCAAGGAGTTTATGAATAATCTCTTTTTATGTGTTATTCATTTTATTTGTCACTTGCTCTAGTCTAGAAGGTTCACTATAATTGACCAACTGTCAATTTTATTTTCCCAATATATATCTTCTCAGTCTTTGATTGACAAATCTTGCTGAACATTTTTTCTTTGCTTATGAAGAGAATGTCCTCCTAACTAAGCATATTTGAAAGTTAGAAAATTGTAGAAGAAATATTCAAAACTGTGACAAGAAACAAAGTTTTCTGCGTTTCAAATTCTTGGACGTTTCAATACCAATTTCATCCCTTTCTGGACAAGAATGAGTTTTACAATCTTTCCCATCTTAAACTCTACTTGGACCAAAATGGAGAAAGAGCAGCAGGTCTGTTCATCTTGGCTCCTTGGTTCTCCCGAAGGAGGCTTCCAGGGAAGAGACTCTGGGGATTATTCAGGTACAGAATTTTTTTATCAACCCCAAAGTTGGGTGAGATTATGGTGTCTTTTCCCTGTTTTCCAAACTCTGAGGTCCCATTTCAAGTGAGCACAGCCTTGTCCCCAAGGGGGTTGACCTTCAGTTGAATTGAATGTGGGGAGTAGAAACCTGATGGTTTTCTTAGACCTCTTGGGAGGTTTCAATGCTATTCCATTTCATGGACCTTCTACAATTCAGTATCTCCATCAGAAACCCAGAAGGGTTGGGGATTGTGTTGCTAATTGCTTTTGGTTTTGTTTGCTTCTTGTACACAAATAGCAAAGAAGGAGGCAAGGCAGTTGACCGGGGCCTGAATTTAGGTTTGGAGAGGTAAAATTAAATCATGATTGGATGGAGGTCCTTTGGGCTCCACTGGAAAGAAGCTTCACCTTGTCCTGTTTGGGGAAATTGTTTGTGAAAGGGCAGCTTCATGGTCAGAGTTATCCATGCCTCCCTTTCAGACGCACTCAATGGCATAGAGCAATGGCAGCAGGATTTCCTCCCTGACAAATCAGGCCCACAAAGTTCCCCTCCCAAGGTTGGAGATCAAAAGGCAAGGAGGCCATTTCTGTGCTCTCTCCATCAGGATCCAGAGAACGGAGGGGTCCTTAAAGAGGTGGGGGGGCTAGGCAATGACTGGGAGCTCCCGGTCCACGTGAAAGTCCCAGGATCTGGTCACAATGTTGATTTTTCCCCCCCTTTTATTTTAGGTCTCCCAGGGCTGCAGCAGCAACAGACACAAAATCAAAGGTTCGGTCTCCAGTCTACAAATGGAGCCACACCTGTGTTGGCAAAGACACCTGGGTCCCCCTTCTCGGAGGAAGGTGGCCTTATTTGTTGCCAAGCATGAATCCTGAGGATGCATGAATGAACCTCCGGAGGCCACCAGAATGGGGCAGGCTGTTCTCATTCATTATCCACAACTGACAGAGTCTTAACAACCATGAATCAACAGGTGGAAGGCCCCTGTCCAGTAATTGATGGTCGGTTCTGTCCTATTTTTTAACATATGATAACTGCAACCTCTGTGTGATGGAGCATTTCTTGAAGACACTTGAATTGTTTCTTTATCTGAGGAAAGAATTCACTGCATGGGGAACAGTCAACTCTGTCATAGGCCTTTTGAGGTCCCCTTCTTGGTAAATGGAATTGCATCAAATCAAATCAAGTTTATTACAATCAAAGACAAGAACAAATATAAACACTCAAGGAATATGCAATTAAAGATTCTACAATGAAATAATAAATCACAGATGAAATATTAAAATCAAAATTGAGCATCTAATCTGTCAGACACAATGATACTATAATATCAGTCCCTAACCTGTGAGGCCCATTTATTCATTAAATACTAAAAGGCATGTAATATAAATAGTTTCCTAAAAGAAAGCAGATTTCGCATTCAAATCATGAAGTTCTCGGGAGGACATAAATCCCGTCTTTCTCTCTCTGTTCCTGGCTGGCCCCCTTTGTCATCACAACCCAGCAGCCAATCACATGGGAGGGAAGAGACAGTTGCCTGGGAGCTTCCCTGCCCTCAGCCTGATGGAGAAGAGGCAGAAGAAGCCAAGGCAAAGGTGGGGGGGTCAAATAAAGAGCAACATTCAGAGCTTTGAGGGGGGGGATGAGAAAGAGGCAAAACCTCCCAGAATTGCAGAGGGAAGGGGGATTAAGCCCCCTCCCCAGGAAAGGCTGCATTGAAGAGGGTCTCCTCAGCTGGGGGGTCTGGAGGGGCCACAGGGACCCCCATCTTCCTCAGAGTCACAGAGGGGCCCCTCCAGGGTGAGGTTGGTGCCTTTCAACCCCCCACCCCCGGCAACCCCGGACCCCCTTTGGAAGACCCAGCCCTACATGGCTTCTCCCCCACAGGAGCCTCTCCAGGAAAGACATAGAGGCCAAGCGAGGCTGGAGGAATCCCCAACATTCAACCCTGGGATCCATAAACCAGGTTAGCCTCTACCCAGGAATGCCCCACATCCTCTCCTCCTCCCTGGCCATCCTGGGCCTTCTCTAGAGGTCTGGATTTTGCTTTCCCCTAAAATGCCCCATGCATGGAAAGAGGAGGCTGAGCAACATGGAATATGGTCTCCCACCTATTTTCAGGACTCAGAAGATGGAACCTGGAGGGGGATTTTGCAGATCTGCTTCCTTTCCCCAACACGAGGCTCCCCAGCTTCCTCCTTCCAAGAGGGGCTCCCCACTCAGCCGGGCAGAGTCCTGTCTGGCATCCCTGCAAGAGCCCCCTTGCCTGGCCTCTGCATGGGGAAGGGTGGCAGGGGAATATGGGACATGGGCTTCTGCATTCTCAGGTCTCTGAAGATGCAAGTTGGATTTTGCAGATCAGCTTTTTCACCTGCAACATGAAGATCCTGAGCTCCCCTCCTCTCCTTCCCTCCCCCCCTTCCTTCTTTCCTCACATAGGGTGAGAAGAAGCCTTGATTTCTTCATCTATTTTCACTCATTTTTTCTTACATCTCTGTGTGTTTGTGTGATTTATTTTTTAACTCTGCAAAGGTCTGATAACTAATTTTTCATTAAAATTCATTCTGTTCTTAGAAACTTACTGCACTATTTCATCAGCCCTTTTGTGGCGGTGCCCTTGAGCATTAGCTTTCAAATAAAATAAACTTTGGTTTCAACTCAGCAGGCAGCTATTTCAGATCTATGACATGCTCTGGCATTAACCGGCCTCTGTGATTTTTCTCTTTAACCACAATGTAAACAAAAGTCCCATTTCTTTCTTTTTTTCAGCCACAGGTGCCGTGTATTCCCTCTGGGGCCAGTTTCAAGCATGGAGACCCCAAACCTCTCAATTCTAGAAAATGGATTTAATCCTATCTCTGCTCCTGTTATTATGAGCCACATGGGGATTATTTCCCTTTCATTTCCCTCCAGAGAATCTCCCAACAACCTCTGAGTCCAAGAACGGGTTGAATTCTCCAAGGATCCCTCCTGAGAGGGAGAATCATGATCAAAGTTTCAGCTCCGCTCTTTGGCCAAATCCTCCAGGGGAGACTTTAGGCAGAGAAATAGGGAGTTTAGGAACAGCAGGATCTGTGCTCTTGAATGTCTGTCTCTCTCCTTTCCAGGTGAAGCTGAGTGTTTCTCTATGTTTCAATCAGGAAAGACACTGGATCATTTTCCACCTTGTGAGCATCCTTTGAATTCTTCTAATTCTTCTTTAGAAACAGAAAAGGGATCGATTGATTCACCCCATGAATGAAGGTCCTCCTGCTTCTGCTTCTGATGCTGCTGGTGTCCCATTCAGTCTCTGGGAAGCTGAGGATGAAATGCCCACAGAGTTTGGAGCACCAGGATGGAAAACAACCACAGAGCTTTTACAGCCCAGGAGACCATCTCATTGGTATAGTCACCAGTGGAAGGGAAATATTGCATGTAAAGTTGCTTTTCAATGTGGCTCCTTCTCTTCAGTTTGTTTTCCGTGATCTGTAAGTCATTCAGGGTGATGGAATTGCATTCCCTCCATTCTAACAATCTCCTCCTTTTCTGTTTTTTTTATTTTTCATTTGTTTCTTTATTGGTGGATATGTGTAATTTCCTCAATGGTGTTGATTTCCACAGCTTCTCTCTATTCTCTGGTTTGGTGAAAGAAACTCAAATCCAAAAATGGGTCTAAAAAAAAGCTGAAAGGGCTTCAGATTATTTTCCTCTCTCAGTTCAATCCTTAATTTATCATTTGAATAATGAATTTTATTTAAAGTAGTGGTGGAATCAGTTGTAGTTTCTGTACCTCAGCCCATTTTCTTGTTTGTATAACAGATCATTGTTTTTGGATTAATGTTGGCTTAAGGCTCAGGAGGCTTCTGGAGGATTATATATTTTTAAAAAGTATTTGTTGCTGCCCATTATAATAACATTTCTTTTTCCAATAGGGATATTTATGATTTTCCAGATGGCTTAGTGTACATTTTCAACATCCAAACGGTCAACAAGAATTCCCGGCTCCTGCACAATCTCACACTGGGCTACAACATCCATAACAACTATTGGAGCACTCTCCGCACCTCAGATGCCTTGCTGGACATTCTCTCCACTGGAGAAGCCAATGTCCCCAACTACGGCTGTGGAAGGAAGGAGAACCTTTTGGCTCTCCTTGGTGCAGCTGGCAGAGAGATGTCCATCCAGATATCAACATTAGGGGGCGCCTCCAAAGTCCCACAGGTTTGTGTGGGTTTTTCTCCATCTGGTAAAGTGAGTGGTGGTGGGTGAGCAATAGGTGCAATCATGGGTGACGCGTATACTCAGGGGATTTTTATCAAATTGTTTAATTCGGTTTTTAGGGGGTTCCAGGGAGGGGAGGGATCAGTCAGTCAGATGCTGGGAACATGGTCAAGCCAGCCGGCGGAGGCAATAGGGAAGCGGGTGGGTCCGACAAGGGGGAGGGGAACATGGATCGAACCTACAGAGTGTTTTCCCATCAGAACGGTCTTAGGGAAGGGTAGGTGCAATGGGAGACAGGGATTCCATCATTGGTTGGGGGAACGTGGCCGCTGGTTACAAATGGTCACATGCCCCAATCCCCTGAGCTCACCCCGAGATCTAGGAGGTCTGGGTTCACAGAGCCGGGCCCTAGGCTGATGTTGTGCAATGCCAGGTCCATGGCCAACAAAGCCCCCATCATTAACAACCTTGTGTCGGAGGGGGAGCCGGACCTGGTGGGTATTACGGAGACCTGGTTGGGCGACGTGGCGTCGAGCCACCTAGGCTCCTTGGTTCTCCAAGGAGCTGAGGGTGATGAAATGCTTCAAGAGATGCCTAGAGAGGAGATGGAAAGCCACATGGTCTGAATCTGACCGAACACAGGTTAGATCCCATTTGAGGACATACCTAGTGGCGATAAGAGTGGCCAAAGGTCATTATTGTGCCACCCTTATCGCATCCTTCAACAGAGGCCGTGGGAAGCCCCTTTGCAGGGCAAAGCAGAGGAATTTGGAGAGTATCTGTAGGATAAAATCACTCAGATTCGGAGTGAGTTGGCCTCCATTGAGAGTGGTCTGGAGGGATCGTCAGAGGCAGGTCTTGAGACAGTTGTGTGGTATGAGTTCGACTCTGTTACCTCCGAGGATATGGACAGGTTACGAAGGCGATGGTGCGCTTCAAGGTGCTGATTACCATCTTTAAAGTGCTCCATGGCTCGAGACCTAGCTATTTACGGGATCGCATTCTGCCCCACACATCCCTTTGACTGACTCGCTCCCACAGAGAGGGACTTCTCCAGATACCGTCTGCTAGGCAATGCCAGCGGGCGAGGACCAGGGGAAGGGCCTTCTTTGTGGTGGGCCCAACCCTCTGGAATGATCTAACCCCCAATATTAGAACCACTACAGACCTCCGCTCCTTCCGCCAAAAATTAAAGACACACTTTTTCCATCTTGCTGCCTGGCTTAACTTATCGCACCAGCCTACACTGACATTTAAATTGTTTTAATGGGGATTTTTAGGGATTTTCTAGGTTTTATATTTTTAAATTTTTAGTACAAGTTTGACTTGTTTAATTTGTTTTTAATATTTATATATTAGGATGTCTATATGTTTTTTAAATTTCCTGTACACTGCCCCCGAGTCCCTTTGGGGAGAGTGAGCGGTGTATAAATCAAAATAAAGTAAAGTAAAAGTAAAGATGAGAGCCACCACATGTTTATTGGACCCGTGTCCCTCCTGGCTTGTACTGGCATCCTGGGAGGTTACACGAGGCTGGCTCCAGGAAGTAGTGAATGCTTTGTTGAGTGAGGGGTTCTTGCCAGCCGCACTGAAAGAGGCAGTGGTGAGGCCCCTCCTCAAGAAGCCCTCTCTGGACCCAGCATTGTTAGTAAATTACTGTCCGGTCTCCAACCTTCACTTCTTGACGAAGATTGTAGAGAGTGTGGTGGCACAACAGTTTCCCCGTTACCTGGAGGAAATTGATTATCTGGACCCGCGCCAGTCTGGCTTCTGGCCCGGGCACAGCACCGAGACAGCAATGGTCGTGTTGGTTGATGATCTCTGGAGGGCCAAAGATGGGGGTTGTTCCTCCATTCTGGTCCTATTAGACCTCTCAGCGGCTTTCGATACCATCGACCATGGTATCTATTGCATCGACTGGAGGGGCTGGGGGTGAGAGGCACCGTTCTACAGTGGTTCTCCTATCTCTCCGGTCGGTCGCAATTTGTGTTGGCAGGGAGGCAGAGGTCGACCTCGAGGCCCCTCATATGTGGGGTGCCTCAGGGGTCGGTCCTCTCGCCACTCCTGTTCAACACCTATATGAAGCCGCTGGGCGAGATCATCCGTGGTTTCGGGGTAGAATACCACCTGTACCCTGATGATACACAGCTGTACATATCTACCCCAAACCACCCCAACGATGCTGTTGAAGTGATGTCCCGGTGTGTGGAGGCCGTGTGGGTCTGGATGGGAAATAACAAACTCAGACTCAACCCGTCCAAGACCGAGTGGCTGTGGTTTCTGGCGTCCCGGTATAACCAGTTGACACCATCACTGGCCATTGGGGGTGAACATCTAACCCCCGTGGATAGGGCACACAACTTAGTTGTCCTCCTGGATTCCCGGCTGTCCATGGAATATCATCTGATCAATATCAATCAATCAATATCAATAATTTAATTTATAGACCGCTCCTCTCCCCGTAGGGACTCGGAGCGGTGCACAGGGAAAACTAAAACCACAATACAATAAATATACAAATACAATTAAAAACAAATTAAATCTGGGCCTGTGCTAAAATCCCCTTAACCTGCTAAAATACCCAATTAAAACAGCTAGACCCTGTAGAGAGAGGCTACCCAAGGCCGGCCAAATGGAAAAGATAAGTTTTTAGTTTCAGACGGAAGAAGCAGAAGTCCGTGGTTGTTCTGATGTCGGGGGGAAGGTCGTTCCAGAGGGCTGGGCCCGCCACAGAGAGAGCCCTTCCCCTGGGCGTCGCCCGCTGACAGAGTCTAGTGGACGGCACCCGGAGAAGTCCCTCTCTGTGGGAGCGAATCGGCCGTGAGGATGTATGAGGCAGGATCCGATCCCGCAGATAGCTAGGTCCCGAGCCATGGAGCGCTTTAAAAATGATGACTAATACCTTGAAGCGCACCCGGAAGACGACAGGCAGCCAGTGCAACTAGCGCAGAAGTAGAGTTATGTGGGCAGATCTGGAGGTACCCAAGATTGCCCGCGCGGCTGCATTCTGAACCATCTGAAGTCTCCGGGTGCACCTCAAGGGAAGCCCCATCTAGAGAGAGTTACAATAGTCCAGTCGCGATGTCACGAGAGCATGAGTGACTGTGCGAAGGGCGTCCCGATCCAATAGGGGGCGCAACTGGCGAACCAGGCGAACCTGGTAAAATGCCCTCCTGGCCACGGCTGTCACTTGATCTTCCATGGACAGCCGGGCATCCAGGAGGACACCCAAGTTGCGCGCCCCATCCACAGGGGCAAGATGTTCGCCCCCTATGGCCAGCGATGGAGTCAGCTGGTTGAATCGGGCAGCCGGAAACCACAGCCACTCGGTCTTGGTCGGGTTGAGCCTGAGTCCGTTACTTCCCATCCAGATCCGCACGGCTTCCAGGCACTGGCACATCACTGCTACGGCATCGTTGGGGTGGTTTGGGGTACAGCTGTGTATCATCAGCGTACAGGTGGTACTCTACCCCAAAACCACGGATGATCTCACCCAGCGGCTTCATATATGTGTTGAACAGGAGAGGCGAGAGGACCGACCCCTGAGGCACCCCACATGTGAGGGGTCTCGAGGTCGACCTCTGCTCTCCTGTCAACACAAATTGCGATCGGCCAGAGAGGTAGGAGGAGAACCACCGTAAAACGGTGCCTCCCACCCCCAACCCCCCCAGCCGATGCAATAGGATACCATGGTCGATGGTATCAAAAGCCGCCAAGAGGTCTAATAGGACCAGGATGGAGGAACAACCCCCATCTCTGGCCCTCCAGAGATCATCAACCAACGCGACCAATGCCGTCTCAGTGCTATGCCCGGGCCGAAAGCCGGACTGGCGCGGGTCTAGATAATCAACTTCCTCTAGATAATCAACTTCCTCCAGCTGTGCCACCACAACAACAGTTCTGGTGGCACAACTGTTGTGCCACCACACTCTCAACAACCTTCGCCAAAAAGGGAAGGTTGGAGACTGGACGATAGTTGTTTAATAAAGCTGGGTCCAAAGAGGCCTTCTTAAGGAGGGGCCATCTGATGGCCATGGCCAGGGGGGCTTTCTACCAGGTACGCCTGGTACGCCAGTTGCGTCCCCTATTGGACCGGTACGCCCTTTGCACAGTCACTCATGGGCTCGTGACATCCCACCTAGACTACTGTAATGCTCTCTACATGGGGCTTCCCTTGAGGTGCACCCGAAGACTACAGTTGGTTCAGAATTCAGCCGCACTGGGAATTTTGGGAGCTTCTAGGCATTCCCACGTAACACCACTACCTGTGGCCTTTCGGGTGCGCTTTAAGGTGTTGATTACCATCTTCAAAGCGCTCCATGGCACGGGACCTAGTTATCTACGGGATCGTAACCTACCTCACATATCCCTTCAGCCAATCCGCTCCCACAGAGAGGGACTTCTCCAGGTGCCGTCCACTAGGCAGTGCCAGTGGGCGACGCCCAGGGGAAGGGCCTTCTCTGTGGTGGGCCCAACCCTCTGGAACGACCTACCCCCCGAACTTAGAACTATCACGGACCTCCGCTCCTTCCGCCAAAGTTTGAAGACGCACTTCTTTCATCTCGTTGGCCTGGCCTAATCCATACCATCAAGCTGTAGACTGAAGCTCAAATTGTTTTAATTCGGATTTTAAGTTGGTAGAGTTTTTAGGATTTAAAGTTTTTAGGCGTTTTAGCACAGGGTATTGGGATTTAATCTATTTTTAGTATTATTAATTGCTATGTTCTGTATTTTTTCTATTTTAATTTCCTGTGCACCACCCCGAGTCCCTTTGGGGAGAGGGGCACGGTTTATAAATTTAATAAATAAAATAAATAAATAAATAAATAAATGTCTTCTCCATGGAATTCAAGAGCTGCCTTTCTCCATATTAGCAAAAATGGTCAATATTTTACCCCATTATGTTAATGTAAAACCACCCTTGGTAGAGGGCATTGAGGGCGAACCTTTTCGGCACTGAAAGAGGAGTTGCCTAGTGTGCATTTTGACAGGTCTCTCTCTGGCGCCCATGCCAGTGGTGGATTTCAAAAAAATTTTTAGAACCTATTCTGTGGGCATGGCCTGTTTTGTGGGAGTGGCTTGGCGGCCATGTGACTGGTGAGCATGGCTTGACAGTGATGTGATTGCCCTCTCCTTCCCTCTCCCTCCCTCTCTTTCTCTGTCTCTCTCCCTCCTTCTCTCTCTCTCTCTCTCTCTCTCTTTCACACACACACACACACACACACACACACACACGGTGGCGGAGGTGGTAGAGCTTGCTTTAGTTCTCTGCCATCCCAGAACTCAGCCATGCTGGGGAATTCTCCCACATGGACGCGCCTGACAGCAGCAACTGGACCAGCAGTGGCAGAGAACCCCCTGTTTTGGGGGTCGACCCTCCCAGCCGAATCAACTGCAATGGGGATTTTTGTGCGGACGGTCCTGGCAGCAGTGTGCTCAATGGCAGTGCTTGCATGTGGATGATAGTGGAGCTGGGCTGGGGCGACCTGTGTGCCAGGAGAGAGGGCTCTGCGTGCCTCAGTTTCCCTTCATGGCTCTCATCCTTTCAATTCCTTTTTCAGATCAATGATAAAACAGCTTCAGAGACTCTGAGTAATAAAAGTCGATTCCCCTTTTCGCACCAGACACTCCCCAAAGAAGGGATCCAATACCCAGCAATTGTCCAGCTGCTTCTCCATTTCAGATGGACCCTGATTGGCCTCTTTGCTTCAGACACAGAGAAGGGAGAGGATTTCATGAGGATTTTCCCTCCTGTGCTTGTCAGGAGTGGAATTTGTGTGGTTATATCACAACGATTGTCAACAACTGGACATGCAGAAACCCTCAGGGATTCCCTCTCTAAGTGGAGACAAGTCAACGTCTTTGTTCACTTCATGGAATTTGAGTTCATTTGGGAGAGAATTCTTCCTTTCCATTTAACTTTTATGCATCTCCCAGGATCCATTGAAGGGAAAGTCTGGATCCTCACAAGTTCTGCAAGGTATCAAATGAACAAACGCAGACTTCTCACATACATCCATAGTATTTGGCACTTTGGTTATCTGAGAAAAGAAAGGCCAAGAGATTCTGCCTTTGAACCCCATTTCTTTTTGGAACAAAAGTTTCAAGATCCTTATTTCCACTGTTCTCTTTCAAAGAACGTCTTTTCTGTCAAGGGCCGCATAAGGTGCACCCAGAAAGCCCCAATGGAGACCCAAATGAAACAGGACAGAGAAACAGCCCCAAATCACTACCAACATTACAGTCTCATAAAGACTCTGGCCCAGGCCTTGAATGCTGCCTATTCCTCCAGATTGAGGAGGGGAAGGAAGGAGGGAGAGAAGATCTTGGGGTCTTCAAGGCTGCAGCCGTGGCAGGTATGGGGGTCCCAATATGGATCCATTAATCTTAGATCCTTTGGAGAAGGAATCCAGAGGAGAAGGAGGGAAACCATCTCAACAGATCTGGCAAATTTAATTACTCAGGGAATAATGGTTCCAAAGAGTAGATACCATGGCATTATTAAACACTGCTAATTGGAAAATGCTTTATTCTTTCTTAAATAAATCCCCTTATTTGTGGGTTTGTGATGAGCCTGGTGGAATTCCACCTTTCTTCCATCCCCATTGCAGGTGGGTCTGTGTGCAGCTGGACAGGCAGCTAAGCCCCCCCCCTATTTTCCTCCAATAAAAGGGAGCCTGGCGTGGATCTGGATGCTTTATTGGGAGAACAGCGCAGGTGGAACTGAGGAGATGCAAAGAGTGGAAATCAAATAGAAAGACGAGATAGGCAGCATTCACTAACAGCCAGCAAAGGAGCAGCTGGAACCTCTCCAGCGATGCTCCGTGTGAGGGACGAAGGCTGTCTCTGGATGACCAGGGGTCTCGGTCACAACAGCTGCTGCCGTCTTCTCCAAAGGCTGACAGAAAACGGAGTCTGGCTTCAGACCATAGAGTTAGGCTTTTCTGCCCCCAGCCACTATGTGGGGCTGGAGCAACAACAGCACAAGAGTCACATGTTGTGGCATAACAACATTGATGAATTGGGAGGAGACCATGAGACCATCTAGCCCAACCTCTCCTCTCTGCAGGAATCCCAGTTGAAGCTTCTCTGACTGATGGCTGCTCAGTCTTTGCATTCAGACAATCCATGAAGAGGAGACTGAACTTCTCTGCTTTCCTGGCTCAGCTCTAAAACAGCTCATCCTTTTCTCCTCTTTTTCTCTCTCATTCGGCTAAAATCTCCTCTCTTGTAACTGGATTCATTTTCCAACTCTGACACTCTGGAATAATAGTAAGCAGATCTTACACTCATGTGTAACAGGAGCCAGTGATTGGAAGAGGGGTGGGAGTCAAATATTTTTTGCTTTTTGTTTTGTGGGCGTGGCTTGGTGGTCTTCTGACTGGATGGGTGTGGCTTTCTCATGTGACTGGGTGGGCATATGACAATGGCCATGGCTTTGTCATCTTGTGACTGGGTGGCGTATGACAGTGGGCGTAACTTGGTGGTCATGTGACTGGGTGGGAGTGGCCAACTTGACATCACGCACATCAAGGGGTACCTTTCCTGGCCTCTCCTCACCTCAACAAGATACAGTTTCCCTGTATATTTATTTACCACTAATGAACACCCAAAATCCACAATGTAATCCTATGTACACATGCCATATGTGTACATCCATTATACATAGTATAGTGTGTGTAGGCACACAAAAAGATAAATTATCTTTTACAGTGTCATATATACTGTATGTACAGACACACACACACACACACCCAAGGACTATCTCTGCCTTCCTCTGCATGGCTCCCTTGTCCACATACAATCCTTCCCTTTTCTGGCAATTCTCCTCTCTGTTAGAGGCACCAAAATCATCCAGAGGATATAAGGTCTCCTGCTGCAGCAAGGGGTTGGACTAGGTGGCTTCCAAGACCCCTTCTAACCTGAACAGTGATGGCGAACCTTTTTTTGGCTCTCCTGCCATAAGTGAGGGGAGCACAAGGGGGCCTTGCATGGGTGCCCCCCCCAGTACGCATGTACGCACTACAGGCGAGACCCCCCCCCATTTTTTCCATGCTCTTTTCACTCTCCCCAGGCACTCTCTTTTTCACTTTCTTTATAGGAGCCTGGTGAGGGCGAAAATAGCCTTGGAAGGCTTCAGGGACCTTCAGGAGGCTTCACTCCAAATGACGCTGCAACGGAACCGGAAGTGATGTCCCATTTGCTCGGAGCATCATTTTCAATGGTCTGGAGGCTTCAGGGAAGCTCATGAAGCCCCCAGAGGGCCTCAAGGGGGCTCTTTTCATCTTCCCCAGGCTCCTATAAAGCCTCTGGAGCCTGGAGAGGAGGATGAAGAATGGCTTCAAAAAAGGGCGAATTCAGCTGGCCAGCACATGAAAGCACACTGACCAGCAGATAGGGCAGCATCTTGTGTGCCCTGACAAATGGCTCCACATGCCGCCCTAGGTTTCCTATCAAGGATATATAAGGTGGTCTGCTGGAAATAGAGGGTTGGACTAGATGACCTCTGAGGTCCCTTTCAGCCAGCTGTGCTGTTGTGTCCTTCCTGCCTCTCATTTTTTCTCTCTCTCCCTTCATCCCTCCCTCCATGTATCCATCCATCCATCCAATTATATCTTTTTCACTTTCTTCTCCCTCCCTCCCTCTTTCTTTCCCTTTTTTCCATCCCTCCCTCTTTCTTTCTCTCTCCCTTTTTCTTCTCCTTTTCTTTCCTTTTTTTCTTTCTTCTCTCTCCCTTCTTTCTCTCCCCCTTTCTCTCCTTTTTTCCCGTCTTTCTTTCTCTTTCTATCCCTTCCCTTCCTCCTTCCAAACTTGGAGACCCACCTGAAACAAAAACTCTTTTGGATGACACCGGCCATTACACACACACAAACACACACACACACACACACACACAAACACACACACACTTCCAATCATAATTGCTGCAGCCTCTAACCCAGCACGTTGCCCAGTTATGGGCCCAGCCTCCTCTGCCTGGCAGTATTCGAGTGGGGGGTGGGGGTTTCCTCTGTTTGGGGGCAGAAGTTGGCTGCAGTAAAGCTAACGGGGGGGGCAGCCTTGGAGGGCCTCTTCCTCCTTCCCCTTTTCCTCTCAGCCTGCAAAACCAGAAATCTCCCCCCCTCCAAGCAGCCACTGAGACTGTGCAGGGGGGAGAAGTGGGGGCAGGAGAATATAAGGGGACAAGAGGAGAAGATCGGAGGGATCCCAATTCTGTAGCCAGGGGAGTTTCTGCAGAGGGGAGGGGGAGGGAGGGGGCAGCTCCCAAAGGCCTTGGAGCCAGAATCCGGCAGCTGCATAAGGGGAGAGAGAGAAACCCAGGAAGGATCCTCACTGACTTCTCAGGCTGAGAAAAGAGCTGGGGGGAGATTTCTTCTTTCAGGCTTTCCAAAATGTCTTCATCTCCCATTACAATCGACTAGAACTAGAACATCTGGAGCAGGGGGGGTGTTAAAAATTTAACTACTGGTTTGGTGGGCGTGGCTAGTTGTGGGGGGCTTGTGCCCTTGTGCGCAATATCCACCACAACATCCACTCTGGTAGACAAAGGGAGCTGGTGGGGGCTGTAGCCTCAGTCTGGTGCGAGCTTTGGGCCTGGTCTGGGGAGATGGGGGGTGTCTGGGCAGCTGCTCTGACAGCAGGGCTTGCCAGGTTCCATCCCGTGTGTTACTCCCCCCTTCCAGCTTTCGCCCATGCCTTTATGACGTTTTCGGGTGTGCAACACGTGGGAGATCCTAGCTGCAGTTTACTCATGAGCAACATTGGCCAGGAGAGGCAGGGAGAAAGGCCAATGGGGCTCAGGAGTAAACTGAGGCTCCTAAGTGGGATCGAGCCAGGGGTGGATTCCGGCTGCCTCTACTGCCGGTTGCTCTGCGCATGTGCAGAAGGCAAGAACAATATGGCCGTGAGAACCGGTTCAGGGGTGTGGCCAGCCTGGGTCGTTGAAGGTTCCAGAAACCCAGACCTCCAAGTTGCTACTCGTTCAGCCAAACTGGTCCAGACAGGTAGGAACCCACCTCTGATCTGGAGGAGTTTTCTATCAGGATTACAAGGGAGAAGATCAGCCTGAGAGATTTCTTCTTGATCCACCCAGGCTTTCTGGGAATCACCCTGTTGTTTTCAAAGAGTTTATGGATCATCTTTTTTTCTCTGTTCATTTTATTTGTCATCTGCTCTAGAATGTTCCCTATAATTGACCAAATGTGTCGATTATATTTTCTTTATATTTTGATAAATTTTTCTCAAACTTTTTCATTCACATGAAGATATTAGCAGTATTTGTATCCTATTTAACCATATTTGGAGATGAGAGAATTGAAAAAGAAAGATTCAATGTAGGATAAGAAACAAAGTTTTCTGTTTTTCAAAGCCATGATTACAAATGGTCTCTGTTACTTTAAATGTTACAGTTGAATGTAATTAGCTGCTGTAATTAACTCAGCAATAAGAGGAAGCCAGGAGCACTGTTAACTCTCGCTCTCTGCTCGCTCTGACTGACTGACTGACTGACTGAACAAGGAAGAACTGTTTTTGATGAAATTTTTATCCATATTAGACAATTGTAGATTAGAGATGAGAGAATTGTAAAAGAAAGATTCAATCTGAGATAAGAAACAAAGTTTTCTGTTTTTCAAATTCCTGGATGTTCCCATTCTAGTTTCATCCCTTCCTGGAGAAGAATGAATATTGGAATATTTCTGAGATGAAACTGTACTTGGATCAAAATGGAGAGATAAAAGCAGATCTGGGCATTTTGGGCTACTTTCTTCTCTCCAAGGAGGATCCCAGGAGAGAGACCCTGGCGGATTTTGAAAGACAGAAACTTTCTATCAGACAAGAGACTCTTTCACAGATGAAGTTGCTCAATAAGGTGGGAGAAATTTTGGTGTCTCTTCTCTGTTTGCAAAAGCCTGAGGTCCCATTTCAAGGGGGCAATGGCTAGAGCCATGATGGGGAACCTATGGCATGCGTGGCAGAATTGGCATGCAGAACCATCTCTCCTGGCACGCGGAGCCATCACCAGTTGCTCTTCAGCTGGTCTTCACGCGCATTGGAGTGCCAGACAGTGGAAGAGGAGCCACCCGGTGCGCATGCACACACCAGGAAAATGATCTTTATTTTCAGTGCGCAGATGCGCATGAGCCACTTAGGGTTTTGGTGTCTGGTGTGCATGCATGCACAAAAACCATCCACAAAAAGAGTAGCAGCTGTGCGTGCCCAAAGGCCCAGAGAGGAGATCCCGGCCGTGGCTTCTTAGCAGAGCAGAGCTGTGGTCAGGGCTTCCCTCCCTCCCCACCTGAGGGGGCTTCTTGGGTATCCCCAGCCCTCCAGCCCATGGCTCATCTGCGCTCCAAAGTACCTGGCCAGTTCAGGCGGCCCAGAAAAGCAGCAGCAGTAGCCACAACGGGAAGGGCAGGAGCGACAGGCCCCACCACCGCTGTCACTCCCACACCAGCCTGAAGCGGCACTTTTCCTTCTCCTGGTTGCTCCAGCACCCCAGCCAGAAGCCACATCGTGACAACCACCGAGGGGGGCCAAGGGAATGGTGGTGGCAAGGACAAGCCAGGGCTTCCCTCCCTCCCCATCTGAGCAGATTACTTGTGTGGCACAAGCCCTCCAGCCCATGGCACTGATGTGGATTCATGGTCTGGAGTGCCTGGCTGGCTCAGGCACCCCAGAAGAGCTGGCTGGCCCCTGCATAGCCCTAGAAGAGCAGCAGCAGCAGCCAAAGGGGGAAGGACAGGAGTGACCAGGCTTCCCTCCCTTCCCGCCCAAGGAGGTTTCTTCCACAGCTCCAACCTGCAGCTCTGATGAGGATCCATAGTCTGGAGCACCTGGCCGGTTCAGGCACACGTGGCAGCAGGGCAGCATTTGCTGGATGGAAGTCTGGCTGCCCTGCCTCCTGCTCCCTCCCCAGCAGCCGAAATGGTGGAAGAGGAGGCAAGCTGCCCAGTCACTCCTGCCCTTCCCCCTTTGGCTGTTGCAGCTGCTGCTCTTCTGGGGCTGTTTGGGGACCAAGCAGCTCTTCTGGGGCACCTGAGCCAGCCAGGCACTCCAGACCATGGATCCATTTCTGTGCCATGGGCTGGAGCGCTGTGGCTGCGCAAGTAGCCCGCTTGGGTGGGGAGGGAGGGTAATCTCAGCATGTCCTGGCCACTCCCACCCCCTTGGCCCCCCTCAGTGGCTTTTACGGTGTGGCTGGGGTGCTGGAGCAGCCAGGAGAAGGAAAAGCCCCCATGGGGGATGGGAGGTGCCTCAGGAGGGCTGGAGGAGAGCGCAGTTCCTCCCTCCCCCTCCCACCTAAGGGCTCCATGTCCATCCCAGGTCTCCCCCTTTCCTCCAAGGGAGGGGATTTTGAGTGACACCCTTCTCTGAATGTTCACCTTTCTTCACCCCACCTGGATCTCTCTTGCCTCTACCCCATAGCTCCCTCCCCATTGGTCTCCCTCTCTCCCTCTCCCTCTCTCTCTCACACACACACTCACACACACCAACCCTGGGGATTCTTCTAGCCTTGTTTCCGGGGGGGGGGAATCCCAACTCCCCTCCCATTAAACCGGCCAACTCCCCTCTCCCCCGAAGGGCCTTTCATCTAATTACGCAGAGCTTCCTAGAAATGCTCCACTTGGGAGGATTTGGGGAAGGGGGGAGACTGAGAGGGAGGGGAGGGGTGGGGTCAGCCCAGTTGGGGCTCTGCAGTGATCCCCTCTGCCAGACCTCACCAGGGAACCTCTGAGGAGCTTCCCTGGAGAGCCTGAAGCACCTGCCTTCCACCCAAGCAACAAGTGAAAATGTCAAGTTGGGATCTGAAGGGAGACAGAGAGACAGAGAAAGACAGCCTCCAACCCAAGCCCCCGAGAGAGACTGGCAATTGGAGAATGTTGTAAAAGAGGCATCAAAAAAGGGAAGCCTGGTTATAATGGGGGATTTCAATTACCCTCACATAGACTGGGCGAACTGTTGTTCAGCACATGACAAAGAGATAAAGTTCCTAGATATGCTAAATGATTGTTCCCTGGAACAGATGGTTGAAGACCCAACTAGAGGTACAAGAATCCTTGACTTGGTTCTGAGCAATATACAGGATCTGGTGCAAAATGTTAATGTGACTGATCCAATAGGGAACAGTGACCACAACACGATTATTTTTAACTTAATCATAGACTGCAAATCACCGATAAAATCTAACACAGAGACCTTAAATTTTCAGAAAGGAAATTTCCCGAAGATGAGGAAACTAGTAAAAAAGAAGCTGAAAGGGATAATTGAGAAAGTCCAAACACTCCATGAGGCAGGGAGGCTCCTCACAAAAACAATAACAGAGGCACAATTGGAATGTATACCTAAAAGGAAAAAGGGCACCGGCAGGTTCAAGAGGATTCCGATGTGGCTTACAGGAGCTGTTCGGGAAGTGATCAAAAGCAAGAAAAGCTGATTTAAAAGATGGAAGGCTTCTCCAAATGAGGACAACAGGCAGAAAATAAATTCTGGCAGAACAAATGCAAGGCAACAATCAGGAAAGCAAAGGAAGACTTTGAGGAGCGTTTAACTAAAAACACTCAAAGAAATAACAAGGACTTCTTTAAGTACATTAGAAGTAAGAACCCAACTGGGAAGGCCATTGGATCATTAGATGACAACTGAAGGCAAGGGATTATTAAGGAGGAAACAGAGATTGCAGAGAAACTCAATGAATTCTTTGCTTCAGTATTCACTGAAGAAGACAGAGATCACATGCCTAAAACAGAGCCTATCTTTGTAGGGAGGGAAACTGAGGACTTAACCAAGATAGAAATAACGAGGGAGGAGGCCCTTGCATGTCTTGTTAAACTAAACACTAACAAATCACCAGGACCAGATGACTTTAAGTTCTCAAGGAACTTAAAGATGAAATTGCTGATGTCCTTGCCAAAATATATAATCTTTCCCTCAAATCAGGCCTTGTGCCGGATGACTGGAAGGTAGCGAATATAACACCTATCTTCAAAAAAGGATCCAGAGGTGATCCAGGAAATTACCAATCGGTCAGCTTGACAAGTGTCCCAGGTAAAGTGATGGAAACCATCTTAAAAGACAAAATTAATAGGCACGTAGAAGAGAAGGCGCTGCTGAAGGAGAGCCAACATGGCAGGGCAAATCATGCCTCACTAATCTGCTGGAACTTTTTGAGGGTGTCAACAAGCACGTGGACAAGGGAGAGCCAGTTGACATTGTTTATCTGGACTTTTAAAAGGCCTTTGACAAGGTCCCACACCAAAGGCTTTTAAATAAACTTGCCAGTCATGGAATAAAGGGACAGGCCTTGTCCTGGATTAGCAACTGGCTAAGGGACAGGAAACGGAGAGTAGCATTAAATGGACACTTCTCCAGGTGGAGGGAGGTAAAGAGTGGGGTCCCCCAAGGTTCAGTACAGGGACACCTGCTTTTCAACCTTTTCATAAATGATCTAAAAGTAGAAGTAAACAGCAAGGTAGCCATATTCGCCGACAACACTAAATTATACAGGGTAGTAAAAACTGAGAGAGTGTAAGGAGCTCCAGAGGGATCTCTTGACACTGGGGGAAACCAGTGGCAAATGAGCTTCAACATTAGTAAGTGCAGAGTGATGCACGTTGGGGCAAAAAAACACAACTACATCTATAAACTGATGGGGTCTGAACTCCTTGCAACTAACCAGGAAAGGGACCTTGGTGTCCTGGTGGACAGCTCAATGAAAGTGTCAACCCAGTGTGTCGCAGCAGTGAAAAAAGCAAACTCATTGCTAGGGATCATTAGGACGGGTATAGAAAATAAGTCAGCAAGTGTCATTTTGCCTCTTTATAAATCTATGGTGAGGCCCCATCTGGAGAAATGTGTACAGTTCTGGTCACCATACCTTCAGAAGGATATTATGGAAATGGAAAAGGTGCAGAGGAGGGCAACCAGAATGATTAGGGGGCTGGAACACCTTCCTTACCATCTGAGGCTGCAACGGCTGGGCCTCTTCACTCTAGAACGACGGCGCCTGAGAGGTGACCTGATTGAAGTCTGTAAAATCATGCACAGTGTGGACAAAGTAGAAAAGGAAAAACTGTTTTCCCTATCGCACAACACTAGAACTAGGGGGCACTCCAGGAAACTTTTGATAGCTAGACCTCAAACAATTAAGAGGAAGTACTTTTTCACGCAGAGGATCACTGGTCTATGGAACTCCCTGCCAGAAGAAGTGGTGACAGCTGTCAGCTTCGACACCTTTAAGAAAGGATTAGACGAGTTCATGGAGAACAAGGGTATCCATGGCTATCATGATGGATGCCTAAGGACACCCTCCGGGTCGGAGAGATACAATACAATGCAATAGCAGAGTTGGAAGGGACCTTGTAGGTCTTCTAGTCCAAGCCCCTGCGTGGGTAGGAGCCTTATACCATTTCAGACAAATGGCTATCTAACATCTTTTTAAAGACTTCCAGGGTTGGGGCATTCACAACTTCTGGAGGCAAGCTGTTCCAGAGGTTAATTGTTCTAACTGTCAGGAAATTTCTCCTTAGTTCTAAGTTGCTTCTCTCCTTGATTAGTTTCCACCCATTGCTTCTTGTCCTATAGGCAGGATATCTCTCAATGCCATTTGCAGGGAATTATAAGTAGGTGAAGACATCTGTTTGGGAATACCCTGAAGCAAATGGTGAGCCACTGTGTGAGACAGAATGCTGGACCAGATGGGCTGTGGCCTGTTCCAGCAAGGCTATTCTTATGTTCTTATGTTTTTATGACAAAGACAGATGCTTTTATTGCCAGTAATAAATGGACTTGAGGGTCTCAGAGGGTCTGCGAAGCCAAGCAAGGCTCCCCCTCAGCCTTTCAGGAAACAGCCTGGTTTTAATGGTCCTTGGATGGGAGAGGTTGGGAGGGGAAGCTTGGGGGCTGCTGGGCTGGGGACAAGCGCTTGGCCAGCACTGTCCCCCTGCCAGTCTCTCTCAGGTGGGACTTGTGGGGTGGGGGACACAACCTCCTGGTCTTCTTGCCCTCCAAGTCAGCTGCCAGGATAAACACGGCTCTTCCTTCCTCCAGATTCCCTCAAAGTCTGCGGACACCTTGGATGCTCTGGGTTAACACACCCTGCCCGACTTTGCCCCCTCCCCAATTCCCTTGCTCTGCCTTAAACCCCCCTGGCTCCCCCCCCTCCCCCCAAGTTTCACCAACACTGCTCTAAACTATTAAGTAGAAAAGAACTTTATTGCAACATGAAATTCCAAAAGCGAAAGGGAGGAAGTAAATGGAGAATCTGCCAGTTGTTCTACCTCCTGCATCTGTTTAGAAGGAGTCAGAGGTTTCCTATCTACCTCAGTGAAGATCAGAGGCTCCTTGTCTCCATCCATTTCTCCCTCCGTTTTCCATGGACGGAGAGTCCTAACATCTTTTCTTTGGCCTTCCTTGTTCTTCTACTCAGTCCCTGCCTCAGTCCAGATGTGGGGAAAGTTGTCATCCTGGATTTGTCAAGAGGCCTCGAGAAGGAGAGCCAGTTTGCTGCTATGACTGCGTTCCTTGTCCGGAGGGGACCTTCTCCACTCAGGAAGGTGGGTCACCCTGAGGAAAATGGGAGGCTTTGTGGAACTGGATCCACCCAGAACATTTTCATGAAAGTGCAAGTTAAATGATAGATCGAAGCTCATCTGTGTGTTTTACATTTATTTTTAACCTGCAGAATTTCTTATCTGAAAGGAAGTAAATTAAAAAGACTTTAAAGGAGGGGCTAGGAAGGGATGGGAGGAGGGGGTGGCAGATTGAGCAAGCTTTACTAACAGCAGAGGAAATCTCTCTCCTGCTTCTTAGTTTGGACTTGTGCTGCTAAGTTCACCTTTCTAGGAAGATCTGAGTTCTTTGGAACTGAATGAATTGTGTGAGGTCCACCTTCTGAAAGACCTTGCAATTCACTGTATATTGGATCCTCCCCTTGAGGATTACTGAGAAGGAGTCACTGGTCCATAATGTGGTGCTGTGGATAGTTATGGTGGGGAACTCATTACACAAATATTCTGCCAGTCATGTAGATCAATCAATTAGTCAGAAGGGAGCTGGAAGGGACCTTTTGTACAAAGCATGAGATGAATGATGTTTTTTACTTGTTTTTAATGTTAAAAATAAAAATTTTCTTAAAAAAAAAAAAGAATAGAGCTGGAAGGAACCTTAGAGGTCATTTAGTCCTACACCCTGCTTAAGCAGGAGAACCTGTACCAGCGGTGAAATTCAATTTTTTTCCGTAACGGTTCTGTGGGTGTGGCTTGCTGGGGAGGTCATGTGACTGGGTGGGCATGGACAACTTATTTTTTTTTACTTTTTAAAAGCATTTTTAAACTACTGTTTCTCCTGAACTGGTAGTTAAAAAATGCTTTAAAAAGTTAAAAAAAAGTGTTATAATCAGTTGTGTGAAAATCAGCTGTGCTGCGTAATCCTCAGAACTTTTCTTTATACTTTTTAAAGCACTTTTTCTACCAGTTCGAGTGAATTGCCCCAACCGGTAGCATTTCCCCCCTGCTCTGTATCATTTCAAAGGAGAGATTGTTTAGTGAAATTGTTACAAAATTCTTTCTTGGAAAATGCCCATGGTATCAGCTGTTATCCAAAGAAGATTTATTTATTTATTTTATTTTATTCCATTTATATCCCGCCCTTCTCCAAAAGGACCCAGGGCGGTGCACAGGAATTTAAAAACAACATACAAAAATAATACAAAACATATAAATTTAAAAAACTATTAAATAGCAAAACCTGCGCTAAAACCAATTACGATCCCCAATTTAAAAACTATCTAAAATTAGTCACAGCGGAGGCTATGTAAGGCCGGCTTGATGAAATAAATGCGTTTTTAAACACTGGCGGAAGAGGCGGAGGTTGGTGATGGTGCGGAGTTCAGGGGGTAGGTCATTCCACAGGGCAGGGCCGCCACAGAGAAGGCCCTTCCCCTGGGTGTCGCCAGCCAGCATTGTCCGGCCGATGGCACCTGGAGAAGGCCCTTTCTGTAGGAGCGTATCGGTCTAAGGGATGTATGGGGCAGGAGACGGTCTCGCATATAACTAGGCCCCGAGCCATGGAGCGCTTTGAAGATGGTCGTCAAAAACTTGAAGCGCACCCGAAAGACCACAGGAAGCCAGTGCAGCTCGCGCAGGATCGGTGTTATATGGGAGCATCTAGAGGCTCCCGCAATCACCCTCGCAGCTGCATTCTGCACTAACTGTAGCTTTTGAGTGCACCTCAAGGGAAGCCCCATGTAGAAAGCATTGCAGTAGTCCAGTCGAGATGTCACGAGGGCCTGAGTGACTGTGCGAAGGGCAGCCCGGCCAAGTAAGGGGCGCAATTGGCGCATCAGGCATACCTGATGAAATGCCTCCCTGGCCACGGCCGCCACATGGGCCTCCATGGACAGCTGGGAATCCAGGAGGACACCCGAATTGCGCGCCCTCTCCACGGGGGCCGGTGTTTCACCCCCAATGGCCAGAGTTGGAGTAATCTGGCTGAACCGGGGTGCCGGAAACCACAGCCACTTAGTCTTGGATGGGTTGAGCTTGAGTTTGTTACTACCCATCCAGATCTGTACGGCTTCCAAACACCGGGACATCACCTCAACGGCATCGTGTTGGATTTGCATATCAATGGAAGGTGATTAAGCCTCCTCCGATAGCATCCACCCCCATCCAGCGGGCTGGCTCTGGGAATAAGCTAAGCACACAAGGGTTTCAGCAAAAGCCAGCCCCGTCTCTAGGTGAGACGGCTGTATTTATTAGGTGGGCTACATAAAGGAGGGGTTACAGTCTCCTCTTACTATCTACATACATTCCTAAGGGAGGTGTTACAATTCCTCCCTGCTGCCTACTTTTAGATTCGTTTCTCCACTTAAGTTTCGTTTCCTGGAAAGCCATGACTTTCGAGGGGGATGCGAAAGTAATAGGGTGGTACCTCCTGGTCCTAGGCTTACAAATCCACTTGCTTTCTATGAGCAAGCTATTGTGCCTGAACCATGGCTTGTTCATTCCAACATCTCCTCCTTTTTGTTTTTATTCATTTTTAAGGTAGGCGATTGGGAATCAGATGGGGGGTCAGAATCTTCTGAGTCTGACACAGCCCATTGATAGCTCTTTTGTTGTTGTTCCGTTGTTATCTGTTCATAGCCTTCACGTGACAGTATCATGGCTTCAACAGTGGAGAAACTTTTTTGAAAAAAGTTGACTAATCTATTCATGACATGATTCAATACAAAAGGTCCTACAATACATATAAGCAGCAATATGATCAAAGGTCCAACAATGGCAGTAACAAGGGTTGTAAGCCGTGGGGGGAAATCAAACATAGGGATGTCAGAAATTGTTGTAGGTGAGAAATAGAGCTCTCCTTCTGGGTTGGGTCATCCGACTCCACCTCATCGCACCTTTGGAATAAAACCTTTGAACATCATTATTAATGAAAGCAAGCATTGAATACAGCAACATAGCATAATAAGCATAGCAACAATACCAATTATTGTAATTACAAAGTTCTTTTAACCATGTTATATTAGGGAGCCATGTATATAATTGCGTCTTGTTAAATGCTGAATTTAGTACAGTTCTTTTATCTGCCATGTCTGAAGAAATGGTTGATGTGTCCATCTTTGTTCGGGCTGGACCTGGTTAAGCACCGAACGACGGTTTCGGGATCAGTGGCTGTTGGGAAAGATGTCCTTTTTCCCTCGTGTCAAATGGTCAGGTGCTGGTGGATGTGCAGCCAAGTTTAGCAAAACCACCTCTTTTGCTTTGGTCACAAGGTGTTTTCCATCAAAGCTTTGGCAGGTGTACAGTCCGATGGTGGCTTCAGAGGCTGTAAATGTCAATGTCATTGTGCAGGGGTGATGTAAGTATATCATGTAATGTCCTGTGTGTGGGCTGACATGTTTACCTATGTGTAGAAAGGCAAAAGGACAATAAATTTGTTCCGGATCCTTGCATCTGATGACAGCTATGGCTCCTCTCTGGAGAAACTGGAACAAGGGTCTGGATTCAAGGAGTTGAGGGTTGGAGCAGGAACAGGAGCAGGAACAGCTTGGGATGGTTTCAGGTGACAACCAGGAACTCAGACAGTGGTGTTGTCTGCAAATATGGTGACGTAACCACTTTCTCACGTGATGAACTTTGCTGGTCCTCGCCAGGTCAGGTCAGGTAGGCGCCGGTAATAGACAAGCGGTCGCTGATGTTCAGCAGAGGGGGAAGAAGAAAAGTAACAAGCGGTGGACGTGGGGGGGTTTCCGGTGAGGTTAAGAAAGTTTAAGACATAAAGACAAAAGTTTAATGTGTTTTGCACCGCTGGGAGGCTGGGGGGTCCTTTTCCCCTGGTATCTGAATATCTGATTATTCCCCAATTCTGACAAAAGGCCAAAATGCTAGTCGGGCCCGTTGTCTGTTTTTAATTCATTTGGGCGTCCCAACGAAGCAAAAGAGCGAATACAATGATTGAGGACATGCTTTATAGTCTCACCCCTTTGAGGGGTGGCGATGATGAACCCAGAGTATGTATCAATGGATACATGAATGTACTTCCATGGGGAAAAGGAAGCATATTGGGTAACATCCATTTGCCAAATTTGATTACATTCTGTTCCTCTGGGATTGACTCCCATGGGAATAGAATGTGCTTGTTTGCTACAAGCAGGACAAGACCCTTTGGATACAAAGGAATGGAGAAAAAACAATCTTTTATATCATGTCATATTTTTGAGAAATCAATTGATTCACCTTTTAGCGAAGACCCTTTGGTTGTAAAAATCCACCGTGGGGTGTGAGGTGAATAGGCTTCTGGGAGCAAAATCATAAGTAAAGCCAATACTCCTCTAGAAGTAAAATTTAAATGTGGAAAAATTATGACAGGCAAAGCAAAAAATAACGTTACAAAATTCAAAAAACTTGGAATCAACACCCAAAAATTCAAAAAACAATTTAGATGGAAGGAAATTTTCCAAAGGCAGATGTCAGAAACAAACAAATCTGACATCAAAAAACGAAATGTGGGAAAAACCAGCTTCATTGTTATGGAAGCTAGGTAACTCATTAAGTGGTAAAAATATTCAAAATGCAGGCAAAATAGCAAAAAATCATTCCTGCGTATGGATAAAAATAAAACTCAAAAAATGTTCAAAAGAAAATCCAAGATTGTTGGCAAAACTGAAAAATAGTTATTATACAGTTCCTTAAAATGGTTATACTAATTGAATTTCATGAAGGAAGAGTGAAAAGTGAAATGTGATTATTAGTAAATAAATGTGGGTATGTTGTGAAACTCACTTAAAAATCCCTTTCTTTCTGCTTCTTAAAAATCCCTTTCTTTCTACTTCTTAAAAATCCCTTTCTTTCTGCTTTTTAAAAATCCCTTTCTTTCTACTTTCTGCTTCTATTCTTATTCTCTTTCCCTCTCTTTCTCTCTGTCTAACTTTCTCTTTATTACTTTCTTTTACTTTCTCTTACTTTCTCTGTCTTCTCTTTCCCTCTCTTTCTCTCTGTCTAACTTTCTTTTTACTTTTACTTTTCTTTCCCTTACTTTCTTTGTCTTTCTCTCTTTTCTACCTTCTCTCTCTCTCTCTCACGTACTATTTTCTTTCTTGCAGTCCCCTTTAAGATGTGTGAGTGAGTGTGTGTGTGTGTGTGTGTGTGTTTGGCCTGTGTGATTTCCCCCCCTCCCTCTTTCCCCCTGCCTCCCTCCGCACTCAGAGAGAGGCAGGCAAGAGGGGGGAGAAGTGGGCAAAAGAATTCGCGGGCAAAAAAAATTCTGCTGGCAAAAAAATTCTGCTTGTTTTAGCAGTGTGTGTGTGTCATTAAGGGGGGCAGCAGTTCTGACCACACCCTTACAATTAGATAAATGTTCAAGTCACAATAAGCCAAATTAGAGACTTAAACGGAGGCCTGCATAGACAAAAAGGACACACTTTATGCTTTGATCAAAGTTAAAGTTCTGAGAGTGGATTTTCATTCACATGTGCAAAGGACATGGAAAGAAAATTTTACAAAATTCGATGGGATTGTCCCTTTTACACCAAAATAACTTAGTTCTTCAAAAAGCCTTTATTCTTACATTCTAATTTCTCTAACTATTCTAAAATATTCTAATCAACATTGTAAACTTCAAGTCATATAACCTAACATATGGTAAAGCTTAGATCATATATCCTAACTCAATCTGCATCCTTCCTCATATAACCTAACTTAATTTGCATCCTTACTGGCTCAAAAGGTCTTTGTTTGCTTAATTGCCCACTTAGCAATATAAAAGAATGTGAAAAGTTTTAAAGGAGCAGAGAGTTACGTTCTTTTTTCCTTAAAGAAAAGGTGATGGTAAAGATAAATTTTCAAATCTTATCATAGGAGGAACACAATAAATTGGTGGCATATATTAAAACAATCTTACAGTATAGTGTTCCTAAACAATAAATCTTGTTACATATCTGAAAGCCAATTAGGTTTTAAGCGTGCAGAAAAATGCTGGGACAAAGGAAAGGGGGGAGGAGAGGCGAGAAGGCAGGGGGTGGAAAGAGTGATGGCAGAGGGGGGGGAGGCAGAAGCATAGCAAGCTTTATGCAAGAATCGGTTAACTCTCTCAGCTCCTTAAGGTGCGCGACCTTCTGCTTTGAGAGTTTTACCTCCATACCTACGTAATATCCAATCATGTTTCAGAGAGGACGATGGCCAGCTTCCCTCAAGCGAGTGGTATGAAGGTTCCGAAGACGTATATCAGAAGGGTTTTTTTTCACCTTGCTTCGAGGCTTTAGCCTTGCTAATATCACGTCGATAGGTCGCCAGATTTGGGTTTTTGCATATCAATGGAAGGTGATTAAGCCTCCTCCGACAGCATCCACCCCCATCCAGCGGGCTGGCTCTGGGAATAAGCTAAGCACACAAAGGTTTCAGCAAAAGCCAGCCTCGTCTTCAGGTGGGACGGCTGTATTTATTAGGTGGGCTACATAAAGGAGGGGTTACAGTCTCCTCTTACTATCTACATACATTCCTAAGGGAGGTGTTACAATTCCTCCCTGCTGCCTACTTTTAGATTCGTTTCTCCACTTAAGTTTCGTTTCCTGGAAAGCCATGACTTTCGAGGGGGATGCGAAAGTAATAGGGTGGTACCTCCTGGTCCTAGGCTTACAAATCCACTTGCTTTCTATGAGCAAGCTATTGTGCCTGAACCATGGCTTGTTCATTCCAACAGCATCGTTGGGGTGGTCTGGGGTGGAGATGTACAGCTGAGTATCATCAGCATACAGATGATAGCCCACCCCAAAACCACGGATGATCTCACCCAGCAGCTTCATATATGTGTTGAATAGGAGGAAGATATTTTCTGTAAGATAAAAGGACAGAATATTAAAGAAAGTTGCTTTTTGGTTTCTCAGATACGGAAAAATGCACCACGTGTCCAGTTGTCAAATATCCAAATGAGAACAGAGTCCAATGTATCCCCAAAATTATAACCTTCCTGTCTTTTGAAGAACATCTGGGCATCATTCTGGTTTCTTTTGCCCTACTCTTGTTCTTAATCACAGGCCTTGTTTTAATCCTCTTCATTAAATACCGAGAAACTCCCCTTGTCAAAGCCAACAACCGGGACCTCTCCTACATCCTCCTGGTCTCCCTCCTGCTTTGCTTCTTGTCTTCTTCTCTCTTCATTGGTCAACCAAGGAAAGCCACCTGCCTTCTCCGACAAACCGTCTTCAGAATCATCTTCTCAGTTGCCGTTTCTTCTCTCTTGGCCAAAACCATCACGGTGGTGCTGGCTTTCCTAGCCACAAAACCAGGAAACCGAGCAAAGAAATGGTTGGGGAAGAGCTTGGCCAACTCCATCATCCTCTCTTCTTCTGCTGTCCAAGTGATCATCTGCTCCATCTGGCTGGGAGTTTCTCCCCCCTTCCCTGACTCTGACCCCCACTCCCAGCCTGGAGGGATCATCCTGCAATGCAACGAAGGGGCAGTTGTCATGTTCTACGTCACCCTCAGCTACATGGGCTTCCTGGCTGCAGTCTGCTTCACGGTGGCTTTCCTGGCCAGGAATCTGCCTGGGGCCTTCAACGAAGCCAAGCTGATCACCTTCAGCATGCTGGTCTTCTGCAGCGTCTGGGTGACTTTTGTGCCCACCTACCTGAGCACCAAAGGGAAATACATGGTGGCTGTCCAGGTCTTCTCCATCCTGGCCTCCAGTGTTGGTCTGCTGGGCTGCATCTTCATCCCCAAGTGCTACATTATCATTCTCAGGCCAGACATGAACACAAAGGAGCATCTCACAGCCAGAACAAATGTAAAGGCATGAAATATTAAGTCACAAATACACCATTATTTGTAAAAGTACTAATTTTTACCCGGCTACTAAAGGAGATTCAAAATAATTTAATCATTAAAATAGATCTATCATTAAATACGAGGATTCTTTTACTGTGCAAAATATTTATCAATTCTAAAAAAAAAAAAAAACAATTGTTTCTACAATGATCAGGAATTGTAATATCTATCAATAATGATTAAAAAAAAGAAAATGGGCTGGGCAGGGGCCACTATAACCAGTTAAAATAACTACTTTAAACAAAAGTTAGCATTCAAGGGAAGAAGTGAAGTTTGGATGGAGAGAGGAAAATAATCTGGAGTTGTTATGGTTTTTATTCCGTCCCATCTTTGGATTTCAACGACTTCCAAAAAATAAGAGAAAAAGAGAGAAGCTTTGGAAATCCAGACCATGCAGGAAATTAGAGACAGGTCCTTTCCTATAGGAGAAAGTGGGTTAAAGAGAAAAGAAGGAAAGTGTTAAGAGGAATCCAAACAGAGGGAAGGAAACTCCAGCACAGGGAATGGCTGAGGGAGGAAACTGACCAGGAGGAGCCTGGTTGGAAGTCCTTGTTTTATGGGCTCTTCCTGTGTAAAACTGAGGATTCTCCCAATGAGAAGGTCTCCTGGCCTGGAAGAGCTCCATGGATTGTTTCCATCCTGGTGCTCCATCCTCGGTAGGCATTTCATCCTCAGCTTCCCAGAGACTGGATGGGACACCAGCAGCATCAGAAGCAGAAGCAGGAGGTCCATCATTCATGGGGTGAATCAATCAATCCTCTTCCTGTTTCTAAAGAAGAATTAGAGGAACTCAAAGGACTCCTGTGATGTTCTGGGAGAAGAATGGAGGTGAGGCCAGAGTGAATTCCAACACTTTAACTATATAAATAAAAAGTTAAGTATGAGTTTGTTCAAAATCGCTAATCTCAGAAACTACTGTGTTAATCACCACCAAATTTTCTCACAACATTCTTTACAAGTGCAGCACCAATGATACATAGAGATTTGTGGATATGGCACACTGGTGCCAGCTACATGCCACACAAATGTACAACTGCAGCCTGGCCTCCTTTTGCCCCTCCCACCTCGTCACTCGAAACACCGGAGTTCGCAACGCTCCCCCGCCCTCCACCTCTTTCTGCCACCCCCCACCTGGCCACTCTAAACAACAGCAGTAGATAGGTAGATAGTTAGATAGAGAGAGATAGGGAGAGAGGGAGAAATACAGTAGGTAGGTAGGTAGGTAGGTAGGTAGGTAGGTAGGTAGGTAGGTAGAGGAAGGGGAGGGAGGGAGGGAGGGGGAGGAAAAACCGAGGCAAAGAAGGAAGGGGGTCGCTGAGAGGGCCTATGAGGGGAAACGTTTTCATTTAACCAAACTTGGCCACAGCAACGAGTGGCGGATACAGCTAGTTCAATCCTACCTGCGAGGCAACTGAACTCTCTGGCTGACACTGCTCCTTTTAAAGGAAACTGATCACCCGAACAACCAATCAGGAGAGAGCATTTTCCCATTTCAACAGAGGACCAGAATGAGAACTTCAACTGACAACTATACACTATTCACCCTGAAAATGAGACCTCCCCAGATAATAAGCCCAATCGGTCTTTTGAGTGCATGCGCTAAAAAAAGCCCTTCCCCCGCAAAAAAAGCCCCCCCTGAAAATATTGCAACACAGCAGCAGCCATGAGGTGACCACGCTCGCCACCTCCTGTAACCTCAAAAATAATAAGACTTTCCTGAAAATAAGGCCAATCGCTTATTTCTGGGGTCAAAAGAAAATAAGAGCCTGTTGACTCCCACTGGTCTATGGGAAATTGCATCACAATAGCCTGCCACCTTGTGGCCATTTTCAATATAGCAAGTGATGTAAAGAAATCACCAGATATAATAAGAAAAACAATTCTACATATAGCATTGCTTATTATGAGAAATACTGCATGATATTCTTTTCTGATCATCCATCGTCCTTGCATGCGTTTAGACCTTATAAAACTCATTTAGGTTCGATAGGAGGTAATCCAAGAGAGAAGCAACCTGGAATTAAGGAGAAACCAGGGGAACTGCTTGCCACCAGAAGTCGTGGGTGCTCCATCACTGGAGGGTTTTGAGAAGAGATTGGGCAGCCACCTGTCCGAAATGGGAGAGGGCCATGGGGGTGAAGCTATGGCACTTGTGCCACAAAGGCTACACAGAACCTTCTCTGTGGGGACCCAGCCCAGCTCCCTCATGTTCCACTCAATCAATTTCCTGTGAAAGAAAAAGATCTCGCAAAGTTGGAATTGATTGAATCTTTTCACTCGCCTGCTTCCTAGTGGGGGAGATAAGATTCTCCTCCTGAAGCCCATTACGACACGGAGACACAAGGCGACCAGTGGTGGGATTCAAACATTTTTTCTACTGGTTCTGTGGGTGTGGCTTGGTGGGCGTGGCATGGCTTGGTGGGCGTGCCAACACCCATACTCCAATCCCCCTGCATTTCCCGCACACACATCCCACATGCATGCATGACCCCCATTTCGGTGCTACCAGGCCTCCCTGAAACCTCCAGGGACCAAAAACAGTGCAGGGGGGGAGGGAACACATCCCACCAGCCCCTGTGCATGCGCACGCTTCTCCCAGCAGAGACCTGAAAATCAGCTGACCAATGGGAGGCGTGTGCGTATGTGCAGTGCAACTGACCTGGGCGACAGCTTGCATGTGGGCAGAAATGGCTCCGCCTGCCACCTGTGACACGCATGCCATAGGATCACCATTACAGATATAAGCCATGGGAAAGACAATGTCCTGCCCCCGTTGGGAGTCTGACTCTCAGATGGGAGACGAACAGCTGGCAGAGAGCGGGAGAGGGGCTCTGTTGGCTGTGGAGGAAACTGGGGAAGGGCAAAGTCAGGCTGGGCAGAGCAGCGGAGGAGAAGGGAGAGGGGCTTCTGATGAAGACAAACGACCTCTTCCTCCTCTTAGGGCATGCAGGGAGGAATGGAGAAGGGAGCATCCTGGATTGCGTGGCTTACGAGGAAGGAATTCCCTACACAAGGCACACCTGGGGATGGAGTTTAAAGGAGAGGCAAATGGGAGGGGCGGTTGTCGGGAACAAACACGGAGTTCATCTGGTGTTAACTGCTTATCTGAGTTCCTGGAATCCTCCTCCTTCACTTCTGGAACTCCTCATCTTGCTTGCCCTGCCGGATTAATTCCCTTCTCTTCCCTTGTTGGATTTATGGTTGGGGGTTTTCAGCTTACAACATTTGGACTGGAGAATTGTCAGCCAGAGGCTGCTGCAGGTTTGTGGGACAGTTTTTCTTCAGGCTGGAGAGTTGAAAGGGACGTTGGGGGCACAGCTGGTGACAATAAAGGGACTCATAACGGTTCTCCAGCTGTGTTGCCTTTGTGCCACACCCAGGGTCATTACAATGGCCTTCAGTTATGAACCCCAAATTTCTGTCACTAAGCGAGACAGTTGGTGACTTTTGTCCCGTTTTACAACCTTACTCTCCACCGTTGTTAAGTAAACCACTGCAGTTGGTGAAGTTAGTGACCCGGTTGTGAAGTGAATCTGACTTTCCCCATTGCGTGATCCACAGAGCACCCTGCAACCATCATAACTACACATTGGTTGCTAAGCGTCTAAATTTTGTTGTTGTAACCATGATGGGGAGAATGCATGGAAAAGTATGGAAAATGGCAATAAATCACTGTTTTGTGCCTTTTTAACTTCAAACAGTCACTAAATGAATTGTCGTAAGTTGAGAACTATCTGCATTACCTAATTTAACTGTTGCAGATCTCTCTCTCTTTCTCGCTTTCTCCCCCTCCCTCTCTTACTCCCCCCTTCCCTCTTTCCCTGCGCTCTTTCTCCCTCTCTCTCCTTCCCTCTCCCTCTCCCTCCTTCTCTCTCCCTCTCCCTTTTTATCCCTCCTTCTCGCTTTTCTTCTTTCTATGCCTCACTCTTTCCCCCTCCCTCTTTTTATCCCTCCCTTGATCCCTCTCTCCCTCTCTCCCTCTTTCTATCCCTGTCTCCCTTTCTATCCCTCCCCCTCTCTCTCCCTCCCTCTCCATCTTTCTATTCCTCCCCCCCCTCTCTCTCCCTCTCCATCTTTCTATCCCTCCCTCTTCCTCCTTCTCTGTCCCTCCCCCCTCTCCATCTTTCTATTTCTCCCTCTCCACCATCTTCACTCTCTCTCTCTTCCTCTCTCCCTTTCTATCCCTCAGTCTCCCTTTCTATTCCTCCCCCTCCCTCTTTCTATCCCTCCCTCTTCCTCCTTCTCTGTCCCTCCCCCCTCTCCATCTTTCTATTCCTCCCTCTCTCCCTCCCTCTTCCTTTCCTTCTTTCAATCCCTCCCTCTCTTCTCCTGTTCTATCCCTCCCTCTCTCCCTCTCTCCCAAGTCCTCTCTCTCCCTTTCTATCCCTCCATCTTCCTTTTTCTATCCCTCCCTCTCTCTCCCCCTCCCTCTTTTTATCCCTCTCTTCCTCTCTCCCCGTCCCTCTTTCTATTCCTCCCTCCCTCTCCCTCTCCTTCCTCTCCAACTTTGTAGGGCTGTTTCTCTTGTTCGTAGCCATAGCTGTAATGTGTTTTCCCCCCACTGCCTTTCTTGAGGCCTTGGCCCAATGGATGTGCAGGGACGCTGGGTTAAAGGACGGCCAAGGAGTCTTTCTTTGCTGGCTAAACGAATGGGACTTTTCCCTTCTTTCTCCTTGTCTGCTTTCCAGGGGATATTGGCCCATTCCCAGGCGTCTTTTCCCTAGGGAGGGTTACCGGCAGAGGGGCCAGGCTGCTGCATGGGGGCCTAAGGCTCCACCGTCACCGTGCTGGAGGTCACCCGGGCGCCCTACCAGCCCTTCCAGAAGACCCTATCCTGACCGCCGTGTTCGGAACGGACGAAGCGCCTGCAGGGACCGTAATGGGCGAAGGTGGGAGGGATCTTAAGGCAGGGAGAGAGAAGAGGAGACTCGGATGGAAGAGCAGAGAATTCCACGCATCGCCCCCTGCAGCCCCCTTGTCTCTGCCCAGGGCAGTGGGGGCTCCGACCGAACCGTTAGTGGGATGGCGGACTGGGTCGCTGGAACCGGCAGCCACTCAGGCAGGCCACGCCCCCAAACCGGTACCCTCGTCATAGTCGCCATTTTGTTTTTTAGTCCTGCACATGCGCAGAACGATTTTAATTCAACTGCGCATCCAGCACACACGCTGACCGGCAGTAAAGTTCGGCAGAACCCACCCTGATCCAGGGGATGGGGGGGGGGAGAAGGGTCCCAGCCCGATTTGGGAACAGGAGCCGGAAAACAAGGCCTGGCCAGCCCTTCTCTCTTCCCCCTTAACACTTTGGGGAGGGGATTCTTTTCTCCTGGGGACAAACCTCAGCCCACTCGCCCTCGTTGTAGAACTTCCTCGAACTTTGGGATTGGGAGGGCCCAGAAGGTAAGAGAACCAATGGGAAACCTCCCTTCTTGAACGTCATTGGTCTCCGGGCAGAGTCTCCCTTGACTTCCCCCAGTGCAGGAGAGCGTTCCAAACAGAGAAGGAGCCCCAGTTGGTTCCTCAGGCCAAGATCCCACTTCCCCCACCCCATCTCTCTCCGCAGAACTGGCTCTCCTCCTCCAGGTGGAGCCCCTTAAGGACTCTGCCCGGATACCGATGACGCTCAATCAGGGAGAATTTCAATTGGTGCTGACCCTCATTCTGGCCCGGCCCTCCCACCTCCGAAATCCGAGACGAACGCTCCCCCCCCACTTCCAGATTCCCCCTCTGGGGCTGGGTGCATCAGGGAAGACACAGGCAGGCGCTGCGGAGCCCAGAACGGGGCTTCAGACAACGCAACGCCTGAGAAACACGGGATGTGCCGAGAAATGGTGGCTACAACCAGCGAATCATATTTTCCCAGGATCTGAGGAAGCCCCAGAGGACCAATAGGAATTCTCCATTCTGTAGCGTCATCGGTCTCCGGGCAGAGTCTCCCTTGACTCCACCTGATGGAAGAGAGAAAAGGGGGGAGGGGGAATATGCTCAGTCTTGGGGGGGGGGCAGCTCAAGGGGGTTCATGCCAGCCCTTCGAGGGGAGGGTGGACTTCCTTTTGCCCTCCCCCCCCATCCAGCATAGAGTGGGCTTGAAGTGGATGAGTGAAAGGGAGGCTCAGCCCCATAGCCAGCCAGGATTTGGGGGTCTCTGAGTGGGCTGGCTGGGGAGTCCTTGGGCGCCTTCTCTCTCCCTCCCTCCCTCTCCCTCTCCCTCTCCCTCTCTCTCTCTCTCACACACACACACACTCCCTCCCTCTCTCCATCATTGGGAGTGCCCCTCCCCCAACCCTGTGGGGCCCCTGCCCTCCCTCCCCCTCGCGGAAGCTTCTGCCTTTGATGCCTTCCTGGCAAAGGGGCTGCTGGAGGGCCACTTGTACCCGCAGCGGTGTGGGGTTTTCTGACCCTCCGCAAACAACAGCTCGGTTTGGGGTTCAAGAATCGCTGTTGTGGATGTCAAGGGGCGGGGAGGGGGAATAAGAAGGGGGGAAGCGGGAATCCCTGGCTGAGAAGCATGAAGAGAGCAAAGGAAGAGGAGGGTCCCGTCTGGGGCTGCCATGATCCCCCCCCTTGAGCTGCAGCCCCCCCAATACTGAAAGGATCCCAATTTCTCCCCTTCTCTCTCTGCCACGAATCCCTCCTCCTTCAGGTGAAGCCCCAAAGGACTCTGCCCAGGGACTGATGACGCTCAAGCAGGGAGCATTCCCATTGGTGCTTCCGCTAGTTCTGGCCCTTCTCATCCTCCAAAGTCCCAGATCAAAGCTTCCTTCCCCCAATTCAGAACCTCCGAGATTCCCACGTTTCAGTTCAGAGACGAAGGAAGAGGCGCTGCGCTGGAGGAGAAGAGGGGAGGGTCTCAACCTTCCTAATGCTGCGACCCTTTAATACAGTTCTTCATGTTGTGGTGACCATAAAATTAGATTATGTTTTCAGTATGTGGCCTGGATCCCTCCCCATCAAAGGGGGGGGGGGGGAGAAGGGCTGGGTGCAAAGGGAGCCCCCTCCCTCCCAAATCCCCGTTTCCACCTCTGCTTCCTTGCAATTCAAGGGGAGAAAGTTTCTCCTGGAGTCCCTTGGACCCCTCCCCCCACAAAGCCCCTCTCTCTGCACAGGGGTGTTGGTTGGGGGGTCCTGGGCTGCGTTTCCCCCGCTCTCCCCCTCCCCCCATTGGGGCAAGGGCTGGGGAGGGAGCTCGGGGGCTCCTGCAGTTGCGGAAGAGGGGGCCGCCCCTTCGCTGGACTGAGCAGCGCTGCAGCTCTCTCTCTGCTGCCCCCTGTGATAGGGTGTGCGTGTGATTGTGTGTGCGTGTGTTGGGAGAAACGCTTAGCAGAACCCATAACCATTGAGCCTCCTGTCCCCATTTATGTCTCTCCATTCCATTCATCCGCATCTTTATTCTTCCACCGATTTTCTTGTCAAGGGCTGACAAATCTCCCCCCCCCCCCAAAAAAAGCCCCCACCAGCCCCTGGCCCCTATACCTGGGGGGGGGGGAGCGAAGCCGGATTGCCTCCAGCGACACCACCCCTCCCTCTCATAGAGAACACCCCCCTTCCCGCCTGATGGAAGCCTCCGAGATTTGCGCACAGAACTCCCGGAAAAAGGCGGCTGGAGAGCTTCAGAGAACGAGCGGAGCATGCGCGGGAGGGGGAGAGAATTCCTGGTGGGAGGACCTGTTGCAAGGTTCTCCTTTCCGCTCTAGGATTTCACACCTCTCTCGGCGCCTCTGTCTTGTCCCTGGCTCGCAAACGGAGCTGCCGTGGCCGCTGTCAACCACCAGAGGGCTCTCTCCGCAGGCGGCAAAGTCCTGGCAGCCGTCGAGCTTCAGAAGAGAACTGAGCATGCGCGTCTGCCTTTTGCCCATTTCGGCTTCTTTCGCTCCCCAGCCTGATGAAAAGTCACAGAAGGGGGGGTTCGATTCCCTTTTTGCACCTACACAGTGACAACACCCCCCACACACACACGCACCCCCGAACTCAGAAGCTGCAAGGTCTGGCAGGGAGGGAGGGGCCGGGAGGAGCCTCCCCAGGAAGGGATTCTCACCACATGGCAGGCTCCAGTGGGGGTCTTGCAAGGGCTGGTGGAGGGTCTCTGTGTGTGTGGGAGGGGCTTCCCATCCCTTCTGAGCCTTTAAGGCTTCTTTCCCACGTGATGCCAGGAAAGTTTGGATGCTCTTCGTGAGCCCCAGGAAGGAATCTCCCCTTTAGGGGGCCTCCACAGCATTGCCAAGAAAAGGAGGGGGGGGCACTGTTCCCACCCACTTCCCCCCCCCTCTCCGACAACCCAGGGTTTCCCTGCAGGAGAGCAGCTGCTGGCAGTATTGCTGGGAGTCCCTGCAGGGGGCTGGGAGGGGGAGGTGTTGGGACCCCTCCAGGGAGGGAGAGGGGTACAAGCCTCCCCCCCTCCCCCGTGTGTGTGTGTGTGTGTGTGTCTCCCTGGGCAATCTAACTCTGGACTGAGGAAGGGGCTCCGTCTGAAGGCATCCAAGGAGTTCCCACCTGCCTCCTTTCATCCCCTTCTGTCACAGTCACACTCTGGCCCTTTGTGTGTGCAGTTGTGGGTCTTTGTGTTGAATGTCGCTTCACCATTTGGGAGGGAGGCAAGTTGTCTAATCCTTGTTGCCTTTTATCAGCCTTCCAATTACCCATCATTGCTATAAGCTCCCCACATGCATCTTTCCTGTGGATAAGCGTTCTTTGTCCTTGTGAGACAGATAGACCCCCCCCATTACAGTCTTCCTGATTCACTTCCAAGTCTGTGTGCCATGACCTTCCTTTAGCAGCCCCTCCATCCAGGCCTCAGAGGTCACCTGTCCAACTGCCCAGTGCTGGGTCCACTAGAGCAGGTTTCTCAACCTTAGCAACCGGAAGAAGAGCGGACTTCAGCTCCTAGAATTCCCCAGTCAGCAATCAGGGTCCTTCCTCCGCTGGGTCTTTCCATGATTTAGCTGCCTCTAAATCTTCCATGATTTAGCTGCCTCTTTCACTGCCTATGGCAGTGAAAGAGTCTGGCCTTTAAGCCATACCTGGCCTCCGCAGGCAGTCAGTAGGACAGGTAAAGCTGGCAAAGACCCATGTGCTTCTTCAGGCCCCTTCTCACAAGGCCTTTTGAATGTCAGTAATATCTGATCTTTTATGGATATATTTCCCTGTCATCATCTGGGCCTGGAGAGGGAAGCCTGGATCCTCTGGATCTCTAATGCCAGGTTATACTCCAAGGGACAAGATTTTAATTTCACCCCCAGAGAAGGGGCGGAATCTGAGGCTCCCCGACCTCTCCAGGCGACCAAAGGTTCCCCCTTCACACAGAGCCTCTCTGGCTGAAGAGAATTCAAGGCTCAAAGCCCCTTCAGGATTGGCTCATTCACAGATAAGCCACGCCCCCCCGGGGGAAGGCAGACAGTTGGTGGTTATTGTTCAAATCTTCGCTCCAGGCCAATCAGAGCCTTGGCATGTGATGTCAGAGGCTCCTCCTGAGCTCATTGGCTGGAGCTCTCCATGGCAACCTGCAGCATCCTTGGGGAGTCTGGACCACATAATGGAGGCTCAGCTCAACCTCCCTGGAAAGTGGCTGGATTGGATGGATGGCACTGGGGGCATCGCAGGGTCTCCCTCGCCTGGGCTCCTCAGGAGGGACAGAGAGACTCTCCCCTTTAAGGCAGAATTGGGGGAGGGGAGATGAGAGAAGTGGGGTTCAACCAACACGACAGACATGCTGATTCCTGCCATGTTAGCATCCTCCTTACCTGTCATCAAACTCCTCATCCAACAGGTCGAAGGCTCCTGTCTCCAGAAAGGGGCTGGGGCTGGCTGGCTGGCACTGGGAAAAACCTGCAAGGTTTAGGGGAGCAAAAATTGGCTTTAGGCTGTCGCAGTTGGGTGGGCATTGTGATCACAAAGCTAGAAATTGACCTGCTTAATGATTTGGGGAAATTAACCTAAACTGTGATTCCATTGGCCAGAGAGAAGTTATTTCTCAATAAAACACTTGGCCTAGGGACTGAAATATTCATTTATTTTCACTTTATTACTTAGACTTTCACACCACCTTTATTGTTTCTCTTAATAGCTCAAGGCAATGAACATATCTAAGATTCCTTCATCCCCACAAGAGCAATCTTGTGAGGGCTGAGAGAGGGACGGGCTCGAGGTCACCCACCTGGCTTTCATGGTTGAGATGGGACTCGTAAGTACATGGGGGGGGGGGTGTCTGTCTTAATTCCGATGGTCATCACCTTTTCCTGTTATCAGAAATCATAGCAATACAAAGAGGGCCAAATTGATGGGGAGCCCATACTGACTCCTTTGGAGGTTTTTAAGCCGTGAGATGCCTTGAGTTGGACGCGGAATCAAATGGGAAGTCAGGACAGTTTTCAGAGAGATCAGTATTGAGGGATTATGCTGGTGTTTCTCAAATTAGGCCCCTTTAAGATATGAGGGTGGGGGGCTTCAACTCCTAGAATTCTCCAGTCAGCCAGCTCTGCAGATTGTCCATTGGTTCTTCACTGCATCTCATGCTAGAGAAAACCTCGAAAACTCTAGGAAAAAGCCAGAGTGGAGAAGGGAGGTTAGCAAAATTATCCCTGAACTGGGAGAGGACGTGACTGTGTCTCTTCATTTTTCAAACAGGTCAACCACAAGGAAGAAATGGTGATAGGGTCAATATCCTTGGATGATCTCTTAGTGACCACTGATGGTCCAAACCTCCACGTTGATGGACTGAGAGGCTCCTGGACTTTCAGACCCAGATATTCCAGAAAGGCAATCATTGGATGAAAGAGCAGCACAGCTGTCTCCAGGGGAAAGTGGATCAACTTTAGAGCACAACAGAAAACCTGCAGAAGATCATGCCACCAGTTAGAGTTAAAGCTAGATGTGTTTGGTGAAATACATTGGATAACTCCACAAAGAACTGTGTGAGGTCACTAGCCAAGTGTCCATCTCAACCAAGAGAAGGCTGACTGATAAACACCTCAAAGAAGTGAGGAACTTTCTTTCCGATGTTAAGAAGCACCCCCAGAGCATGAACTGGCTGAGATGGACTAGAGTTACCATGTGTAGAAAAGCCACTACAGCCAACTGAGAAAGTCATCTCTCTTCAGAATATGAGGGAAAACAAGAAGAAGCATCTGAAAAGTCTGCAGCAGCCACATCCAACCTCCCAGGTCCGTCTTTGGCCAGATTCACCTGGCACACTAGGTAGCAAGTCCCCCCATCTTCTCCGAGGTACACCAGATGGGAAACACGATGTAACTCTACTTTATTGGAAGGGTACATAAGAGAATCTTGCATGTCTGAAAGTACAAATCTCCCACCAACTCTTTTGAAAGCTTGAAAAGTGAGGGAGGGTCCTTTCTGGGGTTCTTTCTCTGCCAATTATGTACCTGGGGGCTCCCCCACCTTATCTGATCATTCCCTATGCAGCATCTTCTCCCTCTCTCCCCCAAGGTCATTTATTGATTTTTATTTTTTCTATCCTCCCTTATTAACCACACCTTCCTTCTCCTATTTCCCCTCACAACAACAACCCTGTGAGGTAGAAGGTATAGTGACTGACCCAAAGTCACCCAGCTGGCTTTGATGACTAAGGTGGGACTTGAACTCAGGATCTCCCACTTTCTAGCTTGGTGCCATATTTTATTTACACTTCCTTAATATTTGCATTTCCTTCCTCTTCATTGTGGGAATGCTAGTGTTACACCTTGTCCCAGCAAAGTGTTAACTACTTCCTGATAATTAAGTTAATTAAGATAATTAATGCCTCATAGAACTGAGGAGGTATGAACAATAATTAATCCTTGTTCATCTATTCTTCTTTATTGTCATTAATACAGGAGGGATAGTTGAAGAAATAGGATTTTGTGATGCAACATTTATACCAACTCTTAGAAAAAGGTACTTTGATGTTGTTTTAAAAATACCATCCAGCTTTTAGAACAATATCCAAGATTTCCTAATAGAGTGCATAAGTAAAATCCAGTAGAAAAATAGATCATTTTTAGCAGTGGGAACTTAATATGCTCTCCTAATTTATATAAGAACAAATGAATGGCAGCTACTGTTTTCTATCAGGTGATTGAATATTGAATTTGCCAGTATCCTTGTGAAACGTTTGAACGTTGTTGGCAGACAAGTAATTGGGCGATAGATGTTTGGTTCTGTGCCTTTTTCTGGATCTTTCATTATCAAGTAAGTTCGTCCAGCTGTTAGCCATTCTTCGCTTGTTGCATTTTGAAGCATTTGATGAAATTGAGTGGCCATGCGATGATGTAGGTTGGTCAGATGTTTTAGCCAGTATCCATGCAGTTCATCCAGGCCAGGTGCACTCCAGTTCTTGACCTTCTTGGCTTGTTTTGTTACCATGTCAGTTTTTATTACAATATTTTCCATCTTGTTTAGTATTGTTTCTTGTGGAATATCTTTGATCCAGGAGGCAGTGTTGTTGTGTTCCACTGGGTCTTCCCACAGTTCTTTCCAAAAGTTCAAAGTTTTTTCTTTACATGGGTGAATATTAGTTTGGATTCGATTTTCCTCAAGGGACCGGTAGCGGCTCCATGCAGGGCTTTGTAGGTGGGGGTGAGCCTGCCCTCCATCTGCACAGCCTCCGTTGCTGAAGCCGTCCTATAGGCAGAAAGAATAACAGAATTGGAAGGGACCTAGGAGGTCTTCTAGTCCTGCCCCGTGCTCATCAACACATTCCTAGCATAACATCTGTCTGTCTGCTGGGCTAAAGAGCCACCTTCTGGTGCAGCCCATTAAAAAGGGCAAGACTGGCTCCTCGCAAGTAATGGAGCTCACCTTCACTACTCCTGGCTTTTGTCTACCCTGAGTGTTCTTGCTTCAGCTGCAGAAGGCAGTTCCTCCTCCTCCTCCTCCTCCTCCTCCTCCTCCTCCTCCTCCTCCTCCTCCTCCTCCTCCTCCTCCTCCTCCTCCTCCTCCTCACTAACCAACTGGCAGCTGCCTGCTTTCCTCACCCGAAGCCTGAGGGCTGCCCTGCTGCAGCTGTTGCTTCAGCCAAACCACTTTTGACATGCTCGGGACCACTGACCAACTCACTTCCCGAAGTGCCTGGGATTGGTTCCTCCTCCCCCAGCTGACCTCTGGAGGGGAATCTGAGGAAGCATCTGGGGAGGAATTGAAGGCTGTCATTAGGACCACGTTGCTGTTTCTGGAGCTACATGTCCTTGCCCTCCGTTCTTCCCAGGTAGCATATTGGTTCCCTTCCTATCTGAGGGGCTCATACCTCCTCTCACTGGAGAAGACGTTCCAGGGAGTCCAGGATGTCTTCTTCCAGGCTACTGAGATCCTCCAGGGTGTCTTCTCCTTCCTCTGGAGAATCCTGTGAACAACAATGATCCCTCCTCTTTAGCCACCAGGGAAAGGAAACCCAGAATTCCTAAAAGAGGCTCTACTGAATGGGGCTCACATTTCCCATTTGAAGCACCGGTCCCTGAGGCTTTGGGGCAAAGGAACCAGGCGCACCAGAGCTTGGGTGCCCATAGTTAGCCTCAGTGCCTTGTCCCAAGGGCCGGGTGTCCCCTTCATCCACTGCCCAGAGCGCTCCAGCACAGTTCCCTCACGCTAGGAGAAGTGACTAGAGCACCTCCATCCCTCCCCAACAGGAAACCTTTTGTCCTTCTTACCCAGAGACTGGAAGAAGCCTCCGCATCCTGGTCTCAGCTGTCCTCAGATTCCTCATCCTCCAGAAGGTCAAGAAGGGAGTCCAAGTCCCAGAGGCTGCTGGTCCTCGAGCCCGCAAGGACGGTCAGCGAATCCTGCAAATAACAAGATGGAGGCTCAATCCTAAGCTTTCTGCATCCCAATGAGATCGCTAGAAGATCGGGTGCATCCAGGCCTTATGGGCCAACAGCAGGAGAGGCTTTGCAAGCTTTAAGCTTAGAATGATATAAACCACCATTCCTCCCTCTCCCCTCAAGAGTCGTGGCCTAACCCTAACCCTAACCATCGGCCCCATCCCCAAAACCTTCTTAACTCTGGGGAAGGCATGTCCTGCCCAGGAGAGAGACCCTCCTCCACTGGTTGGTCCTGGGGGTCCTGAAATGGAAATGCCAAGATTCTGTCTGTTGGCAACTCAAGACATCCCCAGAGACGGGGCTTCTTCTTTTCAGATGGGGGGGAGGGAATTGTCCAGGCCTTACCAACTCAGTGGAGGTCTCCAAACGGGTGGACAGCTCCTGCCTTTCCTCTCGGGGGGGGGGGGGGGGAGAAAGCAAAAGGGCCAAAGGTCAAAAGTAGCCCTGGGCCCTTGGGTAAGAGTGGCCGTGTGGAGGCTCTAGGGACCCTTTCGACTGGCCTGCCAAGGGTTTTGGCCTGCCAGTGGGATGGCCCTGAGTGGCTCTTCCTTTAGAGCAGAGGCAGAGATGTCTCCCCCCTCTGCAAGGGTTTCCCCCTCCAAAGGGCTACCTACCCTGAAAGACAGTCTCCGCTTCCCTCCTGCATGTTCCTTGGGCTCAGAGTAGTCTCCAAGGGATCCTGCAATAAGAAGGCAGATATTTTGTCTCCTGACACATCAACCGATGCGCAGAGACAGGGCTTGTGCCATCACCATGGGGAGGAGCTGGCCTGGCCTTACCGACTCACTGCAGGTCTCCCAAATGGTAGAGAGCCGCAGCGTCCACTTCAACCAGCTCTCATTCCTGGGGAGAGAAGGAAGGTGCTGAGTCAGAGGCAGAGGGTAGAGATGCCAGCCCTCTGCCAACCTTCCTTCTAACCCTCCTCTTGGGGGCTTCAGGGTCCCTCAGCTGAGAAGACTCACCTCATGGAAACGAGAGCTGGCCGGACATCTTCCTCCCTGGGACTCCGGGTGATGGTAAGAGCACCCATCACAACCTGCAAGTAACAATTGATTGAAGGCATAAATTAAAAGTCCTCTCCATGTGGTGGAACCTTTGTCTTCCCCAGAAAGGAAGGGCTGCCTTACAGAGGAGAAAAGAGAGAGAGCAGATCATGGGGAATGTGGCTGATAGGAAGAGGCTCAAAATGGCTCTTCTCAGCCTTTCCCAGGATCTTCCCTTCTGAGCCATCCAGATCACCCCATAAATCCCAGGAGCTTCAGCTTTCTAGGCTGGCCAGGTTTCCCCCAGGTGGGAATTCCTTCTTCCCCCACCCGGTTTTGAACCATGAACCCCCAGAGGCCATGTTGCAGAAGTGTCCTTACCCCTGGAGAGGAAGATGCGACGCCATCAGACACACGATGTGCCTCCCATTCTCCCCGCTGGTCATCCGGTTCCTGTGCACTGCTGACCAAAAGAGGAAGGGGACATGTCTAAGAACTTCCATCTAGCTCAGCCTCTCCTTTCCCAGTCCAGCCAGTCGGCCGGCCCATCTTTTTGCCCTGAAGCCCCTTCTAGAGAGAAGGCCATTTGGGGGAGGGGCTCTTATGGACTCTGCAGTCCGTCCATGTTGCCCCCCCGCCCATGCCCAGGGTTGAAGGAGAAGGGAGTGGTACCTGTTAGGAGGCACAGGAGGGTCTTCAACGTTGCTCTTCAGGCAACAGAAAAGATGTGAACACCTTTTCCAGACGTTCTGGGAAGAGAAAAGAAACAGCCGTGACTCAGTCAGAAGAGTTGAGAAGCAGGACTTTCTCCCCTGCTGCCAGTTTCTGGGCAGCTGAGATGGTCCCACTTACCCTGAAGAGCCTTCTGACAGCCATGACCAGCTAGTTGCACGTCCTGTCGCTGCACCAAGGGAGAATGGGCAGCTGGGCACTGGCCACTGGCTTTTCAGGGAAACTGACAATCTCATTCCCTCGGCAACCAGGTAAACAATGGCCATTGTCTATGCCTGCCCAAGGAGGGCAGTTCACCTGGGCCTAGGAGTGGCTGGTGGCTGACTCCCTTCATGGCCCTATCTCCCTCTACCTACCTACTGCACTTTTCCCTCCCTCTCTCTATCCCTATAGCTGCCTACCTACCTACTGCACTTCTCCCTCCCTCTCTCTATCCCTATAGCTGCCTACCTACTTACTGTATTTCTCCTTGAATCTTATGGACAGAGTATTTTATGTCATAAAGGATGACATTATACCTGTGGCCCACTGCTCTCTCTGTATCCATCTACCTACCTTTTTTACAATTTTTTTACATTTCCGTTGCATGTACCTGACACAGGTGGGACATCTACACAATCTATATATATCATTGGTGCTGCATTTGTAAGCAACGTTGTGTGAAAGTAGGACTTTCAGAAATTTCCTGTTTTGAACAGTCATAGTTACATTTTTATTTATAGACATTATTCCTCTTAAAAAGGCCTTGTGGGAAAGTGCCTGAAGAAACGATAGATCCAATGATGTAGAGTCCCTAACCAAGTATCCCACACATAGTCCTCAATTTACATCCATTCATTTAGTGACAGTTCCAAGTTCCATGGCCATTGATCGAAGAATTGTCAACCAAGATGTTAATCCTAATAAATGGATGTTTTTTGAACTTTGTCTGGAGGCCCGTGAATTAATTGGGGTTTTCCCTTGGGAGCTTCACACGCATTTTATGATGAGTCCTCATACTTACGACTAGTGGAGGGCATGGTTATGGCCGGGTTGGTGTGAGAACGTTTTCTCCATTTCCCAGGGCGATTTCACAGAAGAAAGTGGATTAAAGTGTTGAAAATGCACCGTTAGAAGTCAAAACTGCTTACAGTTGTACTGGAAGGGCTGTTGTGCCAAGAATCTGACTTTTGGATCGGTAGGTCAACCTGGACTGCTTGAAATTTGTTTTGTTTACTGTGTGGAAAGACGGAGGGTTGACCGGAGAGACTGTCGTGGATTACGAGGGAACAGCTGTTCTTTGTTTGGAGAAGAACTGCAATCAGTATTCTTTGTTGCGAGGCAAGGGCACGGACTTTAATTGGATGATATGTGGATTAAAACTTTTTGAGCTTCTGATCCTTTGTTTGGGGTGCCTAAGCTGAAAGCAACAAATGTAACTTTCTGTTTTGAAAGTACCGTGATCAGCATTCTTTGTTGCGAGGCAAAAGCACGGACTTCAAAGGCAAAGTTTGTTAACAGTGGAAAGATCGTTTGGATGATATGTGGATTAAAACTTTTTGAGCTTCTGATCCTTTGTTCGAGGTGCCTAAGCTGAAAGCAACAAAGGTAACTTTCTGGACAACGCCCTTATTATTGAGGAGGTTTGCTAGGTAAACTATACAATTATACTGAGAATATAATTTGTTATTTGGCTTCTTTGGGTGCAATAAAACGCTGTCTCAGCTTCACCGGGGATTTAGCCCCTTGATCTTCAATAAAGACCCTCTTGGCAAAAGTGTTTTGTTTAAAAAAAAAAAGCTAATTGAGTTGAAAATGGCGACTCAACAGCCTTCAGAAATGCAGCAAATTATTGTGGCTTTGAATACAATTGGCGAAAAATTATCCGGACTGACAGATAGAATGGACAATATGACATTAGAAATTAAAGAAACAAAACAAGAAATGAATGAAATGAATGAGAATTTCGCAAAGCAAACATTAGAGATGAAGTTTATTAAAGATGAAATTGAACAGATTCATGAGTACATGATGCACAGATAGATCGCCAGATCGAAGGATTTTTTTAAAAAAATGAGCAACAAGATAAGAGAATTAGTCTTTTGGAAGAAGATGCAAGGAAATATAATGTGGTTATCCGAGGAATTTCGGAAGAAAGAGTGGATAATTTGAAACAAAGAGTTTTAAAATGGCTGAATGATCTTGATGTGTCAATTGTTTTTACGGCAGCAGATTTGGTAAGCGTTTTCAGAGTTGGTAAAAGACGAAGTGGTTCAATTAGAAATGTACTTGTGAGATTCTCAAATCTTAGTAACAAATTGGAAATAATGGCAAAAATAAGGGAGCTGGCAGAAGTTCCAAAATTCGAGGAGAAAGCTATTCAAGTCTTTCCGGATATATCAAGAGAGGAAAAAGCGTTGAGATATTTTTTGAAGCCAATTACAAAGGTTTTGAGAGACAATGATATTAAGTATAATTGGACGCCACCGCAGCAGTTGAAATTCTTTTATAAGGGGAGAATGCAGACAATTACTCCGCAAGTAGAGCCAGTAAGATATTTATGCGAGCTTGGGCTGATTGAGAAAGAAGAGGATTTAACAGAAATTAAAAATCAAATGCTTAAGATGGGTGGAGTACAAGCAGAATCTTCAATATCGGAAGAAAAAGGAGCGGTTGGTGGACAAGATCCTAAAGAATCTCCAATATCAGAAGAAAAGGGAGCGGTTGGTGGTCAAGATCCTAAAGATTCTAAAAGGTTAAAGCGGAAAGAAATCTTGCCGGCAATGTCAGAGCAGAAGAAAAGTCGTGAGGATATAAAGGGAAGGGGTGCAGAGAAGGAGGAGGATATTGGTAAAGTGCAAGAAGCTGAGTGCGGGAAAAAGTTAACATTGTCTTCTTTTTTCGAGAGTTGAATTTAAGCAGACAGCCCGAAGGAAATGACCCGACCATCGGCATGTCCCCTCCCCCACACTCTCTATGCAGAGGCGGAAACCGACTGAGGATGTGGGGGATGAAGATTGATTGTTATTTGGTGTGTTTTGTATGGGTGTTTTCTTTGGTGTTTTCCTTATTTGGTGTTGGGATTTGGGCACGGAAAGGAAGAGGAGGGGTTAGGATTAAAAAAGCTACAGTTTAAATGCGTTTGATAAAAATAATGACATGGAATGTGAAGGGAACAGGGAATCAGATTAAAAGGAGGAGATTGGAGCTTAAAATTAAGAGGGATTTGCCAGATATATTATTTCTGCAAGAAACTCATCAAAAATCTGAAGATTTAAATAGAATTTATATAAAGGGTATGCAAATCTATGAAAAATCTTTCGGAACTTCAAAAGCCAGAGGAGTCGCAACACTGATATCAGACAGGGTATATTTTGAAAAAGAAAAAGTAATTGTGGACGATGATGGAAGATATTTAATAATTGTGGGAAATATCAATGAGCAAAAAGTGACACTTGTTAATTTATATTTACCGAATGGAAAACAAAAAGACTTCCTTGAGAAAATAACTAAAATTTTGGAAATCGAAAGTGTAGGGAAAGTGATTGTGGCTGGGGATTTTAATTTAATTAGAGACAAAATAGATAGTACTAATCCCAACCGCTATAGAGAAACCAATAAAGGGGAGATTTTAAATGAATGGATATTTCAAAATAGCGTGGAAGATGTTTGGAGGGAGTTGAAAGGTACTGAAAGAGTGTACACTTTTTGCTCTAAGGTATATAATACGTATTCAAGAATTGATTATATTTTTGTTTCTAAAGATTTGCTGAGTAATATAGATAAAATAGATGTGGGAATTTTCAAGGAGTCTGATCATGCAGAAGTTACGATGGAAATAGATTTTAATTTTGAAAAAAAAGGAAGAGGTTGGAGATATGATGAAAAATTATATAAAAAGGAGGAGGATAAAATATGGATACTTAAAAAATGGGAAGAAAGTTGGAGATTAAATGATAATGGAGAGGTTAAATTTGAAATTGTTTGGGATGCGATGAAAGCAGTGTTTAGAGGAGAAAGCATTAAGTTATCAAGCAGGAAATATAGAAATTATAGGTGTAGAATTGAACGGGATATAAGGCAGATAAAGGTATTGGAGAATCAATTTTTACTTACGAAGGACAAAGAATGTTTGAAGGAGCTAAATTTATTAAAAAATAAATTGATAGAAGAGGATATAGAATTGGTTAAAAAAATATAAGATATTTAAACAGGGAATTTTTTGAATATAGTAATAAAAATTCTAAGTTACTAGCAAGGATGGCGAAAAATAAAAGTGAGAAGAGAGAAATTGGCTCTTTGATAGATGATAAAGGTATAAGATGTTATAAGAAATCAGAGAAATGCGAAGTGGTCAGGTCCTTTTTTCAAAAATTATATTCAAAAAAATCAATAGATTTGGAAAAATTGAAAAGTTATCTTGAAAAATATGTTGTGAAAATTGATCAAATATATAAGGATTTGATGGAAGAAGATATAACACAAGATGAGATTAATGAAATAATACAAGGGATAAAATTAGGGAAGGCCCCAGGAGAAGATGGATTGCCTGCTGAGTTTTATAAAGACTTTAAGGAAATAATAATACCAAAATTGCAAAAATTGTTTAATGGAATTTTACATGGTGGAGAAGTTCCGATGTCATGGAACAGAACGGTAATATCCATAATTCCTAAACCAGATAAAGACTTGGAGAGGATTGAGTCCTATCGACCCATCTCTTTAATCAATCAGGATGCAAAGATATTTACTGCTATTATAAGTAATAGATTAAGTGGATTTATAGATAAATATATAAGTTATAACCAAGTAGGTTTTGTGAAAGGTAGATATATGAGTGACATTATTAGAAGAGTGTTAAATATTATAGATGTAGCTGAACATAATGATGATAAAATAGGTATAGTATCACTAGATATTTTCAAAGCCTTTGATTCTGTACAATGGGAAACTATTAAAGCAATTATTGAGGTATTAGGTTTTGGTAACAGATTCATACATGTTATTTCGAAATTGTATCAAAAAAGTAGTGCAAGAGTGAAGGTGAATGGAATAATGACGGAAGAGATTAAATTGGAAGCAGGTACGAGACAAGGATGTCCTTTGTCTCCAATATTATTTTTATTGGTTATGGAAGTACTGACTAAAATGATAGAAAAAGATGAAGAATTGGAAGGGTATAAGGGATATAAGATAAATTTGTATGCGGATGATACCCTGATCATTTTGAAAGATATAGAGAAAGACTTGAAAAAGATAAATAAACATTTGAAAGAATTTGAGGAAATGACAGGTTTAAAAGTAAATTGGTCAAAATCTGAATTATTAATGGATAAAAATGGTAAGGAGTGGGAGAATATGCAGGAACAATTTGGGATAAGAATTAAAAATACATTGAAATATCTGGGAATAACACTTTCACTTAAAGTTAGGGAATTGAAAAAACTTAATTATGATGTGATGATGAATGAAGTGGAGAAGAAGATAGATAAATATAAAAAGATAAAGTTGTCTTGGTTCGGTAGAATTGCAATGTGTAAGATGATGTTACCAAAGTTTAATTTTTTATTTGAGATGTTACCATTAAATTTGACAGAGAAAGATATGGAAGGATATCAGAAGAAATTGGATAAATTTTGCAATGGTGGGAAAAGACCTAGATTATTGAAGAAAATGTGGTATCAAAATCAAAAGGAAGGCGGATTGGGAATTCCCAACCTACTTAATTATTATTGGGCCTATGGTATTCGAACTGTGGTAAAAATACTCAAAGGCGGAGATGGTCATTGGGGAGATTTAGAGTTAAAAGATATCAAGAGATTTGGCCCTACATGGTTTTTAGATAAAGCAAAAACAAAAAAGGTAATTAACAGCTATTGGTTAAAAGGACTGAGTAAAATTTGGGATAAATTTGTTAAAATTCTAATTCCGGATATAATCTTTTTGGGGAAGACAATTGGAAATTGGCCGATCAAAACCAATATAAGCCGTGATAAAGTAATTGAAGATGAAAACATAGAAATTATAATAGATTGGTTAAAAGCTTTAGGAAATGAAAGAAGGAAAAATGAAATAATTGAAAAATTGGGGCTAAACTGGTTTGAAAAAATACAGATAGAAAAATGGACTATGAAGGTAAGGGGGAATTGTAAGACAAGTAGAAACAAAGCTGAATTTGAAAACCTAGTATCTCAAATTATCAAAGACGAAATTGGGTTAAAGGGACTTGTTAGTAAGATATATAAGATTATAAATTTTGATGGGAAACCACAAATGACGATGAAGATGAATTGGGAGGAAGAATTCAATATTAAAATATCAGATATGGACTGGAATGTAAATTGGAAGAGTCGAATTATGAGGATTTTATCAACAAGGATCAAAGAACATAATTTTAAGGTTGTCTGGAAATGGTATTTGACTCCATTAAGGTTATCGTTGATGGACAAAAAAATTAGTAATAAATGTTGGAGATGTAACACGGAACTGGGGACTTATGAACATATGTGGTATAAATGTGGAAAAGTTAAAAAGTTTTGGCAACAATTGGAGAAAACGATATTCGAAATGATGAAGAAAAAAATAATATTGAGACCAGAAACTATATTATTGTTGTTAATCAAGGAATCAGAACTAACAAATTATGAGAAAGAATTGGTTAGAATTATGATTATAACGGGAAGAATTATAATAGCTAGATATTGGAAATTAGAGGTGACTTTTAGAATAGAAGAGTGGTACTGTGAAATGTGGAAATTAGCTTTAAATGATAAAATGACATGTGATATTAAATTTAGAAAGGGTGTTTATAAAAGGGACACTTTTTGGAAAACTTGGGAGCCATTTGTGGAGTATGCGTTTGGAAATTTGGATGCTTCAACACCTGTACCCAGAGAACGTGGATTTTGGAGATCGTGAAGATATATCCGAAGGACCAAGTCTTCCTTTCCCATGTATAGCACAGGGTGAAACATTGTATTGTATGGTGTATGTAGTGTTTGTTGTAATGTTTTAAAACTTTAAAAAAAAAAAAATCCAGGAGAGGGGGAAAAAAAAAATTATACTTACGACTAGTGCAGCGCATAATAGCCACTTGCGTGCCTGGCAATCAACATGGATTTAGGCAATCAACAAGGAAAATCAGGGGGCAAAACGGTGTTTGTTTCATGACTGCAGTGATTCGCTTAACAACTGTGGCAATAAACATTGTAAAATTTAGCACAACTCACTTAACAACAACCTAGCTTAGCAATGGCATTTCTGGCCCCAACTGGGGTCATGTCGAGAGGTAGCTGTAGGGTGTAGCAGCAGGCTGGTTTGGAAAAGCTTAAGCAGGGCTGGATTTAATCAAGGATGGCAGACCACTAGGAAACGACGGAGGTCGGTTGAGAAGAAGATAGTGGCCAATTTATCTTGCTATGAAGAAAATGAGGTGGGGCCCCTTAGTGACTTTGAGCCAATCAGAGAGTTACTCTGAGTTCTAGTCCCACCTTAGGCATCAGAGGCAGCTGGAGACCTTCAGCCAATCACCAGGAGGCTCTGATTTCAATTCCCAGGAACCAGCTAGGACTTCAGGGCCAATGTCTAACGTCCATTTCTCCCCCCACTTTCCATGGACGGAGAGTCCTAACATCCTTTCTGTGGCCTTCCTTGTTTTTCTGCTCAGTCCCTGCCTCAGTCCAGATGTGCGGAAAGTTGTCATCCTGGATTTGTCAAAGGGCTCAAGAAGGAGAGCCAGTTTGCTGCTATGACTTGTCCAGAGGGGACCTTCTCCAGTCAGGAAGGTGGGTCACACTGAGGAAAGGAAGGGCTGGTGGAAATGGATTCATCCAGAGCATTTTGATGAAAGTATAATTTTAAAAAATGCATTGAAGCTCAACTCTTTTTTTTATTTATTCAAAATGCACTAGAAACACTCCAATTTCATACACCTTAACTATAAAAGTACTAGAAATTATATTATCATTTTCCCCCTGTGGAATGGAAAATATTCCTGGAATAAGGTGTTGTCCAAAGAAAGTATTTCTTGAAATGTAAAAGCAGAATATTAAAGAAATATTGCTTTTTGTCTATCTCAGATACAGAAAAATGCACCAAATGTCCAGATGATAAATATCCAAAGGAGAACAGAGTCCAATGTATCCCCAAAGTTATAAATTTCTTGTCTTATGAAGAACATCTGGGAATCATCCTGGTCTCTTTTGTCCTACTATTGTTCCTCACTACAGACCCTGATTTAACTATCTTCATTAAATATAGAGAAACTCCCCTTGTCAAAGCCAACAATCTACATCCTCCTGGTCTCCCTCCTGCTTTGCTTCTTGTCTTCTTCTCTCTTCATTGATCAACCAAGGAAAGCCACCTGCCTTCTCCCACAAACGGTCTTCAGGATCATCTTCTCAGTTGCCATTTCTTCTCTCTTGGCCAAAACCATCATGGTGGTGCTGGTTTTCCTGGCCACAAAACCAGGAAGCCGAGTGAAGAGATGATTGGGGAAGAGCTTGGCCAACTCCATCATCCTCTCTTCTTCTGCTGTCCAAGTGATCATCTGCTCCATCAGCTACATTATCCTTCTGAGGCCAGACCTGAACACAAAGGAACAACATATGGCCAGAATAAATGTAAAAACATGAGATATAACACCATTGTGATATTGGAATAATTGTTAAATTTTATTTTATTTGAAAAGAGATATTATTTCCACTTAGATAGGAGGCAGGAGACAAAGAAAAGCAAATCTACTTGCTTCAGAATGGGAAATGATTGAATGACTGTACTTCTTGTACCTCCCTATTCAACTCAATAAATCTAGCTAAAGAGAACTCTGGTTAAGTTATTCAGAGGAATATAGTATTCAGCAACTACTAATGAACCAGACACCTTATGAAGAATAATTGAGGCACTTTGTTCCTACTGACGGCAACTAAAAGTGTTTGTGTGTGTGAGAGAGAGAAAGATCCTAAGAGGTCAGATGGGAGCTGTAGGAGGCCTGCTCTAACCCTGTTGCTGGATCATCTCCATGAGAAGCCTTGGAATGGCAGAATGACCTGGAATGCAGGGATTGACCTTCTCTCCATCACTATTATGTCCTTCTTTCTTCATTTCCTGATAAAACCCCTTTCACAGAAAGCATCGAACGGAACAGCTGTCTGGGATTTCACTTTGGGGTGGTTATTATTTAAGTATTTACCATTTAGAAATCCCCTCTCTGTTTTTTCCTTCCTCATCCAGAGAATGAAAATAGCAACATCTAATCTGTCCCTTTAATTTCCCACTCTGATCATTTGTCCACAAAGCCTCTCCCTGCTTCTATTCCAAGTGGGCTTGTGTGTGTGAAGGGCTGGAGAAGAGGCCCAGGGGGAAATGCCCTCCAGACTCTCTCCAGGAGGAGGTTGAGGGGATCCTGTGTAGAGGCAGCCTCTTCCTTGACCAAATGCTCTGGATTGTGGCCTGAGAGTTCAAGGCCGCCTATTCATCCAGGTCCAAGAAGGGAGGGGAGGGGGAGTAAGGGGGTGGGGGGGCATCCAGGGTTCTAGCAAGAGGCACCCATGGAAAGTCTTCTACTTTCCAACCACAGATGAGAATGGATTCTGGTTGCCACTCGGATCCCTTTGCAGATTCCATTTTAAGCAAAGAAAAAGGATTTGTTGGATCAGGTGTAGGTCAGTCTAAAATCCACGCTGACCCCCCAGGTGCCTCTGGTCTGCCCACAAGCAGGGGGGGAGGGAGGTATCGCTTGGCCCAACGGGGAATCAGGTAGGGGTGGGATCCAGCCAGTTCCCACGGGTTCCCTAAAACCACTTGTGAATTGTAGGAGCAGTTATGAGAACCGGCTGAATTGCCTTGGCCTGCCCCCCCCCCCATGGGAAAACAACCCGTCTCAAGATCCCATGGATCACTTTGGCTCAGGCAGTGGAATCCTCCTCTGGTTCTCTCTCTCCGCGAAGCAGAGGGATCGCAGAAACTCTGCAGAGCCCAGACTGGGGCTTCCTCGAACTTCGGGTTTAGGTGGGTCCAGAAAGGACAACAAATATGAAACCTCCCTTCTGTAGCGTCATCGGTCTCCGGGCAGAGTCTCCCTTGACTTCGCCCAGGGCAGGAGAGCGTTCCAAATAGAGAAGGAGCCCCAGTTGGTTCTTCAGGCTAAGATCCCCCCCCACTCCCCCCCCCTCTCCCTCCGCAGAACTGGCTCTCCTCTTTAAGCTGAAGCCCCCAAGGACTCTGCCCGGAGACCGATGACGCTCAAGCAGGGAGAGTTCTCATTGGTGCTGTCGCTAGTTCTGGCCCGGCCCTCCCACCTCCGAAATCCGAGACAAACTCTCCCCCCCCCCCACTTCCAGATTCCTCCTGTGGGGCTGGGCGCATCAGGGGAGACACAGGAAGGCGCTGCCGAGCCCACAACGGGGCTTCAGACAACGCAACGGCTGAGAAATGCCAGATGTGCAGAGAAATACAGGCTACAACCAGCGAATCATATTTTCCCAGGATCCGAGGAAGCCCCAGCGGACCAATAGGAATTCTCCCTTCTGTAGCATCATCGGTCTCCGGGCAGAGTCTCCCTTGACTTCACCTGATGGAAGAGAGAGAAGGGAGGAAGGGGAAATATGCTCAGTCTTTTGGGGGGGGGGGTGGCAGCTCAAGGGGGTTCATGCCAGCCCTTCGACGGGAGGGTGGACTTCCTTTTGCCCTCCCCCCCATCCAGCATGGAGTGGGGCTGCAGTGGATGAGTGAAAGGGAGGCGCAGCCCCACAGCCAGCCAGGAGTTGGGGGTCTCTGAGTGGGCTGGCTGGGGAGTCCTTGGGCGCCTTCTCTTTCCCTCTCTCCATCTCTCTCTCTCTCACTCTCTCTCTCTCTCCCTCCCTCTCTCCATCATTGGGAGTGCCCCTCCCCCAACCCTGTGGGGCCCCTACCCTCCTTCTCCCTCCCGGAAGCTTCTGCCTTTGATCCCTTCCTGGCAAAGGGGCTGCCGGAGGGCCGCTTGTACCCGCAGCACTGTGGGGTTTTCTGACCCTCCGCAAGTAACAGCTCGGTTTGGGGTTCAGGAATCGATGTTGTGGATGTCAAGGGGGGCGGATAAGAAGGGGGGAAGCGAGAATCCCTGGCTGACACTCCTGAAGAGGGCAAAGGAAGGGGAGGGTCGCGTCTAGGGCTGCAATGATCCCCTCTTGAGCTGCAGCCCCCCCAATACTGAACGGATCCCCCTTCCCAATTTCTCCGCTCCTCTCTCTGCTAAGGATTGCCTCGTTCAGGGGAAGCCTCAAAAGACTGGCCGGAGACTGATGACGCTCAAGCAGGGAGAATTCCCATTGGTGCTTCCGCTGGTTCTGCCCCTTCCCATCCTCCAAAGTCCGAGGTCAAAGCTTCTTCCCCCAATTCAGAACCTCCGATTCAGACGTTTCAGTTCAGAGACGAAGGTTTCTGCCGTCGGAAGAGGCGCTGCGCTGGAGGAGAAGAGGGGAGTGTCTCAACCTCCCTAATACTGCGACCCTTCAATACAGTTCCTCATGTTGTGACCATAAAATTAGTTTTATATTTTCAGTATTTTTATTTTTATAGAAAATGTGTGTTTTCCGGAGGCCTTTCAGGCGGCCCCTGTGAAAGGGTCGTTCGGCCCCCAAAGGGCTCCCGGCCCACAGGCTGAGAAGCCCCGGCCTGGGGGTGGTGCGGACTCTCTGCATGGACCCCGGGGCCTCAGCTGAGCTCCTCCGTGTCATAAACTCCCACCTCCCACAGAGGCCCTGGACTACAGAGCCCATAATCCCCTCCTCATGCCAGGCGTCTCTCCCCACCACGCACTGCGAAAGGGGGGAGGCCAGAAAGGCAAGGTGCCCCCCCTCCCCCACCAGCAGTTGAACGGAGGGGAAAGTGGGGGCCAAGACCCCTGGCCCCGCCTCCCTGCAAGGGGGGGCATTGTCTCGCGCGACCCGCCCCCATCTCGAGGGAAGCCTCAAATGCCTGAAAAAAGCCGCTTCGGCGGCTTCAGAGGACAAACGGAGCATGCGCGAGAGAACGTTGCCCGCAGTTGTTCCTGGATGGGAGGGGGAGAGAATTCAAGTTGGGAGGCTCTGTTGCAAGGTTCTCCTTTCCGCTCTAGGATTTCACACCTCTCTCGGTGCCTCTGCCTTGCCCCTGGCTCGCAAACGGAGCTGCGGTGGCTGCTAGCAACCACCAGAGGGCTCGCTCCGCAGGTGACAAAGTCCTGGCAGCCTTCGAGCTTCCGAAGAGAACTGAGCATGCGCGTGTGCCTTTTGCCCATTTTGGCTTCTTTCGCTCCCTAGCATAGGGGTCTGCAAAGTCGGCTCTTTTAAGACTGGTGGACTTCAACTCCCAGAATTCCCCAGCCAGCCTGGCTGGCTGGGGAATTCTGGGAGTTGAAGTCCACTAGTCTTAAAAGAGCCGACTTTGCAGACCCCTGCCTAGCCTGATGAAAAGTCACAGAAGGGGGAGTTCGATTCCCTTTGCACCTTCACAGGGACAACCCCCCCCCCCCACACGCACCCCCGAACTCAGAAGCTGCAAGAAGGTCTGGCAGGGAGGGAGGGGCCGGGAGGAGCATCCCCAGGAAGGGGGTCTCATCACATGGCAGGCTGCAGTGGGGGTCTTGCAAGCTCTGGGGGGGTCTGTGTGTGTGTGTGGGAGGGGCTTCCTATCCCTTCTGAGCCTTGAAGGCTTCTTTCCCACGTGATGCCAGGAAAGTTTGGATGCTCTTCGTGAGCCCCAGGAAGGAATCTCCCCTTTAGGGGGCCTCCCCAGCATTGCCAAGAAAAGGAGGGGGGGCACTGTTCCCCCCCACAACCCAGGGTTTCCCTGCAGGAGAGCAGCTGCTGGCAGCATTGCTGGGGGTCCCTGCAGGGGTCTGGGAGGGGGATGTTTTGGGACCCCTCCCGGGAGGGAGAGGGATACAAGCCTCCCCCCCTCCCGTGTGTGTGTGTGTGTGTGTGTGTGTGTGTGTGTGTGTCTCCCTGGGCAATCTAAGTCTGGACTGAGGAAGGGGCTCCGTCTGAAGGCATCCAAGTCCCAGGAGTTCCCACCTGCCTCCTTTCATCCCCTTCTGTCACAGTCACACTCTGGCCCTTTGTGTGTGCAGTTGTGGGTCTTTGTGTTGAATGTTGCTTCACCATTTGGGAGGGAGGCTTCCAAATAAGTCTATAGACGGTCTTCGTCTTATGACCTCAATGGAGCCCAGAATTTCTGTAGCTAAATAAGACAGTCGTTAAGTGAGTTTTGCCCCATTTTGCAACTTCTCTTGCGGCAGTCCTTAAGTGAATCTGGCTTCCCCACTGATATTGCTCGCCAGAAGGTCCCAAAAGGCCACCCCATGAGTCTGGGACACTATGACCGTCATAAATATGAGACAGTTGGAAAGCATCTGAGTTTTGATCAACTAAACGTGGGGATAATTGTAAGTGTAAAAAACGGCCATGAATCACTTTTTTAGTGTTATTGTGACTTTGAACAGTCCCTAAATGAACCGTTGTAAATGGAGGCCCACCTGCTCTTTGTCCAGGGCTGTTTAGCAGAGACACAACTGGACTTGCAGCTGCCTTCTGCCTCAGACGGAGTCCCCGGATGCTCTCCAAGGGCAGCCCCACAGAGGGAGTGTTGCAGTAGTCCATCCTTGAGGTGAGCAGAGCGTGAGTGACCATGAAGGGAGCCAGGTGGCCCAAGAAAGGGAGCAACTGGGGGGGGGGGGCAAGACCCCAAACTCTGCCATGGCCCCTCCTGACAATGGCTGCCCCCCCTGCTCCTCAGGCAGGAGTTGGGGATCCAGAAGGACCCCCAGATCAGGCTCTGTTGACTTCTAGCAGTCAACGTGCAGTTAGTCCAGCCAATGGCCCAGCTCTCCTCCCAGTTGGCCCAAATCCAGGCAGCTGCTTCAGCTGACCCTCGAAGGAAATGCCCAGGATCGCCTCCTGATACCTTTGATGGGACTTTGGAGCAGTTCCTGGTGTTTCTGGCACAATGCCAGCTCTTCACAAGTTTGAGGCCTGTTGATTTCCAGACAGACAGTGAAAAGGTGGGACTCATCATCCGTCTTTTGACTCCACCGTTCATGCAGGCCAGCCCCACCCATGGATGGTTGGGTTCTGCACCCAGGGGCGGGTGACGTTTGAAGACCCAGTGGGAGCCCAGGTGGATTTTGGGTTCAGGAATCGCTGTTGTGGATGCTAATGGGGAGGAATAAGAAGGGGTGTGTGTGAAAGGGGGAATCCCTGGCTGAGCAAAGGAAGGGGAGGGTCCTCTGGGGCTGCCATGAACCCCCCTTGAGCTGTAGCCCCCCCCCATACCCAACGGATCCCCCCTCCCAATTTCTCTCTCTGTCAAGAATCTCCTTCAGGTGAAGCCCCAAAGAACTCTGCCTGGAGACCGATGACGCTCAAGCAGGGAAAATTCCCATTTGTGCTTCTGCTGGTTCTGGCCCTTCCCATCGTCCAAAGTCCCAGATCAAAGCTTCCTTCCCCAAAATCAGAACCTCCAATTCACACGTTTCAGTTCAGAGATGAAGGTTTCTGCCGTACGAAGAGGCGCTGCGCTGGAGGAGAAGAGGGGAGCGCCCCCCCCCCATAGCCAGCGAAGACCTGGGGGGTCACAGAAACCCCCCAATCCAAAGGGAAGCTACGAAAAGCCCTCAGCTAAACCAGGAAGAGGCGGAGACAATCCTCAGGGATCAACTACTGCTCTCCCCATCTCCCCTCACTTCCCGGGGGAATCCTCCACTGGGCTCTCTCGGGAAAGGCGCCGCTTCGCTTCGCGGAAGAGAAACGCCATTTCCTTCCTTCAAACACGCGTCTCTCCTGCTCAGAACGTCTGGACGAAGCAGCCCCTTCCGATTCCCCTCCTTCAACCCCAATTGTGTCAGAATCTCCCTCTTTCTTTCTGGGGGTCAGGAAGATCCTCCTTTTCCTTGGAAAGCGGCCCCGACCTTGGAAGGGATGCATGGGGGGTGGGGACGAGGGGGGAGGAAAAATGGCCAAACTTTATTCCGGGACCTTCATTCGGGGCTGCTTTGCAAGGAAAAGGGGGATCTTCCTGACCCCCAGAAAGAAAGAGGGAGGCAATCGGAGTTGAGGGGGGGGATCTGAACGGGGTGATTCGTCCAGACGTTCTGAGCAGGAGAGACGCGTGTTTGAAGGAGGGAAATCACCGAGGGCTTTTCGTAGTTTCCCTTCTGCTTTGGGGGGTTTCTGTGACCCCCACCTCCGCCCCGCCCCCCAGTCCTCCCTGGCTATGGGGTTCCCCTCCCCTCTTCTCCAGTGCAGCGCGCCTTTCTACAGCCGAAACCTTCATCTCTGAACTGAAACGTGGGAATCGGAGGTTCTAAATTGGGGGAAGGAAGCTTTGATCTAGGACTTTGGAGGATGGGAAGGGCCAGAACCAGCGGAAGCACCAATGGGAATTCTCCCTGCATGAGCGTCATCAGTCTCTGGGCAGAGTTCTTTGGGGCTCCACCTGAAGGAGGAGGCATTCGTGGCAAGAGAGAGAAGCTGAGAAATTGGGAGGGGGGATCCATTCAGTATTGGGGGGGTGCAGCTCAAGGGGGGGTTCATGGCAGCCCTAGAAGTAATCCATCCCCTTCATTTGCTCTCTTTATGATTCTCAGCCAGGGGTTCCCCCTTCCCCCTTCCTATCCCCTCCCTTTGACATCCACAACAGCGATTCCTGAACCCAAACGGAGCTGTTATTTGCGGAGGGTCAGAAAACCCCACAGCGCTGCGGGTAGAAGCGGCCTTCCAGCAGACCCTTTGCCAGGAAGAGACCAAAGGCAGAAGCTTCAGGGAGGGGAAGGGAGGGCAGGGGCCCCACGGGGTTGGGCAAGGGGCATTCCCAAAGATGGAGGGAGAGGGAGAGGGAGGAAAGAAGGGAGGGAGAGTGAAGGCGCCCAAGGACTCCCCAGCCAGCCCACTCAGTGACCCCCAAGTCCTGGCTGACTGTGGGGCTGAGCCTCCCTTTCACTCATGCACTGCAGCCCCACTCCATGCTGGATGGGGGGGAGGGCAAAAGGAAGTCCACCCTCCCGTCGAAGGGCTGGCATGAACCCCCTTGAGCTGCGCCCCCCCCCCGACTGAGCATATCCCCCCTCCCTCCCTTCTCTCTCTTCCATCAAGTGGTCAAGTGAGACTTTGTCCGGAGACCGATGACGCTACAGAATGGAGAATTCCTATTGGTCCGCTGGCGTTCCTCGGATCCTGGGAAAATATGATTCGCTGGTTGTAGCCTGCATTTCTCTGCAAATCCCGTGTTTCTCAGGCGTTGCGTCGTCTGAAGCCCCGTTCTGGGCTCTGCAGCGCCTGCCTGTATCTCCCCTGATACGCCCAGCCCCAGAGGAGGAATCTGGAAGTGGGGGGAGCGTTTGTCTCGGATTTCGGAGGAGGGAGGGCCGAGCCAGGATGAGGGTCAGCACCAATGGGAATTCCCCCTGCTCTAGCGTCATCGGTCTCCGGGCAGAGTCCTTGGGGGCTTCAGCTGAAGGAGAAGAGCCAGTTCTGTGGAGGGAAGAGGGGGGGGAAGTGGGAGGGGGATCTTGGCCTGAAGAACCAACTGGGGTCCTTCTCTGCTTGGAAGGCTCTCCTTCACTGGGGGAAGTCAAGGGAGACTCTGTCTGAAGACTGATGACCCTACCGAAGGGAGAATTCCCATTGGTTTTTCTTTCTGGACCCACCCAATCCCGAAGTTCGGGGAAGCCCCATTCTGGGCTCGGCAGAGTTTTTGCAGAGTCTCTGCTTTGCAGAGAGAGAGAACCAGAGGGGGATTCCACTGCCTGAGCCAAAGTGATCCATGGGATCTTGACACAGGTTGTTTTCCCAGGGGGAGCACACCCTCCGGAGGGAGGCTCAGGCCGAGGCAATTCAGTGGGTTCTCATAACCACTCATACAATTCACAAGCGGTGTTCGGGAACCCTTGGGAACTGGCTGGTTCCCAACCTTACCTGATTCCACGTTGGGCCAAGTGATACATCCCTCCCCCCTGCTTGTGGGCAGACCAGAGGCACCTGGGGGTCAGCGTGGATTTTAGACTGACCTTCGCCTGATCCAGCAAATCTTTCTTCTTTCCTTAAAATGGAATTTACAAATGGATCCAAGGGGCAACCAGAATCCATTCTGAGACCTCAGGCTGACTCCTGATCCACCCACCAACTCTGTGGTTGCTCTATTCTTTCTGCAAAGGAGGTTTTATCAGGAAATCAAGAAAGAATTATATAAGAGGCAATATGAAGATTTCCTTCTCCAGCTGAGAGCCAGTCAAACATGGCATTTCACATCATTCCGGCATTCTCAGGGAGAGGATCAGGCAGGCAGGCTGGTCTTTGGTTCCACAACTTCCTGCTGACCCCCACCACCCCCACCACCTCCTCTCTCTCTCATAAACAGACTTTTAGCTGTAGGAACCAGTGCCTGAATTATTTTTTAAAGGTGTCAAATTCAGTAGCTGCTGTTGAACACCAAATCCCTCTGAATGACTTTTAGCAAGTTTTATTAAGTTGAAAGGGAAAGGAGCTAGAACAATTCAATAATTTACTATTTTGAAACATATACATATATTCTTTGACTCTTGCATACTATCAAAATGGAAAGAATATCTCCTTTCACATAAAAGAAACTTTAACAATTCTTCCAATATCATAATGGTGTTATATCTCATATTTTTACATTTGTTCTGGCTGTGAGATGCTCCTTTGTGTTCAGGTCTGGCCTCAGAAGGATAATGTAGCTCTTGGGGATGAAGATGCAGCCCAGCAGACCAGCACTGGAGGCCAGGATGGAGAAGACCTGCACAGCCACCATGTATTTCCCTTTGGTGCTCAGGTAGGTGGGCACAAAAGTCACCCAGACGCTGCAGAAAACCAGCATGCTGAAGGTGATCAGCTTGGCTTCGTTGAAGGCCCCCGGCAGATTCCTGGCCAGGAAAGCCACCGTGAAGCAGATGGCAGCCAGGAAGCCCATGTAGCTGAGGGTGACATAGAACATGATAACAGCCCCTTCATTGCATTGCAGGATGATCTCTCCAGGCTGGGAGTGGAGGTCAGATTCAGGGAAGGGGGGAGAAACTCCCAGCCAGATGGAGCAGATGATCACTTGGAAAGCAGAAGAAGAAAGGATGATGGAGTTGGCCAAGCTCTTCCCCAACCATCTCTTCACTCGGTTTCCTGGTTTTGTGGCTAGGAAAGCCAGCACCACCGTGATGGTTTTGGCCAAGAGAGAAGAAATGGCAACTGAGAAGATGATGCTGAAGACCATTTGTCGGAGAAGGCAGGTGGCTTTCCTTGGTTGACCAATGAAGAGAGAAGAAGATAAGAAGCAAAGCAGGAGGGAGACCAGGAGGATGTAGGATAGGTCCCTGTTGTTGGCTTTGACAAGGGGAGTTTCTCTGTATTTAATGAAGAGGATTAAAACAAGGTCTGTGATTAAGAACAAGAGTAGGGCAAAAGAGACCAGGATGATGCTCAGATGTTCTTCATAAGACAGGAAGGTTATAACTTTGGGGATACATTGGACTCTCTTCTCATTTGGATATTTGTCATCTGGACACTTGGTGCATTTTTGTGTATCTGAGAAACCAAAAAGCAATTTTCTTGAACATTGAGTTTTGAGTTTTATTTGATTTATATCCCGCCCTTCTCCCAAAGGACCCAGGGCGGCGCACAGGAATTTAAAATAACATATAAATAATACAAAATACAAAATTAAAAAACCTATTAACTATTCAAACCTGCGTTAAAACCAATTAAAATCCCCACTTTAAAACTATCTAATACTAGCCACAGTGGAGGCTATGTTAGGCCGGCTTGATGAAACAGGTGTGTTTTTATACACTGGCGGAAGAGGTGGAGGTCGGTGATGGTACGGAGTTCGGGGGTAGGTCGTTCCACAGGGCAGGGCCCGCCACAGAGAAGGCCCTTCCCCTGGGTGTCGCCAGTCGGCATTGTCCGGCCGACGGCACCCTGAGAAGGCCCTCTCTGTGGGAGCGTATCGGTCTAAGGGATGTATGGGGCAGGAGACGGTCTCGCATGTAACTAGGTCCCGAGCCATGGAGCGCTTTGAAGATGGTCATCAAGACCTTGAAGCGCATCCGAAAGACCACAGGAAGCCAGTGCAGCTCGCGCAGGATCGGTATTATATGGGAGCATCTAGAGGCTCCTGTAATCACCCGCGCGGCTACATTCTGTACTAACTGTAGCTTTCAAGTGCACCTCAAGGGAAGCCCCATGTAGAGAGCATTGCAGTAGTCCAGTCGGGATGTCATGAGGGCCTGAGTGACTGTGCGAAGGGCAGCCCGGGCAGTAAGGGGCGCAATTGGCGCATCAGGCGTACCTGATGAAATGCCCCTTTGGCCACGGCCGTCACATGGTCTTCCATGGACAGCCGGGAATCCAGGAGGACACCCAAATTGTGTGCCCCCTCCACGGGGCCGGTGTTTTGCCCCCAATGGCCAAAGTTGGAGTAATCTGGCTGAACCGGGGTGCCGGAAACCACAATCACTCAGTCTTGGACGGGCTGAGCTTGAGTTTGTTACTACCCATCCAGATCCGTACGGCTTCCAAACACCGGGACATCACCTCAATGGTATCGTTGGGTGGTCTGGGGTGGATATGTACAGCTGAGTATCATCAGCGTACAGATGATATCCCACCCCAAAACCATGGATGATCTCACCCAGCGGCTTCATATATGTGTTGAATAGGAGGGGCGAGAGGACCGACCCCTGAGGAACCCCGCATAAGAGGGGCCCCGAGGCCGACCTCTGCCCCCCTGCCAACGCATATTACGACTGACCAGAGAGGTAGGACAAGAACCACCGTAAAACGGTGCCTCCCAGCCCCAACCCCCCCAGTCGGTGCAATAGGATACCATGGTCGATACCAAAAGCCGCTGAGAGGTCTAACAGGACTAGGATAGAGGAATATCCTCTATCCCGTGCCCACCAGAGATCATCAACCAATGCGACCAAGGCCGTCTCGCTGCTGTGACCGGGTCGGAAGCCGGACTGGCGCGGGTCTAGATAATCAATTTCCTCCAGGTGTCATGGAAACTGTTGGGCCACCACACTCTCACCAACCTTCACTAAAAAGTGAAGGTTGGAGACTGGATGAAAGTTCTCTAATAATGCTGAGTCCAGGGACTGCTTCTTGAGGAGGGGCCTTACTACTGCCTCTTTCAAGAGGGTAGGCAGAGGGTAGGACTAGAAGACCTCTGAGGTCCCTTCCTGCTCCCTTCTGACTAATTGTTTGATCTACATGACAGGCAGAATATTTGTGAAATGAGTTCCCCACCATAACTATCCACAGCACCACATTATGGACCAGTGACTCCTTCTCAGTGATCCTCAAGGGGAGGCTCCAATATACAGTGAACTGCAAGGTCTTTCAGAAGGTGGACCTCACACAATCCATCCAGTTCCAAAGAACTCAGATGTTCCTAGAAAGGTGAACTTAGCAGCACAAGTCCAAACTAAGAAGCAGGAGAGAGATTTCCTCTTCTGTTAGTAAAGCTTGCTCAGTCTGCCACCCCCTCCTCTCATCTCTTCCCAGCCCTTCCTTCAAAGTCTTTTTGATTTACTTCCTTTCAGATAAGAAATTCTGCAGGTTGAAAATAAATATAAAACACCAGGTGAGCTTCGATCTATCATTTAACTTGCACTTTCATGAAAATGTTCTGGGTGGATCCAGTTCCACAAAGTCTCCCATCTTCCTCAGGGTGACCCACCTTCCTGAGTGGAGAAGGTCCCCTCCGGGCAAGGAACGCAGTCATAGCAGCAAACTGGCTCTCCTTCTCGAGCCCTCTTGACAAATCCAGGATGACAAGTTTCCGCACATCTGGACTGAGGCAGGGACTGAGCAGAAGAACAAGGAAGGCCAAAGAAAAGATGTTAGGACTCTCCGTCCATGGAAAACGGAGGGAGAAATGGATGGAGACAAGGAGCCTCTGGTCTTCACTGAGGTAGATAGGAAACCTCTGAGTCCTTCTAAACAGATGCAGGAGGTAGAACAACTGGCAGATTCTTCATTTACTTCCTCCCTTTTGCTTTTGGAATTTAACGTTGCAATAAAGGACTTTTCTATTTTAAATTCTGGAGCAGTGTTTGTGAACCTTTTTGGCCCCACGTGCCAATATGTGTTCGTGCATGTGCAACGAACACATATTTGAGCAGTTGTGGAGCAGTTGTCTGGCGGTGGTGAGGGGGGAAAAGCCAGGGGGGTTTAAGGCAGAGGAAGGGCATTGGGGAGGGGGGCAAAGTCGGGCAGGGGATGTTAAGCCAGAGCATCCGAGCCTTTGAGGGAATCTGGAGGAAGGGGGAGCCACGTTTATCCTGGCAGCTGACTTGGAGGGCAGAGCACCAGGGGGTGGTGCTCCCCCCCACAAGTCCCACCTGAGAGATGCTGGCAGGGGGGCAGTGCTGGGCAAGCGCTTGTCCCCAGCCCAGCAGCCCCCCAGCTTCCCCATCCAACCCCTCCCATCCAAGGACCAATGAAACCAGGCTGTTTCCTGAAAGGCTGCGGGGGAGCCTCGCTTGGCTTCACAGACCCTCCGAGACCCTCAAGCACATTTATTAGTGGCCATAAAAGCACCTTCTGTGTTCTCTCTCTCTCTCTCTCTCTCTCTCTCTCTCTCTCTCTCTCTTTCTCTCCCTCTCTCTCTCCTTCTCCCCCTCCCTCCCTCCCTCTCTCTCTCTCCCCCACTCCAGATCACAAGTTGACATTTTCAATTGTTGCTGAGGCAGAAGGTGGGTGCTGCAGGCTCTCCAGGGAAGCCCCTCAGAGGTTTCCCGGTGGGGTCTGGCAGAGGTGGTCATTGCAGAGCCCCCATCTGGGCTGACCCCACCCCTCCACTTCCTCTCAGTCTCCCCCCTTCCCAAATCCCCCCAAGTGGAGCATTTTTAGGAAGCTCTGCGGAATTAGATGAAAGGCAGGAGGTATTTTTGGCTGCCTTGGTTGAGTTAGGGCCGGTTTATGGGAGGGGAATGCCAGGGGAACAAGACCAGAAGAGTCCCCAGGGTTAGTATGAGAGAGAGAGAGAGACTCACAGAGAGAGAGACAGACAAAGACAGAGATCAATGGAGGGAAAGCTATGGGGGAGAGGCAAGAGAGAACTAGGTGGGGTGAAGAAAGATGAAAATTCAGAGAAGGGTGCCACTCAAAATCCCCTCCCTTGGAGGAAAGGGAGGCCTGGGAGGAACATGGAGCCCGTAGGTGGGAGGGGGAGGGAGGAACTGTGCTCTCCTCCAGCCCTCCTGAGGCCCCTCGCATGCCCCATGGGGGCTTTTCCTTCTCCTGGCTGCTCCAGCACTCCAGCCAGAAGCCACACTGTGACAGCCATCGAGGGGGGGCAAGGGGGTGGGAGTGGCCAGGCCTCCCTCCCTGCTCAAGCGGGCTACTTGCGTGGCCACAGCCCTCCAGCCCATGGTACAGAAATGGATCGGTGGTCTGGAGTGCCTGGCTGGCTGAGGCACCCCAGAAGAGCCAACTGGCCCCCACACAGCCTCAGAAGAGCAGCAGAAGCAGCCATAGGGGGAAGGGCAGGAGCGACTGGGCAGCCACCGCAACCGGGGGTAGCTCGCCTCCTCGCCAGCAGCTTCTCTTCCAGCATCCCGACTGGAAGCAACAGCTGCTGGAGAAGGAGCAGCAGGCAGGGCAGCCAGACTTTCAGCCAGCAAATGCTGCCCTGCTGCCACGTGTGCACTATGGCCAGGTGCTCCGAACCACGGATCCTCTTCAGAGCCTTGGGTTGGAGCTGTGCAAGAAACCTGCTCGGCGGGGAAGGATGGAAGGCTGGGCCTGCACCTTCGCCCCTGGTAGCGGCAGCTGTTGGAGACACCCCCGAGGGTCTGGCTCACGATTGTGGTGGCTGCCTGGTCACTCCTGCCCTTCCCCATGTGGCTGTTGCTGCTGCTGCTCTTCTTGGGCTTTGCGGGGGCCAGCTGGGTTTTCTGGGGCGCCTGAGCCAGCCAGGCACTCTAGACCATGAATCCACGTCTGTGCTACAGGCTGGAGAGCTAGGGACATGCAACTAGCCTGCTTGGGGAGGGAGGGAAGCTTGGCCTGTCTTTGCCACCACAGCCCCCTTGCCCCCAGGGGGCTGTTACAGTGCCGCTGCTGGCTAGCGTGGGACTGACAGCGGTGGTGGGTCTGTTGCTCCTGCCCTTCATGGTGTGGCTGCCACTGCTGCTGCTCTTCTGGGGTGCCTGAACTGGCCAGGTACTTTGGACCGCAGATGAGCCATGGGCTGGAGGGCTGGAGACACTGTTAGGATATTCAGCCTTGTATTGGGTTGACAATATATATGAGCCTATGTTCTTAAGAAGTTATGTAGCTTTAAGACTGTCTTAAAGTCTGATTGTGTTTGATTGGTTGTGCTGCTCAGCATTACCATATAAGCAAGTCAGGAACACAGCTCATTCCCTGTTCAATTCCTTGTGATCCTGTGTTTTCCTGATTGCCGTTTGAGAAGCTGGAGAAGAAGAAGGAGTATTGTTTGCATCACTGTGAGATAATTCTGTGTTTGGTGTTGGACTGTTTTGGAGTTTGTTTGTGGTCACAGCAATGTATCTCTTTACTGTCCGGTGAATTACACTATTCCACATTTATTTGCAAACACTGGTTACGGGACCAGAGTTGTAACACTGGTTCTGAACCCAGAGTTGCTGACATTGGTTATGGGCTCAGACTGCACAGAGTAAATACCGGTTTACAGTTAAAGAGGAGTTGCTGAACACAAAAAGTCTACTCTGGTGAAGATGGCAGAAATCCAGGGTCCAAATTTGTCAGTTATTAGTTGGGTGGATGGCACCAACTACGTTTCCTGGTCCACCAAGTGCAGTCTGCTGTTGCGCAGAGAGGGGCTATGGGAAGTTGTGGCAAATCCACCGGATGTGACTGCCTGGAGCGAGGATAATGTCGAAGATGCCAGAAAACTTGCAGAGTTTAAGCAAAGCAACGAAAGGGCACTTTGCATCATAGGCTTAATGCTTGATGATTCCCAGCTAGTGAATATTCAGGGTGAAGTTTCTGCTGCAAGATGCTGGGAGAATTTAAGGAGACTGTATGTTCGTGACACTGTAGGAGCACACATACGTTTAACCAGAAGACTGTTTAGGACAAAGCTCAGCAAGGAAGGAGACATGTTAGTTCATATTAACTGCATGAGGGACATGTTTCAAGAGTTGCAAGAAAAGGGACTGAATTTTACAGACCAGCAGCAGGTGTACATACTACTCTCATCACTGGATGAAAGCTACGATGCGGTAGTAACATCATTTGAAGTACTGCCTCAACAACAACTTACGTTAGCCAACATCTCTTTGTGTCTGTTGGAAGAGTCAAGACGGCGAGTGGAAAGGCAACAACTTAGAGCTGAGCCAGAAACTGTTGATGTAAATGAAAATGTAAATAACCATGTATATACTGTAAAATGTTTTAATTGTGGGGAAAAGGGCTATACAGCTAAGTATTGTAAAAGTGTTAAACCACAAAACATGGTTAGAGAGAGGACATAAATGTAATCTAACTATCTCTAGTAAGGCATCAGTGAACCACAATTTGTGGGTTATTGACAGTGGAGCTTCACTATGTATCACTAGAGATAGAGGGAATTTTAGAAAAATGTATCCTTCGAGTAACAAGGTTTCTTTAGCCAATGGATGGAAGTTAAAAGCAGTTGGGGAAGGAATGGCTAAATGTAAATATGTACAGGAGGAATTGCATATGCTGTATGTTCCTAAGCTAAAGTTTAATTTACTGTCTGTTAGAGTTTTAGTTAAGCTAGGATATACAGTAACATTCAAAGAGAATGAATGTTTGTTAGAGAAGGGTGGAACCAAGGTTACTGGAAAGCTGAACGATAGCTTGTATGTATTAACTGAAAAGCATATAGCTAATGCTGTATGCTCAAATGTAAGGCCACATGATGAGTGCGTTCACCTTCTACACCGACGTTTAGAGCACATTAGTTTTCAGAAATTGAAACTGCTAAACTGGTGAATGGTTTGAAGTTGAAACCATGTGACAAATGTCTGAATTGTAGTGTGTGTAACAAGGAAAAGAGCAAACAAACCCCTGCAAACAGGTTAGATGGGTTCAAAATGAAGAAGCCACTGGAAGTAGTGTTTGCTGATATTATAGGCTCAATGAAGGCTAGTTTAGGGGGAGCTTGCTATGTACTTAGTATAGTTGATCATTACTCCAGATGTGGGTTTTGCTATCTGCTTAAAAACAAAGCTGAAACATTTGAGAAGTTAAGGAACTGGATAAGGTTTGCCGAGAGAAAAGCAAAGGGAAAGATTGTAACCATAGTCACAGATAATGGAACAGAGTTTGTTAATAACAAGGTTAAAACCATGTTAGGTACACTGGGGATAAAACAGAAGTGTTCTGCTCCACAACACAAAGCACACATTGGAGAAAGGGGTCAATCTCTACAAGCCATGGTAAGAACCATGCTGGCTGATGCAGGTTTACCGACAGCTTGAAGGGGGGGGGGCAATGTTATGTGCAAACAGTATTCTAAACAACGTAGTGAATTCTACTACAGGTAAAATTCCAAACACATTGTGGCATGGTAGGAAGCCTGATCTGAGTTATATTCCCACGATTGGGTCACCTGCATGGGTAAGACAAAAGGGGCAAAGTAGAGCTCAACAATTGATCTTTGTGGGTTACAACGCAAACCATAAGTCATACAGGTTCTGGAAGGAAGGTACGATGAGGATGATTAACAGTAATGATGTAAGGTTCCTGGAATATATAAAGTGGGATAAACTGGAGAATGGAAGGGAAATAATATTTGAGTCAAAAACTGAAAATACTCAAGTAGAGAAAGAAAAAGCAGTAGAGACTACTCAGAAGGAGGTAGGAGAGGAAAAAGCAGTAGAGACTACTCAGGAGGAGGAAAGAGATAAGCAGGAATATATAAAGGTGGAGAGTTCATCCACTAGTCCTGAACTACCGAGGAAGTCTAACAGAGAAAACAGGCCACCTGATCATTATCAGGCGACTGTGGTCTATAAGAAAAATAAAGGTTTCAGCAACATACACTAAGATAGCAACATACCGAGAGGATGATCAGACGGTGCTGTTTAGGTATTAAAGTAAGGTGTCCAATTACTGTATGTCTTAGGTATGTAAATATGAGGGAGTGTATAAAGGATGAAATGGTACAGTTTGTTTACTGTATGTCAGAGATGAATGTGGCTGACCATTTTAAGAAGGCTCAAGGAGCAATATAGCACAAAAAGTGTTGTTATGATTATGGTTTAAGGATGTGAATATATATCGATCAACCCAAGGGGGAGTATGTTAGGATATTCAGCCTTATATTGGGTTGACAATATATATGAACCTATGTTCTTAAGAAGTTATGTAGCTTTAAGAACTGTTTTGAATTCTGATTGGCTGTGAATCTCAGCTCTACCATAAAGCAAGCTCAGAATCACAGTCCGTTCCCTGTTCGATTCCTTGTGATTCCTGTGTTTCCTGATTGCCGTTGAAGAAGAAGGAGGAGGATTTCTTTTGCATCACTGTGAGATAACTCTGTGTTGGGTAAAGGACTGTTATTTGCTTGAGAAGTTAGTCGGAAGAAGTATTTTAGATACGACAAAGTAAAGACTATTTATTTTCTTATTATCACAGTTTTAGAGTTTGTTTGTGGCTACAGCAATGTATCTCTTTACTGTCCGGTGAATTACACTATTCCGCATTTATTTGCTAACACTGGTTAAGGGACCAGAGTTGTAACACTGGTTCTGAACCCAGAGTTGCTAACACAGACCCTCCGAGACCCTCCAGGACATTTATTAGTGGCCATAAAAGCACCCGGTGTTTGTGTTTTTCTCTCTCTCTCTTTCTCCCTCTTTCTCTCTCTCTCTTTCTCTCTCTCTCTCTCTGTCCCTCCCTCTCTCCCTCCCTCACTCCCTCTCTCCCTCCCTCTCTCCCTCCCTCTCTCTCCAGACGGCAAGTTGACATTTTCAATTGTTGCTCAGGAGGAAGGCCGGCGCTGCCAGCTCTGCAGCAAAGCCCCTCTGAGGTTCCCCTGTGGGGTTCACTGCAGAGCCCCAAACTGGGCTGACCCCACCCCTCCCCTCCCTCTCAGTCTCCCCCCTTCCCAAATCCTCCCAAGTGGAGCATTTGTAGGAAGCTTCCCCCCAATACGACTAGAAGAATCCCCAGGGTTGGTGTGTGTGTGAGAGAGAGAGAGACATCAATGGGGAGGGAGCTATGGGGTAGAGGCAAGAGAGAACCAAGTTGGGTGAAGAAAGGTGAACATTCAGAGAAGGGTGTCACTCAAAATCCCCTCCCTTGGAGGAAAGGAAAGGGGGAGGGCTGGGATGGGCATGGAGCCTATAGGTGGGAGGGGGAGGGAGGAACTGCGCTCTCCTCCAGCCCTCCTGAGGCACCTCACATCCGAACCCAGAAGAGCAACCGGTGATGGCTCCGCGTGCCAGGAGAGATGGTTCTGTGTGCCTCTTCTGACACGCGTGTCATAGGTTCCCCATCACGGCTATAGGCTTTGCCCACTTGTAATGGGACCTCAGGCTTTGGCAAACAGAGAAAAGACACCAAAATTTCTCCCACCTTATTGAGCAACTTTAGCTGTGAAAGAGTCTCTTGTCTGATAGAAAGTCTCTGTCTTACAAAATCCGCCAGAATCTCCATCCTGGGATCCTCCTTGGGGAGAACCAAGAAGCCCTCAATGCCCAGATCTGCTTTTATCTCTCCATTTTGGTCCAAGTAGAGTTCAAAGTGGGAAATATTCCAATATTCATTCTTCTCCAGAAAGGGATGAAACTAGAATGGGAACATCCAGAAATTTGAAAAACAGAAAACTTTGTTTCTTATCCCACATTGAATCTTTCTTCTACAATTGTCTCATCTCCAAATATGGTTAAATAGGATACAAATACTGCCATTATCTTCATAAGTGAATGAAAAAGTTTTAGAAAAATTCACCAATACACAGAGAAAATATAATCAACACAGTTGGTCAATTATAGGGAACATTCTAGAGTAAATGACAAATAAAATGAAGAGTGAAAAAAAGACGATCCATAAACTTTTTCAAAACAACAGAGTGATTCCCAGAAAGCCTGGGTTGATCAAGAAGAAATTTTCTCCCTTGTAATCCTGATAGAAAACACCTCCAGATCAGAGCTGGGTTCCTGCGTGAACTGCTAGTAACTTGGCAGTCTGGGTTTCTGGAACCTACAATGATCCAGGCTGGCCACACCTGTGAATCGGTTCTCTCGGCCATATTGTTCTTGTCTTCTGTGCATGCGCAGAGCAACCGGCAGTAGAGGCAGCCTGAACCCACCCCTGGCTCGAGCCCACTTAGGAGCCTCAGTTTACTCATGAGCCCCATTGGCCTTTCTTCCTGCCTCTCCCGGCCAATGTTGCTCATGAGTAAACTGCAGCTAGGATCTCCCACGTGTTGCATGCCCGAAAATGGCCTGGAGGCATGAGCGTAAGCTGGGAGGGGGATACAACACATGGGATGGGACCTTCTGAGTCCTACTGTTGTAGCAGCTTCTCTTTCTGGCCCCCAAGCAGAGAACAAGGCTGTTACTTGGCCCCCCTTCCCTCAGTCTCTGCATGGCCAACATGACTCCACCCAGGGAGGGCTGCGGAGGGGGCCATAAGCCAGGCTGATCAGGGTGGCAATGCTGCTCCCAGAAGCCCCACTCGGCCAGCTGCCACCGGCGGTCAGCAGCTGAAGCGGTCTGGGTGCAGAGAGTGCTGCAAGGCCAGGAAACACTGCCAGAGCCGGGAGAAGTCCAGGGAGAAGCCATAAGGGCAGCCCAGCACCCAGAAGATGCAGCAGAAACCGGCTGCCTGAGATCGGGGTGGGAATGGGGCAGGCACCTGTCTAGCTGCTGGAATGGATGTGCAGGTGGACATTACGCACAAGGGCACAAACCCCCCATCTAGCCACACCCACCAAACCAGTAGTAAAATTTTTTGAACCCCCCTGCTCCAGATGTTCCAGTTCTACTCGATTGTAATGCGAGATTAAGACATTTTGGAAACCCTGAAAGAAGAAATCTCCCCCCAGCTCTTTTCTCAGCCTGAGAAGTCAGTGAGGATCCTTCCTGGGTTTCTCTCTCTCCCCTTATGCAGCTGCCGGATTCTGGCTCCAAGGCCTTTGGGAGCTGCCCCCTCCCTCCCCCTCCCCTCTGCAGAAACTCCCCTGGCTGCAGAATTGGGATCCCTCCGATCTTCTTCTCTTGTCCCCTTATCTTCCCCTGCCCCCCCCTTCTCCCCCCTGCACAGTCTCAGTGGCTGCTTGGAGGGGGGGGAGATTTCTGGTTTTGCAGGGCTGAGAGGAAAAGGGGAAGGAGGAAGAGGCCCTCCAAGGCTGCCCCCCCTTGGCATTTCTGCAACCAAATCTCCCCCCAACAGAGGACCCCCCCAAATACTGCAGAGCAGAGGATGCTGGGCCCATAACTGGGCAGCGTGTGGGGGGAGAGGCTGCAGGAGCTCTGCTGTGAATGGAGGGAGAGAGAAAAGTGGAGATTCTCTCTGCTGCAGCCCTTGAATGCTTGAATATCAGAGAGAAACCAAATATTCCCCCCCTCCATTCACAGCAGAGCTCCTGCTCCCTTTATGGGGACCCCTGGCCCCCTCTTCTTGGGTGGGGGGGATGGAAGGGCCTGGAAGGGAGAGGCAGGCGGCTGCAACTCCCTTCCCATCAGGCTCCCCATCCATTCCCTTTGCTGCGGAGGGAGGAAGGAAAGTCCAGCCAAGGGATTTCAACTGTCCCTCCTGGCTTTCCTGAGCTGCCCCAATTCCCCCCCCCCCCTGACCAGAGGCGCCTCCAGCTAAACGCCCCTCAGCAGACCCTCCACGCAATGCGCTCTGCCCGGGGGGGAGGCATCAGGACAGCAGTGCAGGGCTCACAGCGAAGCTTCCCCCAAAGAAGTTCTGGGGAGCCCAAACCCCCCAACACCCCCCCACACATTGCCCCCCCCAGAAAACTCCCAGGCAAAGCAGCTCCATCTCTCTCTCAGGAAGGGGGGGGAGAAAGAATGGATGGGAGGAAAGGCAACCAGGGGAAAAGAGGAAGGGAGAACCAGAGGAAACCGGGGGGTCTCTATCCCCTCCTCCCAGACACCCCACAAGGTTTAACAGCTTCTGATTCCTCTCTCTCATTCTCTCTCATTCTTTCTCTCTCCTGCCATTCTCTCTCTCTCTCTCTCATTCTTTCTCTCATTCTCTTTCTCTTATTTTTTCTCTCTCTCACACACTCACTCCTATCCCTTAAAGTCCCCCTCCTGTGGCTGAGAGAGAGAAGCTTCCTTGTGCGGAAGAGGCACAGATCCAAGGATGCCCCAGTAAATTCATCAGCCGGACTTTCCTGGGATGCGAGTGATGCTGCTGGGCACTTGGAAAGGACTTCGGTCACCAGCCCTCCGCTAAAGGCAAACAATGAATTGAGGAGCAGAGCTGGTTGGAGGAGTGTGAGTGTGTGTAAGTGTGTGTTTGTGTGTAATATGGGCAGTTTCATCCAAAGGAGTTTTTGTTTCAGGTAGGTCTCCTGGTATTGTAAGGAGGAAAGGAAGAGATACAAAGAGAGAGAAAGGGACAGAAAGAGAGAAAGAAGGGAGAGGCAAGAAAGAAAAGAAAAAAGAAAGAAAAGGGGAGAGAGAAAGGAAGAGGGGGATGGAAGGAAGGGAAAAACAAAGAGGGAGGGAGGAGTAAGTGAATGAGATATAGATGGATGGATGGATGGATGGATGGATGGATGGATGGATGGATGGATGGATGGATGGATAGATAGATAGATAGATAGATACATGGAGGGAGAGAGGAAAGGAGAGTGAGAGAGAGAAAGAGAGACAGAGAGAAGGGAGAGACAAGAAAGAAAAGAAAAAGGAAAGAAAAGGGGAAGAAAGAAAAAGGGAGATAGAAGGAAAAACAGAAAGATGGAAGGAAGGGAAAGAAACAAAGAGAGGGAGGGAGGAGAAAGTGAATGAGATATAGATGGTTGGATAGATGGATTGATGGATAGATACATGGAGGGAGGGAGAGAGAGAAAAAATGAGAGGAAGGAAGTCTTCAGAAGACTCTTTGAAATGGCACAGCAATCTAAGGCTGGAAGGGATCTTGGAGGTCATCTAGTTCAATCCCCTGCTCCAGCAGGAGGCCTTATATCCTCTGGATTATTTTGGTGCATCTAACAGAGAGGAAAATTGCCAGAAGAAGGAAGGGGTTTACTAGGACAAGGCTGCCATGCAGAGGAAGGCAGAGATAGTCCTTGACTTATGACTAGAATTGAGCCCAACATTTTGGTTGCTAAGCAAGAGCGTTGTTAAGTGAGTTTTGCCATATTTTACTCAATCCATGACATCTCCTGGCTTTGACAGTCATGTGCAGGATAGGGAAGAGCATCTGAAGGCCTCTGTAATGTTCTAATGGGCAGAAGTTACACTTAAATGTGTGGCAGAAAGTGGACTCTGGGTGTGTTTTTCCAAATGCAGAAAGTGAGGTTGAGTGTGTAGAGTTTTAGAAAAGCTGTGTTTGTGTGTGTGTGTCTGTGTGTATTATTTTGTGTGCCTATACATACACTATACTATGTAATATGGATGTACACATATGGCATGTACACATATGATTAAATTGTGTATTTTGGGTGTTCATAAGTAGTAAATAAACAGAGAGAGAAATTGTATCTTGTTGAGGCAAGGAGACACCAGGCAAGCTGCCCCTTGATGTGAGTGATGTCAAGTTGGCGACACCCACCCAGTCACATGACCACCAAGCCAGGCCACAGAACTGGTAGCAAAAAATATTTGAATCCCACCCCTGGATCCAGCCCTCTTCCAATCAATGACTCCTGTTACACAAGAGTGTAAGATATGCTCACAATTATTCCAGAGTGTCAGAGGTGGAAAAACAAATCCAGTTACAAGAGAGGAGATTTTAGCTGAATGAGAGAGAAAAATAGGATAAAAGGATGAGCTGTTTTAGAGCTGAGCCAGGAAAGCAGAGAAGTTCAGTCTCCTCTTCATGGATTGTCTAAATGCAAAAACTGAGCAGCCATCAGTCAGAGAAGTTTCAACTGGGATTCCTGCAGAGAGGAGGGAGTGGGCTAGATGGTCTCAGGGTCCCCTCCAAATGTATAAAGATGTTTATGCCACAACATGTAACTCTTGTGCTGTTATTACTCCAGCCCCACTTAGTGGCTTGGAGCAAATAAGCCTAACTCTATGGTCTGAAGCCAGACTCCTTTTTCTGTTGGCCTTTGGAGAAGACGGAAGGAGCCACTGTGACCGAGACCCCTGGTCATCCTCTGTCCCTCACACGGAGCATCGCATGGCGAGTTTCACTTGCGCTGTTCTCCCAATAAAGCATCCAGTTCCAGGCCAGGCTCCCTTTCATTGGAGGAGAATAGGGGGGCTTAGCTGCCTCTCCAGCTGCACACAGACCCACTTGCAATGGGGACGGAAGGAAGGTGGAATTCCACTAGGCTCATCACAAACTCACAAATAAGGGGATTTATTTAAGAAACAATACAGCATTTTCAAATTAGTAGTGTTTAATATAAAAATGCCATGGTGTCTACTCTTTGAAACCATTAATTCCCTGAATAATTAAATTGGCCAGATCTGTTGAGATGGTTCCCTTTCTTCTCCTCTGGATTCCTTCTCCAAAGGATCTAAGATTAATGGATCCATATCAGGACCCCCATACCTGCCACGGCTGCAGCCTTGGAGACCCCAACATCTTTTCTCCCTCTTTCCTTCTCCTCCTTGATCTGGAGGAATAGGAGGCATTCAAGGCCTGGGCCAGAGTCTCCATGAGACTGTAAGGGTGGTACTCATTTGGGACCCTTAATCTCCCCTGTTTCCTTTGGGTCTCCAGTGGGGCTTTCTGGGTGCATCTTCTGTGGCCTTTGACAGAAAAGACGTTCTTTGAAAGAGAACAGTGGAAATAAAGATCTTGAAACTTTTCTTCTACAAAGAAAAGAGGTTCAAAGGCAGAATCTTTTGGCCTTCCTTTCAATAGATAACGAAAGTTCCAAATACTATGGATGTATGTGAGAGGTCTGTGCTTGTTCATTTCATACTCTCTAAAATTTGTGAGGATCCAGACTTTCCTTTCAATGGATGCTGGGAGACGCATAAATGTTAAATGGAAAGGAAGAATTCTCTCCCAAATGGGCTCATATTCCATGAAATGAATAAAGACGTTGACTTGTCTCCACTTAGAGAGGGAATCCCTGAGGGCTTCTGCATGTCCAGTTGTTGACACTCGTTGTGATATAACCACACAAATTCCACTCCTGACAAGCAAAGGAGGGAAAATCCTCATGAAATTATCTCCCTTCTCTGTGTCTGAAGCAAAGAGGCCAATCAGGGTCCATCTAAAATGGAGGAGCAGCTGGACAATTGCTGGGTACTGGAATCCTTCTTTGGGGTCCATCTGGTGGAAAAAGGGGAATTGACTTTTATCACTCAGAGCCTCTGAAGCTGTTTGATCATTGATCTGAAAAAGGAATTGAAAGGATTAGAACCCTGATGGGGAAACTGAGGCATGCAGAGTCCTCTCTCCCGACCCCCCAGCTGCCCCAGCCCAGCTCCACTAGCATCCACATTCAGGCACCCCTCCTGCTGGCCAGCTGGTTTTCGGGCCTATTTTGAGGGCCAGGGAGGGGGACGCCTGAGTATGAAGTGGGGGGGAGGGGGCTTGCATTGTGCAGGAAACTCAGGTGGGCTGGAAGTGAGTGTGAATGGTCTACACCCCCCTCCTCCCCAGTGCTTCCTGGCTCAGTTGGAGGCTTCCTTCGGCCTTCAAACAGTTGCAAGGGATTAATTTTTTATTTCTGCTTCCAGGTTGGTGCAGGAGGCTTTCCAGGGCCAAAATGGGTACAAAAAGTCCAGGTTTTCCTGTTTTGGACCAGGCCATTCACACTCACTTCCAGCCCACCAGAGTTCACTGCTTCAGGGCAGAAATGAGAGCCTGTCCTGTGGAACCCACTTCCACTTGGGCAGGAAGGACAATGACAATGATGAAGAGGAGGAGGAGGAGGAGGAGAATGAAGAGGCTTTGCAGGAGGCGGCAGGGAGCAGGTCAGGTGGGGCTGGCTGGAGAGGGGGCAACCATGGTGCTTAGGGGGCAGCAGCCTCCATGCTTCAACTGGGGAGGAATGTACCCACACACCCTGCCTCTCTGCTCAGGTGTCGCCCACACCATTGGCAGCAGTTTCGGTGCCCTCACACACACAAAGACACACACACACACACACACACACAATTGGATTGCTCTCTTACCCTCCCTGTCTCTCTCTTGCCCCATTTACTTGGAAGCTGCTCCATGAGACAAGAAGCCGAGAAACAAGAGAGGAGAGAGAGGTTTGCAAAGTCAGGGAGTCCTTGTTGCAGGAAGGGAGGGAGAAGCAGGAGGGATCTTAGTGGGTTGGGGAGGCCTTGAGGGTCTCTTCTATCACTAGGACCCCCATGGCCTTCCCCACCCTTAGATTCCTCATGGGCACATTGGTATCCTTGAATCGGGAGCTCTTAGGAAAGGATCCCCTCAATTTTGGGTTGCAAACAGCTCTTTCCCGTGGGGAAAACAGGACAAAGCAAGTGGGGGGAAATAGTTTCCCTAGAGTTTTGCTCTATTTCCAGTCTGAAGGAGACCCCGTTCCATTCGGGACCACAAGGCTGCCCCTCCCATATCATTCCACCACCACCATCACCCCGGCTCCCACCCACTGGCTGAGTGCAGGCCTTACCTTTGAAAGCCCCACGGACTGAAACTGCAAAGTAAGACCAAAGTTTTTGGCTGGCAGAGTTCTTCCGGCTGAAGGGGAGTCCAAAAACGAGATGCACGGAGGCCCCAGGAGGGACAAATTGAGCCCTCTGCCTCAGCTTCTTATCTCGGGCAAAGTGGAACACAGAGCCATGTCGCCTGGTACACGCGGCCTTCTCCTGTACTCTTCTGGTGCACACCTGTGTGCGACGATCAGCTGGCCATTGCATGCATGGCAGTGCCAGAAACTGGAAGAGCTAGTCTTCCTGTTTCTGCCAGTACATGAGCGCCAGCCAGCTGATCATCCTGTGTGTGCGCCAGGGGTGGGTTTTAGCTGGTATGCAACAGTACAGGCTTACTAGATGGTGAAATTTAGTGTGCCCTCCTATACCTGTTCTTCCGGAGGCCCCATACCCTCCCCTTATTATTATTATTTATTTATTTGTTGAATTTATATAACCGCACCCTCTCCCCGAAGGGACCCGGGGCGGTGCACAGGAAATTAAAACACACAATATCACAAATATAAATAATTAATACCAAATTAAATAAATTATCCCTGTGCTAAAATTTAAAAATGTTAAAACATGATCCCATCTAAAACCCAATTAAAACAATTTATGGTACAGACTGTAGGCTAGGTAAATAGCTTAGGCCAAGCCGGCCTGATGAAACAAGAGTGTCTTTAATTTCTGGCGGAAGGTGCGGAGGTCCGTGGTTGTTCTAATGTCGGGGGGGTAGGTCGTTCCAGAAGGTTGGGCCCACCACAGAGAAGGCTCTTCCCCTGGGCGTTGCCCGCTGGCATTGCCTGGTGGACGGCACCCAGAGAAGTCCCTCTCTGTGGGAGTGGATCGGCCGCAGGGATGTATGGGGTAGGATGCGGTCTCGCAGGTAGCTAGGTCCCGTGCCGTGGAGCGCTTTAAAGATAGTGATCAACACCTTGAAGCGCACCTGAAAGACAACAGGTAACCAGTACAGCTCACGCCGAAGCGGTGTTACATGGGAATACCTGGACGTTCCCAAGATCGCCCGCGCGGTCGCATTCTGGACCAGCTGTAGTCTTCGGGTGCACCCCAAGGGGAGCCCCATGTAGAGAGCATTGTAGTAGTCTAGCCGGGATGTCACAAGCACATGAGTGACTGTGCGAAGGGCGTCCCGGTCCAATAAGGAACACAACTGCCACACCAGGCGTACCTGGTGGAATGCCCCCCTGGCCACGGCCATCACGTGATCTTGCATAGACAGCCGGGTATCCAGGAGGACGCATACGTTGCGTGCCCGATTCACGGGGGCCAGATGTTCGCCCGCTATGGCCAGTGATGGGATCAACTGGTTGTACCGGGACGCCGGAAACCACAGCCACTCAGTCTTGGATGGGTTGAGTTTGAGTCTGTTGCTTCCCATCCAGATCCGTACGGCTTCCAGACATCGGGATATTACTTCAACGGCATCATTGGGGTGGTTTAGGGTAGAAAAGTACTGCTGCGTGTCGTCAGCATAGATATGATACTCTACCCCAAAACCACGGATGATCTCACCCAGTGGCATCATGTATGTGTTGAACAGAAGCGGCGAGAGGACCGACCCCTGAGGCACCCCACAAGTGAGGGGTCTCGAGGTCGACCTCTGCCCTCCTGCCAACACAAACTGCGACCGGTCGGAGAGGTAGGAGGAGAACCACCGTAATACAGTGCCTCCCAACCCCAACCCCTCCAACCGGTGCAGTAGGATACCATGGTCGATGGTATCGAAAGCCGCTGAGAGGTCTAATAGGACCAGGATGGAGGAACAACCCCCATCTCTGGCCCTCCAGAGATCATCCACCAACGCGACCAATGCCGTCTCAGTGCTGTGCCTGGGCCAGAAGCCGGACTGGCGCGGTTCTAGATAATCAACTTCCTCCAGGTGTCGCGGGAACTGTTGGGCTACCACACTCTCAACAACCTTCACCAAAAAGTGAAGGTTGGAGACCGGACGATAGTTCTCTAATAATGCTGGGTCCAGGGACGGCTTCTTGAGGAGGGGCCTCACTACCGCCTCTTTCAAGACGGCAGGTAAGGACCCCTCACTCAAAGATGCATTGACAATGCCCTGGAGCCAGCCTCGTATCCTCTCCCAGGATGCCAGTACAAGCCAGGAGGGACACGGGTCCAATAAACATGTGGTGGCCTTAAGTCTCTTTGACAACCTGTCCATATCCTCAGTAGTAACAAAGTCAAACTCCTCCCAAGATGGTGTCTCAAGAACAGCCTCGGACAATCCGACCAGACCACTCTCGATGGAGGGCAACTCATTCCGAATCCGAGTGATTTTGTCCTGCAGATATATACCAAATTCCTCTGCTCGTCCCTGCAGAGGGGCTTCCCGCGGCCTCTGGTGAAGGAGGGAGCAGGTCACCCCAAACAGGGCAGCAGGGTGGTTATCTGCAGATGCAATAAGGGTGGCACAATACTCACGTTTGGCCACCCTTATCGCCCCTAAGTAAGTCCTAATATGGGCTCTCACTAGTGTTCGGTTGGCTTCGGAGCGAGAGGATCTCCATCTGCTCTCTAGGCGTCTCTTGCGGCGTTTCATCTCCCTTAGCTCCTCGGTAAACCAAGGAGCCTGGGTGATTCGGCGCTGCATGAGAGGCCGCAAGGGCGCGACTTGGTCCAAGGTCCCCGCGGCCGCACTCAACCATGCGGCCACTAGGTCCTCAGTCGAGTCGCGGGGCAAGGCCGCAGGTATTGGCCCAAGCTCCCTCTGGAACCTTTCCGGGTCCATCAGGAGCCTGGGGCGGAACCACTCTGTGACTAATCTGGGGGCGCAGCAACAGGATGCGAAGGAGAGGCCATCCAGCAGAGGTCAGTGGGTTGGCGGGGAGTTTGAGTGGGCCTGGAGATGGCAGGGAGGCTGGACATCGAGGTCACCCAGGGTGCCTGCCTAGGCGGCTGCTCCTTTATGCCCCATTGCTGGCAGCAGTTGGCTTTCTCCTGCCAATCCTTCCTCTCCGGACGTCCAGACAGGCCCTGGGTCAGTCAGCAGTCCCCACACCCCCTCCATGTGACGGTCTGGGGGTGCAGCCAGGAAGGATTGCTGGGAGAATGCCAACTGCAGCTGGGAGGTGGGTGGGGTGCGGGTGGGGAGAGATTGTGGGAGTCTGGACTGGAGGTGGCAGGAAGGCAAGGGCTGAAGCTAAGTCCCCATACTGGTGAAAAAAAGAATCTCTCACCATCCTGGAACTGCGCCCTGGGAGAGACCTGGGAGCATCCCGGCCACCTTTGCCCTCGGCCATCACGTGCCTCCTTCCTTTCTCCACCCGCCCAAGCAAAGAAAGGGGGCCACTAAACTGCCCTCTCGCCCTCATTCCAACCAGCCCTCCCCCTCCTCTCTTTCGGCCTGGGCTCTCTGGAGGGGGAGGGGAGGTCTCTCCCAGGACCTGCTTCCCTTACCTCACGGGCGCAGTTCCAGAATGGTGGGAGATTCTTTTTTCACCGGTATAGGGGGGCATAGCTTCGGCCCTTGCCTTCCTGCCACCTCCACTCCAGACCCCCACAATCTCTCCCCACCCACACCCTACCCACCTCCCAGCTGCAGTTGGCATTCTCCCAGCAATCCTTCCTTGCTGCACCCCCAGAGCGTCCCATGGAGGCAGTGTGGGGGCTGCTGACTGACCCAGGGCCCTTCTGGATCCCCAGAGAAGAAGGATCGGCAGGAGAAAGCCAACTGCTGCCAGCAATGGGGCACAAAGGAGCAGCCGCCCAGGCAGGCACCCAGGGTGACTTAGAAGTCCAGCCTCCCTGCCATCTCCAGCCCTACGCAACCTTGGAATGCAGCTGAGCCGGTGGTTTAGTGGCCCCCTTTCTTTGCTCGGGTGGGTGGAGAAAGGAAGGAGGCACGCGATGGCCGAGGGTGAAGGTGGCCAGGATGCTTTATCCCACGCCTCCTTCCTTTCTCCGCCTGCCTGAATGAGCGAAGGAGGCGCCGGAGCCAAACTGCTCACTCGCCCTCATTCCAACCAGCCCTCCCCCTCCTCTCTTTCGGCCTCGGCTCCCTGGAGGGGAAGGGGAGGCTCTAAATAATACAAGTTATCTAAAATACTGTATCTCAAATATTTCAAGCCATTGTTTGGTCAGGTGAGCAAACAGATCTTCATAACGAAATGCCACAGCAATAAGTTTCTAACAATAGGTTGCACAAGGTGAAATAATTAAAACGACAAAGGATCCTTAAAGCAATTTTCCATAGGATCATGACCAGCGCTACATTCACATAGATTGACCTCTCTCCGTCTGTCAGTGGAAAGATATATAATTTGACTGAAGCAGAACTGGAGAAAAATAAATAAATAAATGCAAACATTTACTGGGCTCTTATCTCTTGATCAATAAATAACGGCATAATACAATAATACAATACAATACAATAGCAGAGTTGGAAGGGACCTTGTAGGTCTTCTAGTCCAACCCCCTGCGTGGGCAGGAACCCTATACCATTTCAGACAAATGGCTATCTAACATCTTTTTAAAGGCTTCCAGGGTTGGGGCATTCACAACTTCTGGAGGCAAGCTGTTCCAGAGGTTAATTGTTCTAACTGTCAGGAAATTTCTCCTTAGTTCCAAGTTGCTTCTCTCCTTGATCAGTTTCCACCCATTGCTTCTTGTCCTGCCCCGAGGTGCCTTGGAGAATAGTTTGGCTCCCTCTTCTTTGTGGCACCCTCTGAGATATCGGAACACTGCTATCATGTCTCCCCTGGTCCTTCTCTTCATCAAACTAGACATACCCAGCTCCTGCAGCCGTTCTTCATATGTTTTAGTCTCCAGTTCCCTAATCATCTTGGTTGCTCTTCTCTGCACTCTTTCCAGAGTCTCCATGTCTTTTCTACATTGTGGCGACCAAAACTGTATGCAGTATTCCAAGTGTGGCCTTACCAAGGCACTGTACAGTGGCATTAACACTTCACGTGATCTAGATTCTATCCCTCTGTTTATGCAGCCTAGAACCGTGTTGGCTTTTTTGGCAGCTGCTGCACACTGCTGGCTCATATTCAAATGGTTGTCCACTAGGATTCCTAGATCCCTCTCACAGTTGCTACTATTGAGCAAAGTACCACCTATACTGTACTTGTGCATTTTGTTTTTCTTGCCTAAATGTAGAACCTTACTTTTTTCACAATTGAATTTCATTTTATTAGATAGTGCCCAATGTTCAAGTTTGTCAAGATCCTTCTGTATCTTAAGCCTATCTTGTGGAGTGTTGGCTATTCCTGCCAGCTTGGTGTCATCTGCAAATTTGTTGAGTTCCCCATTTATTCCCTCGTCCAAATCATTGATGAAGATGTTGAAGAGTCCTGGGCCTAAAACAGAGCCTTGGGGGACTCCACTGCATACTTCCCTCCATGTAGATGCCGTTCCATTGAGGTCTACACGTTAAGTGCGGTTGGTCAGCCAGTTACAAATCCATCTGGTGGTGATGCTGTCTAACCCACATTATTCTACTTTATCTAGTAGTAGGTTATGGTCTACCTTGTCAAATGCCTTACTGAAGTCCAGGTAAATTATATCAACAGCATTCCTCTGGTCCACTGATTTTGTCACTTTGTCAAAGAATGCAATTAGATGTAGCTTCTGTGCAGAATGATTTCTAGAGTTTGGGGTACGAACTTAGTAGTACAGGTTGTAGGCTTATCTTCTCAGAGGTTATACCAGTATACAAGGAACAAAAAGGAAAGGGCCAGCGCATAGCAGAGTTTAATGTGTGGCTAAAGGACTGGTGTAAAAAAGAAGGCTTTTATTAGTCATGATGCCTGCAGCTGGTCCAATGATAAACTGTACAAAAGAGATGGTTTGCACCCATCCAAGAAAGGGACTGAGTTACTTGGCATTAAATTCACAGATTTCCTGGCTAAACATTTAAACTGAATAGTGGGGACAAAGAATCAATAGATAAACAACATTTCTGTCCCCAGCAAACTAAAATTCATAGCGTTATCAGTGCATGTAACATAGATGTTTGTGCGGGTAATATTATCACCACTGCTGTCAAGCAAAACCAAACAATTAACAGCGAGTGCCATACCATGTGCATGAACCATACAAGTGGCAAAGAAATAGGGGCAAAGAAAACCATAGTCAGGAATAACACAGGTTACGTAGACAGTAAACACAGGGTCAATCAAAATGGACTCAAATGTCTATACACCAATGCACAGAGTATGAGAAATAAACAGGGTGAATTAGAAATTCAAGTAAATGAGGGCAGATACGACATTGTTGCCATTACAGAAACTTGGTGGGATGAAACCCACAAATGGAACATACAGCTAGAAGGATTTAAATTATTTAAAAGAAATAGACGAAATAAAAGAGGAGGTGGAGTTGCACTATATATAAGAAATAATTACATCTCTACAGAAATAGAGCACAACAATGATGAGAACTATCTTGAATGTATTTGGGTCAATATTAAAGGTTGGGGGGGGGAATGATATTGCCATAGGTCTATACTACAGGCCACCCAACCAAGCAGAGGAAGTGGATGAACTTTTTGCTAACCAGCTAACTAAGGTATGCAGGAAGCACACTACAATAGTAATGGGAGATTTTAACTACCCTGACATCAATTGGGAAACAAACTCTGCACCAAGTGGAAGATCCAACAGGTTCCTAACAAACCTAGCAGACAACTTTGTTTCCCAAAAGGTAGAGAAGGGAACAAGGGGATCAGCAATATTGAACTTAATTCTCACTAACAGAGAGGAAATGATAGAAGGTGTAGAAGCTACAGGAACTTTGGGGGCAAGCGATCATGAAATACTGGAATTCAACATTATGCAAACAAAAGTAGTTGAACAAAGTCAAACTAGAGTCTTAGACTTTAACAGAGCTAATTTCAATAAACTTAGAGAGAGCTTGGGAAGGATTCCATGGATGAGAATCCTCAAGGGAAAAACAACTCAAGAAGCTTGGGAAATTTTGAAAAATGAGATTATAAAAGCCCAGTCCAGTGCAATACCAATGAAGAAGAAAAATAACAGTTCCCAAAAGAAACCAGCATGGCTGCATAAAGAACTGTCTGACAAATTGAAAGACAAAAAGGATAAATATAAAAAGTGGAAAGAGGGGGACATAACTAAGGCAAAATATCAGCAAATAGCCCGAGCCTGTAAAGATGAAGTGAGGAAGGCAAAGGCTCGCAATGAAGAAAGGCTTGCCAAAAAAGTAAAAAATAACAAAAAAAGCTTCTTCCAACATGTTAAAAACAAGAAAAAAAGTTAACGAAACAATTGGTCCACTGCTGGGAGAAAATGGCAAGAAGATGATAAGCAACAGGGAGAAAGCAGAACTATTTAACTCTTTTTTTGCATCTGTCTTTACACAAAGGGATAAAACAGTCCAACCAATCAAAAACAGCACCACAAAAATCAATTTAGGAACACAAGTTGAAATAGAGAAGAAAATGGTAAGTGAGCATCTGTCTGCCCTGGATGAGTTCAAATCACCAGGACTGGATGGATTACACCCCAGGGTTCTGAAGAAACTGGCAGACGAGATCTCAGAACCACTGAACTATATCTTTCAGAGATCCTGGAGCACCGGGGAACTGCCAGAAGACTGGAAGAGAGCTGATGTGGTTCCCATCTTCAAAAAAGGGGAAAAAATAGATCCAGGAAACTATAGACCCATCAGCCTGACCTCAATACCAGGAAAGATTCTGGAAAAGATAATTAAGCAACAAATAAGTGAACACCTAGAAGCAAACAAAGTAATAGCCAAAAGCCAACATGGGTTTGTCAAAAACAGATCATGCCAGACGAATCTAATTGCATTCTTTGACAAAGTGACAAAATTAGTGGACCAGAGGAATGCTGTCGATATAATTTACTTGGACTTCAGTAAGGCATTTGATAAAGTAGACCATAACCTACTATTAGATAAAGTAGAAAAATGTGGGTTAGACAGCATCACCACCAAATGGATTCGCAACTGGCTGACCAACCGCACTCAACATGTAGTCCTCAATGGAACTGCATCTACATGGAAGGAAGTATGCAGTGGAGTCCCCCAAGGCTCTGTTTTAGGCCCAGTACTCTTCAACATCTTAATCAATGATTTGGATGAGGGGATAAATGGGGAACTCATAAAATTTGCAGACGACACCAAGCTGGCAGGAATAGCCAACACTCCAGAAGATAGGTTTATGATACAGAAGGATCTTGACAAACTTGAACATTGGGCACTATCTAATAAAATGAAATTCAATTGTGAAAAAAGTAAGGTTCTACATTTAGGCAAGAAAAACAAAATGCACAGGTACAGTATAGGTGGTACCTTGCTCAATAGTAGCAACTGTGAGAGGGATCTTGGAATCCTAGTGGACAACCATTTAAATATGAGCCAGCAGTGTGCAGCAGCTGCCAAAAAAGCCAACACAGTTCTAGGCTGCATAAACAGAGGGATAGAATCTAGATCACGTGAAGTGTTAATGCCACTGTATAGTGCCTTGGTAAGGCCACACTTGGAATACTGCATACAGTTTTGGTCGCCACAATGTAGAAAAGACGTGGAGACTCTGGAAAGAGTGCAGAGAAGAGCAACCAAGATGATTAGGGGACTGGAGACTAAAACATATGAAGAACGGTTGCAGGAGCTGGGTATGTCTAGTTTGATGAAGAGAAGGACCAGGGGAGACATGATAGCAGTGTTCCGATATCTCAGAGGGTGCCACAAAGAAGAGGGAGTCAAACTATTCTCCAAGGCACCTGGGGGCAGGACAAGAAGCAATGGGTGGAAACTAATCAAGGAGAGAAGCAACTTAGAACTAAGGAGAAATTTCCTGACAGTTAGAACAATTAACCTCTGGAACAGCTTGCCTCCAGAAGTTGTGTATGCCCCAACCCTGGAAGTCTTTAAAAAGATGTTAGACAGCCACTTGTCTGAAATGGTATAAGGTTCCTGCCCACGCAGGGGGTTGGACTAGAAGACCTACAAGGTCCCTTCCAACTCTGCTATTGTATTGTATTGTAAGAGCTTGGATGAGGGCCAAAAGGCTAAGCTCCATTTTGAGGGAAATCAATTTCCTATATAATATTTCTCTGTTAATTATGACAAATGCACTAACATCTAGAAAGTCAGCAAACTGTGCTTTACTTCACTGATAAAGATGAGATATTTGAAGACAAATTTGTTACCAATATTAGATTATTAACATGCAATGTTTATTGATCGCTTCCGGCTTCTGGACATGACGGTCGTGTTTTTTGACACGTCCGCCGCTTGGTTCTTTTAGTGAGCACCTTTGGGGGCAGGGGGGCTCTGAAAAAGAGCCCCCACCATATGGGCAGCTCTGGGAGGCCCCCACCCTGACGGCGGTCAGTGTGGGGGTGTGCCCATCTCACCCCAGGAGCTGAAAGACAGAATGCGGGGGGAAGAGTTTTCTCGCTGAAGGAGCGCTAGAACAAAGAAAGTTTTGAGAACGGGTTGAAACGCCGGAGTTGGAGGATCGCACCGAGGCTCTGGACAATTGTGTGGATTGTGAGTTATTGATTTTAATGCATGTAACCTTTTGAAGAGAAGAATAGAGGGGGGAATTAGTAGAACCCCCCCCCTCGGAAATAAGCGACATTTTAAAAACACCCCCCAGGACCGGGGGGGGGGGCGGGAGGAGGAGAAAGTGAACATCCGAACTAACATTAAAGAAAGGGAAATGCATTACCATATTTTGAGTTGCGAAAGAAACTTTGTATCCGTGCCTCGCTACAGTTAAAATGAAACTTTCACTGATTCTTCACTGCCACTAATGGGGTGGAAAAATGGTGCTTCTTTGTTTCCAGCAATAAACATTCTTAGACTTGAGAACATTCCTGCATTTTTACAAGATTAAAGCCACCCAAACGACTCTCAGTGTTTCTCCCATTGAGAGCTTTTTTACTTTTTTTTTTTAATGGACTGGATGATACAATTGTTCTCTGGATTTTAAACAGTATAAAATTTTAAACTTTGATATAGACTTCTCCTTCTCTTGGACTTCACTGACCACCTGCCCTTCGACGCCATCTTTTGGCACAAGAACTTAAAACTTTAACAATGGACTTCCGGTTCCGGCTCCAGCGGCAACGGGCGAGCCTAGGGCTCGCTCGCCGCTTTGTTTCTTTTCCTGCCCCCCCACGGGGGCGAGACGCCCCGTTTTTGGGGGTCTCCCGTAAAGCCGGCTTGCAAGGGTCGTCCTCCCCCAGCGGCAGCTGGGAAGCGACCCTTGTCTTCGGCTTAGGTGGAGGAGGACATGCTGCGGGGGGTTTCCCCTTCGCCAATGGCGGGCGGCATCGTTCTGAAAATATGAAGAGAGCTGGCCGTCTGAGTCGGAAGGCTTCCCGGGGCTTCGGCTGCGAGGGTGAAAGTGAGTGGTTTTAAACATTTTTTTTCCTGCTGTCAGCCTGGGCTGAAAGAAATTGGAGGGGGGTGTCTGCTTGTTAAACCCCCCCTCGGACTAAAGCGGCACTTAAGAATGGCTCCTCGCTGCGAGAAAGCGGATATCTTTAATCTGGACTGTTTGAAACAAGGGAAAGTGGTCTGCGGTTTGTCTTTGAAACAAAGTATCTAGGTCTTGCTGATTTGAAACATTTTTTTTTACCACTCTCTCCTTCTGGCTCTGAGTCTGGGCGGTGGAAAATGGCTTCTCTTTGTCCCTGAATGACTATTTTACTTATGGAAAATTTCCAGCATCTCTTTGTGATTTGGACTCCCTCTGGTTACTAAAGAAGATTTTTTTGGGGGGATTTGTGATTTCTTTTCTGGAGTGCCTTCGTTATTATACTTATTGACTTGGAAAATTGTTTCTCTCTTGGTTCCTGAACTTTACAACCTTGATCTGAACTTTTGGCTCCTGACTTGCCTCAACAGCCCCACCCAAAAAACGCCATTTTAGTGGCACGGATTTTAACAGCTAATCATGGCACAAGAATCAGCACTAGCAAGCTTAGAACTAAGGATGGCCTCTCTTGAATCTGTTATAATAATAATAATAATAATAATCTTTATTGTCATTGTTATTATTATTATAACAGATTCAAGAGAGGCCATCCTTAGTTCTAAGCTTGCCAGTGCTGATTCTTGTGCCATGATTAGCTGTTAAAATCCGTGCCACTAAAATTTATACAAACTTTGGTACAAGAAATCAAGGCCCAGAGGGCAGAAAATATCAACTTTAAAAAGGAATTATTGGACACACGGAAACAAGTGCTGGAGAACACACAGAAGAATGAAGAACTGGAAGGGGGGCTGGCGGGGGCTAAGGGAGAGATCAAAAATGTTACTAATGAGGTTGTGGAAATAAATGGGCATGTGTCTAGGATTGATATGGAAAGGATGACATATTTTTTGAGATTTCAGAATGTTTCTGAGGAAACTGGTGAATGTCTCCCTGAACTCATGAGCACAATTATAGCAGACTATTTACATAAACCTAAGGATGAGATCAGGGAGGACATTGACCTAGCCTACAGAATAAACTCTGCATATGCCAGGATAAATGAAGTACCCAGAGAGATACATGTTAAATTTGTTAGAAGGTCAACCAGAGAGGAAATCTTGAAAGTGCAAAGAGGAGGTCCGTTAATTTACCAACAAAAGGAGGTTGCCATCCTAAAGCAGATCCCAAGAAAGATTAGAGAAGCAAGAAGGAAATTTTCCTTCTTGTCCAAAAAATTGTTTGACCACGGGATCTGGTTTAGGTGGGTGATGCCCGAAGGGATGCTGGTGTTCTGGGAAGGAGGAAGAGTGAGGATTAAAACAGTTGCTGAGGCGGAAGCCTTTCTTAAAAAACATTCCTCTGTCCTGGGGGAAGATCCAGGGGGAGCAGGGGGGGCCATGGCCCCGCCCGCTGGGGGCCTGGAAGGAGAGATAGAAGATACAATTGCCAAGAGACTTAGATCTAAAAAATAACTTTGCCTTGATTTTTTGAATAATATTGTATAATATAACATGTGCATCTGGATTTTTGTAAATGACTGACAGCATAGAACTGAGAACTTAGAAATATGTACTTGCTTTCACTTTGTAGTGTATGGAAAATGTTTTTTATTAAGGATCTATTTTGATGTCCCGGTAGGGCCGACGACTTTGACGTGAATGCTCTCAAAATTTCTTTGTATCCCTTACCCTATCCTATTGAAAAACTGTAAAACCAATAAAACTTTTTCAATATAAAAAACTTTAACAATGGCAGCGAAAAAGCCTCCGATGGGGAAATCACTCTCTGCTCCACCTTCTACAAAGGCCAGTCCATCCCTACAGCAGCCAAAAATCTTTACAATGCTCCAGAAAGAAACATCAGGAGAGGACACTTCACCAACAATAGAGGAGGTGTTGCAAAGCATAATGAAGGAAATAAGAGAGATCTGGAAAATTGGAACTACTGGAGGCACAAAGAGCTATAACAGAAAACAAACAAAAAAATTGATGGGTTGGAGGGAGGGGCGGTGGAGATGAGGAAAGAGATGAAGGAATGTCAGAAAGATATTGCAGATATTACTGGTCATATGTCAAGAATGGATTTTGAAAAAAATGTCTTTTTTTTTAAGGTTTCAAAACGTCCCAGAGTCAGACTCTGAGAATTTAAAAGATTTAATGAGCAAGAGTTTAGCAGAATACACTAAAAAGAATAAAGAACATGTGGGGGGATATAGACCTGATTTATAGAATCAATTCAGCATATGCTAGAATAAATAATGTACCCAGAGAGATTCATATTAAATTTGTAAAAAGGTCAACAAGGGATGAGATACTGAGAGCGCAAAGGGGAGGACCTTTGATATATCAACAAAAAGATATTGCCATATTGAAACAGATCCTAAAAAAATCTGAGAAATAAGAAGGAAATATTCCTTCTTATCAAAAAAATTATATAAAAAAGGGGTGTGGTTCAGAGGGAATGTTGGTGTTCTGGGAGGGAGGCAGAGCCAGAATTAAAACAGTAGAAGAGGCAGAGGCCTTTCTTAAAAAACACGCCTCGACTTCCGGTTCCGGCTCCTGCGGCGACGAGCGAGCCTAGCGCTCGCTCGCCGTTTTGTTGCTTTTTCTGCCCCCCCACGGGGGCGAGACGCCCCTTTTTTGGGGGTCTCCCGTAGAGCCGGCTCGGCAGGGACGCCCCCCCTCACGGCGGTGGGGGAGGCGACCCTTTTGCCGCGGCTTAGGTGAAGGAGAACATGCTGCGGGGGGTTCTCCCTTCGCCAACGGCTGTCGGCGCCATTCACTTTAATGAAGAGGGCTGAGCAGAAGAGATCGGAAGGCTTGCCGAGGCTTCAGCTGCGAGGGAGAGTGAGTTTTAAAAAGACTTTTTTTCCTTGCTGCCAGCCAGGCTGAATGGACTGGGAGGGGGGTGTTTGTTTCCAAAAAACCCCCCTCGGACTTAAGCGGCACTTAAAAATGGCTTCTCTAGAAGAGAAAGCGGAAATCTTAAATCTGGACTGTCTCTAACAAGGGAAAGTGATATGCGGCTACTTGCAACATTGTTTCTAGGTCTGGCTGGTTAAAAAAAAATTATTTTACTACTCTCTCCTCTGGGCTCTGAGATGGGCGGTGGAAAGTGGCTTTTCTTTGTCCCTGCCTGACTATTTTAATTATGGAAAATTTCCAGCGTCTTTTTACAATTGGGACTCTCTCTGGATATTAATGAAGAATTTTTTTCTTGTTGGATTTGTGATTTCCTTTCTGGATTACCTTCGTTATTATAACTATTGAGTTGGGAAATTGTCTCTCTCTTGGTTCCTGAATTTTACAACGTGCCAACCTTGATCTGAACTTTTGGCTCCCGGTTAGTCTCACCAGCCCCACCCTGAAAACGCCATTTTGGTGGCACTAACTTTAACAGTTAAGATGGCTCAAGAAACAGCACTGACAAGTTTAGAACAACGGATGGCTTCTCTTGAGACTGTTATACAAACTTTGGTTCAAGAAATTCAGGCCCAGCGGGCAGAAAACATCATTTTCAAGAAGGAGCTATTGGACACACAAAAGCAAACGCTGGAAATCACACAGAAGACTGAAGAATTGGAAGGGGGGCTGGTGGGGGTTAAGGGAGAGATTAAAAATGTTACTAAAGAGGTTGAGGAAACAAGTGGGCATGTGTCTAGGATTGATATGGAAAGAATGACATATTTTTTGAGATTTCAGAATGTTTTTGAGCAACCTGGTGAATGCCTCCCTGATCTTATGAGCACAATTTTAGCAGACTATTTACAAAAACCTAAGGATGAGATCAGGGGGGACATTGACCTAGCCTATAGAATTAACTCAGCATATGCCAGGATAAATGAAGTGCCTAGAGAGATACATGTGAAATTTGTTAGAAGGTCAACCAGAGAGGAAATCTTGAAGGCGCAGAGAGGGAACCCTTTAATTTACCAACAAAAAACGGTCACTATCTTGAAGCAGATTCCTAGAAAGATTCGAGAAGCAAGGAGGAAATTTTCCTTCTTGTCTAAAATTTTATTTGATCATGGGATTTGGTTCAAGTGGGTGACACCCGAAGGGATGCTGGTGTTCTGGGAAGGAGGAAGAGTGAGGATTAAAACAGTTGCTGAGGCGGAAGCCTTTCTTAAAAAACATTCCTCTGCCCTGGGGGAAGATCCAGGGGGGACGGAGGGGGCCACGGCCCCGCCCGCTGGGGGCCAGGGAGGAGAAAAAGAAGATACAAAAGCCAAGAGACTTAGATCGAAAAAATAACTTTGCCTTGATTTTCCTGAACAATTTTGCATAATATTTTCTGGATTTTTTGTAAATGTCTGACAGCATGGAATTGAGAATTTAGGTATATGTACTTGCTTTTACCTTGTAGTGTTATGAAAAATGCTTTTTTTTGGTTATTTTTTTATTGTGTATTTTGAGGTCTCGGAAGGGCCGACGACTCTGACGTGAATGCTCTCAAAATTTCTTTGTATCCCTTACCCTACCCTATAGAAAAAATGTAAAACCAATAAAACTTTTTCAATATAAAAAAAAAAACACGCCTCAACCCTGGAGGACAAAGATGGGGTAATGGGAGGGGCCATGGCTCCGCCCACCGGTGGTAAGTAAGAAGAAGAAACAATAGCAAAGAGGCTAAGATCACAAAAATGATTTTTTTATTTGTATTGTAACTTCTACATGGATGTTAACACGAACAAATGATTGAATGCATGGAAATTATGAAATGAAATGTATGTATTTCTTTTCACTTTTTATTGAAATTATTTTGTATGAAGTCTCAGAGGAGATTACCAACCCTGACATGGAAGCTCCAAAATATTTGTTAAATACCCTACACACCCCTTTCCTATTATAAAATTGTAAAATCAATAAAAATTGTTATACAAAAAAAACCATGCAATATTTATTATTAAATTTATATAGTTGTTCACTACCTAAAACCTTCTGGTTTTTCGGCAAGGAATACATTTTTCTCAAGTTTAACTAAGAGGATCATGACATACATTTTATCCACAATATCTGCTAGTCATTTTGGCCTATAATTGCTAGTCCTTTTTATTCCACTTTTTAGATAGACAAAATGCTACTTTTGTCAACTTCAATATGACTGGATAGGGTAGGCATTATTTATATGTAAAAATGAAGATGCCAATAGAGGCCCCAACAATCAGGGATATTTTCTGATCAGCTAAATAGTTGGGAAAATTTCTTCTCCAGGGATTGTATTGCTTGCATTTCAGGCCTTTTATGATTAATCTTAACATGAACATAATGGGGTAAAATATTGACATTTTTGCTAATATGGAGAAAAGCAGCTCTTGAATTCCATGGAGAAGACATGAGTGCATCTATTGTTCACCCACCACCACCCACCCCTCACTTTACCAGAGGGAGAAAAACACACACAAACCTGTGGGACTTTGTAGGTGCCTCCTAATGTTGACATCTGGATGGAGATGTCCCTGTCAGCTCCATCAAGAAGAGCCAGAAGGTTCTCCTTCCTTCCACAGCCGTAGTTGGGGACATTGGCTTCTCCAGTGGAGAGAATGTCCAGCAAGGCATCTGAAGTGCGGAAAGTGCTCCAATAGTTGTCATGGATGTTATAGCTCAGTGTGAGATTGTGCAGGAACTGCTGATTCTTGTGGACCATTTGAATGTTGAAAATTAATATTAAGCCAAATGAAAAATCATAAGCATTCCTATTGTAAAAAGGTATTATTATAATCAACAGCAGCAACAAATTCTTCTTTTAATATCTTCTTTTAATATCTCCATAAATCTACTGAGCCTTAAGCCAACATTGATTCAAAAGCAATGATCAGTTACACAAATATGGGTATTGGCTGAGATACAGCAACTATAATTTATTCCAACACTACTTTAAATCAAATTCATTATTCAAGTATTAAATTAAGGCTTGAACTGAGAGAGGAAAATAATCTGCAGCCCTTCCAGATCTTTTTTTGAGACCTATTTTTGGATTTGAGTTTCTTTCACCAAACCAGACAAAAGAGAGAAGATATGAAAATAAAAATCGTTCAGGAAATAAGACATATCCCCGAATATAGGAATAAATGAAAAATAAAAAACAGAAAAGGAGAGTGTTAGAATGGAGGGAGGGCAACTCCATCACCCTGAATGACTTACGGATCATGGAAAACAAACTGAAGAGAAGGAGCCACATCGAAGAGCAACTTTGTATGCAGTGTTTCCTTTTCACTGGAGATCACTATACCAATGAGATGGTCTCCTGTGCTGTAAAAGCTCTGTGGTCCTTTTCCATCCTGGTGCTCCAAACTCTGCGGGCATTTCATCCTCAGCTTCCCAGAGACTGGATGGGACAAAAGCAGCATCAGAAGCAGAAGCAGGAGGTCCTTCATTCATGGAGTGAATCAGTCGATCACTTTCCTGTTTCTAAAGAAGAATTAGAAAAATTCAAAAGATTCTCACAAGGTGGAACATGATCCAGTGTCTTTCTTGATTGAAACATAGAGAAACATTCAGCTTCACCTGGAAAGGAGAGAGATGGACATTCAAGAGCACAGACCCTGCCTGTCCCAAAACTCCCTATTTCTCTGCCCAAAGTCTCCCCTAGAGGATTCGGCCAAAGAGCAGAGCTGAAACTTTGATCATAATTCTCCCTCTCAGGAGGGATCCCTGGAGAATTCAACCAGTTCTTGGACTCAAAGGTTGTTGGGAAATTCTCTGGAGGGAAATGAAAGGGAAATAATCCCCATGTGGCTCATAATAACAGGGGCAGAGATGGGATTAAATCCATCATTATAGAATTGAGAGGTTTGGGGTCTCCATATGCTGGAAACTGGGCCCAGAGGGAATACACAGCCATTGTGGCTGAAGAAAAACTAAATCTGAGGGGTTTTTTTTTTGCATAAAGACTAGACCAGGGAGGAAGGCCAGTTAATGCCTGAGCATATCATAGATCTGAAATAGCTTTCAGCTGAGTTGAAACCAAAGTTTACTTTATTTTGAAAGCTAATGCTCAAGGGCATCACACAAAAGGGCCGATGAAATAGTGCAGCCAGTTTCTAGGAACAAAATCAACTTTGGTGAAAAACTAGTTATCAGAACTTTGCAGAGTTAAAAAAAACCATAGCAATATAGAGAAGTTAGGGGGGGAAACAAGTTAAAAGAGATGATGAAATTAGGGCTGCCACTCACCCTATGGAAGGAAGGAAGGAAGGAGGGAGAGGAGGGAGGGGAGGGGAGCTGAGGGTCCTTGCATTGCAGTTGAAAATACTGATCTGCAAAAGCCAATTTCCATCTCCAGAGTCCCAGGAATGCAGAAGCCCATATCCCATGTTCCCCTGCCACCCTTTCCCATGCAGAGGCCAGGCAAGGGGGCTCTTGCAGGGATGCCAGACAGGACTCTGCCCGGCTGAGTGGGGAGCCCATCTTGGGAGGAGGAAGCTGGGGAGCCTCGTGTTGGGGAAGGGAAGCAGATCTGCAAAATCCACCTCCAGGTTCCATCTTCTGAGGAAGGGAAGACTATATCCCATGTTGCACTTCCACCTGTTACCATGCATGGGGCACCCAGAGGAAAGCAAAGCCTAGACCCATGGAGAAAGCCCAGGATGGCCAAGAAGAGGGAGAGGATGTGAGGCATTCCTGGGAAGAGGCTAACCTGGTTTATGGAGCCCAGGGTTGAAGGTTGGGGGTTCCTCCAGCCTCACTTGGGCTCCGTGTCTTTCCAGGAGAGGCTCCTGTGGGGGAGAAGCCTTGCAGGGCTGGGTCTTCCAAGGGGGATCTCGGGTTGCCCGGGAGGAAAAGGTGGGTGGCCTCATCCTGGAGGGGACTCTCTGTGACTCTGCATGCCAAAACAACAAACACACCTGAAGAGACCCTCAGCCATTGGCAGAAACCATGGATGTTTATGGCCATCAGATGTGAATCATACCACAATTAGTTGGACTGACATATAACCGAGGGAGGGAGGGAGGGAGGGAAGGAAGGGGGGAGGGAGGGAGGGAGGAAGGAAGGGAAGGGAAGGGAGGGAGGGAGGGATGAAGGGGAACTCAAGATCCTTGTATTGCAGATGAAAAAGCTGACCTACAAAATCCAACTTCCATCTTCAGAGACCCAGGAATGAAGAAGCCCATATCCCATGTTCCCCTGCCACCCTTTCCCATGCAGAGGCCAGGCATTGGGGCTCTTGCAGGGATGCCAGACAGGACTCTGCCCGGCTGAGTGGGGAGCCCCTCTTGGGAGGAGGGAGCTGGGGAGCCTCGTGTTGGGGAAGGGATGCAGCAGTGGTGAAATCTAAACATTTTCCCTATTGGTTCTGTGGGCGTGGCTTGGTGGTCATGTGACCGGGTGGGTGTGGCCAAGTTAACATCACTTTTTTGCCCTTCTGACCTACAGAAAGAAAATATACCAATTATTTTGTGCATTTAATATTTAAATAAGAATAAACGAAGTACAGAAGAGAATAAGAGGTGCACAAATACTTACAAAAGAGCAACAAAAGGGTTGTCTTCAGTGCACCAATGATACCATTTAACCATTTAATACTTAAATAAGAAGAAAAGAACTACACACAACAATAAAAGAGTTACACAGGTACTTGCATAAAAGTGTTAGCCGTCTTTCCTTTAAGGTGTTTCCACGTCCATTTCCCTCTGGCGCTCTCCTCACTTCCACTTTCCTTATCTTGAGTCTGGGCTCATCGGCTGAGCGATGGTGTTTCCGTAGCCACTTTCCCACTGCAGGAGTCAGGCCCCATTTTGGAAGAGGTCAGCCAGTGACATCGATGGTCAAGAGGTTGGCTGTATTAGAAACGGTTAGGCGACTTCTGCTCTCTGAATATATGAGGTTCATTTTCGAGAAGCCTTTTTCCGCTTCTGCAGAACTGACAGCAATTATTCTGACAATTTCTTTTGCTTTTTAAACACTGGTAGGACTTGCATAGGTCTTCGGACTTTTAACACGTTCTCCCAAAAAATCTCTGTAGTCATTGATGTTAATGTTGTAATTGAAAATGTCACCAAATGTGTGCAATTGTCCTTCAGCTACTGCCCATGGAACTGCTACTACTTCTGCAATATCCCAGGACTCTGGCAGCAAAAAAGGTAAAAATTGTAATTTATATGTGGTGGCTTTCAATTGGCCACCTGATTTTAAATGTTCCCAGTCCATTAGTCTTTTCTGCAAATTTGTTATGATGCTTCCTAAAAGACTTTTCAGATGAAGTCCAACAAATCAATGATTTCTCCACAAAATTATCTTTTTTTGAAGGTTTCTGAAATAATTAGTCCTTCAACTTTTCTTTCGTATGGACCTTTTCCCTTTGCAAGCAGTTCAATTTCTTTCATTGATCTTCTCAGCCTTTATGATGTCTGTATTGCTTGCTTGAAGTGGAGTTGAAAGAAATGAGATTTCTTCCAGAATGTCAATAATAAATGCCAAATCATTTAAAAAATATTTATTTTCCAGATAGGCAGTAATACCTGAGTATTTTGCATTGGCATGAAAATACTGGTGTAGCACTGGATAAGCATGCCATACAGCTATGGTTGCCTCTAAACTATAATCAGCCCGTCTTGGCCCAAAAACTCCACCAATCTTTACAATGCGAATGCCAAGTTCTTCAAATATTTCGCCAAGTTCAATTCAGCTCTTATTGGATTGCTGAAAAATAGAGCATATCAATAAATATTTTAAAAGAATTTACTTGCTTTATTTCCTTTATCTAGCCCAAGTTGGAGGCGATGGTTCAAGCAGGGCCATATGATGATGTCTGGAAACTCTTTTGCTATCCTAGTGCTCACTCCAGGTTTTCTCCCAAGCACAACACTGGCATCGTCAGAGGAAAACGCTCTCAAATTTTTTGGGGTAGGTAGTTTTGGGTAAACCCAACCTTATGTGAACTTTCCAGAACTGCAGAACATATTGTCTCTGCACCTGGATTCTTCAATTCAAGAAGCTCGACAAAAATTGTTGGTGGGTTCTCAGAGTCCTCAACTTTCACGAAAACAATCAAAACTGGTTTGCAGGATACCGTTGAGGCTTCGCCAATGATCAAGCATATTTTCAGGTTCTGTGCAATGCTAGCAAAATAATTTTGCTAGCAATGTACTCAATTATTTTCCCAACTGTTGGCCTTGAATGCAATCCTATCTCCAGATCTACTCCATTTTCACTTTGCAACCCTCTCAATTCTTCTATGCTTGAAATTGATGTACATGCTTTTGCCAGGCTGTAAACAGTTTGGGACATTTTAGAAGTGGTGTCTAAACGCTTTCCAGGCATCTTCTCCATTGCTTTTGTTACGGCATCCTGCTCCCCTTGTTTGACGTTGTCTCTACAAACGGTGTGGGATTTTGATGTGAAATGTTCTCTCGTTTTCTTCCTTAGAGACGCCTGCTGCACTTCCTTACTTTTCCCCAGCTGGCTCCATCTTGGAATGCTTCCATTCTTTGGACACAGGAATATTTCTCTCTATTGCAAAGTCATGTTTCACACAGTACTTGCAACCTAGTTTCTTGTTTGTTCCCCCAAAGTTTTTTTTAATTTTCATTAAACAAACAACAAAAAAGAATCCCCTGACATGACATCTTGTAGAAAGTGTGTCAATTGGTTACAAGGAACTTTCGTGCGTCTCTTGCACGGTCCTTGCTTATAGTTCAGATCCGATTATGTGTTTCAAGTCAAAAATTCTTCATGATTCTTACTGTCAAGATAACATAATTCTCATTTGACTAAAGTTATTTTAACGTCCTTTTGCCTAAAATAATCCATAGTTAAAAACTCAAGCACCTGATGACATTTCATTAGTAATTAACCTATTCTAAATAAAAATTAGTTAACAAAGTTTTTAAGCCTTTTTTCCCAAGTCACTGTTTACAATTTGTGCCCAAATTCCTTTTGTTATGGTAGTACATATATATATATATCATTAACTATATCTATTGTCATTATCCTTTCATTATTATTGTTGTAATTAATATTGGTTAACAGAAAATCCTTTACTGTTTATATCCAATTTCTTCTCATCAAACCCACATGTATATGTACCTTATAGCCACTATCAATTATTTATTTAACATAACCATCTAAAAGTTACTAAATTATTACTAATTATAAAACTTAATTACTGTTTGTTATCAACTTTCATATATCCAATAACATTACACCTTTATAACACATTCAAAATAAGGATTAGTTAACAAAGTTTCTAAGCCTTTTTTCCCAAGTACTTGCAACCTAGTTTCTCCTTTGACCCATCCAATCCCGGATACTTTTCTTGGAAGTGGCTGCACTGCTCCAATGTCCATCAATCAGAGAGAAGGGTTTCAATTTGGGGCTCGGGTGACTCAATACTTGGCTTCTGCTTCCTCCGAGTCCAAGTTCAAGCGATGGAAGTGGGGGTGATTGTGGTGCTTTGCATGGCTTTGGATCCTCCCAGGCCAATTCTGATGGTGGTTGTGACAGTTTTGGGTTTTGGGCCAAGAAACGGGACCAAAGTCGGTTCCCTTTTCATCCTTGCTGGTCAAGGCTGCGACTGCAAAAGGGGGGGAAAGAGCTTTGTCAGCTGAGGACCAGCGATGGGAGCAATGCAAAAGCATACAAAACACAAGAAAGTAGTTTTAACACAAAAACAACACAAAAGCAACACAACTGGCTCACACACAATGCAGAAGCAGCTGCATCTCACATAAAAGAGCCCCTGCCACAAGCAGGAAACTCAAAGAGCTGAAAAAGCAACTTTCACACGACACAAAAACAACACAACTGGCTCACAACATTGTGCAACACACTCACAATGCAACATTGCGCAACTCACACACAATGCAAAAGCAGCCATACCTCACACAAACTGGCCCCTGCAACAGACTGAACAGATTTAACATGTTAACAGATAAACAGAGTTGGAAGGAACCTCGCAGGTCATCTAGTCCAACCCCCTGCCCAAGCAGAATTGCAAAACACACAAAATGGCCCCTGCCACAAGCAGGAAACCCACAGAGCCACAGAGAGCTCAAAAAACAACTTTCACACTTGACAAAAACACAACTGCATTGTGCAACCCTCACGCCATGTAAAAGCACACAAAGCAGGAAAGTCACAATCACAGAGAACTCACAAAGCCAACTATCACAAGCACAAAAATAAAGCTTGGTGTGAGTTTGTGTGTTTGCGTAGTGTGTGTGTGTGTGAAACACTACAGAAACACACAAAATCTCAGAAAGCTGCACAAATCTAAAACTATAAAAGCAGCTAAAACTTAATAAATGTTAAATGGCTATAATTTCCTAAAAATAAATTCCTAAAAAACCCCAAGTAACCTTTTTTTAAAAAAGGTTAAAAACAAACAAACCCCAAAAAGTGACATTGGTTAATTTATATTTACCGAATGAAAAACAAAAGGGATTTCTTGATAAAATTACTAAGATTTTGGAAACAGAAAGTGTAGGAAAAGTAATTGTGGCGGGGGATTTCAATTTAATTAGGGATAGAATTGATAGTAATAATCCCACCCGCTTTAGACAAACAAATAAAGGGGAAATTTTAAATAAATGGATGTTTCGAAACAGTGTGGTAGATGTTTGGAGGGAGTTGAAAGGTTCTGAAAGGGTGTATACCTTTTGCTCTAAGGTACACAATACTTATTCAAGAATTGATTATATTTTTGTCTCTAAAGATTTGCTGAATAATGTAGATAGAGTAGATGTGGGAATTTTTAAGGATTCTGACCATGCAGAAGTTACGATGGAAATAGATTTTAATTTTGAGAAAAAGGAAAGAGGTTGGAGATATGATGAAAAATTGTATAAAAAGGAGGAGGATAAAATATGGATATTCAAAAAATGGGAGGAAAGTTGGGGATTGAATGATAATGGAGAGGTTAAATTTGAAATTGTTTGGGATACGATGAAAGCAATATTTAGAGGAGAAAGTATTAAATTGTCAAGCAGGAAATATAGAGAATATAAAACTAAAATAGATCAGGATACAAGACAAATTAAGATATTAGAGAACCAATTCTCACTTACGAAAGATAAAAAATGTTTGGAGGAATTGAACTTATTAAAAACTAAATTGATAGAAGAAGATATTGAATTGGTTAAAAAAAAATTAAGATATTTAAATAGGGATTTTTTTGAATTTAGTAACAAAAATTCTAGGTTATTGGCAAAGATGGCGAAAAATAAAACTCAAAAGAGAGAAATTGGTTCTCTGATAGATGAAAAAGGTACAAGGTGTTATAAGAGATTGGAGAAATGTGAAGTAGCTAGGAATTTTTTTCAAAAATTATATTTAAAGAAATCAATTGATTTAGAAAAATTGAAGAATCATCTTGGAAAATATGCTATGAAAATAGATCAAACATATAAAGATTTGATGGAAGGAGATATAACACAGGAGGAGATCAACGAAATAATACAAGAGTTAAAATTAGGGAAGACCCCAGGAGAAGATGGATTACCTGCTGAATTCTATAAAGATTTTAAAGAACTAATAATACCAAAACTGCAAAAACTATTTAATGGAATTTTACATGGTGGAGAAGTCCCGATGTCATGGAATAAGACAGTAATATCTATAATTCCTAAACCTGATAAAGATCTTGAGAGGATCGAGTCCTACCGACCCATTTCTTTAATCAACCAAGATGCAAAAATATTTACAGCTATTATAAGTAATAGATTAAATAGTTTTATAGATAAATATATAAGTTATAATCAAGTAGGTTTTGTTAAAGGTAGATATATGAGTGATATAATTAGAAGAGTATTGAACATTATAGATGTAGCTGAAAATAATGGTGATGAAATAGGTATAATATCATTAGATATTTTTAAAGCCTTTGATTCTGTACAATGGGATACTATTAAGGTAATTATTGAGGCATTAGGCTTTGGTAATAAATTTATACATGTTATTTCAAAATTGTATCAAAAAAGTAGTGCAAAGGTAAAGGTGAATGGAACAATGACGGGAGAGATCAAATTGGAAGCAGGTACGAGACAAGGATGTCCCTTGTCCCCAACATTATTCTTGTTAGTTATGGAGGTTTTGATTAAATTGATAGAAGCAGATGAAGAATTGGAAGGGTACAAGGGATATAAGATAAATTTGTATGCGGATGATACCTTGATTATTTTGAAAGATATAGAGAAAGATTTAAAGAGGATAAATAAACATTTGATAGAATTTGAAGAAATGACAGGTTTAAAGGTAAATTGGTTAAAATCTGAATTACTAATGAATAAAGATGGTAAGGAGTGGGAGAGTATGCAAGAACAATTTGGGATAAGAGTTAAGAATACATTGAAATACTTGGGGATAACACTTTCACTTAAAGTTAGAGAATTGAAAAAAATTAATTATGAGGTGATGTTGAAGGAAGTAGAGAAAAAGATAGATAAATATAAAGAGATAAAGTTGTCTTGGTTTGGTAGAATTGCAATGTGTAAAATGATGTTGTTACCAAAGTTTAATTTTTTATTTGAGATGCTACCATTAAATTTGACAGAGAAAGATATAGAAGAATATCAGAAGAAATTAGATAAATTTTGTAATGGTGGGAAAAGACCAAGACTAATGAAGAAAATGTGGTATCAAAATCAAAAAGAAGGTGGATTGGGAATTCCCAATCTACTTAATTATTATCGGGCGTATAATATTCGAACCGTGATAAAAATACTTAAAGGTGGAGATGGTCATTGGGGAGATCTGGAGTTAAAAGATATTAAGAGATTTGGGTCTATATGGTTTTTAGATAGAGCAAAAACAAAAAAGGCAATTAATAGTTATTGGTTAAAGGGGCTGAGTAAAATCTGGAATAAATTTGTTAAAAAACTGATCCCGGATATAGCCTTCTTGGGGAAGACAACTGAAAGTTGGCCGATTAAAACTAATATAAGTCGGGATAAAGTAATTGAGGATGAAAATATAGGAAATATAGTAAATTGGTTAAGAGCTCTAGGAATTGAGAGTAGGAAAAAAAAGTAATTAAAAAATTGGAGTTGAATTGGTTCGAAAAAATACAGGTAGAAAAATGGACCACGAAAGTAAGGGGAATATGTAAAATAGATAGAAGTAAAACTAAATTTGAAAGTTTAGTATCTCAAATTATTAAGGATGAAATTGGGTTAAAAGGACTTGTTAGTAAGATATATAAGATTATAAACTTCGATGGAAATCCACAAATGGTAATGAAAAGGAATTGGGAGGAAGACCTTAAGATTAAAATATTGGATTTGGATTGGAATGAGAATTGGAAGAGTCGAATCATGAGGACTTTGTCTATAAGGATTAAAGAGCATAATTTTAAGGTTGTTTGGAAATGGTATTGGACCCCATTAAGATTATCACTGATAGATAAAAAAATGAGTGATAAATGTTGGAGATGTAATATGGAATTGGGAACTTATGAACATATGTGGTATAAATGTGTGAAAATTAAAAAAGTTTTGGCAGCAATTAGAAAGAACGATGTGTGAAATGATGAAAAGAATAATAATATTGAGATCAGAAACTATATTGTTATTGATAATTAATGAACCAGAGTTAACAAAACATGAGAAAGAATTGATTAGAATTATGATTATAATGGGTAGAATTGTAATAGCAAGATATTGGAAAATAGAGGTAAATATTAAAATAGAAGAATGGTACTGTGAAATGTGGAAATTAGCCTTAAATGATAAAATGACGTGCGATATTAAATTTAGAGAGGGGGTTTATAAAAAAGATATCTTTTGGAAGACTTGGAAGCCATTTGTGGACTATGCACTTGGAACTTTGGATGCCTCGACGCCTGTACCTAGAGAACGTGGATTTTGGAGATCTTAAAGATAATAGAAGATACTTGAAACCAACTCTTCCTTTTGTTTTGTACAGCACTGGGTGAAATATTGTAAAATACTATAAAAATTTCAATTAAAAAAAAAAAGATAATACATTTAGCTTTCATTTGTACTACAAAGTGGATAGAAATGCAAATATATCATTGTAAAAAACTATGCTAGCAAACATATATAAACATCCAAACAATTATTATGTTATATTGAAATAAAGTCACTTTTGAGAAAAAAAAACAAAAAAACAAAAAACAAACCCCACTCGCTTCCTCAATGGAAGGCAGGAGGCAGGAAGGCAAATTCCGTGGCCAGCAGATGAGATGCGTTGCAGGCAGAGAGCCAGGAGTTCCAAAGGAGCCGAGCAGGAGAACAACAAGGCAGCTCCCGATTCTTCTCACTTTCTTACGTCCTTTTTATTTATTTTATTTTATTTTATTAAATTTATACCCCGCCCTTCTCCTTGTTAGGACCCAGGGCGGCGCACAGGCATTATTAAAACCACAAAATACAATAATATATTAAAATATATTAAATTACTAGACCCGTGCTAAAAACCCATGTTAAAACCATACCAAATTGATTTATTTTTAAATCAATTTTTATTTTTAAATAAATTTTTTGTCTGTAAGATTCCCTCTCACTGTTTTATGGAGGGAAATTCCTCCAGTGGACACTGAATAAATGAATAATAACTCCCCTGAGCCTGGATTATTGGGGTTTTTGGGTCCTCCTGCGTTTGATTCCATAGAAACTGGTGTCAGGAGTGGGATTCACAACCTTCCATCTGCCACCAGAGACAGCAGATGGGGAACCCCCTACAGGATGAGTGTTGGGAGGTGGATCCCACATGACCCTTCCTGACGCCCCTTAAAGGCCCCATTGAGGAGCTCCTGGGAGGCCACAGTCTGTGTCGGAGGGTCCGTTGTGGCTGGGGAGGCTGGAAGAGGCTTTGGGGCCCTTCCATCCCAATTCACAGCCCCTCTGGCCCTGCTGGGGGCTCAGCTGAGCGATGGCCGGAGGTGTCCAGGAACCGAGGGGGGATTGGGCTTTGTGGGAGAACGGAGACTCACCCAGGGACTCTGTCCAAGCCCCCTTTTCCCTCTTGTCTGAAGGGAGGAATGCGGCTGATCCTGGGCAGGGAGGGCAGGGGAGGATGGGGCTCAGGCAGGCTCTGCTTGGGGAAGGAACAGAGAGACCCGCTGTGTCCCAGGGCTGGGAGGGGCTCTGGGGGCCTCACTGGGGCCTCCACAGGAAGAGGAAAAAGGGAGGGAGAGAAAAGGGAAGGGAGGATAAAGAAAAACCCATTTTCCTCCCTGGTGAGAAGAGAAATTCCTGGATCTGCACAAGGCCAGCACAGATTCCAGGCAAACAGAAGCAGGAAAGTCCCTTTTTCTTTTTGCTATTATTTTTTCCAACTAACTAAAGGAGGTGAAGATGTCCAACTCGTCTTCCTCTTCCTCCCCCCAACAACCACCCTGTGAGGTGGGCTTGTCTGAAAGAGAGGGTCTCTCCCGAGGTCAGCAAAGAGGCTTCCAGGGCTAAGGCAGGACTTGAACTCAGGATCTCCTGCTTCCTAGCCTGCTGCCTGAACCCTGGTCAATGTTAAGGCAGGGGGGATTTTGGGCAGAGGCCCTGCTGGTCACCACTGCCGCCTGGTCTTCCCGCAGGAGCCCCAGTTCCCCCCTGGGTCCTCCTGGGGTAGAGCAGCCCCACCCGAGAGCAAAGGAGGGAAACTCCTGGGCCCAGAGAGCCCCTCCCTCCCTCCCCCAGTCCCAGCCCCTCCCTCTTGCCAGGCTTCAGCTGGAACTCCCTGCCTGTAGGGGGCAGCATAGAGTTTGGCCCTCAAGTCCTAGCTGGGTCCTGGGAATTCAAATCAGAGCCTCCCGGTGATTGGCTCAAAGTCCCCAGCTGCCTTTGATGCCTAAGGCGGGACTAGAACTCAGAGTCACTTACTGATTGGCCCAAAGTCACTAAGGGGCCCCACCTACTTTTCTTCCTAGAAAAGGTTGGCCACTGCCTTTTTTTCAATCTAACCCTGGCATTTCCTGGTGGTCTCCCATCCCTGCTTAAATCCAGCCCTGCTTAAGCTTCTCCAAACCAGCCTACTGCTGCAACCTATGGGTAGTCCTCAACTTAAGGCCAGAATTGGAACCAGAAATGCTATTGCTAAGCTAGGCGGTCATTAAGTGAGTTGTGCTAAACTTTACAATGTTTATTGCATAGTTGTTAAGTGAATCACTTTGTATTGAAAAAGTTTTATTGGTTTTACATTTTTCTATAGGGTAGGGTAAGGGATACAAAGAAATTTTGAGAGCATTCACGTCAGAGTCGTCGGCCCTTCCGAGACCTCAAAATACACAATAAAAAGATAACAAAAAAAACATTTTTCATAACACTACAAGGTAAAAGCAAGTACATATACCTAAATTCTCAGTTCCATGCTGTCAGACATTTACAAAAAATCCAGATACAGATATTATGCAAAATTGTTCAGAAAAATCAAGGCAAAGTTATTTTTTCGATCTAAGTCTTTTGGCTATTGTATCTTCTTTTTCTCCTCCCTGGCCCCCAGCGGGCGGGGCCGTGGCCCCCTCCGTCCCCCCTGGATCTTCCCCCAGGGCAGAGGAATGTTTTTTAAGAAAGGCTTCCGCCTCAGCAACTGTTTTAATCCTCACTCTTCCTCCTTCCCAGAACACCAGCATCCCTTCGGGTGTCACCCACTTGAACCAAATCCCATGATCAAACAATGTTTTAGACAAGAAGGAAAATTTCCTCCTTGCTTCTCGAATTTTTCTAGGAATCTGCTTCAAGATAGTGACCGTTTTTTGTTGGTAAATTAAAGGGTTCTCTCTCTGCGCCCTCAGGATTACCTCTCTGGTTGACCTTCTAATAAATTTCACATGTATCTCTCTAGGCACTTCATTTATCCTGGCATATGCTGAGTTAATTCTATAGGCTAGGTCAATGTCCCTCCTGATCTCATCTTTAGGTTTTTGTAAATAGTCTGCTAAAATTATACTCATGAGATCAGGAAGGCATTCACCAGATTCCTCAAGAACGTTCTGAAATCTCAAAAAATATGTCATTCTTTCCATATCAATCCTAGACACATGCCCATCTATTTCCCCAACCTCTTTAGTAACATTTTTAATCTCTCCCTAAACCCCCACCAACCCCCCTTCCAATTCTTCAGTCTTCTGTGTGTTTTCCAGCACCTGCTTCCTTGTATCCAATAGCTCCTTCTTGAAATTGATGTTTTCAGCCCTCTGGGCCTGAATTTCGTTTACCAAAGTTTGTATAACAGTTTCAAGAGAAGCCATCCGTTGTTCTAAGCTTGCCAGTGCTGTTTCTTGAGCCATGATTAACTGTTAAAGTCAATGCCAGCCAAAATGGCGTTTTCAGGGTGGGGTTGGTGAGACTAACCGGGAGCCAAAAGTTCAGATCAAGGTTGAAACGTTGTAAAATTCAGGAACCAAGAGAGAGACAATTTTCCAGCTCAATAGTTATAATAACGAAGGTAATCCAGAAAGGAATCACAAATCCAACAAGAAAAAAAATTCTTCATTAATATCCAGAGAGAGTCCCACTTGTAAAGAGACGCTGGGAATTTTCCATAGTTAAAATAGTCAGGCAGGGACAAAGAAAAGCCACTTTCCACCGCCCATCTCAGAGCCCAGAGGAGAGAGTAGAAAAATAAATTTTTTTTTAACCAGCCAGACCTAGACACAATGTTGCAAGTAGCCGCATACCACGTTCCCTTGTTAGAGACCGTCCGGATTTAAGATTTCCGCTTTCTCTGCCAGAGAAGCCATTTTCAAGTGCCGCTTAAGTCCGAGGGGGGGTTTTTGGAAACAAACACCCCCCTCCCAGTCCATTCAGCCCGGCTGGCAGCAAGGAAAAAAAAAGTCTTTTTAAAACTCACTCTCCCTCGCAGCTGAAGCCTCGGCAAGCCTTCCGATCTCTTCCGTTCAGCCCTCTACATTGCTGTGAATGGCGCCGACAGCCGTTGGCGAAGGGAGAACCCCCCGCAGCATGTTCCTCCTCACCTAGGTCACGGAGGGGATCGCTCTCCCCACCGCCGTGAGGAGAAACGTCTCCTCCGAGCCAACCCTACGGGAGACCTCCGGTAACCGGATGTCTCGCCCCCGTGGGGGGGCAGAAAAGGCAACAAAGCGGTGAGCGAGCCCCAGGCTCGCCCGTCGCCGCTGGAGCCGGAACCGGAAGCCAAGTGAATCACTTTGGTTGTTGAGTGGAACCTGCAGTCATTAAGCAAACACCATTTCGCCCACTGATTTTCCTTGTCATAAATCCATGTTGATTGCCAGGCACCCAGGTGTGCTGCACTAGTCGTAAGTATGAGGACCCATCATAAAGAGCTTTATTCAATGGCCGTGGAACTTGGAACTGTCACTCAATGAGTGGATGTAAATGGAGGACTATGTGTGGGATACTTGGTTAGGGACTGTACATCATTGGATCCACCATTTCTTCAGGCACTTTCCCACAAGGCCTTTTTAAGAGGAAGAATATCTAATATTCGATGCATATATTTCCCTTTCATCATCTGGGCAGGTGCAGGAAAACCTGGATTCTCTGGATCTCTAATACCAGATTCCAGATTCAAGGGACAAGAGTTCAATCTGGAGTTCAACCCCAGAAAAGGGACAATAATCTGGGGCTCCCCAACCTCTCCAGGCGACCGAGGGTTCCCCCTTCAGAGGGAGCCTCTCTGGCTGAAGGATTGGCTCATCAATGGATAAGCCACGCCCACCAGGGAAAGGCTGCAGGTTGGGGGTTATTATTCAAATCTCAGGTCCAGGCCAATCAGAGCCTTGGTTTGTGACATCAGAGGCTCCTCCTGAGTTCATTGGCTGGAGCTCTCCATGGCAACCCCTAGCATCCTTGGGGAGTCTGGACTACATAATGAAGGCTCTGCTCAACCTCCCTGGAAAGCGGCTGGATTGGATGGATGGCACTGGGGGCATCGCAGGGTCTCCCTCGCCTGGGCTCCTCAGGAGGGAGAGACCCCCCCACCCTTTAAGGCAGAACTAAGGGGGAGATATTAGAAAAGTGGGGTCCAGCCAAAGACGACAGACGTGCTGATCCCTGCCGTCTCTGCAGCCTCCATACCTGTCACCAAACTCCTCATCCAGCAGGTCAAAGGTTCCTGTCTCTGGAAAGGGGCTGGGAGCAGCCGGCTGGGGGTCAGCAATGGGATCTAGAGGAAAAAAAGTGACTTCAGGATGTCCCAGTTGGAGAGGCATTGAGACCCCAAAGGTAGAATCTGACCTGGGCTGATTAATCTAAAAAGAGATTCCATTGGCCTGATGTAGTTATTTCCCCAACAGACTCATCCTGCTGATTTATTTATTTACTTGTATTTTTTATGACTCAGAGTTTTATCCACCTTTATTCTTTCTCTCAATAGCTCAAGGCAGTGAACATCCTGAAGGCTCCATCGTCCTCACAACAACATGCTTGCGAGGGAGGCTGTGGCTGAGAGAGAGGGAGGGGCTCAAGGGGACCCACCAGGGTTTCCTGCCTTGGATGGGACCGGTAAGTCCTTGGAGGGGGGCTCTTTCCTAATCCAAATGGTCCCCCCCTTTCCCTTTCATGAGAAACCGCCTAGCAGAGCCAGAGGGGGCAGAATTGACTGATTACAGATTCTGATTCCTTTGGAGAGTCTAGATAGAAGATGAGCCTCCAATTGGAGTCTGAATCAGATGGGAAGTCAGGATAGTTTGAAGGGAGATCAGTTGTGATGGATGAAGTCAGAGTTTCTCAAACACTTGGAGACATCTGTGGACTTTAGGCAGTTAGCAAAATGTCCCCTGAACTGAGAGAAGAAGTGACTCTGTCTCTCCATTTTCCCAACAGGTCAGCAGCAGGGAAGAAATGGTCCTTAAGGGAATATCCTTGGTGTATTTTCTCATTGAGCAGTGATGGCCTCCATGATCTCCAGATTAGCCAGATTCCCTAGACTTTCAGATCCAGGAATCCATGAAAGACAAGCAACGGATGAAAGAGGAGCACAGTTGTCTCAAGCAGACAGTGGGTCAACTTCAGATCACAACAGAAGACCTGCACAAAACTCTGCTGGACAACAAAGGAAGCTTGGACCATGCCAATACGATGATCCACCAGTTAGAGCTACAGAAAGAATCCTTTGGTGAAACACACTGAAGAACTCCAGAAAGAAATGTCTGAGGTTACTAGCCAAGTGGCCTTCCTAAAACTTGAGAAGGCTGCCTTAGAACCTCTGAGAAGCTCCTCAAAGAGGTCTGGAACCTTCTTAAGAACTCAAGAAGGACCTCCAGAGTCTGCAGCGTGAACTGGCTGAGATGGACCAAAGTTCCACTTTGTGGAGAAAAGCCACTCCAGCCAACTGAAGCAGAAAGTCACCGTTCTTCAGAATGTGAGGGGAAATGAGAAGAAGCCCCTCAACCTTCTGCAGCAGCAGCAGACCTGTGTTTACCAGGCCAGAATGGAAGACCTGCAGAAAACTCTGGAGGACAACAGAGAAGGACTGACCCATGTCAGAATGGCCATCCAGGAATTAGAGCTGCAGAACTGGTGTTTGGAGAAAGGCAGCGAAGATCTCCACAGGGAGGACACCAGCCAAGTGGCCTCTTCAGAAATGATGTTGGAACTCCTGAGTGACCAGCACATGGGACAACTTTGCTGACACTCTCTCTCCCCATCCCTGGAATGGAGGAATGGAGGCCTTTTACCCATTTGAAAGAGAAAAGAGATTCCTCCCCTCCCTTCCCTTGACTTGCCACCCAGTGTGCCAGGGGAGTCAGGAGAGCCCCACCCTTACCAGCTGGAGCCCCTCCCTTACCCCCACCTTACCAGTCACTGCAGGACTGTCAGCTGAGCTGAAAGCATCCCAGCCACCGAGCATCAGGGCCTGAGAGCACGGAGGAATCCCAGGGCTCCGAGCCAAGAAGGAGGGGGGAGGTGATGGCCGTGGCAGTGGTGAGATGAGGTTGGTAGCGGTGGATCCCCAGGCTCAGCTCCAAGCCTCAGGGTGTCATCTGAGGCCGAGAGGCAGCAGTGAGGAGGGTGAGAGATCTGCTGTGGGGAAGGCAGAGAGTCTGGCCAGAGCCAGAACTGGGAGCCAGAACCGAGCAGCCAAAGGAGCCGAGCAGCTGGGATCTGGGCAGCCCACAGGAGAGGAGAAGAGAGGAGAACAGCTAGAAGCCGAACTGGAAGCCGAGGGGGTCTGCAGGAGACACCTTGAAGCAGCAGAGACACCTGGAGGCTGCAAGGCTGACGGAGCTGGTGGCAGAGCTGGAAGACAGGGCTGGGGTGAGGGTCTCGGGGGCAGGCAGAAACTCCTGCTGCTCCAGAGGCTGCAAGAGAGAAGCAACCGGAGGGGGAAGCCAGGGGCCACCAAGGTGAACTGAAGCTGGTCAGTGGCTGGTGGGTGGTGAAGTAGCCTTAGCGATGGTAGAACATAGGAGGTAGATTTATAGGGCTGACAGTGACTTCGGAGGTCTTCTAGTCCAACCCTCTGCTCAAGGCAGGAACTTTATTCCATCCTAGTCAAATGGTTCTCTTGTCCACTTTGAGAACTTCCAGAGATGGAGCACTCCCTACTTTGGGAGGCCACTTCTTCCATGGCTTCATTGTTCCTTCGGTCTGAAAATGTCTCCCGACTTCTAGATTGGGTCTCTCCTTCACAAACTCCCACCCATTTCCTCTTCTCCTTCCCTCCAGGTCTCTGGAGACAAAGTCCCTCCCCTCTTCTCTGTGGGAGCCCCTGAAAGTGCCAGAAGATTCTATCATGGCTGCCCAACCCTTCCCACCTTCTCTCAGCTGGACATAGCGAACTCCCTCAACCGTTCATCAAACGATTTGGCCTCTAGACCTCAAATCATCTTTGTTCCTCTTCTCGTCACACTGTCCAGAATCTCCACAACTTTTTCTTTTCTGGGGTGACCAGAATTGGACAAATTATTCCAAGGATGTTCTGACCAGAGAGACAAAAAGTTCTACCAGCCCTTCTCTCCCTATTTATTTATTTATTTATTTATTAAATTTTTATACTGCCCTTCTCCCTTCTGGGACTCAGGACGGTGTACAGGCAGCGATAAAAATCAGTGGTATAAAACATAAAATACATAAAATACGTTTAAAAATATATTAAATAGTTCGCCTGTTCTAAAACCTTAGTAAAACCCTACTAAAAACCATTTAAAAACTACGCCAGGCCGGCCGCACGAAATAAATAGGTCTTCAAGGCCCGACGGAAGAGGTGCAGGTCCGTCCGTGGTCATGCGTAGGTCAGGGGGGAGGTCATTCCAGAGGGCAGGAGCCGCCACAGAGAAGGCTCTCCCCCTGGGGGTCGCCAGCTGACATTGCCTGGCCAATGGCACCCTGAGGAGGCCCTCTCTGTTGGAGCGGACTGGTTGGTGGGAAGTATTTGGTAGCAGGAGGCGGTCTTGAATCTTCCCTTCTTTTATGGCTGCCTAAGACTGCCTGAGCCTATTTTGTCCTCTGCAGCAGAGTCCTGGCTTGTCCTTCAGTGCTTTGCCAGGAGATCCTTCCACAGGTGCCACTCCTGAGCCAGGGACCCCCTGTTCTGTACCTGGGCATTGGGGTCTCCTCAGTGCAGATCCTGGCTTTTCTCACCAGTGAACTGCATCTTGTTAGGTAGCCTCCAACGTTTACATTTTTTGGATATGAGCTTATCTTCTCGTAATTCCCACAGGTTTGGTGCCATCTGGAAACCTGATGAGTTTCCTTTCTGTCCTCTCACATAGATTATTTGGGAACAGATGGAAGAGTCCGGGGCCCAAGGCAGAAACCTGAGGTGTCCCTGTGAATATTTCGCCCCATGTAGTTGTAGCTCCATGAAGGACTACTCAATGGGTGGAATTGGTCAGCCACTTTAGGGATTTTGTGCCTATTTGGAATTGTATTTCGATTCTATCTTTCTTGTCATTCTTTTCATATTTTGTTTTTTTTTTCTTTGTGCCTAAAAAGAAATTCAAAGAAGGAATGAAGCATTTCTGCATTCACAGTTTCAGACATCCACATGAGGAATCCTTCTCAGCCTCTCTAGACACTAGAAAAGATGAACAAGAGTTGGAAGGGACCTTGTAGGTCATGTGGTCCAATACCCCCACCCAAGCAGGAGACCCTACCCCATGTCTGACAGATAGCAGTCTAGGCTCTTCTTCAAAGCTTCCAGGGATGAAGCTCCCAGACCATCTGAAGGCAACTTCTGTTCCATTAGTTGATTGGTTTCATTGTCAGGAAATTTCTCCTTAATTCTAAGTTGAATCTCTCCTTTTTTAGTTTCCATCCATTATTCCTTGTCCGTTGTTCAGGTGCTTTGGAAAATAGCTTGACCCCCTCCTCCTCTCTGTGGCAGCCCCTCAAATATTGAAAGACTGATAGCATGTGCCCCTTTGTTCTTCTCTTCACTAGACTACCCAGGCCCAGTTCCTACAACCGTTCTTCCTATGTTTTAGCCTCCAGTCCCCTAATAGCACTTAGACTTATATATATTGCCTTCATAGTGCTTTTACAGCCCACTCTAAGTGGTTTACAGAGTCAGCATATTGTCCCCAACAATCTGGGTCCACATTTTACCCACCTTGGAAGGATGGAAGGCTGAGTCAACCTTGGGCCTGGTGGGATTTGAACTGCCAAACTGCAGCTAGCAGTCAGATGAAGGAGCCTGCAGTTCTGCACTCTAACCCCTGTGCCACCTCGGCTTGTAATCATCTTGGTTGCTCTTCTCTGCACTTTTTCTAGAGTCTCAACATCTTTTTTATAGTGTGAGGACCAAAACTGGATGCAGTACTCTAGGTGTGGTCCTACTAGGGCTTTACAGAGTGGTATTAGTAGTGCCCTTGATCTTGATTGTATCCTTCTGTTAATGCAATTTAGGATTGCATTGGCTTTTTCGGTTGCCACCACACACTATTGGCTCAGATTTAATTGATTCTCCACTAAGACTCCGTGATCCCTCTCACAGTTACTGCTATTAAGCCTGGTTTCACTTAATCTATTTGTGTCCTTTTGGTTTATCTTGTCTAAGGCTTTACTTTTCTCTACTTTGAATTTCATTCTCTTAGATCTCTCTTAGCTTGTTGAAGTCAGAACTTTCTCAAAGACTCCACTGTTAGCCTGCTTGAGCAGAGCTTGGACTAGATGGCCTCCAAGGTCCCTTTCAACTCTCTCAGACTGTTATGGTTGTTGAAGTTCCCTGTGCTTGATGGAGAATGTTTGGGGGGCTCCCCAGAGGCTGAGAGCCAGAGGGGCTGAATGGGATGTTTGCCAGTTTCTTTATGGGGGGAGAGTCGGGTCTGGTGTGGGGTGGATGTGCTTGTCTGACCGGTGGGAGAGGCCATCTATGGGGTGGGATGGGGGGATGCATGGGGGGGGGGGAGTGAAAGTACAGGTAGATGTTAGGCCTGGCCTCCTCCTTCTCTTCCTTCCCCCTGAGAGGCTCTGGAGCAGCAGGAGCTTCTGCCTGCCCCCAAGTCCCTCCCCCCAGCCCTGTCCTCCCACTCCGCCCCCCAGCTCCCTCAGCCTTGCTGCCTTGGGGCTCTCTGCTCCCCCAAGGCCTCTCCTGGGGACCCCTGGGCTCCCCTTCAGCTTCTGGCTTCTCTCCTCTCCCCTCCTCTCCTGTGGGATGTTCAGCCCCCGACTGCTCAGCCCATTTGGCTGCTCGGTTCTGGTTCCCAGATGCAGCTCTGGCCAGACTCACCTGGCACACGAGGTAGCAAGTCCCCCTCCCTCCCTCCCCCTCCCTCCCCCAATCCTCCCTCCTCTCCTGGATAGACAGTTGGACAGAGACTCCTTCGATGCAATTTCTATGGAGAGATTAGAAAGGACCACGTCCTCCCAATAACCGATAGGCATCCTGGCCATTCCGACTCTGCTCAGCTCCAGGGGCTGCTTAAGGCCCAACAGACTGTGGTTGCAGCAAAGGTGGCTCGATTCTCCACAGCAGCTCTGAGGATCCATGGGAAACACGGGATTAACCCACCATGGCTCTTTTACACAACTGATGTAGGAAACCCTTTTGCATTTCTACTCCTTTGCCTTTTAGTGTTTAATGGCTAAATGGGCCTCCCAGGTTAAGGACTGATATTATAGCATCTTTAGGCCATGTGTAACTGAGAGATTGGATGCCCAATTGAGATTTTAATATAGATTTTATCGGTGGTTTATGATTTCATTCTAGAACTTTTAACTGCATATTCCTTGAGTGTTTTTGTTTGTTCTGGTCTTTGATTGCAATAAACGTGATTTGATTTGATGCAATTACACTTACCAAGAAGGGGACCTCAAAAGGCCTATGACAGAGTTGACTGTTCCCCATGCAGTGAATTCTTTCCTCAGACAAAGGAACAATTCATGTGTCTTCAAGAAATGCTCCATCACACAGAGGTTGCAGTTATCATATCTAAACAATAGGACAGAACCGACCATTAATCACTGGACAGGGGCCTTCCACCTGTTGATTCATGGCTGTTAAGACTCTTGTCAGTTGTGGATAATGAATGAGAATAGCCTGCCCCAATCTGGTGGCCTCCGGAGGTTCATTCATGCATCCTCAGGATTCATGCTTGGCAACAAATAAGGCCACCTTCCTCCAAGAAAGGGGACCCAGGTGTCTTTGCCAAAACTGGTGAGGCTCCATTTGTAGACCGGAGACCGAACCTTTGATGTTGTGTCTGTTGCTGCTGCAGCCCTGGGATACCTAAAATAATGGGGGGGAAATCAACATTGTGACCAGATCCTGGGACTTTCACTCGGACCAGGAGCTCCCAGTCATTGCCCAGGCCCCTCCCCTCTTTCAGGGCCCCTCCGTTCTCTGGATCCTGATGGAGAGAGCACAGAAATGGCCTCTCTGCCTTTTGACCTCCAACCTTGGGAGGGGAATTTTGTGGGCCTGATTTGTCAGGGAGGAAATCCTGCTGCCATTGCTCTATGCCATTGAGTGTGTCTGAAAGGGAGGCATGGATAACTCTGACCATGAAGCTGCCCTTTCACGAACAATTTCCCCAAACAGGACAAGGTGAAGCTTCTTTCCAGTGGAACCCAAAGGACCTACATCCAATCATGATTTAATTTTACCTCTCCAAACCTAAATTCAGGCCCCGGTCAACTGACTTGCCTCCTTCTTTGCTATTTGTGTACAAGAAGCAAACAAAACGTAAAGCAATTAGCAATACAATCCCCAAACCTTCTGGGTTAATGATGGAGATACTGAATTGTAGAAGGTCCATGAAATGGAATAGCACTGAAACCTCCCAAGAGGTCTAAGAAAACCATCAGGTTTCTACTCCCCACATTCAATTCAACTGAAGGTCAACCACCTTGGGGACAAGGCTGAGCTCACTTGAAATGGGACCTCAGAGTTGGAAAACAGGGAAAAGACACCATAGTTTCACCCACCTTGTTGAGCAGCTTAAGCTGTGAAAGAACTTTGGGGTTGATAAAAAAATTCTGTACCTGAATAATCCCCAGAGTCTCTTCCCTGGAAGCCTCCTTCGGGAGAACCAAGGAGCCCAAGATGAACAGACCTGCTGCTCTGTCTCCATTTTGGTCCAAGTAGAGTTTAAGATGGGAAAGATTGCAAAACTCGTTCTTGTCCAGAAAGGGATGAAATTGGTATTGAAACTTTTAATGTGTTTAATATTTCTCATAACACCTGGTGCTTATGAATCATAACCTGTCCTGGGTGATCAATTTTTCTATGCTGTCAATACAGAAAATTTGATAAATCTCTGTAATTCAAGATTCGATGCAATGTTTATACCAATTCTCAGACAAAGCTAATTTGATGCGTTTTAAAGAATATCCATTTTCTGAGAATTATGTGTGATCTCCTAACAGAAAGGAGTGCATGAGCAACCAAGCCACGCCCACAGAACCGGTAGTTAAAAACTTTGAATCCCACCACTGGAGAAGAGCCACCTTGCTCTACGGAAGTGGAAGGAGAGGAGTCTGGGAGCAGCTTCTCCAACCGACAAAACCTCCCAGAGGGAGAAGGGAGGATTCAGCTGAACTGAAAGAGCCTCAGACAGAAGCTCAGAATCTTCCCAGGGTTGTTCCAGAGAGTCCGTCCTGGGAACATGAACTCAGGACACCTCTGCTCCCTTCCCTTCTCCTTCCTTCCTTCCTTCCTTCCTTCCTTCCTTCCTTCCTTCCTTCCTTCCTTCCTTCCTTCCTTTCTTGCATGGGGTGAGATGCAGCCCTGATTTCATCATCTCTTTTCACTTGGTTTTTTCTTCTCTCTATATTTCTTTCTCTATGTCTCCAAGCTTGGAACTATGTGTGTGTGTGTGTGTGTGTGTGTGTGTGTGTGTGTGTGTGTGTGTGTCACAGCTAGCCAAAGGAGACGTTCTTCTCCCAATCCCAGACCTCCTTGGCATTTAGGAGGCAGAGGACGAGGCTGATCCACCTGGAAGCTCAGAGGAGAAAGTTTGCAGGAAGCCCTTGAGTCCGACTTCTGCCTTGAGAGTCTCTGGAGAGGAAGAGGAGGAGGAGGAGGAGGAGGAAGGGGAGCAGCAGGAGGGAGGCTGGGCCTTCTTCAAAGGGAATCCCTGTTTCCAATCACAGGTGGAAAGGATGCTGGCTTGTTGGAGCAGCTTCCTTTCATGCAGCTCCCCCTCCCACCTCCTCCCCCCCTCCAGAGATCCCTCAAGGCAGAAGCAAACTTTCTCCTCCAGGCTTCCACACCCAGCCCTGTCATCCTCTGCTTCCTTTGGGGGGGGGGGCAGGGAAGGCTTCGAGGGGGGGGTCCAGAGGTCTCTAGGGGAGGAAGGGGAAATCAGGGTGAGCCCCAAAGTCCAACAGAGGAGCTTCACCATCCCTGCCAGGCAACTTGGAGAATGGTGGCACAGGCTGTCCAGAGCCCCAGGCAGTTAAGGGCGAGTGCCCAGCCCAGCCCACAAGCTCCCGAGGACCCCACAGCCCAGCCCAGCCCAGCCCAGCCCAGCCCAGCCTCCCTGAGCTCTTCCTTGTGGCCGGCTGCTGCAGGGCTTCCTCTCCTTGGCCAGGTTGCTCCTGGAGGCTTCCTGGAGGTCCCCCCACCAATCCTGGCCCAATGCTGGCCTCCTGCCCATCCCTGGCCTTAGGGGCAGAGCCAGGGGTGGGTTTTAAAAGTTTTTACTACCTATTCTGTGGGACTGGCTTGGCAGTCATGTGACTGGGTGGGAGTAGCTTGGCAGTCATGTAACTGGGTAGGCATGGCCAACTCGATGTCACTCACCTGGAGAGGCACCTGGCCTGGCTTCTCCTTGCCCCTCCCCTCCCAGCCAGTCCTCGCCTCGCCTTGGTGGGAGAGGAAGCCTTTTCAAAGTGATCTTCCCCTTGATGCTAGTCCCTAAGATGAGATGTTGCTGCCAGAAGACCGCCTGCTGTACATTTCCCAATCTTGTTTATGGACATTCTCTTGGAAAGACTGAGTGGAGAGCCTCCCTTCCCTCCAGCCTCCATTCCTCTGAAGGAGCCCCACAGCCGCTTCCTCCTCTTTGAGAAGGGCAAAAGGTCAGGAAATTCCCCCAAGAATTCTCCAAGAGGAGGAAGGGGGCGCAGGGTTTCTTCAGAGGAGCCGAGGCTGGAGTGGAGGGGGCTTCAAGGCTGCTCTTGCCTCGGCTCCTCTGAATAAGCCCCACACCTACTTCCTCCTCTTTGAGAAGGGCCTTGCAAACTGGGGCAGGCCAGGGGACCCTGCCAGTATGGGGGGTATCTACCATTATGCAAACATATGGCTGATTTCTGCTACTGGTACGCCCATACCAGTCCATACCAGGAGCAACCCACCTCTGCTCCCTTCCCTTCCCTTCCCTTCCCTTCCTTCCTTCCTTCCTTCCTTCCTTCCTTCCTTCCTTCCTTCCTTCCTTCCTTCCTTCCATCCATCCATCCATCCATCCATCCATCCATCCATCCATCCATCCATCCATCCATCCATCCATCCATGGGGTAAGAGGCAGCCTGGATTTCATCATCTCTTTTCACTTGGTTTTTTTTCTAACTTCTCTCTGTGTTTCTGTCTTTATGTTTTTTTTTTAACTTTGCAAACTTCTGGTAACTAGTTTTTCACTAAAGTTGATTTTGTTCTTAGAAACTGGCTGCACTATTTCATCAGCCCTTTTGTGGTGGTGCCTTTGAGGATTAGCTTTCAAAATAACATAACCAACATTTTGGTTCCAACTCAACAGGCAGCTATTTCATATCTGTGACATACTCTGTCATTAAGTGCCCCCCCTCCCTTTTGTCTTTACGCAAACAAATCTCAGAATTATTTGTTTCTTCAGCCACAGGTGCCCCTCTGGGGCCAGTTTCAAGCATGGAGACCCCCAAACCTCTCAAAGCTAGATGATGGATTTAATTCCATCTCTGCCCCTGTTATTATGAGCCACATGGGGATTATTTCCCTTTCATTTCCCTCCAGAGAATCTCCCAACAACCTTTGAGTCCAAGAACTGGTTGGATTCTCCAGGGATCCTTCCTGAGAGGGAGAATTATGATCAAAGTTTCAGCTCTGCTCTTTGGCCGAATCCTCCAGGGGAGACTTTGGGCAGAGAAATAGGGAGTTTAGAGACAGGCAGGGTCTGTGCTCTTGAATGTCCGTCTCTCTCCTTTCCAGGTGAAGCTGAGTGTTTCTCTGGGTTTCAATCAGGAAAGACACAGGATCATTTTCCACCTTGTGAGAATCCTTTGAATCCTTCCAATTCTTCTTTAGAAACAGGAAAGGGATCAATTTATTCGCCCCATGAATGATGGACCTCCTGCTTCTGCTTCTGATGCTGCTGGTGTCCCATCCAGTCTCTGGGAAGATGAGGATGAAATGCCCGCAGAGTTTGGAGCACCAGGATGGAAAACAACCACAGAGCTTTTACAGCCCAGGAGACCATCTCATTGCTATAGTCGCCAGTGGAGAGGAAACATTGCATATAAAGTTGCTTTTCAACGTGGCTCCTTCTCTTCAGTTTGTTTTCAATGATCAGTAAGTCATTCAGGGTGATGGAGTTGCCCTCCCTCCATTCTAACACTCTCTTTCTTTTCTGTTTTTTATTTTTCATTTATTCCTATATTGGGAGGATATTCCTAATTTCCTCAATGATTTTGATTTCAATGGTTTCTCTCTTTTGTCTGATTTTGTGAAAGAGACTCAAAAAGGGATCTGAAAAAAAGCTGAAAGGCTGCAGATTATTTTCCTCTCTCAGTTCAGTCCTTAATTTATCATTTGAATAATAAATGTTATTTAAAGTAGTGGCGGAATCAGTTGTAGTTTCTGTACCTCAGCCCATTTCCTTATTTGTATAATTGATCATTGCTTTTGAATCAATGTTGGCTTAAGGCTCAGGAGGCTTATGGACGATTATATATTTTTAAACAGTATTTGTTGCTGCCCATTATAATAACTTTTCTTTACAATAGGAATGCTCATAATTTTCCAGGTGGCTTAATGTACATTTTCAACATCCAAACAGTCAACAAGAATTCCCGGCTCCTGCACAATCTCACACTGGGCTACAACATCCATGACAACTATTGGAGCACTTTCCGCACTTCCGATGCCTTGCTGGACATTCTCTCCACTGGAGAAGCCAATGTCCCCAACTACGGCTGTGGAAGGAAGGAGAACCTTCTGGCTCTTCTTGATGCAGCTAGCAGGGACATCTCCAGCCAGGCATCAACATTAGGAGGCACCTACAAAGTCCCACAGGTTTGTGTGTGTTTTTCTCCATCTGATAAAGTGAGGGGTGGGTGGTGGTAATAATAATAATAATAATAATAAAGTTGCATTTATTGACCGCACCCTCTCCCCACAGGGACTCGGGGCGGTGCACAGGGAAATTAAAAAACGAAAAATATACAAAATACATACAAATTAAAACGAATTAAACTCAATCAATCCTGTGCTAAAATCCCCTTAACTAAAAACATCCAATAAATATAGTATACATTTAAAAACCCATAGACAGAGAGACTACCCTAGGCCGGCCAGTGGGTGAGCAATAGATGCAATCATGTCTTCTCCATGGAATTCAAGAGCTGCTTTTCTCCATATTACCAAAAATGTCAATATTTTACCCCATTATGTCCAAGTTGAGATTAACCATAAAAGGCCTGAAATGCAAGCAATACATTCCCTGGAGAAGACATTCTACCAACTATTTAACTGATCAAAAAATATCCCTGGTTGTTGTGGCCTCTATTGGCATTTTCATTTCCACATATAAATAATGCCTGTCCTATCCAGTTGGATAGAAGTTGGCAATAGTAGCATTTTATCTATCTAAAACGTGGAATAAAAATGACTCTAGCAATTATAGGCCAAATAGACTAGCAGATATTGTGGCTGAAATTTATGCCATGATCCTCTTAATTAAACTTGAAAAAAATGTATTCCTTGCAGAAGAACCAGAAGGTTTTAGGTAGTGAACAGCTATATAGATTTTATAAGAATTAATGCATAGGTTAATAATATAATATTAGTAACAAATTTGTCATAAAATATCTCATCTTTAACAGCAAAGTAAACAAAGGTTTGCTGGCTATCTAGATGTTATTGCATTTGTCATAATTAACAGAGAAATAGGAAATTGATTGCCCTCAAAATGGAGCTTAGCCTGTTGGCCCTGATCCAAGCTCTTTCTCCAGGTCCTTGTTTAAGAGGGAGGTTTGGGCTCAATGGAGCCATGAGAAGAACAAGGACAATATTTATATATTTATATTTATTGAATTTATACCCCGCCCTTCTCCAAACGGACCCAGGGCGGCGAAGGGAAGGATGCATATTTGAACCCTTGTTATTCAGTCCAGATATTGACAACTTAATTCAACTAATGAAGGATCCAGAAACAGATCATAAATAAACATTTCATTCTTTGACAAAAATTGCTAAATTAGTGGACCAGTGAAATGCAGTGCGCATAGTATACAGTACTTCGATTTTAGAAAGGCTTTGACAAAATAAACCACCATTTATTTCTTGATAAGCTAAAAATATATGGGATAGACAGCATCACCCCCAGATGGACTCAGCCTGTGGTCCTCAATGGAACTCTGTCTACATGGAGGGAAACAAGCAGTGGGGGACCCCAAGGCTCCATTTTAGGCCCAGGACTCTTCAACATCTTCATCAATAGTTTGGATGAGGGGATAAATAGGGAACTCATCACATTTACAGATGACACTAAAGTGGCAGGAATAGCCAACACCCCAGAAGACAGGCTGAAGGTCCAGGTGGATCTAAATGGACTTGAACCCTGGGCCTATCTAACAAAAGGAAATCCAATGTAGAGAAAAGTCAAGTCTTACACTGAGGCTAGAAGAACCAAATGTTCAGGTACAGATCAGGTGAAGCCTGGCTCAATAGCAGGAACTGTGAGAGGGATCTGGGAATCTTAGGGGACAATCTCTCAAATGTGAGCCAACAATGTGGGGGAGCAGCCAAAAAAAGCCATTGCAATCCTAGGCTGCATCAACAGAAGGAGAGAATCCAAATCACGGGAAGTATTGGCACCACTTTATAAAGCCTTGGTAAAACCTCCCTTGGAAGAGGGCATGGAGGGAGAACCTTTACAGCCCTCTTGTCAGGGATGCAATCTGGAAGAGGAGTTGCCCAGGGTGCATGTTGGCAGCTCTGTCTCTGGCGCCCATGCCAGTGGTGGGCTTAAAAAATTTTTAGAATCTATTCTGGTAGGTGTGGCCTTTTTGTGGGAGTGGCTCAGCAGACATGTGACTGGGTGGGAGTGGCTTGGTGATCATGTGATCGGGTGGGGGCGGCTTGGCGGTCATGTGACTGCCAATCGGCTGGGCATGATCAACTTGTAGCTGTCTCTATTCCTAAATGCCTCTTTTGCCAGCTGTAGGAGGGAAGGAAAGAAGCTGGTCTTGGAAAGAGCCCCCCATCCCCTTCTAGGAAGCCCAGGCGGAAAGAGAGGAGGGGGAGGGCTGGTTGGAAGGCGGGCGAGTGGGCAATTTGGATTCAGCGCCTCCTTTGTTCGTTCGGGCAGGTGGAAAAAGGAAGGAGGCGTGGGATAAAGCATCCTGGCCACCTTCGCCCTCGGCCATCGCGTGCCTCCTTCCTTTCTCCGCCCGCCCGAGCAAAGAAAGTGGGTCACTAAACTGCCTGCTCGCCCTCATTCCAACCAGCCCTCCCCCTCCTCTCTTTCCACCTGGGCTCTCTGGAGGGGGAGGGGAGGTCTCTCCCATGACTTGCTTCCCTTACCTCGCGGGCGCAGTTCCGGGATGGTTGGAGATTCTTTTTTCCAGGTGTGGGGGGTTTAGCCTAGGCCCCTGCCTTCCTGCCTCCTCCATTCCAGCCCTGCAAAATCTGCCCCCCACCCCTCCCACCTGGGGACCCTCCCAGCTGCAGTTGGCATTCTCCGAGCAATCCTTCATCGCTGCACCCCTAGAGCATCACATGGAGGCAGTGTGCAGGCTGCTGACTGACCCAGGGCCCTTCTGGATGCCCGGAGGGGAAGGATCGTCAAAAGAAAGCCAACTGCTGCCAGCAATGGGGTACAAAGGAGCAGCCACCCAGGCAGGAACTCAGGGTGACCTCGATGTCCAGCCTCCCTGCCGTCTCCAGCCCTGCGCAACCTCCCCGCCAACCCACTGACCTCTGCTGAACAGCCTCTCCTTTGCATCCTGTTGCTGCGCCCCCAGAGTGGTCACATGGCAGTGGTACATGGGCTGCTGACCATCCCAGGGCATCCCAGTTACTTCTGGAGGGGGCAGGCAGATGGGAAGCATCCCCCCATCTCCCCAGCTGTCTGCAGCCTCGGAGCCTCGGCTTGGTGGGCAAAGGAAGTGGGTGGGTGGGGAAAGCATTGGGTGGATGGGGGGAGCGATGGGGGGGCAGGCCAGGGGAGGGTGTGGGGCCTCCGGAAGAATGGGTACGGGAAGCCACACTAAATTTCACCATCCAGTAAGCCCCTACCAGTGCGTACCAGCTAAAACCCACCCCTGGCACACACACAGGACGATCACCTGGCTGTTGCTCATGTAGTGGCAGAAACCGGAATGTTGCAGGAAATAACGAGGCTTGGACTTCTCAGAATCAGGAAAAGTTTATTTATGGCTGCCAGGTTCAGAAATCTAGTCAAAGGCCAGCATGTAACTTCTGAACAGTCTTCTGATAGCAAACACTCATTCTTCTACTTTGACAAAGAGAGCATCACAGGAAATACTTAACTCCTCTCTGATTGGTTCAGCTCCTTATTGCTCGGCAGAGAAGCATGCAGGAAACCCCAGTTCCATTCTGACTTATGTGGTTAAGCCCTCTGTCTGACTTGCAAGGGGCTTGGACTTCCAACTGACTCCACCTACTTACAAGCAGGTGTTTGTGGTTTGACTCTTGAATTTCCTGAGTTCCAGCTTTCTGTCTCAAAGATGTTATTTGTGCCTTACAAAGCATAAAAATAAAGATGACTAAATATCATCCAGTCTGACCCCAACTCATTTCACTCTTATGTCTAAAAATCGCTTTATGCCCTGCCTCAGGAAGACCAGCTCTTCCAGTTTCTGGCACTGCCATGCAAGCAAAGGCCAGCAGATCATCCCACACATGTGTGCACCAGAAGAGTACAGGGGAAGGCCGCGTGTGCCAGGTGACATGGCTCTGTCTTCCACTTTGCCTGAGCTAAGAAGCTGAGGCAGAGGCTCCATTTTCCCCTCCTGGGGCTTCTGTGCATCTCGTTTTTGGCCTCCCCTTCAGTGAGAAGAACTTTGCCATCCAGAAACTTTGGTCTTCCTTTGCAGTTTCAGTCCGTGGGGATTGCAAAGGTAAGGCCTGCACTCAGCCAGTGGGTGGGAGCCATGCTGGTGGTGGTGGTGGTGGTGGAATGATATGGGAGGGGAAGCCTTGTGGTCCCACGTGGGACGGGGTCTCCTTCAGACTGGAAATAGAGCAAAGGAAACTCTTTCCCCCCACTTGCTTTGTCCTGTTTCCCCCACTGGAAAGAGCTGTTTGCAACCCACAAGGAGGGGATCCTTTCCTAAGAGCTCCCAATTGAAGGATACCAATGTGCCCCTGAGGAATCTGAGGGTGGGGAAGGCCATGGGGGTCCTGGTGATAGAAGAGACCCTCAAGGCCTCCCCAACCCACTCAGATCCCTCCTGCTTCTCCCTCCCTTCCTGCAACAAGGACTCCCTGACTTTGCAAACCTCTCTCTCCTCTCTTGTTTCTCGGCTTCTTGTCTCATGGAGCAGCTTCCAAGTAAATGGGGCAAGAGAGAGACAGGGAGGGGAAGAGAGCAATCCAATTGTGTGTGTCTGTGTGTCTTTGTGTGTGAGGGCACCGAAACTGCTGCCAATGGTGTGGGCGACACCCGAGCAGAGAGGCGGGGTGTGTGGGTACATTCCTCCCCATTCAAGCAGGGCCTCTCATTCACCCCCCAGCACAGTCAGAGCATGGAGGCTGCTGCCCCCTAAGCACCATGATTGCCCCCTCCCCAACCAGCCCCACCTGACCTGCTCCCTGCCACCTCCTGCAAAGCCTCTTCATTCTCCTCCTCCTCCTCCTCTTCATCATTGTCACTGTCCTTCCTGCCCAAGTGGCAATGGGTTCCACAGGACAGGCTCTCATTTCTGCCCTGAAGCAGTGAACTCTGGTGGGCTGGAAGTGAGTGTGAATGGCCTGGTCCAAAACAGGAAAACCTGGACTTTTTGTACCTATTTTGGCCCTGGAAAGCCTCCTGCACCAACCTGGAAGCAGAAATAAAAAATAAAGCCCTTGCAACTGTTGGAAGGCCGAAGGAAGCCTCCAACTGAGGGAGGAAGCACTGGGGAGGAGGGGGGTGGAGGCCATTCACACTCACTTCCAGCCCTCCAGAGTTTCCTCCACAATGCAAGGCCCCTCCTCCCCCCCCCCCCCCACTTCATACTCAGGCATCCCCCTCCCTGGTCCTCAAAATAGGCCTGATAACCATCTGACCTACAGGAGGGGCGCCTGCATGTGGATGCTAGTGGAGCTGGGCTGGGGCTGCTGGGGGGCCGTGAGAGAGGGCTCTGCATTCCTCAGTTTCCCCATTAGGGCTCTAATCCTTTCAATTCATTTTTCAGATCAATTTTCAAACAGCTTCAGAGGCTCTGAGTGATAAAAGTCGATTCCCCTTTTTCCACCAGATGAATCCCAAAGAAGGACTCCAGTACCCAGCAATTGTCCAGCTGCTCCTCCATTTCAGATGGACCCTGATTGGCCTCTTTGCTTCAGACACAGAGAAGGGAGAGAATTTCATGAGGATTTTCCCTCCTGTGCTTGTCAGGAGTGGAATTTGTGTGGTTGTATCACAACGATTGTCAACAACTGGACATGCAGAAGCCCTCAGGGATTCCCTCTCTAAGTGGAGACAAGTCAACGTCTTTGTTCACTTCATGGAAGTTGAGCCCATTTGGGAGAGAATTCTTCCTTTCCATTTAACATTTATGCGTCTCCCAGGACCCATTGAAGGGAAAGTCTGGATCCTCACAAGTTTTGCAGCCTATGAAATGAACAAGCACAGACTTCTCACATACATCCATAGTATTTGGAACTTTGCTTATCTGGCAAAAGAAAGGCCAAAAGACTCTGCCTATGAAGCTTTTTTCTTTTTGGATGAAAAGTTTCAAGATCATTATTTCCACTGTTCTCTTTCAAAGAACGTCTTTTCTCTCAAAGGCCGCAGAAGATGCACCCAGAAAGCCCCACTGGATGGACAATGGAAATGGGACAGAAGATTAAGGGCCCCAAATGAATACCAATATTACAGTTTCATAAAGACTCTTTCCCAGGCCTTGAATGCCGCCTATTCCTCCAGACTGAAGAGGAGAAGGAAGGAGGGAGAAAAGATCTTGGGGTCTCAAAGGCTGCAGCCGTGGCAGGTATGGGGGTCCCGATATGGATCCATTAATCTTAGATCCTTTGGAGAAGGAATCCAGAGGAGAAGGAGGGGAACCATCTCAACAGAACTGGCCAATTTAATAACTCAGGGAATTAATGGTTCCAAAGAGAGATTCCATGGCATTTTTATATTAAACACTTCTAATTTGAAAATGCTGTATTCTTTTTTTTAACAAATCTCCTTTTTTGTGGGTTTGTGATGAGCCTGGTGGAATTCCACCTTTCTTCCGTCCCCATTGCCGGTGGGTCTGTGTGCAGCTGGACAGGCAGCTAAGCCCCCCTATTCTCCTCCAATGAAAGGGAGCCTGGCGTGGATCTGGATGCTTTATTGGGAGAAAAGGGCAGGTGAAACTGAGGAGATGCAAAGAGTGGAAATCAAATAGAAAGACGAGATAGGCAGCATTCACTAACAGCCAGCAAAGGAGCAGCTGGAACCTCTCCAGTGATGCTCCGTGTGAGGGACGGAGGCCGTCTCCGGATGACCAGGGGTCTCGGTCACAACGGCTGCTTCCGTCTTCTCCAAAGACCGACAGAAAACAGAGTCTGGCTTCAGACCATAGAGTTCGGCTTATCTGCCCCCGGTCACTAAGTGGGGCTGGAGCAACAACAGCACAAGAATTCCATGTTGTGGCATGACAACCTTTGTGAATTGGGAGGAGACCCTGAGACCATCTAGCCCAACCCCTCCTCTCTGCAGGAATCCCAGTTGAAGCTTCTCTGACTGATGGCTGCTCAGTCTTTGCATTCAGACAATTCATGAAGAGGAGACTGAACTTCTCTGCTTTCCTGGCTCAGCTCTAAAACAGCTCATCCTTTTCTCCTGTTTTTCTCTCTCATTCGGCTAAAATCTCCTCTCTTGTAACTGGATTCCTTTTTCCACCTCTGACACTCTGGAATAACAGTGAGCAGATCTTACACTCGTGTGTAACAGGAGTCAGTGATTGGAAGAGGGCTGGATCCAGGGGTGGGAGTCAAATATTTTTTACTATTGGTTCTGTGGGTGTGGCTAGGTGGTCATGTGATTGGGTGGGTGTGGCTTGGTGGTCATGTGACTGGCTGGCCATGGCCCTCCCCCCATTTGTTACATGCTCTTTTCACCTTCCCCAGGCTCCAGAGGCTTTATCGGATCCTGGGGAGGGCGAAAACAGCCTCCGCCCCCCACCAAGAGGCCCTCCGGAGGCTTCAGGGACCTTCAGGAGGCTTCACTCCAAATGATGCTCCGACAGAACTCGGAGCGTCGTTTTGAACGGTCTGGAGGCTTCAGGGAAGCTCATGAAGCCTCCGGAGGGCCTCGGTGGGGGGGGGGGCTCTTTTCACTCTCCCCAGGCTCCTATAAAGCCTCTGGAGCCTGTGGGAGGGTGAAGAATGGCTTCAGAAAATTCAGCTGGCCAGTGCATGCATGACCACTGACCAGCTGACAGGGCAGCGTCTTGTGTGCCCTGACCAATGGCTCCATGTGCCGCCCTAGGTTCCCTATCACGGATATATAAGGTCGTCTGCTGGAAATAGGGGGTTGGACTAGATGACCTCTGAGGTCCCTTCCAACCAGCTGTGCTGTTTCAAGGAGTCTTCTGAAGCCAGAGTTTATGTCCTTCCTTCCTCTCTTTTTTCTCTCTCTCCCTTCATCCCTCCCTCCATGTATCTATCCATCCATCCAATTATAACTCTTTCACTTTCTTCTCCCTTCCTCCCTCCCTCCCTTTCTCTTCCTTCCATCCCTCTTTCTTTCTCTCTCCCTTTTTCTTTCTTCTCCTTTTCTTTCCTTTTTCTTTTCTTTCTTCTCTCTCCTTTCTCTCTCTCTCTCTCTTCTCTTTCTATCTTGTCATTCTATCCCTTCCTTTCCTCCTTCCAAAGCTAAGAGACCCACTTGAAACAAAAACTCCTTTAGATGACACCGGCCATTACACACACACACACACACACACACACACTCACTCACTCACTCACTCACTCACTCACTCACTCACTTCCAACCATAACTGCTGCAGCCTCTCCCCCCACACACTGCCCAGTTATGGGGCCAGCCTGCTTTGCCCTGCAGTATTGGGGGGGGGGGGAGTTCCTCTGTTTGGGGAGAGAATTTGGTTGTAGAAAGGCCAAGGGGGGCAGCCTTGGAGGGCCTCTTCCTCCTTCCCCCTTTCCTCTCAGCCCTGCAAAACCAGGAATCTCCCCCCACCACAAGCAGCCACTGAGACTGTGCAGGGGGGAGAAGGGGGGGGCAGGAGAAGATCAGGGGACAAGAGAAGAAAATCGGAGGGATCCCAATTCTGCAGCCAGAGGAGTTTCTGCAGAGGGGAGGGGGAGGGAGGGGGCAGCTCCCAAAGGCCTTGGAGCCAGAATCCGGCAGCTGCATAAGGGGAGAGAGAGAAGCCCAGGAAGGATCCTCACTGACTTCTCAGGCTGAGAAAAGAGCTGGGGGGAGATTTCTTCTTTCAGGCTTTCCAAAATGTCTTCATCTCACATTACAATCGAGTAGAACGAGAACATCTGGAGTAGGGGGGGTTCAAAATAGTTTACTACCACTTCAGTGGGTGTGGCTAGATGGGGGGGCCTTCTGCCCTTGCGCAAGGGAAGGGAAGTCCTTAACAAGGGTGCTCTGGGGATCCCCCCACCCCTCAAAAAAGACCAAGGTTGCTTCTGAAGGGAGCAAGCAGGTGGACAGCATTCCTCACTCCCTGGGCGCCTGAAGCCTCAGAGCCTACAGCAACTCCCGGCCCTTGCACAGTGGAGGAAATTAACAACTTCTCACACTCGCAAGAAGCTTTTCTTTACTGTGCAAAGGCCCAGAGTTGCTCCACGGCTGCAGGCACCCAGGGAAGGGGTGGTGGATGCTGCCCCTCTTCCCTCCCCCAAAGAAACCTCGAAGGTTTTCAGCTCCTCTGCAGAGCCATTTATTAAAAGGCTCAAGATCTGGAGCTGCCATTCTCCAGTAAGATGTGCATCTCGTGGCCAGGCCCGCCCAACCCCTACCCTACTCCTGCCCAGCAGCCTTCCCCAACTCCCCTTGCCCCACTGTTAAGCCAACCGAAGCCAACTGGGCATCAAGCTGGGTTGACAATGAGCCTCCGAGGTCTCCCTCCTGCCTGCTTGCCCAGCGCTTGCTCAGCTGCCCCCTCCGATCCCCCGGCTGGATTCAGCCACTCACCGGAGACTGGAAAGCGAGGTCCTCCACCTTCCTGTTTCCCCAGCACTTGGTCAGAGACCTCCTTCCCTCCCACTCACACACCCCCAAACATCCCCCCCCCCAGCCTGGGCACAGTCACTCACCGGTTCTTTCTTCTTGTGTTTTGAAACTAAGCCTCAGTTGGTTGGAGGCTTTTAAGAGGGAGAACTTTTCGGCTGCCAGCTGGCAAAGGAACCTCTCAGCCATGACCGGAGCTGCTATGGCTCCTGCCAGCTGCGTGGCCAAAGGGAGCTGGTGGGGGCTGTGGCCTTGGTCTGAGGAGGTGGGGAGTGGCTACTGCTGTGACAGTAAAGCTGGCCAGGTCCCATCTCATGTGTTGAATCCCCCTCCCAGCTTTCGCCCATGCCTCCATGCCGTTTTCGGGCATGCAACACGCGGGAGAGCCTAGCTGCAGTTTCCTCGTGAGCAACATTGGCCGGGAGAGGCAGGGAGAAAGGCCAATGGGGCTCAGGAGTAAACTGAGGCTCCTAAGTGGGATCGAGCCAGGGGTGGGTTCCGGCTGCCTCTACTGCCGGTTGCTCTGCGCATGTGCAGAAGGCAAGAACAATATGGCCGAGAGAACCGATTCAGGGATATGGCCAGCCTGGGTCATTGTAGGTTCCAGTGACCGAGACCGCCAAGTTACTACCGGTTGAGACAAACCGGTCTACACAGGAAGGAACCCACCTCTGATCTGGAGGAGTTTTCCATCAGGATTACAAGGGAGAAGATTAGCCTGAGAGATTTCTTCTTGATCAACCCAGGCTTTCTGGGAATCACCCTGTTGTTTTCAAAGAGTTTCTGGATAATCTTTTTTTCTCTGTTCATTTTATTTGTCATCTGCTCTAGAATGTTCCCTATAATTGACCAACTTTGTCGATTATATTTTCTCTATATTTTGATGAAGTTTTCTCAAACTTCTTCATTCACTTATGAAGACAATGGCAGTATTTGTATCCTATTTAACCATATTTGGAGATGAGACAATTGTAGAAGAAAGATTCAATGTGGGATAAGAAACAAAGTTTTCTGTTTTTCAAATTCCTGGATGTTCCCATTCTAGTTTCATCCCTTTCTGGAGAAGAATGAATATTGGAATATTTCTCATAAAAATCTGTACTTGGACCAAAATGGAGAGATGAAACTAGATCTGTTCATTTTCGGCTTCTTGGTTCTTCCCAAGGAGGATCCCAGGGAAGAGATTTTGGGGGATTTTGTGAGACAGAGTCTTTATGTCAGACCAAACACTCTTTCAAAGCTAAAGTTGCTCAATAAGGTGAGAGAAATTCTGGTGTCTTTTCTCTGTTTGCCAAAGCCTGAGGTCCCATTTCAAGTGGGCAAAGCCTAGAGCCGTGATGGAGAACCTATGGCACGCATGGCAGAAGTGGCACACAGAACCATTTCTCCTGGCACATGGAGCCATCACCAGTTGCTCTTCCAGGTTGAGGCGTGGCAGTCAGCTGGTCTTCACGCGCATTGGAGTGCCAGAAAGTGGAAGAGGAGCCACCCAGAGCGCATGTGCACACCAGGAAAATGATCTTTGTTTCTAGTGTGCACATGTGCATGAGCCACGTAGTGTTTTGGTTCCTGGTGTGCATGCATGCGCAAAAAACACCAACAAAAAGAGCACAGGGACAGGCCAGGGTTTCCCTCCCTTCCCAGCAGGTTTCTTGCCCAGCTCCAACCTGTGGCTCTGATGAGGATCTGGAGCGCCTGGCTGGTTGGGGCACAGGTGGCAGCAGGGCAGCATTTGCTGGCTGGAAGTCTGGCTGCCGTGCCTGCTGCTCCTTCCCCAGCAGCCGAGATGCTGGAAGAGGAGCTGCTGGCCAGGAGGCGAGGTACCAGCGGTTGCAATGGCTGCCCGGTCACTCCAGCCGTTTCCCCTGTGGCTACTGCTGCTGCTCTTCTGGGGCTGTGTGGGGTCCAGCCCGCTCTTCTGGGACACCTGAGCCCCCCAGGCACTCAAGACCATCAATACACATCAGTGCCACAGGCTGGAGGGCCGTGGCCATCCAAGTAGCCTGCTTGGGTGGAGAGGCCCTGGCCTGTCCTTTCCACTACCACACCTCGGGCTGTGGCTGCACAAGTTCCCCGCTCAGGTGGGGAGTGAGGGTAGCCCTGTCCTGTCCTGGCCACTACCACTGTCACGGTGTCACTTCTGGCTGGGGTGCTAGGGCAGCCAGGAGAAGGAAAAGCCCCCATGGGGGTTGCGAGGTGCCTCAGGAGGGCTGGAGGAGAGTGCAGTTCCTCCCTCCCCCTCCCACCTCCGGGATCCATGTGCATCCCAGGCCTCCCCCTTTCCTCCAAGGGAGGGGATTTTGAGTGACACCCTTCTCTGAATGTTCACCTTTCTTCGCTCCACCTGGTTCTCTCTTGCCTTTACGCCATAGCTCCCTCCCCATGGATTGCTCTTTCCCTCCCTCCCTCCCTCCCTCCCCCCATCTCTCTCTCACATGCACACACACACAGCCACAAGTACCAACCCTGGGGACTCTTCTAGTTTTGTTCCCCCGGGGGCAACCTCCACTCTCCTTCCATAAACCAGCCCCAACTCAATCGGAGCAGCCAAAAAACCCTGCAGTGCCTTTCATCTAATTACGCAGAGCTTCCTAGAATAGCTCCACTTGGGGTGGGGTGAGCCCGGTTGGGGGCTCTGCAGTGACCCCGTCTGCCAGACCCCCACAGGAGAACCTCTGGGGGCTTCCCTTGAGACCTGACATAATAAATGGACTTGAGGGTCTCGGAGGATCTGCGAAGCCAAGCGAGGTTCCCCCGCAGCCTTTCAGGAAACAGCCTGGTTTCATTGGTCCTTGGATGGGAGGGGTTGGGAGGGGAAGCTGGAGGGCTGCTAGGCTGGGGACAAGCGCTTGCCCACCACTGCCCCCCTGCCAGCGTCTCTCAGGTGGGACTTGTGGGGGGGGGGGACAGACACCACCCCCTTGTCCTCTTACCCTCTAAGTCAGCTGCCAGGATAAAGATGGATCCCCCTTCCTCCAGATTCCCTCAAAGGCTGGGGACACCTCGGATGCTCTGGCTTAATGCCCCCTGCCCAACTTTGCCCCCTCCCCAATGCCCTTGCTCTGCCTTAAAACCTCCTGGCTTTCCCCCCCGCCCCACCGCTGGGCAACCCCTCCACAAACACGCCTGTATCTCACTCCAATCCGAGCCATTGCAGGGCTTTGAGGGGAAGGCAGCCAAATGGCTTGGAGTATATTCAAGGGTAACAGGCATGTTTGATGGAGGGGGGGAGGGAATATAAATGTTGTAAAAGAAAGTATGTCCCCCTCCCTCAGCCACGCCCTTCCCCTTCTTCCTTCCCCCCCACCTTTCCCGCAGCCCCCAGCTCCCCACTGATTCCCCTGCTCTTCATTTTGCATTGCAGTTCTGCTCTTCTTGCACCTTTGTCTTCTCCAAGGTTTAAATTACACAGCAGGGCAGTTCCACCCCCCATTTTAGATTTATGTGGAACGCTCCTGTCCTCCTCCTTCATCCATGGGGACCATCTTACCCACATCCACCAGCCCCCATCTCCACAGCTCCTCACACATGGAGACTCTCCCTTGGATGAAGTGGGGGGCTGTGCTGGCTTGTTCCAAGGCCGGGAAGGGATTCCGGCTTTCCAGTGGAGGGAGGGGGCATTTCCCACCCAACTTTCTCTCCCTGTCCAGGGCTGCAGAACCGGATCCTAAGTGGGGATGTCCTGCCACCCTGATGGGGATCAGGTGGGCGGGCAGGAAAGCACAAGGACCCCCGAAATCTGGAACTGGAACATGCGCACCAGGCAGCTGGTCTTTGTGCACACATGTGTGACAGAAACCGGTAGACCAAATGGCTGGTGTGCACGCGCAGGCCGTAAACCAGATGATCACCTAGTTCTCAGTGTGTGCACCCATATTGGGCCAAAAAGGTTCGCCAACACTGCTCTAGACTATTAAGTAGAAAAGTCCTTTATTGCAACATGAAATTCCAACAGCAAAAGGGAGGAAGTAAATGGAGAACCTGCCAGTTGTTCTACCTCCTGCATCTGGTTAGAAGGAGTCAGAGGTTTCCTATCTACCTCAGTGAAGACCAGAGGCTCCTTGTCTCCATCCATTTTTCCCTCCGTTTTCCATGGACGGAGAGTCCTAACATCTTTTCTTTGGCCTTCCTTGTTCTTCTGCTCAGTCCCTGCCTCAGTCCAGATGTGCGGAAAGTTGTCATCCTGGATTTGTCAAGAAGGCTCGAGAAGGAGAGCCAGTTTGCTGCTATGACTGCGTTCCTTGTCCGGAGGGGACCTTCTCCACCCAAGAAGGTGGGTCACCCTGAGGAACATGGGAGGCTTTGTGGAACTGGATCCACCCAGAACATTTCCATGAAAGTCCAAGTTAAATAATAGATCGAAGCTCACCTGGTTTTTCACATTTATTTTCAACCTGCAGAATTTATTATCTAAAAGGAAGTAAATCAAAAGGACTTTGAAGGAGGGGCTGGGAAGAGATGGGAGGAGGGAGTGGCAGACTGAGCAAGCTTTACTAACAGCAGAGGAAATCTCTCTCCTGCTTCTTAGTTTGGACTTGTGCTGCTAAGTTCACCTTCCTCGGAACATCTGAGTTCTTTGGAACTGGATGGATTGTGTTAGGTTCACCTTCTGCCGTTGAAGTGATGTCCTGATGTCTGGAAGCCGTACGGATCTGGATGGGAGACAACAGACTCAAACTCAACCCATCCAAGACTGAGTGGCTGTGGTTTCCGGCATCCCGGTACAACCAGTTGATTCCATCACTGGCCATAGGGGGCGAACATCTGGCCTCCGTGGACCGGGCACGCAACCTAGGCGTCCTCCTGGATACCCGGCTGTCTATGCAAGATCATGTGACGGCCGTGGCCAGGGGGGCTTTCCACCAGGTACGCCTGGTGCGACAGTTGCATCCCTTATTGGACCGGGACGCCCTTCGCACAGTCACTCACGCGCTTGTGACATCCCGGCTGGACTACTGCAATGCTCTCTACATGGGGCTCCCCTTGGGGTGCACCCGAAGGCTACAGCTGGTCCAGAATGCGGCCGCGCGGGCGATCTTGGGAACGTCTAGGTATTCCCATATAACACTGCTCCTGCGCGAGCTGCACTGGTTACCTGTGGTCTTTCGAGTGCGCTTCAAGGTGTTGATTACCATCTTTAGAGCGCTCCATGGCACGGGACCTAGCTACCTGCGAGACCGCATCCTACCTCATACATCCCTGCGGCCGATGCGCTCCCACAGAGAGGGACTTCTCCGGGTGCCGTCCACTAGGCAATGTCAGCGGGCGAAGCCCAGGGGAAGGGCCTTCTCTGTGGTGGGCCCAACCCTCTGGAACGACCTACTCCCCGACCTCAGAACAACCACGGACCTCCGCACCTTCCGCCAGAAATTAAAAACACTCCTGTTCCATCAGGCCGGCTTGGCCTAAGTTATCTACCTAGCCTACAGTCTGTAAAATAAATTGTTTTAATTGGGTTTGTATGGGATTATGTTTTAACTTCTAAATTTTAGCACAGGGATAATTATTTAATTTGATTTTAACTATTTATATTGTGATATTGTTGTGTTTTTTAACTTCCTGTGCACCGCCCCGGGTCCCTTTGGGGAGAGGGTGCGGTTATATAAATCCAAATAAATCAAATCAAATCAAATCAAATTCTGAAAGACCTTGCAATTCACTGTATATTGGATCCTCCCCTTGAGGATCACTGAGAAGGAGTCATTGGTCCATAATGTGGTTTGGATAGTTATGGTGGGAAACTCATTACACAAATATTCTGCCATTCATGTAGATCAATCAATTAGTCATAGGAGAGCTGGAAGGGACCTTCCAGGTTTCTTCCAGATGTTACAAGATACTTTAGGTATCCTCCAAGCACAGTATATTAACTGCCATGTGGCAAGACTCAGGATGTTTGTCTAAAAATATTATATGATTCATTACTAATCTCTAATAATGTACAGTAGGTTCCTATGAAGATTCTACACATTATACAGGAAATAATTAGGACTTCCCTCAACTTAAATACCTAGCTACATTAAAAAAAAAAGTTATATTCTTCTTATGCTCTTTATAATGAAATGATTAAGAAATTCTTCTTGGAAATTTCCCATCGTATCAGCTGTTATCCAAAGAAAGGGTTTATTGTAAGGTAAAAGGACAGAATGTTAAAGAAAATTGTTTTTTGGTTTCTCAGATGTGAAAAAATGCATCAAGTGTCCAGATGATAAATATCCAAATGGGAACAGAATCCAATGTATCCCCAAAGTTGTAACCTTCCTGTCTTATGAAGAACTTCTGGGCATCATCCTGGTCTCTTCTGCCCTACTATTGCTTTTAATCACAGGCCTTGTTTTAATCATCTTCATTAAATACCGAGAAACTCCCCTTGTCAAAGCCAACAACCGGGACCTCTCCTACATCCTCCTGGTCTCCCTCCTGCTTTGCTTCTTGTCTTCTTCTCTCTTCATTGGTCAACCAAGGAAAGCCACCTGCCTTCTCCGACAAATGGTCTTCAGCATCATCTTCTCAGTTGCTGTTTCTTCTCTCTTGGCCAAAACCATCACGGTGGTGCTGGCTTTCTTGGCTACAAAACCAGGAAACCGAGCGAAGAGATGGTTGGGGAAGAGCTTGGCCAACTCCATCATCCTCTCTTCTTCTGCTGTCCAAGTGATCATCTGCTCCATCTGGCTGGGAGTTTCTGCCCCCTTCCCTGACTCTGACCTCCACTCCCAACCTGGAGAGATCATCCTGCAATGCAACGAAGGGGCCGTTGTCATGTTCTACGTCACCCTCAGCTACATGGGCTTCCTGGCTGCCATCTGCTTCACGGTGGCTTTCCTGGCCAGGAACCTGCCTGGGGCCTTCAACGAAGCCAAGCTGATCACCTTCAGCATGCTGGTCTTCTGCAGCGTCTGGGTGACTTTTGTGCCCACCTACCTAAGCACCAAAGGGAAATACATGGTGGCTGTCCAGGTCTTCTCCATCCTGGCCTCCAGTGCTGGTTTGCTGGGCTGCATCTTCATCCCCAAGTGCTACATTATCCTTCTGAGGCCAGACCTGAACACAAAGGAGCATCTCACAGCCAGAACAAATGTAAAAACATGAGATATAATGTTGTGTTATTTAAAAAGTTGTATCCTCCTATGCAAATGCTTTGGTTATTGAGGTGGGCTGGCTGGCTGCAAGCTTCGAGTAATGGGTGTTCTGGGGGCCCCCACATGGGCTCCTTTTGATGGTTACTATCGTTTTGGTGGGTTTTATGTTTTATTCTTATGCACCCACCTGCCCAGGGATGTTGTTGCCCATGGGGAGGGCATCGCCATCAGTGTCTGGAATACATCAAGAGAAGGTGTCGCTTCTGCAGGATCTCCTGTCCGGGGACAAAATCCAAGTGATCTTCCCAATGAAGGAGAGATCTGCATTCACTCTCTGCCCCCTGCCTTGAAGGGGGAGGAGAAAAAGATCCCCTCCCCTCTCCTTCCCTTTGGGTTGTCTTGTAGCTACAAATAACTGGATACACATCAGCCTGACATACTCGGATCTTCAGAGCTCCAACCCATCAGAAGGCTTCCTTCTTCACAAGGGACCCCATAGAGGGGACTTTGATCCTGGGCATCTGTTGAGATATATGACACAGTATATATACTTGTTCCCCTGGCTCAGCTGATCAGGATGAGAACCTGTGGCCTAGTGGCAATTACAACTGCCTCGCATGTAAAACAGCCCCAGTTCAAATCCCAGTATGGCTAGTTGATGAGAGCTAAATAGCTTGAAATAGATGTATACTAGTCTCTCTTATTTATTTATTTATTTATTTATTTATCAGCACAAAAACATAACACACACAAACACACACCCAAATATGGGAGGGAGCCTACTGCTTCCCTTTTCTGTCTTGGCTCACCCCAGGAGCCATCCAGGCAGAAAGCTATTTTTTATGTTGCCTTTGTTATATTTGTGTTGCATTTGTGCTGATAAATAAATAAAGGGAGACGAGTATAGATGCATTTCAAGCTATTTAGCTCTCCTCAGCTAGCCATACCCTCAGCTGATAAAGGAGGAGAGCCTGTGGCTTAGTGGCTAATACAACTGCCTGATGTGTAATCCTGTCCAGATTCAAATCCCAGTAAGGGTATGGCTAGCTGATGAGAGCTAAATAGCTTGAAATAGATGTATACTAGTCCCCCTTTATATCTCTCCCTCTCCTTCTCTCCCCCTCCCTCCCTCTCTCTTCCCCCTTCCCCCCACCCTCCATCCCTCCCATCTTTTCCTTCATCAGAGTCTTCCTCCCGGATCCCCTGTGACAAAGGGCCTGCAGCCTATTTGCGACCTTCCCTTACACAGTTGAGCAAAACCCACCCAGGCAGGCTCCCTCAACAACCGGCCCCAAATTCCCAGGCGCTGCTCATCATCCCCGGCCAGATCCAACTGTGGAAGGGGAAGAGAGGCTCTCCTGGGACTCCAGGGGCTCAGCTGCACCTTCCCAGCTTCCTTCCGCCCTTCAGCTCCGTATGAACGGGGGGGGGGGGGGAGGGCTGAAGTTCAAAGGGCGGGGGAGGGACACTCAAGGGGGGGCCTTGGGGGCTGCGGAGTCCTTTGGTGGGGGCGGCAGAGGCTGGGGGGGGGAGGCTCTTGGAGAGGAAGGGCGTCCCCTGTGGGAAGGGCCAGGCAGCCTGGGGAAGCGGCTGAAGAAAGCGGGGGAGACCGGGATCCTCTCCTCCCCCACTTCTCGTCCATTTCCCTCCATCTCCCCTTTCTTTGCCTGGACTTGACGGCCTCTGCCCCCCCTCGTCCTCGGAGGCTGCCCCGGAGCCCGTGCAGGGAAGCCGCAGGAGGGCGAGGAGCCCCGCCGAGGTGCCTGGACGGACTTCTTCCCAGCTGGGATGCGGGCCTCGAGGGGGCGGCCAGGTCAATGCCGCTTCATCCCCCGGGCCACGTGGGGGCTCCGTCTGCAGCGGCTGCAGGGCCCCTCGGAGGGCAGGGGAGCCCCAGGGGGAAGCGCGGAAGGTGGGCGGGGGGGGGCAGCCTTTCTGGGGCCAGGGCAGAGGGGGCGAAGGGTGGGAGCGGGAGCGGGAGCAGCGGGAGAGGAGCGGGCAAAGCGCCCGAGAAAGGCGGCGGAGGAGGTGCGGGAGAAGCGCATTCAAGGGGCCCAGAGAGCCGCCCTTCGCCCGGAGCCTCTGCGGGGCTCAGCGGGGATGCGGAGGGCGGGAGCGCCTTTTCTCCGACTCCCCCCTTTCCCTTCGCTCCGCCCGACGCTCCCCAACCTCCCAGCGCTCCCTGGGCCTCTGGGCGCCCCCTGCTGGCCCAGCCAGTGCGCTACCTCGGCCTCCCCCCAGGGGGCGCCCTTTCCCTTCCCTGTGACCCCGCCGCTGCCCTTCGCCTTCAGCCCTTTGCGGAGACAGCCGGGCGGAGGGGAAGGGCCGCTTCAAAGGGGGAAAGGAGGGGGAGGGGGAGGAGGGAGGAAAGTGAAAGTCAATAAGCCCCTCCCCCTTTCCCTCTCTGGATCGTTTTGTAAGGACCAATGACGGGAGAAGAATCCGCGCAACTGACTCAGAAGCCTCAGGGATCAAGCCAATCAGAGACGGCTGCTCTCTTCAGAAGGGATCCCACGCAGCTCTCTTGGCTTCTGGGCGTCTCTCCCTCCCCTTCCCTCCCCCTCCCCCTTTCCCTCCCCGTCACCTGCCACGAAGTGTCTGCCGCGTCATTGTGACGTCCCCTTCCGCAGCTCTTGCCCAGGAGAGCCAAACTCAGCCAATGCAAGTGCCAGTTGTCATGCAAGAGCTCAGAGCTGTCAATCAGAGCCAGATGAGGGGAATCTACTCCCCCCAGTTGCAGAGAAAGACTTCCAGCTGCTTGAATCCATTTCCTTCATTCAGATCCATGTTCGTCTTTATATCTGTCGTCTTGTACATGTTTGACAAACTAAATAAAATAAATAAATAAATAAATAGTGAAGACTTCAGTCGTTTGTTGAAGGCGCTAAAAATGACCTTTGACTCTCTCTCTGTCCTAGGTCAAAGGGATCAAGTGGATCACTCAGCTCCCTCTCAACCCACCTCTCCCCTCCCCCTCTTCCCTCTTCTGGATCCTCTAGTTCCAGCCCATTCCTTTTCTTGGATGGAAGTGGCTCCACTCGATTCCCTTTGGAGGTGGAAGCTTTGAGGCAGGCGGGGCAGCTGGGGAGGGGAGAGTCTGAATCGGAGGGAAGATAGGATTCCAAAGTCCTTTTGGCCCAGAGGTGGAAAATCTCCTTTCCTGAAAGTGCCCAAGTGATGGGGAGAAGGAAGGGAAGAAGGCTGGGGGGGGGGGCAGGGGGGAGAAGGGCGGGGGGGGCATTCCGCGGGGGGGAGGGAACTCTTGTGCCAGACCCTCCTTAGTTCAGGGAGTTTAATGACGGACTTTGATGTCTTCTGCTCACTAAGAAGATTCCAGAAGTTCAGAGCTCCTTCTGAGCTGACCTGCTTCTCTTTCACTTCTACTTGAAGTTGGGGGTTGGGAGGGAGAAGAGGGAACCCCGAGATCCTGGACAGAAGCATCGGCTGCTCTCCGTAGTTTCCCAGGCATTTGGGAGGGGGCCACCACCAGGGTCCCCAGGCAGCCTGGCTGGGCTCCCCCAGTTGAGATGCCCTGGAAACAGGCAGGAGGCTCCCTGAGTCCAGACTGGGATGGAAGCCCCGAAGTTCCCTTTGACTTCCTGGAAGTCTCTGGATGGAGCTTGGCTCTGGGTCCTCTGGAGATTGGCCACCCCTCAGGTCTCTCGTTTTTTTGTCCTTAAACAGATCCTGGCAGTTTAGGGGACATTGGGGGTCACCTTGCTTGAGATGGACGCTTTTTAGGCTGTGCTTTTATGGTTTTGTTTAATTTGTTTGAATTAATAATAAAGCTGAAAATCTCTTTTTTCATTGACGAGAATAGAATGGAATGGAAAGGAATGGAATAGACAGAGTGGGAAGGGACCCTGGAGGTCCTCAAGACCAACCCCCTGTTCAAGCCGGAAGCACTCAACAATTTCAGAGAAAAGCTTCTCCAATCTCTTCTTAAAAACCTCCCTCAATGAGGCAGCCATAACTTCCTGGATTCAAACTCTTCCACCGATGAATAGATTTTCACTGTCAGGGAATCTCTCCTGGCTTCTCGGTTGGATCTCCCTTTGCTGGGCTTCTCTTCATTGCTTCTGTTCTTGCCTTCAGGGGCTTCAGAGGATGAATGGAGCTCCCTCTTCTCCATGGGTGTCACTCAAGGGTTGCTCTCCCATCCCCTGCAGCCCTTCTCTTCCTTAAACTGGACATTCCTGGTCCCTTCATCGGTCATCTCCTTGTTCAGCCTCTGGACCCCCCACCCTCTTCCTTGCCCTTCTCTGTCCACTGAGGGAGTCGCCTTTAGTGATGGAGGCCGACGGGGTTGGGGGAGCTGACAGTGGAACCCCCCAAAGCTGCTCTGACAGACCCATAAAGCCTGTTTTGAACCCAGAGCCCCACTTTGTTCTTTCGGTCGCAAAAAAACAATTGCCAGGTGGTATCCTGGGAGGGATGGAGGATCCACCCGAGGGATCGACAAAGGGAGACCCTGAGACCATCTAGCTCAACCCCTGTTCTCTCCAGGAATTCCAGTAAGAGTGTTTCCTGACTAAGGATTGCTTGGTCTCTGCATTAGGAGATGAGCAGGCCGAGATGGAGGCTGGGTTAAACGTGTCATCAGTTTGGAGTTCTTACATCCCCACAAGAGACCCAATTCCAGACCCCCGTGAATTCCATTGACTCTTATGCAGTGCCAGTTTGCCTTGGCTGTTAGTAGGTCAAACTCACTGTGCATCTGTAGCATGTAGTAAACTTGTACTGCTTTGCCTTCAACTCCTGTTCCTGGTTACCTGCGTCTGGCAGAGACAAATGGACAAGGGAGACTGAACCTCTCTGCTTTACTAAATTTCCTTTCTTGCAGCTGTGTTCATTCTTCCATGTCTGAAACTGGAATGACAGTAAAGAGATCTTAAGCTTCTCTGTAATGTCCTTCAGTTATTGGAAGTGTGCGGAATCCTTCCTTCCCCAGTTAAGAGACTGTCCAAGTATGTCTAGCCTATCGAAGAGAAGATTAGTGGACAACCATTGAAATAGGAGCCAGCTGTGTGCAGCAGAAGCCAAAAAGTCAACCCAGTTCTAGGCTGCGTCAACAGAGGGAGACAATCAAGATCACCTGAAGGGTTCATACCACTTTATAAGGCCTTGGGAAGGCCACACTTGGAATACGGCATCCAGTTTTGGTTGCCACAATGTAAACAATGTGGAAACAATTCATTCCTTCGGTCCGGAAAATTCTGTGTGCAACTATAAGAGGCTCTGTGCCAAGTGTGGTCTTGCCCTGCGTTTGGAAACTAGTTATTTGGCAGCTCTCTGAGCGAGATAAGGTTCGTGTGGATAAGCATTCCTCTGAAAGCCTGTTTGCCAAGCCTGGCTGACTGTGAATGAAAGGGATTCACAGTCGTGTAAAGGAAAGAGGTTTTCCAGGGACCAAGACTTGTGCTTCTTGCTTTCATTTTGCCTGGGTCAGAAGAAGCTGCTCCTGTCCTGTGAAATGGGATTTTCTATGAGATCCGCCATGCTCTCTCCATCCCCTTATTGGTTGTTTTGCAGCCGCTTCCTCCCCCAACACATTGGGCTAGCAGGAGCCTGGAGTCCAGGACACGTGGGCGGAGAAAACCTGGGCAATGAGTCCCACTCCGTCTTGACCAGGTTTTCTGGCCTGTGGCTGCACCCTGTGAATAGTGGCAAGCAGGAGATTGGGTGTCTCGCAAACTCCCTCAACCCTCCCAACATGGCAACATCTGGGAGAAGAGGAGACTCACTCCAGAATTCCCAGTTTTTCCTTTCCGTAGAAATGGAGACGGTTCAGTCTCTGCACAGAATCAGACCTCGGTTTGTCAACGACCACAACCCCCCCTGCGGTCTGTGAAAACCCTTTCTGAGAGAAGCAATCAACAGTTGTGCTTTCTCAAACTTTGGTCCCTCTTTGCACACTTGAACGACAGTCCAACAAGCTATTTGCTTCCAACTGTAGACTAATCAGGGGTCTACGTCTAGATGGAGGGACGTAAGCAGTGGGGCACCACGAGGTTCCATCTTAGGCTCTTCCGTGTCTTCATAAACGGCTTAGATGAGAGAACAGAAGGGGAACCTACCAAATGTGCAGATGATACTAAGCTGGCAGGTATTGCCAACACCCTAGAACAGGGGTAGTCAACCTTTTTACACCTACCGCCCACTTTTGTATCTCTGTTGGTACTAAAATTTTCTAAACTCCCACCGGTTCCACAGGAATGGTGATTTATAAAGTAGGGAAGTAATTCAATTTTAAAAAAAGGAAAGGACTTCAGTATGGGACAAAACCCCTACAAAGCCCACCATGAAAGCTGGAACGCCCACTAGGGGGCGGTAGGAACCAGGTTGAAGATAGGCTCAAGATCCAGATGGATCTTGACAGACTTGAACACTGGGTCCTATCTAACAAAATGAAATTCAATGTAGAGAAAACTCAAGTCTTACACTTAGGTAAGAAAAACCCAAACTACACATATAAAATGGGTGAAACCAGGCTTCATAGCAGGGACTGTGAGGGGCATCTTGGAGTCTTGGTGGACAACTCGTTAAATATGAGCCAGCTGTGTGCGGCGGCTGCCAAAAAAGCCAATGCAATCCCAAGTTGCATTAACAGAGGGATATAATCTAGATCAAGTGAAGTACTAATGCCATTCTTTAAAGCCTTAGTAAGACCACACATAGAGCACTGCATCCAGTTTTGGTCACCACACTATAAAAAGATGTTGAGACTCTAGAAAAAGTGCAGAGAAGAGCAACCAGGATGATGAGGGGACTGGCGGCTAAAACATGTGAAGAATGGTTGCAGGAATTGGGCCTGGCTAGTTTAGGGAAGAGAAGGACCAAGGGAGACAGGAGAGCAGCCTTCCAATATCTGAGGGGCTGCCACAGAGAGGAGGAGGGGGTCAAGCTATTCTCCAAAGCCCCCGAAGGCCAGGCAAGGCATAATAACGGATGGAAACTGATGGAGGAGAGATTAAGCCTAGAAATAAGGAGAATTTTTCTGACGGTGAGAGCAATCAACATCAAATTTATTAATAGAATATAATAATGATAATGATAGCAGCAACAACAACAACAACAACAATAAAAAGGAACAATAGTGTAACCAAAAAAAAAAACCCCAGGAACAACTGGACCGGACAGAGACCATGGCGGAGTCCAGCATGACCCTCTGGAGGTTGAGCGAGGGGGCCTTTCCAGGGAGGGCTGGATGTTAAGGAGGCCGAGGAGGGAAAGGATAGGGGAGGGGAGAGGGAGGGAAAGGAGGGCAGAGGGGGAGGGGAGGATGGGAAAAAATGGGGAGGAAGAGGGACAAGAAGGGGAGGGGAGAGGGAGGAGGAGGAAGAAGAGGAGGGGTTGGGACGGGGAGAGGGATGGGAGGGGAGAGGGGAATGGAGTGGAGAGGAGGAGGGGGAGGGGAATGGGGAGGGGGGGAGGGGAGGGGAGGGGGGATTAGGGAGGGAGGGAGGGGAGGGAGGGGAGGAGGGAAAGGATGGGGAGGAATAGGTGGTGGGGAGGAGGGAGCAGGGAAAGCAGAAAGAGAGGCAGAAGGAAGAAGAGGAAGCGATGATGAAGAAGAGGACGTGATGAGGATGATAAGGAAGATGATGATGAGGTGGTGGTGGTAAAGGAGAAAGATAGAAGGGAAGGAGAAAGAAAAGTTGGAGGAGAAAGGAGGAGCAGTAGGAAGGAGAAGAGGAAGGTGAGGGATGGAGAAGGAGAAAGAAAGGAGGAGGAGGGAGGAGGAGGAAGGAGAAGAAGCTAAGAGAAGGAGAGGGAGGAGAGGGAGGAAGAAAGGGAAAAGAGGAAGGACAGGAAGAGATAAAGGAAAAGGAGGAAGGAGAAGGAGAAGGAGGAAGAGAGGAAAAAGAGGAAGGACAGGAAGAGATAAAGGAAAAGGAGGGAGGAGAGGGAGAAGGAAGAAGAGGCTGTAATGAGGATGTGATGATAAGGAGGAAGGGAAAAGAAGAAAAGAAGAAGGAGGAAGAGAAGGAAGGAGAAGGAGGAGGAGGAAGCTGAAGGAGGAGAAGAAAAATGAGGAGGAAGAAGGAAGAGAAGGAGGAAGGAGGAGAAGAAGAATGAGGAAGAGGAAGAAAGAGGAGAACAAGCATAGTGAAGAGGGGGAAGAGAAGGGGTGAGGAAAGGAGGGGAAGGGGAGGAGAAGGGGTTGGGGGAGAGGGAAGGAGAGGGGAAGGAAAGGGGGAGGGGGGAAAGGGGGAGGGGTGGGAAGGAGAGGGGAGGGGGGAAGGGAGGGGTGGGGGAAGGGAAGGGAAGGGGGTAGGGTGGAAAAGGGAGGGGGTGGGGTGGGGAGAGGGGAGGGGAAGAGGAGGGGTGGGGTGAAGAAGGGGGAGGGGGAGGGGAGTCGGGAAGGGGGAGAGGGAGGGGAAGGGCAGGGGAGAGGAGGGGAGGGGAAGGAAGGGTGGGAGGAGGCGGAAGGGGGAGGGGAGGAAGTGGGGGGAGTGGAAGAAGTGGGGGGAGGGGAGGAGGAGGCTACCCGAAGCTCCCGGCCGATGTTTCCTTCGATGGTTTCCTCCGGAGGTTCTCCAAGGCCTCCTCCGGGTCCTCTCCTTTCTTGTGGGAGGTCCCTCACCATGGTGGTCTGGTGAGGGACTCTCTGGTTTTGGAAGAAGCAGAAGGGGGAGAATGAATGACCGGTCCTCACATTATCTGCTTCCCCTCCCTCCTCCCTCCTGCCTAAAGGCTCCTCACCTCCTCAGCCGCTCCCCGAAGGTCTTCTGGAGGAAGTTCTTCTCCCCGCTCAACCTCCGATTTTCCTTTTTGACTTCCTCCAACTCCTGTTTGAGGGCCATGCTTTCCTCTGCCATGGTCCCGATCATGATGGCACTCCTGCAAATGATCACAGAAAGACAGAAATTAGGATGGATGGATGGAGGGAGGGAGGGAGGTATTCTTCTATCTATTTCTCACCTGCCCAGTTGTTCCTGGAGGGTTTTGAGGAGCTCCCTTTTCTCCCCAGCTTCCTCCAGAGCTCTGCAGACCAAGGTCTTGTTGAGGTCATTGGCCACCTGGAGCTGGATCTCTAATTCCATTATCCTGTAAAAGAGGAAGACAAGAGAGAAATTAGCCCCCTCCGGTTTTCCCCCTGAACCCTCCAACCTGTTTCAAAGGAAAACTCCCTAATGGTCCCCCGGCTCCTCCTCTCCCTTCCTTGCTAAGGGGTTTCCTTCTATCCTTTGCCCAAGTCAGGGCTGCTGCCAGGGAATGTCTCACCTCCTATCCCTCCACTCCAGCTCTCTGCAGAGCTCTGGGGAAGCTGGGGGTCCCTTTGGAGCCCCTCAACCTTCCTTCTTCTGCTGCTGTAAAGAAAAAGAGCAGAAAGAAATTAGCCCCTTGATTCTCTCAAACATTTTTTTTCCCAATTAAAAAAAAGACTTAAGAATTCCTTGATGTCTGTTTGTGTGTAACCAAATGAAATTCCATGGTGAAAACAAAAAATAAGGTTCTCCATTTAGGCAAGAAAAACAGTAACTGTGAGAGGGATCTTGGAGTCCTAGTGGACGACCGTTTCAAGAGGAGCCAGTCATGGGCAGCAGCTACCAAAAAAGCCAACCCAGTTCTAGGCTGCATCAACAGAGGGAGAGAATCCAGATCACAGGAAGGGTTGGTACCACTTTATCAGGCCTTGGGAAGGCCACCCTTGGCATACGGCATCCAGTTTTGGTTGCCACGATGTAGAAAAGATGTGGAGACTCTGGAAAGAGGGCAGAGAAGAGCAACCAAGAGGATGAGGGGACCGGAGGCTAAAACCATAGGATGAATGGTTGCAGGAACTGGGTAGGTCTCCTTGAATGAAGAGAAGGACCAGGGGAGACATGATAGCAGTGTTTCAATATCTCAGGGGTTGCCCCAAAGAGGGAGTCCAGCTATTCCCCAAAACAACTCAGGGTAGAGCAAGAAGCAATGGGTGGAAACTAATGATGGAGAGAAGCAACTTAGAACTGAGGAGGAATTTCCTGACAGTTAGAACAGTTAGAACGAGGCTTCTGCATGTCCTATGATGACCTGCTCAGTAACGGACATCAAAACCTTCCCCAGAAGATTTCCATTGCTTACCTGGGGGGTGGGGAGGGGGTGTTGGACCTCTGCAGAGGACACCCTGGCTCTATTGGGGGCAAGAGGCCCCCCCCAGGATGTTCTTGGCTGGAAAAGAAAGGAAGATGATGAGGATCAGTTTACCCCAAAGAGCCACGTTTCCCTTCATGGCTCATCTCCTATCTAGTCTTGGAGGTCACCTACCTCAGAGGGTCCCCATGGCCCAAGGGAGGGCTGGGTCTCCGGAACCACTGGGGGAAAAAACAGACAACTTTAAAAACACAAACTTATCCACCATCATCTTTCCTGCAAAATATTAGCTGCCAGCTGAGACTTCTGGCACCTAAACTCTACCCAATTGCTGCTAACACTAAGAAGATGATAATCGGATTGGATTTAATTGTCTCCTTCCTCTGTTGCTGCGCTTCAGGTGTTTCATCCTGGGAAGGAAGTTACCTGCCATTTTCAAACAATAACGGCAGGTAAAGGAGCCAGGACAGCCCAGTCAACGTTTATGACATGTGCTGTGATGTCATAGCCTTTGATACAGCTGGGGGGGGAGGATGCCAGGGGTTCCCCCTCCAGCAACTGTGGACCTTTCCATATGGAGGGTCCCAAAGGCTGAAAGAGAGACCCCGGGAGATCTCGGGGAAAGTCTGGGGAAGAAAAAAGGGAAATGGGGGAAAAGCCCCCCCCCCAAAGGCTCCCAGGAGAACTGAGCCCAGAGAATGATCCGCAAAGGGCTAAATGACTTGGGGAGGGGGAGGAAGAGAGAGGGGGGTGTTTGAAGGAGGAGGGGAGAAAAGGAGGGAAGGAGGGAGAGGAGGAGGGAAGGAGAGAGGGAGGGGGAAAAACAAATGGAAGGAAGGGAATATTTAACTGGCTTCCTATCCAAGAACTCCTAACCAAGGAGAGAAGCAACTTAGAATTAAGGAGAAATTTCCTGACAGTAAGAACAATTAACCTCTGGAACAGCTTGCCTCCAGCAGTTGTGAATGCCCCAACCCTGGAAGTCTTTAAAAAGATGTTGGACAGCCATTTGTCTGAAATGGTATAGGGTTCCTGCCCATGCAGGGGGTTGGACTAGAAGACCTACAAGGTCCCTTCCAACTCTGCTATTGTATTATTGTATAGTATGCAAGAGTCAACTAGGAAGGCTGCCTTGGTTTGTTGCAGACCCTAGAGAGGATCTGTCTCCAAGGTTGAAGAGATCAAGTGGGTCACTCAGCTCCCTCTCAATCCACCCTCTCCCCTCCCTCTGTTTTGCATCCTGGATCCTCTAGCCCTCTCCTCCCATCAAACAGACCGGCTTCATTTAATTCCCTCTGAGATGCCTTTTGGGAAGTGGGAGATTGGAGGCAGACGGGGCAGCTGGGAAGGAGAGATGCTGTCCGGTCCATAATCGATGGACACATCGGATTGCAAAGTCTTCTTGGTCCAGAGGTTTCCCAGCCAACTTTCCCAGCCGGCCTCTGACGATCCAAGTCAATGGGAGAAGCCGGACTCACTTAATGACGGTGGCCAAAGAGATTGTATACAACTTATAAGCGCTCTGCACTTAGACCTCAAAGCATTGTTGGAGACCCCACATGCCTGCGGTTGCTCCCTCCGGGAGGGGGTTTCCAAGGGTTTCCAGCAGGACCCCTGGATTCTGTCAGGGCTTTATTCCCGATGCCCTCAGGATTCCTTTTCCTCCCCACATCCATCTAGACACCCGAACTAGACTGGGTTGTTTCCCTGGGTCATCTAATATAGGTGTGTGTGTGGTTATACACATAACGTTTATTTATTCATTCATTTAGTCCCATTTATGTCGTGTGTATTGGAGGTGGAAACCCTTTGAGAGCTCCAGGCAACAAAATTTCATTTGAATGGATGCTGATTAGTGTACATTTTAAGAGGCAATAAAGTTATCCTATCCTATCCTCTATTCTCTTCTCTTCTCTCTATCCTATCCTATCCTATCCTATCCTAAATTCTATTCTATTCTATTCCTATTTCTCTTCTATTCTCCCTTTGACAACCTCAAGATGGATGCCTAGCAACGTAGTTAAAACGTTCCAACATGTTAAAAATAAGAAAAAAGTTAAGGAAACAATTGGTCCACTGCTGGGAGAAAATGGCAAGAAGATGATAAGCAACAGGGAGAAAGCAGAACTATTTAACTCTTTTTTTGCATCTGTCTTTACACAAAGGGATAAAACAGTCCAATCAATCAAAAACAGCACCACAAATATCAGATTAGGAACACAAGTTGAAATAGGGAAGAAAATGGTAAGTGAGCACCTGTCTGCCCTGGACGAGTTCAAATCACCAGGACCGGATGGATTACACCCCAGGGTTCTGAAGGAACTGGCAGACGAGATCTCAGAACCACTGAACTATATCTTTCAGAGATCCTGGAGCACCGGGGAACTGCCAGAAGACTGGAAAAGAGCAGATGTGGTTCCCATCTTCAAAAAAGGGAAAAAAACAGATCCAGGAAACTATAGACCCATCAGCCTGACCTCAATACCAGGAAAGATTCTGGAAAAGATAATTAAACAACAAATAAGTGAACACCTAGAAGCAAACAAAGTAATAGCCAAAAGCCAACATGGGTTTGTCAAAAACAGATCATGCCAGACGAATCTAATTGCATTCTTTGACAAAGTAACAAAATCAGTGGACCAGAGGAATGCTGTTGATATAATTTACCTGGACTTCAGTAAGGCATTTGATAAAGTAGACCATAACCTACTATTAGATAAAGTAGAAAATTGTGGGTTAGACAGCAGGACCACCAAATGGATTCGCAACTGGCTGACCAACCGCACTCAACGTGTAGTCCTCAATGGAACTGCATCTACATGGAAGGAAGTATGCAGTGGAGTCCCCCAAGGCTCTGTTTTAGGCCCAGTACTCTTTAACATCTTCATCAACGATTTCGATGAGGGGATAAATGGGGAACTCATCAAATTCGCAGACGACACCAAGCTGGCAGGAATAGCCAACACTCCAGAAGATAGGCTTAAGATACAGAAGGATCTAGACAAACTTGAACATTGGGCACTGTCTAATAAAATGAAATTCAATTGTGAAAAAAGTAAGGTCCTACATATAGGCAAGAAAAACCAAATGCACAAGTACAGTATAGGTGGTACCTTGCTCGATAGTAGCAACTGTGAGAGGGATCTCGGAATCCTAGTGGACAACCATCTAAATATGAGCCAGCAGTGTGCAGCAGCGGCCAAAAAAGCCAACACAGTTCTAGGCTGCATCAACAGAGGGATAGAATCTAGATCGCGTGAAGTGTTAATGCCACTGTATAGTGCCTTGGTAAGGCCACACTTGGAATACTGCATACAGTTTTGGTCGCCACGATGTAGAAAAGACGTGGAGACTCTGGAAATAATGCAGAGAAGAGCAACCAAGATGATTAGAGGACTGGAGACTAAGACATATGAAGAACGGCTGCAGGAGCTGGGTATGTCTAGTTTGATGAAGAGAAGGACCAGGGGAGACATGATAGCAGTGTTCCGATATCTCAGAGGGTGCCACAAAGAAGAGGGAGTCAAACTTTTCTCCAAGGCACCTGGGGGCAGGACAAGGAGCAATGGGTGGAAACTAACCAAGGAGAGAAGCAACTTAGAACTAAGGAGAAATTTCCTAACAGTAAGAACAATTAACCTCTGGAACAGCTTGCCTCCAGCAGTTGTGAATGCCCCAACCCTGGAAGTCTTTAAAAAGATGTTAGACAGCCATTTGTCTGAAATGGTATAAGGTTCCTGCCCATGCAGGGGGTTGGACTAGAAGACATACAAGGTCCCTTCCAACTCTGCTATTGTATTGTATTGTATAAATAGGAAAGCTTACACAAGCTTACACTATCCTATCCTATTCTAAATTCTATTCCTATTCTATTCTATTCTATTCTAAATTCTATTTCTTTTCTATTCTATTCTATTCTATTCTATTCTATTATAATTCTATTCTATTTTCTATTCTATCCTATCCTATCCTATTATAAATTCTATTCTATTTCTATTTCTATTCTATTCTCCTTTTGACAACCTCAAGATGGATGCCTAGCAACGTAGTCATGGCAACGGGGTTTATTTTTCCATTGGCTGAGAGCTTTTGCTGCTCCTCCCAACGGCTTCTTTGGTCTGATCCACTTGGACAAGGGGATTCTGGACAGGCAGAGAGTCGTTGGAATGTACCAACTCTTGAAACTGTTAGGGGCCTTTCTGTGTTAACGGCCGTGATCTTCCTGAAGGAGCAGCCCAGAAAATGGGGCTCCGGTTGTCTCTGAGGCCTCCTCCTCTGGGATAGGATAGGATAGGAGAGGAGAGGGGAGAGGAGAGGAGAGGAAAGAAGAGAAGAGAAGAGAAGAAAGAAAAGAAAAGAAAAAAGAAAAGAGAGCTGGAAGGGACCCTGGAGGTCTTCTAGTCCAGCCCCCTGCTCAAGCAGGAGTACCTTCATCATAGGATAGGATAGGAGAGGAGAGAAGAGAAGAGAATAAAAGAGAAGAGAATAGGAGAGGAGAGGAGAGAATAAAGAAAAGAAAAGAAAAGAAAAGAAAAGAAAAGAGAAAGGAGAGCTGGAAGGGACCCTGGAGGTCTTCTAGTCCAGCCCCCTGCTCAAGCAGGAGAACCTCCATCCTCTCAGACAAGGGGCTCTCTGCTCTCTTCCTCAAATCCTCCAGGGAAGGAGAGCCCACAACCTCTGGATGAGGAGCTCCCGTTTCTCCCCAGCTGCCTCCAGAATTCTGCAGAGGAGGCTGCGATCTTCTCCTTTCTCCCCCTGGAGCTGCATCTCCAGCCCCATAATCCTGTGAAAGAGGAAGACGAGAGAGACATTGGCCCCCTCCAGTCTCCCCCCAACCCCCCCCCCCAACCCCTCCAACCTGTTTCAAAGGAAAACTCCCTAAAAACCCCCGGCTCTTCCTCTCCCTTCCTTGCTAAGGGGTCTCCTTCTACCCTTTGCCCAAGTCAGGGCTGCTGCCAGGGAATGGCTCCCCTCCTCTCCTTCCTCTCCAGCTCCCTGCAGAGCTCTGGGGTGTTATTGACAGGAGGAGAGTTTTGCTTCAGGAGCTCCTCATTCGACTGTTTTGTGTGGTCGTAAATACGAGGACCAGAGAGAAATTGGCCCCCTGATTCTGTTTTTTACTTGGAACTTTTTTCTTCAATTGAGAAATAGTAAAAATGCCTTTACGTACTGAAAATACCTTTCTGTGTGTGTTAATTCAGTGTTTGTGATTCCTATTAGCAAACAATCAGAAATCTCTCCTTGCAGGGAACTTTGCTGTAGCCATTAATTGGTTTTTTTAGAAACGCTCAGGAAAAGGGTACATTTTCCAGGAGAATCTGAAGGGAGTTGACTTAAGTATTAAGGTTAGCATCCCTATGCTTATAAGAGTTGGATTACTTAATGCTTTTTTTACTTCCGTATTTAGCAAAGAAAGTCTACACACCCCTGTTAAAATGCCACGTTTTGGAAATGCAAAATAAAAAACCAGACCAAGATAAATCGCTTCTGAGTGCTTCTTCCTTTCATATAACCTATAACAGGGATGGCTAACCTTTTTCTCCTCACTAGTCGAACCTGCGCCCACATCCATAAGGCTATGCGCCCTGCCCCATGCACATGCGCGCACCCCCTCTGCTCCTCCCCACATGCATGGGACTCCCCCTTGCTCCCCCCGTGTTCTCCCAGCTCATGCGCCCGACCCCCTAAGCCCTGCTTTGGGCCTAGCAGGCCTCCCTGAAGCCTCCCGAAACCAAAGACGGGGGTCAGGGGGTGGGTGGGGGCTGGCTATTGAGCACATGGGGGTTTTCTGACATTTATTCAGCTGCCCCTTAGAGCAGAAGCCTTTGTCTCCATATCTCAGGTAGAAGGTTAGCCCCCCCCCTCACTCCTCTCCCAGAAGAATGAAATGTTTTAGGAAACATGAAAAAGGCAGAATATTATATTTTCCCTAAAGGAGAAACTCAACTCCCAGGATGGAAGCTCTTCCCTTGAGGAATGGGTCTCCCTGCCAGAAAATTACTCCCAGTTGCATCTCTCTTCCCTGAGCTTCTACCTGTTGCTTTTGCTCCTGCCTTCGGGGGTTTTGGGAAAGGAATCCTCCGGCTCTTCTGCGTGGGGCTCACTCCAATAGTGGACGGTTGCAAACCTATGTCTGTCATGGGCAGGCTCCCTTGCGGTCATAAGTGGAGGACCACCTGTGCAGTATTATCATGCTTTCTCTTTCATCCTTCCCACTGGAGGAGGGGAAGTTTCCCCCACTTTCTCCCATCAAGCATCCAAAGGCAGCCAGACCAGTGGTGGGTTCCGGGCGGTATGGCTCGGTACGGGCGTACTGGTGGTTGCTGGGAGCAGTGGCTACTGTACTGGAATGGTGAGCCTTTCCTTAGTGCTTTTCAAAGCAAATGGGCCAATTGCACACGTGTGCACAGCGTATGGCACCTGCATGACCCTGGCCGAGCAGCTGAGTGTCGCTGGACAGTGCCATGTGCATGCGTGTGCATAGCGTGTGCCTGAAGAGGACGCCCAGTCTCATCACAGTGTACTGGTTGCGATGGGATCCGGAACTCACTCCTGAGCCAGACGCTCTGTTTGTGACGCTCCGTTTCTTCTTCTATAGCCCTGGGATGAAGCGGCTGAAAAAGTCCAAGTCTTTGCTGCCATCTAGTGGTCATTTAGTTACAAAATGCTCAAAAAAGTTTTTAAAAAGTTCCAAGCCACAGCTGATTGTCTGAACTTTTTGAAAACCTTTTAAAAACATTTTTTACTACTGGTTCAAGTGAACCAATAGCATTTTTACTACCAGTTCGGGCGAACCATCCTGAACCAGTAGCATTTCACTCCTGCCTTGTAGTCCTTCTCTTCATTAGACTAGACCTATCCAGTCCCTCAATCGATTAATAATAATAATAATAATAATTTAATTTTATATCCCGCTCTCTCTCCCCAAGGGGACTCGAGGCGGGGCACAGGCAATTAAAAATACAAATAAAACCACAGACAAATACAAAATACAAAGTTAAAAATAAATTAAATTGATCCTGCGCTAAAACCCATAAACTAAACTAAAAATTACCCCTAAAAACCCCTAACCTAAAAAGAGACTACCCAAGGCCGGCCAGACGAAAAAAGTGCGTCTTTAATTTTAAGCGGAAGGAGCGGAGGTCCGTGGTTGTCCTGATATCGGGGGGAAGGTCATTCCAGAGGGCTGGGCCCGCCACAGAGAAGGCCCTTCCCCTGGGCGCCGCCCGCTGACAAAGTCTAGTGGACGGCACCCGGAGAAGTCCCTCTCTGTGGGAGCGAATCGGCCGTGAGGATGTATGGGGCAGGATCCGATCCCGCAGGTAGCTAGGTCCCGAGCCATGGAGCGCTTTGAAGATGGTAATTAACACCTTGAAGCGCACCCGGAAGACGACAGGTAGCCAGTGCAGCTCGCGCAAGAGCGGTGTTACGTGGGCAAACCTAGACGTGCCCATAATTGCTCGCGCGGCTGCACTGTTTATCGTATGGTTTAGCCTCCAGCCCCCTGATCATCTCTGCTGCTCTTCTCTGCCCACTAAGGGAGTTGCCCTTAACATTTGAGGCTGAGGAATTTATATGTTGGGGTAGCTGATAGTGGATCTCCCTCAACTGCTCTGACAGTCCTCTGAACCATGCTTTTAATTGAGAATCCCTATTTGTTCTTTTAACAATAAAGGAAGATTTGTCAGACAAAGTTATGGAATCGACTAAGGTTAAATCCCAGTTATTGGTAGACAGCCAACTCAGGGACTGTGGCATCCTATACTTTGGCAATTGTAAAAAGACCACCGTTACCCACAGACCTCTTTAGCAAGATTGAGATGAAAGGGAAGGGAGTTACAAAAATTACAGTCATTCAACCATTTTCCATTTGGAAACATTTCCTCTGTCTTCCACATACTATCTAAATAGAAATAATTAATGTCTTCTTTCAAATAAAAAGAAATTTTACAATTCTTTAACTATCATACTGGTGTTGTGCTTCATGTTTTTACATTTGTTCTGGCTGTGATATGCTCCTTTGTGTTCAGGTCTGACCTCAGAAGGATAATGTAGCACTTGGGGATGAAGATGCAGACCAGCAGACCAGCACTGGAGGCCAGGATGGAGAAGACCTGCACAGCCACCATGTATTTCTCTTTGGTGCTCAGGTAGATGGCAGAAGCTGGGACAAATAATGGGCGCTCACTCCATTATGCAGCGCTATGGACCTTTATGATAGACAAGCTCAGCCACTGAGCCACCACGTCCCTTCATATATTCAACTGCCAGTAAAAGAGGAGAATTTGCAGGAAACAACATTTATAAACATAATCAGGAGGATGCATGTCAGATAGTTGTCTGAGGACCCTTATGTCTTGGAGGTGCAACCCCCCTGAAATTAAGCTAAAACCATCCTTGAAAAGGTCTGGAAAATTGCAAGGGGCAAGAAAACCTTCCCCTGGTGGCCACGTCTTACATTGCAGGTTGGGAAGAAACATCACAATAAATAATATAAATAAAAGTAATCAGGAAACAGAGCAAGGTAAATCTGACGTGGGATTGTATTCTGAGACAGCTGATTACTTTAGTGGCCAAAATGAGGTGCCAAGTCCCTTCAAATTAAATGAAAACAGAGGCCATTAAAGATACCAATAACAGACTGCCACCCCGTGGTCATTTATGGTACGGCAGGTGAGGACTGGTAATCACAAAAATTAATAGAAATAAAAATAATTAGGATACAGATCTTGCGATGTCCGAGTGGGATCATGCTCTGAAGCCCCCGCTCTCTCTTAGACAAGAAATCGCAAAAGGTAATATAAATAAAAATTATCAGGGTGGAGATTGGGCAAAATCTGACATGGGTTCCACCTCTGAGCCCCCAATCTCTCTTGAGGAGAAAACGGAGTGAAATAAACCTCAAATTAAATGAAAACAGCAGTTTTCAAAGTCTATGGGAAATTTCATTAGCAACAACACCCTGCCATCTGGTGGCCATTTTGCGTATGGCAGGTGGTGTCAGCCTTCGCTTTCCTGCATGCTTGGCTGCCACTGAAACGGGGAGGGTGGGGGGATGTTGTTATTAAGTGTGCTGGAGGTGGATGGGGCTAGGAGGTGATATCTCTAAGTGTAACGGTATCACATTCCATTCTGATGACAGCTCTGGACGTGTTACCCATCTGACAACGAAGAAGACACTGTATTGGACATTGGGGTGAGGGTCATGGGTGATTGGGGTTTGGCTTATGCTTTGATATGTATGCTTCGCGCCTAAAGTAGCCACTTCTGGCTTAACCTTTGCTGCTGTCTTATTCTTCTTCAGTAAAAGTAACCTTAATCATTTTGAATATGCTTAAGTGTGTTCTTTCTTGAATGGAGGTGGAAGCAGTCATGACATGTGGGGACAAGAAATCACAAAAGTTAATATCAATAAAAATAGTCAGGGTGGAACTCTATAAGCCTCCATAAGGCTATGCATGCAATTTTTTTGACAAAAAAGTGTTTTGCTTGTTTTGCCCCCCCTCCCCCAGAGCACTCTGCAAGCCCCTCTCCCCCCCACAAGGCTTATCTTGCCTTTCATTTGGAAAAAACAGGCCCATTGTGGGGAAGTTTGCAGAGTGCAAAAACTTTTTCCCCCTTTCTGAAAGCTGTTTACTAAGAGGGATTGATGAGAATTACGTTGGTCAAGTGCTGTGCCTGCAGACACAAAGATTTTTTTTTTTTTTGTGAAAAAAAGTTTTATTGGTTTTTACAAATTTTTAAAAACAGGTAAGGGGTATAAGGTATTAAAAAGATACTTTGAGGACATCTATGTCAGAGGTGTCGGCCCCCTCTGAGGCTTCATACAGAAAAAAAGGAAATACAATACATTTTTCATTTCCCTACAAAGTAGAAAGAGATACAAATATATCATTTTATATTCATGCAATCAATCATTTGTTTCTATGAACATCCAAATAAAGGTTATACTATATAGAAAAAAGTCATTTGTGAGATCTGAGTCTTTTAGCAATTGTGTCTTCCTCTCCCTGACCTCCGGTGGGCGGAGCCGTGGCCCCTCCCGTTCCTCCATTTTCATCCTCCAGGATTGGGGAATGTTTTTTAAGAAAGGCTTCCGCCTCTGCAATTGTTTTAATTCTTACTCTCCCCCCCTCCCAGAACACTAACATTCCCTCGGGCATCAACCACCTGAACCAGACCCCCTTTTTAAATAATCTTTTTGATAAGAAGGAATATTTCCTCCTTATTTCTCTAATCTTTTTCGGGATCTGTTTCAAAATGGCAATCTCAGTCTATTGGTATATTAAGGGACCATCTCTTTGTGCTCTCAGGATGCCATCCCTCATTGACCTTCTTACAAATTTAATATGTATCTCTCTGGGTACTTCATTTATTCTGGCATATGCTGAGTTAATTCTATAAATCAGATCGATGTCCCCCCAAATATCTTCTTTGCTCTTTTTAGTGTAATCTGCTAACATCGTACACATTAAATCTTTTAAATCTTCAGACAGTTTCAGAAACATTTTGAAACCTTAAAAAGTAAGACATCCTTTCAAAATCCATCCTAGACACAAAGATTTATGTGCTACAGGTTGTCAGCGATTTCCTTCTCCAGCACATGGGTAAATACACCTGGAAATATCTACCTACCTACTTTCTCCCTCCCTCCCTCTCTCCCTCCTGTATTTTTCCCTCTTGTCTCTTATAATAATAATAATAATAATAATAATAATAATAATAATAATAATAATAATAATAATAATAATAATTTTTATTTATATCCCGCTCTCTCTCCCCGAGGGGACTCGAGGCGGGGCACAGGGTATTAAAAGCAACTAAAACCAAACAGATACAGAATTAAAACCTTAAATATAAATAAATAAATAAATAACTAAATAACTAGGTTAAAAATAGATTAAACATATGTCCCTGCGCTAAAATCCCTCATAAAATCCTTTAATCTTAACAGAGACTATCCTATCCTAGGCCGGCCAAGCAAAAAAGATGTGTCTTTAGTTTCAGACGGAAGGAGCGGAGGTCCGTAGTTGTCCTAATATCGAGGGGAAGGTCGTTCCAGAGGGTTGGGCCCGCCACAGAGAGGGCCCTTCCCCTGGGCGTCGCCCGCTGACAAAGTCTAGTGGACGGCACCCGGAGAAGTCCCTCTCTGTGGGAGCGAATCGGCCGTGAGGATGTATGGGGCAGGATCCGATCCTGCATGTAACTAGGTCCCGAGCCATGGAGCGCTTTGAAGATGATAACTAACACCTTGAAGCGCACCCGGAAGACGACAGGTAGCCAGTGCAGCTCGCGCAAGAGCGGTGTAACGTGGGCGAACCTGGAGGTGCCCATAATTGCTCGCGCGGCTGCGTTCTGGACCAACTGAAGTCTCCGGGTGCACCTCAAGGGGAGCCCCATGTAGAGAGAGTTGCAATAATCCAGTCGGGATGTCACGAGAGCATGAGTGACTGTGCGAAGGGCGTCCAGATCCAATAGGGGGCGCAACTGGCGTACCAGGCGAACCTGGTAAAACGCCCTCCTGGCCACGGCTGTCACTTGATCTTCCATGGACAGCCGGGTATCCAGGAGGACACCCAAGTTGCGCGCCCCATCCACAGGGGCAAGATGTTCGCCCCCTATGGCCAGAGATAGAATCATCTGGTTGAATTGGGCAGCCGGAAACCACAGCCACTCGGTCTTGGTCGGGTTGAGCCTGAGTCCGTTACTTCCCATCCAGATCCGCACGGCTTCCAGGCACTGGCACATCACCGCTACGGCATCGTTGGGGTGGTTTGGGGTAGATATATACAGCTGAGTATCATCAGCGTAGAGATGATACTCTACCCCCAAACCACGGATGATCTCCCCCTCTATATACCTATATACCTACTTACCTACTCACTCTCTCTCCCCCCACCTATCTACTATATTTCTCTCTATTTTTCTCTCTCTATCGCTCTACCTACCAACCTACCTACTTTCTTTCTCTCCCTGCCTATCTACTGTATTTCTCTCTCCTTATCTCTCTCTTTCTCTCTATCCCTCTACCTACCTACCTTCCCACCCTGCCGTATCTTTCTCTCTCTTTCTCTCCCTCTCTTTTTCTCTCTTTCTCTCTCTCTATTCCTTTACCTACCTACCCACCTACCTAACTACTCTCCCCCTCTCCCCACCTACCTACTGTATTTCTCTTTCTTTCTCTCCCTCTCTATCCCTCTATCTACATACCTACTTTTTTTTTAATTGCCTTTTTCAAAACCTGGGTTCGTCTTATACTCTGGTGTGTCTCATACACCAAAAAATACGGTAGGTAGAACAGCTTTTATTGCAATGGAACTATACAAACAGTAGCTATATACAAGAATCAGCCCCTCGTCCTGCTTGACAGCTGTTTATACTAGAGCTGTCAAGCAGGGCGACCAATGGGAGTGAATCAAACAGCCTGCGCTTAGCCAGCCATGCCTTAGTCAATCAGGAGCGGCTGAGCGGTTACCGGTTGTCAATCATAAGTCGAGGACTTGCGGCCGGTCTTAAGGTGAAGACTTAGGAGAGATTGTCCCCTCTGGACAAAAAACGCAGTCATAGCAGCAAACTGGCTCTTTTTCTCGATCCCTCTTGACAATTTTTTCACACATCTGGACTGAGGCAGGGACTGAGCAGAGAAACAAGGAAGGCCAAAGAAAAGATGTTAGGACTCTCCGTCCATGGAAAGTGGGGGGAGAAATGGACCTTACAACTACCTCTTGACTTATGACTAGAATTGGGACCAGGAATGCCATTGCTAAGCTAGGTGGTCATTAAGCGAATTGTGCTGAATTTTACACTGTTTATTGCCACAGTTGTTAAGTGAATCCTGCAGTGATGAAAAAAAACACCGTTTTGCCCACTGATTTTCCTTGTCATAAATCCATGTTGATTGCCAGGCACCCAAGTGGCGACTATATGCTGCACTAGTCATAAGGATGAGGACCCATCATAAAGTGCTTTATTCAATGGCCATGGAACTTGGAACTGTCACTAAATGAATGGATGTAAATGGAGGACTATGTGTGGGATACTTGGTTAGGGACTGTACATCATTGGATCCACTGTTTCTTCAGGCACTTTCCCACAAGGCCTTTTTAAGAGGAATAATATATAACATTTTATGCATATATTTCCCTTTCATCATCTGGGCAGGTGCAGGAAAACCTGGATTCCCTGGATCTCTAATACCAGATTCCAGATCCAAGGGCCAAGACTCCAGATCTGGACTTCACCCCCTGAGAAGGGGCAGAACCTGGGGCTCCCCAACCTCTCTGGGCGACCGAGGGTTCCCCCTTCAGAGAGAATTCATGAATAATCCCCAGAGTCTCTTTCCTGGAAGCCTCCTTCGGAAGAACCAAGGAGCCCAAGATGAACAGGCCTGCTGCTCTTTCTCCATTTTGGTCCAAGTAGAGTTTAAAGTGTGAAAGATTGCAAAACTCGTTCTTGTCCAGAAAGGGATGAAACTAGTATTGAAACATCCAAGAATTTGAAACCCAGAAAACTTTGTTTCTTGTCACATTTTTGAATATTTCTTCTACAATTTTCTAACTTTCAAATATGCTTAGTTAGGAGAACATTCTCTTCATAAGCAAACAAAAAATGTTCAGCAAGATTTGTCAATCATATACTGGGAAAATACAGCATATATTGGGAAAATACAATTGACACAGTTGGTCAATTACAGTGAACCTTCTAGAGCAAGTGACAAATAAAATGAATAACAGAGAAAAAGAGATTATTCATAAACTCCTTGGAAACCACAGGTTGATTATCAGAAAACATGGCTTAGTCAATGAGAAAGTTATCAGGCTAATCTTCTCCCTGGTAGACCAGACAGGAAACATCATGAGATGAACTAATTCAACTTTCTTGTAATGCTACTTTAACAGAAGTTTCTACATCTGAAGCTGCAAATCTCCCAGATTATGGCAATGATTGTAATATAAATTGATTTCAGTAAAGTACTAGCAAACAATTTTGCCATGTGACTAGAAACCTAGTTAAGTGAGGAATTGATGGTACGATTAAGTGGATAAAAAAGGCATAAAATTGTACTCCAATAACTTTTAATGTTTTTAATATTTCTCATAACCACCGGGTGGTTATGAATCATAACCTATCCTGGGTGATCAATTTTTCTATGCTGTCAATACAGAAACTTTGATACATCTCTGCAATTCAAGATTCGATGCAATGTTTATACCAATTCTCAGACAAAGCTAATTTGATGCGTTTTAAAGAATGTCAAGTTTCTAAGAATTATTTGTGATTTCATAACAGAAAGGAGTGCATGAGCAACCAAGCCACGCCCACAGAACCAGTAGTTAAAAACTTTGAATCCCACCACTGGAGAGAAGAGCCACTTTGCTCTACGGAAGTGGAAGGAGAGGAGTCCGTGAGCAGCTTCTCCAACCGACAAAATCTTGCACTGGGAGAAGGGAGGCTCAGACAGAAGCTCAGAATCTTCCCAGGGTTGTCAATGTTACAGAAAGAAGCAGCTGGAAAAGGCACTTATCAATCATCAATAGAGGAAACTCTCTAAAATATAATGAAAGAAATAAAGGAAATCCGGAAAGACATGATAAGTTCAAGATTAGAACTTTTGGAAACGCAGAAAACATTGATGGAAAATAAACAAAAAATTGATGGTTTGGAGGGTGGGGCAGTTGAGATGAGGGGGGAGATAAAGGATTCTAAAAAAGATTGCGTTTCCGGTTCCAGACGCGGACGGACGGCTTTTACAGCTCGTCCGCTGCTGTGTTCTTTTGACGGGCTCCTTCGGGAACAGGGGGGCCCACGGTCGCCCCCCCCTTCATAGGAGTGGCTGCGGAGAGCCCCCACCTTGACGGCGGTCGAGGGGGGATGATCCGTTTCGCTCCAGGAGTTGAAAGACGGAGTGCGGGGGGTGTATTCCCTTTTCGCCGAAGGCATCGGAACAATGGAGAATTTCCTAAATGAGCAGAATTATTGGTGCTGGGTGGCTAAAGTTGAAGCTCCAGTTTGAAAGCAATTGGAATGTGAGTTTATTCCTCTTAACTTTCTACATTCAACGTCTTGAATAGAAACATTTAGAGAGGGAACTTTCCCCCTCGGAAACAAAAGCGGCATTATAACATCATCCCCGGGATCGGGAGAGAGTGAAAAAACATCTGCTTGGCTATTCTTAAAGGAATCTTTTACCAAACAAGGATTTACTGTATAAACTTTTGCATCTGAGACTTGTTACATTTAAAATGGATTTGCAACAAAGTTAACTTCTTTCACCACTACCGGCAGGGCAGACGACAGCCCTGCCCCGTTTCCAGAAGTGAAAGTTTTCTGTTTATAAGCATTCCTCTGGCTTAACAATTTAAATGCTTATTTTAAAATCTACACAAAAGAGCCTACCCCAGTGACTTTTGGAGCTTCACCTACTCTGAAACCTATTTTGGTCCTGTTTTCAGGAAAATACAACTGATTTCTTCCTTGGATCTTTACAAATGCAAATTGAACTTTGAAAAGACTTTTCCTTTGATCCTTTGTCTCTGACTTCACAGACTGTCAGCCCTCCAGCGCCATCTTTTTTCCTTTGTTCTTAAAAAGTTTTAACACTCTTAGCCATGGCAGCAAGAAAGCCTCCATCAGGCAAATTACAATCTGCTCCTACATCTACCAGACCAAGCCCAATCTCACAACCAAAAATTACTGAACTCCTCCAGAAGGAAACAGAAGCAACAGAGGCAAAAACACCACCACCAACACCATCACCCTCGGTAGATGAGATGTTCCAAAGAATAATGAACGAAATGCAGCAAATTCGGAAAGACAATTTAAGTACAAGGCTGGAGCTTTTGGAGGCACAGAGAGAAATAACAAATATTAAGCAGAAGATAGAGGGGTTGGAGGGTGCGGCAGTTGAGATGGGGGAAGAGATAAAGGAGGTTAAAAATGAAATCACAGATATTACAGGTCATATGTCTAAAATTGATTTTGAGCGTATGTCTTTTTTTTTGAGATTCCAGAACATTCCTGAGTCTGACACGGAAGACTTAAGAGAACTTATGGCTACGATTTTAGCGGATTATACTAAAAAAAATAAAGAATATATTTGGGGGGACATTGATTTAATTTATAGAATCAATTCAGCATATGCCAGAATAAATAATGTGCCAAGGGAGATACATATTAAATTTACAAGAAGGTCAACGAGAGATGAGGTTCTGAGAGCGCAAAGGGGAGGGCCCCTGATATATCAGCAGAATGAGATAGCCATATTAAAGCAAATCCTGAAAAAAATACGAGATATAAGAAGGAAATTTTCCTTCTTATCTAAAAAATTACATAAAAAGGGGGTTTGGTTTAAATGGTTGATGCCTGAAGGAATGTTGGTGTTCTGGGAGGGAGGAAGAGTTAGAATGAAAACGGTAGATGAGGCCCAAGCCTTTCTCAAAAAGCACTCCTCAATCCTAGACGACGATGACACGGGAACGGGAGGGGCCACAGCTCTGCCTACCGGTGGGGTGGAAGAAGAAGAAACAATAGCAAAGAGACTCAGATCACAAAAATGATTTTTTTTTGTTCTTTCTTTCTTATATACAGTAATCTATGTTAGGATGTTTATAGAAACAAAGTAATTGAATGTATGAATTTTTAGATTATGAATTTTGCGATTTGAAATGTATGTACCATTTCCAACTTTTTTTTTATATTCTGTAATCGAACCGATATTGTAAGAAGCCTCGGAGGCGGTCACCAGCACCGATATGGAAGCTCTAAAATATTGTTAAAAAACATCCTATTTACCCTTTTCCTATTATAAAATTGTAAAACCAATAAAATTATTTTACACCAAGGATTCTAAAAAAGAAATTGTGGAGCTTACTGGTCATATGTCTAGAATAGATTTTGAAAGAATGTCTTACTTTTTAAGGTTTCAAAATGTTCCTGAATCAGATTCAGAAAATTTAAAAGATTTAATGTGCACAATTTTAGCAGATTATACTAAAAAGAGTAAAGAATATATTTGGGGGGACATAGACCTGATTTACAGAATTAATTCAGCATATGCCAGAATAAATAATGTACCCAGAGAGATACATATTAAATTTGTAAGAAGGTCAACAAGGGATGAGATTCTGAGAGCACAGCGAGACGGCCCTTTGATATATCAGCAGACAGAAATTACTATTTTGAAACAGATCCCGAAAAAGATTCAAGAGATAAGAAGGAAATATTCCTTCTTATCCAAAAAATTGTATAAAAAGGGGATGTGGTTTAGGTGGTCAATGCCTGAAGGAATGTTGGTGTTCTGGGAGGGGGGGGAGAGTAAGAATTAAAACAATTGAAGAGGCGTAGGCCTTTCTTAAAAAACATTCCTCAATCCTGGAGGATGAAAATGGGGGAGTGGGAGGAGCCATGGCTCCGCCCACTGGCAGGAAGGAAGAAGAAGACACAATAGCCAAAAGACTCGGATCACAAAAATGATTTTTCTTTTATTCTCATATACTGTAATTCCTAAACGGATGCTAACAGAAACAAATGATTGAATGCATGAAACTTATGATATGATATGTATGTATCTCTTTCCACCTTATATTGAAAAATATTTTTTTAATGTAACTTTGGAGGCGACTACCACCTCCAACCTGGAAGCTCTAAAATATTTCTTTTATATCCTATATACCCTTTTCCCATTGAAAAATTTGTAAAAACCAATAAAATTGTTTAAAAAAAAAAAGAATCTTCCCAGGGTTGTTCCAGAAACTCGGTCCTGGGAACATGAATTCTGGTCGAAGGAGAAGGAGGGGAAACCCTGAAAGGAGGAGGAGCCCTTGGAGAGCTGAGCCAGTGAAGCAGAGAAGCTCAGCCTCCCCTTCATGGAGGGTCTTAAGGCAGGGGGGTTAAACTCCACTTCATTGAGGGTCCCATCAGCCTCATGGTTGCCCTCAAAGGGCCAGAAGCAGGTGAGACCATGAAGACTCACAGCGTCCAGATGGGCCTGGCTGGGTGGTCACAGTCTGGTCGCAGGGACTAGGTGGGCATGGCTGGGTGGGCATCAGAGGTCGTATTCAGCTGGTTCAGACCGGTTCTGACGTAGTGGAAGTTTGGAGAAGTTTGGAGAAGCAGCAAATACCACCTCTGGCTGACTCTGCCCTCCCACCCACGCAGTTCCCTGACCTGGATTCCCTTGTTTCTCAGCTCAGCTCATTTGCGTGGCAGAGGGCATTGCTGTGCCTCAGCTGAGCTAAAGAAACAGCTCAGCTCCCCAGCACTGACTCTGACTCCGAGGGCTCTTGGAGGGCTGCATGCGCACAAGGGAAGCGCCCTCTCATGGAACCACTAGGAAAAGACTTGGGATCCCACCACTGGGGAGCATGGCTGGGGAGGGGTGGCTGAGTGGGGGTGGCCAGCTCAACACCCCCACTGGGCATGGCTGTCTCAGGGCAGCTGGGTTGGGATGGAATAAGTTGCACCAGCTGACTCCACGTGGGACAATTCAGTGCCCCACAAGCTCCTCCCCTCCCCAAACTGCTGGCAGTCAAGCACACACACACACACACACACACCACATTCCATGTTTGGGGGCTTTTAAACAAAGAGGAAAGAGGGGCCCTTCTCCCCAAGCCCAGCATATGATTGGCAGTTTGTAAGCTCCAATCTAGAAAAAAGTCTCCAAGTTTGGAACGGGGTTTGTGTGTGTGTGTGTGTGTGTGTGTGTGTGTGTGTGTGTGTGTGTGTGTCTGTGTGAGCACAGCTAGCCAAAGAGACGTTCTTCTCCCAATCCCAGACCTCCTTGGCATTTGGGAGGCAGAGGACGAGGCTGATCCACCTGGAAGCTCAGAGGAGAAAGTTTGCAGGAAGCCCTTGAGTCCAACTTCTGCCTTGAGAGTCTCTGGAGAGGAAGAGGAGGAGGAGGAGGAGGAGGAAGAGGAGGCAGGGGAGTAGCAGGAGGGAGGTGGGACTTCGCCAGGGGTAGGTTTCAAACATCTTTTACTACCTATTCTGTGGGCGTAGCTTGGCGGTCATGTGAACAGGTGGGAGTGGCTTGGCAGTCATGTGAACAGGTGGGAGTGGCTTGGCAGTCATGTAACTGGGTGGGTGTGACCAACTCGATGTCACTCACCTGGAGGGGCACCTGGCCTGGCTTCTCCTTGCCCCTCCCCTCCCAGCCAGTCCTTGCCCCGCCTTGCATGCTATGGTGGGAGAGGAAGCCTTTTCAAAGTCATCTTCCCCTTGATGCTAGTCACTAAGATGAGATTTTGCTGCCAGAAGACCACCTGCTGTACATTTCCCAATCTTGTTTATGGCCATTCTCTTGGAAAGACTGAGTGGAGAGCCTCCCTTCCCTCCAGCCTCCATTCCCCCCAAGCCCCACAGCCGCTTCCTCCTCTTTGAGAAGGGCAGAAGGTCAGGAAATTCCCCCAAGAATTCTCCAAGGGGAGGAAGGGGGCGCAGGGCTTCTTCAGAGGAGCCGAGGCTGGAGTGGAGGGGGCTTCAATGTTGCTCTTGCCTCGGCTCCTCTGAAGAAGCCCCACACCCGCTTCCTCCTCTTTGAGAAGGGCTTGCAAATGGGGGCAGGCCAGGGGACCCTGCCAGTATGGGGGGGTGTCTATCAGTATGCAAACGTATGGCTGATTTCCACTACTGGTACGCCCATACCAGTCCATACCAGGAGCAACCCACCTCTGTTCCCTTCCCTTCCTCCCTCCCTCCCTCCCTCCGTTCCTTCCTTTCTTCCTAACTTCCTTCCTTCCATGGAGTGAGAGGCAGCCCTGATTTCTCCATTTCTTTACACATGTCTCTCTTGCTCTTCCTCCCTCTGTTTCCTTCCTTCCTTCCTTCCTTCCTTCCTTCCTTCCTTCCTTCCTTCCTTCCTTCCATGGGGTGAGATGCAGCCCTGATTTCATCATCTCTTTTCACTTGGTTTTTTCTTCTCTCTATATTTCTTTCTCTATGTTTTTTATAACTTTGCAAACTTTTGATAATTAGTTTTTTCAGCAAAGTTGATTTTGTTCTTAGAAACTAGCTGCACTGTTTCATCAGCCCTTTTGGGTGGTGCCCTTGAGGATTAGCTTTCAAAATAACATAACCAACATTTTGGTTCCAACTCAACAGGCAGCTATTTGAGATCTGTGACAAGCTCTGGCATTAAGTGCCCCCCCTCGTTTTGTCTTTACGCAAACAAATCTCAGATTTATTTGTTTCTTCAGCCAGAGGTGCCGTTTATTCCCTCTGGGGCCAGTTTCAAGCATGGAGACCCCCAAATCTCTCAAACTAGAAGAGGGATTTAATTCCATCTCTGCCCCTGTTATTATGAGCCACATGGGGATAATTTCCCTTTCATTTCCCTCCAGAGAATTTCCCATCAAACTTGGAGTCCAAGAACTGGTTGAATTCTCCAGGGATCCCTTCTGAGAGGGAGAATCATGATCAAAGTTTCAGCTCTGCTCTTTGGCCGAATCCTCCAGGGGAGACTTTGGGCAGAGAAATAGGGAGTTTAGGGACAGGCAGGGTCTGTGCTCTTGAATGTCCGTCTCTCTCCTTTCCAGGTGAAGCTGAGTGTTTCTCTGGGTTTCAATCAGGAAAGACACTGGATCATTTTACTCCTTGTGAGAATCCTTCCAATTCTTCTTTAGAAACAGGAAAGGGATGGATTGATTCACCCCATGAATGATGGACCTCCTGCTTCTGCTTCTGATGCTGATTTTATCCCATCCAGTCTCTGGGAAGCGAAGGATGAAATGCCCGAAGAGTTTGGAGCACCAGGATGGGAAACAACCACAGAGCTTTTACAGCCCAGGAGACCATCTCATTGGTATAGTCACCAGTGGAGAGGAAAAATTGCACACAAAGTTGCTTTTCAATATGGCTCCTTCTGTTCAGTTTGTTTTCCCTGATCTGTAAGTCATTCAGGGTGATGGAGTTGTCCTCCCTCCATTCTGACACTCTCCTTTATTTCTTATTAGTTCCTATATTGGAGGATGTGTCTAATTTCCTGAATGATTTTGATTTCCATGGATTCTCTCTTTTGTCTCGTTTGGTGGAAGAGACTCAAATCCAAAAATGGGCCTGAAAAAAAAGTTCAAAGGGCTGCAGATTATTTTCCTCTCTCTTTCTTTTTGTTATATATTTATATAATCTTTGTAATAATTCTACATCTTTTACATATACCTTGTGTTTCTATCCTATCTATCTATCTATCTATATATCTATCTATCTATCTATCTATCTATCTATCTATCTATCTATCTATCTATCATCTATCTTTACATATCTTTTATCTCTATTAATTCCATACATTACATGTTTTATAGATATTTGATTCTCTTATGTTTCTTATTTTGGACTATTTGTGTATACAATCTATTCTGTACTTTCCCCTCTTGTTAATTCTGTGGTTTTGTATTTATTTTATGGTTCCTTGATCTTTTTTCTTCCCTTTATTGCTTTCCTTTTTTCCCTCCTTCCTCTAGCCCATTGTAGCCTCAGTCCCAAACTAAGTAGCCCTCGGATTCCTCTTTGTCTTTTAGCTCTTTTGTGAGATTATTTTCCTCTCTCAGTTCAATCCTTCATTTCTCACTTGAATCATGAATTTTATTTGAAGTGGTGGTTGGACCACTTGTTCTTGCTGTACCTCAGCCAATTTCCATATTTGTGTAACTGATTATTGCTTTTGGATCAATGTTGGCCTAAGGCTCAGGAGGCTTCTGGAGGATTATATGTATTTTATATATCAAAAAGTATTTCTTGTTGCTGTTGATTATAACATTTTTTTACAATAGGAATTTCAATGGGTTCCTTCTTGGCTTACTATTCTTATTCAACATTCAAATGGTCAACAAGAATTCCCAGCTCCTGCACAATCTCACACTGGGCTACAACATCCATGTCAACTATAGGAGCACTTTCCACACTTCAGATGCCTTGCTGGACATACTCTCCACTGGAGAAGCCAATGTCCCCAACTACGGCTGTGGAAGGAAGGAGAACCTTCTGGCTCTTCTTGATGGAGCTCACAGGGACATCTCCATCCAGATGTCAACATTAGGAGGCACCTACAAAGTCCCACAGGTTTGTGTGGGTTTTTCTCCATTTCCTTACACTGAGACTAGAAGAACCAAATGAACAGGTACAGATCAGGTGAAGCCTGGCTCAATAGCAGGAACTGTGAGAGGGATCTGGGAATCTTAGGGGACAATCTCTCCAATGTGAGCCAGGAATGTGCGGGAGCAGCCAAAAAAAGCCATTGCAATCCTAGGCTGCATCAACAGAAGGAGAGAATCCAAATCACGGGAAGTATTGGTACCGCTTTATAAAGCCTTGGAAAAACCTCCCTTGGAAGAGGGCATGGAGGGAGAACCTTTTCAGCACTGAGTCCTCTTGTCAGGGATGCGATCTGGAAGAGGAGTTGCCCAGTGTGCCTGTCAGTTCATCTATGCACACCAGGCAGCTCCTCTTCTGGTTTCTGTCATGCATGCATGCGACAATCAGCTGGCTGGAACACATGCGCTCACAGAAACAAGAAGAGCAGCTCTTCCATTTCTGGCACTGCAGTGCCCACAAAGGCCAGCTGATTGTTACATGCACATGCGCACCAGAAACCCAGAAGAGAAATGGGCAAGACCTTGCATGCCAGGCGACATGGGTCTGCATGCCACTTTGCACGAACTGAGAAGCTGAGGCAGAGGGCGCCATTGTCCCCTCCAGAAGCACTCTGCTGGCAAAAATCTTTGGTCTTACTTTGCAGTTCCAGTCCGTGGGGCTTTCAAAGGTAAGGCCTGCACTCAACCAGTGGGTGGGAGCCAGGGTGGTGGTGGTGGTGGTGGAATGATATGGGAGGGGCAGCCTTGTGGTCCCACGTGGGACGGGGTCTCCTTCAGACTGGAAATAGAGCAAAGGAAACTCCCCCCACTGAGTTTGCGCATGCGCGAAATGGAGGTCCGATTTTGAAGGCAGGACAGGGGCCGGGGGCTGTTTTGCCCCAGGGGAATGTCGCCAGCCCTCACTGACCATTTTCGAGGGCTGGTCCAGCAACATCACATGCCAGCCGTCACACCGGGCCGTTTTGGAGATGGAGGGTGAGCCGAGGAGAAGGCCCGAATCGGCCTTTTCGGCCTAGCGTGTCCCCGGCTTGCCAGGAAGTAGTAGGAGGCAGGCCTGTGAAGCCGGGACGCTGGAGGCAAGCGGATGGCCGGGCGGAAGGAGGATTTTTCCATCGGGCTGCACGAGTGGATGGTGGATTGTGCAGCCTACATCCGACCCCGACCCGAGTGTTCCCCCACCCGATCCAGGGCTGGAGCGGCAGGAGCGGCTGAGAACAACGGCTGTGGACGGAGAAGCTGGAAAGGAGAGAGGAGAGGAGAGGAAAGAGAGGAAGGAGAGAGGATGTGAGAGGAGAGACTAGAAGAGAGGAAACGTGAGGAGAGAGGACGGGAAGGTGAAAGAAGGAGAAAGGAGAAAGAAGGAAAGAAGAGATTGGAAAGAGAAAGGAGAAGGAGAAAGAAGGAATGGAGTGGAAACAGAAACAGAAGGAAGGAGTGAATGAATGGAAAGAAGGAGCGAATGGAAGGAGAGGAGGCCAAGCAGCCGGGTCGTGGAGTGATGGAACTTTGGCCGAGGAGCAGAGGCGTAGCGTGGGGGGTGCAGGGGGTGCCGGCCGCACCGGGCGCAACATCTGGAGGGGCGCGCTCGTACCGCGCACCCCGCCTGCCTCAGGCCGGCCTCCCGCCTCAGCCCCGTCCCGCCGCCGCCGCCGCCCCGACAAAGTTTTGACACTCGCGGGAAGGGAGGCGGAGGCGCCACGGAGCTTCCCCTCCTGCGGCGTCAAGGGAGCGCGGAGAGGCGGGAAAAGGCCAGGCGGCGCCGAACGGGGAAGCCTGGGCGGAGGCGGCGGAGAGAGCCCGGGTGGAAGTCGCTCGCTCCGGCGGCCGGAGGGGTCCCCTGCTCAGCCCACCCGGGGAGGGTCGAGAATGCGAGCGAGGGGCCGTTAAGGAGGAGGAGGCGGAGGAGGAGCTCCCACTGCAAATTGACACCCCGGCCGAGCAGGAGGAGGGGGGAGGAGGAACGCCCCCCCCGCCAGACACCCCCTTCCGCTCCTCATCCCCCTCCGCCCCCACCCTTTCCCCCCGGGACCCTCCAGCGCCGCGCCCCCTCCCTGCGCAGGGAGTCCCCTCCCGCTCCCCCCCCCGCCCCCGATGCGCGCACTTTTCCGTCTCTTCCCACTTTTATTGTGGTTTGAAAACGGAGCGAGGGACTATCTGGGGGAGGGTTAGGGGGCGCAAATTACTTGCCTTGCCCCGGGTGCTGACAACCCACGCTACGCCACTGCCGAGGAGGACTGGGAGTGAGTGCATGGGACTGGAGGAAGTAAGCCGAGCCTGAACATGGCAGCATTTACCATCAGGCCGTGCGGTGGACCATCTAGCTGCACGGCACTAAATGCAGACTGAGGCCTGTGTGGCTGAAGAGGGCAGATGGATGGGGCCCTTTAAAGGGGCTGAACTGCCATCTTTCCCATCTGCCGGACTTTTTTGGACTATCTGACCTTACCCCTCCTACCCATATGGATTTACCATCTCCTATTATGTTTATTTGCACTTTACACTGTCACTTTACATCTGCACTTTATCTGGATCCTGTTTTAACTTTAATTTTAACATTACTTTTAACTTGCAATTACATTCCCCTTGGTCTATGCAACCTTCGTATTCCCTAGAAATGTATTCAAGGCGTGACCTCCTTTGCCTGCGAGAGTCTCCCCTCTCGCAGGCTTGGCCCCCTAGTTTAACATGGGCCCACTTCGAGGATGGACCTATTGCTCCTGAGAGGTGGGCGAAGCGCAAACTCAGGGGGTTCCTTTTTAACTTTTTAATTCGGTTTTTAGGGGGTTCCAGGGAGGAGGGAGGGGATAGTCAGGTGGGGGGACGTCAACTTATAAGGCCGGCCGGCGGAAGTAGAGAAACAGAGGATGGGGAAGGGGGGGTCGCTTCCACTGAGGTATTTCCCATCACTTCGGTCTGGGGGAGGGGCTGGGGCGGTGGGAGACAGGATGGACATCGGTTGGAGGACCATGGCCGCTGGTTACAGGCAGTCACGCGCTCCGACCCCCCATGCTCCCATCGCAGACTAGGTGGGCAAGAACCACAGACCCGGGGCCCTAGGCTGATGCTATGGAACGCCAGGTCCATGGTACAAAAAGCCCCCCTCATCCATGGCCTTGTGTCAGAGGGGGACCCGGACCTGGTAGGTATCACGGAAACCTGGTTGGGACACGAGGGAGGACTACCCCTCGTGGAAATGTGCCCACCAGGCTACCGAGCCTTCCATCAGCCTAGGGCCCTAGGGAGGGGTGGGGGGTGGCGATTAGGGTTAGGGAAGGTCTGGAGCCGAAGGAGACCACGATCCCTCAGACGACCGGATGTGAATCCCTCCTCATGAAGTGGGGCCTAGGGAGGCAGTTGGGCATGTTAGTTGTATACCTGGCTCCTCACTATGCAACAACAGCCCTGCCCGAGCTCCTAGAGATGATAGCCGAGGCGGCGGTTCAAACCCCCAGACTTCTGGTCATGGGGGACTTCAACCTGTCGTCGGTAGGCGAGACCTCTGGTGCAGCTCGGGAGTTCATGGCCTCCATGACAGCCATGGACCTGACCCAGATAGTTTTAGGCCCTACTCACAAGGGTGGACACACCCTGGATCTCATCTTCGTCTCAGGACAGTGAAGTTGTGATCTGGGAATAGGGGATCTAGTCTGTCTTTTTTAGACAGTTTAAATTGGGAATTTTTAAAATTTGGTTTTAGCATAGGATAAGACAGTTTAATCTATATTTTAAATTTTGTATTTATTTTTGTATTCTGTATGTTTTTTAAATTTCCTGTGCGCCGCCCTGGGTCCTCTACGGAGAAGGGCGGGATATAAATATAAATAAATAAAATAAATAAATAAACAAATAAATCACACCCCTGTCATGGACAGATCACGCTCTCCTTCGGCTGGACTTTCCGATCGCCACACCTCACCGCGGGGAGGCGGAGCCTGATATTCCTATATGGTTCCGCCCCAGGCTCCTGATGGATCCGGTAAGGTTCCAGAGGGAGCTTGGGCCAATTCCTGTGGACTTGCCCTGCGACTCGACTGAGGACCTAGTGGCCACATGGTTAAGTGCGGCCACGGGGGCCTTGGACGGAGTCGCGCCCTTACGGCCTCTCTTGCGGCGATGAATCACCCAGGTTCCTTGGTTCACTGAGAAGCTGAGGGAGATGAATACAATACAATACAATACAATACAATAGCAGAGTTGGAAGGGACCTTGTAGGTCTTCTAGTCCAACCCCCTGCGTGGGCAGGAATCTTATACCATTTCAGACAAATGGCTATCTAACATCTTTTTAAAGACTTCCAGGGTTGGGGCATTCACAACTTCTGGAGGCAAGCTGTTCCAGAGGTTAATTGTTCTAACTGTCAGGAAATTTCTCCTTAGTTCTAAGTTGCTTCTCTCCTTGATTAGTTTCCACCCATTGCTTCTTGTCCTGCCCCATGGTGCCTTGGAGAATAGTTTGACTCCCTCTTCTTTGTGGCACCCTCTGAGATATCGGAACACTGCTATCATGTCTCCCCTGGTCCTTCTCTTCATCAAGCTAGACATACCCAGCTCCTGCAGCCGTTCTTCATATGTTTTAGTCTCCAGTCCCCTAATCATCTTGGTTGCTCTTCTCTGCACTCTTTCCAGAGTCTCCATGTCTTTTCTACATCGTGGCGACCAAAACTATATGCAGTATTCCAAGTGTGGCCTTACCAAGGCACTATACAGTGGCATTAACACTTCATGTGATCTAGATTCTATCCCTCTGTTTATGCAGCCTAGAACTGTGTTGGCTTTTTTGGCAGCTGCTGCACACTGCTGGCTCATATTTAAATGGTTGTCCACTAGGATTCCAAGATCCCTCTCACAGTTGCTACTATTGAGCAAGGTACCACCTATACTGTACTTGTGCATTTGGTTTTTCTTGCCTATATGTAGGACCTTACTTTTTTCACAATTGAATTTCATTTTATTAGATAGTGCCCAATGTTCAAGTTTGTCTAGATCCTTCTGTATCTTAAGCCTATCTTCTGGAGTGTTGGCTATTCCTGCCAGCTTGGTGTCGTCTGCAAATTTGATGAGTTCCCCATTTATCCCCTCATCCAAATCGTTGATGAAGATGTTAAAGAGTACTGGGCCTAAAACAGAGCCTTGGGGGACTCCACTGCATACTTCCTTCCATGTAGATGCAGTTCCATTGAGGACTACACGTTGAGTGCGGTTGGTCAGCCAGTTGCGAATCCATTTGCTGGTGGTGCTGTCTAACCCACAATTTTCTACTTTATCTAATAGTAGGTTATGGTCTACTTTATCAAATGCCTTACTGAAGTCCAGGTAAATTATATCAACAGCATTCCTCTGGCCCACTGATTTTGTCACTTTGTCAAAGAATGCAATTAGATTCGTCTGGCATGATCTGTTTTTGACAAACCCATGTTGGCTTTTGGCTATTACTTTGTTTGCTTCTAGGTGTTCACTTATTTGTTGTTTAATTATCTTTTCCAGAATCTTTCCTGCTATTGAGGTCAGGCTGATGGGTCTATAGTTTCCTGGATCTGTTTTTTTCCCTTTTTTGAAGATGGGAACCACATCAGCTCTTTTCCAGTCTTCTGGCAGTTCCCCGGTGCTCCAGGATCTCTGAAAGATATAGTTCAGTGGTTCTGAGATCTCGTCTGCCAGTTCCTTCAGAACCCTGGGGTGTAATCCATCCGGTCCTGGTGATTTGAACTCGTCCAGGGCAGACAGGTGCTCACTTACCATTTTCTTCCCTATTTCAACTTGTGTTCCTAATCGGATTTTTGTGGTGCTGTTTTTGATTGGTTGGACTGTGTTATCCCTTTGTGTAAAGACAGATGCAAAAAAAGAGTTAAATAGTTCTGCTTTCTCCCTGTTGCTTATCATCTTCTTGCCATTTTCTCCCAGCAGTGGACCAATTGTTTCCTTAACTTTTTTCTTATTTTTAACATGTTGGAAGAACCTTTTTTTGTTATTTTTTACTTTTTTGGCAAGCCTTTCTTCATTGCGAGCCTTAGCTTTCCTCACTTCATCTTTACAGGCTCGGGCTATTTGCTGATATTTTGCCTTGGTTATGTCCCCCTTTTTCCACTTTTTATATTTATCCTTTTTGTCTTTCAATTTGTCAGAGAGTTCTTTATGCAGCCATGCTGGTTTCTTTTGGGAACTGTTATTTTTCTTCTTCATTGGTATTGCGCTGGACTGGGCTTTTATAATCTCATTTTTCAAAATTTCCCAAGCTTCTTGAGTTGTTTTCCCCTTGAGGATTCTCATCCATGGAATCCTTCCCAAGCTCTCTCTGAGTTTATTGAAATTAGCTCTCTTGAAGTCTAAGACTCTAGTTTGACTTTGTTCAACTACTTTTGTTTGCATAATGTTGAATTCCAGTATTTCATGATCGCTTGCCCCCAAAGTTCCTGTAGCTTCTACACCTTCTATCATTTCCTCTCTGTTAGTGAGAATTAAGTCCAATATTGCTGATCCCCTTGTTCCCTTTTCTACCTTTTGGGAAACAAAGTTGTCTGCTAGGTTTGTTAGGAACCTGTTGGATCTTCCACTTGGTGCAGAGTTTGTTTCCCAATTGATGTCAGGGTAGTTAAAATCTCCCATTACTATTGCAGTGTGCTTCCTACATACCTTAGTTAGCTGGTTAGCAAAAAGTACATCCACTTCCTCTGCTTGGTTGGGTGGCCTGTAGTATAGACCTATGACAATATCATTCCCCCCCCAACCTTTAATATTGACCCAAATACATTCAAGATAGTTCTCATCATTGTTGTGCTCTATTTCTGTAGAGATGTAATTATTTCTTATATATAGTGCAACTCCACCTCCTCTTTTATTTGGTCTATTTCTTTTAAATAATTTAAATCCTTCTAGCTGTATGTTCCATTTGTGGGTTTCATCCCACCAAGTTTCTGTAATGGCAACAATATCGTATCTGCCCTCATTTACTTGAATTTCTAATTCACCCTGTTTATTCCTCATACTCTGTGCATTGGTGTATAGACATTTGAGTCCATTTTGATTGACCCTGTGTTTTCTGTCTACGAAACCTGTGTTATGCCTGACTATGGTTCTCTTTGCCCCTATTTCTTTGCTACTTGTATGGTTCATGTACATGGTTTGGCAATCACTGTTAATTGTTTGGTTTTGCTTGACAGCAGTGTTGATAATATTACCCGCACAAATATCTATGTTACATGCACTGATAACCCTATGGATTTTAGTTTGCTGGGGACAGAAATGTTCTTTATCTATTGATTCTCTGTCCCCACTATTCAGTTTAAATGTTTAGCCAGGAAATCTGTGAATTTAATGCCAAGTAACTCAGTCCCTTTCTTGGATGGGTGCAAACCATCTCTTTTGTACAGTTTATCATTGGACCAGCTGCAGGCATCATGACTAATAAGACCAAAGCCTTCCTTTTTACACCACTCCTTTAGCCACACATTAAACTCTGCTATGCGCTGGCCCTTTCCTTTTTGTTCCTTGTATACTGGTATAACCTCTGAGAAGATAAGCCTACAACCTGTACTACTAAGTTCGTACCCCAAACTCTGGAAATCATTCTGCACAGAAGCTACATCTTTTTGGGACAGATCATTTGTGCCAAGATGTATAATAGCATCAACTTCACAGTCCTTACTTGCATTCTTGACTATCTTAAGAATACGCCTCTTGTCTCTGCTGGCTGTAGCATCCGGCAAACATCTGACCTCTTTCAAAACCTCCGTATCCTTACCTAAGTTTACATCCCTTACGATTGAGTCACCAATCAGGAGGTGACTTCTCTTTTTGGGTACCTTGCTCTTGTTGTGTGACTGATGCATGATCCTTGGTTCACACTTTTGCATTTCTGAAGTAGGTTCTTCACTTTGGACCACAATCCCCTGCTTATTTGAGTCGACATTATTACCTTGACCTGTCACTTTAGTGTCCCCATTAAGATCAGCAAGGGCGCTATATCTGTTATGCTGGGACACAGCAAAAGTTTTGTGTTTGTGGGTCAGAGCTCTCACCCTGCCAGATCCCAAAGTTGTCCAGGCTGCTCTTCTTCTGTGGGATCTTTGCGTTAGAAGCGCCACAAGAGACGCCTAGAGAGCAGATGGAGATCTTCTCACTCCAAAGCTGACCGAACACTAGTGAGAGACCATATTAGGACTTACTTAGTGGCGATAAGGGTGGCCAAATGCGAGTATTGTGCCACCCTCATTGCATCCGCAGATAACCGCCCTGCCGCCCTGTTTGGGGTGACCCGCTCCCTCCTTCATCAGAGGCCATGGGAAGCCCCTTTGCAGGGTCGCGCAGAGGAATTTGCGATTTATCTGCAGGAGAAAATCACTCAGATTCGGAATGAGCTACCCTCCATCGACAGTGGTCCAGTCGAGCGGTCCGAGGCTGTTCTTGAGACACCATCTTGGGAGGAGTTTGACTTTGTTACTACCGAGGATATGGACAAGTTGTCAAAGAGACTTAGGGCTACCACATGTTTATTGGATCCTTGTCCCTCCTGGCTTGTACTGGCATCCTGGGAGACGACATGAGGCTGGCTCCAGGGCATTGTCAATGCATCTTTGAGTGAAGGGTCCTTGCCTGCCATCTTGAAAGAGGCGGTAGTAAGGCCCCTCCTCAAGAAGCCGTCCCTGGATCCAGCATTATTAGAGAATTATCGTCCCGTCTCCAACCTTCACTTTTTAGTGAAGGTTGTAGAGAGTGTGGTGGCTCAACAGTTTCCGCGACACTTGGAGGAAGTTGATTATCTAGACCTGCGCCAGTCCGGCTTCCGACCCGGTCACAGCACCGAGACGGCATTGGTCGCGTTGGTTGATGATCTCTGGAGGGCGCAGGATAGAGGATATTCCTCTATCCTAGTCCTATTAGACCTCTTAGCGGCTTTTGATACCATCGACCATGGTATCCTATTGCGCCAACTGGGGGGGGAGGGTTGGGTCTGGGAGGCACCGTTTTGCGGTGGTTCTAGTCCTACCTCTCTAGTCAGTCGCAATATGTGTTGGCAGGGGGGCAGAGGTCGGCCTCGAGGCCCCTCATATGTGGGGTTCCTCAGGAGTCGGTCCTCTCGCCCCTATTGTTCAACACATATATGAAGCCGCTGGGTGTGATCATCCATGGTTTTGGGGTGGGATATCATCTGTACGCTGATGATACTCAATTGTACATATCCACCCCAGACCACCCCAACGATGCCATCGAGGTTATGTCCCGGTGCTTGGAGGCCGTACGGATCTGGATGGGTAGTAACAAACTCAAGCTCAACCCATCCAAGACTGAGTGGTTGTGGCTTCCGGCACCCCGGTTCAGCCAGATTATTCCAACTCTGGCCATTGGGGGCGAAACACCGGCCCCTGTGGAGAGGGCGCGCAATTTGGGTGTCCTCCTGGACTCCCGGATGTCTATGGAGGACCATGTGGCAGCCGTGGCCAGGGGGCGTTCCATCAGGTATGCCTGATGCACCAATTGCGCCCCTTACTGGACCGGGATGCCTTACGCAGAGTCACTCAAGCACTCGTCACCTCTCGACTCGACTACTGTAATGCTCTCTACATGGGGCTTCCCTTGAGGTGCACCCGAAAGCTGCAGTTAGTCCAGAATTACGGGAGCGCCTAGACACTCCCATATAACACCAATCCTGCGCGAGCTGCACTGGCTTCCTGTGGTCTTTCGCTTCAAGGTTCTGACGACCATCTTTAAAGCGCTCCATGGCTCGGGGCCTAGTTATATGTGAGACCGCCTCCTGCTCCATACATCACTCGGGCCGATACGCTCCCACAGAGAGGGCCTCCTCAGGGTGCCGTCGGCTGGACAATGCCGACTGGCAACACCCAGGGGAAGAGCCTTCTCTGTGGTGGGCCCAGCCCTTTGGAACGACTTACCCCTGAACTTCACACCATCTCCAACCTCCGCCTCTTCCGCAAGTGTCTTAAGACACATCTGTTCCATCTAGCTGGCCTAGCGTAACCTCCATTACTGACTTTTAGATAGTTTTAAATTTGGGGATTTTAATTTGGCTTTAGCGCAGGATTTTATTAGAATAAGTTTTTTAAATTTTTATATGTTTTTGTATGTATTTTAGTATTCCTGTGCGCCGCCCTGGGTCCTTTTGGAGAAGGGCGGGGTATAAATTTAATAAAATAAAATAAATAAACTTGCAATGTCCTGTTTCCCCCACTGGAAAGAGCTGTTTGCAACCCTCAAGGAGGAGAGCCTTTCCTAAGAGCTCCCAATTGAAGGATACCAATGTGCCCCTGAGGAATCTGAGGGTGGGGAAGGCCATGGGGGTCCTGGTGATAGAAGAGACCCTCAAGGCCTCCCCAACTCACTCAGATCCCTCCTGCTTCTCCCTCCCTTTCTGCAACAAGGACTCCCTGACTTTGCAAACCTCTCTCTCCTCTCTTGTTTCTCGGCTTCTTTTTTTTTTATATTGAAAAAGTTTTATTGGTTTTACAGTTTTTCATTAGGGTAGGGTAAGAGATACAAAGAAATTTTGAGAGCTTTCGCATCGAAGTGGTCGGCCCTTCCGGAGCTTCATAATAAATCATTAACAAAAAACATTTTTCATAATACTACAAAGTGAAAACAAGTACATATATCTAAGTTCTCAATTCTATGCTGTCAGTCATTTGCAAAAATCCAGATACACATGTTATACAATATTACTCAAAAAATCAAGGCAAAGTTATTTTTTAGATCTAAGTCTCTTGGCAATTGTGTCTTCTATCCCTCCTTCCAGGCCCCCAGCGGGCGGGGCCGTGGCCCCCCTGCCCTCCCTGGATCTTCCCCCAGGACAGAGGAATGTTTTTTAAGAAAGGCTTCCGCCTCAACAACTGTTTTAATCCTCACTCTTCCTCCTTCCCAGAACACCAGCATCCCTTCGGGCATCACCCACTTGAACCAGATCCTGTGATCAAACAATTTTTTAGACAAGAAGGAAAATTTCCTTCTCGCTTCTCTAATCTTTCTTGGGATCTGCTTCAAGATGGCAACCTCCTTTTGTTGGTAAATTAACGGTCCTCCTCTTTGCACTTTCAAGATTTCCTCTCTGGTTGACCTTCTAACAAATTTAACATGTATCTCTCTGGGTACTTCATTTATCCTGGCATATGCAGAGTTTATTCTGTAGGCTAGGTCAATGTCCCCTCTGATCTCATCCTTAGGTTTATGTAAATAATCTGCTATAATTGTACTCATGAGTTCAGGGAGACATTCACCAGATTCCTCAGAAATGTTCTGAAATCTCAAAAAATTTGTCATCCTTTCCATATCAATCCTAGACACATGCCCATTTATTTCCACAACCTCATTAGTAACATTTTTAATCTCTCCCTTAGCCCCAGCCAGCCCCCCTTCCAACTCTTCATTCTTCTGTGTGTTCTCCAGCACTTGTTTCCGTGTGTCCAGTAGCTCCTTTTTAAAGTTGATGTTTTCTTCTCTCTGGGCCTTGATTTCTTGCACCAAAGTTTGTATAACTGATTCAAGAGAAGTCATCCTTAGTTCTAAGCCTGCCAGTTCTGATTTTTGTGTCATAATTAGCTGTTAAAGTCAATGCCACTAAAATGGCGTTTTTTGGGTGGGGCCGTTGAGGCAAATCAGGAGCTGGAAGTTCAAATCAGGATTGTAAAAAGTTCAGGAACCAAAAGAGAAACAGTTTTCCAGATCAATAATTATAATAGCGAAGGCACTCCAGAAAAGAAATCACATAATCCAAAAAAAATCTTCTTTAATAACAAGAGGAAGTCCAAATCACAAAGCGATGCTGGAAATTTTCCATAAGTAAAATAGTCATTCAGGGACAAAGAGAAGCCATCTTCCACCGCCCAGACTCAGAGCCAGAAGGAGAGAGTGGTAAAAAAAAATGTTTCAAGTCAGCCAGACCTAGATACTTTGTTTCAAGGCAAACCGCAGATCACTTTCCCTTGTTTCAAACAGTCCGGATTAAAGATATCCACTTCCTCGCAACGAGGAGCCATTTTCAAGTGCCGCTTTAGTCCGAGGGGGGGTTTAACAAGCAGACACCCCCCTCCAAGTTCTTTCAGCCCAGGCTGACAGCAAAAAAAATGTTTAAAATCACTCACTTTCCCTCTCGCAGCCGAAGCCCCGGGAAGCCTTCTGACTCAGACGGCCAGCTCTCTCCATGTTCACAAAACGATGCCGCCCACCGTTGGCGAAGGGGAAACCCCCCGCAGCATGTCCTCCTCCACCTAAGCCGAAGACAAGGGTCGCTTCCCAGCCGCTGGGGGAGGGCGACCCAGGCAAGCCAGCTTTACGGGAGACCCCCAAAAACGGGGCGTCTCGCACCCGTGGGGGGGCAGGAAAAGAAACAAAGCGGCGGACGAACCCTAGGCTCGCCCGTCGCCGCTGGAGCCTGGAACCGGAAGTCGTTTCTCGGCTTCTTGTCTCATGGAGCAGCTTCCAAGTAAATGGGGCCAGAGAGAGACAGGGAGGGGAAGAGAGCAATCCAATTGGGTGTGTGTGTCTTTGTGTGTGTGAGGGCACTGAAACTGCTGCCAATGGTGTGGGCGTCACCTGAGCAGAGAGGCAGGGTGTGTGGGTACATTCCTCCCCATTCAAGCAGGGCCTCTCATTCACCCCCCAGCATAGTCGGAGCATGGAGGCTGCTGCCCCCTAAGCACCATGATTGCCCCCTCCCCAGCCAGCCCCCCTGACCTGCTCCCTGCCAGCTCCTGCAAAGCCTCTTCATTCTCCTCCTCCTCCTCTTCATCATTGTCATTGTCCCTCCTGCCCAAGTGGCAGTGGGTTCCACAGGACAGGCTCTCATTTCTGCCCTGAAGCAGTGAACTCTGGTGGGCTAGAAGTGAGTGTGAATGGCCTGGTCCAAAACAGGAAAACCTGCACTTTTTGTACCCATTTTGGCCCTGGAAAGCCTCCTGCACCAACCTGGAAGCAGAAATAAAAAATAAAGCCTTGCAACTGTTTGAAGGCGGAAGCCTCCAACTGAGTCAGGAAGCACTGGGGAGGAGGGGGGTGGAGGCCATTCACACTCACTTTCAGCCCACCGGAGTTTCCTGCACAATGCAAGCTCCCTCCTCCCACTGCATACTCACAAGTCCCCCCAATCCTGGCCCTCGGCATGGGCCCGAAAACCAGCTGGCCGGCAGGATGTGGGTCTGCATGTGGATGCCAGTGGAGCTGGGCTGGGGCAGCTGTGGGGTGGGGAGAGAAGGCTCTGCGTGCCTCAGTTTCCCTATCACAGCTCTAATCCTTTCAATTGCTTTCTCAGATCAGTCATGAAACAGCTTCAGAGGCTCTGAGTGATAAAAGTCAATTCCCCTTTTTCCACCGGACGGAGCCCAAAGAAGGATTCCGGTACCCAGCAATTGTCCAGCTGCTCCTCCATTTCAGATGGACCCTGATTGGCCTCTTTGCTTCAGATACAGAGAAGGGAGAGGAATTCATGAGGATTTTCCCTCCTGTGCTTGTCAGGAGTGGAATTTGTGTGGTTATATCACAACGATTCTCAAAGACTGGACATGCAGAAGCCCTCAGGGATTCCCTCTCTAAGTGGAGACAAGTCAACGTCTTTGTTCACTTCGTGGAAGATGAGACCATTTGGGAGAGAATTCTTCTTTTCCATTTAGCATTTATGCGTCTCCCAGGACCCATTGAAGGGAAAGTCTGGATCATCACAAGTTTTATAGACTATCAAATAGACAAGCACAGACTTCTCACATACATCCATAGTATTTGGAACTTTGGTTATCGGACAAAAGAAAGGCCAAGAGATTCTGCCTTTGAACGCTTATTCTTTGTGGAAGGAAAGTTTCAAGATCCTTATTTCCACTGTTCTCTTTCAAAAAACGTCTTCTGCCAAAGGCCGCAGAAGATGCACCCAGAAAGCCCCACTGGAGACCCAAAGTAAACAGGGCAGAATAAGGATCCACAATTACTACCACCCTTACAGTCTCATAAAGACTCTGGTCCAAGCCTTGAATGCAGCCTATTCCTCCAGATCGAAGAGGGGAAGGAAGGAGGGAGAAAAGACCTTGGGGTCTCCAAGGCTGCAGCCATGGCAGGTATGGGGGTCCCGATATGGATCCATTAATCTTAGATCCTTTGGAGGAGGAATCCAGAGGAGAAGGAGGGGAACCATCTCAACAGATCTGGCCAATTTCATTATTCAAGGAATTAATGGTTCCAAAGAGTAGATTCCATGGCATTTTTATATTAAACACTGCTAATTGGAAAATGCTGTACTGGACTGGCGCGGGTCTAGATAGTCTAAATAATAAACCCCCTTATTTGTGGGTTTGTGATGAGCCTGGTGGAATTCCACCTTTCTTCCGTCCCCATTGCAGGTGGGTCTGTGTGCAGCTGGACAGGTAGCTAAGCCCCCTTATTCTCCTCCAATGAAAGGGACCCTGAAGTGGATCTGGATGCTTTATTGGGAGAACAGGGCAGGTGAAACTGAGGAGATGCAAAGAGTGGAAATCAAATAGAAAGACGAGATAGGCAGCATTCACTAACAGCCAGCAAAGGAGCAGCTGGAACCTCTCCAGCAATGCTCCTTGTGAGGGACGGAGGCCGTCTCCAGATGACCAGGAGTCTCGGTCACAACGGCTGCTTCCGTCTTCTCCAAAGGCCGACAGAAAACGGAGTCTGGCTTCAGACCATAGAGTTAGGCTTATCTGCCCCCGGCCACTAATTGGGGCTGGAGCAACAACAGCACAAAGGTTCCATGTTGTGGCATGACAACCGTTGTAAATTTGGAGGTGACCCTGAGAGCATCTAGCCCAACCCCTCCTCTCTGCAGGAATCCCAGTTGAAGCTTCTCTGACTGATGGCTGCTCAGTCTTTGCATTCAGACAATCCATGAAGAAGAGACTGAACTTCTCTGCTTTCCTGGCTCAGCTCTAAAACAGCTCATCCTTTTATCCTGTTTTTCTCTCTCATTCGGCTAAAATCTCCTCTCTTGTAACTGGATTCCTTTTTCCACCTCTGACACTCTGGAATAATAGTGAGCAGATCTTACACTTGTGTGTAACAGGAGTCAGTGATTGGAAGAGGGCTGGATCCAGTGGGGGGATTCAAAAATTTTACTACCGGTTCTGTGGGCGTGGCTTGGTGGTCATGTGATTGGGTGGGCATGACCAACATGACATCACTCACATCAAAGGGAACCTTGCCTGGTCTCTCCTTGCCTCAACAAGATACAATTTCCCTGTCTGTTTATTTACTGCTACTGACCAGTCAAAATATGCAATTTAATCCTACGTATACATGCCATATGTGTGCTTACATATTACATAGTATTGTATGTGTATAGGCACACAAAATGACACACACACACACACACACAGAGCTCTTCTACAACTCCACATATTCAACCTCACTTTCTGCATTTGGAAAAACACACCCAGAGTCCACTTTCTGCCACACATTTAACTGTAACTTCTGCCCATGAGAACATTACAGAGGCCTTCAGGTGCTCTTCCCTATCCTGCACATGACTGTCAGAGCCAGGAGATGTCATGGATTGAGTAAAACTCACTTAACAACACTCTTGCTTAGCAACCAAAATGTTGGGATCAATTCTAGTCATAAGTCAAGGACTATCTCTCCTTCCTCTGCATGGCAGCCTTGTCCTAGTAAACTCCTTCCCTTTTTTGGCATTTTCACCAAAATAATCCAAAGGATATAAGGTTGTAAGGGGTTGGACTAGATGACCTCTGAGATCCCTTCCAGCCAGGTGTGCTGTTTCAAAGAGTCTTCTGAATCCAGAGTTTGTGTCCTTCCTTCCTCTCATTTTCTCTCTCTCTCTTTTCATCCCTCCCTCCATGTATCCACTGTCCATCCACCTGTATCTCATTCACTTTCTCCTCCCTCCTTTTTTCTTTCCCTTCTTTCCATCTCTCCCTCTTTCTTTCTCTCCCTTTTTCTTTCTTTTTTCTTTTTGTTCTTGTCTCTCCCTTCTCTCTCTCTTTTTCTCCCTTTCTCTCCCTCTTTGTATCCCTTCCTTTCCTCCTTCCAAAGCCAGGAGACCCACCTGAAACAAAAACTCCTTTTGATGAAACCGACCATTTTACACACACACGCACACACACACACACACACACACACTCCTCCAACCAGCTCTGCTCCTCGATTCATTGTTTGCTTTTAGTGGTGGGCCAATCGCCAAAGTCCTTTCCAAGCACCCAGCAGCATCGCTAGCCTCCCAGGAAAGTCTGGCTGACTAACTAGATTAACTGTGCAGGCAGCAGTCTTCCTCTCACCTCTTCATGCAAGCTTCTCTCTCTGGAGCAGCCACAGGAGGGGGATAAATGGGGAGTTGGAAGGGTGGGCAGCTTCCTTGCACTGCACGTTGGAATGGGAGGAGAGAGAGAGAGAGAAAGAATGAGAGAGAATGAGAGAGAGAGAGAGAGAGAGAGAGGAATCAGAAGCTGTTAAACCTTGTGGGGCATCTGGGAGGAGGAGGGGATGGAGACCTTCTCCCCGTTTCCTCTGGGTCTCCCTTCCTCTTCCCCCCAGGTTGCCTTTCCTCCCATCCATTCTTTCTCCCCCCATCCTGAGAGAGAGATGGAGCTGCTTTGCCTGGGAATTTTCTGGGCTCTGGAAGGGGCAGCGGGGGAGGGGGAGGGGTTGGGGGGTTTGGGCTCCCCAGAACTTCTTTGGGGGAAGCTTCGCTCTGAGCCTTGCACTGCTTTCCCAATGCCCCCCCCCAACCTGGAAGAGCGCATTACGTGGAGGGTCTGCTGAGGGGCGTTTAGCTGGAGGTGCCTCTGGCCAGGGGGGGAATTGGGGCAGCTCAGGAAAGCCAGGCGGGACGGTTGAAATCCCTTGGCTGGACTTCCCTCCCTCCCTCCGCAGCAAAGAGAAGGGACGGGGAGCCTGATGGGAAGGGAGCTGCAGCCGCCTGCCTCTCCCTTCCAGGCCCTTCCACCCCCCAAGAAGAGGGGGCCAGGGGGGCCATAAAAGGAGCATGAGCTCTGCTGTGAATGGAGGGGGGAAAGTTTGGCTTCTCTCTGCCATGGGGGGGAGAATTTGGTTGCAGAAAGGCCAAGGGGGGGGTAGCCTTGGAGGGTCTGTTCCTCCTTCCCCTTTTCCTCTGAGCCCTGCAAACCCAGGAATCTCCCCCCACCACAAGCAGCCACTGAGACTGTGCAGGGGGGAGAAGGGGGGGCAGGAGAAGATAAGGGGACAAGAGAAGAAGATCGGAGGGATCCCAATTCTGCAGCCAGGGGAGTTTCTGCAGAGGGGAGGGGGAGGGAGGGGGCAGCTCCCAAAGGCCTTGGAGCCAGAATCCTGCAGCTGCATAAGGGGAGAGAGAGAAACCCAGGAAGGATCCTCACTGACTTCTCAGGCTGAGAAAAGAGCTGGGGGGAGATTTCTTCTTTCAGGTTTCCCAAAATGCTGCAGGCACCCAGGGAGGGTGGGGGGGGGATGCTGCCCCTCTTCCCTCCCCCAAAGAAACCTCGGAAGTTTTCTGATCCTCTGCAGAGGGATTTTTTAAAAGAAACCCCCCCAAAGCCACAAGATCAAGAGCTGCCAGTCTGCAGTAAGATGTGCATCTCGTGGCCAGGCCCATCCATCCCTTCCCCCACCCCTGCACCCCCTCCCAGTGGGTTAAAGAGGGAGCGAGAGGCAGCTGCGGCCTCTGTCTGGAGGCAGCTTTGGGCCTGGTCTGGAGAGGTCAGGAGTGGCTCACCCAGGCAGCTGCTACAACAGCAGGGCTCAGAAGATCCCATCCTGTGTGTTGCGTCCTCCTCCCAGCTTTCGCCCATGCTCCAGGCCGTTTTCAGGCATGCATAAGCGGGAGATCCTAGTTGAGCTTACTCGTGAGCAACATTGGCCGGGAGAGGCAGGGAGAAAGGCCAATGGGGCTCAGGAGTAAACTGAGCCTCCTAAGTGGGATCGAGCCAGGGGTGGGTTGTGGTTTCCTCTACTGCCGGTTGCTCTGTGCATGTGCAGAAGGCAAGAACAATATGGCCGAGAGAACCGATTCAGGAGTGTGGCCAGCCTGGGTCATTGTAGGTTCCAGAAACCCAGACTGCCAAGTTACTAGCAGTTCACACAGGAACCCAGTTCTGATCTGGAGGAGGTTTCTATCAGGATTACAAGGGAGAAGATTTCTTCTTCTTTTTTTTTTAATTGAAAAAGTTTTATTCAAACAAATTTCCCCCCTTTTTACCCCCCGACATATAATATTAATCACATACAAATACTATACCCCCTCCCCTCCCCCTATCTTAAAATTAATTTCTCATTCCAATATTGTATCCCCTCATCTCCAAACAATCATAATATAAATTTCTCTTAAGATAAAAATATCCCATTAACCCCATCTTCTAAATTAATTGAACATATATAAATCATAATACAAATTTCTCTTGACGTATCCATATCCCGTTAATCCCATCTTCTAAATTAATTATACATATGTGTTTCCCCACCCTCCACCCTAACCCTCCCCCACCTCCCGTTCAAACCCACCCCCCTGACTTCCGCTATACACCACTCTAATAATTCCAAACATCCCATGTAATATTTGCTCTATTCACATTGTATCACTTACATATCACCCTATCAATCTAAACATTCTTACCTAAAGGCTACGTAATACTTCCTGGTCTGATATCTATTCTGTATATAATCAATCCACTTTGCCCATTCCTGTGCATAATTCTCCTGTTTCTGATCTTTTAAAAAAGCTGAAATTTTTGCCATTTCCGCAAACCCCGCCACTTTCTGAATCCATTGCTCAATTGTCGGTAAGAAATCTTTTTTCCAGAGAAGATTTCTTCTTGATCAACCCAGGCTTTCTGGGAATCACCCTGTTGTTTTGAAAGAGTTTATGGATCATCTTTTTTTCACTCTTCATTTTATTTGTCGTCTGCTCTAGAATGTTCCCTATAATTGACCAACTGTGTTGATTACATTTTCTCTATATTTTGATGAACTTTTCTCCAACTTTTTCATTCACTTATGAAGACAATGGCAGTATTTGTATCCTATTTAATCATATTTGGAGGTGAGACAATTGTAGAAGAAAGATTCAATGTGGGATAAGAAACAAAGTTTTCTATTTTTCAAATTCCTGGATGTTCCCATTCTAGTTTCATCCCTTTCTGGAGAAGAATGAATTTTGGAATATTTCCCTCTTTAAACTGTACTTGGACCAAAATGGAGAGATAAAAGCAGATCTGATCATTGAGGGCTTCTTGATTCTCCCCAAGGAGGATCCCAGGGAAGAGAGACTGGCGTATTTTCAAAGACAGAGACTTTCTATCAGACAAGAGGCTCTTTCACAGCTAAAGATGCTCAATAAGGTGGGAGAAATTTTGGGGTCTTTTCTTTGTTTGCCAAAGCCTGAGGTCCCATTTCAAGTGGGCAAAGCCTATAGCCGTGATGGGGAACCTATGACATGCGTGGCAGAAGTGCAGTTCCTCCCTCCCCCTCCCACCTATGGGCTCCATGTCCATCCCAGCCCTTCCTCTTTCATCCAAGGGAGGGGACTTTGAGTGACACCCTTCTCTGAATGTTCACCTTCCTTCACCCCACCTGGTTCTCTCTTGTCTCTACCCCATAGCTCATTCCCCATTGATTACTCCCTCCCTCCCTCCCTCCCTCCCTCTCAAACACACACAAACACACACACAAACAAACACACACACACACACACACACAAATACCAATCCTGCAGACTCTCCTAGTCTTGTTCCACACGGAGGGGGCGGGCAAACCCCCCCTTCCAACCCTGGGGACTCTTCTAGAGTTGTTGCCCTGGGGTGGGGGGGAACCGCACTCCCCTCCCATAAACCAGCCCCAACTTTACCGGGGCAGCCAAAAAATCCCAAAGCGCCTTTCATCTAATTATGCAGAGCTTCCTAGAAATGCTCCACTTGGGGGGATTTGGGAAGTGGGGAGACTGAGAGGGAGGGGTGGGGTCAGCCTGGTTGGGGGCTCTGCAGTGACTCCCTCTGCCAGACCCCCACAGGGGAACAATTGAAAATGTCAAGTTGGAATCTGGAGGAGCAGAGAGAAAGAGAGAGAGAAAGGAGAGAGACAGACAGACAGACAGACAGACAGAGAAAAAAACCAAAAAGTGCTTTTATGGCCAGTAATAAATGAGCTTCAGGGTCTCGGAGGGTCTGTGAAGCCAAGCAAAGCTCCCCCACAGCCTTTCAGGAAACAGCCTGGTTTCATTGGTCCTTGAGGGAATCCTCCAGATTCCCTCAAAGGCTGGGGACACATCGGATGCTCTGGTTTAATGCCCCCTGCCCGACTTTGCCCCCTCCCCAATGTCCTTGCTCTGCCTTAAACCCCCCTGGCTTTTCCCCCCTCCCCACCGCCGGGCAACCCCTCCACAAACACCACAGCTCAATCCAACCCGAGCCATTGCAGGGTTTTGAGGGGAAGGCAGCCATATCGCTTGGAGTATATTCAAGGTTAACAGGCGTGTTTGATGGAGAGGGGGAGGGAATATAAATGTAAAAAAAGTGTGTGTCCCTCACTCAGTCACGCCCCTCCCCTTCTTCCTCCCACCCCCACCCTTCCCTTAGCCCCAAGCTCCCCACTGATTCCCCTGCCCTTCATTTTGCATTGCAGTTCTGCTCTTCTTGCGCCTTTGTCTTCTCCAAGGTTTAAATTATACAGCAGGGCAGTTCCCCCCACCCCCAATTTTAGATTATGTGGAACGCTCCTGTCCTCCCCTCCCCCATAGGCTGGTCCTGCTGGGTCCTTCGTCCAGGAAGACCAGGTGGGGGGGGGCAGGAAAGCACAAGGACCCCTGAAATCTGGAGCCGGCACATGCGCACCAGGAATGGTTGGTGTGCATGGGCATGCCAGATGATCACCTAGTTTTCAGTGCGTGCGCACGCTCACAACCATATTGGCGCAGTGGTGCCAAGAAGGTGCCAAGAAGGTTCACCAACACTGCTCTAGTCTAGACTATTAAGTAGAAAAGTCCTTTATTGCAACATTAAATGCCAAAAGCAAAAGGGAGGAAGTAAATGAAGAATCTGAAAGATGTTCTACCTCCTGCATCTGTTCAGAAGGAGTCAGAGGTTTCCTATCTACCTCAGTGAAGACCAGAGGCTCCTTGTCTCCATCCATTTCTCCCTCCGTTTTCCATGGATGGAGAGTCCTAACATCTTTTCTTTGGCCTTCCTTGTTCTTCTGCTCAGTCCCTGCCTCAGTCCAGATGTGTGGAAAGTTGTCATCCTGGATTTGTCAAGAGGGCTCGAGAAGGAGAGCCAGTTTGCTGCTATGACTGCGTTCCTTGTCCGGAGGGGACCTTCTCCACTCAGGAAGGTGAGTCACCCTGAGGAAAATGGGAGGCTTTGTGGAACTGGATCCACCCAGAAGATTTCCAAGAAAGTGCAAGTTAAATGATAGATCGAAGCTCACCTGGTTTTTTACATTTATTTTTAACCTGCAGAATTTCTTATCTAAAAGGAAGTAAATCAAAAAGACTTTGAAGGAGGGGCTGGGAAGAGATGGGAGGAGGGGGTGGCAGACTGAGCAAGCTTTACTAACAGCAGAGAAAATCTCTCTCCTGCTTCTTAGTTTGGACTTGTGCTGCTAAGTTCACCTTTCTAGGAACATCTGAGTTCTTTGGAACTGGATGGATTGTGTGAGGTCCACTTTCTGAAAGACCTTGCAATTCACTGTATATTGGATCCTCCCCTTGCGGATCACTGAGAAGGAGTCACTGGTCCATAATGTGGGGCTGTGGATAGTTATGGTTGGGAACTCATTGCACAAATATTCTGCCAGTCATGTAGATCAGTCAATCAGAATAGAGCTGGAAGGAACCTTAGAGGTCATTTAGTCCTACACCCTGCTTAAGCAGGAGACCCTGCACCAGCGGTGCTTTCCCTAACGGTTCTGTGGGTGTGGCTTGCTGGGGAGCTCATGTGACTGAGTGGGCATGGGCAACTTTTTTTTTATTTTTTAAAAGCATTTTCAAACTACTGTTTCTCCTGAAAATGCTTTAAAAAGTAAAAAAAAAAAGTCTAATGATCAGCTGTGTTAAAATCAGCTGTGCTGCGTAATCATCAGAACTTTTCTTTATACTTCTTAAAGCACTTTTTGCTACCAGTTCGAGTGAACTGCCCCAACCGGTAGCATTTCCTCCCTGCCCTGTATCATTTCAAAGGAGTGATTGTTTAATGAAATTGTTTCAAAAATGCTTCTTGGAAAATGCCCCTGGTATCAGCTGTTATCCAAAGAAAGTATTTATTGTAAGATAAAAGGACAGAATGTTAAAGAAAATTGCTTTTTGGTTTCTCAGATGCGGAAAAATGCACCAAGTGTCCAGATGATAAATATCCAAATAAGAACAGAGTCCAATGTATCCCCAAAGTTGTAACCTTCCTGTCTTATGAGGAACAACTGGGCATCATCCTGATCTCTTCTGCCCTACTATTGTTCTTAATCACAGACCTTGTTTTAATCATCTTCATCAAATACCGAGAAACTCCCCTTGTCAAAGCCAACAACCGGGGCCTCTCCTACATCCTCCTGGTCTCCCTCCTGCTTTCCTTCTTGTCTTCTTCTCTCTTCATTGGTCAACCAAGGAAAGCCACCTGCCTTCTCCGACAAACGGTCTTCAGCATCATCTTCTCAGTTGCTGTTTCTTCTCTCTTGGCCAAAACCATCACGGTGGTGCTGGCTTTCCTGGCCACAAAACCAGGAAACCAAGCAAAGAGATGGTTGGGAAAGAGCTTGGCCAACTCCATCATCCTCTCTTGTTCTGCTGTCCAAGTGATCATCTGCTCCATCTGGCTGGGAGTTTCTCCCCCCTTCCCTGACTCTGACTTCCACTCCCAGCCTGGAGAGATCATCCTGCAATGCAACGAAGGGGCTGTTGTCATGTTCTACGTCACCCTGAGCTACATGGGCTTCCTGACTGCCATCTGCTTCACGGTGGCTTTCCTGGCCAGGAATCTGCCTGGGGCCTTCAATGAAGCCAAGCTGATCACCTTCAGCATGCTGGTCTTCTGCAGCGTCTGGGTGACTTTTGTGCCCACCTACCTGAGCACCAAAGGGAAATACATGGTGGCTGTCCAGGTCTTCTCCATCCTGGCCTCCAGTGCTGGTCTGCTGGGCTGCATCTTCATCCCCAAGTGCTACATTATCATTCTGAGACCAAACCTGAACACAAAGGAGCATCTCACAGCCAGAACAAATGTAAAAACATGAGATATAACAGCATTGTGATATTGGAAGAATTTTTAAAGTTGCTTTTATTTGAAAAAATATTTTTTTTCCACTTTGGTAGTATGCAGGAATAAAAGAATAATATATGTATACGTTTCTTGTAGTTCTCTTCCCTTTCATTTCAATAAATCTTGCGGAAAAGAACTCCTAGATGGTCAATGAACCTAACACTTTATTTTAAAAAATCATTTGAGTCATTTTTCCTACTGACAGAGGGCTAAAAGTGTAGATATGTGAAAGAAAGACTAGGAAAAGAGATAAGATGGAAGCCTGGGAACCAACTTCAAGAATTGTTGATCTCCATGAGGACCATTGGAAGAAGAGAATGAGCTGGAATGCCATGTTTGACTTTCTCTCAGCAGGGAAGCAAATCTTCATTTGCTGATTTCCTGATAAAAACCCTCTTGGCAGAAAGTCTTGACTACAAAAGCGAGTTAAGGTTTCACTTTGGAGTAGTTTTTACTTAGTTGTCTACCTCTAAGAACTTCCCACTCTATTTTCTCTTTCTTTCCTCATCCAGAGAATTAAAACAGGAATATCTAATGATATTCAGACCCTTTAATTTCCCACTCTACAATTTCTAAAGCATTTTCTCTGCTCCTCTTCCAAGCTTCTCTTGTGTGTGAAGGGCTGGAGAAGATGCCCAGAGAAAGGGGACCTTGAGACTCTCCCCAGGAGGTTGGAGGGATCCTGTCTAAAGGCAGCCCCATCATTGACCAGGTCACAAACCTTCAATGCTGCATAACATCCATCCAGGTCCAAGAAGGGGGAGAATAAGGGGGGGAGGGACTTTGAGGTTTCTAGGAAGAGGCCCCCATGGAAGCTGCTCTGCTTTCCAACCACAGAGATTGATGATCAATTGGGAATCAATTTTTATATTTTAGAATGGTTCCTAATTGGGAATAGGATCCCTTTGCAAAATCCATTCTAAGGATATAAGAAAAGCTCTGATGGATCAGATGAAGGTCAGTCTAAGATTCACACAAATCCTTCTGGTTCTCCCACAAGCAGAAGAAGGCAGAGACTGATGGCTTTGCCCCCCATGGAACAGGCGTCTCCCCACAATTCCACTTTCTTCCATCAAACCACTCAGTATTGGGCAGTCGTCCATCTCCCTCTCTAGGAATCCCCAATTCTGGTATCCCACATGAATCTTCACACCCCCAATCAATAAGTACTGAGGCAGGACTGGAACTCAGGGCCTTCTGGTGAGTGGCCCAAAGAAACCCAGCCAGTTTTCTTGCTTAAGATGGGACTAGAACTCCCCACCCCCTGGTGATTCTCTAAAGTCACCTGACCTGCAATCCTGTCTATGGCAGAACTAGAACTCAGAGCCTCCTGGACAGTGGCCCCAAAGTCCCCCAGTTGGCTTTCAGGCCTAAAGCAGGACCGGAACTCAGAGTCCTCTGATGATTGGCCCCAGGGGAACCAAATGGCTTTTATTTTGAAGGGGGGATTAAATCTCCAGTGTTTGGGGCAAAGTCCCTCGGATGGCTTTGATTCTCTGCCCCCCCCCGGCACTCCTCGCCCCCCCAACACAAAAGGCTCCTCCTGCAGCTGCGCCTCCCGGCTCCCCCCTCACCTTGCCCAAACAGACAGCTGTCATTCAAGTTCTTCGCCTGCCCTGCTCCCTCACGCCCAGGTCGGGTAGGGCCACCCCCGGTAGGCGGTCTGCCTGAGCCCCCTGCCCTCCCGCCGCCTTGGCCCTGCAGATGCCCTCCTGGGGCTGGTGGGGGCGCAGCGAGCGAGAGAGGAGCCAGGAGGGGTTTCCTGCCAGCTGGCATGCGGGGAACGAGGCCACGGGTAGCTCCACGCCGCTTTCCTCCCGGGCCGAGCCGGGGTTCCGTCTCCCAAAGGCCGAGGAGAGCCGCAGGGGAGCCCGGGAGGCGGGCAGGGCGAGCACCTGTCCCGGGAGCTGCGCGGGAGAAGCGCCTGGGAGGAAAGGCAGGCTGCCCTCGGACTTCAGCTCAGCGCTGCCTCGCCAGACGCAGCCAGGCAGGGCAGAGGGGACGGCGGCGAGAGAAGAGCGGATTCTGTTGCATACGACACCCGCTTGAATTCCCCGGCAACAGCCAGTCGCGTCTGATTGGATAAGACGCGACTGGCTGCAGCCGAAGCGGGAGACGCGCCGATTGGCCGGCTCTCTGACAGCTCTAAATAAAAGAGCTGTCAGAGAGAAGGCGCGCGCTTTTTCAACCAAGTTCTTACCGTTGCTGTTCTTGCTGTTCTGTTTGAAATAAAGAAGCCGTTGGATCAACCGGGTCTGGACCCATTTCTTCGCGACTTAACACTGGCGACGAGGACTGGGGCCCGGCGACGATCCTCCTAACCGCACCTCTTCTCCCTGCGGGAACGAAGAGCCGTTTCAACTTCCACGAAGGGGAGAAACTACGCAGTTTTCCTCACGATCATGGCGACCCTCCCACCGTTCGTTCCGTACGAACCAGCGGCGGAGTCCTGGGAGGCTTTCCTCGCGCGGTTCGATTGTTTCCTCCTCACGGACGTGAATGGAGAAATCACCCCCGCGAGGCGCCTTGGACTATTTCTCGGCTGCGGAGGCAGGACTGTCGTCGCTGTGGCGCGAAACATAGCGGCCCCTGCCGCCGTTCAAGACTTGGAGTGGGGCACCCTGCAGGCCCGCCTCAAGGCCCATTTTGCCCCGGCGCCCTCAAAAATTTCCCGCCGCTGCGTGTACCGGCAATGCCGCCAACAGGCCACACAATCGGTGGCCGATTTCTTGCAGGCACTGCGCGCCGCCGCGCTTCTCTGTGACTTCGCGGCCCCGTTCCTTGATGAATCATTACTCGAGCAGTTCGTTACCGGCCTGCGGGACATCAAGCTCCGCCGCCGGCTCCTGGCCCGCTCGGACATCACCCTGGAGCAGGCCATCGAGGACGCCAGAGCCGCGGAGCTGGCGGATGCCACGGCCGACCTTTACCTAGGGCCGCAGGCCCAGCTGCTTCCTTCCCCGCGGGCCTGCCTCGTCAACGAGCTGGCCCCGCTTGACCCTCTGGAGGACGACCAGGCGTTTGACAGGGTGGCCCGCCTCCAGGCCGCAGGCCGTGGCGGCCCCAGATCGAACAACCCTCGCCAGGGGTCTGCTGCCTGTGCCGGGTGTGGGGGCAACCACGTTAGAAGCGACTGCCCTTTTAAAGACACCATCTGCCGTCGGTGCAATAGACGGGGCCACATCGCACGCGCCTGCCGCGCTAACCTCTCCCGCCAGGCACCCCAGGCGGCTCCTCGCCCTGCAACGACCGCAACGACTCCTGCCTCGACCTATGACAGACGTCATAGGCTTCCGATGTGGCCTGCTACGCCACAACGGACTTCAGGGACACCATCCCCATCGCTGCTGACGACTGTAGGCGCATTTCCACAACCCTGACCCTCGAGGGCCACCCCCTGTCAATGGAGGTTGACTCGGGGTCGTCCCGGTCCCTCATCTCCTGGCAGCAGCTGGCTGCCCTCTGCCCCGGTATCACCCGCGGGAACCTCTCGCGCCCTGACGCCCTGCTCCGGGATTACCAGGGCAACTCCATCGCCGTGCTGGGCTTGCACCGTGTCCACGTCTCGTACGGACGCTTCTCAGGCCCCCTACCCATCCTAGTGGTCGAGCGCCCCCTCCCCGCGCTCATCGGCCTGGACTGGTTTCCCGCCCTGGGCCTCTCCATCCAGCGGGTCCACCGGGTGCCTGCCGCCTCCGCCGTTGAGGCGGTCCTAGCCGATTTCAAGGACGTCTTCGATGGCTCCCTGGGTTCCTACCAGGGCACCCCGGTCTCCCTCAATCTTGACCCTCAGGTTGCCCCGATTCGGCTCAAGGCCCGCAGGCTGCCGTTCGCTCTGAAGCCGCGAGTTGACGCGGAGCTTGATCGTCTCGTGGCGCAGGGCGTACTGGAACCCGTCGACCAGGCGAAATGGGAGACCCCCATTGTGGTCCCCATCAAGCCCGACGGGTCCATACGCATCTGCGCCGACTATAAGTCGACGATCAACCGCGGGCTTCAGGCGAACCCATATCCGGTTCCCGTGGTGCAGCACCTGCTCCATTCCTTGGGGCAGGGGGGCATCTACGCGAAGCTGGATATGGCTCAGGCCTACCAGCAGCTACCGGTGGATGACGTTGCGGCTGACGCTCAGACCATCGTCACCCACCGAGGAGCTTTCCGCTGTCGCCGCCTCCAATTCGGCGTTTCCGTTGCCCCGGGGATCTTCCAGAGCCTCATGGAGCGATTGCTCCACGGGCTCCCGGGCGTTGTTCCGTACTTCGACGATGTCCTGATAGCTGCGGCCAGCCTGTCAGACCTCGCCGAAGTACACCGGAAGGTCCTCCACATTTTCAGGGGCGCAGGCCTCAAATTAAAGCTCAGCAAATGCAAATTTGCTGTGCCGTGGGTGGAGTTCCTCGGCTTCGTTGTCGATGCCCAGGGCATCCACCCCGCTCCCGCCAAGGTCGAGGCCATCCACAAGGCCCCCGTGCCTAGCTCCAAGACGGAGCTGCAGGCATTCCTCGGCCTGCTTAACTTCTACGCCCCTTTCATACCGCACAAGGCATCCTTAGCCGAGCCGTTGCATCGATTGCTCGATCGCTCGGCGGCCTGGCGCTGGGGCAGCCGCGAAGCGCATGCGTTCACGGCTGTCAAAGGCCTGCTGACGTCACAGGCCGTGCTTGTGCAATATTCTGCCAACCATCCCCTGACGTTAGCAGCGGACGCCTCCCCCTTTGGCCTGGGGGCGGTCCTGAGCCATGTCCTGCCCGATGGCTCGGAAGCCCCCATTGCCTTTTACTCCCGGACGCTGACTCCAGCGGAGCGGAACTACAGCCAGATCGACAAGGAGGCTCTGGCTGTGGTCTCCGGGATTAAAAGGTTTCACGAGTACCTGTACGGCCGCTCGTTTACCGTTTTCACCGACCACAAGCCGCTCCTTGGGCTTCTGGCCGGTGACCGCCCCCCCCCATCCTCTCGCCTAGGATGACACGGTGGACGGAATTCGCGCTGCTCTACCGTCCAGGCAAGCACCTGGGGCACGCCGACGCCCTCAGCCGCTGCCCCCTTCCTCGGACGGACCAGGAGCCGGTGCCGGCCCTCTCTGTCCTGTCCGTGGCCGGATCCAACCTCCCCATCACGTCCTCGGACGTGGCTGCCCGCACCAAGTCCGACCCCATCCTTTCCCGGGTCTCCACTTGGGTCCTGCGGGGGTGGCCATCGGCCACCCTGCCCGCCGAATTCCGGCCGTTCAAGGCCCGCCAGCTGGAGCTGCCGCTCCATGGCGGGTGCTTGCTGTGGGGGGATCGTGTCATCCTTCCCCCGTCTCTGCGCCGACAGGTACTCGAAGCCCTCCATGCCACCCACCCAGGCATAGCTCGCATGAAGGCCCTCGCCCGGAGCTACGTCTGGTGGCCGCGCATGGACGACGAGGTGGCCGCCTTTGTTGGCGCTTGCCAGGCGTGCCAGGCCTCCCGCCCCGCCCCCCCCGCTGCCCCTTCCCGTCCCTGGGACGCTCCCAAATCCCCATGGGCCCGCGTCCACATCGATTTCGCGGGCCCGTTCCACGGCCGGTCCTTCCTGGTGGTGGTGGACGCCTACTCCCGCTGGGTCGAGGTCATCCTCATGGCCTCTACCACAGCGGAGAGCACCGTGCGTGCGCTGCGGCGCCTGTTTGCCACGCACGGGTTGCCGGACACCCTGGTCTCCGACAACGGCCCTCAATTTCACTCCTCCACCTTCCAGGAATTCCTGGCCTCCCTGGGGATCCGACACGCGCCAACCGCCCCCTACCACCCTGCCGCCAATGGCCGGGCGGAACGGGCCGTTCGCTCGGCCAAGGAGGCCCTCGGCAGGATGGGCGGAGGGGATTGGCAGGCAAGGGTAGATGCTTACCTCCTCGGTCAGCATTCTACGCCTTGCCCGGCGTCAGGGAAAAGCCCCGCGGAGCTGCTGATGGGCCGCCGCCTGAGAACCGAGTTGGGCCGGCTGCACCCCCTCTACAACGAGGTGCAGCCGTGCAACCTGGGGGTCCCCCCTCCCTGCCTTTTCGCCGCGGGCGAAGCCGTTTTCGCCCGGAATTTCTCCGGTGACCCCCGTTGGGTCCCCGCGACCATAGACTCACTAACTGGGCCGTGCTCTTATAGGGTTCGGAGACCCGACGGATCCGAGTGGTGGCGCCATGTGGATCAACTAAGGCGCCGCCACCCAGCACCAGACGACCCGCTCCTCCTGCCTACAACGTTGGAAAGTGACACCGACATTCCCCGCGGCGATCTGGAACTGCCGGCTGAGCCCTGGCCCTCGTCCGACCCCGCCGCCGCTGCAGGAACCTTCCCGGGGCTGACGGCGGAGGAACAGCCCTGCCGGGGAAAGCCCCTGCCCAATGAACACTCACCACAACAACCGTGTTATCCTTCCCCAAACAACACACAGGGCCCCTCCGGCCCGGCCTACCGTTTCCCCGCACGCCGGGGGTTTGACTCCACCTCAATCCCGATCGGCACGCCCCCTCGCCCATTCCTACCCATTTCGGAGGCTTCCAGGTCTTCGCTAGGCCGCGATGACGCAGTCCGGAGCTACACCCCCGGCTGGGAGGAGCTCGCACAGACACGTCCTCCTCCTTCGCCTTCTGTGGACATTCTGCGGCGCTCGGGGCGGAGCCGACGCAGCCCCGCCTACCTCAGCGAGTACGTATCCTAATGGGCCGCATGCGTACTCGCTGGGGGGGAAGGAGTGTTGCATACGACACCCGCTTGAATTCCTGGGCAACAGCCAGTCGCGTCTGATTGGATAAGACGCGACTGGCTGCAGCCGAAGCAGGAGATGCGCCGATTGGCCGGCTCTCTGACAGCTCTAAATAAAAGAGCTGTCAGAGAGAAGGCGCGCGCTTTTTCAACCAAGTTCTTACCGTTGCTGTTCTTGCTGTTCTGTTTGAAATAAAGAAGCCGTTGGATCAACCGGGTCTGGACCCATTTCTTCGCGACTTAACAGATTCCTCCCAGGCGGCTGCAGGATCGGGGTGCGCGGGTGGTCTGAGCCTCTTCCCTCCAGCGCCCGGTCGGGACTCCCATTGCAGAGCCTGCGGGAGCCCCAGAGAGGAGGGGGCGCGGAGACCCACGGCGGGCGGGTGGGGTGAGCGTGGTCACCCATATCCTCCAGGGGAGAAGCGCCCCGGAAGGGCAGGCTGCCTAAGGGGGGTTGAGGGCAAGCAGGACCTTTATGCGGAGGGGGGGAGTCGTCGGGGTCTGGGGGTGGAGATAGTGGATTGCCCCTCAGGGCTCTAGAACGGGGATAAGCCTCCTGGATTCCTTCCAGGTTGCGCTGCGTCGGGATGGGGCGGGAGGGCGCTGGGTCCGCCAGAGGCTGCAGGCCGTTTGGGAGAGGCGACCTTGCCCGAGGGTGGGATGCTACAGTCCCGGAGCTGCCCGTCTCTCGATCCCTCGGAGGGAACCTCCGTCCCTTCCAGGACTCCCTCTGTCTGGTGTCAGGAGTAGAAGCTGCATTAACGGATTAACAGAGTTGGAAGAGAAGGACTGCAGGGGATGGGATGACGCCTTCCAGCATTTGGCCAACTGTCCCGGAGAAGAGGGGCTCCATTCATCCTCCGGAGCCCCTGAAGGCAGGAATAGAAGCAATGGATGGCCAGTGAAGAGAGATCCAACTGAGAAGCCAGGAGAAAGTTCCTGACAGGGAAAATCTATTTAGCAGTGGGAGAGTTTGCATCCTGGAAGTTGTGGCTGCTCCATTGAGGGAAGTTTTCAAGAAGAGATTGGAGAAGCATTTCTCTGAAATCTCCAGCTTGAGAAGCAGGTTGGATCTGAAGACCTCCAAGGTCCCTTCCAACTCTGTTGTTTATGTTATTCTGATTCAGAATGATTCAGAATTCATGTTTGGCCAAACAGGAATTCAGAGACTGGTCAACAGAATTGCTTATTAAAAACCATCTTATACACCTTTGACAATTTATCAGGTGTCAAATACCAACAAGTAATCATTTTATAAAACTTCTCTTTTAGGTTGTAGTTCAGCATACATTTTAATATAGACCACCACATATTTTCCCATTGCTCCTGTATTGTGACCAAAATTATAACCAATCCAGTGAATCATGCAACATTTAACATATTCACTGTTAGTGGATTGACCATCTACTTTTTTTTTTTAGCTTCTTCTTTTATTCTTCCTCTTCTGATTGAAATTGCATTTGGATTTTGTTTGTTATATTGTCATATAGTCTCATTCTGGAATCTGGCAGAAGCTAAATGGAATAAACAAAAAATGATGATTTTCTTGACTTAGGTACTAGATGGTCAACTATTGAAAAGTTAATCTTTCAAATAAAAAGTGTCTGGGTGTAGATATATAGACAAAGCCATTTTGGGTGTATCCCTGAGGCTTCCTGAGTCAAGATGGATTAAAATAAGGACTTTTTAAGTGTGTCTGGAAATGGACTCAAATGAATCTCGCTGGACTGATTTGTCCCATTTTGAAAGAAACCCCTCAAGTGGGAAGGAAACATGAGAGTAGGAAGGCCACAGTTGTGCAGAGACACATCTCAGGCCAAACCGGTTATTATTGAGGGCAGCAGTATAACTTTGCATTGTATTTTTCATTCAGGAGTCTGTTTCCAAGGTGACAGAAAACTTCTTGGAGAGAAAAGAGGGAGGAGGAAATCCCCAGAGCTTCCAAAATTATAGGGGAGAGGTGTAACACCTGCTACAGTTCCTCTGCAGAGCTAAAAGTTAGCTTGTAAACAAAAACTTCCTTTCAAAGACACAGAAACGCTCCAACCTCCCTCTGTGTATGTGTGGTTTTTGTTTAACTACACAAAGTTCTGGTGACACGTTTTGACTGAGCCTGGTTGTGTTCTTGGAGATTGGCCACACTATTGCATCAGCTGTTTTGTGACAATGCCCTTGAGCATTAACTTTCAAAGTAAAGTAAATTTATTCTGCTCCCTGAAATAAGAGAGAGCTATTTCAGATCTGGGACATGCTTGGGCATTAACTGACCCCTGGGATTTTCTCTTTAACTACTGTGCCAACAAATGCCAGATTTCTTTTTCTTCAGCCACAGGTGCCCTGTATTCCCTCCGGGCCAATTTCAAGGATGGAGATGCGAAGCTTCTCAAAAGTAGACCCTGTGCTTGTTCTGGGAAGTCTGGGGAGGGGGGAGGGAGGAAGAGGTTGGGGGGGGGGGAGAAACTGTTTGTAATCTTTATAAAATCTTCTAATTTAAAAAAAAAAAAAAGTAGATGACAGATTTAATTTAATCTCTGCCTCTATCATTATGAGCCACGTGGGGATTATTTCCCTTTCATTTCCCTCCAGAGAAACGGCCAACAAACTTTGAGTGCAAAAACTAGTTGGAGAATTATGAGAAAAGTTTCTGCTCTGCTCTTTGGCCAAATCCTCCAGGGGAGACTCTGGGCAGAGACCCAGGGAATCAGGGGCAGCTTCTCCTCCCACTGACTCCGAATGGAAACTTTTCCTGCTGGAGAATTTGGCTTCAGGCAAAAAGTGTCTAAGAGTCATTTCAGACTTTGGACTCCCCCCCCACCCCCTCCTACAGATCAGGGCTGCCTGGATCCCTTCCCTTCAAAGCGTCTCCAGGGCAATCATGAAAGATGAGGCCAAAGGCAGAAACTGCTTCTCCCCTTTTGCAGCAGGTGGAAACCTGCAACCGTCTGAATGCTTGGATCAAAAGACGGCTCACTATTTCATTGTTTCTTAAGCTCCACTTTCCCCATCGCTCTTATTAAATCAGTGAAAGGCCAATTATGGCTTCTCAATACACTGAGATAAGTTTTAGAAAAGGGAAATAAACACAGGAAATCTTTCTTCTGAAGAAAGCTTTGTACATATCACCCCAACCCCAATTTAGGTTCCTTGAAACGTGTTAAATTAAATTGATTAAATTACATTCCTGAAAAGATAATCCCAGAAGAGTGAAGAATTCTGTTTTACCTTTATTGTTGTGATTAGATTTTCCTTTGTGCATCGTCCTCACACAAAGGAAGCCCAATTTTTGCATCTTGGCCCCATCGTGTGCATCGTGCTCAGAGAATGACTCCATGTTAAGTCACTTAAGCACTTTTAACTCTCCTCAATTCACCCCCTGGCTTAGGGGGTCTCAACCTTGGCAACTTCAAGATGACTGGACTTCAACTCCCAGAATCCCACAGCCAGCAAAGATTAAGGCCTGGGGAATTCTGGGAGTTGAAGTTCGCCCATCTTAAAGGTGCCAAGATGGAGGAATACTGCTCTACATAGAAGTGTGTGTGTGTGCGTTTGTGTGTGTGCAGGAAACCCATCCATGTTCTTTCTCAACCCCTTCGGCACCTCTAGAGAGGGAAGGTTCAGAAACGGGGACTTTTCTTGCATGGAGTGAAGTTGAAGGAGCAAAATGGGGGCAGAAGCAAAGGTTTGAGCCAGCTGTTTCAATCCCTCTGAACGACCCTCAAAACTTTTAGACTGCAGAGGAAATTGTGTTCTGTGCAGTCAACCCCCATTTGCTCCCATGATTCTTAAGTTCAGTTGTGTGGGGAATTCTGGGAGTTGGAGTCCACCCATCTGAAAGTCTCCAGGGTTGAGAAACCCTGGTTGAGGCTGATTCAGCCCTGAAACCTCCTTTCCCATCTCTCCTAAACTTCCTTCCCTGATGAAGGAGACTTCGGTTTCTCTACCGATTGTCAAGAGGCTTTTGAGCTTCTCCTTGCAGGGCTTCCCAGCTCGGTTTCTGCACTGGACCTTCCTACTCTGTTCCACGTGGAGGAAGTAAAACACACCACAAGCCATCCCTGTGCAGAAGCCCTCTGATTGGAGAGGGAATATGACAAGAAGAACCGGAAATGCATCACGGGAACAATGGAGGTGAATGTGATGCAGGAAACAGATGTAACAGAGAGGAATGATGGAGCTGCATGGAAGGCGGACGTAACTCCTGTAGCATCTTCCCCTTTTCAGGTTAACCAAACAACATTGTGAAATTTCAGATGAGAACCAGCACCAACACATCCCACAGGTTAAGGCTCTGCCCTGTGCCAGAGGAAATGGGGCATCTGGGGCCACATCCCCCCCATCCCCAAGCTCCGTTTTCACTGGTCCTTTGCTGTTTCCAGCCCCCCTCCCTCCCCAGGGAAGATCTAAGCACCCCCTGGACTGGATCTGGCCTGTGGGCCTTGAGTTTGACACCCCCTGTCCTAATGGTAGATCCAGCAGGCAAGTCAGGGAGAAGTTCAACTTCCCAGAAGTCTGAATGAAGATCCACTAATATCAGGTCCTCTTTTCCTGCTGTTGGGAGAAACGTCCATCTGGGTTCAGTTGCAAGTGGGGAAAAAGAGACTGGAAACATGGAGGCCTCTGGGAAAGGCGGTTTTTAATGGTGGACAGGATCCCCTGCCCTGATGATGTTGGGTGAAGAAGGAAAAAGGGAAGAGAGGTTGAGGCTGCCTGAGTTTTATTCCCTCTCTGGGCTTTTGGATCTCTGACTGGTTGTCAGGCTCCCATGGGGCTCTGCAGTGGCCACTCTGTAAGCTGTCCTGAGTCCCAAGCTTGGTTGAGCCTTGCTGGGTGATGATGTAATGAAAGGGCTTTGGGCAATTCCTACTATGGCTCTGCCTGAAGGAGGTGGATCTTTGTTATGTAGAATAGACTGGCTGAGGCCTTAATGGCCCATTGAGAAATGTGAGGGAGCAGGAAGCTGCTTTGTCTTTAAAACACTCCTTTCTCCTTTTTTCATCGAGGGAAAAATAATATTCTGCCTTTTCAATATTCCCTAAAATGTTTCGTTTTTCTAGGAGAGGGGTGGGTGCCAACTTCCTACCCTGCAGGGTTGAACAAATCCACTCTGATGAACTGCCAAGGACGGGAGGGTGTCTCGTGTGGCATCTCAGGGCTTCCTTTTGTTGCAAAGGTTCCCATTCATTGCAAGTGGGACAATTGCTCCCAAAGTCTTTGGTTTCGCCTTGCATGTTAGGCCAGTGAAGAGGGTCAGGGGCTTCTCTGGAGCACGGCTCTCCCCCAGTGGGGCTCCAGTGTCTGCGCAAGGACGTCTCTGCTCTCAGGGACTTTGGCTCTGTGGCTCTTGGACCTTCGTACAGGATGCCATTTTGTACGTGGATGTCATCTCTGAAGGACCAACATTCCCTCACGATTGCAGGACCCTCCTCATCCTCCTCATCCGGCCCCCCACTCAGAACGAAGGCCTTCAACACCTGTAAAAGATGCATCAGGGTCTGGGGGCTTCCTGAGCTGACGTAGCCCCTGATCTGAGGCATTGAAGCTCGTCTGCTTGACTGACTTTTTGTCAATCAAGGTTTGTTCCTGTTGCAACTAAGAAACCCTCCGATGCCCATGCTCCCCTCCCGGCGCCCCCTGATCTGACGTAGCCCTGCTCAGGGTGTCTCTGATGCCCATTTCACCTCCTGGCTTGTAAACAAGGTTGAATATAACTTCTGTTTGGGGCTATTAGGCTGAAGAGGCATCTCAGCGGCCCCTTTCATTTTCTCCTTTAAACTCCTAGCATCCCACGTTGCACCCGAGTCCAGCTGGCAGGGTTGGGTTCAGTGGTGGGTTCCAAATATTTTGTCTCACACACACCCTTACCCCTTTACAACCCCCCCCTCAAACAAACCTAAAACTTTATTTTTGAAAGCATTTTGCACCCGGGGAAAGCCGTGGCCAGGAGGGCGTTTTACCAGGTTCGCCTGGTTCGCCAATTGCGCCCCCTATTGGATCGGGACGCCCTTCGCACAGTCACTCATGCGCTCGTGACATCCCGACTGGACTATTGCAACTCTCTCTACATGGGCTCCCCTTGAGGTGCGCCCGGAGACTTCAGCTAGTCCAGAATGCAGCCGCGCGAGCAATTATGGGAACCGCTAGGTTTACCCATGTAACACCGCTCTTGCGCGAGCTGCACTGGCTACCTGTCGTCTTCCGGGTGCGCTTCAAGGTGCTGATTATCATCTTTAAAGCGCTCCATGGCTCGGGACCTAACTATCTGCGGGATCGGATCCTGCCTCATACATCCTCACGGCCGATTCGCTCCCACAGAGAGGGACTTCTCCGGGTGCCGTCCACTAGACTTTGTCAGCGGGCGACGCCCAGGGGAAGGGCTCTCTCTGTGGCGGGCCTGGCCCTCTGGAACGACCTTCCCCCCGACATTAGGACGACCACGGACCTCCGCTCCTTCCGTCTCAAATTAAAAACTCATTTCTTCTGTCTGGCCGGCCTAGGATAGTCTCTCTGTCTTTGAGGTTTTATTGGGGTTTTATAATATAGCTTAGTTTTAATGGGAATTTTAGCGCAGGTTTAGATTTAATTTATTTTTAATGAAATGTTTATATGTATTTATTGTTTTACTGTGCCTGTGCACCGCCCCGAGTCCCTGTGGGGAGAGGATGCGGTTTAGAAATATTATTATTATTATTTATTATTATTATTATTATTATTATTATTATTATTATTATTATTATTATTATTATTATTATTATTATTATTATTATTATTATTATTATTATTATTATTTTGCACACCAGCTCCACCCACTGACTTTGAAGTCTTTCTCTCTCACTGCCAAAGGCCCTCAGTGCTCTTCACCTGCATTTGCACAAAATTGGAAAATGGAAAAAAATTCCCTCAGAGGGAGAGGTAATTAAAAAAAACATTGGACTGTGCAGAAATGAACAGATTAACGTTGGCAATCAAAGAGAAAGAAGAATCAGAGTATTATAAGACATGGGGATGTAATATATATAAATATATTTGAACTAAAATATGTGATTTGATATGAATATGACTATGGAAGAGATGCACAGTTTGTAACCAACTGACACATTTTCTACAATTTGTAATGGAAGATGGAGTTTATGTTTTTTGCTTTTTGTTATATTTGTTTGTGTTTGTTCAAAAATAAAAATAAAAATTGTTTTTTTAAAAAAAAGACATGGGGATGTTTTATCAATGGAGAGAAAATAAAATTAGACAAAAAGAAACAGAAAATTGAATAATGTGGGAAAGAAGGCAGAATTATAAGGGAGGAGTTGAATTAAAATGCAATTGAAATGCAAAGCTAAAAATAAGATAAAAATAGATTAAAATGATGTAACTGGTAAATATGATGACACAAAGGCTGTACCCAAATGACCCACTCTAAGATTAAATGGTTATGGAAAAATAAAATTAAAACTTTTCAAAAGAAATTGGCCACACCCACTCAGTCACATGCTCCCCACCTAGCCACGCCCACAGAACCAGTAGCAGCACCCTGTGAGACCCTCCCCTGCCCTGAGCCCCTTCCCACTCACCGCCTGTCCCCACAGGAGCCTCCTCGGGGCTCCGGTGGGAGCGCAGCGGGCAAGAGGGGAGGGGAGCTGCGGGGGAGGAGGGAGCGACTCCTCCCTGTCCGGACCTTCCCAGGCTGATTCTGGGGCGCTGCTTTTGGGGGGGGGGCGTTGCCTGTGGGGGAAGGGGAGCGGTTGCGGAGGGGGGGGCTCAAAGCCGGAGAGAAAACGGGAGGGAAAGGGAGAGCAGCGGGTGAGGATCCGGCCAAGCGCCCGAGGAAGGCGGCAGAGGAGCCGCGAGAGAAGCCAGTTCCAGGGGCAAAGAGCCGCCCTTCTCCCGCGGTGGCTTCAAGGGCTCGGCTGGCAGGGCGCCTGGGGCTCAGCAGGGATGCGGAGGGTCTCCCCTGGGTGGGAGGGCGAGCGCTGCGGGAAAGGCAGCCAGCAGGGGAGCCCCTCCCCCCCCTCCCTCCCCCCAAAGGAAAGCGGGGCTCTCAGAATCCCAGCCCCTCCCTTCCCTCCGCTCTGCCCGACGCCCCCGAAACTCCCCCCCTCTCTCTCGAGGAGCCCCGGGGCCCCTCCCCCTCCCCTGCTGGTTCAGCCAGAGCGCTGCCTCGCCCTGCCCACAGGGGGCGCTCTCTCACACCGTTAGCAGGAGGTCTCCCCCCCCCTCCCCAAAAGGACTCGCAGCACCTGAGACGCTCCAGTTCCAGCGCCCTTCGGACTTCGGCCACGCCATTTGCGGAGGCAGCCAGTCAGGCGGAGCTGAAGGGCCCCTCTGGGACTGTCCAGCCGGCCTCTTCGTCCGAGTTGAAACCCTTCCGAACTTCCCAAACCAGCCGTCCCTCGGGAAGCCCCCTCCCCACCTGGGGCGGATTTCGGGAGGGGTCCTGGAGTGAGGCTGCTTGGCTGGGCTTTGCTCCGCTAAGTGGGAGCTGCGGGAGGGAACGTCACAAACAGGATCCTCCGGGCACTTTGGGGGTGAGGATCCGGGAGGAAAAGATGAGAAGGGGCGAGGGAAGGATGTTGGGGTCAAGAGAGGCAAAGAGGCTAAGACTGGACTCCCATTTGTCAAGAACGTGTCTCTTGCTTGGGGGGTTGGACTAGATGACCTCCAAGGTCCCTTCCAACTCTGTTATTATTCATCTTCCCAAACTCTGGTTTCCTTCTGGGCCCTTGGATGCCCCTCCCCCTCCCGCCTTGTGTGCACCCCCCCTTTGCAGATAGCAAGGAAGGGGCCACTGAGGCAGGGCTGCCCTTTGCCAAGAGGGAAGTGGCCAATAGAGTCGCCTGGGCTTCAGACTGACTTTGGACAGCAACGTCTGGGGAAGGTGAGGGTTCGTCCCCCTCAGGGGAAGAGGTAGAAGGTGAGGCCTCTCTAGATCCAGGTGGGCCGACAGGCGTCTTTTGTTGGGGTTGGGGTTGGGTGGGTTCCTCCCCATCCGGACCTTCCCAGCCTCCAGGCATCCTGTAAGCCCCGGAGGGAGCAGGCTTGCGCATTTCCCTGGACGCCAAATATGGAGGTTGGGAAATTGGGGGGGGGGGGAGTTGATTGACGGCAGAGCGTGGGGGGGTCCTCTATGGGTGGGAGGTGGAAGGGGCAATGGAAACGGGGGCTGCGGTTCCTCTCCCAAGAGCAGTGGGGGTTGGGCAGCGCAGGGAAGGATGAGAAGGTTGGTGGTGTGTGTTTGTGTGTGTTGCTGGTCCGTGGCTGGTGGGGCTCATCACCTGCATTTGGGCAAAGGAAGCCCCGCCTGGGTGGCTCCTTCCCTCCTTCTCCTTCCTCTCCCAGAGGGAAACCTCCAGTCCGGGTTTGGGGAGATCCAGATCCAGAGAAGCAAAGACAGCGGGATCCACTCATGGCTCTTCTGAATCCACCTCAGTGTGGAGGGTTGTGTCTTCATCACAGCTGCACAAAGGCTGACAGGGAACTTCTGGGACCAGCGATTGGCCCAGAGGCCCCCAGGCGACTTCCATGCAGAAGGTGGGATTCGAACCCTGAATCTCTCTGTTTCTAGGCTACTGAGCCATGGTGGTGCAGTGGTTAGAGTGAAGGACTGCAGGCGCCTTCTGCTGACTGCCTGCAGTTCAAATCCCACCAGGCTGAAGGTTGACTCAGTCTAAGGGCTATTGCTCTTCTTTGACCACTAGGCCTCCTCAGGCAGACTCAGCCCAGGGAGGTTGAGCAGCCCCTCCTCCCCCACGGAAGCTCCAGGCAGGTGGGTGTCGAGGCTTCCCAGAAGGTCTGGCTCTGCCCGGGGAGGAAAACCCCCCAGGAGTCTCCTCTGATGATGACCTGAGCGGCCTCCACACCCAGCGCAGAAGCCCTGGAGTGAAATGGATTCTGGGCCTCAGTTCCTCTGGGGTCCCCGACAGAGACGGCCTGGATCCCCCGCCTGTGGAAATGGGGGCCACGAAGACCCGAAGAGAAAGGAAGAGACCGGATCTCCCTCCGGAGGGAGCTGCCAAGAGGAGGCCGGGCAAGGGAGCTCAGCACAGGGAGGGGCCTTTCCGCAGCCCCCGCCAGAAGGGCCCCATCCCCTGGGGGGGGAGACCAGGTGCCGCCGCTCGGCTGACAGGCAGGCGGATGGGTGACATCACCGCTTTTCTGGGCCATTTAGGCTCAAGAGGGACCCCCACGCCTGGCAAAAGCCCCGCCCCCTTTGCTCGGTGGACCTTTGGAAGCTGGTGAAGAAAGGGAGGGGCTTCCTCCCCCCCTTCTCTTTTCTCTACTTCCTCTATTTTATCGCTTTCACTTTCTGGCCTCTCGACCTGAATCCCCCCTCCCCGCCCCCCTCCCGCTGCCTTGGCCCCCCAGAACACACACACACACCCTCAGGGCTGGCCGACAGCGGGAGAAACGCCCCGGACGGGCTGGAGCTCTCCAAGGGGCTGGAGCCGAAGTGGGGCTTCTAAGCGGCAGCTTCACCTGACGTCTCCCCGCAAGAGGAGGCCAGCTGGGCAGGCAAGGAGGGCGGCGGAGAAGGGGTTCTCCAGGGCGGAGGATTCACCAGCGTTGGCCCCGGAAACCTTGGGGATTTCAGCAGTTTGCTCTTCGCTGAGGTTGAAGCCCTGAAGGCTGGGGAGAAAGGAATTAGTGGGAAGAATCGGCTGCCTGAGGGGTCCTTAACACCCAATAAGGGGAGGGGGGGAGAGGATCTGGTACAAAAACCCTCTTTCCCAAGGGAGGGGCAGCTGTGGGAAAGGGATGCTGATGGGGGTCTCTAAGGGAGGAAGCCTTGAGGAGACCTCCCCCCCTTGGTGTGGAGGGTTCTGATGAAGGTTATCCTACAACTCTTGGAGCATGGATCCTGCAGCTTCCATCTTACCTCTTTTCCTTCTCTCTCTCTCTCTCTCTCTCTCTCTCTCTCTCTCTCTCTCTCTCTCTGTCTCCCTCCCTCCCTCCTTCTCTCTCCCCCCCTCTCTCACACACACCTCTATACTTTCAGCCACTATCAGTAAGAATAATTGCTCAGATTATTTTCCATGCGCTGTCTAGATCTTGGGAGTTTCTGAATGTTAAATTCCTCTGAATGACTTTCACAAAGTTCTCTTTAGCTGGATTTATTGGGATGAATAGGGAAATCCAATACAATTCAACCATTTCCCATTTAAAAACATATACATATATTATTCCCTGACTCCTGCATGATATCTGTAAGTTAAATTGTTCTTACAAACAAAAGGAAGCTTTGCAATTCTTTAAACTCATGGTATTTTTTCTCATGTTTTTACATCTGTTCTGGCTATGAGATGCTCTTTTGTGTTCAGGTCTGGCCTCAGAAGGATAATGTAGCACTTGGGGATGAAGATGCAGCCCAGCAGACCAGCACTGGAGGCCAGGATGGAGAAGACCTGGACAGCCACCATATATTTCCCTTTGGTGCTCAGGTAGGTGGGCACAAAAGTCACCCAGACGCTGCAGAAGACCAGCATGCTGAAGGTGATCAGCTTGGCTTCATTGAAGGCCCCAGGCAGATTCCTGGCCAGGAAAGCCACTGTGAAGCAGATGGCAGCCAGGAAGCCCATGTAGCTGAGGGTGACGTAGAACATGACAACGGCCCCTTCGTTGCATTGCAGGATGATCTCTCCAGGCTGGGAGTGGAGGTCAGAGTCAGGGAAGGGGGGAGAAACTCCCAGCCAGATGGAGCAGATGATCACTTGGACAGCAGAAGAAGAGAGGATGATGGAGTTGGCCAAGCTCTTCCCCAACCATCTCTTCACTTGGTTTCCTGGTTTTGTGGCCAGAAAAGCCAGCACCACCATGATGGTTTTGGCCAAGAGAGAAGAAATGGCAACTGAGAAGATGATGCTGAAAACCGTTTGTCGAAGAAGGCAGGTGGCTTTCCTTGGTTGACTAATGAAGAGAGAAGAAGACAAGAAGCAAAGCAGGAGGGAGACCAGGAGGATGTAGGAGAGGTCCCGGTTGTTGGCTTTGACAAGGGGAGTTTCTCGGTATTTAATGAAGAGGATTAAAACAACCCCTGTGATTAAAAACAATAGTAGGGCAAAAGAGACCAGGATGATGCCCAGAAGTTCTTCATAAGACAGGAAGGTTAAAACTTTGGGGATACATTGGACTCTGTTCTCATTTGGATATTTATCATTTGGACACTTGGTGCATTTTTCTGCATCTGAGGGAAAAAATATATTTTCTTTCTATTCTCTCGTTTTACATTTCAGGAAATATTTTATTTGGACAACAAGCGATACCAGGAGACATTTTCCAGGTCACATTTATTACTACCTCTAGTGAGAGAAGATAAGAAATATAAAACTTTTTAAAAAAATAAAATTTTTGTTTAATCGTCTATGAAAGTGAGAGAAGAATTGGGACCTGAAATAATTTCCTGTGTGATGTTCAGAACCATCCTAGGAACCTTTATTATTTGATGTATGTAATGAATCAGTTCCACTTCCTTTCCTCCAGTGTGACCCACCTTCCTGAGTGGAGAAGGTCCCCTCCGGACAAGGAACGCAGTCATAGCAGCAAACTGGCTCTCCTTCTCGAGCCCTCTTGACAAATCCAGGATGACATCTTTCCACACATCTGGACTGAGGCAGGGACTGAGCACAAGAACAAGGAAGGCCAAAGAAAAGATGTTAGGACTCTCCGTCCATGGAAAACGGAGGGAGAAATGGATGGAGACAAGGAGCCTCTGGTCTTCACTGAGGTAGGTAGGAAACCTCTGACTCCTTCTAAACAGATGCAGGAGGTGGAACAACTGGCAGATTCTCCATTTACTTCCTCCCTTTTGCTTTTGGAATTTAACATTACAATAAGTTACTTTTCTACTTAATAGTTTACAGGGATTGAATTGAAAAAAAAGATTTAAGTATGATAATACATTCATATTAAAACTGAGAATATGGTTTATTGTAAAAATGTTAGGAAACTTTTATTCCATTAGATTTTTTTAAGTGTAGAATAAAACTCTGATGGAAAAAGAAACCTCTGGCCAGTAAGATCTTAAATGGTTTCCATGAAACATGGCAAAGCCCCTCCACTTAGGTCCCATCTGTTGAAGAACTTCCATTAGGTGGCATGGAAGGCCAACCACCCTGGAGACTCTGGGCTTTGCCCACTTGAAATGGGACCTCAGGCTTTGGCAAACAGAGAAAAGACCCCAAAATTTCTCCCACCTTTTTGAGCAACTTTAGCTGTGAAAGAGCCTCTTGTCTGATAGAAAGTCTCTCTTTTTTAAAATACGCCAGAATCTCTCTCCTGGGATCCTCCTTGGGGAGAACCAAGAAGCCGTGAATGCCTATATCTGCTTTTATCTCTCCATTTTGCTCCAAGTACAGTTCATGTTCAGAAATATTCCAAAATTCGTTCTTCTCCAGAAAGGGATGAAACTAGAATGGGAACATCCAGGAATTTGAAAAACAGAAAACTTTGTTTTTTATCCCACATTGAATCTCTCTTCTACAATTGTCTCATCTCCAAATATGATTAAAGAGGATACAAATACTGCCATTGTCTTCATAGGTGAATGAGAAAGTTTGAAAAAAAATTATCAAAATATAGAGAAAATATATTTGACACAGTTGGTCAATTATAGGGAACATTCTAAAGCAGATGACAAATAAAAGAAACAGGGAAAAAAAGATGATCCATAAACTCTTTGAAAACAACAGGCTGATTCCCAGAAAGCCTCGGTTGATCAAGAAGAAATCTTCTCCCTTGTAATCCTGATGGAAAACTCCTCCAGATCACTCCTAATGGAGCCACTCCCCACCTCCCCAGACCAGGCCCATAGCTCACTCAAGACCGAGCCACAGCCGCAACCGAGCCAGAAGCCCCCCCCCCCCCATTCTAGCCACAGCCACTGAAGCGGTAGTAAAATAGGAAGGTCTCTCTCTCTCATTCTTTCTCTCTCTCTCTCTCATTCTCTCTTTCTCTCTCTCATTCTTTCTCTCTCTCTCTCTCATTCTTTCTCTCTCTCTCTCTCATTCTCTCTCCCTCTCTCCCTCTCTCTCTCTCATTCTTTCTCTCTCCCTCTCTCTCTCTCATTCTTTCTCTCTCTTTCTCTCTCCCTCTCTCTCTCTCTCTCATTCTTTCTCTCTCTCTCTCTCATTCTCTCTCCCTCTCTCTCCCTCTCTCTCTCTTTCTTTCTCTCTCTCTCTCTCTCTCATTCTTTCTCTCTCCCCCTCTCTCTCTCTCATTCTTTCTCTCTCTCTCATTCTTTCTCTCTCTCTCTCTCATTCTCTCTTTCTCTCTCTCTCATTCTTTCTCTCTCTCTCTCATTCTCTCTTTCTCTCTCTCATTCTTTCTCTCTCTCTCTCTCATTCTTTCTCTCTCTCTCTCTCATTCTTTCTCTCTCTCTCTCATTCTCTCTTTCTCTCTCTCTCCCTCTCTCTCTCTCTCATTCTTTCTCTCTCTCTCTCTCTCTCATTCTTTCTCTCTCCCTCTCTCTCTCTCTCATTCTTTCTCTCTCCCTCTCTCATTCTCTCTCTCTCTCTCTCTTTCTCTCTCATTCTTTCTCTCTCTCTCATTCTTTCTCTCTCTCTCTCTCATTCTTTCTCTCTCCCTCTCTCTCTCTCTCATTCTTTCTCTCTCTCTCTCATTCTTTCTCTCTCTCTCTCTCATTCTCTCTCTCTCTCTCTCTCTCTCTCTCTCTCTTTCTCTCTCATTCTTTCTCTCTCTCTCTCTTTCCTCCCATTCCAACGTGCAGTGCAAGGAAGCTGCCCACCCTCCCAACTCCTCATAAATTCCCCTCCTGTGGCTGCTCCAGAGAGAGAAGCTTGCGTGGAAGAGGCGAGAGGAAGACTGCTGCCTGCACAGTTAATCTAGTTAGTCAGCCGGACTTTCCTGGGAGGCGAGCGATGCTGCCGGGCACTTGGAAAGGACTTTGGCAATTGGCCCACCACTAAAAGCAAACAATGAATCCAGGAGCAGAGCTGGTTGGAGGAGTGTGTGTGTGTGTGTGTGTAAAATGGTCGGTTTCATCCAAGGAGTTGTTGTTTCAGGTAGGTCTCCTGGCTTTGGAAGGAGGAAAGGAAGGGATACAAAGAGAGAGAAAAGAACTAAACTCATATTAACTAATGACCAAAAAACTATAACAAAGTCTTATAAGCTGATGCTACTCTGGAAGGTAGAGGAAGAAGACGTGATGAGGGAACCTCTGACTGCCTGGGCTAAAAACTTTGGGTATGAAATTGATAAAACTAAGTGGAGAGGAATTTGGAATAAAAATATCAAAGCCACATTGGCTTCGTCCTACAAAGAGAACCAATATAAAATGTTATATCGGTGGCATTTGCCGCCAGCCAGACTTGCTAGGATCTTTCCCAATTCATCATCGGCCTGCTGGAAGTGTGGGGCCAAGCGGGGGACCTACGACCATATGTGGTGGACCTGCCCAAAGGTGAAGGTATACTGGGATAGAGTAAGGAGACGGGTGCAGGAGATAACAGGGATTAAAGTGGATAGGAGGCCAGAGCTCTTCCTCCTGGGAATCTTGCCAGGCCCAATGAGTAAAAGAACCAAGTACATGATCACGTATGTGCTAACCGTGGCAAGGATGCTCCTTGCGCAAAGGTGGAAAGACCCCAACATTCCATCAGGAGAAAGCCTAATACACAAGATAACCGATTGTGCCGAATTAGATATGTTATCTCAATTACTAAAAAATGAACACAAAGAGGAGGGGGAAGAAAATTGGGAGCTGTGGTATCAATGATTAGAAAAAGGGGAAAAGAATGGTGAGGAACTGGAGTGAAGAAAAAGATCCTATCTAGAAGGTGGAAAAAGTTAATTTATTCAATCTCGCACTGTACTACTGACAGAAAGGAAAAAAACCGCAATGAAACGAGAATGGGGATATGAGGATGGTAATATGCACAAATATAGTCGATTTAAAATACTAGAATTTGCATAAATTACAGGTGTCGGTGAAAGGAATGCATGGGGGAAGAAAAAAATGATTTATTTATTTACTCGTTTTGTAACCAATTGATACACAGTACGTAAGGAAAGAGGGTTTTTTTGTTTGTTTGTTTTTATTTTTTGTGTTGTGTTTGTGCTGAAAACTAGAAATAAAAAATAATTTTAAAAAGAGAGAAAGGAAGAAAGAAAGAGAGAAAGGGAGAGAGAGAGAAGGGAGAGACAAGAAAGGAAAGAAAAAAGAAAGAAAAAGGGAAGAAAGAAAAAGGAAAAAAGAAAGAGGGAGGGAGGAGAAAGTGAATGAGATATAGCTGGATGGATAGATACATGGAGGGAGGGATGAAGGGAGAGAGAGAGAAAATGAGAGGAAGGAAGGACACAAACTCTGGCTTCAGAAGACTCTTTGAAACAGCACAGTTGGCTGGAAGGGACCTCAGAGGTCATGTAGTCCAACCCCCTAAAACCTTATATCCTCTGGAATATTTTGGTGAAATTGCCAGAAGAAGGAAGGGGTTTACTAGGACAAGGCTGCCATGTAGAGGAAGGCAGAGATAGTCCTTGACTTATGACTAGAATTGAGCCCAACATTTTGGTTGCTAAGCAATAGCGTTGTTAATTGAGTTTTTCCATATTTTACTCAATCCATGACATCTCCTGGCTCTGACAGTCATGTGCAGGAGAGGGAAGAGCATCTGAAGGCCTCTGTAATGTTCTCATGGGCAGAAGTTACAGTTAAATGTGTGGCAGAAAGTGGACTCTGGGTGTGTTTTTCCAAATGCAGGAAGTGAGGTTGAATGTGTAGAGATTTAGAAGAGTTGTCTGTGTGTGTGTATCATTTTGTGTGTCTATGCACACACAATACTACGTAATATGTATGCACACATATGGCATTTATACATGGGATTAAATTGCATATTTTGAATGGTCAGTAGCAGTAAATAAATAGACTGGGAAATTGTATCTTGTTGAGGCAAGGAGACCCCAGGCAACGTTCCCTTTGATGTGAGTGATTTTTAAAAAAAAATTAAATTTATACTCCGCCCTTCTCCTTGTTAGGACCCAGGACGGCGCACAGGCACTATCTAAAACCACAAAATACAATAAATATCAATTAAAATATATTAAATTAATAAACCCTGCTAAAACCCATGTTAAAACCATTACCAAATTATAAATTATTATTATTATTATTATTATTGTAAGTCAGAAACGGGGGGCTATCCTAGGCCGGCTTGTTTGAATAAATACGTCTTAAGACGTTGGTGGAAGAGGCGGAGGTCCGAGATAGTGTGAAGGTCCGGGGGTAGGTCGTTCCAGAGGGCCGGGCCCCCCACAGAGAAGGCCCTTCTCCTGGGTGTCGCCAACCAGCATTGCCCCACAGACGGCACCCGAAGAAGACCCTCTCTGTGGGAGCGGATCAGACGAAGGGATGTATGGGGCAGGAGGCGGTCTCGTATATAGCTAGGCCCCGAGCCATGGAGCGATTTAAAGATGGTCGTCAGCACCTTGAAGCGCACTCGAAAGACCACAGGCAGCCAGTGCAGCTCGCGCAGGAGAGATGTTACGTGGGTTTGCCTTGAGGAACCCATAATCACCCGCGCGGCCGCATTCTGTACTAACTGTAGCTTTTGAGTGCACCTCAAGGGAAGCCCCATGTAGAGAGCGTTACAATAATCCAGCCGGGATGTCACAAGCACTTGAGTGACTGTGCGAAGGGCTCCCCGGTCCAGTAAGGGGTGCAACTGGCGTATCAGGCGTACCTGATAGAACGCCCCCCTGGCCATGGCCGCCACATGGTCCTCCATGGACAGCCGGGAATCCAGGAGGACACCCAAGTTGCACGCCCTCTCCACGGGGGCCAGTTGTTCGCCCCCGATGGCCAGTGTTGGACTTATCTGGCTGAACCGAGGGTGCCGGAAACCACAGCCACTCGGTCTTGGACGGGTTGAGTTTGAGTTTGTTACTACCCATCCAGATCCGTACGGCCTCCAGACACCGGGACAGCACCTTGACGGCATCGCTGGGGTGGTTTGGGGTGGATATGTACAACTGAGTGTCATCAGCGTACAGATGGTATTCCACCCCAAAACCACGGATGATCTCACCCAGCGGCTTCATGTAGGTGTTAAACAGGAGTGGCGAGAGGACCGACCCCTGAGGAACCCCACATGTGAGGGGCCTCGGGGACGACCTCTGCCCTCCTGCCAACACCCATTGCGACCGACCAGAGAGGTAGGACGAGAACCACCATAGAACGGTGCCTCTCAGCCCCAACCCCCCCAATCGGTGCAATAAGATACCATGGTCGATGGTATCAAAAGCCGCTGAGAGGTCTAATAGGACAAGGATAGAGGAACAACCTCTATCCCGTGCCCTCCAGAGATAATCCACCAACGCGACCAATGCCGTCTCGGAGCTGTGACCGGGCCAGAAGCCGGACTGGCGCGGGTCTAGATAATCAACTTCCTCCAGATGTCGGGGAAACTATTGAGCCACCACACTCTCAACAACCTTCACTAAAAAGTGAAGGTTGGAGACGGGACGATAGTTCTCTAATAAAGCTGGGTCCAGGGATGGCTTCTTGAGGAGGGGCCTCACCACCACCTCTTTCAAGATGGTAGGCAAGAACCCCTCACTCAGAGATGAATTCACAATGCCCTGGAGCCAGCCTCATGTCACCTCCCAGGATGCCAGTACAAGCCAGGAGGGGCACGGGTCCAATAAACATGTGGTGGCTCTAAGGTTCCTCCGCAACCTGTCCATATCCTCGGTAGTAACAAAGTCGAACTCCTCCCAAGGTGTTATCTCCTCCCAAGGTGTTATCTCGACCGGACGACTAGTGGAGGGCAACTCGTTCCGAATCTGAGTGATTTTGTCCAGCAGAAATACTCCAAATTCCTCTGCTCGACCCTGCAGAGGGGCTTCCCATGGCCTCAAATGAAGGAGGGAGCGGGTCACCCCAAACGGCGGCAGGGCAGTTTTCCGCGGACGCGATAAGGGTGGCACAATACTCACGTTTGGCCACTCTTAGCGCCACTAAGTAAGTCCTAATGTGGTCTCTCACTAGTGTTCGGTCAGCTTCAGATCGAGAAGATCTCCACCTACTCTCTAGGCGTCTCTTGCGGTGTTTCATCTCCCGAAGCTCCTCGGTAAACCAAGGAGCCTGGGTGACTCGACGCCGCATGAGAGGCCGCAAGGGCGCGAGTCGGTCCAAGGCCCCCGTGGCCGCACTATACCATGCGGCCACTAGATCCTCAGTCGAGCCGCGGGGCAGGGCCACAGGTACTGGCCCAAGCTCCCTCTGGAACCTTTCCGGGTCCATCAGGCGCCTGGGGCGGAACCAACTCGGTGTCTCCGGTTCCGCCTCCCCGCGGTGAGGTGTGACGGTTGGAAAGTCTATCCGAAGGAGAGAGTGATCTGTACATGACAAGGGTAAGATGACTAAATCCCCTGTTCCGAGATCACTAATCCATTGTCCAGAGACAAAAATCAGATCCAGCGTGTGTCCTCCCTCGTGAGTGGGGCCCTGAACTACTTGGGTCAGGTCCATGGCCGTCATGGAAGCCATGAACTCCCGAGCTGCCTCGGATGTTTCGCCCGCCGATGGCAGGTTAAAGTCCCCCATGACTATAAGTCTGGGGGTCTCCACCGCCATCGCAGCGATCACCTCGAGTAGCTTGGGCAGGGCTGCTGTTACATAGCGGGGAGCCAGGTATACAACCAGCAGGCCCAACTGCCTCCCTAGGCTCCACTTCATGAAGAGGGACTCACAGCCGGTCGTCTGAGGCACAGTGGTCTCCTTTGGCTCCAGACTTTCCTTAACAATAACCGCCACCCCCCCACCCCTGCCTAGGGCCCTAGGCTGATGAAATGCATGGTAGCCTGGTGGGCACATTTCCACGAGGGGTAAGCCCCCCTCGGGGCCCAACCAGGTCTCCGTAATTCCCACCAGGTCTGGGTCCCCCTCTGACACAAGGTTATTTATGAGGGGGGCTTTGTTCACCACGGACCTGGCGTTGCAGAACATCAGACTAGGGCCCCGGCTCTGTAATCCCTGACCGCCTAGCCCACGAGTTGAGCACAGGAGGTTGGGGCAAGCGATCGCTCGTAGCCAGCGACCATGAGCCCCCAACCCACGATGGACATCCTGTCTCCCACTGCCCCTGCCCCTCCCTAAGACCAACTGAATGGGACGGCCCTCAACAGAGACGACCCCTGATCCCCCCTCCCTAGTGGACTCCTCCTTTATCCTACTTCCGCCAGCCGGCCCTATATCTTGACCCCCCTCTGACTGAATAAACCCTCCCCCCACCCCGGAACCCCTTAAAAGCCGAATTAAAAATTTGCATTAAACCCCCTTAGTTTGCGCCTCGCCCACCTCTCTGGATCTATCAATCCATCCTCAAGGTGGGCCCGTGTTAGACCGGGGGGCCAGGCCTGCGAGAGTGGAAGCTCCCGCAGGCGGAGAAGGTCTAATCTAGAGTACAACGGCATGTCATACTGGCCACGCCCACCTAGAGTACAACAGTGATGTCATGCTGGCCACGCCCACCCAATCACATGACCACCAAGCCGCGCCCACAGAACCGGTAGTAAATTTTTTGAATCCCCCCACTGGATCCAGCCCTCTTCCAATCACTGACTCCTGTTACACACGAGTGTAAGATCTGCTCACTATTATTCCAGAGTGTCAGAGATGGAAAAAGGAATCCAGTTACAAGAGAGGAGATTTTAGCTGAATGAGAGAGAAAAATAGGATAAAAGGATGAGCTGTTTTAGAGCTGAGCCAGGAAAGCAGAGAAGTTCAGTCTCCTCTTCATGGATTGTCTGAATGAAAAGACTGAGCAGCCATCAGTCAGAGAAGCTTCAACTGGGATCCCTGCAGAGAGGAGGGGTTGGGCTAGATGGCCTCAGGGTCTCCTCCCAATTTACAAAGGTTGTCAAGCCACAACATGGAACTCTTGTGCTGTTGTTGCTCTGGCCCCACTTAGTGGCCGGGGGCAGATAAGCCTAACTCTATGGTCTGAAGCCAGACTCCGTTTTCTCTCAGCCTTTGGAGAAGATGGAAGCAGCCGTTGTGACCGAGACCCCTGGTCATCTGGAGACGGCCTCCGTCCCTCACACGGAGCATCCCTGGAGAGGTTCCAGCTGCTCCTTTGCTGGCTGTTAGTGAATGCTGCATATCTCGTCTTTCTATTTGATTTCCACCATTTGCATCTCTTCAGTTTCACCTGCCCTGTTCTCCCAATAAAGCATCCAGATCCACGCCAGGCTCCCTTTCATTGGAGGAGAATAAGGGGGCTTAGCTGCCTCTCCAGCTGCACACAGACCCACCTGCAATGGGGACGGAAGGAAGGTGGAATTCCACCAGGCTCATCACAAACCCACAAATAAGGGGATTTATTTAAGAAAGAATACAGCATTTTCAAATCAGCAGTGTTTAATATAAAAATGCCATGGTATCTACTCTTTGGAACCATTAATTCCCTGAGTAATTAAATTGGCCACATCTGTTGAGAAGGTTCCCCTTCTTCTCCTCTGGATTCCTCCTCCAAAGGATCTAAGATTAATGGATCCATATTGGGACCCCCATACCAGTGATGGGTTTCTGCAGGCTCGCACCTACTCGCAAGAGCCGGATGGTGAAATTTAGAGAACCGGTGAGAGGGGTTCCATCGATGGACCCAGAAGTAAGTCTGGCCTTCCGCTGCCAGTAACCCAATGGGAAGGAAAGGAAAGGAAGGCGGAATGTAAGAAAGGAAAGAAAGAAAGAAAGAAAGAAAGAAAGAAAGAAAGGATGGAAGGAAGGAAGGAAGGAAGAAAGAAAGAAAGGAAGAAAGGAAGAAAGAAAGAAAGAGAATTTATCATCACAATTGAGCCCAAATTTTTGGTTGTTAAGCAAGAGCGTTGTTAAATGAGTTTCAGCACATTTTACAAGTTGGCCACTCCCACCCTGTCACATGACTGCCAAACCACACCCACAAAATAGGCCACACCTACAGAGTAGGTTCTAAAAAAATTTGAAACCCACCACTGCCCCATACCTGCCATGGCTGCAGCCTTGGAGACCCCAACCTCTTTTCTCTCGCCTTCCTTCCCCTCCTTGATCTGGAGGAATAGGCGGCATTCATCGCATGGGCCAAAGTCTTCATGAAACTATAAGGTTGGTAGTGATTTGTGATCCGGATCCTGTTCCAGTGCCATTGTCCATCCAGTGGGGCTTTCTGGGTGCATCTTCTGCGGCCTTTGACAGAAAAGACGTTCTTTGAAAGGGAACAGTGGAAATAAAGATCTTGAAACTTTTCTTCCACAAAGAAATCAGGTTCAAAGGCAGAATCTTTTGGCCTTTCTTTTGGCAGATAACCAAAGTTCCAAATACTATGGATGTATCTGAGAAGTCTGCGCTTGTTCATTTGATACCCTGCAGAATTTGTGAGGATCCAGACTTTCCCTTCAATGGGTCCTGGGAGACGCATAAATGTTAAATGGAGAGGAAGAATTCTCTCCCAAATGGAATCCATTTCCATGAAGTGAACAAAGACGTTGACTTGTCTCCACTTAGAGAGGGAATCCCTGAGGGCTTCTGCATGTCCAGTCTTTGAGAATCGTTGTGATACAACCACACAAATTCCACTCCTGACAAGTACAGGAGGGAAAATCCTCATGAAATCCTCTCCCTTCTCTGAGTCTGAAGCAAAGAGGCCAATCAGGGTCCATCTGAAATGGAGGAGCAGCTGGACAATTGCTGGGTACGGGAATCCTTCTTTGTGGTCCATCTGGTGGAAAAAGGGGAATCGACTTTTATCACTCAGAGCCTCTGAAGCTGGTCCAAAATTGATCTGAAAAAGGAATTGAAAGGATGAGAGCCATGAAGGGGAAACTGAGGCACGCAGAGCCTTCTCTCCCAGCATATCCGCTGCCCCAGCCCAGCTCCAATAGCATCCACATGCAGGTCCACCTCCTGCCGGCCAGCTGGTTTTTGGGCCTCTGCCGAGGGCCAGGATCAGGGGACCTGTGAGTATGCTGTGTGTGGGATGGGGATGGGGGTGGCGCTTGCATTGCCCAGGAAACTCCAGTGGGCTGGAAGTGAGTGTGAATCGCCTGGACCCCCCCAGTGCTTCCTGGCTCAGTTGGAGGCTTCCTTCGGCCTTCAAAGAGTTGCAAGGGCTTTATTTTTTATTTCTGCTTCCAGGTTGGTGCAGGAGGCTTTCCAGGGCCAAAATGGGTACAAAAAGTCCAGGTTTTCCTGTTTTGGACCAGGCCATTCACACTCACTTCCAGCCCACCAGAGTTCACTGCTTCAGGGCAGAAATGACAGCCTGTCCTGTGGAACCCACTGCCACTTGGGAGAGAAGGATGTAGTTTGCTGTGCAATGCAAGCAACCCCCACTGCATACTCATGCGTGCCCTCCCTGGCCCTCGTCATAGAGCCGAAATCTAGCTGGCTGGCAGTTGAACATGAAGAAGAGGAGGTGGAGAATGAAGAGGCTTTGCAGGAGCCAGCGGGGAGCAGGTTGGGGGGGGGCTGGCTGGCTGGGGAGGGGAAAAATAGGAGGCCCTGCTTGAATGGGGAGGAATGTACCCACACACCCTGCCTCTCTGCTCAGGTGTCACCCACACCATTGGCAGCAGTTTCGGTGCCCTCACACACACAAAGACACACACACACACACACACACACACACAAAATGGATTGCTCTCTTCCCCTCCCTGTCTCTCTCTGGCCCCATTTACTTGGAAGCTGCTCCATGAGACAAGAAGCCGAGAAACAAGAGAGGAGAGAGAGGTTTGCAAAGTCAGGGAGTCCTTGTTGCAGGAAGGGAGGGAGAAGCAGGAGGGATCTGAGTGAGTTGGGGAAGCCTTGAGGGTCTCTTCTATCACTAGGACCCCCATGGCCTTCCCCACCCTCAGATTCCTCAGGGGCCCATTGGTATCCTTGAATTGGGAGCTCTTAGGAAAGGATCCCCTCCTTGTGGGTTGCAAACAGCTCTTTCCAGTGGGGGAAACAGGACAAAGCAAGTGGGGGGAAAGAGTTTCCTTTGCTCTTATTTCCAGTCTGAAGGAGACCCCATCCCACGTGAGACCACAAGATTGCCCCACCCAAATCATTCCACCACCACCACTCCGGCTCACACCTGCCGGCTGAACCCAGGTCTTTCCTTTGCAAGCCCCATGGACTGGAACTGCAAAGTAAGACCAAAGTTTTTGGCCAGCAGAGGGCTTCTGGAGGGGAAAAACGGGATGCACAGAGGCCCCAGGATGGGAAAATGGAGCCCTCTGCCTCAGCTTCTCAGTTCGGGCTAAGTGGCATGCAGACCCATGTCGCCTGGCATGCATAGCCTTGCCTGTTTCTCTTCTGGGTTTCTGGTGCGCATATGCATGTAACAATCAGCTGGTCTTTGTGTGCACTGCAGTGGCAGAAGTGGAAGAGCTGCTCTTCTTGTTTCTGTGAGCGCATACGTTCCAGCAGCTGATTGTCGCATGCATGCATGACAGAAACCGGAAGAGGAGCTGCCTGGTGTGCATATACGCACTGACATGCACACTGGGCAACTCCTCTTCCAGATCGCATCCCTGACAAGAGGACTCAGTGCTGAAAAGGTTCTCCCTCCATGCCCTTTTTCCAAGGCTTTATAAAGCAGTACCAACACTTCCCGTGATTTGGATTCTCTCCTTCTGTTGATGCAGTCTAGGATTGCAATGGCTTTTTTTGGCTGCTGCCACACATTCCTGGCTCACATTTGAGAGATTGTCTCCTAGGATTCCCAGATCCCTCTCACAGTTCCTGTTATTGAGCACGGCTTCACCTGATCTGTGCCTGCACATTTGGTTCTTCTAGCCTCAGTGTAAGAAAATGGAGAAAAATCCACACAAACCTGTGGGACTTTGTAGGTGCCTCCTAATGTTGACATCTGGATGGAGATCTCCATTCTAGCTCCATCAAGAAGAGCCAGAAGGTTCCCCTTCCTTCCACAGCCGTAGTTGGGGACATTGGCTTCTCCAGTGGAGAGAATGTTCAGCAAGGCATCAGAAGTGTGGAAAGTGCTCCAATGGTTGTCATGGATGTTGTAGCCCAGTGTGAGATTGTGCAGGAGCCGAGAATTCTTGTTGACCGTTTGGATGTTGAAAGAGAATCGTAAGCCATCAAAGAATCCAATGGAATCCCTATTGTAAAAAAATTTTTTATAATCAACAGCAACAAGAAATACTTTTTTATATATATAATAAATATAATCCTCCAGAAGCCTCCTGAGCCTTAGGCCAACATTGATCCAAAAGCAATAATCAGTTATGCAAATATGGAAATTGGCTGAGGTACAGCAAGAACAAGTGGTTCAACCACCACTTCAAATAAAATTCATGATTCAAGTGAGAAATTAAGGATTGAACCGAGAGAGGAAAATAATCTCACAAAAGAGCTAAAAGACAAAGAGGAATTCGAGGGCTACTTAGTTTGGGACTGAGGCTACAATGGGCTAGAGGAAGGAGGGAAGAAAGGAAAGCAATAAAGGGAAGAAAAAAGATCAAGGAACCATGAAATAAATACAAAACTACAGAATTAACAAGAGGGGAAAGTACAGAATAGACTGTATACACAAATAGTTCAAAATAAGAAACATAAGAGAATCAAATATACATGAAAGATGTAATGTATGGAATTAATAGAGATAAAAGATATGTAAAGATAGATAGATAGATAGATAGATAGATAGATAGATAGATAGATGATAGATAGATAGATAGATAGATAGATAGATAGATAGATAGATAGATAGATAAATGAAACACAACGTAAATGTAAAAGATGTAGAATTGTTGCAAAGATTATATAAATATATAACAAAAAGAAAGAGAGAGGAAAATAATCTGCAGCCAAACGATGGGTGAAATGATGAAAAGAATAATAATATTGAGATCAGAAAATATATTGTTATTGATAATTAATGAACCTGAGTTAACAAAACATGAGAAAGAATTGATTAGAATTATGATTATAATGGGTAGGATTGTAATAGCAAGATATTGGAAAATAGAGGTAAATATTAAAATAGAAGAATGGTTCTGTGAAATGTGGAAATTAGCCTTAAATGATAAAATGACGTGCGATATTAAATTTAGAGAGGGGGTTTATAAAAAAGATATCTTTTGGAAGACTTGGAAGCCATTTGTGGACTATGCACTTGGAACTTTGGATGCCTCGACGCCTGTACCTAGAGAACGTGGATTTTGGAGATCTTAAAGATAACAGAAGACACTTGAAACCAACTCTTCCTTTTGTCTTGTATAGCACTGGGTGAAATATTGTAAAATATTATAAAAATTTCAATTAAAAAATAATAATAATAATCTGCAGCCCTTTCAACTTTTTTTTCAGGCCCATTTTTGGATTTGAGTCTCTTTCACCAAACAAGACAAAAGAGAAAAGCCATAGAAATCAAAGTCATTGAGGAAATTAGGCATATTTCCCCAATATAGGAATAAATGAAAAATAAAAAACAGGAAAGAAGGAGAGTGTTAGAATGGAGGGAATGCAATTCCATCACACTGTATGACTTACAGATCACGGAAAACAAACTGAAGAGAAGGAGCCACATTGAAAAGCAACTTGGTTTGTGATGTTTCATATCTATTGGAGATCACTATAGCAATGAGATGGTCTCCTGGGCTGTAAAAGCTCTGTGGTTGTTTTCCATCCTGGTGCTCCAAACTCTGCGGGCATTTCATCCTCAGCTTCCCAGAGACTGGATGGGACACCAGCAGCATCAGAAGGAGAAGCAGGAGGTCCATCATTCATGGGGTGAATCAATTAATCCCTTTCCTGTTCCTAAAGAAGAATTAGAAGGATTCAAAGGATTCTCAGAAGGTGGGAAATGATCCAGTGTCTTTCCTGATTGAAACCCAGAGAAACACTCAGCTTCACCTGGAAAGGAGAGAGACGGACATTCAAGAGCACAGACCCTGCCTGTCCCCAAACTCCCTATTTCTCTGCCCAAAGTCTCCCCTGGAGGATTCGGCCAAAAAGCAGAGCTGAACCTTTGATCATAATTCTCCCTCTCAGGAGGGATCCCTGGAGAATCCAACCAGTTCTTGGACTCAAAGGTTGTTGGGAGATTCTCTGGAGGGAAATGAAAGGGAAATAATCCCCATGTGGCTCATAATAACAGGGGCAGAGATGGAATTAAATCCATCATCTAGCCTTGAGAGGTTTGGGGGTCTCCATGCTTGAAACTGGCCCCAGAGGGAATAAACGGCACCTCTGGCTGAAGAAACAAATAAATCTGAGATTTGTTTGCATAAAGACAAAATGGGGAGGGGGGGCACTTAATGCCAGAGCTTGTCACAGATATGAAATAGCTGCCTGTTGAGTTGGAACCAAAATGTTGGTTATGTTATTTTGAAAGCTAATCCTCAAAGGCACCACCACAAAAGGGCTGATGAAATAGTGCAGCCAGTTTCTAAGAACAAAATCAACTTTAGTGAAAAACTAGTTACCAGAAGTTTGGAAAGTTAAAAAAAACCATAGAGACAGAAACACAGAGAGAAGTTAGAAAAAAAACCAAGTGAAAAGCGATGATGAAATCCAGGCTGCCTCTCACCCCATGGAAGGAAGGAAGGAAGGAAGGAAGGAAGGAAGGAAGGAAGGAAGGAAGGGAGGGAGGGAGGGAGGGAAGGGAGCAGAGGTGGGTTGCTCCTGGTATGGACTGGTATGGTCGTACCAGTAGTGGAAATCAGCCGTACGTTTGCATACTGGTAGCCCCCCCCCCCCATACTGGCAGGGTCCCCTGGCCTGCCCCCATTTGCAAGGCCCTTCTCAAAGAGGAGGAAGCGGCTGTGGGGCTTCTTCAGAGGAATGGAGGCTGGAGGGAAGGGAGATTCTCCACTCAGTCTTTCCAAGAGAATGGCCATAAACAAGATTGGGAAATGTACAGCAGGCGATCTTCTGGCAGAAAAATCACATCTTAGGGACTAGCATCAAGGGGAAGATGACTTTGAAACGGCTTCCTCTCCCACCATAGCATGCAAGGCGAGGAGAGGACTGGCTGGGAGGGGAGGGGCAAGAAGAAGCCAGGCCAGGTGCCCCTCCAGGTGAGTGACATTGAGTTGGCCACGCCCACCCAGTTACATGATTGCCAAGCCACTCCCACAGAATAGGTAGTAAAAGATGTTTGAAACCCACCCCTGGCTCCACCCCTAAGGCCAGGGATGGGCAGGAGCCCAGCATTGGGCCAGGATGGTGGGGGGACCTCCAGGCAGCCTCCAGGAGCAACCTGGCCAAGGAGAGGAAGCCCTGCAGCAGCTGCCCACAAGGAAGATCTCAGGGAGGCTGGGCTGGGCTGTTGAGTCCTCGGGAGCTTGTGGGCTGGGCTGGACACTCGCCCTTAACTGCCTGGGGCTCTGGACAGCCTGTGCTGCCATTCTCCAAGTGGCCTGGCAGGGATGGTGAGGCTCCTCTGTTGGACGAGACTTTGGGGCTCACCCTGATTTCCCCTTCCTCCCCTGGAGACCCCTGGACCCCCCCTCAAAGCCTACCCTGCCCCCCCTATAGGAAACGGAGGATGAGACTGCAGGGTGTGGAAGCCTGGAGGAGAAAGTTTGCTTCTGCCTTGAGGGATCTCAGGAGGGGAGGAGGGGGTGGGAGGTGGGGAGCTGCATGAGAGGAAGCTGCCCCCCAAAGCCAGCGCCTTTTCCACCTGTGATTGGAAACAGGGATTCCCTCTCAAGAAGGCCCAGCCTCCCTCCTCCTCCTCCTCCTCTTCCTCTCCAGAGACTCTCGAGGCAGAAGTTGGACTCAAGGGCTTCCTGCAAACTTTCTCCTCTGAGCTTCCAGGTGCATCAGCCTCGTCCTCTGCCTCCCAAATGCCCAGGAGATCTGGGATTGGCAGAAAAACGGCCAATCCGTTGGCTAGCTGTGCTCACACACACACACACACACACACACACACACACACACAGACACAGTTCCAAGCTTGGAGATTTTTTCCCAGATCGGAGCTTACAAACTGCCAATTATATCCTGGGCTTGGGGAGAAGGCCCCTTCTTTCCTCTTTGTTTAAAAGCCCCCAAACATGGAATGTGGTGTGTGTGTGTGTGTGTGTGTGCGTGACTGCCAGCAGTTTGGGGAGGGGAGGAGCTTGTGGGGCACTGAATTGTCCCCATGTGGAGTCACCTGGTGCAACTTATTCCATCCCAACCCAGCTGCCCCGAGACAGCCATCTCTACCCAGCCATGCTCCCCAGTGGTGGGATCCCAAGTCTTTTCCTAGTGGTTCCATGAGAGGGCGCTTCCCTTGTGCGCATGCAGCCCTCCAAGAGCCCTCGGAGTCAGAGTCAGTGCTGGGGAGCTGAGCTGCTTCTTTAGCTCAGCTGAGGCACAGCAATGCCCTCTGCCACGCAAATGAGCTGAGCTGAGAAACAAGGGAATCCAGGTCAGGGAACTGCGTGGGTGGGAGGGCAGAGTCAGCCAGAGGTGGTATTTGCTGGTTCTCTGAACTTCTCCAAACTTCCACTATGTCAGAACCGGTCTGAACCAGTTGAATACGACCTCTGATGCCCCCCCAGCCACGCCCACCTAGTCCCGGCGACCAGATTGTGACCCCCCCCCCCAGCCAGGCCCATCTGGACGCTGTGAGTCTTCATGGTCTCAGCTGCTTCTGGCCCTTTGAGGGCAACCATGAGGCTGATGAGGCCTCAATGAAGTGGAGTTTAACCCCCCTGCCTTAAGACCCTCCGTGAAGGGGAGACTGAGCTTCTCTGCTTGACTGGCTCAGCTCTCCAAGGGCTCCTCCTCCTTTCAGGGTCTCCCCTCCTTCTCCTTCAGCCAGAATCTCCTCCCTTGTCCTGAGTTCATGTTCCCAGGACGGACTCTCTGGAACAACCCTGGGAAGATTCTGAGCTTCTGTCTGAGCCTCTTTCAGTTCGGCTGAATCCTCCCTTCTCCCTCTGGGAGGTTTTGTGGGTTGGAGAAGCTGCTCCCAGACTCCTCTCCTTCCACTTCCGTAGAGCAAAGTGGCTCTTCTCTCCAGTGGTGGGATTCAAAGTTTTTAACTACCGGTTTTGTGGGCGTGGCTTGGTTGCTCATGCACTCCTTTCTGTTAGGAGATCACACATAATTCTCAGAAAATGGATATTCTTTAAAACGCATCAAATTAGCTTTGTCTGAGAATTGGTATAAACATTGCATCAAATCTTGAATTACAGAGATTTATCAAATTCTCTGTATTGACAACATAGAAAAATTGATCACCCAGGACAGGTTATGATTCATAACTACCAGGTGTTATGAAAAATATTAAAAACATTAAAAGTTATTGGAGTACAATTTTATGCCTTTTTTTTTTAATATTGAAAAAGTTTTATTGGTTTTTACAATAAATCGGGTAAGGTAAGGGATACAAAAGAAATTTTGAGAACTTTCGCGTCGGAGTCATTGGCCCTTCCAGGGCTTCATAATAAATCGTTAAAGAAAAACATTTTTCATAAATACTACGAGGTGAAAACAAGTACATACTTCTAAATTCTCAATTCCATGCTGTCATCCGTTTGCAAAAATCCAGATACAGATGTTATACAAAATTAATCAAAAGTCAAAGCAAAGTTATTTTTTTTGATCTAAGTCTCTTGGCAATTGTGTCTTCTGTCTCTCCCTCCAGGCCCCCAGCGGGCGGGGCCGTGGCCCCCCCTGGCCCCCCTGGATCTTCCCCCAGGACAGAGGAATGTTTTTTAAGAAAGGCTTCCGCCTCAGCAATTATTTTAATCCTTATTCTTCCTCCTTCCCAGAACACCAACATTCCTTCAGGCATCGCCCACTTGAACCAAATCCCGTGGTCATACAGTTTTTTGGATAAGAAGAAAGTTTCCTTCTCATCTCTCTAATTTTTTTAGGGATCTGCTTCAAGATAGCGACTACTTTTTGCTGGTAAATTAACGGACCACCTCTGTGCGCCTTCAAAATTCCCTCCCTGGTTGACCTCCTAACAAATTTAATATGTATCTCTCTGGGTACCTCATTTATCCTGGCATATGCAGAATTTATTCTGTAGGCTAGGTCAATGTCCCCCCTGATCTCATCTTTGGGTTTATTTAAATAATCTGCTAAAATTGTGCTCATGAGTTCAGGAAGACATTCACCAGGCTCTTCAGAAATGTTCTGAAATCTTAAAAAATATAACATCCTTTCAAAATCCATCCTAGACATATGCCCATTTAATTCTCCAATCTCACTATTAACATTTTTAAGCTCTCCCTTTGCCCCAGCCAGCCCCCCTTGCAGCTCTTCAGTCTTCTGTGTGTTTTCCAGCACTTGCTTCCGTGTTTCCTGAATATCCTGTTTTAAGCTGGTACGATCTTCTCTCAAAGCCTTAATTTCTTGCACCAAAACTTGTAACACATTCTCCATAGATGTCATTCTTTGTTCCAAACCTGCCAGTTCTGATTTTTGTGCCATGGTAAGCTGTTAAAGTCAGTGTCACTAAGATGGCGTTTTTTGGGTGGGGCTGGTGAAGCAGTTCAGGAGAGAAGAGAAAGTTCAAATCAGGATTGCAAAAAGGAAAAAAAAAAATTCAGGACCCAAAGAGAAAACACGTTTCACAATCAATAGTTGTAGCAAAGAAGGCGCTCCAGGGAAGGAATCAATTAGTCCAAGAAAATCTTCATTAATAGCGAGAGGAAGTCCGTATCACAAAGGGATGTTGGTAAATTTCCATAAGTGAAAGTCATTCAGGAACAACGGGAAGCCATCTTCCACCGCCCAAACTGAGAGCCGGCAGGAGAGAGTAATAAAAGAAAGATTGTTTCCAGCCAGCCGGACTTAGATACATTTTAAAAAGACAAGCCGCAAATCACTTTCCCTTGCTTCAGAACAATCCGGGTTTAGGATATGCCTTTTTTATCCACTTAATCATACCCTCAATCCCTCACTTAACTAAGTTTCTAGTCACATCACAAAATTGTTTATACTTTACTGAAATCAATTTATATTACAATCGTTGCCATAATCTGGGAGATTTGCAGCGTCGAAACCTGTTAAAGTAGCATTAGAATAAATTTGAATTAGTTCGTCTGTTGATGTTTCCTGTCTGGCCTACCAGGGAGAAGATTAGCCTGATAACTTTCTCATTGACTAATCCATGCTTACTGATAATCAACCTGTGGTTTCCAAGGAGTTTATGAATAATCTCTTTTTATATGTTATTCATTTTATTTGTCACCTACTCTAGAAGGTTCACTTTAATTGACCAACTGTCAATTGTATTTTTCCAATATATATCTTCTCAGTCTATGATTGACAAATCTTGCTGAACATTTTTTCTTTGCTTATGAAGAGAATGTTCTCCTAACTAAGCATATTTGAAAGTTAGAAAATTGTAGAAGAAATATTCAAAACTGTGACAAGAAACTAAGTTTTCTGCGTTTCAAATTCTTGGACATTTCAATACCAATTTCATCCCTTTCTGGACAAGAACGAGTTTTACAATCTTTCCCATCTTAAACTCTACTCGGACCAAAATGGAGAAAGAGCAGCAGGTCTTGGGCTCCTTGGTTCTCCCGAAGGAGGCTTCCAGGGAAGAGACACTGGGGATTATTCAGGTACAGAATATTTTTATCAACCCCAAAGTTCTTTCACAGCTTAAGCTGCTCAACAAGGTGGGTGAGATTATGGTGTCTTTTCCCTGTTTTCCAAACTCTGAGGTCCCATTTCAAGTGAGCTCAGCCTTGTCACCAAGGGGGTTGACCTTCAGTTGAATTGAATGTGGGGAGTAGAAACCTGATGGTTTTCTTAGACCTCTTGGGAGGTTTCAGTGCTATTCCATTTCATGGACCTTCTACGATTTAGGATCTCCATCAGAAACCCAGAAGGGTTGGGGATTGTATTGCTAATTGCTTTAGGTTTTGTTTGCTTCTTGTACACAAATAGCAAAGGAGGAGGCAAGGCAGTTGACCGGAGCCTGAATTTAGGTTTGGAGAGGTAAAATTAAATCATGATTGGATGGAGGTCCTTTGCGCTCCACTGGAAAGAAGCTTCACCTGGTCCTGTTTGGGGAAATTGTTCATGAAAGAGCAGCTTCATGGTCAGAGTGCCTCCCTTTCAGACACACTCAATGGCATAGAGCAATGGCAGCAGGATTTCCTCCCTGACAAATCAGGCCCACAAAGTTCCCCTCCCAAGGTTGGAGGTCAAAAGGCAGGGAGGCCATTTCTGTGCTCTCTCCATCAGGATCCAGAGAACGGAGGGGCCCTTAAAGAAGGGAGGGGCCTGGGCAATGACTGGGAGCTCCCGGTTCAAGTGAAAGTCCCAGGATCTGGTCACAATGTTGATTTCCCCCCTGTTATTTTAGGTATCCCAGGGCTGCAGCAGCAACAGACACAACATCAAAGGTTCGGTCTCCGGTCTACAAATGGAGCCTCACCTGTGTTGGCAAACACACCTGGGTCCCCCTTCTTGGAGGAAGGTGGCCTTATTTGTTGCCAAGCATGAATCCTGAGGATGCATGAATGAACCTTCAGAGGCCACCAGATTGGGGCAGGCTGTTCTCATTCATTATCCACAACTGACAAGAGTCTTAACAGCCATGAATCAACAGGTGGAAGGCCCCTGTCCAGTGATTAATGGTCGGTTCTGTCCTATTGTTTAGATATGATAACTGCAACCTCTGTGTGATGGAGCATTTCTTGAAGACACATGAATTGTTTCTTTGTCTGAGGAAAGAATTCACTGCATGGGGAACAGTCAACTCTGTCATAGGCCTTTTGAGGTCCCCTTCTTGGTAAGTGTAATTGCATCAAATCAAATCACGTTTATTGCAATCAAAGACCAGAACAAACAAAAACACTCAAGGAATATGCAGTTGAAAGTTCTAGAATGAAATCATAAACCACCGATAAAATCTATATTAAAATCTCAATTGGGCATCCAATCTCTCAGTTCCACATGGCCTAAAGATACTATAACATCAGTCCTTAACCTGGGAGTCCCATTTAGCCATTAAATACTAAAAGGCAAAGGAGTAGAAATGCAAAAGGGTTTCCTACATCGGTTGTGTAAAAGAGCCATGGTGGATTAATCCCGTGTTTTCCATGGATCCTCAGAGCTGCTGTGGAGAATCGAGCCACCTTTGCTGCAACCACAGTCTGTTGGGCCTTAAGCAGCCCCTGGAGCTGAGCAGAGTCGGAATGGCCAGGATGCCTATCCTTTCAGGGTCTGCCCTCCTTCTCCTTCGGCCAGAATCTCCTCTCTTGTCCTGAGTTCATGTTCCCAGGACGGACTCTCTGGAACAACCCTGGGAAGATTCTCAGCTTCTGTCTGAGCCTCTTTCAGTTCGGCTGAATCCTCCCTTCTCCCTCTGGGAGGTTTTGTCGGTTGGAGAAGCTGCTCCCAGACTCCTCTCCTTCCACTTCCGTAGAGCAAGGTGGCTCTTCTCTCCAGTGGTGGGATTCAAACTTTTTAACTACCAGTTCTGTGGGCGTGGCTTGGTTGTTCATGCACTCCTTTCTGTTAGGAAATCACAAATAATTCTCAGAAAATGGATATTCTTTAAAACGCATGAAATTAGCTTTGTCTGAGAATTGGCATAAACATTGCATCGAATCTTGAATTGCAGAGATTTATCAAATTTTCTGTATTGACAGCATAGAAAAATTGATCACCCAGGACAGGTTATGATTCATAACCACCGGGTGTTATGAGAAATATTAAAAACATTAAAAGTTATTGGAGTACAATTTTATGACATTTTTATCCACTTAATCGTCCCATCAATCCCGCACTTAACTAAGTTTCTAGTCACATCACAAAATTGTTTATAGTTTACTGAAATCAATTTATATTACAAGCATTGTTATAATCTGGGAGATTTGCAGCTTCAGATGTCAAAACTTCTGTTGAAGTAGCATTAAAGTAGCTGTGAGACTTTTATGACAAGGAAAATCAGTGGGCAAAACGGTGTTTTTTTCATGACTGCAGGATTCACTCAAAAACTGCAGGGATTCACTTAACAACTGTGGCAATAAACAGTATAAAATTCAGCACAACTCACTTAATGACCACCTAGCTTAGCAATGGCATTCCTGGTCCCAATTCTAGTCATAAGTCAAGAGGTAGTTGTAAGGTGCAGCAGCAGGCTGGTTTGGAAAAGCTTAAGCAGGGCTGGATTTCATCAGGGATGGGAGACCACCAGGAAAGCCAGGGTTAGATTGAGAAGAAGGCAGTGGCCAATCTATCTTGCTTTGAAGAAAATGAGGTGGGGCCCCTTAGTGACTGAGCCAATCAGTAAGTGACTCTGAGTTCTAGTCCCACCTTAGGCATCAGAGGCAGCTGGGGACTTTCAGCCAATCATCAGGAGGCTCTGATTTCCATTCCCAGGGCCCAGCGAGGACTTCAGGGCCAATGTCTAATGCCCATTTCTCCCCCCACTTTCCATGGACGGAGAGTCCTAACATCTTTTCTTTGGCCTTCCTTCTTTCTCTGCTCAGTCCCTGCCTCAGTCCAGATGTGTGGAAAAATTGTCAAGAGGGATTGAGAAAGAGAGCCAGTTTGCTGCTATGACTGCGTTCCTTGTCTGGAGTGGACAATCTCTGCTAAGTCCTCGCCTTAAGACTGGCCGCAAGTCCTCGACTTACGATTGACAACCGGTAACCGCTCAGCCGCTCCTGATTGGCTAAGGCACGGCTGGCTAAGCTCGGGCTGTTTGATTCACTCCCATTGGTCACCCTGCTTGAGATCTCTAGTATAAATAGCTGTCAAGCAGGAGGAGGGGCTGATTCTTGTATATAGCTACTGTTTGTCTAGTTCTGTTGCAATAAAAGCTGTTCTACTTACTGTATTTTTCAGAGTATAAGACGCACCCAGGTTTTGAAAAGGCAATTTTTTTTAAAAAAAAGTAGGTAAGTAGATAGAGGGATAGAGAGGGAGAAAAAGAGAGAGAAATACAGTAGGTAGGGAGGCAGAGAGGGAGAGTAGTTAGGTAGGTCAGTAGGTAAAGGAATAGAGCAAGAGAGAGAAAGAGAGGGAGAGAAAGAGAGAGAGAGATACGGGAGGGAGGGAGTGTAGGTAGGTAGAGAGAAAGAGAGAGAAATAGAGAGAGATAAAGAGAGAGAAATACAGTAGATAGGCAGGGAGAGAAAGAGAGTAGGTAGGTTGGTAGGTAGAGTGATAAAGAGAGAAAAATAGAGAGAGAGAAATATAGTAGATAGGTGGGGGGGAGAGTGAGTAGGTAGGTGGGTATATAGGTATATAGAGGGGGAAGAGACAGAGGGAAAATACAGTAGGGAGTGAGAGAGGGAGAGTAGTTAGGATTGTGGGTAGGTAAAGGAATAGAGAGAGAGAGAAAGAGAGAGAGGGAGAGAAAGAGGGAGAGATACGGGAGGAAGGGAGGGAGGGAGGGAAGGAGTGTAGGTAGGTAGGTAGAGGGATAGAGAGAGAAATAGAGAGATAAAGAGAAATACAGTAGATAGGCAGGGAGAGAAAGAGAGTAGATAGGTTGGTAGGTAGAGTGATAGAGAGAGAAAAATAGAGAGAGAGAAATATAGTAGATAGGTAGGGGGAGAGAGAGAGTGAGTAGGTAGGTAGGTATATAGCTATACAGAGGGGGCAGAGACAGAGGGAAAAATACAGGAGGGAGAGAGGGAGGGAGGGAGAGAGTAGGTAGGTAGATATTTCCAGGTGTATTTACCCATGTGCTGGAGAAGGAAATTGCTGACAACTTGTAGCACATAAATCTTTGTGTCTGCAGGCACAGCACTTGACCAACATAATTCTCATCAATCCCTCTTAGTAAACAGCTTTCAGAAAGGGGAAAAAAAGTTTTTGCACTCTGCAAACCTCCCCAAAACGGGCCTGTTTTTTCCAAATAAAAGGCATGAATAGCCTTGGGGGGGAGGGGCTTGCAGAGTGCTCTGGGGGAGGGGGGGCAAAACAAGCAAAACACTTTTTTGTCAAAAAAATTGCATGCATAGCTTTATGGAGGCTTATAGAGTTCCACCCTGACTATTTTTATTGATATTAACTTTTGTGATTTCTTGTCCCACCTGCCATACGCGAAATGGCCACCAGATGGCAGGATGTTGTTGCTAATGAAATTTCCCATAGACTTTGAAAACTGCTGTTTTCATTTAATTTGAGGTCTATTTTATCCTGTTTTCCTCTCAAGAGAGATTGGGGGCTCAGAGGTGCAACCCATGTCAGATTTTGCCCGATCTCCACCCTAATAATTTTTATTTATATTACCTTTTGCGATTTCTTGTCTAAAAGAGAGCGGGGGCTTCAGAGCACGATCCCACTCGGACATCGCAAGATCTGTACCCTCATTATTTTTATTTCTATTAATTTTTGTGGTTACCAGTCCTCACCTGCCATACCATAAATGACCACGGGGTGGCAGTCTGTTATTGGTATCTTTAATGGCCTCTGTTTTCATTTAATTTGAAGGGACTTGGCACCTCATTTCAGCCACTAAAGTAATCAGCTGTCTCAGAATACAATCCCACGTCAGATTTACCTTGCTCTGTTCCCTGATTATTTTTATTTATATTATTTATAGTGATTTTTCTTCCCAACCTGCAATGTAAGACGTGGCCACCAGGGGCAGGTGGCCACATTTACCAGACCTTTTCAAAGATGGGTTTAGCTTAATTTCAGGGGGGTTGCACCTCTAAGACATAAGGGGCCTCGGACAACTATCTGACATGTATTCTCCTGATTATGTTTATAAATGTTGTTTCCTGCAAATTCTCCTCTTTTACTGGCAGTTGAATATATGAAGAGACGTGGTGGCTCAGTGGCTGAGCTTGTCAATTATAAAGGTCCATAGCGCTGCATAATGGAGTGAGCTCCCATTATTTGTCCCAGCTTCTGCCATCTATCTGAGCACCAAAGGGAAATACATGGTGGCTGTGCAGGTCTTCTCCATCCTGGCCTCCAGTGCTGGTCTGCTGGGCTGCATCTTCATCCCCAAGTGCCAAATTATCCTTCTGAGGCCAGACCTGAACACAAAGGAGCATCTCACAGCCAGAACTAATGTAAAAACATGAAGCACAACACCAGTATGATAGTTAAAGAATTGTAAAAAAAAAATTGAAATAAGACATTAATTAATTCTATTTAGATATTATGTGGAAGTCAGAGGAAATGTTTCCAAATGGAAAACAGTCGAATGACTGTAATTCTTGTAACTCCCTTCCCTTTCATCTCAATAAATCTTGGTAAAGAGGTCTGGGGGTAACAATGGTCTTTTTACAATTGCCAAAGTGTAGGATGTCACAGTCCCTGAGCTGGCTGTCTACCAATAACTGGGATTTAACCTTAGTCCATTCCATAACTTTGCCTGGCAAATCTTCTTTTATTGTTAAAAGAACAAATAGGGATTCTCAATTGAAAACATGCTTCAGAGGACTGTCAGAACAGTTGAGAGAGATCCACTGTCAGCTACCCCAACATATAAACCCCTCAGCGTCAAATGCGTCAAATATATATTTATATATATATTATTTATTGTATTTTTTTATCCCAGCCTGCAATGTAAGAAGCAGCCACCAGGGGCAGTTTTCTTGCCCCTTGCAATTTTCCAGACCTTTTCAAGGATGGTTTTAGCTTAATTTCAGGGGAGTTTGCACCTCTAAGACATAAGGGGCCTTGGACAACTATCTGACATGCATCCTCCTGATTATGTTTATAAATGTTGTTTCCTGCAAATTCTCCTCTTTTACTGGCAGTTGTATATATGAAGGGACGTGGTGGCTGAGCTTGTTGATCATAAAGGTCCATAGCGCTGCATAATGGAGTGAGCTCCTGTTACTTGTCCCAGCTTCTGCCATCTATCTGAGCACCAAAGGGAAATACATGGTGGCTGTGCAGGTCTTCTCCATCCTGGCCTCCAGTGCTGGTCTGCTGGTCTGCATCTTCATCCCCAAGTGTTTCATTATCCTTCTGATCCCAGCCCTGAACACAAAGGAGCATCTCACAGACAGAACAAATGTAAAAACATGAGATATAACACCATTATGATCATGGAAGAATTGTAAATTTTCTTTATATTTGAAAGAAGACATTAATGAATTCCATTTAGATATAATGTGGAAGTCAGAGGAAATGTTTCCAAATGGAAAATGGTTGAATGACTGTAATTCTTGTAACTCCCTTCCCTTTCATCTCAATAAATCTTGCTAAAGAGGTCTGGGGGTAACGGTGGTCTTTTTACAATTGCCAAAGTGTAGGATGCCACAGTCCCTGAGCTGGCTGTCTACCAATAACTGAGATTTAACCTTTGTCCATTCCATAACTTCATCTGTCAAATCTTCCTTTATTGTTAAAAGAACAAATAGGGATTCTCAATTGAAAATATGCTTCTGGAGGGTTCCCCCTTCAGAGGGAGCCACTTTGGATGAAGCCAATTTGGGGCTCGAAGCGCCTTCAGGACTGGATCATCAATGGATAAGCCACGCCCCCAGGGGAAGGCAGCTGGTTGGCAATGATTATTCAAATCTCCAGTCCAGGACAATCAGAGCATTGGCTTGTGACATCAGAGCCTCCTCCTGAGCTCATTGGATGGAAGTCTCCATGGCAACCTCCAGCATCCTTGGGGAGTCTGGACCACATAATGGAGGCTCTGCTCAAACTCCCTGGAAAGTGGATGGATTGGATGGATGGCACTGGGGGCATCGCAGTGTCCCCCTCACCTGGACTCCTCGGGAGGGAGAGAGAGACCCCTCCTCTTTAAGGCAGAATTAGGGGGGGGGGAGATTAGAAAAGGGGGTGTTCAACCAAAGACGACAGACGTGCTGATACCTGCCATGTCTGCAGCCTCCATACCTGTCACCAAACTCCTCATCCAGCAGGTCAAAGGTTCCTGTCTCTGGAAAGGGTCTGGGAGCAGCCGGCTGGGGGTCAGCAATGGGATCTTTGGAAAAAAACTAGCTTCAGGATGTCAAAGTTGGAGAGGCATTGAGACCCCAAAGGTAGAAGCTGACCTGGGATAATTAACCTAAAAAGGGATTCCATTGGCCAGATGTAGTTATTTCCCAAACAGACTCATCCTGCTGGTTGACTTATTCGCATATTTTAATTTTTTTATTACTCAGAGTTTTATCCACCTTTATTCTTTCTCTCAATAGCTCAAGGCAGTGAACATCCTGAAGGCTCCATCATCCTCACAACAACATGCTTGCGAGGGAGGCTGTGGCTGAGAGAGAGGGAGGGGCTCAAGGGGACCCACCAGGGTTTCCTGCCTTGGATAGAACTGGTAAGTCCTTGGAGGGGGGGCTCTTTCCTAATCCGAATGTTCCCCCCCCTTTCCCTCTCATGAGAAACCCCCTAGCAGAGCCAGAGAGGGCCGAGTTGACCGATTGCAGATTCTGACTCCTTTGGAGAGTCTTGAGAGAAGAAAGGCCTCCAATTGGAGTCAAAATCAGATGGGAAGTCAGGATGGTTTGAAGGGAGATCAGTTGTGATGGATGAAGTCAGAGTTTCTCAAACATTGGAGGCATCTCTGTACTTTAGGCCCATTAACAAAATTTCCCCAGAACTGAGAGAGGAAGTGACTGTGTTTTCGTTTTCCCAACAGGTCAGCAGCAGGGAAGAAATAGTCCTTTAGGGAATATCCTTGGTCTGTTTTCTCATTGAGCAGTGATGGCCTCCATGATCTCCAGATTAACCAGATTCCCTTGACTTTCAGATCCAGGAATCCATGAAAGACAAGCAACGGATGAAAGAACAGCATAGTTGTCTCAAGCAGACAGTGGATCAACTTAAGACCACAATAGAAGACCTACAGAAAACTCTACTGGACAACAAAGGAAGCTTGGACCATGCCAACACAATGATCCAGCAGTTAGAGCAGGAGAAAGAATCCTTTGGTGAAACACACTGAAGAACTCCAGAAAGAAATGTCTGAGGTTACTAGCCAAGTGGCCTTCCTAAAACTTGAGAAGGCTGCCTTAGAACCTCTGAGAAGCTCCTCAAAGAGGTCTGAAACCTTCTTAAGAACTCAAGAAGCACCTCCAGAGTCTGCAGCGTGAACTGGCTGAGATGGACCAAAGTTCCGCTTTGTGGAGAAAAGCCACTCCAGGCAAATGAAGCAGAAAGTCACCATTCTTCAGAATGTGAGGGGAAAGGAGAAGAAACACCTCAACCATCTGCAGCAGCAGCAGACCTGTGTTGACTAGGCCAGAATGGAAGACCTGCAGAAAATTCTGGAGGACAACAGAGAAGGACTGACCCATGTCAGAATGGCCATCCAGGAATTAGAGCTGCAGAACAGGTGTTTGGAGAAAAGCAGGGAAGATCTCCACAGGGAGGACACCAGCCAAGTGGCCTTCTTCACAAATGATGTGGGCACTCCAGAGTGATCAGCACATGGGACAACTTTGCTGACACTCTCTCTCCCCATCCCTGGAATGGAGGAATGGCGGCCTTTTACCCATTTGAAAGAGAAAAGAGATTCTTCCCCTCCCTTCCCTTGACTTGCCACTCAGTGTGCCAGAGGAGTCAGGAGAGCCCCACCCTTACCAGCTGAAGCCCCTCCTTTATCCCCACCTGACGAGTCACTGCAGGACTGTCAGCTGAGCTGAAAGCCTCCCAGCCACCGAGCATCAGGGCCTGAGAGCACGGAGGAATCCCAGGGCTCTGAGCCAAGAAGGAGGGGGGAGGTGATGGCCATGGCAGTGGTGAGATGAGGTTGGTAGCGGTGGATCCCCAGGCTCAGCTCCAAGCCTCAGGGTGTCATCTGAGGCCGAGGGGCAGCAGTGAGGAGGGTGAGGGCTCTGCTGTGGGGAAGGCAGAGAGTCTGGCCAGAGCCAGAACTGGGAGCCAGAACCGAGCAGCCAAAGGAGCTGAGCAGCTGGGATCTGGGCAGCCCACAGGAGAGGAGAAGAGAGGAGAACAGCCAGAAGCTGAACTGGGAGCTGAGGGGTCTGCAGGAGACACCTTGAGGCAGCAGAGACACCTGGAGGCCGCAAGGCTGACGGAGCTGGTGGCAGAGCTGGAAGACAGGGCTGGGGTGAGGGTCTCGGGGGCAGGCAGAAACTCCTGATGCTCCAGAGGCTGCAAGAGAGAAGCAACCGGAGGGGGAAGCCAGAGGCCACCAAGGCCAACTGGAGCTGGTCATTGGGTGGTGGGTGGTGAAGTAGCCTTAGGGAAGGAAGAACATAGGAGGTACTGTAGATTTATAGGGCTGACAGGGACTTTGGAGGTCTTCTAGTCCAACCCTCTGCTCAAGGCAGGAACTTCATTCCATCCCAGTCAAATGGTTCTCTTGTCCACTTTGAGAACTTCCAGAGATGGAGCACTCCCTACTTTGGGAGGCCACTTCTTCCATGGCTTCATTGTTCCTTCGGTCTGAAAATGTCTCCCGACTTCTAGATTGGGTCTCTCCTTCACAAACTCCCACCCATTTCCTCTTCTCCTTCCCTCCAGGGCCCTGGAGACAAAGTCCCTCCCCTCTTCTCTGTGGGATCCCCTGAAAGTGACAGAAGATTCTAACATGGCTGCCCAACCCTTCCCACCTTCTCTCAGCTGGACATAGCAAACTCCCTCAACCATTCATCAAATGATTTGGCCTCTAGACCTCAAATCATCTTTGTTCCTCTTCTAGTCACACTGTCCAGAATCTCCACAACTTTTTCTTTTCTGGGGCGACCAGAACTGGACCAAGGATTCCAAGGATGGTCTGACCAGAGAGACAGAAAGCTCTACCAGCCCTTCTCTCCCTCTTGAATCTTCCCCTCTTTTATGGCTGCCTAAGACTGCCTGGGCCTATTTTGTCCTCTGCAGCAGAGTCCTGGCTGATCCTTCAGTGCTTTGCCAGGAGATCCTTCCACAGGTGCCACTGCTGAGCCAGGTCCCCCCTGTTCTATACCTGGGCATTGGGGTCTCCTCAGTGCAGATCCTGGCTTTTCTCACCTGTGGACTGCATCTTGTTAGGTAGCCTCCAATGTTTACGTCTTCTGGATATTGAGCTTATCTTCTCGTAATTCCCACCACCTTGGTGCCTTCTAAAAACCTGATGAGTTCCCTTTCTGTCCCCTCACATAGATCGGAAGAGTCCGGGGCCCAAGGCAGAAACTTTAAGTACCCCTCTCAATATTTACAAATTTTGTGCCCTTTTGGAATTGTATCCTTATTCTATCTCTCTAGTTGTTCTTTTCATATTTTGTTTTTTTCCTTTGTGCCTAAAAAGAGATTCAAAGAAGGAATGAAGCCTTTCTACTTTCACAGTTGTGGGAATCCACGTGTGGAATCCTTCCCAGCCTCTCTAGAAACTAGGAAAGATGAACAAGAGTTGGAAAGGAGCTTGTAGGTTATCTGGTCCAACACCCCCACCCAAGCAGGAGAGCCTACACCATTTCTGACAGATGGCAGTCTAGGCTCTTCTTCAAAGCTTCCAGGGATGAAGCTCCCAAGGCAACTTCTTCTGAAGGCAACTTCTGTTCCATGGGTTGATTGGTCTCATTGTCAGGAAATTTCTCCTTAGTTCTAGGTTGAATCTCTCCTTGTTCAGTTCCCATCCATTATTCCTTCCCGGCCTTCAGGTGCTTTGGAAAATAGCTTGACCCCTTTCTCTCTTTGGCAGCCCCTCAAATATTGGAAGATGCTCTCGTGTCTCCCCTGGTCCTTCTCTTCACTGGATCAGCCATGCCCAGTTCCTGTAACTGTTCTTCATATGTTTTAGGTTTCAATCCCCTAATAGTAACAGCACCTAGACTTATATATCGCTTCATAGTGCTTTTACAGCCCTCCCTAACCAGTTTACAGAGTCAGCCTCTTGCCCCCAAGTCTGGGTCCTCATTTTACCTATCTCGAAAGGATGGAAGGCTTGAGCCTGGTGGGATTTGAACTGCCAAACTGCAGCTAGCAGTCAGCTGAAGTATTCTGCAGTTCTGCACTCTAACCCCAGTGCCACCACGGCTCATCATATTCTTGGTGGCTCTTCTCTGCACTCGTTCGAGTCTCAACATTTTTTTAATAGTGTGGTGACCAAAACTGGATGCAGTAGTCTAGGTGTGGCCTTACTAAGGCTTTATATGAGGACCTCCCTTGATCTTGATTGTATCCCTCCATTAATGCAATTTAGGATTGCATTGGCTTTTTTGGCTGCTGCCGCACACTGCTGGCTCCTATTTACTCGGTTCTCCACTAAGACTCCAGGGTTCCTCTCATACTTATTGGTATTAAGCCTGGTTTCACCCAGTCTATATCTGTCCTTCGGCTTTTCTAGCCTAAATTTAAGACTTTTCTCTACTTTGAATTTCATTCTGTTAGATCTCTCTTAGCTGGTTGAAGTCAGAACTCTCTGAAAGACTCCACTGTTAGCCTGCTTGAGCAGAGCTTGGACTAGATGGCCTCCAAGGTCCCTTTCAACTCTCTCAGACTGTTATGGTTGGTGAAGTTCCCTGTGCTTGATGGAGAATGTTTGGGGGCTCCCCATAGGCTGAGAGCCAGAGCGGTTGAATGGGATGTTTGCCAGTTTCTTTATGGGGGGAGAATCGGGTCTGGTGTGGGGTGGATGTGCTTGTCTGACCGGTGGGAGAGGCCATCTATGGGGTGGGATGGGGGGATGCATGAGGGGGGGGGGGGAGTGAAAGTACAGGTAGATGTTAGGCATGGCCTCCTCCTTCTCTTCCTTCCCCCTGAGAGGCTCTGGAGCAGCAGGAGCTTCTGCCTGCCCCCAAGTCCCTCCCCCCAGCCCTGTCCTCCCGCTCTGCCCCCCAGCTCCCTCAGCCTTGCTGCCTTAGGGCTCTCTGCTCCCCCAAGGCCTCTCCTGGGGACCCCTGGGCTCCCCTTCAGCTTCTGGCTGCTCTCCTCTCCCCTCCTCTCCTATGGGATGTTCAGCCCCCGACTGCTCAGCCCATTTGGCTGCTCGGTTCTGGTTCCCAGATCCAGCTCTGGCCAGACTCACCTGGCACACGAGGTAGCAAGTCCCCCTCCCTCCCTCCCCCTCCCTCCCCCAATCCTCCCTCCTCTCCTGGATAGACAGTTGGACAGAGACTCCTTCGATGCAATTTCTATGGAGAGATTAGAAAGAACCACGTCCTCCCAATAACCGATAGGCATCCTGGCCATTCCGACTCTGCTCAGCTCCAGGGGCTGCTTAAGGCCCAACAGACTGTGGTTGCAGCAAAGGTGGCTCAATTCTCCACAGCAGCTCTGAGGATCCATGGAAAACACGGGATTAATCCACCATGGCTCTTTTACACAACCGATGTAGGAAACCCTTTTGCATTTCTACTCCTTTGCCTTTTAGTGTTTAATGGCTAAATGGGACTCCCAGGTTAAGGACTGATATTATAGTATCTTTAGGCCATGTGGAACTGAGAGATTGGATGTCCAATTGAGATTTTAATATAGATTTCATCTGTGGTTTATTATTTCATTCTAGAACTTTTAACTGCATATTCCTTGAGTGTTTTTATTTGTTCTGGTCTTTGACTGCAATAAACGTTATTTGAGTTGATGCAATTCCATTTACCAAGAAGGGGACCTCAAAAGGCCTATGACAGAGTTGACTGTTCCCCATGCAGGAACCGTTCATGTGTCTTCAAGAAATGCTCCATCACACAGAGGTTGCAGTTATATCTAAACAATAGGACAGAACCGACCATTAATCACTGGACAGGGGCCTTCCACCTGTTGATTCATGGCTGTTAAGACTCTTGTCAGTTGTGGATAATGAATGAGAACAGCCTGCCCCAATCTGGTGGCCTCCAGAGGTTCATTCATGCATCCTCAGGATTCATGCTTGGCAACAAATAAGGCCACCTTCCTCCAAGAAAGGGGACCCAGGTGTGTTTGCCAACACTGGTGTGGCTCCATTTGTAGACCGGAGACCAAACCTTTGATGTTGTGTCTGTTGCTGCTGCAGCCCTGGGAGACCTAAAATAAAAGGGGGAAAATCAACATTGTGACCAGATCCTGGGACTTTCACTCGTATTGGGATCTCCCAGTCATTGCCCAGGCCCCTCTCCTCTTTCAGGGCCCCTCCGTTCTCTGGATCCTGATGGAGAGAGCACAGAAATGGCCTCTCTGCCTTTTGACCTCCAACCTTGGGAGGGGAACTTTGTGGGCCTGATTTGTCAGGGAGGAAATCCTGCTGCCATTGCTCTATGCCATTGAGTGTGTCTGAAAGGGAGGCATGGATAACTCTGACGATGAAGCTGCCCTTTCACGAACAATTTCCCCAAACAGGACAAGGTGAAGCTTCTTTCCATTGGAACCCAAAGGACCTCCATCCAATCATGATTTAATTTTACCTCTCCAAACCTAAATTCAGGCCCTTGCCTCCTTCTTTGCTATTTGTGTACAAGAACAAACAAAACCTAAAGCAATTAGCAATACAATCCCCAACCCTTCTGGGTTTCTGATGGAGATCCTAAATCGTAGAAGGTCCATGAAATGGAATAGCACTGAAACCTCCCAAGAGGTCTAAGAAAACCATCAGGTTTTTACTCCCCACATTCCATTCAACTGAAGGTCAACCCCCTTGGGAACAAGGCTGAGCTCACTTGAAATGGGACCTGAGTTTGGAAAACAGCGAAAAGACACCATAATTTCACCCACCTTGTTGAGCAGCTTAAGCTGTGTAAGAGCTTTTGGGTTGATAAAAAAATTCTGTACCTGAATAACCCCCAGAGTCTCTTCCCTGGAAGCCTCCTTCGGGAGAACCAAGGAGCCCAAGACCTGCTGCTCTGTCTCCATTTTGGTCCAAGCAGTGGCGTAGCGTGGGTTGTCAGCACCCGGGGCAAGTCAAGTAATTTGCGCCCCCTAACCCGTGGATTTTAGCACTCGAGTCTCTTCCACTAGATTAGTTAAAGAAACCCTTACCCCCTAAGCACATGTATTGTTTGTTATGAAAATACTGATGTAATTAAAGTAAAATGCTCTAGCAAATGGTTCCGCGTGCCCCCTGTGGTCGCTTGCTCAAGCAGGGGGTTGGACTAGAGGACCTCCAAGACCCCTTCCAGCTTGTTATGGCTGTGTGTACAGCAATGTTGACACCATCAGGCGGGCTCAAAAGGAGAAGCTGTGTTGATTTTGCTCTCTGTCTTGCTTTTGTGGCCAGGTGGGGCCTTCCGTGCGGGTAATCAAACTTCCAGCTCTTTCATTGGAAAGGGAAAATCGCAGCATCTGGGGCAGGACCTTCCCAGGATCTTCCAACGGCTGACAGGGAGCGAGAGGATGGCTCCGTTGGCTGTGGAGGAAACTTGGGAAGGGCAACGTCAGACTGGGCAGACCAGGGGGGAGGGAGGACAAGGGAGAGGGGGCTCAGAGGAAGACCAAGGCCCACCCCCTCTTCATCCAAGGTCACACAGGGAAGAACGTAGAAGAGAGCAACAGGGGTTGGGTGGCTTACGACGGAAGAAACGTCCCTGATTCCCTTCACAAGGCACACCTGGGGATGGAGTTTAAAGGAGAGGCGAATGGGAGGGGTGGTTGTCGGGAACAAACACGGAGTTCATCTGCTGTTATCTGAGTTCCTGACATCCTCCCAACTGGTTTGATTTACTGCCATGCTACTTTGGCTTTTGGAGCTGCTCATCTTGCTTGCCCTGCCTGATTATTTACCTTCTCTTCCCTTGTTGGATTCATAGTTGGAAGTTTTCTGCTTACAACATTTGGACTGGAGAATTGTCAGCCAGAGGCTGCTGCAGGTTTGTGGGAGAGTTTTTCTCCAGGCCGGAGAGTTGAAAGGGACATTGGGGGCACAGCTGGTGACAATATAGGGACTCATAACGGTTCTCCGGCTGTGTTGCCTTTGTGCCACACCCAGGGTCATCACAATGGCCTTCAATTCTGAACCCCAAATTTCTGTCACTAAGTGAAACCACTGCAGTTGGTGAAGTTTGTAACCTGGTTGTGAAATGGCTTTCCCATCGACTTTGCTTGTCAGAAGGTCATCAAAAGGGGTCATGTGATAACCCCCGGGGGGGGGGGGGGAACCGTGCAACTGTTATAATTACATATTGGTTTCTAAGCGCCTAAATTTCCTTGACGTAACCATGATGGGGAGAATGCAAAGTATGGAAAGTGGCAAAAAATCACTGTTTTCATTGTCTTTGCAACTTCAGTCACTAAATGAATTCTCGTAAATTGAGAATTATCTGGATCACCTAATTTAACTGTTGCAGAGCTCTCTCTCTTTCTCCCTCTCTCCTCCCCATCTTCCCCTCCCCAACATTCTCTCTCCCCCTTCATCTCTCCTTCTCCCTCTCTTTCTCTCTCTTTCTCCCTCTCTCCCTCCCTCCCACTTTATCTCCCTCCCTTTCTCCCTCTTTCTCTCACTTTTTTCTCCCTCCCTCAGGCAAACCGGTTACCTCGTCATTGTCGCCATTTTGCTTTTCAGTCCTGCGCATGCGCAGAACAGTTTTAATTCAACTGCACATCCAGCACACACACGAACCGGCAGTAAAGTTCGGCAGAACCCACCCCTGGCCCAGAGGATGGGGGGAGCAGGGTCCCAGCCCGATTTGGGAACAGGAACCAGAAAACAAGGCCTGGCCCTCGCCAGCCCTTCCCTCTTCCCCCTTTACCTTTTTGGGGGGGGGGTTGTTTTGTCCTGGGACAAACCTCAGCCCCCTCGCCCTCCTTGTGGGGCTTCCTCCAACTTTGGGATTGGGAGGTTCCAGAAGGTAAGAGAACCAATGGGAAACCTCCCTTCTTGAACGTCATTGGTCTCCGGGCAGAGTCTCCCTTGACTTCCCCCAGTGCAGGAGAGCGTTCCCAGCAGAGAAGGAGCCCCAGTTGGCTCTTCAGGCCAAGATCCCCCTCCCACTTCCCCCTCTCCCTCCGCAGAACTGGCTCTCCTCCTTCAGCTGAAACCCCTAAGGACTCTGCCCGGAAACCGATGACGCTCAATCAGGGAGAATTTCAATTGGTGCTGACCCTCATTCTGGCCCAGCCCTCCCTCCCACCTCCGAAATCCGAGATGAACGCTCCCCCCCACTTTCAGATTCCTCCTCTGGGGCTGGGCGCATCAGGGGAGACACAGAAAGGCGCTGCGGAGCCCAGAACGGGGCTTCAGACGACGCAACGTCTGAGAAACACGGGATGGGCCGAGAAATGCAGGCTACAACCAGCGAATCATATTTTCCCAGGATCTGAGGAAGCCCCAGAGGACCAATAGGAATTCTCCATACTGTAGCGCCATCGGTCTCCAGGCAGAGTCCCCGTTGACTTCACCTGATGGAAGAGAGAGAAAGGGGCGGTGACCCGGCGGCTCGGATCGGATTCGCACAGCCAGCATTGCAGAGAGAGTGAGTGAGCCAGGCAGGGGCAGAGAGCTGCGAGTGCGAGCCGCCCCCTCAGATGTTGCGCCCGGTGCGGCCGGCCCCCCCTGCACCCCCCACGCTACGCCTCTGGTTGGGGGAGGGACACTCGGCGGAGCGAAGGGAAAGGGGGGAGTCGGAGAAGAGACGCCCCCGCCCTCCGCATCCCTGCTGAGCCCCGCAGAGGCTCCGGGCGAAGGGCGGCTCTCTGGGCCCCTTGAAGGCGCTTCTCCCACAGCTCCTCCGCCGCCTTTCTCGGGCGCTTTGCCCGCTCCTCTCCCGCTGCTCCCGCTCCCCCTCCCGCCCCCCCCTCTTCCCTGGCCCCAGAAAGGCTGCTCCCCCCCGCCTACCTTCCGCGCTTCCCCCTGGGGCTCCCCTGCCCTCGGAAGGGCCCTGCAGCCGCTGCACACGGAGCCCCCACGTGGCCCGGGGGAGGAAGCGGCGTTGACCTGGCCGCCCCCTCGAGGCCCGCAGCCCAGCTGGGAGGAAGCCCGTCCAGGCGCCTCGGCGGGGCTCCTCGCCCTCCTGCGGCTTCCCTGCAGGGGCTCCGGGGCAGCCTCCGAGGGCGAGGGGGGGCGGAGGCCGTCAAGTCCATGCAAAGAAAAGGGAGATGGAGGGAAATGGACGAGAAGGGGTGGGGAGGAGAGGATCCCGGTCTCCCCCGCTTTCTTCAGCCGCTTCCCAAGGCTGCCTGGCCCTTCCCACCGGGGGTGCCCCTCCTGCCCATCAGCCCCCCCCCCCCCGCAGCCTCTGCCGCCCCCGCCAAAGGACTCCGCAGCCCCCAAGGACCCCACTTGAGTGTCCCCCCCCCCCCCCCGCCCTTTGGACTTCAGCCACCCGGTTCAGACACAGCTGGAGGGCCCGAAGGAAGCTGGGAAGGTGCAGCTGAGCCCCTGGAGTCCCAGGAGAGCCTCTCTTCCCCTTCCATGGTTGGATCTGGCCAGGGATGATGGACAGCGCCTGGGTATTTGGGGCCGGTTGTTGAGGGAGCCTGGCTGGGTGGGTTTTGCTCAACTGAGTAAGGGGGGTGTAAGGGAAGGTCACAAATAGGCTGCAGGCCCTTTGTCACAGGGGATCAGGGAGGAAGACTCCGATGAAGAAAAAGAGGGGAAGGATAGAGGGTGGGGGGAAGGGGGAAGAGAGAGGGAGGGAGGGGGAGAGAAGGGGAGGGAGAGATATAAAGGGAGACTAGTATACATCTATTTCAAGCTGTTTAGCTCTCATCAGCTAGCCATATCCTTACTGGGATTTGAATCTGGACAGGATTACATATCAGGCGGTTGTATTAGCCACTAAGCCACAGTCTCTCCTCCTTTATCAGCTGAGGGTATGGCTAGCTGAGGAGAGCTAAATAGCTTGAAATAAATCTATACTAGTCTCCATTTATTTATTTATCAGCACAAAAATGCAACAAATATAACAAAGGCAACATAAAAATAGCTTTCTGCCTGGATGGCTCCTGGGGTGAGCCAAGACAGAAAAGGGAAGCAGTAGGCTCCCTCCCATATTTGTGTGTGTGTGTGTGTGTGTGTGTGTGTGAGAGAGAGAGAGAGAGAGAGACGTTTTTGTGCTGATAAATAAATAAATAAATAAATAAATAAATAAATAAATGAATGAATGAATGAATGAATGAATGAATGAATGAATGAATGAATGAATGAATGAATAAATGAGAAAAGTATACATCTATTTCAAGCTATTTAGCTCTCATCAACTAGCCATACTGGGATTTGAACCGGGGCTGTTTTACATGTGAGGCAGTTGTAATTGCCACTAGGCCACAGGTTCTCATCCTGATCAGCTGAGCCAGGGGAACAAGTATATATACTGTGTCATATTTCTCAACAGATGCCCAGGATCAAAGTCCCCTCTGTGGGGTCCCTGGTGAAGAAGGAGCCTTCTGATGGGTTGGAGCTCTGAAGATCTGAGTATGTCAGGCTGATGTGTATCCAGTTATTTGTAGCTACAAGACAACCCAAAGGGAAGGAGAGGGGAGGGGATCTTTTTCTCCTCCCCCTTTAAGGCAGGGGACAGAGACTGAATGCAGATCCCTCCTTCATTGGGAAGATCACCTGGATTTTGTCCCCGGACAGGAGATCCTGCAGAACTGACACCTTCTCTTCATTTATTCACAGACTATTCCAGAGACCTCATGTGCAACATCCCTGGGCAGGTGGGTGCATAATAATAAAACATAAAACTCAACAAAACGATAGTAACCATCAAAAGGAGCCCATGTGGGGGCCCCCAGAACACCCATTACTCGAAGCTTGCAGCCAGCCAGCCCACCTCAATAACGAAAGCATTTGCATAGCAGGATACAACTTTTTAAATAACACAACATTATATCTCATGTTTTTACATTTGTTCTGGCTGTGAGATGCTCCTTTGTGTTCAGGTCTGGCCTCAGAAGGATAATGTAGCACTTGGGGATGAAGATGCAGCCCAGCAGACCAGCACTGGAGGCCAGGATGGAGAAGACCTGGACAGCCACCATGTACTTCCCTTTGGTGCTCAGGTAGGTGGGCACAAAAGTCACCCAGACGCTGCAGAAGACCAGCATGCTGAAGGTGATCAGCTTGGCTTCGTTGAAGGCCCCAGGCAGATTCCTGGCCAGGAAAGCCACCGTGAAGCAGATGGCAGCCAGGAAGCCCATGTAGCTGAGGGTGACGTAGAACATGACAACGGCCCCTTCGTTACATTGCAGGATGATTTCTCCAGGCTGGGAGTGGAGGTCAAAGTCAGGGAAGGGGGGAGAAACTCCCAGCCAGATGGAGCAGATGATCACTTGGACAGCAGAAGAAGAGAGGATGATGGAGTTGGCCAAGCTCTTCCCCAACCATCTCTTTGCTTGGTTTCCTGGTTTTGTGGCCAGGAAAGCCATCACCACCATGATGGTTTTGGCCAAGAGAGAAGAAACAGCAACTGAGAAGATGATGCTGAAGACCGTCTGTCGGAGAAGGCAGGTGGCTTTCCTTGGTTGACCAATGAAGAGAGGAGAAGACAAGAAGCAAAGCAGGAGGGAGACCAGGAGGATGTAGGAGAGGTCCCGGTTGTTGGCTTTGACAAGGGGAGTTTCTCTGTATTTAATGAAGAGGATTAAAACAAGGCCTGTGATTAAAAACAATAGTAGGGCAGAAGAGACCAGGATGATGCTCAGATGTTCTTCATAAGACAGGAAGGTTATAACTTTGGGGATACATTGGACTCTTTTCTCATTTGGATATTTATCATCTGGACACTTGGTGCATTTTTCTGCATCTGAGAATCCAAAAAGCAATTTTCTTTAACATTCTGTCCTTTTATCTTACAATAAATACTTTCTTTTGATATCAGCTGATACCAGGGGCATTTTCCAAGAAGCGTTTTTGAAACAATTTCATTAAACAATCCCTCCTTTGAAATAATACAGGAGAGGGATGAAATTCTACCGGTTTGGGAAGTTCACTTGAACTGGTAGCAAAAAGTGCTTTAAAAAGTAAAAAGCAAAGTTCTGACAATTACGCAGCACAGCTGATTTTCACACAGCTGATCGTTAGACTATTTTCTTTTACATTTCAAAGCATTTTTAACTACCAGTTCAGGAGAAACAGTAGTTTAAAAATGCTTTTAAAAGGTTAAAAAAAAAGTTGCCCATGCCCTCCCAATCACATGACCCCCAAACCAAGCCATACCTACAGAACCGTCAAGGGAAAAAAATTGAATTTCACCACTGGTACAGGGTCTCCTAATTAAGCAGGGTTTAGGACTAAATGACCTCTAAGGTTCCTTCCAGCTCTATTCTGATTGATTGATCTACATGAATGGCAGATTATTTGTGAAATGAGTTCCCCACCATAACTATCCACAGCACCACATTATGGACCAGTGACTCCTTCTCAGTGATCCTCAAGGGGAGGATCCAATATACAGTGAATTGCAAGGTCTTTCAGAAGGTGCACCTCACACAATCCATCCAGTTCCAAAGAACTCAGATGTTCCTAGGAAGGTGAACTTAGCAGCACAAGTCCAAACTAAGAAGCAGGAGAGAGATTTCCTCTGCTGTTAGTAAAGCTTGCTCAGTCTGCCACCCCCTCCTCCCATCTCTTCCCAGCCCCTCCTTCAAAGTCTTTTTGATTTGCTTCCTTTTAGATAAGAAATTCTGCAGGTTAAAATTAAATATAAAAAACCAGATGAGCTTCGATCTATCATTTAACTTGCACTTTCATCAAAATGTTCTGGGTGGATCCAGTTCCACAAAGCCTCCCATTTTCCTCAGGGTGACCCACCTTCCTGAGTGGAGAAGGTCCCCTCCGGACAAGGAAGGCAGTCATAGCAGCAAACTGGCTCTCCTTCTCGAGCCCTCTTGACAAATCCAGGATGACAAGTTTCTGCACATCTGGACTGAGGCAGGGACTGAGCAGAAGAACAAGGAAGGCCAAAGAAAAGATGTTAGGACTCTCCGTCCATGGAAAACGGAGGGAGGAATGGATGGAGACAAGGAGCCTCTGGTCTTCACTGAGGTAGACAGGAAACCTCTGACTCCTTCTAAACAGATGCAGGAGGTAGAACATCTGGCAGATTCTTCATTTACTTCCTCCCTTTTGCTTTTGGAATTTCATACTGCAATAAAGGACTTTTCTACTTAATAGTCTAGAGCAGTGTTGGCGAATCTTTTGAGCACCAAGTGCCAAAATGGGAGCATGCACAAACATTTTTGGCCCCACTGTGGCAATATGGGTTCTTGTGTGCACACACACTGAAAAGTAGGCAATCATCTGGTTTTTGATATGCATATGTGCACCAGTCATGTGGTCTACCGGTTTCTGGCACACATGTGCACAGTAAGACCAGCTGCCTTGTGTGCCTGCGCCAGTTCCACATTTTGGGGGTCCTCGTGCTTCCCTGTCTGCCCACCTGATCCCCTTAGCGGTGGCAGGATGTCCCCACTGAGGATCCGGTTCTGCAGCCCTGGACAGGGAGAGAAAGTTGGGTGGGAAATGCCCCCTCCCTCCACTGGAAAGCCAGAATCCCTTCCCGGCCTTGAAATAAGCCACCACAGCCCCCCCTCTCCCACCACTTCATCCAAGGCAGAGTCTCCATGTGTGAGGAGCTGTGGAGATGGGGGCTGGTGGATGTGGGTCTGATGGTCTCCATGGACGAAGGTCCCAGCAGGACCAGCCTATGGGGGGAGGGGAGGACAGGAGCATTCAACGTAATCTAAAAAATTTTTTTGGGGGGGGACTGCCCTGCTGTGTAATTTAAACCTTGGAGAAGACAAAGACGCCACAAGAGCAGAACTGCAGTGCAAAATGAAGGGCAGGGGAATCAGTGGGGAGCTGGAGGTTGGGGGAAGGGTGGGGGGAGGGAGGAAGAAGGGGAGGGGAGGGGCTGAGTGAGGGGGACATACTTTCTTTTACAACATTGATATTCCCTCCCCCCCCCCCTCCATCAAACACCTCTGTTACTCTTGAATATACTCCAAGCCATTTGGCTGCCTTCCCCTCAAAGCCCTGCAATGGCTCGGATTGGAGGGAGATACATGCGTGTTTGTGGGGGAGGGAGGGGGGAAAAGCCAGGGGGTTTAAGGCAGAGCAAGGGCATTGGGGGGGGGGCAAAGTCGGGCAGGGGGCATTAAGCCAGAGGATCCAAGGTGTCCCCAGCCTTTGAGGGAATCTGGAAGAAGGGGGAGCCACGTTTATCCTGGCAACTGACTTGGAGGGCAAGAGGACCAGGGGGTGGTGCCCCCCCCCAGAAGTCCCACAAGCAAGCGCTTGTCCCCAGCCTAGCAGCCCCCCAGCTTCCCCTCCCAACCCTTCCCATCCAAGGACCAATGAAACCAGGCTGTTTCCTGAAAGGCTGCGGGGGAGCCTCGCTTGGCTTCACAGACCCTCCGAGACCCTCCAGGACATTTATTAATGGCCAGCAAAGCACCTTGCATGTGCTCTCTCTCTCTCTCTCTCTCTCTCTCTCTTTCTCTCTGTCTCTCTCTCTCTCTCTCTGCCTCCATCCCTCCCCCCCCTCGCTCTTTCTCTCTCTCTTTCTCTCCCCCCCCCCCGTCTCCAGATGGCAAGTTGACCTTTTCAATTGTTGCTCAGGGGGAAGGCAGAAGCTGCCGGCTCTCCAGGAAAGCCCCTCAGAGGTTCCCCTGTGGGGGTCTGGCAGAGGGGGTCACTGCAGAGCCCCCAACCAGGCTGACCCCACCCGTCCCCTCCCTCTCAGTCCCTCCCCTTCCCAAATCCCCCCAAATGGACCATTTCTAGGAAGCTCTGTAATTAGATGAAAGGCCCTTCAGGTTTTTTTGGCTGCCCCAGTCGAGTTGGGGCCAGTTTATGGGAGGGGCTAGAAGATTCCCCACGATTGGTGTATGTGTGTGAGAGAGAGGGAGGGAGGGAGGGATTCATGGGGAGGGAGCTATGGGGTAGAGGCAAGAGAGAATCAGGTGGGGTGAAGAAAGGTGAACATTCAGGGAAGGGTGTCACTCAAAATCCCCTCCCTTGGATGAAAGGGGGAGGCGTGGGATGGACATGGAGCCTGTAGGTGGGAGGGGGAGGGAGGAACTGCGCTCTCCTCCAGCTCTCCTGAGGCCCCTCGCACTGCTGCACCTTCGCCCCTCGTAGCACCAGCTGTTGGAGACTCCGGCCGAGGTTCGGCTCGCAGTTGTAGTGGCTGCTGCTGCTCCCCTTTTGTGGCTGTGCAGGGGCAACAGATCTGGAGGGCTGGGGCCACGCAAGAAGCCCCCTCAGGTGGGGAGGGAGGGAAGCCCTGACCACACCTCTGCTCTGCTAAGAAGCCATGGCCAGGATCTCCTCTCTGGGCCTTTGGGCACGCATGGCCGCTGCTCTTTTTGTTGGTGGTTTTGGGGCGTGTCATGCACACTAGAAACCAAAACCCTAAGTGGCTCATGCGCATTTGTGCACTGGAAACAAAGATCATTTTCCTGGTGCGCATATGCACTGGGTGGCTCCTCTTCCACTTTCTGGCACTCCAATGCGCGTGAAGACCAGCTGACTGCCACGCCTGAACCTGGAAGAGCAACTGGTGATGGCTCCACATGCCAGGAGAGATGTTTCTGAGTGCCAATTCTGACACGCGTGCCATAGGTTCCCCATCATGGCTATAGGATTTGCCCACTTGAAATGGGACCTCAGGCTTTGGCAAAGAGGGAAAAGACACCAAAATTTCTCCCACCTTATTGAGCGACTTTAGCTGTGAAAGAGCCTTTTGTCTGATATGAAGTCTCTCTCTTATAAAATACGCCACATCTTCTCTCCTGAGATCTTCCTTGGGGAGAACTAAGAAGGCCTCAATGGCCAGATGTGCTTTTATTTCTCCATTTTGGTCCAAGTACATTTTTATCTCAGAAATATTCCAATGTTCATTCTTCTCCAGAAAGGGATGAAACTAGAATGGGAACATCCAGGAATTTGAAAAACAGAAAACTTCGTTTCTTATCCCACATTGAATCTTTCTTCTACAATTGTCTCATCTCCAAATATAGTTAAATAGGATGCAAATACTGCCATTATCTTCATAAGAGAATGAAGAAGTTTGAGAAAAATTTATCAAAATATAATCAAAATATAATCAACACAGTTGGTCAATTATAGGGAACCTTCTAGAGCAGATGACAAATAAAATAAACAGAAAAAAAGATGATCACAGGGTGATTCCCAGAAACCTCGGTTGATCAAGAAGAAATCTTCTCCCTTGTAATCCTGATGGAAAAGACCTCCAGATCAGAACTGGGTTCCTGCGTGAACTGCTAGTAACTTGGCAGTCTGGGTTTCTGGAACCTACAACGACCCAGGCTGGCCACACCCATGAATTGGTTCTCTCAGCCATATTGTTCTTGCCTTCTGCACATGCGCAGTAGAGGCAGCCAGAACCCACCCCTGGCTCGATCCCATTTAGGAGCCTCAGTTTACTCATGAGCCCCATTTGGCTTTTTTCCCTGCCTCTCCCGGCCAAAGGGACTCGGAGCGGTGCACAGGGAAATTAAAAACCAATATAAAATACATAAATAGATAAATAATTAAAATACGAATTAAACAAAATTGTCCCTGCACTAAAATCCCCTAAATTAAATTACACTATAACCCCTAAAACCCTATCAAAAGACGGAAGACTAACCTAGGCCGGCCAAGCAGAAAAGGCCCTCCAAGGCTGCCCCCCCTTGGCCTTTCTGCAACCAAATTCTGCCCCCCTCAGACAGAGGAACCCCTCTCCCCCCCCCCCCCCAATGCTGCAGGGCAGAGGAGGCTGGGCCCATAACTGGGCAGCGTGTGGGGGGAGAGGCTGCAGGAGCTCTGCTGTGAACGGAGGGAGAGAGAAAAGTGGGGATTCTCTCTGCTGCAGCCTTTGAAGGCTTGAATGGCAGAGAGAAGCCAAACTTTCCCCCTTCCATTCACAGCAGAGCTCCTGCTCCCTTTATGCCCCCCCCCTGGCCCCCTCTTCTTGGGGGGTGGAAGGGCCTGGAAGGGAGAGGCAGGCGGCTGCAGCTCCCTTCCCATCAGGCTCCCCATCCCTTCCCTTTGCTGCGGAGGGAGGGAGGGAAGTCCAGCCAAGGGTTTTCAACCGTCCCTCCTGGCTTTCCTGAGCTGCCCCAATTCCCCCCCTGGCCAGAGGAGCCTCCAGCTAAATGACCTTCAGCAGATCCTCCACACACTCTGCCCGGGGGGGGGGGGGTCATCGGGAAAGCAGCACAGGGCTCAGAGCGAAGCTTCTCTCAAAGAAGTTCTGGGGAGCCCAAACCCCCCAACCCCTCCCCCTCCCCCCGCTGCCCCTTCCAGAGCCCAGAAAACTCCCAGGCAAAGCAGCTCCATCTCTCTCTCAGGAGGGGGGGAGAAAGAATGGATGGGAGGAAAGGCAACCTGGGGGGGAGAGGAAGGGAGACCCAGAGGAAATGGGGAGAAGGTCTCTATCCCCTCCTCCTCCCAGGCGCCCCACAAGGCTTAACAGCTTCTGATTCCTCTCTCTCTCTCTCTCTCTCATTCTCTCTCATTCTTTCCTCCCATTGTCTCTCTCTCATATTCTCTCTCTCTCTCTCTCATTCTTTTCTCTCATTCCAACTTTGCAGTGCAAAGAAGCTGCCCACCCTTCCAACTCCCCATAAATCCCCCTCCTGTGGCTGCTCCAGAGAGAGAAGCTTGGGCGGAAGAGGCGAGAGGAAGACTGCTGCCTGCACAGTTAATCTAGTTAGTCAGCCGGACTTTCCTGGGAGGCGAGCGATGCTGCTGGGCGCTTGGAAAGGACTTTGGCGATTGGCCCGCCACTAAAAGCAAACAATGAATCGAGGAGCAGAGCTGGTTGGAGGAGTGTGTGTGTGTGTGTGTGTGTAAAATGGTCGGTTTCATCCAAGGAGTTGTTGTTTCAGGTGGGTCTCCTGGCTTTGGAAGGAGGAAAGGAAGGGATACAAAGAGAGAGAAAGGAACTAAACTCATATTAACTAATGACCAAAAAACTATAACAAAGTCTTATAAGCTGATGCTACTCTGGAAGGTAGAGGAAGAAGACGTGATGAGGGAACCTCTGACTGCCTGGGCTAAAAACTTTGGGTATGAAATTGATACGACTAAGTGGAGAGGAATTTGGAATAAAAATATCAAAGCCACATTGGCTTCGTCCTATAAAGAGAACCAATATAAAATGTTATATCGGTGGCATTTGCCGCCAGCCAGACTTGCTAGGATCTTTTCCAATTTATCATCGGACTGCTGGAAGTGTGGGGCCAAGCGGGGGACCTACGACCATATGTGGTGGACCTGCCCAAAGGTGAAGGTATACTGGGATAGAGTAAGGAGATGGGTGCAGGAGATAACAGGGATTAAAGTGGATAGGAGGCCAGAGCTCTTCCTCCTGGGAATCTTGCCAGGCCCAATGAGTAAAAGAACCAAGTACCTGATCACGTATGTGCTAACCGTGGCAAGGATGCTCCTTGTGCAAAGATGGAAAGACCCCAACATTCCGTCAGGAGAAAGCCTAATACACAAGATAACCGATTGTGCCGAATTAGATATGTTATCTCAATTACTAAAAAATGAACACAAAGAGGAGGGGGGAAAATTGGGAGCTGTGGAATCAATGGTTAGAAAAAGGGGGTAAGGCTCCAGGAACAGATGGGTTGACAGCTACGTATTATAAAAATTTACAGTTAGAAATGGTGGAACCTCTTAAGGAATTATTTAGTAAAATTCAAATGGGAGGTGAGGTCCCTCCATCATGGAGAACAGCCTTTATCTCACTGACCCGGAAGGATCTTAGACAACCAAAGAATTATAGGCCAATATCACTTTTAAATACGGATTATAAAATTTTTGCTAAAATATTAGCAAATAGGCTAATGATAGTAATGCAACAAATGATTCATAATGATCAATCCGGATTTATAAGTGGGAGACAAATGAGAAATAATGTAAGGCATATTGTAAATTTATTGGAATATTTGGAAAGAAACAACCAAGTCCCTGCGGCGTTTATCTTTTTGGATGCCGACAAGGCATTTGATCGATTGAATTGGCAATTTTTATTGAAGATGATAGAAAGGATGCAGTGTGGAGAGTACTTTACACAATCTATTAGGGCAATATACCAGAGGCAAACAGCACAAATAATAGTTAATAATAGTGTAACAGAGACTTTCAAAATTGAAAAAGGGACAAGACAGGGATGCCCTCTGTCTCCATTATTGTTTATTTTAACTTTAGAATATTTACTGAATAAAATACGGGGTTTCTTTCTTTCTTTCTTTCTTTCTTTATTAAATTTATACCCCGCCCTTCTCCAAACGGACCCAGGGAATACTAAAAATACACAGCACAGGAATACTAAAAATACATACAAAAACCTATAACATTTTTAAAAAACTTATTTAAATAACATCCTGCGCTAAAAACCAAATTAAAATTCCGAAGTTTAAAACTATCTAAAAGTCAAGGATGGAGGTTACGCTAGGCCGGCTAGATGGAACAAATGTGTCTTTAGACACTTGCGGAAGAGGCGGAGGTCGGAGATGGTGCGAAGTTCAGGGGGTAAGTCGTTCCAAAGGGCTGGGCTCGCCACAGAGAAGGCTCTTCCCCTGGGTGTCGCCAGTCGGCAATGTCCAGCCGACGGCAACCTGAGGAGGCCCTCTCTGGGGGAGCTTATCGGTCTGAGGGATGTATGGGGCAGGAGGCGGTCTCGCATATAACTAGGCCCCGAGCCATGGAGCGCTTTAAAGATGGTCGTCAGAACCTTGAAGCGCACCTGAAAGACCACAGGAAGCCAGTGCAGCTCGTGCAGGATTGGTGTTATGTGGAAGTGTCTGGGCGCTCCCGTAATCACCCGCGCGGCCGCATTCTGGACTAACTGCAGCTTTCGAGTGCACCTCAAGGGAAGCCCCATGTAGAGAGCATTACAGTAGTCAAGTCGAGAGGTGACGAGTGCTTGAGTGACTGTGCGTAAGGCATCCTGGTCCAGTAAGGGGCGCAATTGGCGCATCAGGTGTACCTGATGGAACGCCCCCTTGGCCACGGCTGCCACATGGTCCTCCATAGACATCTGGGAGTCCAGGAGGACTCCCTCTCCACGGGAGCCGGTGTTTCGCCCCCAATGACCAGAGTTGGAATAATCTGGCTGAACCGGGGTGCCGGAAGCCACAGCCACTCCGTCTTGGACAGGTTGAGCTTGAGTTTGTTACTACCCATCCAGATCCGTACGGCCTCCAAGCACCGGGACATAACCTCGACGGCATCGTCGGGGTTCAAAGGATATAAAGGGAATCAAAATTAGACACCATGATTATAGATTGAGAGCATTTGCAGACGACCTGGTTGTTACCTTATCTCAATCGGTACAATCGGTTATAGGTTTAATGGACATAATCAATCAATATGGAAAGGAATCTGGCTTTAAAATAAATAAACAAAAAACAAAGATACTAACTAAAAATAAGACCACGCAACATAAAGAAGAATTAGTAAGACTAACGGGATTTGAAATAGTGAAAAAGGTTAAATATTTAGGGGTATATATATCACAGCTTCGAATGGGAAATCATATAAAAATAATTATGAAGTGTTATGGTATAAAATACAGAAAGAGTTGGAGACTTGGAAAAAATTACAATTGTCATTGCTGGGAAGAATAGATGAACGTTTTACCTAAGTTCTTATTTTTGTTTCAAATGATACCAATACTTTAAAAAGATGTAAATTTGAAAGAATGGCAAAAGGGGCTTAATAAATTTATATGGGAATGGAAAATACTGAGAATAAAACAAAAAATAATACAGGATACATGTGAAAGAGGAGGTCTCAAAATGCCTAATCTAAGATTATATTATGAGGCAGTTGTTTTATCAGTAATCAGTGATTGGTTTAACTTAACAGGAGAAAGAATATTGAATATTGAAGGATATGAATTGTTATATGGCTGGCATGCATATTTACTATATGGGAAAAAAGTGGACAAGACTTTTAAAAGTCACATACTTAGGTATGCGCTTTTCAGAGTTTGGAAAAGGATCAATATAAGTTGAATTATAAAATACCCATATGAGCAATACATAGACATGCAATAGAGAATATGTATAGAGCAAAAACAAGAGGTGATCACCTGTAAAGAGCTTCTTAACATGGAAAAGGGTAAATTGCAGCTGAAGCCATTAAATGTATTGAAAGAAGAAAAGATAATTTATACATGGTTTCAGTATGGACAGCTCCAAGCCAGGTGGAAAGAAGATCAAAGAATTGGCATTATGCAGAATGAAGAAAATTTAGTAAAACAAATTAGAGACCAGAGTCAGCCACATATAAAAAGATTATATAATGTCTTAACTGAAATAGATTCAGAAACAGAATTAGTTAAGGATTGTATGATAAAATGGGCACAAAACTTTCAAGAACCAATAATGATGGAAACGTGGGAAAAAATATGGGTTAGAAACGTGAAATTTACACAAGCACAAAACGTAAGAGAAAATTTTTATAAAATGTTTTATAGATGGCGCCTAGATCCTAAAAAACTATCGTGTGTGTATCCGAATCTCCAACCGAAATGTTGGAGATGTGAAAGTGAAGATGCTACCTATTATCATATATGGTGGACGTGTAAGAAAATCAAAGCATTCTGGATAAAAATATGGAGGATTATGCAGAATATTTTGAAAAAGAGGATCAAGTTTACCCCACAGTTGTTTTTGTTGGGTATAATAACAGATTGTACGGTTATAGAGTCCAAACTGATATTAAATTTAATAACTGCAGCTAGACTTTTGGTGGCGCAATACTGGAAGAAGGAAGATTTGGCGACTATTGAAGAGTGGACATTAAAAGTAGTCAATCTAGTAGAAATGGCAAAAATCTCAGCATACTTGAAAGATGATTTTCAAGAAAGATATTTACTGGAATGGGAAAGATGGATGGAATATATTCAAAACAAATATAAGACTAACAAGTTTAAAATAGCTTATGAATGAAGGGAACTGGAAGGTATTTATATTCACATATAATTGAAAAAAGGAGAGTTAAAGGGTTAAGTGAGGGATTGGAAACTATAGATAGTTAGCTAATGTTAGCAAATGATTGTTAGATGTTATATCCTGTATTTTGCTCTGGGAAGTCAGGGAGAGGGTGGGGGGAGGGAGGGAAATATTTGTAAAATGACAAAATGAATAAAACCTGTTGGAAACAAAAAAAATGGTTAGAAAAAGGGAAAAAGAACGGTGAGGAACTGAAGTGAAGAAAAAGATCCTATCTAGAAGGTGGAAAAGGGATTAATTTATTCAATCTCGCACTGGACTTCTGGCAGAAAGGAAAGAAACCGCAATGAAACGAGAATGGGGATATGAGGATGGTAATATGTCCAAATATAGTCGATTTAAAATACTAGAATTTGCATAAATTACAGGTGACGGTGAAAGGAATGCATGGGGGAAGAAAAAATTATTTATTTATTTACTCGCTTTGTAACCAATTGATACACAGTACGTAAGGAAAGAGGGGGGGTGTTTGTTTGTTTGTTTTTATTTTTTGTGTTGTGTTTGTTCTGAAAACTAAAAATAAAAAATAATTTAAAAAAGAGAGAAAGGAAGAAAGGGAGAGAGAGAAAGAAGGGAGAGACAAGAAAGAAAAGAAAAAAGAAAGAAAAAGGGAAGAGAGAAAAAGGGAAAGAAAGAAAGAGGGAGGGAGGAGAAAGTGAATGAGATATAGTTGGATGGATAGATAGATACATGGAGGGAGGGATGAAGGGAGAGAGAGAAAATGAGAGGAAGGAAGGACACAAACTCTGGCTTCAGAAGACTCTTTGAAACAGCACAGCTGGCTGGAAGGGACCTCAGAGGTCATGTAGTCCAACCCCCTACAACATTATATCCTCTGGAATATTTTGGTGAAATTGCCAGAAGAAGGTATGGGTTTACTAGGACAAGGCTGCCATGCAGAGGAAGGCAGAGATAGTCCTTGACTTATGACAATTGAGCCCAACATTTTCATTGCTAAGCAAGAGCGTTGTTAAGTGAGTTTTGCCACATTTTATTCAATCCATGACATCTCCTGGCTCTGACAGTCATGGGAGGGATAGGGAAGAGCATCTGAAGGCCTCTGTAATGTTCTCATGGGCAGAAGTTACAGTTAAATGTGTGGCAGAAAGTGGACTCTGGGTGTGTTTTTCCAAATGCAGAAAGTGAGGTTGAATGTGTAGAGTTTTAGAAGAGCTGTGTGTGTGTATCATTTTGTGTGCCTATACACACACTATACTATGTAATATGTATGCACACATATGGCATTTATACATAGGATTAAATTGCATATTTTGAATGGTCAGTAGCAGTAAATAAACAGACAGGGAAATTGTATCTTGTTGAGGCAAGGAGACACCAGGCAAGGTTCCCTTTGATATGAGTGATGTCATGTTGGCCAAGCCCACCCAGTCACATGACCACAAAGCTACGCCCACAGGACTGGTAGTAAACTTTTTTGAATCCCCCCACTGGATCCAGCCCTCTTCCAATCACTGACTCCTGTTACACACGAGTGTAAGATCTGCTCACTATTATTCCAGAGTGTCAGAGGTGGAAAAATGAATCCAGTTACAAGAGAGGAGATTTTAGCTGAATGAGAGAGAAAAAGAGGAGAAAAGGATGAGCTGTTTTAGAGCTGAGCCAGGAAAGCAGAGAAGTTCAGTCTCCTCTTCATGGATTGTCTGAATGCAAAGACTGAGCAGCCATCAGTCAGAGAAGCTTCAACTGGGATTCCTGCAGAGAGGAGGGGTTGGGCTAGATGGCCTCAGGGTCTCCTCCAAATTTACAAAGGTTGTCATGCCACAACATGGAACTCTTATGCTGTTGTTGCTCTAGCCCCACTTAGTGGCCGGTGCAGAGAAGCCTAACTCTATCGTCTGAAGCCAGACTCCATTTTCTCTCAGCCTTTGGAGAAGACGGAAGCAGCCATTGTGACCGAGACCCTTTGTCATCTGGAGACGGCCTCCGTCCCTCACACGGAGCATCACTGGAGAGGTTCCAGCTGCTCCTTTGCTGGCTGTTAGTGAATGCTGCCTATCTCGTCTTTCTATTTGATTTCCACCCTTTGCATCTCCTCAGTTTCACCTGCCCTCTTCTCCCAATAAACCCTCCAGATCCACACCAGGCTCCCTTTCATTGGAGGAGAATAGGGGGGCTTAGCTGCCAGTCCAGCTGCACACAGACCCACCTGCAATGGGGACGGAAGGAAGATGGAATCACACCAGGCTCATCACAAAGCCACAAATAAGGGGATTTTTTAAAGAAACAATACTGCATTTTCCAATCAGCAGTGTTTAATATAAAAATGCCATGGAATCTACTCTTTGGAACCATTAATTCCCTGAGTAATTAAATTGGCCACATCTGTTGAGAAGGTTCCCCTCCTTCTCCTCTGGATTCCTCCTCCGAAGGATCTAAGATTAATGGATCCATATCGGGACCCCCATACCAGTGGTGGGTTTCTGCAGGCTCACACCTACTCGCAAGAGCCGGATGGTGAAATTTAGAGAGCCGGTGAGAGGGGGTTCCATCGACGGGCCCAGAAGTAAGTCTGGCCCGCCGCTGCCAGTAACCCAATGGGAAGGAAAGGAAAAGAAAGGAAGGCAGAAAGTAAGAAAGGAAAGAAAGGAAGAAAGAAAGAAAGGAAGAAAGGAAGGAAGGAAGGAAGAAAGAAAGAAAGAAAGAAAGAAAGAAAGAAAGAAAGAAAGAAAGAAAGAAAGAAAGAAAGAAAGAAAGAGAATTTATCATCACAATTGAGCCCAAAATTTTGGTTGCTAAGCAAGAGCGTTTTTAAATGAGTTTTACCACATTTTACAAGTTGGCCACTCCCACCCTGTCACATGACTGCCAAACCACGCCCACAAAATAGGCCACACCTAGAGAGTAGGTTCTAAAACAATTTGAAACCCACCACTGCCCCATACCTGCCATAGCTGCAGCCTTGGAGACCCCAACCTCTTTTCTCCCTCCTTCCTTCCCCTCCTCGATCTGGAGGAATAGGCGGCATTCATCACATGGGCCAAAGTCTTTATGAAACTGTAAGGATGGTAGTTATTTTGGGCCTTTAATCTCCCCCATTTCCATTGGGTCTCCAGTGGGGCTTTCTGGGTGCATCTTCTGCGGCCTTTGACAGAAAAGACGTTCTTTGAAAGAGAACAGTGGAAATAAGGATCTTGAAACTTTTCTTCCGCAAAGAAATAAGGTTCAAAGGCAGAATCTTTTGGCCTTTGTTTTCCCTGATAACCAAAGTTCCAAATACTATGGATGTATGTGAGAAGTCTGCGCTTGGTCATTTTATACCCTGCAGAATTTGTGAGGATCCAGACTTTCCCTTCAGTGGGTCCTGGGAGACGCCTAAGTGTTAAATGGAAAGGAAGAATTCTCTCCCAAATGACCTCAATTTCCATGAAGTGAACAAAGACGTTGACTTGTCTCCACTTAGAGAGGGAATCCCTGAGGTATGCAGTATATCCAGTCTTTGAGAAGAGTTGTGATACAACCACACAAATTCCACTCCTGACAAGCACAGGAGGGAAAATCCTCATGAAATCCTCTCCCTTCTCTGTGTCTGAAGCAAAGAGGCCAATCAGGGTCCATTTGAAATGGAGGAGCAGCTGGACAATTGCTGGGCACTGGAATCCTTCTTTGAGATTCATCTGGTGGAAAAAGGGGAATCGACTTTTATCACTCAGAGCCTCTGAAGCTGGTCTAAAATTGATCTGAAAAAGGAATTGAAAGGATTAGAGCCATGAAGGGGAAACTGAGGCACGCAGAGCCCTCTCTCCCGGCACGCAGGCCGCCCCAGCCCAGCTCCACTAGCATCCACATGCAGGTCCACTTCCTGCCGGCCAGCTGGTTTTGGGGCCTCTGCCGAGGGCCAGGATTGGGGAACCTGTGAGTATGCTGTGTGTAGGATGGGGATGGGGGTGGCGCTTGCATTGCCCAGGAAACTCCAGTGGGCTGGAAGTGAGTGTGAATCGCCTGGACCCCCCCAGTGCTTCCTCCCTCAGTTGGAGGCTTCCTTCGGCCTTCAAACAGTTGCAAGGGCTTTATTTTTTATTTCTGCTTCCAGGTTGGTGCAGGAGGCTTTCCAGGGCCAAAATGGGTACAAAAAGTCCAGGTTTTCCTCTTTTGGACCAGGCCATTCACACTCACTTCCAGCCCACCAGAGTTCACTGTTTCAGGGCAGAAATGAGAGCCTGTCCTGTGGAACCCATTGCCACTTGGGAGAGAAGGATGTAGTTTGCTGCGCAATGCAAGCGACCCCCACTGCATACTCATGCGTGCCCCGCCCTGGCCCTCGTCATAGGCCCGAAAACTAGCTGGCCAGCACTTGAACAACAACATGAAGAAGAGGAGGAGGAGAATGAAGAGGCTTTGCAGGAGCCACAGGGAGCAGGTTGGGGGGGGGCAGTAGCCTCCATGCTCCGACTGTGCTGGGGGGTGAATGAAAGGCCCTGCTTGAATGGGGAGCAATGTACCCACACACCCTGCCTCTCTGCTCAGGTGTCGCCCACACCATTGGCAGCAGTTTCGGTGTCCTCACACCAGGGGTGGGTTTCTGGGGGATCGGCCAGGATCGGGCGAGCCCTTTCGTAAAATTTCCGGATCCCGAGTGATCCCTTTGGATCGTGGACCCGGAAGTAAGTCGCCGCTGCTAACTGCTGCTCCCAGCTGGGGCGGGCAGGCAGGAAAGCAAGCAAGGCGACTGCGCTGTCTTCTTTTTCCCTCAACAAAGCGCCGCCTCCTCCTTGCCCTTGCTTCGCTGAGGGAAAAAGAAGACAGCCAGGCCGGCTCTCCGAAGGGGTCCCCCTTTCCCCTTCTCCATGGGGGTGGGTGGTGGGGGTGGGCCGCTCACCTCGTCGCCCCACTTGAGCACGTCCTTGTGCCTCTCCCCGACGGCCTGGTAGATGTGCAGGAACTGCTGGATGCCGTGTTTGCACACGTGCTCCGCGTGCCGCTGCGTCTTCTCCCAGCTGAGTGGAGAGCCTTGCGACAGAAGCCCCATGGCTCTGCCGGGGAGAAAGAAGAGGAGGCGCGCGGAAAAGGCAACCTGCAGCTGCTGCTGCCGTGACAACTCCGAAGAGCAGCGCTCGGGCCAGGAGCCGCCGGCCAAAAAAAAAGAAAGCACACACACACACACAACCTACTTCACGCGGCGGGAAACACGCAAGGAGAATCCACTCGCGGCTAGGCGTAGAGGGGAAGAGGTGGCTGAGCAAAGGGAAGGGGGGGAAAGGCGCTCCCACCGCCTTCCCGAGCCTCCCGCTTTGCCAGCGGCCAGTACCCTTCACAGAGGGAAAAAGAAGACAGAGCGGTCGCCTTGCTTGCTTTCCTGCCGGCCAGCCCAGCCCCTGCTGCTGCCGCCGCCGCCGCCGCTAACTGCTGCTCCCAGCTGTCTTCTTTTTCCCTCTGCGAAGGGTACAGGCCGCTGGCAAAGCGGGAGGCTCGGGAAGGCGGCGGGAGCGCCTTCCCCCCCTTCCTTTTGCTCAGCCACCTCTTCCCCCCTACGCCTAGCCGCGAGTGGATTCTCCTTGCGTGTTTCCCGCCGCCTGAAGTAGGTTGTGTGTGTGTGTGTGCTTTCTTTTTTTTTTTGGCCGGCGGCTCCTGGCCCGAGCGCTGCTCTTCGGAGTTGTCACGGCAGCAGCGGCCACAGGTTGCCTTTTCCGCTCGCCTCCTCTTCCTCCCCGGCAGAGCCATGGGGCTTCTGTCGCAAGGCTCTCCACTCAGCTGGGAGAAGACGCAGCGGCACGCTGAGCACGTGCGCAAACACGGCATCCAGCAGTTCCTGCACATCTATCGGGCCGTCGGGGAGAGAAATTGAAATTGAAATTGAAATTTATTAACCGCACCCTCTCCCCACAGGGACCCGGGGCGGTGCACAGGCAGAGTTAAAAAACAATATACAATAAATACAACATACATACTTAAAATAGAATTAAATAGTATTACCCGTGCTAAAAATATAAGATTAAAAACCCATTAAAATATTTGGAGTCAATAGACAGAGAGAACTATTCAAGGCCGGCCAGTCGAAAGAGATAGAGGCACAAAGACGTGCTCAAGTGGGGCGACGAGGTGAGCGGCCCACCCCCACCACCCACCCCCATGGAGAAGGGGAAAGGGGGACCCCTTCGGAGAGCCGGCCTGGCTGATGGAGGGATCCTTTGGCTGCGCTTGGGAAAGTCTCCCGATTGAGATAGGCCGCCACTCCCCCCTCCCCCCCGTCTTCTCAGGTAGAAGGTCGATGCTGGAAGAGCGGGGAGGCTTCTGGCTCTGCGCCTTGCCAAATGGAGGGGACGGGAGAGGCTGGATGCGGGGGAGAAGCGATCTGTTTATTTAAATCGGAATTTCCTTGAACGGAGTTTAGGTGTGAGGCTTAGAAAACAGACCGGCAGCCGTCAAGTCCCTTCCCTGTCGCTGACCTACCTGAGGCTGGTTTCACAAGCCAGCAACCCCCCCTCCCCTCTTTCTGTACCATTAACTGAAATATATATATATACACATATATACAAATTGGCTACTCCCACCCGGTCACATGGCCGGCAAGCCACTCCCACCCGGTCACATGGCCGGCAAGCCACTCCCACCCGGTCACATGGCCAGCAAGCCACTCCCACCCGGTCACATGGCCAGCAAGCCACAGAACCTGTTCCAAAAATTTTGAAACCCAAAGACACACACACACAATTGGATCACTCTCTTACCCTCCCTGTCTCTCTCTCTTTTTTTATTTTTTATTTTATTAAATTTATACCCCGCCCTTCTCCTTGTTAGGACCCAGGGCGGCGCACAGGCATTATTTCAAAACACAAAATACAATAAATATCTATTAAAATGTATTAAATTAATAAACCCGTGCTAAAACCCAATGTTAAAACCCTTGCCAATTATAAATTATTTTCTTAAAAAGTCAGAAATGGGGGCTATCCTAGGCCGGCTTGTTGGAATAAATACGTCTTAAGACGTTGGCGGAAGAGGCGGAGGTCCGAGATAGTACGGAGGTCGTTCCAGGTCGGGGGGTAGGTCGTTCCAGAGGGCCGGGCCCACCACAGAGAAGGCCCTTCCCCTGGGTGTCGCCAACCGGCATTGCCCCGTCGACGGCACCCGAAGAAGACCCTCTCTGTGGGAGCGGATCGGACGAAGGGATGTATGGGGCAGGAGGCGGTCTCGTATATAGCTAGGCCCCGAGCCATGGAGCGATTTAAAGATGGTCATCAGCACCTTGAAGCGCACTCGAAAGGCCACAGGCAGCCAGTGCAGCTCGCGCAGGAGAGATGTTACGTGGGTTTGCCTTGTGGCACCCATAATCACCCGCGCGGCCGCATTCTGTACTAACTGTAGCCTTCGAGTGCACCTCAAGGGGAGCCCCATGTAGAGAGCGTTACAGTAATCCAGCCGGGATGTCACAAGCGCTTGGGTGACTGTGCGAAGGGCTCCCCGGTCCAGTAAGGGGCGCAACTGGCGTATCAGGCGTACCTGATAGAACGCCCCCCTGGCCACGGCTGCCATATGGTCCTCCATGGACAGCCGGGAATCCAGGAGGACGCCCAAGTTGCGCACCCTCTCCACGGGGGCCAGTTGTTCGCCCCCAATGGCCAATGTTGGACTTATCTGGCTGAACCGGGGTGCCGGAAACCACAGTCACTCGGTCTTGGCCGGGTTGAGCTTGAGTTTGTTACTACCCATCCAGATCCGTACGGCCTCCAGACACCGGGACAGCACCTCGATGGCATCGTTGGGGTGGTTTGGGGTGGATATGTACAACTGAGTGTCATCAGCGTACAGATGGTATTCCACCCCAAAACCACGGATGATCTCGCCCAGCGGCTTCATGTAGGTGTTGAACAGGAGTGGCGAGAGGACCGACCCCTGAGGAACCCCACATGTGAGGGGCCTCGGGGACGACCTCTGCCCTCCTGCCAACACCCATTGCGACCGACCAGAGAGGTAGGACGAGAACCACCGTAGAACGGTGCCTCTCAGTCCCAACCCCCCCAATCGGTGCAATAAGATACCATGGTCGATGGTATCGAAAGCCGCTGAGAGATCTAATAGGACAAGGATAGAGGAACAACCTCTATCCCGTGCCCTCCAGAGATCATCCACCAACGCGACCAATGCCGTCTCGGTACTGTGACCGGGCCGGAAGCCGGACTGGCACGGGTCTAGATAATCAACTTCCTCCAGATGTCGGGGAAACTGTTGAGCCACCACACTCTCAACAACCTTCACTAAAAAGTGAAGGTTGGAGACGGGACGATAGTTCTCTAATAAAGCTGGGTCCAGGGATGGCTTCTTGAGGAGGGGCCTCACCACCGCCTCTTTCAAGATGGTGGGCAAGGACCCCTCACTCAGAGATGAATTCACAATACCCTGGAGCCAGCCTCGTGTCACCTCCCAGGATGCCAGTACAAGCCAGGAGGGGCACGGGTTCAATAAACATGTGGTGGCTCTAAGGTTTCTCCGCAACCTGTCCATATCCTCGGTAGTAACAAAGTCAAACTCCTCCCAAGATGTTATCTCAAGACCAGCACCGGGCGCCTCGACCGGATCACTAGTGGAGGGCAGCTCGTTCCGAATCTGAGTGATTTTGTCCTGCAGAAAAACTCCAAATTCCTCTGCTCGACCCTGCAGAGGGGCTTCCCGCGGCCTCAATTGCAAGAGGGAGCGGGTCACCCCAAACAGGGCGGCAGGGCGGTTTTCCGCGGATGCGATAAGGGTGGCACAATACTCACGTTTGGCCACTCTTAGCGCCACTAAATAAGTCCTAATATGGTCTCTCACTAGTGTTCGGTCAGATTCGGATCGAGAAGATCTCCACCTACTCTCTAGGCATCTCTTACGGCGTTTCATCTCCCGAAGCTCCTCATAAACCAAGGAGCCTGGGTGACTCGATGCCGCATGAGAGGCCGCAAGGGCGTGACTCGGTCCAAGGCCCCCGTGGCCGCACTATACCATGCGGCCACTAGATCCTCAGTCGAGCCGTGGGACAGGGACACAGGTACTGGCCCAAGCTCCCTTTGGAACCTTTCCGGGTCCATCAGGCGCCTGGGGCGGAACCAACTCGGTGTCTCCGGTTCCGCCTCCCCGCGGTGGGGTGTGACGGTTGGAAAGTCTATCCGAAGGAGAGAGTGATCTGTCCATGCCAAGGGTAAGATGACTAAATCCCCTGTTCCAAGATCACTAATCCAGTGTCCAGAGACAAAAATCAGATCCAGCGTGTGTCCTCCCTCGTGCGTGGGGCCCTGAACTACTTGGGTCAGGTCCATGGCCGTCATGGAAGCCATGAACTCCCGAGCTGCCTCGGATGTCTCGCCCGCCGATGGCAGGTTAAAGTCCCCCATGACCATAAGTCTGGGGGCCTCCACCGCCATCGCGGCGATCACCTCGAGTAGCTCGGGCAGGGCTGCTGTTACATAGCGGGGAGCCAGGTATACAACCAGCAGGCCCAACTGCCTCCCTAGGCCCCACTTCACGAAGAGGGACTCACAGCCGGTCATCTGAGGCATAGTAGTCTCCTTCGGCTCCAGACTTTCCTTAACGATAACCGCCACCCCCCCACCCCTGCCTAGGGCCCTAGGTTGATGAAATGCACGGTAACCTGGTGGGCACATTTCCACGAGGGGTAGACCCCCCTCGGGGCCCAACAAGGTCTCCGTAATTCCCACCAGGTCCGGGTCCCCCCTCTGACACAAGGTCATTTATGAGAGGGGCTTTGTTCACCACGGACCTGGCGTTGCAGAACATCAACCTAGGGCCCCGGCTCTGTAATCCCTGACCGCCTAGCCCACGAGTGGAGCACAGGGGGTTGGGGCAAGCGATCACTCGTAGCCAGTGACCACGAGCCCCCAACCCATGATGGACATCCTGTCTCCCACCGCCCCTGCCCCTCCCTAAGACCAACCGAATGGGACGGCCCTCAACAGAGACGACCCCTGATCCCCCCTCCCTAATGGACTCCTTCTTTATCCCACTTCCGCCAGCCGGCCCTATAACTTGACCCCCCTCTGACTGCATAAACCCTTCCCCCACCCCAGGACCCCCAAAATTTGCATAAAAACCCCCTTAGTTTGCGCCTCGCCCACCTCTCAGGATCTATCAATCCATCCTCGAGGTGGGCCCGTGTTAGATGAGGGGGCCAGACCTGCGAGAGGGGAAACTCTCGCAAGCCAAGGAGCTCTGTTCTGGAGTACGACAATAGCATAGTAACGGCACTGGTTCTAAGAAAGGGGGGGGAATCGTCTAAGATGTTACAATGCAAGTCGGAATTAATACAGCAAGCTAAAACTTAAAAGCGTAAGGTAAGATAGATGAAAAAGTGCGGCAGGTAGTCCAGGTGGGGTGGAAAAAGTCTCTCCAGCGGGGGGTGGGGGGGTAGTAGATGGCAGAAATAGTCTTCCCCCAGATAGTTCTCTCATCCCGCCTAGATGATAAAGTGCGGCAGGTAGTCCAGGTGGGGTGGAAAAAGTCTCTCCAGCGGGGTGGGTGGGAGGGGTAGTAGATGGCAGAAATAGTCTTCCCCCAGATAGTTCTCTCATCCCGCCTTTCCACTCCTCGGCCCGTTTGATCATCAGTCCATCTGTTCATCCTTGCCTCGTCCCTAGCTCCCAAACCGGCCCAAATCAAGATGGATTGGGCAGGGACTGCACAGGCCAGGTGGAGGCTGTGCGGCCTGCTGTCATTACCGCGCGGCCTGATCTTCAACCCATACCCGGCCCGGCCTCCTCCATCTTCGCCCTGGTCGCCCGGCCTACCTCTTCTCTGGGCGTCCCAGGGCTGTACCAAGGCCGCTGGGGCTGCACAGGCCGGTTGAAGGCCGCGCGGCCTGTTGTCATTTCCGCGCGGCCTGATCTTCAGCTCGTAGCCGGCCCGGCCTCCACTCGTTCTTCACCCAAGTCGCCCGGCCTACCTCCTCTTCGGGCGACCTAGGGCCACAACAAAGGACGCCAGGGACACCAGGGCCGTTCCGACGCTCCGGGACATTTGGAGCTCGCCACCCAGCACTTGCCATGCCGCCGGCACCGCCGGCGCTCGCCTCTCCGCCTGGCGCCTCTCCGTTCTCCGCCCAGCGTTCTCTCGCCATGCTACCTCTCCGCCCAGCACCCTCTACTCCTCTCTCTGCCCGGCGCTCTCCGCCCAGCGCTCTCCGTTCTTCTCTCCGTGCCGCGCGGCGTTCACCTCGCCGCCCGACGCCGCGCGGCGTTCGCCTCGCCGCCTGGCGCTTACCCCACTCGCTCGCCTCGCCCGCCGCGCCGTCCGCGCTCTCCGCGGGCCGAAAATCCCTCGGCAGGTCGGCAGGTGGACCAACTTGCCAGGCCAGCCCTCAAAGCTGGAAAAAGAGGGCTGGCGACGACCCCCCAGGGCCAAAAGACCCCTCAGGCCCAGCCGCGCTCAGCATGGAGCCTCCATTATTCGCGCATGCGCAAACTAACTTGCCCCATTTACTTGGAAGCTGCTCCATGAGACAAGAAGCTGAGAAACAAGAGAGGAGAGAGAGGTTTGCAAAGTCAGGGAGTCCTTGTTGCAGGAAGGGAGGGAGAAGCAGGAGGGACCTGAGTGGGTTGGGGAGGCCTTGAGGGTGTCTTCTATCACTAGGACCCCCATGGCCTTCCCCACCCTCAGATTCCTCAGGGGCACATTGGGATTCTTCCATTGGGAGCTCTTAGGAAAGGATCCCCTCCTTGTGGGTTGCAAACAGCTCTTTCCAGTGGGGGAAACAGGACAAAGCAAGTGGGGGGAAAGAGTTTCCTTTGCTCTATTTCCAGCCTGAAGGAGACCCCGTCCCACGTGGGACCACAAGGCTGCCCCTCCCATATCATTCCACCACCACCACCATCCCGGCTCCCACCTACCGGCTGAGCCAAGGCCTTTCCTTTCCAAGCCCCACGGACTGGAACTGCAAAGTAAGACCAAAGGTTTTGGCCAGCAGAGGGCTTTCTGGAGGGGAAAAACTTCTCAGTTCGGGCTAAGTGGCATGCAGACCCATGTCGCCTGGCATGCAAGGTCTTGCCCATTTCTCTTCTGGGTTTCTGGTGTGCATGTGCATGTAACAATCAGCTGGCCTTTGTGCGCACTGCAGTGCCAGAAATGGAAGAGCTGCTCTTCTTGTTTCTGTGAGCGCATACGTTCCAGCAGCTGATTGTCGCATGCATGCATGACAGAAACCAGAAGAGGAGCTGCCTGGTGCGCATGAACACACCGACAGGCACACTGGGCAACTCCTCTTCCAGATCGCATCCCTGACAAGAGGACTCAGTGCCGAAAAGGTTCTCCCTCCATGCCCTCTTCCAAGGGTGGTTTTACCAAGACTTTATAAAGCGGTACCAATACTTTACGTGATTTGGATTCTCTCCTTCTGTTGATGCAGCCTAGGATTGCAATGGCTTTTTTTGGCTGCTGCCACACATTCAATACAATACAATACAATAGCAGAGTTGGAAGGGACCTTGTAGGTCTTCTAGTCCAACCCCCTGCATGGGCAGGAATCTTATACCATTTCAGACAAATGGCTGTCTAACATCTTTTTAAAGACTTCCAGGGTTGGGGCATTCACAACTGCTGGAGGCAAGCTGTTCCAGAGGTTAATTGTTCTTACTGTTAGGAAATTTCTCCTTAGTTCTAAGTTGCTTCTCTCCTTGGTTAGTTTCCACCCATTGCTCCTTGTCCTGCCCCCAGGTGTCTTGGAGAAAAGTTTGACTCCCTCTTCTTTGTGGCACCCTCTGAGATATCGGAACACTGCTATCATGTCTCCCCTGGTCCTTCTCTTCATCAAACTAGACATACCCAGTTCCTGCAGCCGTTCTTCATATGTCTTAGTCTCCAGTCCTCTAATCATCTTGGTTGCTCTTCTTTGCACCAAGATGATTAGAGGACTGGAGACTAAGACATATGAAGAACGGCTGCAGGAACTGGGTATGTCTAGTTTGATGAAGAGAAGGACCAGGGGAGACATGATAGCAGTGTTCCGATATCTCTACATTCCTGGCTCACATTGGAGAGATTGTCCCCTAAGATTCCCAGATCCCTCTCACAGTTCCTGCTATTGAGCCAGGCTTCACCTGATCTGTACCTGCACATTTGGTTCTTCCAGCCTCAGTGTAAGAAAATGGAGAAAAACCCACACAAACCTGTGGGACTTTGTAGGTGCCTCCTAATGTTGATGCCTGGATGGAGATCTCCATTCTAGCTCCATCAAGAAGAGCCAGAAGGTTCCCCTTCCTTCCACAGCCATAGTTGGGGACATTGGCTTCTCCAGTGGAGAGAATGTCCAGCAAGGCATCAGAAGTGTGGAAAGTGCTCCAATAGTTGTTATGGATGTTGTAGCCCAGTGTGAGATTGTGCAGGAGCTGGGAATTCTTGTTGACCGTTTGGATGTTGAAAAAGAATCGTAAGCCATCAAGGAACCCATTGGAATTCCTATTGTAAAAAAAATGTTATAATCAACAGCAACAAGAAATACTTTTGTTATATATAATACATATAATCCTCCAGAAGCCTCCTGAGCCTTAAGCCAACATTGATCCAAAAGCAATAATCAGTTACACAAATATGGAAATTGGCTGAGATACAGCAAGAACAAGTGGTTCAGCCACCACTTCAAATAAAATCCATGATTCAAGTGAGAAATTAAGGATTGAACCAAGAGAGGAAAACAATCTCACAAAAGAGCTAAAAGACAAAGAGGAATCCAATTGCTTCTTAGTTTGGGACTGAGGCTACAATGGGCTAGAGGAAGGAGGGAAAAAAGGAAAGCAATAAAGGGAAGAAAAAAGATCAATAACCATGAAATAAATACAAAACGGCAGAATTAACAAGAGGGGAAAGTGTAGAATAGATTGTATACACAAATAGTCCAAAATAAGAAACATAAGAGAATCAAATATATATAAAAGATGTAATGTATGTAATTAATAGAGATAAAAGATATGTAAAGATAGATAGATAGATAGATAGATAGATAGATAGATAGATAGATAGATGAAACACAACGTAAATGTAAAAGATGTAGAATTGTAGCAAAGATTATATAAATATATAACGACCTACCCCCCGAACTTCGCACAATCACAGACCTTCCCCTCTTCCGCCACTCACTTAAAACATATTTATTTTTTAGGCAGGGGTGGTGGGGTAGCGGTCATTGTAAAAGAAGGTCTTGAGGCGAGAGAGACCATTGTGCCACAGACTACCGGTTGTGAATCCCTCTGTGTGAAGTGGGGCCTAGGGAGGCAGTTGGGCCTGCTGGTTGTATACCTGGCTCCCCGCTATGTAGCAGCAGCCCTGCCCGAGCTCCTCGAGGTGATCGCTACGGTGGCAGTGGAGACCCCCAGACTTTTAGTCATGGGGGACTTTAATCTGCCATCGGTGGGCGAATCATCCGAGGCAGCTCGGGAGTTCATGGCTTCCATGACGGCCATGGACCTGACCCAAGTAATTCAAGGCCCCACTCACGAGGGTGGACATACACCGGATCTCATCTTTGTCTCAGGCCAATGGAAGAGTGATCTGGGTATAGGGGATATAGTCATCACGCCCTTGTCATGGTCAGACCACTCACTTCTCCGCCTCGACTTTCCGACCGCTGCTCCCCTCCGCGGGGAGGCGGAACCAGAGTCTCCAATCTGGTACCGCCCCAGGCGCCTGATGGACCCGGATGGGTTCCAGACGGCGCTTGGGCCATTTCCTGTATCCCTGACCCGTGCCCCGATGGAGGACCTCACGGCCGCATGGAACATTGCGGCCGTGGGAGCCTTGGATCGGGTCGCGCCCTTGCGGCCTCTCTTGCGGCGGCGAACCACCCTGGCTCCTTGGTTTACTGAGGAGCTGCGGGTGATGAAACGCCGCAAGAGATGCCTAGAGGGAAGATGGAGGTCTAGCCGTTCTGAATCTGACCGGACACAGGTAAGAGCCCATTTACGGACTTACATTGTGGCGCTGAGAGTGGCCAAACGTCACCATTGTGCCACTCTCATAGCATCCGCAGAAAACTGCCCTGCCGCCCTGTTTAGGGTGACCCGCTCCCTCCTTCAACAGAGGGAGCGGGAAGCCCCGCTACAGGGTAGAGCAGAGGAATTTGTGACTTTTCTGCAGGAGAAAACCGCTCAGATACAGAGTGAACTAGCCCCCATTCATGGCCCAGTGGGATGCCACGAGAGAGATCTCGTTTGGGAGGAGTTTGACTCCGTTGCTTCCGAAGATATGGACAGGTTACGTGGGCGACTGCGAGCCACCACATGTTTACTGGACCCGTGTCCCTCCTGGCTTGTACTGGCATCCTGGGAGGGGACACGAGGCTGGCTCCAAGAGGTTGTCAACGCATCCTTGAGTGAGGGTTCCTTACCTGCTTCCCTAAAAGAGGCGATGGTGAGGCCCCTCCTCAAGAAGCCCTCTTTGGATCCAGCTCTTTTAAACAACTATCGTCCTGTCTCCAACCTTCCCTTTTTGGCGAAGGTTGTCGAGAGTGTGGTGGCACAACAGTTTCCCCGTCACCTGGATGAAGTTGATTATCTAGATCCGCGCCAGTCCGGCTTTCGGCCCGGGCATAGCACCGAGACGGCATTGGTCGCGTTGGTGGATGATCTCTGGAGGGCCAGAGATGGGGGTTGTTCCTCCATCCTGGTCCTATTAGACCTCTCGGCGGCTTTCGATACCATCGACCATGGTATCCTATTGCATCGGCTGGGGGGGTTGGGGGTGGGAGGCACCGTTTTGCGGTGGTTCTCCTCCTACCTCTCTGGCCAATCGCAATTTGTGTTGGCAGGGGGGCAGAGGTCGACCGCGAGACCCCTTATATGTGGGGTGCCTCAGGGGTCGGTCCTCTCGCCCCTCCTGTTTAACACATACATGAAGCCGCTGGGTGAGATCATCCGTGGTTTTGGGGTAGAGTATCATCTATACGCTGACGACACCCAGCTGTATATATCTACCCCAGACCACCCCAACGATGCCGTAGCGGTGATGTGCCAGTGCCTGGAAGCCGTGCGGATCTGGATGGGAAGTAACGGACTCGGGCTAAACCCGACCAAGACCGAGTGGCTGTGGTTTCCGGCTGCCCGATTCAACCAGCTCATTCCATCGCTGGCCATAGGGGGCGAACATCTTGCCCCTGTGGATGGGGCGCGCAATTTGGGTGTCCTCCTGGATACCCGGCTGTCAATGGAAGATCAGGTGACAGCCGTGGCCAGGAGGGCGTTTTACCAGGTTCGCCTGGTACGCCAATTGCGCCCCCTATTGGATCGGGACGCCCTTCGCACAGTCACTCATGCCCTCGTGACATCCCGACTGGACTATTGTAACTCTCTCTACATGGGGCTTCCCTTGAGGTGCACCCGGAGACTTCAGCTGGTCCAGAATGCAGCCGCGCGAGCAATTATGGGTACCACAAGGTACACCCATGTAACACCGCTCTTGCGCGAGGTGCACTGGCTGCCTGTCGTCTTCCGGGTGCGTTTCAAGGTATTAATTATCATCTTTAAAGCGCTCCATGGCTCGGGACCTAGCTACTTGCGGGATCGGATCCTGCCTCATACATCCTCACGACCGATTCGCTCCCACAGAGAGGGACTTCTCCGGGTGCCGTCCACTGGACTTTGTCAGCGGGCGACGCCCAGGGGAAGGGCTCTCTCTGTGGCGGGCCCAGCCCTCTGGAACGACCTCCCCCCCGATATTAGGACCACCACGGATCTCCGCTCCTTCCGTCTTAAATTGAAAACACACTTTTTCTGCCTTGCCGGCCTGGGATAACTACTCTGTCTTTAGGGTTTTTTGGGGGGTGGGGATTTTTAGTTAATGGGATTTTAGCACAGGAATTAATTTAATCTGTTTTTAAATTCGTATGTATTTTGTATATTTATTGTTTTTATCCTCCCTGTGCACCGCCCCGAGTCCCTGTGGGGAGAGGGAGCGGTTAATAAATTTAACTATTATTATTATTATTATTATTATTATTTCAACAAGCTGGTCTTGCGTAAATGGTATTGATTCTTATAACATAACTTCTGTCAAGGACATAAATGGATTTTAGATTTAGGGAATTTTAGTTTAGGAGGGTTCCTATTTTAATATTTCTAAATTCTAGTACAGGTAATTTAATTCGTTTTTAGCTTTGTTATATATTGTCTGTTTATATGGTTTTTAATTTTTTCCCTGTACACCGCTCCGAGTCCCTTCGGGGAGAGGGGGCGGTTTATAAGACTAAATAAAAAATAAAAAAAATAAAAAATAACAAAAAGAAAGAGAGAGAGGAAAATAATCCGCAGCCCTTTCAACTTTTTTTTCAGGCCCATTTTTGGATTTGAGTCTCTTTCACCAAACGAGACAAAAGAGAGAAGCCATAGAAATCAAAATCATTGAGGAAATTAGGCATATTTCCCCAATATAGGAATAGATGAAAAATAAAAAACAGGAAAGAAGGAGAGTGTCAGAATGGAGGGAATGCAATTCCATCACCCTGAATGACTTACATATCACGGAAAAGAAACTGAAGAGAAGGAGCCACATTGAAAAGCAACTTGGTTTGTGATGTTTCATATCTATTGGTGATCACTATAGCAATGAGATGGTCTCCTGGGCTGTAAAAGCTCTGTGGTTGTTTTCCATCCTGGTGCTCCAAACTCTGCAGGCATTTCATCCTCAGCTTCCCAGAGACTGGATGGGACACCAGCAGCATCAGAAGCAGAAGCAGGAGGTCCATCATTCATGGGGTGAATCAATTGATCCCTTTCCTGTTTCTAAAGAAGAATTAGAAGGATTCAAAGGATTCTCACAAGGTGGAAAATGATCCAGTGTCTTTCCTGATTGAAACCCAGAGAAACACTCAGCTTCACCTGGAAAGGAGAGAGATGGACATTCAAGAGCACAGCCCCTGCCTGTCCCAAAACTCCCTATTTCTCTGCCCAAAGTCTCCCCTGGAGGATTCAGCCAAAGAGCAGAGCTGAACCTTTGATCATAATTCTCCCTCTCAGGAGGGATCCCTGGAGAATCCAACCAGTTCTTGGACTCAAAGGTTCTTGGGAGATTCTCTGGAGGGAAATGAAAGGGAAATAATCCCCTTGTGGCTCATAATAACAGGGGCAGAGATGGGATTAAATCCATCCTCTACCATTGAGAGGTTTGAGGGTCTCCATGCTTGAAATTGGCCCCAGAGGGAATAAACGGCACCTCTGGCTGAAGAAACAAATAAATCTGAGATTTGTTTGCATAAAGACAAAAGGGGGGCACTTAATGACAGAGCATGTCACAGATCTGAAATAGCTGCCTGTTGAGTTGGAACCAAAATGTTGGTTATGTTATTTTGAAAGCTAATCCTCAAAGGCACCACCACAAAAGGGCTGATGAAATAGTGCGGCCAGTTTCTTAGAACAAAATCAACTTTAGTGAAAAACTAGTTACCAGAAGTTTGCAAAGTTAAAAAAAAAACATAAAGACAGAAACACAGAGAGAAGTTAGAAAAAAAAAACAAGTGAAAAGAGATGATGAAATCCAGGCTGCCTCTCACCCCATGGGAGGGAGGAAGGAAGGAAGGAAGGAAGGAAGGAAGGAAGGAAGGAAGGAAGGGAGAAGAGATGGGTTGCTCCTGGTATGGACTGGTATGGGCGTACCAGTAGCAGAAATTGGCCATATGTTTGCATACTGGTAGATACCCCCCCCCACATACTGGCAGGGTGCCCTGGCCTGTCCCCATTTGCAAGGCCCTTCTCAAAGAGGAGGAAGTGGGTGTGGGGCTTCTTCAGAGGAGCTGAGGCAAGAGCTGCGTTGAAGCCCCCTCCACTCCAGCCTCAGCTCCTCTGCGGCCCCTTCCTCCTCTTGGAGAATTCTTGGGGGAATTTCCTGACCTTCTGCCCTTCGCAAAGAGGAGGAAGCGGCTGTGGGGCTCCTTCAGAGGAATGGAGGCTGGAGGGAAGGGAGGCTCTCCACTCAGTCTTTCCAAGAGAATGGCCATAAATAGCAGATTGGGAAATGTACAGCAGGTGGTCTTCTGGCAGCAGCATCTCATCTTAGGGACTAGCATCAAGGGGAAGATGACTTTGAAAAGGCTTCCTCTCCCACCATAACATGCAAGGCGAGGGGAGGACTGGCTGGTAGGGGCGGGGCAAGGAGAAGCCAGGCCAGGTGCCCCTCCAGGTGAGTGACATCGAGTTGGCCACTCCCACCTGGTCACATGATCGCCAAGCCACTCCCACCCAGTCACATGACCACCAAGCCACACCCATAGAATAGGTAGTAAAAGATGTTTGGAACCCACCCCTGGCTCCGCCCCTAAGGCCAGGGATGGGCAGGAGGGCAGCATTGGGCCAGGACTGCTGGGGGGACCTCCAGGAAGCCTCCAGGAGCAACCTGGCCAAGGAGAGCAAGCCCTGAAGCAGCCGCCCACAAGGAAGAGCTCAGGGAGGCTGGACTGGGCTGGGCTATGGGGTCCTCGGGAGCTTATGGACTGGGCTGGACAATTGCCCTTAACTGCCTGGGGCTCTGGACAGCCTGTGCCGCCATTCTCCAAATGGCCTGGCAGGGATGTTGAAGCTCCTCTGTTGGACGAGACTTTGGGCCTCATCCTGATTTCCCCTTCCTCCCCTGGAGACCTCTGGACCCCCCCCCCTCAAAGCCTTCCCTGCCCCCCCCAAAGGAAGCAGAGGAGGATAGGGCTGGGTGTGGAAGCCTGGAGGAGAAAGTTTGCTTCTGCCTTGAGGGATCTCTGGAGGGGAGGAGGGGGTGGGAGGGGGGAGCTGCATGAGGGGAAGCTGCCCCAACAAGCCAGCATCCTTTCCACCCGTGATTGGAAACAGGGATTCCCTCTCAAGAAGGCCCAGCCCCCCTCCTGCTGCTCCCCTGCCCCCTCCTCTTCCTCCTCCTTTTCCTCCTCCTCCTCCTCCTCCTCCTCCACCTCCTCTTCCTCTTCCTCTCCAGAGACTCTCAAGGCAGAAGTTGGACTCAAGGGCTTCCTGCAAACTTTCTCCTCTGGGCTACCAGGTGGATCAGCCTCATCCTCTGCCTCCCAAATGCCAAGGAGGTCTGGGATTGGGAGAAGAACGTCTCTTTGGCTAGCTGTACACAAACACACACACACACACACACACACACACACAAACACACACACAGACACCCTGTTCCAAGCATGGAAACTTTTTCCAGATTGGAGCTTACAAACTGCCAATCGTATCCTGGGCTTGGGGAGAAGGCTTCTTTCTTTTTCCTCTTTGTTTAAAAGCCTCCAAACATGGAATGTGGTGTGTGTGTGTGTGTGTGTGTGTGTGTGTGTGTGCTTAGCAACCAGCAGTTTGGGGAGGGGAGGAGCTTGTGGGGCACTGAATTGTCCCCATGTGGAGTCAGCTGGTGCAACTTATTCCATCCCTACCCAGCTGCCCCGAGACAGCCATGCTCCCCAGTGGTGGGATCCCAAGTCTTTTCCTAGGGGTTCCATGAGAGGGCGCTTCCCTTGTGCGCATGCAGCCCTCCAAGAGCCCTCGGAGTCAGAGTCAGAGTCAGTGCTGGGGAGCTGAGCTGTTTCTTTAGCTCAGCTGAGGCACAGCAATGCCCTCTGCCACGCAAATGAGCTGAGCTGAGAAACAAGGGAATCCAGGTCAGAGAACTGCATGGGTGGGAGGGCAGAGTCAGCCAGAAGTGGTATTGGCTGGTTCTCCAAACTTCTCCAAACTTCCACTATGTCAGAACCGGTCTGAACCAGCTGAATACGACCTCTGATGCCCACCCAGCCATGCCCACCTAGTCCCTGCAACCAGATTGTGACCCCCCCCAGCCAGGCCCATCTGAACGCAGTGAGTCTTCATGGTCTCACCTGCTTCTGGCCCTTTGAGGGCAACCATGAGGCTGATGGGACCCTCAATGAAGTGGAGTTTAACCCCCCTGCCTTAAGACCCTCCGTGAAGGGGAGACTGAGCTTCTTTGCTTGACTGGCTCAGCTCTCCAAGGGCTCCTCCTCCTTTCAGGATCTCCCCTCCTTCTCCTTCGGCCAGAATCTCCTCTCTTGTCCTGAGTTCATGTTCCCAGGACGGACTCTCTGGAACAACCCTGGGAAGATTCTGAGCTTCTGTCTGAGCCTCTTTCAGTTTGGCTGAATCCTCCCTTCTCCCTCTGGGAGGTTTTGTCGGTTGGAGAAGCTGCTCCCAGACTCCTCTCCTTCCACTTCTGTAGAGCAAAGTGGCTCTTCTCTAGTGATGGGATTCACATTTTTTAACTACCAGTTCTGTGGGTGTGGCTTGGTTGCTCATGCACTCAAGTTGTTTCCATTGAGGGTCTACCCATCAAGACGGTCGTAGGGAGGGGTAGGTGCAATGGGAGACAGTCTTCTCTTTCCCGGTTGGAGGCACCAGGCCAATGCTTTCATATGGTCTGCTGCCACAACCCTCGCAGGCTAGGTGGTCAGGGATTACAGAGCCAGGGCCCGAGGCTGATGTTTTGCAATGCCAGGTCCGTGGTCATCAAAGTTCCCCTCGTCCACGACCTTGTGTCGGAGGGGGAGCCAGACCTGGTGGGAATTGCGGAAACCTGGTTGGGTAACGAGGGAGGACTCCCCCTCGTAGAAATGTGCCCGCTGGGTTACCGCGCTTTTCATCAGCCACGGGCCCTAGGCAGGGGTGGAGGGTTAGCGGTTATTGTTAGGGAAAGTCTTGAGCTGAGAGAGACCACTGTACCACAGACCACCGGCTGTGAGTCCCTCTGTGTGAAGTGGGGCCTAGGGAGGCAGTTGGGCGTGCTGATTGTATACCTGGCTCCCCGCTATGTAACAGCAGCCCTGCCTGAGCTCCTTGAGGTGATCGCCGAGATGGCGGTTGAGACCCCCAGACTGGTTGTCATGGGGGACTTTAACCTGCCATCGGTAGGCGAATCATCAGAGACAGCTCGGGATTTCATGGCCTTCATGACGGCCATGAACCTGACCCAAGTAATTCAGGGCCCCACGCACAAAGGAGGACACACGCTGGATTTAATTTTTGTCTCTGGTCAGTGGAAGAGTGATCTGGGTATAGGGGACATAGCCATCATACCCCTGTCATGGTCAGACCACTCCACCGCGGGGAGGCGGAACCTAACTCACCTGTATGGTTCCGCCACAAGCGCCTGATGGACCCGGATAGGTTCCAGACAGTGCTTGGGCCACTCCTTGTGTCCTTGACCTGCGCCCCGACGGAGGACCTGTTGGCCGCATGGAATACTGCGGCCACGGGGGCCTTGGATCGGGTCACGTCCTTGCGGCCTCTCTTGCGGCGACGAACCACCCAGGTTCCTTGGTTCACCGAGGAGCTGAGGGTGATGAAGTGCCACAAGAGATGCCTAGAGAGGAGATGGAGATCCACACGGTCTGAATCTGACCAAACACAGGTGAGAGCCCACTTACGGACTTACCTTGTGGCGTTGAGAGTGGCTAAACGTCATCATTGTGCCACTCTCATCGCATCCGCAGATAACCGCCCTGCCGCCTTGTTTAGGGTGACCCACTCCCTCCTTCAACAGAGGGTGTGGGAAGCCCCTTTACAGGGTAGAGCAGAGGAATTTGGGGATTATCTGCAGGATAAAATTGCTCAGATTCGGAGCGAGTTGGCCTCCATCGAAAGTGGCCCAGTGGGATGCCCCGAGGTGGATCTTGAGACAGTTTTGTGGGAAGAGTTTGACTCTGTTACTTCCGAAGATATGGACAGGTTACGTGGGCGACTGCAAGCTACCACATGTTTATTGGACCCGTGTCCCTCCTGGCTTGTGCTGGCATCCTGGGAGGTTACATGAGGCTGGCTCAATACTTCTTTGAGTGAGGGGTCCTTGCCAACCATCTTGAAAGAGGCGGTGGTGAGACCCCTCCTCAAGAAGCCCTCTCTGGACCCAGCATTGTTGGTAAATTACCGTCCGGTCTCCAACCTTCACTTTCTGGTGAAGGTTGTAGAGAGTGTGGTGGCAAAACAGTTCCCCCGTCATCTGGAGGAAATTGATTATCTGGACCCGCACCAGTCCGGCTTCCGGCCCAGGCACAGCACCGAGACGGCATTGGTCGCATTGGTGGATGATCTCTGGAGGGCCAGAGATGGAGGTTGTTCCTCCATCCTGGTCCTATTAGACCTCTCAGCAGCTTTTGATACCATCGACCATGGTATCCTATTGCACCGGCTGGAGGGGCTGGGGGTGAGGGGCACCATGTTACGGTGGTTCTCCTCCTACCTCTCTGGTCGATCGCAATTTGTGTTGGCAAGAGGGCAGAGGTCGACCTTGAGACCCCTCACTTGTGGGGTTCCTCAGAGGTCGGTCCTCTCGCCTCTCCTGTTCAACACATATATGAAGCCGCTGGGTGAGATCATCCGTGGGTTTGGGGTAGAGTACCACTTCTACGCTGATGATACGCAGCTGTATATATCTACCCCAAACCACCCCAACGATGCCGTAGAGGTGATGTGCCAGTGCCTGGAAGCCGTGCGGGCCTGGATGGGAAGGAACAGACTCAGACTCAACCCGTCCAAGACCGAGTGGCTGTGGTTCCCGGCATCCCGGGACAACAAGTTGACTCCATCACTGGCCATAGGGGGCGAACATCTAACCCCTGTGGATGGGGCATGCAACTTGGGCGTCCTCCTTGATGCACGGCTGTCCATAGAAGATCAAGTGATGGCCGTAGCCAGGAGGGTGTTTTACCAGGTCCGCCTGGTCCGCCAGTTGCGTCTCTTATTGGATCGGGGTGCCCTTTGTACAGTCACATCCTGACTGGACTACTGCAATGCTCTCTACATGGGGCTCCCCTTGAGGTGCACCCGAAGGTTTCAGCTTGCCCAGAATGCAGCCGTGTGGGCAGTTATGGGAACCTCTAATTTTTCCCATGTAACACCGCTCCTGCGCAAGCTGCATTGGCTGCCTGTCATCTTTCGGGTGCGCTTCAAGGTGCTGGTTATCATCTTTAAAGCGCTCCATGGCACGGGACCTAGCTATCTGCGGGATCGCATCCTGCCCCATACATCCCTGCGGCCGATTCGCTCCCACAGAGAGGGACTTCTCCGGGTGCTGTCCACTAGGCTGTGCCAGCGGGCGACGCCCAGGGGAAGGGCCTTTTCTGTGGCGGGCCTGACCCTCTGGAACGAACTTCCCCCCGAAATTAGAACAACTACAGACCTCCGCTTATTGGTATCTTTAATGGCCTCTGTTTTCATTTAATTTGAAAGGACTTGGCACCTCATTTTGGCCACTAAAGTAATCAGCTGTCTCCGAATACAATCCCATGTCACATTTACCTTGCTCTGTTCCCTGATTATTTTTATTGTGATTTTTCTTCCCAACCTGCAATGTAAGATGTGGCCACCAGGGGCAGGTTTTCTTGCCCCTTGCAATTTTCCAGACCTTTTCAAGGATGGTTTTAGCTTAATTTCAGGGGGGTTGGACCTCCAAGACACAAGGAGCCTTGGACAACTATCTGACATGCATCCTCCTAATTATGTTTATAAATGTTGTTTCCTGCAAATTATCCTCTTTTACTGGCAGTTGAATATATGAAGGGACGTGGTGGCTCAGTGGCTGAGCTTGTCGATCATAAAAGTCCATAGAGCTGCATAATGATCTCCCATTATTTGTCCCAGCTTCTGCCATCTATCTGAGTACCAAAGAGAGATACATGGTGGCTGTGCAGATCTTCTCCATCCTGGTCCCCAGTGCTGGTCTGCTGGGCTGCATCTTCATCCCCAAGTGCTACATTATCCTTCTGAGGCCACACCTGAACACAAAGGAGCATCTCACAGCCAGAGAAAATGTAAAAACATGAAGCACAACACCAGTATGATAGTTAAAGAATTGTAAAAAAAATTTTTATTTGAAATAAGACATTAATTAATTCTATTTAGATAGTATGTGGAAGTCAGAGGAAATGTTTCCAAATGGAAAACGGTTGAATGACTGTAATTCTTGTAACTCCCTTCCCTTTCATCTCAATAAATCTTGCTAAAGAGGTCTGTGGGTAACGGTGGTCTTTTTACAATTGCCAAAGTGTAGGATGCCACAGTCCCTGAGTTGGCTGTCTTCCAATAACTGGGATTTAACCTTAGTCCATTCCATAACTTCATCTGGCAAATCTTCCTTTATTGTTAAAAGAACAAATAGGGATTCTCAATTGAAAACATGCTTCAGAGGACTGTCAGAACAGTTGAGGGAGATCCACTGTCAGCTACTCCAATATATAAACCCCTCAGCCTCAAATGCTAAGGCCAACTCCCTTCGTGGGCAGAGAAGAGGAGCAGAGATGATCAGGGGGCTGGAGGCTAAGCCATATTATAATCGATTGAGGGACTGAATATGTCTAATCTAATGAAGAGAAGGACTACAAGGCAGGAGTGAAATGCTACCAGTTCAGGCTGGTTTGCCCAAACTGGTAGTAAAAATGCTATTGGTTCACCTGAACCAGTAGTAAAAAAAAAAATGCTTTAAAAAGTTTTTAAAAAGTTCAGACAATCAGCTGTGGCTTGGAACATTTTAAAATCTTTTTTGAGCATTTTTAACTAAATGACCACTAGATGGCAGCAAAGGCTTAGACTTTTTCAGCAGCTTCATCCCAGGGATATAGAAGAAGAGGGGTCTTCCATCCCATTTGCACCTTCCATCTTGACTTTTTTGACCTTATTGAGGACACCTTCCCATTGTTGAGAGGCTTGGGGACCCCCACCCTCAGTTCTGGTCCCTCTGACTTGGGATTGTAGCCCTACAGCCATCCCAGAGCTGCTCTGATGGAGATTCTGACAAAATCAGCCCTAATACATCAGCTGGATTGCTCAGCTCAGGGCAGGAATCAGCTCTGCCTGCGGGTGAAATGTTCTCCTTCGGATCCAATGATTCCTTTCAAGCAGCCACTTTTCAAATACCTTTGCTGGGATTTCCCCCCCTGAAGATAATTAAACGGCATTGACTCCACAAAGAACCCTATTATAATGGCCCTATGAGACTGGGCGTCCTCGACACTCTATGCACACGCATGCACATGGCACTGTCCAGCGACACTCAGTCTGGCTGCATTTGGGTGCTTGATGGGAAAAAGTGGGGGAAACTTCCCCTCCTCAAGTGGGAAGGATGAAAGAGAAAGCATGATAATACTGCACAGGTGGTCCTCCACTTATGACCGCAAGGGAGCCTGCCCATGGCAGACATAGGTTTGCAACCGTCCACTATTGGAGGGAGCCCCACGCAGAAGAGCCGGAGGATTCCTTTCCCAAAGCCCCCGAAGGCAGGAGCAAAAGCAACGGGTAGAAGCTCAGGGAAGGGAGATGCAACCGGGAGTAATTTTCTGGCAGGGAGAGCCATTCCTCAGGGGAAGAGTTTCCATCCTGGGAGTTGAGTTTCTCCTTTAGGGAAAATATAATGTTCTGCCTTTTTCATGTTTCCTAAAACATTTCATTCTTCTGGGAGAGGAGTTGGGGGGGGGGGGCTAACCTTCTACCTGAGATATGGAGACAAAGGCTTCTGCTCTAAGGGGCAGCTGAATAAATGTCAGAAAACCCCCACGTGCTCAATAGCCAGCCCCCACCCACCCCCTGCCTCCCTATTTTTTATTTCAGGAAGCTTCAGGGAGGCCTGCTAGGCCCAAAGCAGGGCTTAGGGGGTCAGGCGCATGTGCATGGGAGAACACGGGGGGAGCAAGGGGGAGTCCCATGCATGTGGGGAGGAGCAGAGGGGGGTGCGCGCATGTGCATGGGGCAGGGCGCATAGCCTTATGGATGTGGGTGCAGGTTCGACAAGTGGGGAGAAAAAGGTTAGCCATCCCTGTTATAGGTTATATGAAAGGAAGAAGCACTCAGAAGTGATTTCTCTTGGTCTGGTTTTTTATTTTGCATTTCCAAAACGTGGCATTTTAACAGGGATGTGTAGACTTTCTTTGCTAAATACGGAAGTAAAAAAGCATTAAATAATCCAACTCTTATAAGCATAGGGATGCTAACCTTAATACTTAAGTCAAATCCCTTCAGACTCTCCTGGAAAATGTACCGATTTCCCACTTTTCCTGAGCCTTTCTAAAAAACCCAATTAATGGTTACAGCAAAGTTTCCTGAAAGGAGAGATTTCTGATTGTTTGCTAATAGGAATCACAAACACTGAATTAACACACACAGAAAGGTATTTTCAGTACATAAAGGCATTTTTAATATTTCTCAATTGAAGAAAAAGTTCCAAGTAAAAAAAAAATCAGGGGGCCAATTTCTCTCTGGTCCTCGTATTTACGACCACACAGAACAGTCGAATGAGGAGCTCCTGAAGCAAAACTCTCCTCTTGTCAATAACACCCCAGAGCTCTGCAGGGAGCTGGAGAGGAAGGAGAGGAGGGGAGCCATTCCCTGGCAGCAGCCCTGACTTGGGCAAAGGGTAGAAGGAGACCCCTTAGCAAGGAAGGGAGAGGAAGAGCCGGGGTTTTTTAGGGAGTTTTCCCTTTAAATAGGTTGGAGGGGTTGGGGGGGTTTGGGGGAGACTGGAGGGGGCCAATGTCTCTCTGGTCTTCCTCTTTCACAGGATTATGGGGCTGGAGATGCAGCTCCAGGGGGAGAAAGGAGAAGATCGCAGCCTCCTCTGCAGAGTTCTGGAGGCAGCTGGGGAGAAACGGGAGCTCCTCATCCAGAGGTTGTGGGCTCTCCTTCCCTGGAGGATTTGAAGAAGAGAGCAGAGAGCCCCTTGTCTGAGAGGATGGAGGCTCTCCTGCTTGAGCAGGGGGCTGGACTAGAAGACCTCCAGGGTCCCTTCCAGCTCTCCTTTCTCTTTTCTTTTCTTCTCTTCTCTCCTCTCCTCTCCTCTCCTCCTATCCTATCCTATCCTATCCTCTCCTCTCCTCTCCTCTCCTATCCCAGAGGATGAGGCCTCAGAGACAACTGGAGCCCCATTTTCTGGGCTGCTCCTTCAGGAAGTTCACGGCTGTTAACACAGAAAGGCCCCTAAGAGTTTCAAGAGTTGGTACATCCCAACGACTCTCTGCCTGCCCAGAATCCCCCTGTCCAAGTGGATCAGACCGAAGAAGCCGCTGGGAGGAACAGCAAAAGCTCTCAGCCAATGAAAAATAAACCTGTCGCCATGACTACGTTTCTAGGCATCCATCTTGAGGTTGTCAAAGGGAGAATAGAATAGAAATAGAATAGAATTTAGGATAGAATAGAAAAGAATTTCAAATAGGATAATATAGTAGAGGAAAGGATAGAATAGAAGAATAGAATAGAATAGAATAGAATAGAATTTAGAATAGGATAAGAGAATTTAGGATAGGATAGGATAGGATAGAGAGAAGAGAAGAGAAGAGAATGGAGGATAGGATAGGATAACTTTATTGTCTCTTAAAATGTACATTAATCAGCATCCATTCAAATGAAATTTTCTTGCCTGGAGCTCTCAAAGGGTTTCCACCTCCAATACACACGACATAAATGGGACTAAATGAGTGAATAAATAAACGTGATGTGTATAACCACACACACACCTATATCAGATGACCCAGGGAAACGACCCAGTCTAGTTCGGGTGTCTAGATGGACGTGGGGAGAAAAAGGAATCCGGAGCTTGCCAGACGGAGGGAATGAAGCCCTGAGAGAATCCGGGGGTCCTGCTGGAAACCCTTGGAAACCCCCTCCCGGAGGGAGCAACCGCAGGCATGTGGGGTCTCCAACAATGCTTATAAGCTGTATACAATCTCTTTGGCCACCGTCATTAAGTGAGTCCGGCTTCTCCCATTGACTTGGATCGTCAGAGGCTGGCTGGGAAAGTTGGCTGGGAAACCTCTGGACCAAGAAGACTTTGCAATCCGATGTGTCCATCGATTATGGACCGGACAGCATCTCTCATTCCCAGCTGCCCCGTCTGCCTCCAATCTCCCACTTCCCACAAGGAATCTCAGAGGGAATGAAGGGAAGCCGGTCTGTTTGATGGGAGGAGAGGGCTAGAGGATCCAGGATGCAAAACAGAGGGAGGGGAGAGGGTGGATTGAGAGGGAGCTGAGTGACCCACTTGATCCCTTCAACCTTGGAGAAAGGTCCTCTCTAGGGTCTGCAACAAACCAGTGCAGCCTTCCTAGTTCTTGGATGGGAATCCAGTTAAACATTCCCTTCCTTTCATTTGTTTTTCCCCTCCCTCTCTCCTTCCCTCCTCCTCTCCCTCCTTCCCTCCTTTTCTTCCCTCCTCCTTCAAACCCCCCCCCCTCTCTTCCACCCTCTCCCCCAAGTCATTTAGCCCTTTGAGGACCATTCTCTGGGCTCAGTTCTCCTGGGAGCCTTTGGGGGGGGCTTTCCCCGATTTCCCCTTTTTCTTCCCCAGACTTTGCCCGAGATCTCTCGGGGTCTCTCTTTCAGCCTTTGGGATCCTCCATATGGAAAGGTCCACAGTTGCTGGAGGGGGAACCCCTGGCATCCCCCCCTCCAGCTGGATCAAAGGCTATGACATCACAGCACATGTTATAAACGTTGACTGGGCTGTCCTGGCTCATTTCCCTGCCGTTATTGTTTGAAAATGGCAGGTAACTTGCTTACAAGGATGAAAAACCTGAAGCGCAGCAACAGAGGAAGGAGACAATTCAATCCAATCCGATTATCATCTTCTTAGTGTGAGCAGCAATTGGGTAGAGTTTAGGTGCCAGAAGTCTCAGCTGGCACCTAATATTTATTTTATTTATTTATTTATTTTATTACATTTATATCCCGCCCTTCTCCACAGAGGACCCAGGGCGGCGCACAGGAAATTTAAAAAACATACACAATAGAAGATAGACAAATAATTTAAAATATATATTAAATAATCCCCAATCCTGTGCTAAAAACCAATTATTAAAAACCCAATTTAAAACTTTTCTAAAAGTCCCCATGGGAGGTTAGGCTAGGCCGGCTTGATGGAAAAAATATGTCTTTAAACATTTGCGGAAGAGGCGGAGGTCGGTGATGGTCCGGAGTTCAGGGGGTAGGTTGTTCCAAAGGGCAGGGCCCGCCACAGAGAAGGCTCTTCCCCTGGGTGTCCCCAGTCGGCATTGTCCGGCCGACGGCACCCTGAGAAGGCCCTCTCTGTGGGAGCGGATCGGTCTAAGGGATGTATGGGGCAGGAGACGGTCTCGCATATAACTAGGCCCCGAGCCATGGAGCGCTTTAAAGATGGTCGTCAGAACCTTGAAGCGCACCCGAAAGACCACAGGAAGCCAATGCAGCTCGCGCAGGATTGGTGTTATATGGGAGCTTCTGGTGGCTCCCGTAATTACCCGCGCGGCTGCGTTTTGGACTAGCTGTAGCTTTCGAGTGCACCTCAAGGGAAGCCCCATGTAGAGAGCATTACAGTAGTCGAGACGGGACGTCACGAGAGCTTGAGTGACTGTGCAAAGGGCAGCCCGGTCCAGTAAGGGGCGCAATTGGCGCATCAGGCGAACCTGATGAAACGCCCCCCTGGCCACGGCCGTCACATGGTCCTCCAAGGACAGCCGGGAATCCAGGAGGACACCCAAATTGCGCGCCCTCTCCACGGGGGCCAGTGTTTCGCCCCCAATGGCCAGAGTTGGAATAATCTGGCTGAACCGGGGTGCCGGAAACCACAGCCACTCAGTCTTGGCAGGGTTGAGCTTGAATTTGTTACCACCCATCCAGATCCGTACGGCTTCCAGACACCGGGACAGCACTTCGGCGGCATCGTTGGGGTGGTTTGGGGTGGATATGTACAGCTGGGTGTCATCAGCGTACAGATGGTACTCCACCCCAAAACCACGGATGATCTCACCCAGCGGCTTCATATATGTGTTGAAAAGGAGGGGCGAGAGGACCGACCCCTGAGGGACCCCACATAGGAGAGGCCTCGAGGTCGACCTCTGCCCTCCCGTCAACACATATTGCGACCGACCAGAGAGGTAGGATGAGAACCACCGCAGAACGGTGCCTCCCAGCCCCAACCCCCCCAGTCGGTGCAATAGGATACCATGGTCGATGGTATCAAAAGCCGCCGAGAGGTCTAATAGGACTAGGATAGAGGAATAACCTCTATCCCGCGCCCTCCAGAGATCATCAACCAACGCGACCAATGCCGTCTCGGTACTGTGACCGGGTCGGAAGCCGGACTGGCGCGGGTCTAGATAATCAACTTCCTCCAGGTGTTGTGGAAACTGTTGGGCTACCACACTCTCGACAACCTTCACCAGAAAGTGAAGGTTGGAGACTGGACGATAGTTCTCTAGTAAAGCTGGATCCAGGGACGGCTTCTTGAGGAGGGGCCTCACTACCGCCTCTTTCAAGACGGCAGGTAAGGACCCCTCACTCAAAGATGCGTTGACAATGCCCTGGAGCCAGCCTCGTGTCGTCTCCCAGGATGCCAGTACAAGCCAGGAGGGACACGGGTCCAATAAACATGTGGTCGCTCTAAGTTTCCTTGACAGCCTGTCCATATCCTCGGTGGTAACAAAGTCAAACTCCTCCCAAGCAGGAACCTCAAGACTAGCCTCGGACAGTCCCACAGGACCACTGTCGATGGAGGGTAGCTCATTCCGAATCCGAGTGATTTTCTCCTGCAGATAAATCCCAAATTCCTCTGCTCGCCCTTGTAGAGGGGCTTCCCGCGGCCTCTGGTGAAGGAGGGAGCGGGTCACCCCAAACAGGGCGGCAGGGCGGTTATCTGCGGATGCAATTAGGGTGGCACAATACTCACGTTTGGCCACCCTTATCGCCACTAAGTAAGCCCTAATATGGGTTCTCACTAGTGTTCGATCGGCTTCGGAGCGAGAGGATCTCCATCTGCTCTCTAGGCGTCTCTTGTGGTGTTTCATCCCCCGAAGCTCATCTTTTGACAGAAAAGATGATGGTGGATAAGTTTGTGTTTTTAAAGTTGCCTGTTTTTCCCCCCCAGTTGTTCCGGAGACCCAGCCCTCCCTTGAGCCAAGGGGACACCCTGAGGTAGGTGACCTCCAAGACTAGATAGGAGGTGAGCCATGAAGGGAAACGTGGCTCTTTGGGGTAAATTGAGCTGAGGGACCCAAATGTCCTCATCATCTTCCTTTCTTTTCTAGCCAAGAACATCCCGGGGGGGGGGCTCTTGCCCCCAATAGAGCCAGGGTGTCCTCTGCAGAGGTCCAACACCCCCTCCCCACCCCCCCAAGGTAAGCAATGGAAATCTTCTGGGGAAGGTTTTGATGTCCGTTACTGAGCAGGTCATCGTAGGACATGCAGAAGCCCCGTGGGAGGGTGGAGGGAGTGGAGGGGGAAGAGATATAAGAATATTCACACCTGTTTTTCTTTCTCATCTTTTCCAGACTTCAGAAACACCAGAGCTGGGGGGGGGGCAGTGAGGAGCCTGAAATGGAGGGACATCACGTACTGTAAGTTCCACATTTTTAACTTTTTGGACATTCCTTCTCAGTTCTAAGTTGCTTCTCTCCTTGATTAGTTTCCACCCATTGCTTCTTGCTCTACCCTGAGTTGCTTTGGGGAATAGCTGGACTCCCTCTTCTTTGGGGCAACCCCTGAGATATTGAAACACTGCTATCATGTCTCCCCTGGTCCTTCTCTTCATTCAAGGAGACCTACCCAATTCCATTCATCCTATGGTTTTAGCCTCCCGTCCCCTCATCCTCTTGGTTGCTCTTCTCTGCACTCTTTCTAGAGTCTCCACATCTTTTCTACATCGTGGCAACCAAAACTGGATGCCGTATCCCAAGGGTGGCCTTCCCAAGGCCTGATAAAGTGGTACCAACCCTTCCCGTGATCTGGATTCTCTCCCTCTGTTGATGCAGCCTAGAACTGGGTTGGCCTTCTTGGCAGCTGCTGCCCATGACTGGCTCCTATTTAAACGGTCGTCCACTAGGACTCCAAGATCCCTCTCACAGTTACTGTTTTTCTTGCCTAAATGGAGAACCTTGTTTTTTGTTTTCACCATTGAATTTCATTTGGTTACACATAAACAGACATCAAGGAATTCTTAAGTCTTTATTTTAATTGGGGGGCAAAAAAACGTTTGAGATTATCAAGGGGCTAATTTCTTTCTGCTCTTTTCCTTTACAGCAGCAGAAGAAGGAAGGTTGAGGGGCTCCAAAGGGATTCCCAGCTTCCCAGGAAGACCCCAGAGCTCTGCAGAGAGCTGGAGTTGAGGGAGAGGAGGTGAGACATTCCCTGGCAGCAGCCCTGCCTTGGGCAAAGGGTAGAAGGAAACCCCTTAGCAAGGAAGGGAGAGGAAGAGCCGGGGACCTTTAGGGAGTTTTCCTTTGAAACAGGTTGGAGGGTTCAGGGGGAAAACCGGAGGGGGCTAATTTTGCTCTTGTCTTCCTCTTTTACAGGATAATGCTAGAGATCCAGCTCCAGGTTGCAAATGACCTGAACCTTGGTCTGCAGAGCTCTGGAGGAAGTTGGAGAGAAATGGGAGCTTCTCAAAACTATCCAGGAACAACTGGACAGGTGAGAAATAGATAGACGAATCCCTCCCTCCATCCCTCCCTCCATCCATCCATCCTAATTTCTGTCTTTCTGTCATCATTTGCAGGAGTGCCATCATGATGGGGACCATGGTAGAGGAACGCGTGGCTCTCAAAAAGGAGTTGGAGGAAGTCAAAAAGGAAAATCGGAGGTTGAGCGGGGAGAAGAACTTCCTCCAGAAGACATTCAGGGAGCGGCTGAGGAGGTGAGGAGCACTTAGGGAGGAGGGAGGAGGGAGGGGAAGCAGACAATGTGAGGACCGGTCATTCATTCTCCCCCTTCTGCTTCTTTCAGCGCCAGAGTCCCTCACCAGACCACCATGGTGAGGGACCTCCCACGGGAAAGGAGAGGACCCGGAGGAGGCCTTGGAGAAGCTCCCGAGGAAACCATTGAATGAAACATCTGCCGGGAGCTTTGGGTAGCCTCCTCCTTTCCACCCCCTCCTTCTTCCCCTCCCCCCACTTCCTCCCCTCCCCCTTCCCCCTCAACCCGCCCTTCCTCCCCTTCCCCTCCCCGCCCTTCCTCCCCTTCCCCTCCCTTTCCCCTCCTCTCTCCTTTCCCTCCTCGGCCTCCTTAACATCCAGCCCTCCCTGGAAAGGCCCCCTCGCTCAACCTCCAGTGGGTCACGCTGGACTCCGTTCGGTCCAGTTGTTCCTGGTTTTTTGGGGGGGGTTATTGTTCATTATTATTATTATTATTATTATTATTATTATTATTATTATTATTATTATTATTATTATTATTATTGCTGTTGTTGTTGCTATCATTATCATTATCATTATTATATTCTATTAATAAATTTGATGTTGATTGCTCTCACCGTCAGAAAAATTCTCCTTATTTGTAGGCTGAATCTCTCCTCCATCAGTTTCCATCCGTTATTATGCCTTGCCTGGCCTTCGGGGGCTTTGGAGAATAGCTTGACCCCCTCCCTCCTCTCTGTGGCAGCCCCTCAGATATTGGAAGATGCTCCCCTGCCTCCCCTGGTCCTTCTCTTCCCTAGACTAGCCAGGCCCAGTTCCTGCAACCGTTCCTCGTATGTTTTAGCCGCCGGTCCCCTCATCATCCTGGTTGCTCTTCTCTGCCTTTTTTCTAGAGTCTCAACATCTTTTTTATAGTGTGGTGACCAAAACTGGATGCAGTGCTCTACGTGTGGCCTTACTAAGGCTTTAAAGAGTGGCATTAGTACTTCACTTGATCTAGGTTTTCTCCCTCTGTTAGTGCAATTTGGGATTGCATTGGCTTTTTTGGCAGCCGCCGCACACGGCTGGCTCATATTTAACTAGTTGTTCACCAAGACTCCAAGATCCCCCTCACAGTCCCTGCTATGAAGCCTGGTTTCACCCAGTTTATAGGTGTCCTTTTGGTTTTCCTTACCTAAGTATAAGACTTGACTTTTCCCTACATTGAATTTCATTTTGTTAGATAGGACCCAGTGTTCAAGTCTGTCAAGACCCATCTGGATCTTGAGCCTATCTTCAACCTGGTCCCTACCGCCCCCTAGTGGGCGTTCCAGCTTTCATGGTGGGCTTTGTAGGGGTTTTGCCCCATACTGAAGCCCTTTCCTTTTTTTAAGTTTAATTGATTTCCCTACTTTATAAATCACCGTTCCTGTGGAACTGGTGGGCGGTTAGAAAATTTTACTACTAACAGAGATACAAAAGTGGGCGGTAGGTATAAAAAGGTTGTCTACCCCTGTTCTAGGGTGTTGGATACTCCTGCCAGCTTAGCATCATCTGCACATTTGGTAGGTTCCCCTTCTGTTCCCTCATCTAAGCTGTTTATGAAGATACTGAAGAGCCTAAGACGTAACCTCGTGGTGCCTCACTGCTTACGTCCCTCCATCTAGACGTAGACCCATGATTGGTCGACAGTCGGAAGCAAATAACTTGTTGGACTGTCGTTCAAGTGTGCAAAGGTGGACCAAAGTTTGAGAAAGCACAACTGTTGATTGCTTCTCTCAGGAAGGGTTTTCACAGACCGCAGGGGGGGTTGTGGTCGTTGACAAACCGAGATCTGATTCTGTGCAGAGACTGAACCTTCTCCATTTCTACGGAAAGGAGAAACTGGGAATTCTGGAGTGAGTCTCCTCTTCTCCCAGATGTTGCCATGTTGGGAGGGTTGAGGGAGTTTGCGATACACCCAATCTCCTGCTTGCAATACTTGAGTGACACCCATGGAGAAGAGGGGCTCCATTCATCCTCTCTGAAATCCTTTATCATCTCCGGCTTGAGCAGGGCTGGATGGCCAAGGCTCATTCTTTGGATTGTAATTGACCAATCAATTGGTGTGGTGGCACAGCAGTTCCCTCGGCACCTGGAGGAAGTTGATTATCTGGACCCGTGCCAGTCTGGCTTCCGACCTGGGCACAGCACCGAGATGGCATTGGTCGCGTTGGTGGATGATCTCTGGAGGGCTCGGGATAGGGGGTGTTTCTCTATCCTGGTCCTCTTAGACCTCTCGGCGGCTTTCGATACCATCGACCATGGTATCCTATTGCAACGACTGGAGGGGTTGGGAGGCACTGTTCTGCGGTGGTTCTCCTCCTACCTCTCCGGTCGGTCGCAATTTGTGTTGGCAGGAGGGCAGAGGTCAACCTCGAGACCCCTCAGGGGTCGGTCCTCTCGCCACTCCTGTTCAACACCTATATGAAACCGCTGGGTGAGATCATCCGTGGCTTTGGGGTAGAGTACCATCAGTACGCTGATGATACTCAGCTGTACATCTCTACCCCACACCACCCCAATGATGCCGTTGACGTGAAGTCCCGGTGTCTGGAGGCCGTACGGGTCTGGATGGGGAGTAACAAACTCAAACTCAACCCGTCCAAGACCAAGTGGCTGTGGTTCCCGGCGTCCCGGTTCAGCCAGCTCACACCAACACTGGCCATCGGGGGCGAATTGTTAGCCCCTGTGGAGAGGGCCCGCAATCTGGGTATCCTCCTGGATTCCTGGCTGTCCATGGACGACCATGTGACAGCCGTGGCCAGGGGGGCTTTTTACCAGGTTCGCCTGGTACGCCAGTTGCGCCCCTTACTGAACCGGGACGCCCTTTGCACAGTCACTCAAGAACTTGTGACATCCCGGCTGCACTACTGCAATGCTCTCTACATGGGGCTCCCCTTGAGGTGCACCCGAAGGTTGCAGCTGGTACAGAATGCGGCCGCACGGGGGATTATGGGAGCCTCACGGCATTCCCATGTAACACCGCTCCTGCGCGAGCTGCACTGGCTGCCTGTGGCCTTTTGGGTGCGCTTCAAGGTATTGATAACCATCTTTAAAGCGCTCCATGGCTCGGGGCCTAGTTATATGCGAGACCGTCTCCTGCCTCATACTTCCCTTCAACCGGTTTGCTCCCATAGGGTGGGCCTTCTCCGGGTGCCGTCGGCCGGGCAATGCCGGCTGGCGATTCCCAGGGGTAGGGCCTTCTCTGTGGCGGGCCCAGCCCTCTGGAACGATCTTCCCCCCGAACTCCGGACCATCTCGGACCTCCGTCTCTTCCGCCAGCGGTTAAAGACACACCTTTTCCACCTAGCCGGCCTAGCCTAGTCTCTGGGCCCATTGTATATAGACTGTGTTAAATTAGGTGAGGTTTTAATGAGGGGATTTTATTAAATCTTTAGCACAGGACTTATCAAATTTAATCAGTTTTTATTGTAATATATTTTTGTATGGTATGTATATGTATTTATATGTATGATTGTTTTCATTTCCTGTGCATCACCCTGAGTCCCTTCAGGGAGATAGGCTGCGGTTTATAAGTCCAAATAAATTAAATTAAATTAATTCCATTATTGTGACTATTCCTCTAGTTCTTATGGGATAGGAAGATTATTTATTTATTCATCTTACGTTACTTTATGCTTATCATTTCTATTATACAAATAATTTTCCCTGGCTCTTCAATAATTCTCCTAAGTATCATTAATATAAGAGGAATAGAAAAGCAAATACCTTTAGAATATTATGTGCTGCTTTGGATATTTTCTCTGAAAACCTATTTTCGGATTTTCCAGATCAAATATTAATTCTTTTCCTGTGTATTTATTTTTATGTCAGTAAGCTGATATATAAATATGTTCTTCTGTTGTATTTTATTTCGACTTCTCCAGAGTCTTAACTAGAGTGGCTGGAAGAAGAACTGAAGGAAGCCATTGGAGCAGGATTAAGTCTTGGCATAGTTGAAAATGCCTTTGGGGGGTGCAATTTCTTCATGGAAAAGATGCACCTTCAATTGCTCCGACTTCCTCCTTTTTGTGTCCTTCCACCCACCAAGTAGCAACGTTCCCCTTGGGGCTGTCACTTACGGTCTGATAAACTGGATTAAATGCAAACCAAACTGAATTATTTAACATCCCAGGAGTTTTAGGAGAAGCCTTTCATTTATCCAATTAATTCCTACCGAAATAAGTTAGATCAAGAAGAAATTCCCTTCATGTTAATTCTGCGTGAATTTACAGTTATTTGCATATCTGAGTAGAGGATACTCCATATCACCAATTGTAACAAAATATATAATAAGGGTAAATAATTGTATGTTGAACTAGAGGACCCAAACATTCTAAATGTAATCGTGTTATATGGACACCACAGAAGCATTGAAGGAACCTTCTCCAGAATGGCTTCTGCAAAGCATTTTGTAATCATGTGTGGTATAAATGAACATGAAACCCCAGCAATGGAGTTTCAGAGACTTTGGCACTTCCTACAACACCACCTGGTTGTCGGGGGTGGAGAACTCCGTGGCATTCGGAGGGATTGTAGCCGAGGAGAATTCCTTCCAGGGCAAAAGGGCTCAGATCCTGCAGCAGAAAGGAGACCTCTGATGACGGTCGCAGGGCCTGGGGACTGAGGGGGGGGGGGGGTGTCACGTGATTCTCTTTTGGGACCTTATGACAAGCAGAGACCATGGGGAAACCAGATTGACTGAAAATCCCCTGTGACTGACTTAACAACCACAGTGATTCACTTAAGAACTGTGGCAAAAAGGTCGTATAATGGGGCAAAATTCACTTAACAACGGCCTCGCTTAGCTCTATTGTGGTTGCAAATCAAGGATCCCCTGCAGGAAAGGCATAGAAAGTCTGCAGACCCCATTAAAATGCTGAGATGTTTCTGAGATGACCAAAAAAAAAAAACCCTTCCTCAAACCAAGATAAATCACTTCAGAATTTTTTCCACCGTTAATATAACATCTGAGTGATTCAATTCGGTTGAAAAACTCTCTGGAACCTTTTAGAGGGAAAACATCCATAACAACCTAGAATAATGTAGCCGTATAAATATTCAGCTGTAACTCAAGTCCATGAAAATTTCCTGAATTGTTGGTTTCACTGAGAATTTCTAATAAACCTGATAAATGGTTGCACTCTTTTAAGGAGAAACTGGTGGTTGTTATAGCAGAAATAGCAAAATGGGATTTCTACACACAAGCACAGACACACACAAATACATGAAGTTGTATTTAATATTTTTAATCTAAGAGTTTCGAGTAAAAAAAAAAATCTGTTCTTCGTAATTGACAGGAACCCAACAGAAAAATCTCCCACTAATTGCAGAGAAGGAAGAGCTCTGCAAAGATTTGAGACTGAGAACTTTTAGATAGCAACCCCGACTTTTCTTCCAGAATTTCATATTAAATTCCTCCCAGGAACAAATATCCTCTCATGTTCCCAGTTGAATTGGGTGGCCTGGAACAAAGTTGAATTTGAATTTGAATTTATTTATATTTATATCCCGCCCTTCTCCACAGAGGACCCAGGGCGGCGCACAGGAATTTAAAAACATACAAAAATACAAAAAATAAATACATAATTTAAAATATATTAAACTATCCTAATCCTATGCTAAAACCAAATTTTAAAATACCCAATTTAAAACTTTCTAAAAAGTCCCCGTGGGAGGTTAGGCTAGGCCGGCTTGTTGGAAAAGATCTGTCTTTAGACATTGGCGGAAGAGGCGGAGGTCGGTGATGGTGCGTAATTCAGGGGGTAGGTCGTTCCAAAGGGCTGGGCCCGCCACAGAGAAGGCTTTTCCCCTGGGCATCGCCAGTCGGCATTGTCCGGCCGACGGCACCCTGAGAAGACCCTCTCTGTGGGAGCGGATCGGCCGAAGGGATGTATGGGGCAGAAGGCGGTCTCACATATAACTAGGCCCCGAGCCATGGAGCGCTTTAAAGATGGTCGTCAGAACCTTGAAGCGCACCCGAAAGGCCACAGGAAGCCAGTGCAGCTCGCGCAGGATCGGTGTTATGTGGGAGCATCTAGTGGCTCCCATAATCACCCGCGCGGGTGCATTTTGGACTAACTGTAGCTTTCGAGTGCACCTCAAGGGAAGCCCCATGTAGAGAGCATTACAGTAGTCGAGTCGGGACGTCACGAGAGTTGGGGGAAATAAGAGGTGACTCTTTTCAACTCCTTCAAAACAGAGCAAAACTAGATTAATTGAAATGTAAGGCAATGTATAAAACACAAAATATTGTTTAATTAGGTTTTATTTTAAACAAGTCTGATCATTCAAGTAAAAACCTAAGGGGGCTAATTTAATTCTGGTCTGGATATTTTAGCGAAGAAATATTTCAAATGAAGCTTTGCAGACAGAAAACCTTAGCAGGGAGAAGAATTGTCTCCTTTGCTTGGGTCTAAAGCCAAACGGGCGAAGGCAGCAAAAGAAAACCAGGATCTGAAAGAGGAACTTAACCGGTGAGAAATATTTAGATAGCAATCCTGACTTTCAAATTTCTTTATTCGAACCCAGAGGCTAAATGTAAACAAGCAACTGAATACAAGATGTGTTACGTTGTTTTATATATATATATCTACGGCATACCTGTATAAAGATAACACAATAAGCATAATGTAAAATTTAACCATCTTGGGGATCTCTGTGATGGTTGGCCTCTGTATTTTCCTGCACCCGGGAAGGGAAGTTGCTCCTGATCAAGGCTTGGATAGTTACTGTACATAGATGGGTACATGCAGTACATATTTATATGAATACATAGGTGGTTACATAGTTATACAGATAGGTGTACAGATAGATACAGAGACAGATGGAGAGACCGAGAGAAACCGAGAGGTGAGCAGGATTTGGTTTCTGGTCTCAGGTATTTTTTTTCCCTTCCTTGGGAGTTTGACCTTGGGATGGAGTCTTGGAGGGGAACCACCAACCATTAAAACCAGAGGTTGACTCTTCTTCCTCTATCCCTTTTCTCTTTCAGGAATGGATCCAAAGGAGCTTCTGCGGCCTTCCAGGGAAAGACCCCAGACCAGTCACGTTGTTCATCCTTGGGGTCTATGTATTTGTTGGCCTCTGCATTTTGTACCACCAATGCAAGTAAGTTACTCCTGTTAAAGTGAGCATCATCATCACAACCAGGGGAGCCCTGGGGCACTGAGAGCTCCCCCCCCCAAAATGTTGGTGGAACTAACAGGAGAAAGGATAGAATCCCTCAGGGCTGGAAGGGACCTTGAAGGTCTTCTAGTCCAACCCCCAATCTTGAAAATATGGAGCCCCATTTAGAATAAGCTCTATTACCATTGTTAAGAAAACAATGTACCAGTCAGTTATATTTGATTCCTTTCTTCTTCTTCAATCCCCAGAAAAAGGTTTCTGCAAGTGTCGCCAGAACAACGAAATGAAGATGTGGAGGCTGCCATAATCCCTGTGGAACCAAACATACCAGAACTCATCTACCCCAACATCCCCACCATTGATGAGCGAAGGATGTCAGATATTCTACCTTGCACCACAATGTGATGGTTGGTAAGTGTTTGTCCTTTTTTCTTTATTTTTCTATTTTAAAGGCATTTTGTTATTTTTGTTGTTATTTAATTCTTAACGCCTTTTGTTCTTTTGTATTTCCTGCTTTGGGGTTTGGGTGGGGATGGTTGGACTATGAATTTAGTTGCTCAGTTTTACTCATTGTTTTGTTTCTTGCTTCCTATTTCATTATTCTTAAAATATTAAATCTGTCCTTCTTTTGCCCCAGGACAAATCGTGGCCATGGGTGAAATTCCAGCCATCACATTGTTGACCAGGGCTGAACATCTGACATCATCTCCCATCAATGATGGTGATGTTGGGATGGATGGATTACACTTCCTCATCTTCAGCTGGTGGTTCTGGTGACACTTGCAACACCTTCAATGCAGAATCCAAACAATACATGGACCCCAAAGATGACCAGTCATTTTCCAGAGTCCCCAAGGAACTTTGGTGGTCTCTCACTGGATGGCCACACTAGTTCTGTATCGGCTTATGTATATATGTATTATACATCTGTATATTAAACAATTTAATAAATATTTTATTCTGTTTCTTGCTTTATTTGGGGGTCTATGTATTTTTGGCCTCTGCGTTTTTTTCCACCAGTGCAAATAAGTTGCTCCTGTTAAAAGGGGTATTGTCAGCATAACTTGGGGAGCCCTGGGCCACTGAAAGCCACCCCACCCCACCCCAAATGTTGGTGGAACTAATAGGAGAAAGTATAGAATCCCCCAGGGCTGGAAGGGACCTTGGAGGTCTTCTAGTCCAACCCCCAATCTTGAAAATCTGGAGCCCCCATTAAGAATTATCTTTGTTATCATGGTTAAGAAAACAATGTACCAATCAGTTATATTTGATTCTTTTCTTCTTCAATGCCCAGAAAAAGGAGTCTGCAAGTGTCGCCAGAGCAACGAAATGAAGATATGGAGGCTGCCATAATCACTGTGGAACCATACATACCGGAACTCATCTACCCCAACCTCACCTTCATTGATGAGTGAAGGACGTCAGAAGTTCTACCTTGCACGACAATGTGATGGTTCGTAAGTGTTTGGACTAATTTGGTTGTCAGTTTTTTCCCTCATTATGATATTATTGTTTTTTAATCCTTAAGAGGGATTCCATTCGAGAGGCAGAAAAACCCAGGTGACTGCAGTCAGTGGGCAACTTGGAGGCTGGAAAAGTGAGTGGCCGGAGGACTTGCCCAAGAGAAGAGTCCTAGCTGAAGGGAGAGGATTTGGGGTCTCTTGGGGTCACCTGGGGTCCTTGGTTGCTTTGCATTTCCTGCTTTGGGTTTTTGTGTGGGGGTGGCTGACTTTGGAAGCTAAAAAGGAAATAGAGTGGGAGCCTGGTAGTTTTAAATGTTAATTAGATTGCTAAGTTTTATTTATTTATTGTTTCTTGCTTACTTATTATTATTATTATTTATTTAAATATTAAATTGGTGCTTCTTTTGCCCCAGGATGAATAGCTGCCATGGGTGAAATCCCAAAACAACTGGAGCCCCATTTGAACCTCCAACGGCATTGACAACCTCACCATCGGTCAGTTCCCCAAGGCCAATTTCTGGTTGACTGTGTGAAGAGCCACAATCCCCCCGTGAGGCAGGACCTTGCTGTGGTTGTGGGGCTTGTGTGCTCTGAGGAAGGTGAGGGCTACACCTGAGGTTCAACCATGCTGCACAGGACTCATGAGAGGAATCGGACAAAGAGTCTCTCTCCCATAAACAACAGGGGAAAACACTCAGGACAGAAGCCCAGATTGGCTCTCTAGTTGCCCAGGTCAAGAAGGACCGTGCCAGGGGTTCCAATTCCTGAACATCTGGTGGGAAATGACCTGCAGGACTCAGGGATGATGGCTGAGCATCCAGGTCAGCAGCTGCTGAACAACTGGAAGGAAAGTGCTTTTCTGACTCTCCCCAAGATGCCATTCAGACTCAGCAAGGGTTTTTCCCCTGCTCCTGGTTTCCTCACCTGAACTGGTTCTCTTTTTTTTTAATGTACTTTTTAATGTAGTTTTATTTCGCTTTGAGGGCTTTTTTGTATTTTTCCCCATTTTTGGAGGTTTTAAATAAAATAAAAAAATGATTAAAAGGAAGAAATGATATGAGAAAAAGTACAAATGAAATCTTAATTCACATTGTAGCTGCCATTCATTTGTTTTTATATGAAATAGGAGAGCTTGTTAAGTCCCACTGCTAAAAATGATCTATTTTACTTATGCACTCTATTAGGAAATCTTGGATATTGTTCTAAAAGCTGGATGGTATTTTTTAAAACAACATCAAAGTAGCTTTGTCTAAGAATTGATATAAATGTTGCATCACAAAATCCTATTTCTTCAACTATCCTGCCTGTATTAATGGCAATATAGAAAAATAGATGAGCAAGGACTAATTGTTGTTCATACCTCCTCAGTTCTATGAGACATTAGTTATCTTAATTAATTAACTTAATTATCATGAAATAGTTAACACTTTTCTGGGTCAAGGTGTATCACTAGCATTCCCACAATGAAGAGGAAGGAAGTGCAAATATTAAGGAAGTGTAAATAAAATATGGCACCAAGCTAGAAAGTGGGAGATCCTGAGTTCAAGTCCCGCCTTAGTCATCAAAGCCAGCTGGGAGAATTTGGGTCAGTCACGATACCTTCTACCTTACAGGGTTGTTGTTGTGAGGGGAAATAGGAGAAGGAAGATGTGGTTGATAAGGGAGGAGAGAAACAAATAAATAAAAATCAATAAATGACCTTGGGGGAGAGAGGGAGAAGATGCTTCATAGGGAATGATCAGATAAGGTGGGGGAGCCCCCAGGTACATAACTGGCAGAGAAAGAACCTCAGAAAAAAAGCCCCTCACTTTTCATGCTTTCAAAAGAGTTGGTGGGAGATTTATACTTTCAGACATGCAAGATTCTCTTATGTACCTTTCCAATAAAGTAGAGTTACATTGTGTTTCCCATCTGGTCCACCTGGGAGAAGATGGGAGGACTTGCTACCTGGTGTGCCAGGTGAATCTGGCCAGAGCTGGATCTGGGAGCTCGGATGTGGCTGCTGCAGACTTTTGAGATGCTTCTTCTTGTTTTCCCTCATATTCTGAAGAGGGGTGACTTTCTCAGTTGGCTGTAGTGGCTTTTCTACACATGGTAACTGTAGTCCATCTCAGCCAGTTCATGCTGCAGACTCTGGAGGTGCTTCTTAACATCTGAAAGAAGGTTCCTCACCTCTTTGAGGTGTTTTATCAGTCATCCTTCTCTTGGTTGAGATGGACACTTGGCTAGTGACTTCACACAGTACTTTGTGGAGTTCTTCAATGTATTTCACCAAACACATCTAGCTTTAACTCTAACTGGTGGCATGATCTTCTGCAGGTTTTCTGTTGTGCTCTTAAGTTGATTCACTTTCCTCTGGAGACAGCTGTGCTGCTCTTTCATCCAATGATTGTCTTTCTGGAATTTCTGGGTCTGAAAGTCACAGAGCCTCTCAGTCCATCAACGTGGAGGTTGGGACCATCAGTGGTCACTGAGAGATCATCCAAGGATATTGACCCTATCACCATTTCTTCCTTGTGGTTGACCTGTTTGAAAAATGGAGAGACACAGTCACGTCCTCTCCCAGTTCAGGGATAATTTTGCTAACCTCCCTTCTCCACTCTGGCTTTTTCCTAGAGTTTTGGAGTTTTTCTCTAGCATGAGATGCAGTGGGAGTGAAGAACCAGTGGACAATCTGCAGAGCTGGCTCACTGGAGAATTCTAGGAGTTGAAGCCCCCCCCCCCCATATCTTAAAGGAGCGTAGTTTGAGAAAGACCAATATAATCCCTCAATACTGATCTCTCTGAAAACTGTCCTGACTTCCCATTTGATTCTGCGTCCAACTCAAGGCATCTCACGACTTAAAAACCTCCAAAGGAGTCACTCCATCAATTTGGCCCTCTTTGTATTGCTATGATTTCTGATAACAGGAAAAGGTGATGACCATCGGAATTAAGACAGACACCCCCCTCCCAAGTACTTACAAATCCTATCTCAACCACGAAAGCCAGGTGGGTGACCTCGAGCCAGTCCCTCTCTCAGCCTTCACAAGGTTGTTTTGGTGGGGATGAAGGAATCTTAGATATGTTCATTGCCTTGAGCTATTAAGGGAAACAATAAAGGTGGTGTGAAAGTCTAAGTAATAAAAAGTGAAATGAATATTTCAGTCTCTAGGCCAAGTGTGTTATTGGGAAATAACTTCTCTCTGGCCAACAGAATCGCAGTTTAGGTTAATTTCCCCAAATCATTAAGAAGGTCAATCTCTAGCTTTGTGGTCACAATGCCCACCCAACTGCGACAGCCTAAAGCCAGTTTTTGCTCCCCTAAACCTGAAGTGCAAAAGGTTTTTCCTCTAATGCACTTCACTGCCAGCCAGCCAGCCCCAGCCCCTTTCTGGAGACAGGAGTCTTCAACCTGTTGGATGAGGAGTTTGATGCCAGGTAAGGAGGATGTTAACATGGCAGGAATCAGCAGGTCTGTCGTGTTTGGTTGAACCCCCAGTTTTCTAAACCCCCCCCCTAATTCTGCCTTCAAGAGGAGGGTCTCTCTGTCCCTCCTGAGGAGCCCAGGCGAGGGAGACCCTGCGATGCCCCCAGTGCCATCCATCCAATCCAGCCACTTTCCAGGGAAGTTGAGCAGAGTCTCCATTATGTGGTCCAGATTCCCCAAGGATGCTGGAGGTTGCCATGGAGAGAGAGCTCCAGCCAATGAGCTCAGGAGGAGCCTCTGACATCACAAGCCAAGGCTCTGATTGGCCTGGAGCAAAGATTTGAACAATAACCGCCAACTGTCTGCCTTCCCCTAGGGGCGGGGCTTATCCGTTAATGAGCCAATCCTGAAGAGAGCTTCGAGCCTTGAATTCCCTTCAGCCGGAGAGGCTCTGTGTGAAGGGGGAACCTTTGGTCGCCTGGAGAGGTCGGGGAGCCCCAGATTCCACCCCTTCTCTGGGGGTGAAATTAAAATCTTGTCCCTTGGAGTGTAATCTGGCATTAGAGATCCAGAGGATCCAGGCTTCCCTCTCCAGGCCCAGATGATGACAGGGAAATATATCCATAAAAGATCAGATATGATTGACATTCAAAAGGCCTTGTGAGAAGGGGCCTGAAGAAGCACATGGGTCTTTGCCAGCTTTAGCTGTCCTGCTCACTGCCTGCGGAGGCCAGGTGTGGCTTAAAGGCCAGAGTTGTAGACATCCCCCCACAGGCAGGGAAAGAGGCAGCTAAATCATGGAAACACCCAGCAGAGGAAGGACCCTGATTGCTGCCTGGGGAATTCTGGGAGCTGAAGTCCGCTCTTCTTCAGGTTGCTAAGGTTGAGAAACCTGCTCTAGTGGACCCAGCACTGGGCAGTTGGACAGATGACCTCTGAGGTCTGGATGGAGGGGCTGCTAAAGGAAGGTCATGGCACACAGACTTGGAAGTGAATCAGGAAGACTGTAATGGGGGGGGGGTCTGTCTGTCTGTCTCACAAGGACAAAGGATGCTTATCCACAGGAAAGATCCATGTGGGAAGCTTATAGCAATGATGGGTAATTGGAAGGCTGATAAAAGGCAACAAGAATTAGACAACTTGCCTCCCTCCCAAATGGTGAAGCGACATTCAACACAAAGACCCACAACTGCACACACAAAGGGCCAGAGTGTGACTGTGACAGAAGGGGATGAAAGGAGGCAGGTGGGAACTCCTGGGACTTGGAGGCCTTCAGACGGAGCCCCTTCCTCAGTCCAGAGTGAGATTGCCCAGGGAGACACACACACACACACACACATGGGGAGGGGGGGAGGCTTGTACCTCTCTCCCTCCCGGGAGGGGTCCCAAAACATCCCCCTCCCAGCCCCCTGCAGGGACCCCCAGCAATACTGCCAGCAGCTGCTCTCCTGCAGGGAAGCCCTGGGTTGTCCGGGGGTGGGGGCGGGAGTGGGGGGAACAGTGGCCCCCCATCCTTTTCTTGGCAATGCTGGGGAGGCCCCCTAAAGGGGAAATTCCTTCCTGGGGCTCACGAAGAGCATCCAAACTGTCCTGGCATCACGTGGGAAAGAAGCCTTAAAGGCTCAGAAGGGATGGCAGTCCCCTCCACACACACACAGCGACCCCCCAGCCCTTGCAAGACCCCCAATGCAGCCTGCCATGTGGTGAGACTCCCTTCCTGGGGAGGCTCCTCCCGGCCCCTTCCTCCCTGCCAGCCCTTCTTGCAGCTTCTGAGTTCGGGGGTGCGTGTGTGTGTGGGGGGGTGTTGTCACTGTGAAGGTGCAAAGGGAATCGAACCCCCCCTTCTGTGACTTTTCATCAGGCTGGGGAGCGAAAGAAGCCGAAATGGGCAAAAGGCAGACGCGCATGCTCAGTTCTCTTCTGAAGCTTGAAGGCTGCCAGGACTTTGCCGCCTGCGGAGAGAGCCCTCTGGTGGTTGCCAGCGGCCACGGCAGCTCCGTTTGCGAGCCAGGGGCAAGACAGAGGCGCCGAGAGAGGTGTGAAATCCTAGAGCGGAAAGGAGAACTTTGCAACAGATCCTCCCGCCAGGAATTCTCTCCCCCCTCCCATCCAGGAGCGACTGCGGACAGCGTTCTCTCGCGCATGCTCCGCTCCTTCTCTGAAGCTCTCCAGTCGGCTTTTTCCGGGAGTTCTGTACGCAAATCTCGGAGGCTTCCGTCAGGCGGGAAGGCCGGGGGGGGGGGGGGTGTTCTCCATGAGAGGGAGGGGCGGTGTCGTTGGAGGCAATCCGGCTTCGCTATGCCCCCCCCCCCCCCCAGGGATAGGGGACCAGGGGCTGGTGGGGGCTTTTTTTTGGGGGGGGTGAGATTTGTCAGCCCTTGACAAGATAATCGGTGGAAGAATAAAGATGCGGATGAATGGAATGGAGAGACATAAATGGGGACAGGAGGCTCAATGGTTATGGGTTCTGCTAAGCGTTTCTCCCAACACGCACACACACAATCACACGCACAGCCTATCACAGGGGGCAGCAGAGAGGGAGCTTCAGCGCTGCCCAGCCCAGCGAAGGGGCGCCCCCCTCTTCCGCAACTGCAGGAGCCCCCGAGCTCCTTCCCAGCCCTTGCCCCAATGGGGGGAGGGGAGAGCGGGGGAAACGCAGCCCAGGACCCCCCAACCAACCCCCCTGTGCAGAGAGAGGGGCTTTGTGGGGGGAGGGGTCCAAGGGACTCCAGGAGAAACTTTCTCCCCTTGAATTGCAAGGAAGCAGAGGTGGAAAGGGGGATTTGGGAGGGAGGGGGCTCCCTTTGCACCCAGCCCTTCTCCCCCCCCCCCCCTTTGATGGGGAGGGATCCAGGCCAAATACTGAAAACATAATCTAATTTTATGGTCACCACAACATGAAGAATTGTATTAAAGGGTCGCAGCATTAGGAAGGTTGAGACCCTCCCCTCTTCTCCTCCAGCGCAGCGCCTCTTCCTACGGCAGAAACCTTCGTCTCTGAACTGAAACGTGGGAATCGGAGGTTCTGAATTGGGGGAAGGAAGCTTTGATCTGGGACTTTGGAGGATGCGAAGGGCCAGAACCAGCAGAAGCACCAATGAGAATTCTCCATGCTTGAGCTTCATCAGTCTCTGGGCAGAGTCCTTTGGGACTTCATCTGAAGGAGGAGGGATTCGTGGCAGAGAGAGAAGGGGAGAAATTGGGATCCATTCAGTATTGGGGGGGCTGCAGCTCAAGGGGGGGGATCATGGCAGCCCCAGACGGGACCCTCCTCTTCCTTTGCTCTCTTCATGCTTCTCAGCCAGGGATTTCCGTTTCCCCCCTTCTTATTCCCCCTCCCCGCCCCTTGACATCCACAACAGTGATTCTTGAACCCCAAACCAAGCTGTTGTTTGCGGAGGGTCAGAAAACCCCACACCACTGCGGGTACAAGTGGCCCTCCGGCAGCCCCTTTGTCAGGAAAGAATCAAAGGCAGAAGCTCCCGGGAGGGGGAGGGAGGGCAGGGGCCCCACAGGGTTGGGGGAGGGGCACTCCCAATGATGGAGAGAGGGAGGGAATGTGTGTGTGTGTGTGAGAGAGAGAGAGAGAGGGAGAGGGAAGAAGGGAGGGAGGGAGGGAGAGAGAAGGCGCCCAAGGACTCTCCAGCCAGCCCAGAGACCCCCAAGTCCTGGCTGGCTATGGGGCTGCGCCTCCCTTTCACTCATCCACTGCAGCCCCACTCTATGCTGGATGGGGGGGGGCAAAAGGAAGTCCACCCTCCCCTCGAAGGGCTGGCATGAACCCCCTTGAGCTTCCCCCCCCCCAAGACCGAACATATCCCCCCTCCCTCCTTCTCTCTTTTCCATCAGGTGAAGTCAACTGAGACTCTGCCCGGAAACCGATGACGCTCAGAAGGGAGAATTTCTATTGGTCCGCTGGGGCATCCTCGGATCCTAGGAAAATATGATTCGCTGGTTGTAGCCTGCATTTCTCGGCCCATCCCGTGTTTCTCAGGCGTTGCGTCGTCTGAACCCCTATTCTGGGCTCAACAGCGCCTCCCTGTGTCTCCCCTGATGCGCCCAGCCCCAGAGGGGAAATCTGGAAGTGGGGGGGAGCGGATGTCTCGGATTTCGGAGTTGGGAGGGCCGGGCCAGAACCATTCACCAATGGGAATTCTCCTTGATTGAGCGTCATCGGTCTCCGGCCAGAGTCCTTGGGGGCTTCAGCTGAAGGAGGAGAGCCAGTTCTGCGGAGAGAGATGGGGGAAGGGGAGGGGGGATCTTGGCCTGAAGAACCAACTGGGGCTCCTTCTCTGCTTGGAAGGCTCTCCTGCACTGGGGGAAGTCAAGGAGGACTCTGCCTGGAGACCGATGACGTTGTAGAAGGGAGAATTCCCATTGGTTCTCCTTCCTTCTGGACCCTCCCAATCCCGAAGTTCGAGGAAGCCCCACAAGGAGGGCGAGTGGGCTGAGGTTTGTCCCCGGGAGAAAACAAATCCCCTCCCCCAAAAAGGTAAAGGGGGAAGAGGGAAGGGCTGGCCAGGCCTTGTTTTCCAGCTCCTGTTCCCAAATCCGGCTGGGACCCTGTTCCTCCCCCGTCCTCTGGGCCAGGGGTGGGTTCTGATGAACTTCACTGCCGGTTCGTGTGTGCTGGATGGGCAGTTGAATTAAAATTGTTCTGTGCATGTGCAGAACTAAAAAACAAAATGGCGACGATGACGAGGGAACCGGTTTGGGGGTGTGGCCTGCCTGAGTGGCTGCCGGTTCCAGCGACCCAGTCCGCCATCCCACGAACGGTTCAGTCGGAGCCCCCACTGCCCTGGGCAGAGACAAGGGGGCTGCAGGGAATGCGTGGAATTCTCTGCTCTTTCATCTGAGTCTCCTCTTCTCTCTCCCTGCCTTAAGATCCCTCACACCTTCGCCCATTACGGTCCCGGCGGGCGCTTCGTCTGTTCCGAACACGGTGGTCAGGATAGGGTCTTCTGGAAGGGCTGGTAGGGCGCCCGGGTGACCTCCAGCACGGTGACGGTGGAGCCTTAGGCCCCCAAGCAGCAGCCTGGCCCCTCTGCCGGAAATCCTCGCTAGGGAAACGACGCCTGGGAATGGGCCAATATCCCCCGGAAAGCAGAAAAGGAGAAAGAAGGGAAAAGTCCCATTCGTTTAGCCAGCAAAGAAAGACTCCTTGGCCGTCCTTTAACCCAGCGTCCCTGCTCATCCATTGGGCCAAGGCCTCAAGAAATGCAGTGGGGGGGAAAACCACATTACAGCTGTGACTGTGAACAAGAGAAACAGCCCTCCAAAGCTGGAGTGGAAGGAGAAGGAGAGAGAGGGAGGGAGGGAGGGAGGGAGAGGGAGGGAGGGATAGAAAGAGGGAGGAGGAGACAGAAGGAGGGATAGAAAAAGGAAGATGGAGGGATAGAAAGGGAGAGAGAGGACTTGGGAGAGAGGGAGAGAGGGAGGGATTGAAAAGGAGAAGAGAGGGAGGGATCGAAAGAAGAAAAGGGAGGGAGAAGGAGAGAGGAAGAGAGAGAGGGAGGAAGATGGAGAGAGGGAGGGATAGATGGAGAGGGAGGAGAGAGGGGAGTGGGACAGAGAGGGAGGAAGAGGGAGGGATTAAAAGAGAGACTGAGGGATAGAAAGAGGGAGAGGAAGAGAGAGAGAGTGAAGATGGTGGAGAGAGGGAGGGAGAGAGAGGGGGAGGGATAGAAAGGGAAAGAGGAAGAGAGGGATCAAGGGAGGGATAGAAAGGGAGGGGGAGAGAGGGAGGCATAGAAAGAAGAAAAGCGAGAAGGAGGGATAAAAAGAGGGAGAGAGAAGGGGGGAGGGGGAGAAAGGGAGAAAGAGAGACAGATCCGCAACAGTTAAATAAGGTAATACAGATAGTTGTCAACTTATGACCATTTAGTGACTGTCTGAAGTTAAAAAGGCACTGAAAACAGTGATTTATTGCCATTTTCCATACTTTTCCATGCATTCTCCCCATCATGGTTACATCAAGGAAATTTAGACGCTTAGCAACCAATATGTAGTTATGATGGTTGCACGGTGCTCTGTGGATCACACGATGGGGAAAGTCAGATTAACTTCACAACCGGGTTACTAACTTCACCAACTGCAGTGGTTTACTTAACAACGGTGGAGAGTAAGGTTGTAAAACAGGACAAAAGTCACCAACTGTCTCAGTTAGTGACAGAAATTTGGGGTTCATAACTGAAGGCCATTGTGATGACCCTGGGTGTGGTACAAAGGCAACACAGCTGGAGAACCGTCATGAGTCCCTTTCTTATCCCCAGCTGTGCCCTCAACGTCCCTTTCAACTCTCCTGCCTGGAGAAAAAACTCTTCCTCAAACCTGCAGGAGCCTCTGGCTGACAATTCTCCAGTCCAAATGTTGTAAGCAGAAAACTCCCAACTATGAATCCAACAAGGGAAGCGAAGGGAATTAACAAGGCAGGGGAAGCAAGATGAGGAGTTCCAGAAGTGAAGGAGGAGGATTCCAGGAACTCAGATAAGCAGTTAACACCAGATGAACTCCATACTTGTTCCTGACAACCGCCTCTCCCATTTGCCTCTCCTTTAAACTCCATCCCCAGGTGTGCCTTGTGTAGGGAATTCCTTCCTCGTAAGCCACGCAACCCATGTTGCTCTCTTCTGCGTTCTTCCCTGCATGCCCTAAGAGGAGGAAGAGGTCCTTGGTCTCCCTCTGAGCCCCCCCTCCCTTCTTCTCCCTCTCCCCTGCTCTGCCCAGCCTGACTTTGCCCTTCCCCAATTTCCTCCACAGCCAACGGAGCCTCTCTCCCGCTTTCTGCCGGCTGTTTGTCTCCCATCTGAGAGTCAGACTCCCAATGGGGGCAGGACATTGTCTTTCCCATGGCTTATATCCGTAATGGCTATTCTATGGCATGCGTGTCACAGGTGGCAGGCGGAGCCATTTCTGCTGGCATGCGAGCCATCGCCCAGGTCAATCGCACTGCACTTAGGTGCACGCCTCCCACTGGCCAGCTGATTTTCAGGTCTCTGCTGGGAGAAGAATGTGCACGCACAGGGGCTGGTGGGATGTGTGCCCCCCCATGGACTGTTTTTCGTCCCCGGAGGTTTCAGGGAGGCCTGCTAGCACCGAAATGGGGGTTGTGCATGCATGTGGGATGTGTGTGCGGGGAAGGCGGGGGGGGGATTGGATTATGGGTGTGCCACGCCCACCAAGCCATGCCACGCCCACCAGGTCATGCCACGCCCACCACTTTTGCCACGCCCACCAAACCACACCCACAGAACCAGTAGAAAGAATGTTTGAATCCCCCCACTGGTCTCCTTGTGACTCCTTGTCGTAATGGGCTTCAGGAGGAGAATCTTATCTCCCCCACTAGGAAGCAGGAGAGTGAAAAAATTCAATCAATTCCAACTTCATGAGATCTTTTTCTTTCACAGGAAATTGATTGAGTGAAACACGGGGGAGCTGGGCTGGGTCCCCACAGAGAAGGTTCTGTGCAGCCCTTGTGGCACGAGCGCCATAGGTTCACCCCCACGGCCCTCTCCCATTTCAGACAGGTGGCTGCCCAATCTCTTCTAAAAACCCTCCAGTGATGGAGCACCCACGACTTCTGGTGGCAAGCTGTTCCACTGGTCAATTGTCCTCACTATTAGGAAGTTTCTCCTTCATTCCAGGTTGCTTCTCTCTTGGATTACCTCTTAGGTTTATATCGAACCTAAATCTCTTAGTGTTATAAGGTCTAAACCAGGGGTAGTCAACCTTTTTATACCCTCCGACCACTTTTGTATCTCTGTTAGCAATAAAATTTTCTAACCGCCCAACTGTTCCACAGGCATGGTGATTTATAAAGTAGGGAAGTCAATTAAATTAAAAAAAGGAAAGTGCTTCAGTATTCAGTATTTGCGAGACCGTCTCCTACCTCATACATTCCTTCGGCCGATTCGCTCCCATAGAGAGGGCCTTCTCTGGGTGCCGTCTGCCGGGCAATGCCGGTTGGCGACCCCCAGGGGAAGGGCCTTCTCTGTGGTGGGCCCAGCCCTCTGGAACGACCTGCCCCCCCAAACTCCGAACCACCACGGACCTCCGCCTCTTCCGCCAACGTTTGAAGACCCATTTCTTTCATCTAGCCGGCCTAGCCTAGTCCCCGAGACCACCTCTAGAGACCGAGTTTTAAATTGTTTTAAATGGATTTTAATTTGCTGGCAATTTTCTAGGATATTTTTTAGCACAGGCCACTTCAAATTTAATTAGATTTTACTGTTTATAGTCGTATTTATTTATATGTTCGTATTTATTTCTATGTTTGTATTTTTACTTTTTAACTTCCTGTGCACCGCCCTGAGTCCCTTCGTGGGAGATAGGTGCGGTATAAAAATCAAATAAAATCAAAATCAAATAAAATCGGACAAAACCCCTAACACCCACCATGAAAGCTGGAACGCCCACTAGTGGGTGGGAGGGACCTGGTTGACTACCACTGATCTAAACGGATGCGAGAGCTTGATGGATGATGAAGAAAGAATTTCATGCAGCATTTCTCATGATTAGCAATGCTATATGTACAGTTGTTTTTCTTATTATATTTAATATCACCTGCCATATTCAAAATGGCCCCGTGGTGGCAGGCCATTGCGATGCAATTTCCCATTAGGCTTTTAAAGCCAAGATTGTCATTTACATTGATGGGCTTTTGCACCCCGTTTTTGCCTCTAGTGAGACAGGGGGTCCAGAGCCCAACTCCATGTCCCACTTGGCCCCTTCTGTAACCCCATTACTTATATTTATCTTAAAGCTCTTGCGATCGGCAGTCTCCACCTGCCATACTCAAAATGGCCACGAGAGGGCAGACTCTTTTGCAATGCAATTTCCCATAGACTTTTAAGAGTGGTGGGGTGGTGCTCTCGTCTCATAATCAGGAGGCTGAGATCCCAGGTAGAGGCAGTTATTTCTCTCTCTGGCTACAATGGGAATATGTATATCTGCTGGACAAAACTCCACATTGGCGACACGAAGGGCATCAGGCCAGGAAATACTCAGCTCCATTCAGTTGCCCAGATTCCACCCTGCAAGGGATCATGGGGTTGTTAAAAGAGGATGAATTTCCGGACTTCCGGGTTGAGGTTCGGCTGTCGCAGACAGGCTTTTACGAGCTTGTCAATCCAGCGGCCTGTTAGAGGCGTTTTTATAAGATCGTAAATGTCTCGGATACTCATAAATCCTTAGGAATTTATGGGTGAACTCACGCTGTCGGGTTGAGCCTCTTGTGTAACTCTCCAGAAGGTATTACAGCCTCTGGGGAGCTGGCAAGAAGAGCCCCCCCTTTTCAGCGCTTTAGTTCCAGGCTGCTGAATTCCTTCGCTAAGAAATTAGTGAAGCTAGACGACCGTAATCAACTCTTTAAAATATGCTCCAGGCAATCCATCAAGAAAGACTATATTTCAAGCCTTCGTACTTCAAAGGAAACTAAAACGCAAGTAATTAAAGTTTGTGGTATATCTCTTAGAACAAAGGATTCAAGATGGCGTTAACTACCAGATGAATGAAACGAAACTTAGTTGCCTTGTCTAATTGATTTGTGGATTTTGGTCTCTGCTTAACCCCTGGCTGATAGCGGACAGCTGTAGGCGGAAAGGGGGAGCAAGCTATAAAGCCAAATGCACTATCTGATTTATTGAGTGTTAAGCTAAACGTATTACTTATTACTGACTTATTTTGATATTTTGAAGAGGTTTTTTTTTTTCTCTTCCTGAAAACTTGGAAAACTTAAAAGCAAGGCAATGGAACAAACTCGTGTAGTAACTCCCCAGGACTTTAAAGATTTGATGAACTTTATAGTTAATGAAAGCAGAGACCTCAAAAGAATGATCCAGGAGAAATATGAACAATTGGAAAAAAAAATGCTTGCAATGGCCCTGTCTGAAGTTATCATTAAAATTGATGGGAAAATCGAAAAGCTGTCTTCAGAGGTGGAAGTCAAAGCAAAGGAAACGGATTTGAAATTGGTGGAAATGGAGGGGAATATGCACAAATTGGACAAAGAGGTTATTATGTTACAATTTTTGTTAATGGAAAATGCCATTAGACTGAGGGGATTATCAGAAAATCCTAGAGAAGACTTAAGAAAAGTTTCTGCCGATGCTTTGGCTATATTAGTAAAAATGGATCCTGGTGAAATTTATGCTAAGATTGATAAAATTTACAGAGCAAACTCACGTATAGCATTACAAAGGCAACTACCGAGAGATGTTGTGATATATTTTACTGAGAGAAACCTCAGAAATGATATTCTGCAGAAGTCTTTTCACTCCTCTCTCCACATAGCTGGAAAACGGATTGGTGTCTTTAAGGAACTTCCATCAACTATCCTGAAGCTCAGAAGGGATTTTGGTTTTTTGGTGGAGGAGCTGAAGAAAAGAGGGATACAGTACAGGTGGGATGCTCCAATGGGTGTTATATTCAGATATGAAGGGGCGCGGTATTGTTTGAATACTATAGACAAGGCAAGAGATTTTTATTATGAAATACTGAAGAAAAGTGCAACACCCCCACGTATATCTATACCAACACTAGTAGATCTGGATGGTTCAGAGCAAGATATTGAGATGGAGCAGAAACAATTTGGAAAAGAGATGGAAGAACATACTCAGTTGGATTCCCCTGGGCTTTTTTTAAGCCCTACTCTGGAGGAAATGTCGAAGACTGCTATAGGGGGATCTGTTGGAATGCCAATACGTAAATCAGAGGAGCAATGTGAAGCCAGGTCTAGCACCAGACAAATTCAGAAACCGCAGAAGCAGAGGAGGTCTCAATCTTGGCGAGTTAAGAAAGACAAAAGGATTAAAGGACGAAGCAATTAATGTTATTTATGGGGGCAGCTGCTTAAACTGGTATTACAAACAGCTATGGATGGAATGGAAGGAGACCTGAAGAGTTGGACTTATGAACATTGACGCGGAAAGGATTAATATTATGTTAGTGTTCTGGGAAAAAACTTGAGTCGAACTTTGACATTTTCTTGCAATTTACTGTATCCTTCCTGTGATAGGATCTGAAATTTTCCTATACCATTTCTGTTTCCTTTGTGAAGAGAGAAGTAACTTTGCTTTTTTCAAATATTAGAGTAATCTTTACATTTTTTTGTGTTGTTAAGTGGGCAATTAAGCAAATGGAGAGGGGAAAAATAGTAAACCTTTTGAATCAGGAAGGATGTAAACTTAAGCTAGGATATATGGTTTAAGTTTTATAAGTGTTAGGTTATATGACATGGTATTTAGATCTTAAGAATTATTTTCTATGTATTTTAATGTTCAACTAAAAGGGGGTGTTTATGTTGAGTTTGTTATAAGGTTTCTAATGGATTGATTATATACAGAATAAATATCAGATTAGGAAGTACTATGTAGCTTTTAGGTAAGAATGCTTTGATTGATAGGTGAATAGAGTAAATAATATTTGGGATGCTTGGAATTATTAGAGTGGTGTATAGCGGAAGTCAGGGGGGTGGGTTTGAATGGGAGGTGAGGGAGGGTTAGGGTGGAGGGCGGGGTAATATATATGTATGATTAATCTAGAGAGGGGAATAATGGGATACGCTTTTTTTTTTTTAAAGAGAAATTTATATTATGTCTTTTATATCTTTAATTAACTTAGAAGATGGTGTTATTGGGATATTAATATACTAAGAGAAACTTATATTGTGTCTGCTGGGAGGCGAGGGGGTATAATATCTGAATGAGAAACTTATTTTAAGACGGGGTGAGGGGGGGTATAGTATTTGTATGTGATTTATATTACATGTCGGGGGGGGTAAAAAGGGGGAAAATCTGTGTGAATAAAACTTTTTCAATAAAAAATAAATAAAATAAAAAAAAGAGGATGAATTTCCCTTGAGACTAATTGTGTATTATGTGAATGTACAGTCACTTCGACTCTGCGGTACTGCATTGTTTTTAAATGTTAAAATAATAAAAATATATTTCAAAATAAACAAAAAAATGATGAATTTCCCAAAGACTTTTAAAGCAATGGTTTTCATTTAATTTGAAGGACCCCATTTTCACTGCTAGCCAAATGTGTGTGTGTGTGTGGGGGGGGGTTTCACAGCCCAATCCCCCGATCCCCTGATGACTTTTATTTACTGTATTTTTTGGAGAATAAGATGCACTGGAGTATAAGATGCACCAAGGTTTTGAACAGGCAAATTTTTTTAAAAAAGGTTTTGCACTCTGCAGACCTCCCAAAAACAACCCATTTTTCACCAAAATGTTCCCCCCCCCAAAAAGAGATCATAAATAGCCTTTAGGAGGCTCGTAGAGTGCTCCTGGGGGTTGGAGGGGGCACCATTGAGCAACAAATCACCTGTTTTTCACTTTCTGCCCTGCCCAGGCCCCAGAAGGACTCTGAAAGCCTCCTAAAGGCTCTGCACAACCATTTGGGTGAAGGGGACAGGGTTTTGGGAGGCAAAAAAAATGCCATATTCAGTGTATAAGACACATCCAGATTTTCAGCCTCTGTTTTGGGGGAAAAGGTGCGTCTTATACTCTGAAAAATATGGTACATTAATCTTTTCAATGGACTCTGCCTGCAATATTCAAAATGGCCACGAGGTGGCAGGTTATTATTAGTTCCACAATTTCCCGTGGATTTTTTAAAGCAATTATTCTTATTACTTATTCTTATTTATTTCACATTTTGAGATGACTGCTGCCAATCTGTCATACACAAAATAGCCACAAGATGGCAACCCAAACACAAAACATGCCAGGAGAAGATTCAGGGTCCAATTTTGTGGTTAAAAGTGGTGCTAGTTGCTGTTTTTAAAATTAAGACACGGAATCATGTTCAAAGGAAAAACCAGGAAGTCCATTTGCCTCTTGAAAAATCACCTTTGGGACTTCCTGTTCCGGCTTCTGGCGGCGATGGATGAGTCCTGGGACTCGTCTGCCGTTTTGTTCTTTTTTTGGCCCCAAACGGGGCGGGGCGCCCCTTTTTTTAGGGACCCGCCCGTAGGATCGGCTTGCCTGGACCTTTCTAGCCTGGCAGCGGCCGGGGGGGGGATCCTTGTCTTCGGTCTAGGAGAAAGAAGACATGCTGCAGGGGGCTTGGTTCCCTTCGCCAATGGAGGACGATAACAAATAGCGGATTTGGAGAGAGCGGGAGCATTTGAGCCGGATGGCTTTGGCGGGGCTTTGGCGGCGAGGTGGAGTGTAAGTGACTTTGACTTTTTTGCTGGCAGCTTTGATTAAGAGAAACGATGGAGGGGGGTGTTTGTTAAACCCCCCCTCGGATTTACAGCAGCGGCGATTGGAAATGCCTCCTCGAACACGAGGAAGCGGATATTTCTCATCCGGACTTTACTGAAGAAGTGAAAGTCTTTTGCAGTTTGTTTCTCGCTACAATGTATCTAAGCCCGGCTTTATTGGAACAATTTTCTCTGTTACTTTCTCCGGCTGGCTTCCAGATTGGGCGGGGCAAGATGGCTCCCCTTTGTTCTTAAGTGACTATTTTTTATGGAAAATTTCCGACATTCCTTTGTGACCTGAACTGTCTCTCTCTACTAATGGAGGATTTCCTGAATGATTAATTGATTCCTTCCCTGGAGTGCCTTCTTTGTCTTCATAATTGATTGTGAAATTTGCTTTTCTCTCTGGATTTGATAACTTTCTATAACTTTGATTTGAACTCTTTCTCTGGACTTGCTCCAGCGGCCGCACCCAAAAATCGCCATCTTAGTGGCACTGACTTAAACAGCTCACAATGGCTTCTAAAAAGCAACCAGAAAAACCAGGCATAGAAGAAAGAATAACAGCTATGGAGGAAGTGTTACACTCTTTGGTCCTGGAAATTAAAGAGCTTAGAAAAGATCACTGCAGTTCCAAGTTAGAGCTTTTGGAGACACAGAAGAAACTGATGCAGAATACACAGAAGACTGAGGAGTTGGAAGTGCGGCTGGCTGGGGCAAAGGGAGAACTTAAAAATGTTAATACTGAAATTGGAGATTTAACTGGTCATGTGTCTAGGATGGATTTTGAAAGGATGTCATATTTTTTAAGGTTTCAAAACATTTCGGAGGAATCTGGTGAATGCCTTCCTGATCTTATGAGCACAATTTTAGCAGACTATTTACACAAACCTAAGGAAGAGATCAGGGGGGACATTGACCTGGTTTATAGAATAAATTCAGCATATGCCAGGATAAATGAATTACCCAGAGAGATACATATTAAATTTGTTAGAAGGTCTACCAGGGAGGGAATATTAAGGGCGCAGAGAGAGGGTCCGTTAATGTACCAACAAAAGGAAGTCGCCATCTTGAAGCAGATCCCAAAAAAGATTAGAGAGGTGAGGAGGAAGTATTCCTTCTTATCTAAAAAATTGTTTAACCACGGGATTTGGTTCAAGTGGGTGATGCCAGAAGGGATGTTGGTGTTCTGGGAAGGAGGAAGAGTAAGGATTAAAACAGTTGCTGAGGCGGAAGCCTTTCTTAAAAAACATTCCTCAATCCTGGAGGATGAAACTGGAGGAGCGGAGGGGGGTCAGGGAGGAGAACAAGAAGACCCCCAGTGGAGGTCTCCTCCCTGACCTCCACTGGGGGTCAGGGAGGAGAACAAGAAGACACAATTGCCAAGAGACTTAGATCAAAAAAATGACTTTTTAAATACAGTATAACTTTTGTTTGGATGTTTGTACACGATTGCTAGCATAGAATTTAAAAATTTACATTGATGTATCCACTTCTTTTCACCTTGTAGTACTATTGAAATATATATTATCCATGTTTTGTTAAGAAGCCCCGGAGGGGGCCAACGATCTCGACGTGAATGCTCTCAAAATATTTTTGTATCTCACCTTACCCTATCCTACTGAAAAAATTGTAAAACTCAATAAAACTTTTTCAATATAAAAAAAAAGAAAAATCACCTTTGGGACATTTTCCATTGTGGATTTTTTTTTTCATATTAGTACCCCGTTGATTGCTTATTGGTTGCAATAGGAATTGATTGACAAGCATGAATTGATCAGCTGACTTGTTGCTTGAACCTGGAATTCTGGGGTGTGAGTCACTGTAGTCACCCAGATGGTTTTGAATGCCTAAGGGTAGACTAGACTAGACTAGAATGGAGTGGAGTAGAATAGCAATAGCACTTAGACTTATATACCGCTTCACAGTGCTTTTATAGTCCTCTCTAAGCGGTTTACAGAGTCACCCTATTTGCCCCCAACAATCTGAGTCCTTATTTTACCCCCCTCGGAAGGACAAAAGGCTGAGTCAACCTGGTGAGATTCGAACTGCCAAATCGCAGTCAGAAGGAAACTGCAGGGCTGCATTCTAATCACTGCACCACCATGGCTCAATAGAGTAGAGTAGAGTAGAGTAGAGTAGAGTAGAGTAGAGTAGAGTAGAGTAGAGTAGAGTAGAGTAGAGTAGAGTAGAGTAGAATCAGGAACAGAACAGAACAAAGAGAATGGTACCAAACTCCGTAACTCTGGCTGACTTTTCCCAGCAGTCTCTGGAGACAAGAGACCATGTTGAAGGACAGAATGAGGTCAACGTCCTTGTTACTCAAGCTTTTCTTTTTCAGTTGAAGCTTCTCTCCTTTTGAATCAGGAAAGCACCTGAATATTTTAGCGCATGCACTCAAAAGCCCGGTTGGGCTTATTATCTGGGAAGGTCTCATTTTCAGGGTGAATAGTGTATAGTTGTCAGTTGAAGTTCTCATTCTGGTCCTCTGTTGAAGTGGGAAAATGCTCTCTCCTTATTGGTTGTTCGGGTGATCAGTTTCCTTTAAAAGGAGCCGTGTCAGCCAGAGAGTTCAGCTGCCTCGCAGGTAGGATTGAATAAAAGGTTGTTGGAATTCACTCTGGCCTCACCTCCATTCTTCTCCCAGAACATCACAGGAGTCCTTTGAATTCTTCTCATTCTTCTTTAGAAACAGGAAGGGGATTGATTGATTCACCCCATGAATGATGGACCTCCTGCTTCTGCTTCTGATGCTGCTTTTGTCCCATCCAGTCTCTGGGAAGCTGAGGATGAAACGCCCACAGAGTTTGGAGCACCAGGATGGAAAAGGACCACAGAGCTTTTCCAGGCCAGGAGACCTTCTCATTGGGAGAATCCTCAGTTTAACACAGGAAGATCCCATAAAACAAGGACTTCCAACCAGGCTCCTCCTGGTCAGTTTCCTCCCTCAGCCATTCCCTGTGCTGGAGTTTCCTTCCCTCTGTTTGGATTCCTCTTAAGACTTTCCTCCTTTTCTCTTTATCCCACTTTCTCCTATAGGAAAGGACCTGTCTCTAATTTCCTGCATGCTCTGGATTTCCAAAGCTTCTCCCTTTTTCTCTTATTTTGTGGAAGTCGCCGAAATCCAAAGATGGGACGGAATAAAAACCGTAAGAACTCCAGATTATTTCCCTCTCTCCATCCAAACTTGAATGCTACGTTTTGTTTAAAGTAGTGATTTTAATTGGTTGTAGTGGCCCCTGCCCAGCCCAGTTCCTTTTTTTTAATAATTGTTGATAGATATTACAATTTCTGATCATTGTAGAAACAATTGGTTTTTTTTTTTAAGAATTGGTAAATGTTTCTCATGGTAAAACAATCCTTGTACTTTTATGATAAATCTATTTTAATGAATACATTATTTTGAATCCCCTTTAGTAGCTGGGTAAAAATTAGTACTTTTACAAATAATGATATGTTGGTGACTCTTAATATTTCATGCTTTTACATTGATTCTGGCTGTCAGCTGCTCCTTTGTGTTCAGGTCTGGCCTCAGAAGGATAATGTAGGACTTGGGAATGAAGATGCAGCCCAGCAGCCCAGCACTGGAGGCCAGGATGGAGAAGACCTGGACAGCCACCATGTATTTCCCTTTGGTGCTCAGGTAGGTGGGCACAAAAGTCACCCAGACGCTGCAGAAGACCAGCATGCTGAAGGTGATCAGCTTGGCTTCGTTGAAGGCCCCAGGCAGATTCCTGGCCAGGAAAGCCATCGTGAAGCAGATGGCAGTCAGGAAGCCCATGTAGCTGAGGGTGACAACGGCCCCTTCGTTGCATTGCAGGATGATGGCAGTCAGGAAGCCCATGTAGAACATGACAACGGCCCCTTCGTTGCATTGCAGGATGATCTCTCCAGGCTGGGAGTGGAGGTCAGAGTCAGGGAAGGGGGGAGAAACTCCCAGCCAGATGGAGCAGATGATCACTTGGACAGCAGAAGAAGAGAGGATGATAGAGTTGGCCAAGCTCTTCCCCAACCATCTCTTCACTCGGTTTCCTGGTTTTGTGGCTAGGAAAGCCAGCACCACCATGATGGTTTTGGCCAAGAGAGAAGAAATGGCAACTGAGAAGATGATGCTGAAAACCGTTTGTCTGAGAAGGCAGGTGGCTTTCCTTGGTTGACCAAGGAAGAGAGAAGGAGACAAGAAGCAAAGCAGGAGGGAGACCAGGAGGATGTAGGAGAGGTCCCGGTTGTTGGCTTTGACAATAGGAGTTTCTCGGTATTTCGTGAAGAGGTTTAAAATAAGGCCTGTGATTAAAAACAAGAGTAGGGCAGAAGAGACCAGGATGATGCCCAGAAGTTCTTCATAAGACAGGAAGGTTACAACTTTGGGGATACATTGGACTCTCTTCTCATTTGGATATTTATCATCTGGACACTTGGTGCATTTTTCCACATCTGAGAAACCAAAAACCAACTTTCTTTAATATTCTGTCCTTTTATCTTACAATAAATACCTTCTTTGGATAACAGCTGATACCAGAGGCATTTTCCAAGAAGCACTTTTTAAACCATTCATTAAACAATCACTCCTTTGAAATGATACAGGGCAGGGGGGAAATGATAAATGATGTATCATCTGGACACTTGGTGCATTTTTCCGTATCTGAGAAACCAAAAAGTAATTTTCTTTAACATTCTGTTCTTTTATCTTACAATAAAAACTGACCTCCGAGGTCCCTTCCAGCTCCCTTCTGACTAATTGATTGATCTACGTGAATGGCAGAGTATTTGTGCAATGAGTTCCCCACCATAACTATCCACAGCACCACATTATGGACCTGTGACTCCTTCTCAGTGATCCTCAAGGGGAGGATCCAATATACAGTGGATTTCAAGGTCTTTCAGAAGGTGGACCTCACACAATGCATCAAGTTCCAAAGAACTCAGATGTTCCTAGAAAGGTGAACATAGCAGCACAAGTCCAAACTAAGAAGCAGGAGAGAGATTTCCTCTGCTGTTAGTAAAGCTTGCTCAGTCTGCCACCCCCTCCTCCCATCTCTTCCCAGCCCCCCCTTCAAAGTCCTTTTGATTTACAGTGGTACTTCGGTTCACGAACGCCTCTGTTCACGACCAATTCGGTTTACGAACAGAAATTTTCCAAAAAATGTGCTCCGGTTCACGAACACCGTTTCGGTTCACGAACGGAAAAGTTCATAAAAAAATGCTCCGCTTCACGAACTCCGTCTCGCTTCACGAACTCCGCCTCACTTCACGAACTCCGCCTCGCTTCACGAACAGAAAAGTTCGTAAAAATGCTCGGATTCACGAACCCCGTTTTGCTTCACGAACCGGAGCCGCGGACGACCAAAAAACAAGGTCAGAACGGATTAACCAGATTTACATTGAACCCTATGGGAAATTGTGCCTCGCTTCACGACCAATTCGGATCGCGAACAGAGTCAGTTCACGAATTAAGTTCGTGAACCGAGGTACCACTGTACTTTCTTTTAGATAAGAAATTATGCAGGTTGAAAATAAACGTAAAACACCAGATGAGCTTCTGTTTTTTAACTTGGACTTTCATGAAAATCTTCTGGGTGGATCCAGTTCCAGAAAGCCTCCCATTTTCCTCAGGGTGACCCACCTTCCTGAGTGGAGAAGGTCCCCTCCGGACAAGGAACGCAGTCATAGCAGCAAACTGGCTCTCCTTCTCGAGCCCTCTTGACAAATCCAGGATGACAACTTTCCGCACATCTGGACTGAGGCAGGGACTGAGCAGAAGAACAAGGAAGGCCAAAGAAAAGATGTTAGGACTCTCCGTCCATGGAAAATGGAGGGAGAAATGGATGGAGACAAGGAGCCTCTGGTCTTCACTGAGGTAGATAGGAAACCTCTGACTCCTTCTAAACAGATGCAGGAGGTAGAACAACTGGCAGATTCTCCATTTACTTGATTTTGGAATGTAACGTTGCCATAAAGAACTTTCCTACTTAATAGTCTAGAGAAGTGTTGGTGAACCTTTTGGGCACTGAGTGCCAAAACGGGAGCACGCACAAACATTTTTGACCCCTAGGTGAAAACTAGGTGATCATCTGGTTTCTGGCATGTTCCAGATTTCGAGAGTCCTCGTGCTTCGTTGCCCCCCCCCCCCGATCCCCATCAGTGTGGCTGGACATCCCCACTGAGGATCTGGTTCTGCAGCCCTGGACAGGGAGAGAAAGGTGGGTGGGAAATGCCCCCTCCCTCCACTGGAAAGCCAGAATCCCTTCCTGGCCTTGGAAGAACCCAGCACAGCCCCCCCTCTCCCCCCACTTCATCCAAGGGAGAGTCTCCATGTGTGAGGAGCTGTGGAGATGGGGGCTGGTGGATGTGGGTCTGATGGTCCCCATGGACGAAGGACCCAGCAGGAGCAGCCTATGGGGGGAGGGGAGGACAGGAGCATTCCACATAAATCTAAAATGGGGGGGACTGCTCTGCTGTGTAATTTAAACATTGGAGAAGACAAAGGCGCAAGAAGAGCAGAACTGCAATGCAAAATGAAGGACAGGGGAATAATAATAATAATAAATAATAATAATAAATTTAATTTGTTGACTGCTCCCTCTCCCCGAAGGGACTCGGGGCGGTGCACAGGGCAAATAAAACAATAAATATACACACATAATAAAAACGAATTAAATAATATCCCTGCGCTAAAAATTCCCAGTTAAAAATCTAAAATTATTGACAACCCCATAGAAGGGAGACTACCCTAGGCCGGCCAAGCAGAACAAATATGTTTTTAGTTTTAGACGGAAGGAGCGGAGGTCCGTGGTTGTTCTAATGTCGGGGAAAAGGTCGTTCCAGAGGGCTGGGCCCGCCACAGAGAGAGCCCTTCCCTTGGGCGTCGCCCGCTGACAAAGTCTAGTGGACGGCACCCGGAGAAGTCCCTCTCTGTGCGAGCGAATAGGCCGTGTGGATGTATGAGGCAGGATCCGATCCCGCAAATAGCTAGGTCCCGAGCCATGGAGCGCTTTAAAGATGATAACTAGAACCTTGAAGCGCACCCGGAAGATGACAGGCAGCCAGTGCAGCTCGCGCAAGAGCGGTGTTACATGGGTAAACCTTGAGGTTCCCATAATTGCTCGCGCGGCTGCATTCTGGACTAGCTGAAGTCTCCGGGTGCACCTCAAGGGGAGCCCCATGTAGAGAGAGTTACAATAATCCAGTCGGGATGTCACGAGAGCATGAGTGACTGTGCAAAGGGCATCCCGATCCAATAGGGGGCGCAATTGGCGAACCAGGCGAACCTGGTAGAATGCCCTCCTGGCCACAGCTGTCACTTGATCTTCCATGGACAGCCGGGAGGACACCCAAGTTGCGCACCCCATCCACTGGAGCAAGATGTTCGCCCCCAATGGCCAGCGATGGAGTCAGCTGGTTGAATCGGGCTGCCGGAAACCACAGCTACTTGGTCTTGGTCGGGTTGAGCCTGAGTCCATTTCTTCCCATCCAGATCCGTACGGCTTCCAGGCACTGGCACATCACCGCTACGGCATCGTTGGGGTGGTTTGGGGTAGATATATACAGCTGAGTATCATCAGCGTAGAGATGGTACTCTACCCCAAAACCACGGATGATCTCACCCAGCGGCTTCATATATGTGTTAAACAGGAGAGGCGAGAGGACCGACCCCTGAGGCACCCCACATGTGAGGGGTCTCGAGGTCGACCTCTGCTCTCCTGTCAACAAAAATTGCGATCGGCCAGAGAGGTAGGAGGAGAACCACCGTAAAACGGTGCCTCCCACCCCCAACCCCCCCAGCTGATGCAATAGGATACCATGGTCGATGGTATCAAAAGCTGCCGAGAGGTCTAATAGGACCAGGATGGAGGAACAACCCCCATCTCTGGCCCTCCAGAGATCATCGACCAACGCGACCAATGCCGTCTCGGTGCTATGCCCGGGCCGAAAGCCGGACTGGCGTGGGTCTAGATAATCAACTTCCTCCAGGTGGCGGGGAAACTGTTGTGCCACCACACTCTCAACAACCTTCGCCAAGAAGGGAAGGTTGGAGACAGGACGATAGTTGTTTAACAAAGCTGGATCCAAAGAGGGCTTCTTAAGGAGGGGCCTCACCATAGCCTCTTTTAGGGAAGCAGGCAAGGAACCCTCACTCAATTATGCGTTGACAACCTCTTGGAGCCAGCCTCGTGTCACCTCCCAGGATGCCAGTACAAGCCAGGAGGGACACAGGTCCAATAAACATGTGGTGGCTCGCAGTCGCCCACGTAACCTGTCCATATCTTCGGAAGCAACGGAGTCAAACTCCTCCCAAACAAGATCTGTCTCGTGGCATCCCACTGGACCATCAATGGGGGCTAGCTCGTTCTGTATCTGAGTGATTTTCTCCTGCAGAAAAATCACAAATTCCTCTGCTCTACCCTGTAGCGGGGCTTCCCGCACCCTCTGTTGAAGGAGGGAGCGGGTCACCCTAAACAGGGCGGTAGGGCGGTTTTCTGCGGATGCTATGAGAGTGGCACAATGATGACGTTTGGCCACTCTCAGCGCCACAACATGTCCGTAAATGGGCTCTTACCTGTGTCCGGTCAGATTCAGATCGAGTAGACCTCCATCTTCTCTCTAGGCATCTCTTGTGGCGTTTCATCACCCTTAGCTCCTCGGAGAACCAAGGAGCCAGTGTGGCTCGCCGCCGCAAGAGAGGCCGCAAGGGCGCGACCCGATCCAAGGCTCCCATGGTGGCAGTATTCCATGCGGCCACGAGGTCCTCCATCGGGGCACGGGTCAGGGGTCCAGGAAGTGGCCCAAGCGCCGCCTGGAACCCATCAGGGTCCATCAGGCGCCTGGGGCGGAACCAGATTGGTGATTCAGGTTCCGCTTCACCGCGGAGGGGAGTAGCGGTCGGAAAGTCGAGCCGGAGAAGTGAGTGGTCTGACCATGACAAGGGTGTGATGACTATATCCCCTATACCCAGATCACTCTTCCATTGGCCAGAGACAAAGATGAGATCCGGTGTATGTCCACCCTCGTGGGTGGGGCCTTGAATTAATTGGGTCAGGTCCATGGCCGTCATGGAAGCCATGAACTCCTGAGCTACCACGGATGATTCGCCCGCCGATGGCAGATTAAAGTCCCCCATGTCTGGGGGTCTCAACTGCCACCATAGCGATCACCTCCAGGAGCTCGGGCAGGGCTGCTGCTACATAGCGGGGAGCCAGGTATACAACCAGCAAGCCCAACTGCCTCCCTAGGCCCCACTTCACGCAGAGGGACTCACAACCGGTGGTCTGTGGCACAATGGTCTCTCTCGGCTCAAGACCTTCCTTTACAATAACCGCTAACTCACCACCCCTGCCTAGGGCCCGGGGCTGATGAAAAGCACGGTAACCTGGTGGGCACATTTCAACGAGGGGAAGTCCACCCTCGTGGCCCAACCAGGTCTCCGCAATTCCTGCCAGGTCCGGCTCCCCCTCTGACACAAGGTCATGGATGAGGGGGGCTTTGTTGACAACGGACCTGGTGTTGCAAAACATCAGCCGCAGGCCCTGGCTCTGTACTCCCTGACCACCTAGCCTGCGGGGGTTGTGGCACTTCACCGTTTGCATCCAACGGTTCTGTGCCCCCAACCGGGAGGATGGAATATGTCTCCCATCGGATCTGCCTCTCCCCACCAGCCTCTCGATGGGTAGGCCCTCTATGGAAACGACCTGTGAATCCCCCCTCTTAGCGGATCCATCCGCCTCCTTCTGTGGTCTGCTGGCTCGGCCCGTCTCAACCTGTCTACACCCTCCCCCCTCCCTGGTACCCCCTAAAATAGACAACAAATTCCTAACTAAAAAACCCCTAAGGCCGCGCTTCGCCCAGCGAATCAGTGGGGAGCTGGGGGGTGGGGGAAGGGTGGGGGGTGGGAGGAAGAAACTAAAAACACACTTCTTCTGCCTTGCCGGCCTGTGATAGTTATTCCTCTGTTTTGGGTTTATTGGGGATTTTTAGTTTAGTTAGTTTTAATGGGTATTTTAGCACAGGTGTTGTTTAATTTATTTTTAATATGAAATGTTGTATATAGTTATTGTTTTTATTCTCCCTGTGCACCGCCCCGAGTCCCTGTGGGTAGAGGGTGCGGTTTATAAGTATTAAAATTGATTGATTGATTGATTGATTGAAGAAGGGGAGGGGAGGGGCTGAGTGAGGGGGACATACTTTCTTTCACAACATTGATATTCCCTCCCCCTCTCCATCAAACACGCCTGTTACCCTTGAATATTCTCCAAGCCATTTGGCTGCCTTCCCCTCAAAGCCCTGCAATGGCTCAGATTGGATTGAGATACACACGTGTTTGTGGAGGGGTTGCCAGGTGGTGGGGAGGGGGGGGGGAAGCCAGGGGGGTTTAAGGCAGAGCAAGGGGCATTGGGGAGAAGGCAAAGTTGGGGGCGTTAAGCCAGAACATCCGATGTGTCCCCAGCCTTTGAGGGAATCTGGAGGAAGGGAGATCCATGTTTATCCTGGCAGCTGACTTGGAGGGCAAGAGGACCAGGGGGTGGTGTCCGTCCCCCCCCCCAAGTCCCACCTGAGAGACGCTGGCAGGGGGGCAGAGCTGGGCAAGCGCTTGTCTCCAGCCCAGCAGCCCCAGAGCTTCCCCTCCCAACCCCTCCCATCCAAGGACCAATGAAACCAGGCTGTTTCCTGAAAGGCTGCGGGGGAGCCTTGCTTGGCCTCACAGACCCTCCGAGACCCTGAAGAACATTTATTACTGGCAATCAAAGCACCTTGTGTGTTCTTGCTCAGGCGGAAGGCAGGCAAGGGAAGCCCTTCAGAGGTTCCCTGGTGGGGTCTGGCAGAGGAAGTCACTGCAGAGCCCCCAACCGGGCTGACCCCACCCCTCCCTTCCCTCTCATTCTCCCCCCTTCCTAAATCCCCCCAAGTGGAGCATTTCTAGGGAGCTCTGCATAATTAGATGAAAGGCTCTGGGGGTGGGGGGGTTGGGTGCCCCGGTCAAGTTGGGGCCCACTCCCCAAAGAGACTAGAACTGTCCCCGAGTTCGGTGTGTATGAGAGAGAGAGAGAGAGAGAGAGAGAGAGAGAGAGAGAGAGAGGTGGGGGGCGTGGCTAATGATCGAGTAGAGGTGAGGACGTTTCCTCCATTTTGTAGGGTTTTTTTTCAATGGAAAATGCGGATTAAAGAGGTTAAAATGCACCGTTAGAAGCCAAAATTGTTTACAACGGACTTGGAAAGGCTGAGGAGCCAGCAGATTGATTTTTAGAGCAATAGGTCAACCCGGACTGCTTGAATTTCAAAGTTTCGTTTCTTCGTGGGAAGGCAGAGGATTGACCGAAAGGCGGCCAAGGTAGGAGGGAAGTTGCCCTTTGTCTTGATAAATACCGCGATTTGCATGTTCTTTTACTTGCTACGAGGCATAAGCACAGGCTTGAAAGTTAAGTAAACAGTGGAAGATTAGCTGATGGCACGTGGATGGCAAGTCCTTTGAACTTTTGAACCTTTTAAGTGGAGTGTTTAAGCTGGATGTAGCGAGTAAGTTTCCTGGGCAACGCCTAAAAAATGGATGTTTGAGGGGCTGCAAGATACACTGTATTCTTATAAATTGAGGATTATAGCCCTCTTTCCTTTTTTTTTGGCTTCTTTGGTGCATTATACGCCGTCTCAGCTTTATTTTACTTGGGATATTGCCCTTATTCTTCAATAAAGACCCTCTTGGCAGAGAGGTTTAACTTTTTTCTTTTTTAAAAAAAAAAGCCTATTCGACATGACGACTCAACAGCCTTCTGAACTCGAACGAATCATCGTGGCATTAAATACAATTGGGGAAAAAGTAACTGGTCTAACTGACCGTATGGAGAACATGACATTGGAAATCCAAAAAACCAAAGAGGAAATGAGCGAAATGAATATTAATTTTGCAAAGCAGAACGTGGAGATGAAACTTATTAAGGATGAAATTGAACAGATTCATGTACATGAGGCGCAGACTGATCATAAGATTGAGGGGATCTTTTTTAAAAATCAGCAACAAGATAAGAGAATTAATCTTTTGGAAGAAGATGCAAGAAAATATAATGTTGTTATTCGTGGAATTCAGGAAGATAAGGTGGATAATCTGAAGCAAAGAATGTTAAAATGGTTGAACGAACTTGATGCATCAATTGTATATACGGCAGCTGACCTAGTAAGTGCTTTTAGAGTTGGTTATAAGAGACAAAACGGAGCTAATAGAAATGTTCTAGTGAGATTTGCAAACCTTGGAGACAAACTAGAGGTTATGGCAAAAATAAGGGACCTGGGAGGAGTCCCAAAATTTGAGGGGAAAGAAATTCAAGTTTTTCCGGACATATCTAGAGAAGAAAGAGTATGGAGATTCTTTTTAAAACCAATTACAAAGATCTTGAGAGACAATGGTATTAAGTATAATTGGAGACCACTGCAGCAGTTGAAATTTTTTTACAAGGGGAGAATGCAAACTATTATTCCGGAAACGGATGCAATAAGGCTAATACGGGAGCTTGGGCTGATCGAGAAAGACGAGGATTTAATAGAAATTAAAGATCATATGCTTAAGATGGGTGGAATACAAGTGGAATCTCCAACATTGGAAGAAAAAGGAGCAGTTGGTGGCCAAGATCCTAAAAGTTTAAAGCGGAAAGAAATCTCTCCGGCAATGTCCGAGTATAAGAAAACTCGTGAAGAAACAAAGCGAGCGTCAGACAAGGAGGAGGATCTTAGAAGAAAGCAGGAAGCTGAGTGCGGGGAAAAGCCAGCGTTGTCTTCCTTCTTTGAAAGTGGAATCTAAGAACAGCCCGAAAGAAATGACCCGATCATTGGCATGTCCCCTCCCCCACACTCTTTATACAGAGGCGAAACCCGAATGAGGATGTGGGGGACGAAGACTAATTGTTATTTGTTGTTGTTGTGTTTTATGTTTGTCTTTGTTTTTTTTTATTTGGTGTTGGGATTGGAGCATGGAAAGGAAGAAGCGGGGTTAGGACTAGGAAAGTCACAGTCTAAATGCGGTTTATAAAAATAATGACATGGAACGTGAAGGGAACAGGGAATCAGATTAAGAGGAGGAGGTTGGAGCTTAAAATTAAAAGAGATCGACCAGATATACTATTTTTGCAAGAAACTCATCAAAAATCTGAAGGTTTAAATAGAATGAATATAAAGGGTATGCAAATCTATGAAAAATCTTTCAGGACTTCCAAAGCAAGAGGTGTTGCAACATTGATATCAGATAAGGTATATTTTGAAAAAAAACAAGTAATAAGGGACGAAGAAGGAAGATATTTAATAATTGTGGGAAATATCAACGAGCAAAAAGTGACACTGGTTAACTTATATTTACCGAATGATAAACAAAAAGAATTTCTTGGAAAAATAACTAAAATTTTGGAAACTGAAAGGGTAGGGAAAGTCATTGTGGCTGGAGACTTTAACTTAATTAGGGATAAATTAGATAGTACAAACCCTACTCGTTATAGAGAAACAAATAAAGGGGAAATTTTAAATAAATGGATGTTTCGAAATAACGTTGTAGATGTTTGGAGGGAGTTGAAAGGCACGGAAAGGGTATACACTTTTTGCTCTAAGATATATAATATATATTCAAGAATTGACTATTTTTTTGTTTCTAAAGATTTGTTAAATAACATAGATAAAATAGATGTGGGAATTTTTAAGGATTCTGATCATGCAGAGATAACGATGGAAATAGATTTTAATTTTGAGAAGAAAGGAAGAGGTTGGAGATATGATGAGAAACTGTATAAAAATGAGGAGGATAAAATATGGATACTTAAAAAATGGGAAGAAAGCTGGAGACTGAATGATAACGGAGAGGTTAAATTTGAAATTGTCTGGGATGCTATGAAAGCAGTTTTTAGAGGGGAAAGTATTAAGTTATCAAGTAGGAAATATAGAGAATATAGAAGTAAAACGGAACAGGATATAAGACAGATTAAGGCATTGGAGAGTCAATTCTTACTTACGAAGGATAAAAAGTGCTTGGAGGAATTAAATTTATTAAAAAATAAATCGATAAAAGATGATATAGAGCTGGTTAAAAAAAATATAAGATATTTAAATAGAAATTTTTTTGAATTTAGCAATAAAAACTCTAAGCTATTAGCAAGGATGGCGAAAAATAAAAGTGAGAAGAGGGAAATCGGCTCTTTGATAGATGAAAATGGTACAAGGTGTTATAAGATAGCGGAGAAATGTGAAGTAGTTAGGACTTTCTTTCAAAAATTATATTCAAAAAAATCAATTGATTTGGAAAAATTGGAAAATCATCTTGAAAAGTATGTAGTGAAAATAGACCAAACCTATAAGGATTTGATGGAAGGGGATATAACACAGGACGAGATTAAGGAAATAATACAAGTGATAAAACTAGGAAAGGCTCCAGGCGAAGATGGACTTCCCGCTGAGTTTTATAAAGATTTTAAAGAAATAATAGTACCAAAATTACAAAAATTATTCAATGGAATTTTATACGGTGGTGAAGTTCCGACCTCATGGAATAGAACAGTAATATCTATAATTCCTAAGCCAGATAAAGATGTGGAGCGGATCGAGTCCTATCGACCCATTTCTTTAATTAATCAGGATGCAAAAATATTTACTGCCATTATAAGTAAGAGATTAAATAGGTTTATAGATAAATATATAAGCTATAATCAAGTAGGTTTTGTTAAAGGTAGATATATGAGCGATATAATTAGAAGAGTATTAAATATTATAGATGTAGCTGAACATAATGGTGATAAAATAGGTATAGTATCACTAGATATCTTTAAAGCCTTTGATTCTGTACAATGGGAAACTATTAAAGTAATTACTGAGGCATTAGGCTTTGGTAACAGATTTATACATGTTATTTCAAAATTGTATCAAAAAAGTAGTGCAAAAGTGAAGGTAAATGGAATAATGACGGGAGAGATTACTCTGGAAGCAGGTACGAGACAAGGATGTCCCTTGTCTCCAATATTATTTTTATTGGTTATGGAAGTATTGACTAAAATGATAGAAGAAGATGAAGAATTGGAAGGGTACAAGGGATATAAGATAAATTTGTATGCAGATGATACTTTGATTATTTTGAAAGATATAGAGAAAGACCTGAGGAAGATAAATAAACACTTGAAAGAATTTGAGGAAATGACAGGTTTGAAAGTAAATTGGTCAAAATCTGAACTATTAATGGATAAAAGCGGTAAGGAGTGGGAGAATATGCAAGAACAATTTGGGATAAGAATTAAAAATACATTGAAATATTTGGGAATAACACTTTCACTTAAAGTTAAGGAATTGAAAAAAATTAATTATGATATGATGTTGAATGAAGTAGAGAAGAAGATAGACAAATATAAAGGGATAAAGTTGTCTTGGTTTGGCAGAATTGCAATGTGTAAGATGATGTTGCTACCAAAGTTTAATTTTTTATTTGAGATGCTACCATTAAATTTGACAGAGAAAGATATGGAAGGATATCAGAAGAAATTAGATAAATTTTGTAATGGTGGGAAAAGACCTAGGTTAATGAAGAAAATGTGGTATCAAAACCAAAAGGAAGGTGGATTGGGAATTCCCAATCTACTTAATTATTACCGGGCCTATAGTATTCGAACTGTGGTAAAAATACTTAAAGGAGGAGATGGGCACTGGGGAGATTTAGAGTTAAAAGATATTAAGAAATTTGGTCCTACATGGTTTTTAGATAAAGCAAAATCAAAAAAGGTAATCAATAGTTATTGGTTAAAGGGATTGAGTAAAATTTGGAATAAATTCGTTAAAACATTAATTCCAGATATAATCTTTTTGGGAAAGACAATTGGAAATTGGCCGATCAAAACCAACACAACCCGTGAGAAAGTAATTGAAGAGGAAAATATAGAAAGTATAATAGATTGGTTAAAAGCCTTAGGAAATGAAAGCAGAAGAAAAGAAATAATGGAAAAATTGGGGTTAAATTGGTTTGAAAAAATACAGATAGAAAAATGGACTATGAATGTAAGGGGAATATGTAAAATAAGTAGAAACGAAACTGAATTTGAAAATTTAGTATCTCAAATCATTAAAGACGAAATTGGGTTAAAGGGACTCGTTAGCAAGATATACAAGATTATAAATTTCAATGAGAAACCACAAATGGCAATGAAGATGAACTGGGAGGAAGAATTTAAGATTAAAATATCAGATTTGGACTGGAATGTGAATTGGAAGAGTCGAATTATGAGGATTTTATCTATAAGGATTAAAGAGCATAATTTTAAGGTTGTTTGGAGATGGTATCTGACTCCATCGAGGCTATCATTGATGGATAAAAAATAAGTAATAAATGTTGGAGATGTAATATGGAATTGGGAACGTACGAACACATGTGGTATAAATGTGATAAAGTTAAAAAGTTTTGGCAGAAATTGGAGAAAATGATATTTGAAATGACGAAGAAAAGAATAACATTGAGACCAGAAACTATATTATTATTGATAATTAAGGAACTAGAATTAACAAAATATGAGAAAGAATTGATTAGAATTATGATTATAATGGGTAGAATTATAATAGCAAGATATTGGAAAATAGAGACGAATATTAAAATAGAAGAGTGGTATTGTGAAATGTGGAAATTAGCTTTAAATGATAAACTGACATGTGATATTAAATTTAGAGAGGGTGTTTATAAAAAAGATGTTTTTTGGAAGACTTGGAAGCCATTTGTGGACTATGCACTTGGGACCTTGGATGCTTCGATACCTGTACCCAGAGAACGTGGATTTTGGAGGACTTAAAGATATTTGAAGATACCTGAAGAATCAAACTTTCCTTTCCATTGTATAGCACTGGGTGAAATATTGTATTGTACTGTACATGTAATTTTTGTTATAGTGTTTATAAAAATAAAAAAAATTATATATAAAAAAAAGAGAGAGAGAGAGGTGAGAGAGAGAGGTGAGAGAGAGAGGGGGGGAAGGAGGAATCAATGGGGAGGAAGCTATGGGGTAGAGGCAAGAGAGAACCAGGTGGGGTGAAGAAAGGTGAACATTCAGAGAAGGGTGTCACTCAAAATCCCCTCCCTTGGAGGAAAGGGGAGGACTGGGATGGACATGAAACCCATAGGTGGGAGGGGGAGGGAGGAACTGCGCTCTCCTCCAGCCCTCCTGAGGCACCTCCCATCCCCCATGGGGGCTTTTCCTTCTCCTGGTTGCTCCAGCACCCCAGCCACAAGGAATACCGTGACAGCCGTCGGGGGGGGGGGGCAGGTGGGTGGCAGTGGCAAGGACAAGCCAGGTCTTCCCTCCCTCCCCACCCAAGAGGGCTACTTCCATGGCCCAAGCTCTCCAGCCTATGACACTGATGGAGATCCGTGGTCTGGAGTGCCTGGCTTGCTTAGGCACCCCAGAAGAGCCGGCTGGTCCCCACACAGCCCCAGAAGAGCAGCAGCCACAGGAGGAAGGGCAGGAGCGACCGGGCAGACACCTCAATCGTGGGTAGCTTGCCTCCTCACCAACAGTTCCTCTTCCAGCATCTCGGCTGGTGGGGAATGAACAGCAGGCACGGCAGCCAGACTTCCATCCAGCAAAAGCTGTCCTGCTGCCACCTGTGCCCAAACTGGCCAGGTGCTCCAGACCATGGATCCTCATCAGAGCCTTAGGTTGGAGCTGTGCAAGAAACCTGCTTTGGCAGGGAGAGAGGGAAGCCTGGGCCTACCTGTACTCACCACACCTGCACCTTTGCCCCTGGTAGCAGCAGCTGTTGGAGACACCGTCTGCAGTGGTGGGCCTGTCACTCCTGCCCTTCCCATTGTGGCTGCCACTACTGCTGCTCTTCTGGGGCGCCTGAACTGGCCAGGTACTTCAGACCGCAGATGAGCCATGGGCTGGAGGGCTGGGAACACGCAAGGAGCCCCCTCAGGTGGGGAGGGAGGGAAGCCCTGACCACAGCTCTGCTCTGCTAAGAAGCCACGGCCGGAATCTCCTCTCTGGGCCTTTGGGCACGCATGGCTGCTTCTCTTTTTGTTGATGGTTTTTGATGCATGCATGCCAGAAACCAAAACCCTAAGTGGCTCATGCGCATGTGCGCACTGGAAACAAAGATCATTTTCCTGGTGTGCGCATGAGCACTGGGTGGCTCCTCTTCCACTTTCTGGCACTCCAATGTGCAGGAAGACCAGCTGACTGCCATGTCTGAACCCGGAAGAGCAACTGGTGATGGCTCCACATGTCAGGAGAGATGGTTCTGTGTGCCACTTCTGCCATGTGTGCCATAGGTTCCCCATCACGGCTCTAGGCTTTGCCCACTTGAAATGGGACCTCAGGCTTTGGCAAACAGAGAAAAGACACCAAAATTTCTCCCACCTTATTGAGCGACTTTAGCTGTGAAAGAGCCTCTTGTCTGATAGAAAGTCTCTGTCTTTCAAAATACGCCAGAATCTCTTCCCTGGGATCCTCCTTGGGGAGAACCAAGGAGCCCGAAATGCCCAGATCTGCTGTTATCTCTCCATTTTGGGCTAAGTACATTTTTCTCTCAGAAATATTCCAAAATTCGTTCTTCTCCAGAAAAGGATGAAACTAGAATAGGAACATCCAGGAATTTAAAAGGTGGAAAACTTAGTTTCTTATCCCACATTGAATCTTTCTTCTACAATTGTCTCATCTCCAAATATGGTTAAATAGGATACAAATACTGCCATTATCTTCATGAGTGAGTGAAGAAGTTTGAGGAAAAAATATCAAAATATTGAGAAAATATAATTGACAAAGTGGATGTGGACATTGCGCACAAAGGTACAAGCCCTCGCCCCACCATCTCTCCACACCCACCGAAATGGTAGTGCATTTTTTTGAACACCCCCCTACTCCAGATGTTCTAGTTCTACTTGAATCTAATGCTTGAATGGCAGAGAGAAGCCAAACTTTCCCCCCTCCATTCACAGCAGAGCTCCTGCTCCCTTTATGGGCCCCCCTGCCCCCCTCTTCTTGGGGGGGGTGGAAGGGCCTGGAAGGGAGAGGCAGGCAGCTGTAGCTCCCTTCCCATCAGGCTCCCCGTCCCTTCCCTTTGCTGCGGAGGGAGGGAGGAAAGTCCAGCCAAGGGATTTCAAACGTCCCTCCTGGCTTCCCTGAGCTGCCCCAATTCCCCCCCTGGCCAGAGGCGCCTCCAGCTAAATGCCCCTCAGCAGACCCTCCACGCAATGCGCTCTGCCCAGGGGGGGGCATCGGGAAAGCAGTGCAGGGCTCAGAGTGACGCTTCCCCCAAAGAAGTTCTGGGGAGCCCAAACCCCACAACCCTCCCCCTCCCCCACTGCCCCTTCCAGAGCCCAGAAAACTCCGAGGCAAAGCAGCTCCATCTCTCTCTCAGGAGGGGGGAGAAAGAATGGATGGGAGGAAAGGCAACCTGGGGGGAAGAGGAAGGGTGACCCAGAGGAAATGGGGAGAGGGTCTCTATCCCCTTCTCTTCCCAGGTGCCACACAAGGTCTAACAGCTTCTGATTTCTCTCTCACTCTCACTTTCTCTTTTTCTCTTTCTCTCTCTCTCATTCTTTCTCTTTCTCTCATTCTCTCTCAAACACATTCTCTCTCCTCCCATTCTCTTATTCTCTGTCTGTCTGTCTGTCTGTCTCTCTCTCTCTCATTCTTTCTCTCTCTCTCTCTCTTTCCTCCCATTCCAACGTGCAGTGCAAGGAAGCTGCCCACGCTTCCACCTCCCCATAAATCCCCCTCCTGTGGCTGCTCCAGAGAGAGAAGCTTGTGCGGAAGAGGCAAGAGGAAGACTGCTGCCTGCACAGTTAATCTACTTAGTCAGCCGGACTTTCCTGGGAGGCGAGCGATGCTGCCGGGCGCTTGGAAAGGACTTTGGCAATTGGCCCACCACTAAAAGCAAACAATGAATCGAGGAGCAGAGCTGGTTGTAGGTGTGTGTGTGTGTGTGTGTATCATTTTGTGTGCCTATACACACACAATACTATGTAATATGTATGCACACATATGGCATTTATACATAGGATTAAATTGCATATTTTGAATGGTCAGTAGCAGTAAATAAATAGACAGGGAAATTGTATCTTGTTGAGGCAAGGAGACACCAGGCAAGGTTCCCTTTGATGTGAGTGATGTCATGTTGGCCATGCCCACCCAGTCACATGACCACCAAGCCACACTCACAGAACTGGTAGTAAACTTTTTAAACTCCCCCCCCCCACTGGATCCAGCCCTCTTCCAACCACTGACTCCTGTTACACACAAGTGTAAGATCTGCTCACTATTATTCCAGAGTGTCAGAGGTGGAAAAATGGAAATGGGGAGAGGGTCTCTATCTCCTCCTCCTCCCTGGAGCCCCACAAGGTTTAACAGCTTCTGATTCCCCCCCTCTCTCTCATTCTCTCTCATTCTCTCTCATTCTCTCTCTCTCTCTCTCTTTCCTCCTATTCCAATGTGCAATGCAAGGAAGCTGCCCATCCTTCTAACTCCCCATAAATCCCCCTCATGTGATTGCTTCAGAGAGAGAAGCTTGCGTGGAAGAGGCGAGAGGAAGACTGCTGCCTGCACAGTTAATCTAGTTAGTCAGCCGGACTTTCCTGGGAGGCAAGCGATGCTGCCAGACTTTGGCGCTTGGCCCACCACTAAAAGCAAACAATGAATCGAGGAGCAGAGCTGGTTGGAGGAGTGTGTGTGTGTGTGTGTGTGTTTGTGTGTGTGTGTGTAAAATGGTGGGTTTCATCCAAGGAGTTGTTGTTTCAGGTGGGTCTCCTGGCTTTGGAAGGAGGAAAGGAAGGGATACAAAGAGAGAGAAAAGAACTAAACTCATATTAACTAATGACCAAAAAATTATAACAAAGTCTTATAAGCTGATGCTACTCTGGAAGGTAGAGGAAGAAGACGTGATGAGGGAACCTCTGACTGCCTGGGCTAAAAACTTTGGGTGTGAAATTGATACGACTAAGTGGAGAGGAATTCGGAATAAAAATATCAAAGCCTCATTGGCTTCGTCCTATAAAGAGAACCAATATAAAATGTTATATCGGTGGCATTTGCCGCCAGCCAGACTTGCTAGGATCTTTTCCAATTTATCATCGGCCTGCTGGAAGTGTGGGGCCAAGCGGGGGACCTACGACCATATGTGGTGGACCTGCCCAAAGGTGAAGGTATACTGGGAGAGAGTAAGGAGACGGGTGCAGGAGATAACAGGGATTCAAGTGGATAGGAGGCCAGAGCTCTTCCTCCTGGGAATCTTGCCAGACCTAATGAGTAAAAGAACCAAGTACCTGATCACGTATGTGCTAACCGTGGCAAGGATGCTCCTTGCGCAAAGGTGGAAAGGCCCCGACATTCCGTCAGGAGAAAGCCTAATACACAAGATAACCGATTGTGCCGAATTAGATACGTTATCTAAATTACTAAAAAATGAACACAAAGAGGAGGGGGGAAAATTGGGATCAGTGGTATCAATAGTTAGAAAAAGGGAAAAAGAATGGTGAGGAACTGAAGTGAAGAAAAAGATCCTATCTAGAAGGTGGAAAAAGAGTTAATTTATTCAATCTTGCACTGTACTACTGACAGAAAGGAAAGAAACCGCAATGAAACGAGAATGGGGATATGAGGATGGTAATATGTCCAAATATAGTCGATTTAAAATACTAGAATTTGCATAAATTACGGGTGACGGTGAAAGGAATGCATGGGGGAAGAAAAAAATTATTTGTTTACTCGTTTTGTAACCAATTGATACACAGTACGTAAGGAAAGAGGATTTTTTTGTTTGTTTGTTTTTATTTTTTGTGTTGTGTTTGTTCTGAAAACTAAAAATGAAAAATAATTTAAAAAAGAGAGAAAGGAAGAAAGAAAGAGAGAGAAAGGAAGAAAGAGAGAGAGAAAGGGAGAGAGAGAGAAAGGGAGAGAGAGAGAAAGGGAGAGAAAGAGAAAGGGAGAGACACGAAAGACAAGAAAAAAGAAAGAAAAAGGGAAGAAAGAAAAAGCGAAAGAAAGAAAGAGGGAGGGAGGAGAAAGTGAATGAGATATAGTTGGATGGATAGATAGATAGATACATGGAGGGAGAGAGAGAGAAAATGAGAGGAAGGAAGGACACAAACTCTGGCTTCAGAAGACTCTTTGAAACAGCACAGTTGGCTGGAAGGGACCTCGGAGGTCATGTAGTCCAACCCCCTACAACCTTATATCCTCTGGATTATTTTGGAGAAATTGCCAGAAAAAGGAAGGGGTTTACTAGGACAAGGCTGCCATGCAGAGGAAGGCAGAGAAAGTCGTTGACTTATGACTAGAAATGAGCCCAACATTTTCATTGCTAAGCAAGAGCGTTGTTAAGTGAGTTTTGCCACATTTTACTCAATCCATGACATCTCCTGGCTCTGACAGTCATGTGCAGGATAGGGAAGAGCATCTGAAGGCCTCTGTAATGTTCTCATGGGCAGAAGTTACAGTTAAATGTGTGGCAGAAAGTGGACTCTGGGTGTGTTTTTCCAAATGCAGAAAGTGAGGTTGAATGTGTAGAGTTTTAGAAGAGCTGTGTGTGTGTGTGTATCATTTTGTGTGCCTATACACACACAATACTATGTAATATGTATGCACACATATGGCATTTATACATAGGATTAAATTGCATATTTTGAATGGTCAGTAGCAGTAAATAAATAGACAGGGAAATTGTATCTTGTTGAGGCAAGGAGACACCAGGCAAGGTTCCCTTTGATGTGAGTGATGTCATGTTGGCCATGCCCACCCAATCACATAACCATCAAGCCACACCCATCCAGTCACATGACCACCAAGCCACGGCCACAGAACCAGTAGTAAAAAATTTTTGACTCCCACCCCTAGATCCAGCCTTCTTCCACTCACTGACTCCTGTTACACACGAGTGTAAGATCTGCACACTATTATTCCAGAGTGTCAGAGGTGGAAAAATGAATCCAGTTACAAGAGAGGAGATTTTAGCTGAATGAGAGAGAAAAATAGGATAACGACCTTCCCCCCGAAATTAGAACAACTACGGACCTCCGCTCCTTCCGTCAAAAACTTAAAACACACTTTTTCTGCTTGGCCGGCCTAGGTTAGTCTTCCGTCTAGTCTCCCCTGTGGGGAGAGGGTGCGGTTTAGAAATATTAAAATTATTATTATTAATTATTATTATTATTATTAATAGGGTTTAGGGGATTTTAGTTAATTTTAAAATTGGGGTATTTTAGCGCAGGGATAATCTTTGTTTAATTTGTCTTTTATGTAATTTATTTATGTATATTTATTGGTATTTTTAATTTCCCTGTGCACAGCTCCGAGTCCCTTTGGGGAGAGGATGCGGTCTATAAATAAAATTTATAATTATAATTATAAATATAAATATAAATATAAATATAAATATAATAATAATAATAATAATTATTATTATTATTATTATTATTATTATTATTATTATTATTATTATTATTATTATTATTATTATTATTATTATTATTATTATTATTATTATTATAATAAAAGGATGAGCTGTTTTAGAGCTGAGCCAGGAAAGCAGAGAAGTTCAATCTCCTCTTCATGGATTGTCTGAATGCAAAGACTGAGCAGCCATCAGTCAGAGAAGCTTCAACTGGGATTCCTGCAGGGAGGAGGGGTTGGGCTAGATGGCCTCAGGGTCTCCTCCCAATTCACAAAGGTTGTCATGCCACAACATGGAACTCTTGTGCTGTTGTTGCTCTAGCCCCACTTAGTGGCCGGGGGCAGAGAAGCCTAACTCTATGGTCTGAAGCCAGACTCCGTTTTCTGTTGGCCTTTGGAGAAGGCGGAAGAGGCCATTGTGACCGAGACCCCTGGTCATCCGGAGACGGCTTCTGTCCCTCACACAGAGCATCGCTGGAGAGGTTCCAGCTGCTCCTTTGCTGGCTGTTAGTGAATGCTGCCTATCTCATCTTTCTATTTGATTTCCACTCTTTGCATCTCCTCAGTTCCACCTGCCCTGTTCTCCCAATAAAGCATCCAGATCCACACCAGGCTCCCTTTCATTGGAGGAGAATAGGGGGGCTTAGCTGCCTGTCCAGCTGCACACAGAGCCACCTGCAATGGGGATGGAAGAAAGGTGGAATTCCACCAGGCTCATCACAAACCCACAAATAAGAGGATTTATTTAAAAAAGAATACAGCATTTTCAAATTAGTAGTGTTTAATATAAAAATGCCATGAAATCTACTCTTTGGAACCATTAATTCCCTGAGTAATTAAATTGGCCAGATCTTTTGAGAAGGTTCCCCTCCTTCTCCTCTGGATTCCTTCTCCAAAGGATCTAAGATTAATGGATCCATATCGGGACCCCCATACCAGTGGTGGGTTTCTGCAGGCTCGCACCTACTCGCAAGAGCCGGATGGTGAAATTTAGAGAACCGATGAGAGGGGGTTCCATCGACAGACCCAGAAGTAAGCCTGGCCTGCCGTTGCCAGTAACCCAATGGGAAGGAAAGGAAAGGAAAGGAAGAAAGAAAGAAAGAAGGAAGGAAAGAAAGAAAGAAAGAAAGAAAGAAAGAAAGAAAGAAAGAAAGAAAGAAAGAAAGAAAGAAAGAATTTATCATCACAATTGAGCCCAAAACTTTGGTTGCTAAGCAAGAGCGTTGTTCAATGAGTTTCACCACATTTTACAAATTGGCCACGCCCACAATGTCACATGACTGCAAAGCCACGCCCACAAAATAGGCCACACCTAGACAGTAGGTGTGGCCTATTTTGGAAACCCACCACTGCCCCATACCTGCCATGGCTGCAGCCTCGGAGACCCCAACCTCTTTTCTCCCTCCTTCCTTCCCCTCCTCGATCTGGAGGAATAGGCGGCATTCATCGCATGGGCCAAAGTCTTTATGAAACTGTAAGGATGGTAGTCATTTGGGCCCCTTAATCTCCCCCATTTCCTTTGGGTCTCCAGTGGGGCTTTCTGGGTGCATCTTCTGCGGCCTTTGACAGAAAAGACATTATTTGAAAGAGAACAGTGGAAATAAGGATCTTGAAACTTTTCTTCCACAAAGAAAAAAGCTTCATAGGAAGAGTCTTTTGGCCTTCCTTTTCGAAGATAACCAAAGTTCCAAATACTATGGATGTATGTGAGAAGGCTGCGCTTGTTCATTTGATACCCTGCCAAATTTGTGAGGATCCAGACTTTCCCTTCAATGGGTCCTGGGAGACGTATAAATGTTAAATGGAAAGGAAGAATTCTCTCCCAAATGGGCTCATATTCCATGAAGTGAACAAAGACATTGACTTGTCTCCACTTAGAGAGGGAATCCCTGAGGGCTTCTGCATGTCCAGTCTTTGAGAATCGTTGTGATACAACCACACAAATTCCACTCCTGACAAGCACAGGAGGGAAAATTCTCATGAAAATCTCTCCATTCTCTGTGTCTGAAGCAAAGAGGCCAATCAGGGTCCATCTGAAATGGAGGAGCAGCTGGACAATTGCTGGGTACTGGAATCCTTCTTTGTGGTCCATCTGGTGGAAAAAGGGGAATCGACTTTTATCCCTCAGAGCCTCTGAAGCTGAATGAAAATTGATCTGAAAAAGGAATTGAAAGGATTAGAGCCATGAAGGGGAAACTGAGGCACGCAGAGCCCTCTCTCCCGGCACACAGGCCGCCCCAGCCCAGCTCCACTAGCATCCACATGCAGGTCCACCTCCTGCCGGCCAACTGGTTTTTGGGCCTCTGCCGAGGGCCAGGATCAGGGGATCTGTGAGTATGCTGTGTGTGGGATGGGGATGGGGGTGGCGCTTGCATTGCCCAGGAAACTCCAGTGGGCTGGAAGTGAGTGTGAATCGCCTGGACCCCCCCAGTGCTTCCTCCCTCAGTTGGAGGCTTCCTTCGGCCTTCCAACAGTTGCAAGGGCTTTATTTTTTATTTCTGCTTCCAGGTTGGTGCAGGAGGCTTTCCAGGGCCAAAATGCGTACAAAAAGTCCAGGTTTTCCTGTTTTGGACCAGGCCATTCACACTCACTTCCAGCCCACCAGAGTTCACAGCTTCAGGGCAGAAATGAGAGCCTGTCCTGTGGAGCCCACTGCCACTTGGGAGAGAAGGATGTAGTTTGCTGCGCAATGCAATCGACCCCCACTGCATACTCATGCGTGCCCCGCCCTGGCCCTCGTCATAGGTCCGAAAAGCAGCTGGCCGGCACTTGAACAACGACATGAAGAAGAGGAGGAGGAGAATGAAGAGGCTTTGCAGGAGCCGGCAGGGAGCAGGTCGGGCGGGGGGGGGGGGCTGGGTGGCTGGGGAGGGGAGAAATAGGAGGCCCTGCTTGAATGGGGAGGAATGTATTCACACACCCTGCCTCTCTGCTCAGGTGTCGCCCACACCATTGGCAGCAGTTTTGGTGCCCACACACACACACACACACACACACACACACACAATTGGATTGCTCTCTTACCCTCCCTGTCTCTCTCTTGCCCCATTTACTTGGAAGCTGCTCCATGAGACAAGAAGCCGAGAAACAAGAGAGGAGAGAGGTTTGCAAAGTCAGGGAGTCCTTGTTGCAGGAAGGGAGGGAGAAGCAGGAGGGACCTGGTTGGGGAGGCCTTGAGGGTCTCTTCTATCACTAGGACCCCCATGGCCTTCCCCACCCTCAGATTCCTCAGGGGCACATTGGGATCCTTCCATTGGGAGCTCTTAGGAAAGAATCCCCTCCTTGTGGGTTGCAAACAGCTCTTTCCAGTGGGGGAAACAGGACAAAGCAAGTGGGGGGAAAGAGTTTCCTTTGCTTTATTTCCAGTCTGAAGGAGACCCCGTCCCACGTGGGACCACAAGGCTGCCCCTCCCATATCATTCCACCACCACCACCCCGGCTCCCACCTATTGGCTGAGCCCAGGCCTTTCCTTCGCAAGCCCCACGGACTGAAAATGCAAAGCAAGACCAAAGTTTTTGGCCAGCAGAAGGCTTCTGGAGGGGGAAAAACGAGATGCACGGAGGCCCCAGGAGGGGAAAATGGCGCCCTCTGCCTCAGCTTCTCAGTTCGGGCTAAGTGGCATGCAGACCCATGTCGCCTGGCATGCAAGGTCTTGCCCATTTCTCTTCTGGGTTTCTGGTGCGGATGTGCATGTAACAATCAGCTGTCCTTTGTGTGCACTTGTTTCTGTGAGCGCATGTGTTCCAGCAGTTTATTGTCGCATGCATGCATGACAGAAACCGGAAGAGGAGCTGCCTGGTGTGCATATACGCATCGACAGGCACACTGGGCAACTCCTCTTCCAGATCGCATCCCTGACAAGAGGACTCAGTGCTGAAAAGGTTCTCCCTCCATGCCCTCTTCCAAGGGTGGTTTTTCCAAGGCTTTATAAAGCGGTACCAATACTTCCCGTGATTTGGATTCTCTCCTTCTGTTGATGCAGCCTAGGATTGCAATGGCTTTTTTTGGCTGCTGCCACACATTGTTGGCTCACAGTTGAGAGATTGTCCCTAAGATTCCCAGATCCCTCTCCCAGTTCCTGCTATTGAGCCAGGCTTCACCTGATCTGTACCTGCACATTTGGTTCTTCTAGCCTCAGTGTAAGAAAATGGAGAAAAACCCACACAAACCTGTGGGACTTTGTAGGTGCCTCCTAATGTTGATGCCTGGATGGAGATGTCCCTGGGAGCTCCATCAAGAAGAGCCAGAAAGTTCTCCTTCCTTCCACAGCCGTAGTTGGGGACATTGGCTTCTCCAGTGGAGAGAATGTCCAGCAAGGCATCTGAAGTGTGGAAAGTGCTCTGATAGTTGTCATGGAGGTTGTAGCCCAGTGTGAGATTGTGCAGGAGCTGGGAATTCTTGTTGACCGTTTGGATGTTGAAAAAGAATCGTAAGCCATAAGCAAACCCTTTGGAATTCCTATTGTAAAAAAAATGTTATAATCAACAGCAACAAGAAATACTTTTGTTATATAAAATACATATAATCCTCCAGAAGTCTCCTGAGCCTTAAGCCAACATTGACCCAAAAGCAATAATCACTTACACAAATATGGAAATTGGCTGAGATACAGCAAGAACAAGTGGTTCAGCCACCACTTCAAATAAAATTCATGATTCAAGTGAGAAATGAAGGATTGAACTGAGAGAGGAAAATAATCTCACAAAAGAGCTAAAAGACAAAGAGGAATCTGAGGGCTACTTAGTTTGGGACTGAGGCTACAATGGGCTAGAGGAAGGAGGGAAAAAAGGAAAGCAATAAAGGGAAGAAAAAAGATCAAGGAACCATAAAATAAGTACAAAACCACAGAATTAACAAGAGGGGAAAGTACAGAATAGATTGTATACACAAGTAGTCCAAAATAAGAAACATAAGAGAATCAAATATATATAAAAGATGTAATGTATGGAATTAATAGAGATAAAAGATATGTAAAGATAGATGATAGATAGATAGATAGATAGATAGATAGATAGATAGATAGATAGATAGATAGATAGATGAAACACAACATAAATGTAAAAGATGTAGAATTGTTGCAAAGATTATATAAATATATAACAAAAAGAAAGAGAGAAAGGAAAATAATCTGCAGCCCTTTCAACTTTTTTTTCAGGCCCATTTTTGGATTTGAGTCTCTTTCACCAAACGAGGCAAAAGAGAGAAGCCGTGGAAATCAAAATTATTCAGGAAATTAGACACATCCTCCAATATAGGAACAAATAAACAATAAAAAACAGAAAAGGAGAGTGTCAGAATGGAGGGAGGGCAACTCCATCACCCTGAATGACTTACTGATCATGGAAAACAAACTGAAGAGAAGGAGCCACGTTGAAAAGCAACTTGGTTTGTGATGTTTCTATTCCACTGGTGACTATAGCAATGAGATGGTCTCCTGGGCTGTAAAAGCTCTGTGGTCCTTTTCCATCCTGGTGCTCCAAACTCTTCGGGCATTTCATCCTCAGCTTCCCAGAGACTGGATGGGATAAAAGCAGCATCAGAAGCAGAAGCAGGAGGTCCAACATTCATGGGGTGAATCAATGAATCCCTTTCCTGTTTCTAAAGAAGAATTAGAGGAATTCAAAGGATTCTCACAAGGTGGAAAGTGATCCAGTGTCTTTCCTGATTGAAACCCAGAGAAACACTCAGCTTCACCTGGAAAGGAGAGAGACGGACATTCAAGAGCACAGACCCTGCATGTCCACAAACCTCCCTATTTCTCTGCCCAAAGTCTCCCCTGGAGGATTCGGCCAAAGAGCAGAGCTGAAGCTTTGATCATAATTCTCCCTCTCAGGAGGGATCCCTGGAGAATTCAACCAGTTCTTGGACTCGAAGGTTGTTGGGAAATTCTCTGGAGGGAAATGAAAGGGAAATAATCCCCATGTGATTCATAATAACAGGAGCAGAGATGGAATTAAATCCATCATCTAAAATTGAGAGGTTTGGGGGTCTCCATGCTTGAAACTGGCCCCAGAGGGAATACACGGCACCTCTGGCTGAAGACAAAAACAAATCAGACATTGTTGGCATTGTGGTTAAAGAGAAAAATCACAGAGGCCGGTTAATGCCAGAGCATGTCATAGATCTGAAATAGCTGCCTGCTGAGTTGACACCAAAGTTTATTTTGTTTGAAAGTTAATGCTCAAGGGCACCACCACAAAAGGGCTGATGAAATAGTGCAGTAAGTTTCTAAGAACAGAATGAATTTTAGTGAAAAATTAGTTATCAGACCTTTGCAGAGTTAAAAAAATCACACAAACACACAGAGATGTAAGAAAAAATAAGTGAAAATAAATGGAGAAATCAAGGCTGCTTCTCACCCCGTGTGAGGAAAGAAGGAAGGAAGGAAGGAAGGAAGGAAGGAGGGAGGGAGGGAGGGAGGGAGGGAGGGAAGGGGAGCTCAGGATCTTCGTGTTGCAGATGAAAAAGCTCGGCCTGGCTGAGTGGGGAGCCCCTCTTGGGAGGTAGAAGGTGGGGAGCCTCGTGTTGGGGAAGGGAAGCAGATCTGCAAAATCTCCCTCCAGGTTCCATCTTCTGAGTCCCAGAAAAAGGTAGGAGACCATATCCCATGTTGCACGGCCACCTCTTCCTATGCATGGGGCATTATAGGAGAAAGCAAAGCCCAAACCCACAGAGAAGGCCCAGAATGGCCAAGAAGGGGGAGGGGATGTGGGGCATTCCTGGGAAGAGGCCAACCTGGTTTATGGGTCCCAGGGTTGAAGGTTGGGGGTTCCTCCAGCCTCGTTTGGCCTCCGTGTCTTTCCAGAAGAGGCTCCTGGGGGGGGAGAAGCCATGCAGGGTCGGGTCTTCCGAAGGGGATCTGGGGTTGCCTGGGAGCAGTGGTGGGTTTCAAATTTTTTAGAACCTACTCTGTAGGTGTGGCCTATTTTGTGGGTGTGGCTTGGCAGTCATGTGACAGGTGGGAGTGGCCACCTTTTAAAATGTGGTGAAACTCATTTAACAACGCTCTTGCTTAGCAACCAAAATTTTGGACTTAATTGTGATGATAAATTCTTTCTTTCTTTCTTTCTTTCTTTCTTTCTTTCTTTCTTTCTTTCTTTCTTTCTTTCTTTCTTTCTTTCTTTCTTTCTTTCTTCTTTCCTTTCTTCCTTCCTTTTTCCTTCCTTTCCTTTCCTTCCCGTTGGGTCACTGGCAGCGGTAGGCCAGATTTACTTCCAGGTACGCCGGTGGAACCCCCTTTCACCGGTTCTCTAAATTTCACCAACCGGTTCTCGCGAGTAGGTGCGAACCTGCAGAAACCCACCCCTGCTTGGGAGGAAAGGGTGGGTGGCCTCACCCTGGAGGGGACCTTCTGTGACTCTGTGGAAGATGGGGGTCCCTGTGGCCCCTGCAGACCCTGCAGACCCCCCAGCTGAAGAGACCCTCCTCACTGCAGCCTTTCCTGGGGAAGGGGCTTAAGCCCCCCTCTGCAATTATTTGACACACCCCCCCCTTTGGCTTGGCTCCTTCAGCCTCTTCTCCATCAGGCTGGGGGCAGGGAAGCTGCCAGGCAACTGTCTCTTCCCCCCTTTTGATTGGTTGTGGGTTGTCATGACAATGGGGGCGGGAATAGAAGCAGCCACTAGAGAGAAAGAGAGGCGGGACTTTTGTCTTCTCTGAGAACTGGAGGATTTGAATGCGAAATCTGCTTTCTTTTAGGAAATCCTGCTCAGATGAAGCCCAGAATCAGAAGGAGGGAAGAGACAAAGAAAATGAAGGAAAGTTTAAAAGATATATTAGAAAATGAAAGAAAAATTAAAATTTTGAGAGGACAAGAAGAGAAAACAGAATCTAAAAACAGATTAAAAAGATCAAAGCCTGTAGCAAAAATAATTCAGCTTTATCAAGAGTGACTCTTGAGATACATATTGCGATTAAAACCAAAGAATTATAAATCTCAGCCTCAAGCAACTATTTTGGAAACATGAAGTGTATTTGCAGTTTCTCAGCTTGTTCCTGGCTTGTTGCTGAGGCTGCTAATCAACCCAGAGATAGAAAGCAGGAGCTTAAAAAGGAGGAAGCCTAACCAGGAATTAGTCAAACAAACTAGGATCCATTGCAAAATTGTCTCCGGCTTATTCAGCAACCTGTAAATTAGCCAAGTTTTGGTGCAGGGATTCAATTCCTGACAGAAGGGAAGAATGTCAACCCCCACTTTTCAAATTTGGAACCTGAAGATGATCGGACTTTAATTCCCAGAAAATCCCGTCCAGTATGATGGGTAGTGAATCCTGGGAGATGAAGTCCATGCATTGCTGGGTGGGAAATTCTGGGGACTGAAGTCCATTCATCTTAAGGTTTGACAAACACAGATGCAGACCAACAACTCTCCACAGGTTACCTCCATTTTGGAAAACAACAAACGCAACTGAAGAGACCACCAGTCATTGGCCGGCTTGCATAAGGGAGAAACCATGATTTGTTATGGCCATCAGAAGCGAAACATGCCACAATTAATTGGACTGACATCTAACTCTAAGACCCTGATGCTAGTTTGGAAGCCATCCTGGTTGGTTCTGAGAAGCCAACATTGAGCAAAGCCCTGTGAATCCAGCCCCTTCCTGACCCTTCAGACTCAGACAGAATCACAAAACCTTCCCAGATTCCAGATGCTAAGAACCTCACTGGACCAGAGATGACACCGGACCTTTCCAGGACCATCTCCTTCGCCCTTTCCATCTGGTTGGAACTATTGAGACCAAGAACAGCCTTCTCTGAAGCTCCATCTTTGGCATCCGATAAGTGTTTCTGCTAACAGCATAGCTGCGGCTGAGGAAGATGGGAGCTGGAGTCCATGCATTTGGAAGGAGCACATGGGAAGACTGCCTGTGGCTGTTCAGGCAGGACCGAGATCCATAAACAGGACTTGGACAAAGACTCTTGAAAGCAAGCAGCCTCCATTCTTTCTCCCAACACTGAAGCCAACTCAGTGGGGGTAATAACTGTTGAGTCCCCAAGCCTATGTCCCAGACAACTCGTCTGGTAACCTATGAGTCACCGCATTCCGGAGCTGAGCCAGCAGCTGCAGTGATTAACAGAGACAAGCTGTCTGGAATCTGTCTGGAAAGGAGTTACAATGTTGCAATTGCTTGCTAGGAGTTTCCTGCCTGGTAACTCTATATAAGAGGTTGCCAGAGAAGAAACCTTGCCAGTTGAATCTTGTGTGTGTTGTAAATAGTGTGAATAAACGTTCCTGTTGTTTTGACCATGCCTGAGTCGGAATCCTTTGTCTGATCTAACACTGGCGACGAGGATGGGATTCAGGCCGTGGCCTTAGAACGCAACGGGTAACGAATACTTCAACAACAGAGCACAGCGCGACGCACAGCCTCACCATGGCTACGGCGACAATGCCTCCGTTTGCACCGTTCGACCTGATGAAGGAACAATGGGCTTCCTTCTTAGCCCGGTTCGAGTGCTTCTTGATAGCCAGCGACTACGGCGAACTCGCGCCTGCCAGGAAGCTGAGCCTATTCCTCCAGTGCGGCGGCCCCGAATTGTTCGCTACCACCCGAACCATAGCAGCACCCGCAGCGGTGCACGAAGTGCCGTGGGACGATCTCCTGGGCCGCCTGAGAGCACACTACGCGCCGGCGCCTTCCCGCATAGCGCATCGCTATGCATTCAGGCAATGTGTGCAACAGCCGCAACAGTCGGTAGCCGAGTTCCTGCAGAAATTGAGAGCGACCGCAATCCCCTGCGAGTTCCCTGCTGGCTTCCTGGAGGAATCCCTACTGGAGCAGTTTGTATGCGGCGTAAGAGACATCCGCCTAAAGCGCCGCTTGCTTTCAAAAACTGTCCTGACTCTCGAGCAAGCGGTGGAAGAAGCACGCGCGACAGAATTGTCGGAGATCTCCACATCCGACATGGGCCGCGCGCGCCCTCCTCTTTTCCCCACTCCGCGAGCGTGTCTGGTAGACGAAATAGCGCCGCTGGATGAGCTGGAGGAGGAAGACCGTGGGGACTGCATGAGGGTGACCGGGCGCGTGCCGAATCGCGCATTCACACCGCAGCAGAAGTCCGGGAACTGCCTAGGCTGCGGAGGGGCCCACCAGAGACCAGAGTGCCCATTCAAGGCATCGGTGTGCCGCAGATGTGGCAGGAAAGGACACCTAGCAGCTGTGTGCCGTGCTGCCGCTCCAGCGACAATGCCAGCTGCCGCCTCCAGAACCGTTCCACCAGGACAACGAGGGTTGCAGAAGCGTTCAGGACGCTACCAGCCACAGCCGACCGACTGCTTCGCGCTGGCGGAGATGCCCCCAGCTCTAAGCTACGACCAGGCAGAGAGTAGGAGACTGTCAACAGTGGTTTGCTTAGAGGGGGTGGGGGTAAAAATGGAAATAGATTCAGGGTCCTCTAGATCACTCATGTCCTGGGCGCATTTAGTTAAGCTTTGCCCCAAGCTCAGGAAGCGGGATCTCGGCCCCACGGCGACGATCCTGAAAGATTACCAGGGCTCACAAATTCCCATTCTAGGTCTGCACAGAGTGAGAGTAGACTACGGCCCCTTCCACGGATCCCTTCCCATCCTGGTAGTGGCCAAACCCCTAGCTGCCTTGATCGGATTGGACTGGTTTCCAGCCTTGGGACTGTCGGTCCAAGGAGTACACAGCGTGCCAGCCAGTTCTCCGGTAGACGAAGTAATCAGAGAGTTCAACGACGTCTTTGATGGCAGCTTAGGAACGTACAAAGGCACTCCAGTTTCCCTAAATTTGGACCCCCAGGTTGCTCCAGTCCGCTTGAAAGCCCGCAGGCTGCCGTTTGCGCTGAAGCCCAAGGTTGAAGCGGAATTGGATCGATTGGTGGCGCAGGGCGTGCTCGAACCCGTCGATCAGGCGAAATGGGAGACCCCAATTGTGGTCCCCATTAAGCCCGACGGGTCCGTGAGGATCTGCACCGACTATAAGTCGACGATCAACCTCGGGCTTCAGGCGAACCCATACCCGGTTCCGGTGGTGCAAGACCTACTCCACTCATTGGGACGAGGTCGAGTGTTCGCGAAACTGGATATGGCGCAGGCCTACCAACAGCTCCCGGTGGATGACGAGGCTGCGGAAGCGCAGACCATCGTGACCCACCGTGGGGCTTTCCGCTGTCGCCGTCTCCAATTCGGCGTGTCCGTAGCCCCGGGGATCTTCCAGAGCCTCATGGAGCGACTGCTCCATGGGCTCCCTGGCGTTGTACCGTATTTTGACGACGTCCTGATTGCTGCTTCCAGCATATCAGAACTCGCCAAAACGTTATGGAAGGTCCTCAGAGTTTTCAGGGGCGCGGGTTTAAAGTTGAAACGCAGCAAATGTACGTTTGCTGCGCCTAGGGTGGAATTCCTGGGTTTCATGATTGACGCCCAAGGAATTCACCCAACCCCCTCCAAGGTCGAGGCCATCCAAAAGGCCCCCACTCCTGCCTCCAAAACGGAGCTGCAGGCATTCCTCGGCCTTTTGAATTTCTACGCGCCGTTTATTCCCCATAAGGCATCGCTAGCCGAGCCGCTGCATCGGTTGCTCGACCGATCCACGGCCTGGCACTGGGGCAGCCGCGAAGCACACGCGTTCGCGGCTGTCAAAGCCATGCTCACGTCAGATGCGGTACTAGTCCAGTACCATGACAGGCTTCCTCTGACGCTTGCATGCGATGCCTCCCCTTTTGGCCTGGGGGCTGTCCTTAGTCATGTCTTTCCAGACGGCTCGGAAGCCCCCATTGCTTTTTACTCCCGGACAATGTCTCAAACGGAGAGAAACTACAGCCAAATCGACAAGGAGGCTTTGGCTGTAGTGTCCAGGATTAAGAAGTTCCACAATTACCTCTATGGGCGGACCTTTTCTGTTGTCACGGACCATAAGCCGCTCCTTGGGCTATTGGCCGGTGACCGTCCGACACCCCCCATCCTGTCGCCCAGGATGACCCGCTGGACGGAATTCCTGGCAGCGTATGACTATACGCTGCTATACCGTCCTGGCAAGCAGATAGGGCATGCTGATGCCCTAAGCCGCTGCCCTCTCCCGGGGCCGGATCCGGCCCCTGTGCCTGCTCTCTCTGTCCTGATGGTCGCAGAGTCGGACTTGCCCCTGTCCTCTTCCGCCGTTGCCGCTCACACCCGCGCAGACCCCGTCCTCGCCCAGGTCTGCCGATGGGTGCTGAGGGGCTGGCCTTCGGGCAGTGTGGCTGAAAACTTTCGGCCTTACAAGTCACGCCAGCTGGAGCTCTCACTCCATTGCGGGTGCTTGTGTTGGGGAGATCGGGTCATCGTCCCTTCCCCTCTCCGGCACATGGTTCTTCAGTCGCTCCATGCCAACCACCCAGGCATCGTCCGTATGAAGGCATTGGCCCGGAGCTATGTCTGGTGGCCCGGCATGGATGCTGAAGTGGCGGAATGGGTGGCCGCCTGCTCCTCCTGCCAATCGTCCCGGCCGGCCCCGCCGGTCTCCCCGCCGAGGGAGTGGGACGCCCCCAGGTGCCCATGGTCCAGGCTCCACTTGGATTTCGCGGGTCCCTTCCATGGCCAGAATTTCCTCGTGGTGGTGGATGCGTTCTCACGCTGGGTGGAGGTGATTCTCATGGCTTCCACCACAGCGGAGAGCACGGTGCGTGCCTTGCGCTGTCTGTTCGCGACCCACGGGTTGCCGGACGTCATTGTGTCCGACAACGGACCCCAATTTCAATCCTCCACCTTCTTGGACTTTCTGGCCACCCAAGGGATCCGCCACGCGCCGGTCGCCCCTTATCACCCGGCGTCTAATGGACGCGCGGAACGAGCCGTGCGCTCAGCCAAGGAAGCCTTGGCCCGTTTGGATAAAGGGGACTGGCAGGCAAGGGTGGCCGCGTACCTTTTGGGACAGCATGTCACACCTTGCCCAGCCACAGGGAAAAGCCCCGCGGAGCTCTTGATGGGCCGACGCTTGCGGACCACTCTGGACAGATTGCACCCCGATTACGACGGGTTGCAGAGGGGCAACCTGCAGATTCCCACTCCTCGTTTATTTGAAATTGGGGACCTGGTTTGGGCAAGGAACTTTTCAGGGGAGCCACAATGGATTGCCGCAACCATTTTGGACGTAACCGGACCCTGTTCTTACCGAGTCGGCCTTCAGGATGGATCCGAGTGGCGGCGCCACCTGGATCAACTGAGGCGCCGCCTGCCCGAAACAGCAGTCACAACGCCAGGCCGTTCCTGCCCGTTGGCCCCCGTTGGGGCGTTGTTCTCTGCTCAAGCCGAGCAGTTGTTTGGAACCCCGGAGTCCCTAGCCGGTCCAGACCTCGTATCGGCGGGAACAGCCCGGGGAGACCGCCAGGACCTCACAGCCCAATCTGACTCTCAGCTGGGGGCCTTGCCCATCGGGGAACCACCCTACCAGAATAATACTCGCCAGCAAATGCCAACTACCTCAAGCCCGGTCGCCATGCCCCCTCACCCGGACTTGCTAGGGTCGCCATTGCCGCCTACGGCGACTCCACCTCCGAGGGCAGGCCGCGATGACGTAGGCGAAGGCTCCGTGTCCCACAGGGAGGAGCCTCCTCAAGAACTAAGGCGGTCAGGGCGGACCCGACACCGCCCCGCCTATCTGAACGACTACGCGTGCACATGTACTGTGTTGGACAGAGAACCTAGACACATGCGCACTGACTATGGGGGAAGGAGTGTTGAGTCCCCAAGCCTATGTCCCAGACAACTCGTCTGGTAACCTATGAGTCACCGCATTCCGGAGCTGAGCCAGCAGCTGCAGTGATTAACAGAGACAAGCTGTCTGGAATCTGTCTGGAAAGGAGTTACAATGTTGCAATTGCTTGCTAGGAGTTTCCTGCCTGGTAACTCTATATAAGAGGTTGCCAGAGAAGAAACCTTGCCAGTTGAATCTTGTGTGTGTTGTAAATAGTGTGAATAAACGTTCCTGTTGTTTTGACCATGCCTGAGTCGGAATCCTTTGTCTGATCTAACAATAACCACATTCCCCTTTTCAATTTGGCTCCATAAACGCCCAGCCTTTCTGCTGTGGGGAGCAACCCCAGTATCCTGAGGCCTGGCCTAACTGGGAATTCTGAAAACCAGCATCCAAAACATCTGGGAGGTTCCAAGTGGGACAGTGAGCTTCAAAGTCCCTAGTTGATCCTCTGAAGACACACGGAGATCTCTCTGCAAGTCTCCATCGAGCTTTGTCCAGGCATTGTGGGAAACCTCTGACCCCCTCCATCCACACAGGTTCCCTTCTGCCTCTGTCCCATCATCCCAGCTCTGTTGCCTGAATGCCAGACCTGGAATCGGTTCACACAATGTGCTAAACAATGTATTACTTTTTAAATTTCCTTTTAATTCAGGAAGAGATTTTCTGGACACCTGCAGGCTCCAGCCTCCAGGAGGGCCCGTTTCTTTTCTGCAGGGATCAGGCTGAGCCCCACGTGCAATGCAGGCACACCTCATGGCCCCACAGCTCTGCACCCTCCCCCAGAATACAAAACTCTCACTGGGTCAGGGACAGTGTGTGTGTGTGTGTGTGTGTGTGTGTGTGTGTGTGTACTTGCTGCCCAGTGGGAGAGACCCCTTCTGGGGGGGAGAGATGGGGGGCTGGGAGCTCCTTCTGGTGCTGAGGCTAACATGAAAGAACCACAGGACTTCCTCCCCTCACATCCCCCCCCCAACTGAGTGATGGAACTGAGAGCCACAGACCGGGACCCTCATGGCCATGAACTGGGGAGGGGGGAGGGCTCCAAAGGGGCCAGAGGAGGCCAGAAGATCCCAATAGCCATGGGGAGAGAGGAAAATACAGAGAGGGTTGAGAAATAGGCCACTCACGGAGACCGAGTGATCCCAGGGATCTTGTTCAGTGGTGGCTTCCTACTGGTTCGGACTGGTTCAGCTGAGCCAGGAGTGGTTTGGCGGCCTGGGTTGATGGAACTGGCAGTGACCCAGTCCTTCCATGCCCACAAACTGTTTCTCCGGACGCCTCCGTAAGAATCCCCATCTTGTTTTCCATTTCCTCACTTTCCTTGCCCTGCGCTGGAGCATGAAGTGCGCATCCACGGCGTTCCCACGGACGAAGCGGCAGTAGTGCCTGCTGGACCCTCCCCCCCCCCCAATCTTCTTCCTGGGGCACCGCCTCTCGCACTCCAACCCAAGTCCTGGATGGGAGGTTCTGAAGGCCCTGGACCAGTGGTGGGATTCAAAAAGAATTTGCTAGCACTTCTGTGGGCGTGGCTTGGTGGGCGTGGCAGAGGAAGGATCCTGCAAAATCCCCCTTCCCTCCCCAGCCCCTCCACCTGCTTCCCAGCTCCGTCCTCCTGTTGAGGGCAACAGAAGGAGATCAGCTGGAAGGCTGGGAGGCAGAGGGGGTCGGGCCCTTCTATTTTCCAGTTCTCCGAACTATTCAAAACTTCTGCTACCGGTTCTCCAGAACTGGCTGAATATGACCTCTGCCCTGGAGCCTTGGTGAAGGCCAGGCCAGTCTGCCATAAAGCTCCCTGTTAGGAGTTGACTCCTAGAGTTGGGTAGACAATATATAACACCATGATGATATATGGTCATTGTGGCTTTAAGGATGTTGGAATGTTAGAGTGCAATTTGTAAGTGTAATTATCTCTCACTATAAGAGGAAGCCAGCAGAGTGAATCTCTCTCTCTCTCTCTGCTGGATTTGCTGTTTGATAACTGAATTGCTCGTGTGTCGTGAACTGTGAATTACTGAAGAAGAAAGAAGGAAGGAAGATTGTGTTTGCTGACTGTAAGCAATTTGATATTTGTTGAGACTTTGATTTTGAATTGCTTTAACATCACTGCTTGTTAAGCAGTAGTTTAGTTTAGTAGTTTTTACAGCTTCAGTAAAAGCTATTTTATTTTTACTTAACAGTGTCTGGTCTACTAATTGTGTGTACATTAGCAACATTCTTCTAGCTGCATACTCAGCCGCACACCCTTTTGCTGTCTCCCAACGGAGAGATCACCTAACCCTCCCTTCATCCGGGACTTCAGGGTGGAGGAAACGGCTGCTCTGGCGTCCATCACTCAGACCCGGCTGGGACCGGAGGGGGCGATTCTGCCCACGGAGCTCAGCCTGGAGGGTTTCTGGCTTTGGCACCAGCTGAGGCTCCAGGGGAGGGAAGGGGAGGTTGGGGTGCTTGAGGGGGCATGCAGGGCCCTTGCCCCACAGACGGCCAAAGGAGAGAGGCTGTCTCTTCAGTTGGGCACCAGGAGGGGTCAGTGAGGGCTGCTGTTCTTGCAACAGGCTCCCTGCCTGACCTCCGGGGCTCTGGGGCTGGGTGGGCGGTGGAGTCCCCTGGGCTTATGGTGCTGGGGGGCTCCAGACGGCCATCCCCAGGTGGGAGGTCAGAGGCAGCTCAGGAGTTTAAAGCAGCCCTGGGCCCAAATCATCCAGGACCAACTCCTACCAAGGGTAAAAGGAGTCTTTAACTTACAACTGTTTCTCTATTGACCACTGGAAGTCATAATGGCACTGAGAAAAGCGATTTATGACCATTTTCCTCTCTTACAACCATTGCAGCATCCCCATGGTCACAGGATCAAAATTCGGATGCTTGGCAACTGGCATGGATTTATGAGGGTTGCAGAGTCTCTGAGGGGTCATGTGGTCCCCTTTTCTGACCTTCTGACAAGCGAAGTCAGTGGGGAAGGAAGATCTATCTCTCAATCAATTGGTTTGTCTATTTATCCACCCCAGACACTTTTCATTTGAAAGATTAACTCTTTTAATAGATGAGCATCTAATACCTAAGTCAAGAAAACATCCTTTTTTTTTGTTTATTCCATTTAGATTCTGCCAGATTCCAGAATGACTCCAGATGACAATATCACACACAAAATCCAAATGCAAAACCAATCAGAAGAGGAAGAATAAAAGAAGAAGAAGCTAAAAAGAGAGAAATAGAAGGTGAATCCACTAACAGTGAATAGGTTAAAGGTTGCATGATTCAATGGATGAGGGATTTTGGTCATAATATTAGAGCAATGGGAAAATATGTGATTATATTAAAATTTAGGCTGAACTTTAGCCTAAAAGAGAACTTTTATAGAATGATTATTTGTTGCTATTTGACACTGGATGAATTGTCAAAGGTGTATAAGATGGTTTTAAATAAGCAATTCTGTTGACCAGTCTCTGAATTCATGTTTGGACTGAATCAGAATAAGAAAAACAACAGAGTTGGAAGGGACCTTGGAGATCTTCTAGTCCAACCTGCTTCTTAAGCTGGAGATTTCAGAGAAATGCTTCTCCAATCTCTTCTTGAAAACCTCCCTCAATGGAGCAGCCACAACTTCTGGGATGCAAACTCTTCCACTGGTAAATAGATTTTAATTGTTATAAAATCTCTCCTGGCTTCTCACTTGGATCTCCCTTAGCTGAGCTTCTCTCCTTTCTATTCCTGCCTTCAGGGGCTCCGGAGGGTGAATGGAGCCCCTCTTCTCCGGGACAGCCGCTCAAGTGTTGGAGAAGGTCATCCCATCCCCCGCAGTCCTTCTCTTCCTTAGGCCGGACCTTCCCAGCCTTCCCAGCTGACAGCGGAGCCCCCAAACCTCCTCTGAGAGTCCCAGAAAGCCTGGTTCCTTTTCAGGGCCCCTCTTGGTTCTTTGGGGGGGAGGGGGGAACAGATTTGCCAGGCGGAGTCCTGGAACCTGAGACCCAGCCTGACCTCCAGGCATTTACGGGGTGGGGGAGCCTCTCTGCCCCTCCCCCCCCCCCAAACGCTGCAAGGCCAACGGTGGGAGACGCTGCAGAGGAGGGGGGAACGCTGATCTCGGAAGAAGCGGATCTGCGGGGGGAGGAAGGGGGTCCCGCCACTCTCTGGAACAACCGAAGAGGCGGCGGCGCTTCTTCTGGGCGACTCCCCGTCAGAAGACAAAATCAAGGCAACATCAATGAAGGAGGGATTTGCATTCAGTCTCTGTCAGCTCTGGAAAGGGGGAAGGGGAAGAAGGAGAAAGGAAGAGAGGAAAGGGGGAAAAGGAAAGAAATCCCTTCACTTTCCCTTCTGTTAGTATAATTTTGTAGCCCCAAAGAACGGAAGGAGCAACCGCCTGACCTGCCCAAAACTCCCGAGACCGGATCAAGGACGAGGCTTCTCTTCAGAAGGGACCCCCGGAGCTTCCTTCACTCCTGGGCGTTTCTTCACCCCTCCCCCCATCCCTCTGCCCCCCACAACCCCCGCCCTTCTCCCGCCCCCTCCCTCCCTCCCGCCCTGCAGTTTCCCTCGCTGATCAGCTGCCCCAAAGTCTCCGGGGCAGATTTGCGACCTTCCCTTCCGCAGCTCTTGCCCCGCAGGAGAACCCAACGCAGCCAGGGAGCCTCCTTCCAAAGCGCCCCCGAGGAGCCCGGTGTCCGGCAGGGATCCTGGCCCCGAGGGCCCCGCTGGGGCTGAGACCTTCGGCTGGTGGGCAGCAAGTGCCCCTTTGGCTGGACGAGCGGGGGAGGGGAGGGCAAGAGGCCTTGGAGCTGCGGGGGGGGGCGTTTGGGACGGTGGGAGGGAGCGAGGAGAAAGGAGGAGCTGCGCTTTGGAGAAGGGGGGGGGGAGGGAAAAGAAGAAAGGATGAAGCAGAGAAAGGAAGGGTGGGGAATTAAGAGTAGTAGAGAGGGTAAGAAAGAGGAGAAGGGGGGAGGAGAGGCAGTGGCGTAGCGTGGGTTGTCAGCACCCGGGGCAAGGCAAGTAATTTGCGCCCCCTAACCCGTGGATTTTAGCACTCGAGTCTCTTCCGCTAGATTAGTTAAAGAAACCCTTACCCCCTAAGCACGTGTATTGTTTGTTATGAAAATACTGATGTAATTAAAGTAAAATGCATCTAAATACAAGTTTATTTTCAAACACTTTATTGAGTGCGAACATGCATTACACATTCTCCACATTTTCAGCAGGTCTATGAATACAAATCTACAAATGTAGTAACCTAGCATGGGCCATGCTATTATATGTCGTCTCACAACCATCATATCAAGATGATATCAATATCAAGAACAAAAACTAAACATCAAAATGGAACTATACCCTGGAGATGATCCAAGACTGGGCTAGATGGAGCCAACTTCCTCAATCCTGTACCTCTAATTGTAATTCTTTAATAGAAGTGCAAGATATCAATCTGTATATAATATACAGATTAATTTAAATTCGCCTGCTTTTAATTAGCGCAACTTTTTCAACAACGGAATTGAAATCTACATTAAAGTCTCTCTCAATGGACAGTATTGCTAGATTACTCAGTCTTTCTTGGCTCATTGTAGATCTCTGATATGTTTTAATTAGTTTAAGTTTTGAGAAACTTCTTTCACAACTCGCTGTAGAAACAGTGATAGTAAGAAAGATTCTTAATGTGACAACAAAGTTAGTTAAACTTTCTTGCAGCTTCCACTTATACACCCAGCGAAGCAAATCTAAAGCTGACCAGTTTGCAACCTGCTCATCAGGATTGACCTCCTTATACAAGATAATGTGGTGCCGAAGTCGTTATTTCGGTGAGCATAGATGCAGCATTCAATTCCGTGTATTGAGCACACGTGTGCTGAATTTGTTTCTTAATAAAATCATCTTTTTTAGTATCCAACAATGTTTGGATTTGCAAAAAAGCAAATCGCTGGTGCAGCGTATCAGTGGCGTAGCGTGGGTTGTCAGCACCCGGGGCAAGGCAAGTAATTTGCGCCCCCTAACCCATGGATTTTAGCACTCGAGTCTCTTCCACTAGATTAATTAAAGAAACCCTTATCCCCTAAGCACATGTATTGTTTGTTATGAAAATACTGATGTAATTAAAGTAAAATGCATCTAAATACAAGTTTATTTTCAAACACTTTATTGAGTGCGAACATGCATTACACATTCTCCACATTTTCAGCAGGTCTATGAGTACAAATCTACAAATGTAGTAACCTAGCATGGGCCATGCTATTATATGTCGTCTCACAACCATCATATCAAGATGATATCAATATCAAGAACAAAAACTAAACATCAAAATGGAACCATACCCTGGAGATGATCCAAGACTGGGCTAGATAATAATAATAATAATAATAATAATAATAATAATAATAATAATAATAATAATAATAATAATAATAATAATAATAATAATAATAATAATAATAATAATAATAATAATAATAATTTTAATTTGTTGACCGCTCCCTCTCCCCATAGGGACTCGGAGCGGTGCACAGGGAAAACTAAAACAATAAATATACAAACACATTAAAAACAAATTAAACATATACCTGTGCTAAAAAATACCCCATTAACATACTAAAATTCCCCAATTAAAACAACTAAAACCCCATAGAGAGAGACTACCCTAGGCCGGCCAAGCAGAAAAGATGTGTTTTTAGTTTGGTTAGTTTTAGTTAGATGGAGCCAACTTCCTCAATCCTGTACCTCTAATTGTAATTCTTTAATAGAAGTGCAAGATATCAATCTGTATATAATATACAGATTAATTTAAATTCGCCTGCTTTTAATTAGCGCAAATTTTTCAACAACGGAATTGAAATCTACATTAAAGTCTCTCTCAATGGACAGTATTGCTAGATTACTCAGTCTTTCTTGGCTCATTGTAGATCTCTGATATGTTTTAATTAGTTTAAGTTTTGAGAAACTTCTTTCACAACTCGCTGTAGAAACAGTGATAGTAAGAAAGATTCTTAATGTGACAACAAAGTTAGTTAAACTTTCTTGCAGCTTCCACTTATACACCCAGCGAAGCAAATCTAAAGCTGACCAGTTTGCAACCTGCTCATCAGGATTGACCTCCTTATACAAGATAATGTGGTGCCGAAGTCGAGTTATTTCGGTGAGCATAGATGCAGCATTCAATTCCGTGTACTGAGCACACATGTGCTGAATTTGTTTCTTAATAAAATCATCTTTTTTAGTATCCAACAATGTTTGGATTTGCAAAAAAGCAAATCGCTGGTGCAGCGTATTCATCTGCGTAGTATGTTTTTTAATTTCTGCCTGAAGCTGATCAATTGCTTCCAGTTGTTCTCTGCTTGTTTCCTGTATTAAGGAAGGTCAAGCCAGCATTGCAACTGTTCTCACCATCCATCTTCTTGCGTCTTCCAACTCTTCTCTCTGTAGGTATGCAATAGGTTTTGCATACCTGCAGAGCTTTCTCAGTTGCCTTTGACACTAGACTATCCCGTTTTTCATGACAAAATAAAGTCAATGCTTTTAACTTTTGCACGCATTGATCAAGCGCAAGTCCTTCTTGCTGCAGGTAGATCTGAGTATCATTTACTTCGGTTAGTACTGGGTTCCAAAAATGCAAGAAAGAGAAAAAAACATATGTCATTATGCAAACTAAAAGACTTCCTGCATCACCCCTGGTTTCAGAGGTTTCTTCCGGCCCATCTCTCAACGCTTCCAAAGCGTCTATTATTTTCTCAGTGTGTTCAGCAAGTACGCATACAGCTTCATGCATTGAACTCCATCTTGTGTTACACGATCGTTTTACACGAATTGGTACATGTTTCTTAAGGATATCCCACCTGTGGGTGGAGCTTGAGAAAAATGAATACACCTTTTCCACAGTGCCAAAGAAAGTAACAGACTTTGTCCCAACACCAACTGCATGCATCCCAGCAAGATTGAGCGAGTGATTGTTACATGGCACAAACATTGCTTTGGGATTCATATCCAAAATACGTTTTTGTACACCACTAATGTGTCCAGCCATAGTCGCAGCATTGTCGTATCCCTGGCCGTAGCAATGCTCTAGTTTAAGGCCATCAGCTTGCAACTTGTCACAAATTTGTTTTGTAATGACATCAGCTGATTTCCCATATAACTGAATAAAGTCAATGAAAGACTCTGTCACATGGACTCCTGAATCTTCAATATGCACATATCGAATCACTTGGGACATTTGGTCAGTGTGTGAAATATCAGGAGTGCTATCAAACATTATAGCAAAATACTTGGCCTTTATGATATTTTGAAAGATGACTGTTCGAATGTGATCGCCGAGCAGGCTAATAAACTCATTCTGGCTCTGTGGAGAGAGATAGGACACAATGTAACCATCTGTGCGTTGTACTCTGTGAAGATGTTGTTTGGCAACTGGGTCATATTTGGCGAGTAACTTGAAAGTTTCTAAGAAATTTCCACAATTACCATCTGTATTTAAATCTTCAGAGTGACCACGTAAGGGTAAGGTTTGCCTGGCTAGATACAGAACACAATCAAGTATTCTGACTAAGATTGCCTTCCATTTTTCAAATGACCTCTGTTGGGGAACCTTCCCTTCCCAGGAGTCATCCAAAATCAGGAAGGGAAAGCGTTTCCAAAGAGTTTATCTTCCATCCCATCGTTTTGACAGTCACCAGGGGTAATTACTCCCGTTTTACTCATCTCTCTCTCTCTCTCTCTCTCTCTCTCCCCCCCCCTTTTACAGTCCCCCAAAGAGCCTTGCCAGCCTTTGCCGACTCAGCAGATTCCCAGCTCGCCAGAAACCGTCCCCCCCCCAAAAAGCTACCATTTTAAAGGCTGATTGGGGGGGGGGGGGAAAGAGGACACAAACCCTGGCAACTCCCATCCACACAATCCAAAGCCAGCCTTCATTGTTGCTAGCAGTTCATCTCCCCTTCCCCGACATCCCACCCCCCAATTATAATCCCGATGCAGATCGGGGGGGGAGGGGGGAGGGAAGAAACACGGCGGGAAGAGTTGTTGGAACCATCAGCTGTTTTCCCCAAGATCCGAGTTTGCAAAACGGGCTCTTCCTCCCTCCTCCCCCCCCTCCCCGCAATGCCTTCGATCCCTATGTTCAATTGAAAAGCGCGAAGGGAAAAACCACAACACGTCTTTATTGTCAAAAGAGAGAGAAAACAAACGCAATGGGGAAGTTGTTTCCCCCCCCTTCTTTCACGCTCTTGGAGAGCAACTGAAACGGCACTTCGTTCCCTCCCTCCCCCTCCGATCGCAAAAACTTTTCGAAACCCCCGAAGGACAAACAAACAAACAAACAAACGCGGGGATCAAACAAACCCACCGGGACGGACACGATTCACACGAAAGGAGATGCGATCATCCCTCCCCGTGCGCCCCCCCCCCAGATGTTGCGCCCGGTGCGGCCGGCAGCCCCTGCACCCCCCACGCTACGCCTCTGGGGGAAGGGGCAGGGGTTTCTTGGCCTGAAGAACCAACTGGGGCTTCTTCTCTGATTGGAAGGCTCTCTTGAACTGGGGGAAGTCAAGGGAGACTCTGCCCGGAGACGGATGACGTTGAAGAAGGGAGAATTCCCATTGGTTCTCCTTCCTTCTGGACCTTCCCAATCCCGAAGTTTGAGGAAGCTCCACAATGAGGGCGAGTGGGCTGAGGTTTGTCCTCAGGAGAAAACAACCCCCCTCCCAAAAAAAAGGTAAAGGGGGAAGAGAGAAGGGCTGGCCAGGCCTTGTTTTCTGGCTCCTCTTCCCAAATCAAGCTTCTCCCCCCCCCCCCCATCCTCTGGGCCAGGGGTGGGTTCTGCTGAACTTTACTGCCGGTCCGCGTGTGCGCTGCATGCGCAGTTGAATTAAAATTCTTCTGTGCATGTGCAGGACTAAAAAACAAAATGGCGATAAGGGAACCGGTTTGGGGGCGTGGCCTGCCTGAGTGGCTGCCGGTTCCAGCGACCCAGTCCGCCATCCCACTAACGGGTCGGTCGGAGCCCCCACTGCCCTGGGCAGAGACAAGGGGGCTGCAGGGGACGATGCATGGAATTCTCTGCTCTTTCATCCGAATCTCCTCTTCTCTCTCCCTGCCTTAAGATCCCTCCCACCTTCGCCCATTACGGTCCCGGTGGGTGCTTCGTCCGTTCCGAACACGGCGGTCAGGATACGGTCTTCTGGAAGGGCTGGTAGGGCGCCCGGGTGACCTCTGCAGGGATTTATCTGCAGGACAAAATCACTCGGATTGGGAATGAGTTACCCTCCATCGAGAGTGGTACAGAGAGATTGTCCGAGGTTGGTCTTGAGGCTCCATTCTGGGAGGAGTTTGACTTTGTTACTACTGAGGATATGGACAGGTTGTCAAAGAGACTTAAGGCTACCACATGTTTATTGCACCCGTGTCCCTCCTGGCTTGTACTGGCATCCTGGGAGATGACACGAGGCTGGCTCCAGGGCATTGTCAACGCATCTTTGAGTGAGGGGTCCTTGCCTGTCGTCTTGAAAGAGGCGGTGGTAAGGCCCCTCCTCAAGAAGCCGTCCCTGGACCCAGCATTATTAGAGAACTTTCATCCCGTCTCCAACCTTCACTTTCTAGTGAAGGTTGTTGAGAGTGTGGTGGCCCAACAGTTTCCGCGACACCTGGAGGAAGTTGATTATCTAGACCCGCGCCAGTCCGGCTTCCGACCCGGTAACAGCACCGAGATGGCATTGGTCGCGTTGGTTGATGATCTCTGGAGGGCGCGGGATAGAGGATATTCCTCTATCCTAGTCCTGTTAGACCTCTCAGCGGCTTTTGATACCATCAACCACGGTATCCTATTGCACCGATTGGGGGGGGGTTGGGGCTGGGAGGCACCATTTTGCGGTGGTTCTCATCATACCTCTCTGGTCGGTCGCAATATGTGTTGGCAGGTGGGAAGAGGTCGGCCTCGAGGCCCCTCGTATGCGTGCTCCCTCAGGGGTCGGTCCTCTTTCCCCTCCTATTCAACACATATATGACGCCGCTGGGTGAGATCATCCGTGGTTTGGGGTGGGATATCATCTGTACGCTGATGATACTCAGCTGTACATTTCCACCCCAGACCACCCCAACGATGCCGTTGAGGTGATGTCCCGGTGTTTGGAAGCCGTACGGATCTGGATGGGTAGTAACAAACTCAAGCTCAACCCGTCCAAGACTGAGTGGCTGTGGTTTCCGGCACCCCGGTTCAGCCAGATTACTCCAACTCTGGCCATTGGGGGCGAAACACCGTGGAGAGGGCGCGCAATTTGGGTGTCCTCCTGGATTCCCGGCTGTCCATGGAGGACCATGTGGCGGCCGTGGCCAGGGGGGCGTTTCATCAGGTACGCCTGATGCGCCAATTGCGCCCCTTACTGGACCGGGCTGCCCTTCGCACAGTCACTCAGGCCCTCGTGACATCTCGACTTGACTACTGCAGTGCTCTCTACATGGGGCTTCCCTTGAGGTGCACTCGAAAGCTACAGTTAGTCCAGAAAGCAGCCGCGAGGGTGATTACAGGAGCCTCTAGATGCTCCCACATAACACCGATCCTGCGCGAGCTGCAGTGGCTTCCTGTAGTCTTTCAGGTGCGCTTCAAGGTCTTGACGACCATCTTCAAAGCGCTCCATGGCTCGGGACCTAGTTACATGCGAGACCGTCTCCTGCCGCATACATCCCTAAGACCGATCCGCTCCCACAGAGAGGGCCTTCTCAGGGTGCCATCGGCCAGACAATGCCGGCTGGCGACACCCAGGGGAAGGGCCTTCTCTGTGGCGGGTCCTGCCCTGTGGAACGACCTACCCCCTGAACTCCGCACCATCACCGACCTCCGCCTCTTCCGCCAGTGTTTAAAAACACTTATTTCATCAAGCCGGCCTAACATAGCCTCTGCTTTGACTAATATTAGATAGTTTTAAATGGGGGGTTTTAATTGGTTTTAGTGCAGGTTTTTGTTATTTAATAGGTTTTAAATTTGTGTATTTTGTACTATTTTTGTATGTTGTTTTAAATTCCTGTGCGCCGCCCTGGGTCCTTTTGGAGAAGGGCGGGATATAAATTGAATAAAATCTAAATCCAGCATGGTGACGGTGGAGCCTTAGGCCACCATGCAGCAGCCTGGCCCCTCTGCTGGAAACCCTCACTATGGAAACGACACCTGGGAATGGGCCAATATCCCCCGGAAAGCAGAAAAGGAGAAAGAAGGGAAAAGTCCCATTTGTTTAGTCAGCAATGAAAGACTCCTTGGCCGTCCTTTAACCCAGCGTCCCTGCGCATCCATTGGGCCAATGTGTCAATAAATTCAGTTTCAAAAAAGAAGTTACATCTGTGGCTGCGAACAAGAAAAACAGCCCTCCAAAGTTGGAGGGGAAGGAGAAGGAGAGGGAGGGAGAAAAATGGAGTGGGATAAAAAGGGAGGGAGAAAAAGGGGGAGAAGGAGGGGGAGAGAAAGAGAGAGGGGGAGAGGTTTTGTGCAAGTCGCTGAAATCCAAAGATGGGACGGAATAAAAACCATCCAAACTTCACTTCATCCCTTGAATGCTAACTTTTGTTTAAAGTAGTGACTGAAACGGTTGTCATGGTCTTTGCCCAGGCTAGTTCCATATTTTTATAACTAGCTGTACCCGCCACGCGTTGCTGTGGCCAAGTATGGTTAAATGAAAAAGTTTCCCCTCATAGACCCTCTCAGTGACCCCCTTCCTTCTCTGCCTCGGTTTCCCCTCCCTCTCCCTCCCCTCCCTCTCCCTACCTATTTACCTACTTACCTACCTACCTACCTACCCCATTTCTCCCTCCCTCTATCTACCTACCTACCTACCACCGTCATTTCGAGTGGCTAGGTGGGAGGACAGAAGGATGCGGAGGACAGGGAAGCATTGTGAGCGCTGGTGTTTCCAGTGGCCAAATGGGGGGGGGAGGCAGAAAGAGGCAGAGGGTGGGGGAGCGTTGTGAGCTCCGACGTTTCCAGTGGCCAGGTGGAGGGGGCGGAAGGAGGCGGAGGGTGGGGGAGCGTTGCGAGCTCCGGCATTTCTAGTGACCAGGTTGGGGGGCACAGAAAGAGGCGGAGGGTGGGGGAGTGTTGACTTTTTGATTGGCCAGGTGGGGGGAAGAGGCAGAGGGTGGGAGAGGGTTGCTCCGGCGTTTCCGGTGGCCAGTTGGGGGGAGGAGGGTTGCCAGCTCCGGAGTTCCAAGTGGCCAGGTGTGGGAGAGGCGGAAGGAGCTGGGGGGGGGGCAAGTGAGCGAGTGAGGAAAACACAGAAGAGCGGCAGTTGTATATTTGTGTGGCATTTACATGGCACCGGTGTGCCATATCCACACAATCTGTACCTATCATTGGTGCTGCACTTGTAAGGAACTTTGTGTGAATATTTGGTGGCGATTGGTGCAGTAGTTTCAGAGATTAGCGGTTTTGAACAAACTCATAGTTAACTTTTTATTTATATAGATTATTATTGATAGATGTTACAATTCCGGATCATTGTAGAAACAATTGATTTTTTAAAAAAATTGGTAAATGTTTCGCACAGTAAAAGAATCCTCATACTTTTATGATAGATCCATTTTAATGATTACATTATATTGAATTCCCTTTAGTAGCTGGGTAAAAATTAGTACTTTTAGAAATAATGGTGTGTTTGTGACTCTTAATATCTCATGATTTTACATTTGTTCTGGCTGTGAGATGCTCCTTTGTGTTCAGGTCTGGCCTCAGAAGGATAATGTAGCACTTGGGGATGAAGATGCAGCCCAGCAGACCAGCACTGGAGGCCAGGATGGAGAAGACCTGGACAGCCACCATGTATTTCCCTTTGGTGCTCAGGTAGGTGGGCACAAAAGTCACCCAGACACTGCAGAAGACCAGCATGCTAAAGGTGATCAGCTTGGCTTCGTTGAAGGCCCCAGGCAGATTCCTGGCCAGGAAAGCCACCGTGAAGCAGATGGCAGCCAGGAGGCCCATGTAGCTGAGGGTGACGTAGAACATGACAACAGCCCCTTCATTGCATTGCAGGATGATCTCTCCAGGCTGGGAGTAGAGGTCAGAGTCAGGGAAGGGGGGAGAAACTCCCAGCCAGTTGGAGCAGATGATCACTTGGACAATAGAACAAGAGAGGATGATGGAGTTGGCCAAGCTCTTCCCCAACCATCTCTTTGCTCGGTTTCCTGGTTTTGTGGCCAGGAAAGCCAGCACCACCGTGATGGTTTTGGCCAAAAGAGAAGAAATGGCAACTGAGAAGATGCTGCTGAAAACTGTTTGTCGGAGAAGGCAGGTGGCTTTCCTTGGTTGACCAATGAAGAGAGAAGAAGACAAGAAGCAAAGCAGGAGGGAGACCAGGAGGATGTAGGAGAGGTCCCGGTTGTTGGCTTTGACAAGGGGAGTTTCTCGATATTTAATGAAGATGATTAAAACAAGGCCTGTGATTAAGAACAATAGTAGGGCAGAAGAGACCAGGATGATGCCCAGATGTTCTTCATAAGACAGGAAAGTTACAACTTTGGGGATACATTGGACTCTGTTCTCATTTGGATATTTATCATTTGGACACTTGGTGCATTTTTCTGTATCTGAGAAAAAATAACACATTCCCTTACTATTCTCTCCTTTAACCTTTCAGAAAATACCTTATTTGGACAACAAGTGTTACCAGGAAATATTTTCCAGGTCACATTTATTAGTACCTCTAGTGAGAGATGGTAAGAAGTATAAGACTCTGCTTGAGCAGAGGGTAGGACTTGAAGACCTCCGGGTTCCCTTCCAGCTCCCTTCTGACTAATTGATTGATCTACATGATTGGCAGAATATTTGTGTAATGAGTTCCCCACCATAACTATCCACAGCACCACATTATGGACCTGTTACTCCTTCTCAGTGATCCTCAAGGGGAGGATCCAATATACAGTGAATTGCAAGGTCTTTCAGAAGGTGGACCTCACACAATCCATCTAGTTCCAAAGAACCCAGGTGTTCCTAGAAAGGAGAACATAGCAGCACAAGTCCAAACTAAGAAGCAGGAGAATGATTTCTTCTGCTGTTAGTAAAGCTTGCTCAGTCTGATACCCCCTCCTCCCATCTCTTCCCAGCCCCTCCTTCAAAGTCTTTTTGATTTACTTCCTTTTAGATAAGAAATTCTGCAGGTTGAAAATAAATATAAAAAATAGGTGAGCTTTGATCTATCATTTAACTTCCACTTTCATGAAAATGTTCTGGGTGGATCCAGTTCCACAAAGCCTCCCATTTTCCTCAGGGTGACCCACCTTCCTGAGTGGAGAAGGTCCCCTCTGGACAAGGAAAGCAGTCATAGCAGCAAACTGGCTCTCCTTCTCGAACCCTCTTGACAAATCCAGGATGACAAGTTTCTGCACATCTGGACTGAGGCAGGGACTGAGCAGAAGAACAAGGAAGGCCAAAGAAAAGATGTTAAGACTCTCTGTCCATGGAAAACGGAGGGAGAAATGGATGGAGACAAGGAGCCTCTGGTCTTCACTGAGGTAGATAGGAAACCTCTGACTCCTTCTAAACAGATGCAGGAGGTAGAACAACTGGCAGATTCTTCATTTACTTCCTCCCTTTTGCTTTTGGAATTTAATGTTGCAATAAAGGACTTTTCTACTTAATAGTCTAAAGAAGTATTGGCGAACCTTTTTGGGCACCGAATGCCAAAACAGGAGCCCAGGGAAACATTCTTGGCGCCACGTGTCCATATGGGTGCGTGTGTGCGCACACACTGAAAACTAGGTGATCATCTGGTTTTCGGCATGCACATGCGCACCATCCACGTGGTCTACCGGTTTCTGACATGCATGTGTGCAGAAAGACCAGCTGCCTGGTACACATGCGTCAGTTCGAGGTTTTTGGGGGTCCTCTTGCTTCCCTGCCCGCCCACCTGACCCCCTTCGGGGTGGCCGGACGTCCCCACTGAGGATCCGGTTCTGCAGCCCTGGACAGGGAGAGAAAGGTGGGTGGGAAATGCCCCCAATGTCAGCCTCTGCTTTCCTGTTCGCTTTGGCTGCCATATGAAACGGGGACTTTGCATTGGGGTTATGGGGACTGTATGGTGCAGGAGAGTGAATTGCAGAAGAAAGTACTCTGTTGCCATCTACTGTTACCATCTACTTCTCATACCAGTGGTTGGGTCATCTTATGGTCAAGGTCAACGGTCCTACATGCCAACCGGATGATGCTCTTTGAAGATGAAGCCACATGACACCCAGAGGCTTTACACGTTGGACCATGGGAGGGGGTTACTGGGAAAAGAGGGTTGGACATATATTGATAGGTATGCTTTCGCACCTAAATGCTTCAGACCTTGCTTAGCACCTTTGCTATTCACTTCTTCGCCAGTAAAAGTACTTCTAATTCCACTAAAATGGAGTCGAGAGGCTGTATAATTTAAACCTTGGAGAAGACAAAGGCGCCACAAGAGCAGAACCGCAATGCAAAATGTAGGGCAGGGGAATCAGTGGGGAGCTGGGGGCTGAGGGAAGGGTGGGGGGGAGGAAGAAGGGGAGGGGCTGAGTGAGGGGGACACACTTTCTTTTACATCATTGATATTCCCTCCCCCCTTCCATCAAACACACCTGTTACCCTTGAATACACTCCAAGCCATTTGGCTGCCTTCCCCTCAAAGCCCTGCAATGGCTCGGATTGGAGTGAGATACACGCATGTTTGTGGAGCGGTTGCCCAGCAGTGGGGAGGGGGGAATAGCCAGGGGGGTTTAAGTGGTGTCCCCCCCCCCCACTAGTCCCACTTGAGAGAGGCTGGCAGGGGGGGCAGTGCTGGGCAAGCACAGCAGCCCCCGAGCTTCCCCTCCCAACCCCTCCCATCCAAGGACCAAGGAAACCAGGCTGTTTCTTAAAGGCTGTGGGAGAGCCTCACTTGGCTTCACAGACCCCCCAAGACCCTCAAGCACATTTATTACTGGCCATAAAAGCATCTGTCTCTGTCTCTCCCTCTCTCTCTGTCACTCTCTCTTTCTCTCTCTCTCTCTCTCAGTCCCCCCTTCTCTGTCTCTCTCTCTTTCTCTCTTTCTCTCTTTCTCCCTCTCCATCCCTCCTCTCTCTCTCTTTCTCTCTCTCTCTCTCTCTCTTTCTCTCGCTCTCTCCAACTTGACATTTTCAATTGCTGCTCAGGCAGAAGGCGGACGCTGCTGGCTCTCCAGGGAAGCCCCTCAGAGGTTCCCCAGCGGGGGTCTAGCAGACGGGATCACTGCAGAGCCCCCACCCGGGCTGATCCCACCCCTCCCCTCCCTCTCAGTCTCTCCCCTTCCCAAATCCCCCCAAGTGGAGCATTTCTAGGAAGCTCTGCGTAAGTAGATGAAAGGCCCTATTATGGGAGGGAAGGGGGGGTTGCCCCCCCCCGGGGAACAAGACTAGAAGAGTCCCCAAGGTTTGTATTTGTGTGTGTGTGTGTGTGTGTGTGTGTGAGTGAGAGAGAGAGAGAGAGAGAGAGAGAGAGGGAGGGAGGGAGGGAGGGAGGGAGCAATCAATGGGGAGGGAGCTATGGGGGAGAGGCAAGAGAGAACCAGGTGAGGTGAAGTAAGAGAAGGGTGAAGGGTGTCACTCACAATCCCCTCCCTTGGATGAAAGGGGGAGGCCTGGGATGGACATGGAGCCCATAGGAGGGAGGGAGGAACTGTGCTCTCCTCCAGCCCTCCTGAGGCACCTCCCATCCCCCATGGAGGCTTTTCCTTCTCCTGGTTGCTCCAGCACCCCAGCCAGAAGCCACACCGTAACAGCCACTGAGGGGGTGGGAGTGGCCAGGACAGGCTGGGATTACCCTCCCTCCCCACACAAGCGGACTACTTGCACGGCTCCAGCGCTCCAGCCCATGGTACAGAAATGGATCCATGGTCTGGAGTGCCTGGCTGGCTCAGGTGCTCCAGAAGAGCCGGCTGGCCCCCACACAGCCCCAGAAGAGCAGCAGTGCAACAGCCACAGGGGGAAGGGCAGGAGTGACCGGGCAGCCACCGCAATGGAGGGTACCTCGCCTTCTCTCCAGCAGCTCCTCTTCCAGCATCTTGGCTCCTGGGGAAGGAGCAGCAGGCAGAGCAGCCAGACTTCCAGCCAGCAAATGCTGCCCTGCTGCCACGTGTGCCCGAACCGGCCTGGTGCTCTGGACCATGGATCCTCATCAGAGCCGCAGGTTGGAGCTCTGCAAGAAACCTGCTTGGGAGGGGAGGGAGGGAAGCCTGTTCGCTCCTCCCCTTCCCCCTGTGGCTGCTGCTGCTGCTCTTCTGAGGCTGTGTGGGGGCCATCCAGCTCTTCTGGGGCACCTGAGCCTGCCAGGCACTCCAGACCATGAATCCACATCAGTCCCATGGGCTGGAGGGCTGCTGACACGCAAGTAGCCTCCTCAGGTGGGGAGGGAGGGAAGCCCTGACCACAGCTCTGCTCTGCTAAGAAGCCACGGCCGGGAACTCCTCTCTGTGTCTTCGGGCACGCACGGCCATTGCTCTTTTTGTTGGTGTTTTTTGTGCATGCATTCATGCCAGACACCAAAACACTAAGTGGCTCAGGCACATGTGCACACTGGAAACAAAGTTCATTTTCCTGGTGTGCGCATGCGCACCGGGTGGCTCCTTTTCCACTTTCTGGCACTCCAATGCACATGAAGACCAGCTGACTGCCACGCCTGAACCCGGAAGAGCAACTGGTGATGGCTCCATGTGCCAGGAGAGATGGTTCTGTGTGCCACTTCTGACACGCGTGCCATAGGTTCCCCATCACGGCTCTAGGCTTTGCCCACTTGAAATGGGACCTCAGGCTTTGGCAAAGAGAGAAAAGACACCAGAATTTCTCCCACCTTATTCAGCAACTTTAGCTGTGAAAGAGCCTCTTGTCTGAAAGAAAGTATCTGTCTTTCAAAATCCGCCAGAGTCTCTCCCCTGGGATCCTCCTTGGGGAGAATCAAGAAGCCGTGAATGGCCAGATCTGCTTTTATCTCTCCATTTTGGTCCAAGTACATTTTTATGTCAGAAATATTCCAATATTCGTTCTTCTCCAGAAAGGGATGAAACTAGAATGGGAACATCCAGGAATTTGAAAAACACAAAACTTTGTTTCTTATCCCACATTGAATCTTTCTTCTACAATTGTCTCATCTCTAATCTACAATTGTCTAATATGGTTAAATATCTCCTCAAAAACAGTTCTTCCATGTTCAGTCAGTCAGTCAGAGCGAGCAGAGAGAGAGAGTTAACAGTGCTCCTGGCGTCCTCCTATTGCTGAGTTAATTACAGCAGCTAATTATATTCAATTGTAACATTTAAAATAACAGAGACCATTTGTAATCATGGCTTTGAAAAACAGAAAACTTTGTTTCTTATCCCACATTGAATCTTTCTTTTACAATTATCTAATCTCCAAATATGGTTAAATATAATACAAATACTGCTAATATCTTCATGTGAATGAAAAAGTTTGAGAAAAATTCATCAAAATAAAGAGAAAATATAATCGACACAGTTAGTCAATTATAGGGAACATTCTAGAGCAGATGACAAATAAAATGAACAGAGAAAAAACTCTTTGAAATAATAGGCTGATTCCCAGAAACCCTGGGTTGATCAAGAAGAAATCTCTGAGGCTAATCTTACCCCTTGTAATCCTGATGGAAAACTCCTCCAGATCAGAGGTGGGTTCCTTCCTGTTTGGACCAGATTGGCTGAATTGGTAGCACTGGAACCTGCAACAACCCAGACTGGCCACACCCCTGAACCGGTTCTCTCGGCCATATTGTTCTTGCCTTCTGCACATACTCAGAGCAACCGGCAGTAGAGGCAGCCGGAACCCACCCCTGGTTCGATCCCACTTAGGAGCCTCAGTTTACTCCTGAGCCCCATTGGCCTTTCTCCCTGCCTCTCCCGGCCAATGTTGCTCACGAGGAAACTGCAGCTAGCATCTCCCGCGTGTTGCATGCCTGAAAACAGCATGGAGGCATGGTGAAAGCTGGGAGGGGGGAGTAACACACGGGATGGGACCTGGCCAGCCCTACTGTCACAGCAGCTGCCCAGGTGAGCTCATACCAGACTGAGACCACAGCCGCGTCCCGCTCCCTTTGTCCACTCAGCCAGCAGGAGCCACAGCAGAGCCAGTCATGGCTGAGAGCTTCCTTTGCCAGCTGGCAGCTGAAAAGTTCTCCCTCTTAAAAGCCTCCAGTGATGGAGCTTTAGGATCTGACCACACTTCAACCAACCAACTGAGGCTTAGTTTGGAAACAGAAGAACAGCTCCGGTTGCCCACCATCGGTTGCCTTAACAGTGGGGCAAGGGGAGTTGGGGGAGGCCGCTGGACAGGAGCGGTTTGGCTCGGTTGTTCCCCAAGCAGCAAAGCAGATGGACTCCAAAAGGACGAAGGGGATCTTGGGTGGAGCCGGTCGAGGGAGCAACCCTTGGCTTATTCAATCTAACTGTGGTTGGTGGGGCTTCCCTTGGGGTGGGGGGTGGGCCCAAATTGCCCCCCACTGCAAGCGTCTCTCAGCCGTTGTGTGCAGGGAAAAACCTTGCACAGGAAAGAAAACCTTCTTGTGAGTTTCAGTTAAATAACAATTTCTCAAACTCTTGCGAAGTTTTTCTTTACTATACAAGGTTTTTGGGGGGTGGCAGGTTGGGCAGGGGATGGGCCAGGCTGGAGCAACTCTGGGCCTTTGCACAGTAAAGAAAACCTTCTCATGAGTGTCAGTTAATTAACAATTTCTCGAACTCTTGGGAGGTTTTTCTTTATTGTGCAAGGTTTTTCCCTGCACACAACGGCTGAGAGACGCTAGCAGTGTGGTGCAATGTGTGTGTGTGGGGGGGCGCAGGTGGGTCAGGGGATGGGATGGGACATGAGATGGCAGATGCACATCTTACTGGAGACTGGCAGCTCCGGATCTTGTGGCTTTTTGGGGGTTTCTTTTAAAAAATCCCTCTGCAGAGGAGCTGAAACCCTCCGAGGTTCCTTTGGGGGAGGGAAGAGGGGCAGCATCCCCCCCCCCTCCCTGGGTGCCTGCAGCCTTGGAGCAACTCTGGGCCTTTGCAAAGTGAAGAAAACCTTCTTGGGAGTGTGAGAAGTTGTTCATGGCCTCCACTGTGCAAGGGCCGGGAGTTGCTGCAGGCTCTGAGGCTTCAGGCACCCAGGGAGGGGGGAATGCTGCCCATCTGCCTGCCCCCTCCAGAAGGAACCTTGGTCTTTTTGGGAGGAGTGACCAGAGCACCTTTATTTTGTTTCGTGGGCTCCTTCACAGGCAAGGACCGATTTCTGGTTTTGCAGGGCTGAGAGGAAAAGGGGAAAAAGGAAGAGGCCTTCCAAGGCTCCCCCCACCCTTGGCATTTCTGCAACCAAATTTTCTCCCCAAACAGACGAACATCCCCCCTCCCCCCCGAATACTGCAGGGCAAAGGAGACTGGGCCCATAACTGGGCAGCATATGGGGGTAGAGGCTGCAGCAGGTATGGTTGGAAGTGTGCGTGTGTGTGTGTGTGTGTGTGTGTGTGTGTGTGTGTGTAATGGTCGGTATCATCCAAGGGAGTTTTTGTTTCAGGTGGGTCTCTTAGCTTTCGAACGAGGAAAGGAAGGGATACAAAGAGAGAGAAAGGAAGAAAGAGAGAGATGGAGAAGGGAGAGAGAAGAAAGAAAAGAAAAAGGAAAGGAAAGGGGAAGAAAGAAAAAGGGAGAGAGAAAGAAAGAGGGAGGGATGGAAAGAAGGGAAAGAAAGAGAGGGAGGGAGAAGAAAGTGAAAGAGATATAATTGGATGGATGGATGGATACATGGAGGGAGGGATGAAGGGGGAGAGAGAGAGAAAAAGAGAGGAAGGAAGGACACAAACTCTGGCTTTGAAGACTCTTTGAAACAGCACAGCTGGCTGGAAGGAACCTCAGAGGTCATCTAGTCCAACCCCCTATTTCCATCAGACCACCTTATATATCCCTGATAGGGAACCTAGGGCGGCACATGGAGCCGTTTGTCAGGGTACACAAGATGCTGCCCTGTCAGCTGGTCAGTGCACATGCTTGCTCTGGCCAGCTGAATTCGCCCTTTTTTGAAGCCATTCTTCACCCCCCTGAGGCTCCAGAGGCTTTATAGGATCCTGGGGAGGGTGAAAAGAGCCCCCCCCCTGAAGCTCTCCGGAGGCTTCATGAGCTTCCCTGAACTCTCCAGACCGTTCAAAATGATGCTCTGGGCAAATCGGACATCACTTCCGGTTCTGTCGGAGCGTCATTTGGAGTGAATCCTCCTGAAGGTCCCTGAAGCCTCCGGAGGGCCTCTGGGGGGAGGCTGTTTTCGCCCTCCCCAGGATCCTATAAAGCCTCTGGAGCCTGGGGAGGGCGAAAAGAGCATGGAAAAAATGGGTGTGTGTGTGTCTCGCCTGTAGTGCGTGCATGTGCACTGGGGTGTGTGCACGCATTGCATTATGGATGCTGCACGCCCATTAAAGACCCCCCTGGGCTCCCCCCACTTATGGCACGAGCCAAAAAAAGGTTCGCCATCACTGTTAGGATTAGAAGGGGCCTTGGAGGCTATCTAGTCCAATCTCTTGCTCCAGCAGTATATAGGATACCGTAAAAGATAAGGTATCTTTTTGTGTGCCTATACACACACTATACTATGTAATATGGATGTACATATGCGGCATGTATACATAGGATTAAATTGTGTATTTTGGATGTTCATTAGTAGTAAATAAATAGACAGGGAAATTGTATCAGGTTGGCCACACCCACCCAGTCACACGACCACCAACCTATGCCTAATGTCATACGCCCACCCAGTCACATGACCAAGCCATACCCATACAGTTACATGACCACCAAGCTATGCCCACTGTTATATGTCTACCTAGTCACATGACCAAGCCACACACACCCTCTCACAAGCCCTCCAAGTCACACCCATCCAGTCACATGACCACCAGCTTCAACAGGGATTCCTGCAGAGAGGAGGGTTTGGGCTAGATGATCTCAGGGTCTTCTCCCAATTCATCAAGGTTGTCATGCCACAACATGGAACTCTTGTGCTGTTGTTGCTCCAGCCCCACTTAGTGGCCAGGGGCAGAGAAGCCTAACTCTATGGTCTGAAGCCAGACTCCGTTTTCTGTCGGCCTTTGGAGAAGATGGAAGCAGCCGTTGTGACCGAGACCCCTGGTCATCCGGAGACGGCCTCCGTCCCTCACACGGACCATCACTGGAGAGGTTCCAGCTGCTCCTTTGCTGGCTGTTAGTGAATGCTGCCTATCTCTTCTTTCTATTTGATTTCCACCCTTTGCATCTCCTCAGTTTCACCTGCCCTGTTCTCCCAATAAAGCATCCAGATCCACGCCAGGCTCCCTTTCATTGGAGGAGAATAGGGGGGCTTAGCTGCCTCTCCAGCTGCACACAGACCCACCTGCAATGGGGACGGAAGAAAGGTGGAATTCCACCAGGGTCATTAAAAACCTACAAATAAGGGGATTTATTTAAGAAACAATACAGCATTTTCAAATTAGCAGCGTTTAATATAAAAATGCCATAGAATCTACTCTTTGGAACCATTAATTCCCTGAGTAATTAAATTGGCCAGATCTGTTGAGATGGTTCCCCTCCTTCTCCTCTGGATTCCTTCTCCAAAGGATCTAGGATTAAGGGATCCATATCGGGGACCCCATACCTGCCACGGCTGCAGCCTTGGAGACCCCAAGATCTTTTCTCCCTCTTTCCTTCTCCTCGATCTGAAGGAATAGGCGGCATTCAAGGCCTGGGCGAAAGTCTTTATGAAACTGTAATATTCATAGTAATTTGGGATCCATATTCTCTCCCCTTTGCTTTGGGTCTCCAGTGGGGCTTTCTGGGTGCATCTTCTGCGGCCTTTGACAGAAAAGACGTTCTTTGAAAGAGAACAGTGGAAATAAAGATCTTGAAACTTTTCTTCCACAATAACAAAAGGTTCAAAGGCAGAATCTCTTGGCCTTTCTTTTCCCAGATAACCAAAGTTCCAAATACTATGGATGTATGTGAGAAGTCTGTGCTTGTTTATTTCAAACAGGGAAAAATTTGTGAGGATCCAGACTTTCCCTTCAATGGTTCCTGGGAGACGCCTAAGTGTTAAATGGAAAGGAAGAATTCTGTCCCAAATGGAATCAAATTCAATGAAGTGAAGAAAGACATTGACTTGTCTCCACTTAGAGAGGAAATCCCTGAGGTATGCAGTATATCCAATCTTTGAGAACAATTCTGATATAACCACACAAATTCCACTCCTGACAAGCACAGGAGGGGAAATCCTCATGAAATCCTCTCCCTTCTCTGTGTCTGAAGCAAAGAGGCCAATCAGGGTCCATCTGAAATGGAGGAGCAGCTGGACAATTGCTGGGTACTGGAATCCTTCTTTGGGGTTCATCTGGTGGAAAAAGGGGAATCGACTTTTATCACTCAGAGCCTCTGGAGCTCTTATATAATTGATCTGAAAAAGCAATTGAAAGGATTAGAGCCATGAAGGGGAAACTGAGGCATGCAGAGCCTTCTCTCCCGACACACAGGCCGCCCCAGCCCAGCTCCACTAGCATCCACATGCAGGCGCCCCTCCTGCCTGCCAGCTGGTTTTCGGGCCTATTTTGAGCGCCAGGGAGGGGGACGCCTAAGTATGCAGTGGGGGGTGGGAGGGGGCTTGCATTGTGCAGGAAACTCTGGAGGGCTGGAAGTGAGTGTGAATGGCCTCCACCCCCCTCCTCCCCAGGGCTTCCTCCCTCAGTTGGAGGCTTCCTTCGGCCTTCCAACAGTTACAAGGGCTTTATTTTTTATTTCTTCTTCCAGGTTGGTGCAGGAGGCTTTCTAGGGCCAAAATGGGTACAAAAAGTCCAGGTTTTCCTGTTTTGGACCAGGCCATTCACACTCACTTCCAGCCCACCAGAGTTCACTGCTTCAGGGCAGAAATGAGAGCCTGTCCAGTGGAACCCACTGCCACTTGGGCAGGAAGGACAATGACAATGATGAAGAGGAGGAGGAGGAGAATGAAGAGGCTTTGCAGGAGCCGGAAGGAGCAGGTCAGGTGGGGCTTGTTAGATGGGTTCGGAATGAGGAGTCCAGGCCGGTAAGATTCAACAGGCTTTTATTCTTTTAAACAGTAACAGGCAGAACTAGCAATGAAGGAACAAAAAGCGTGCGCCTCCTGTCTGACAGCTCTTTTATATAAGAGCTGTCAGACAGAGAACCAATCGGCGCGGTTCCCGCTCCCGGCCGCAGCCAGTCGCGTCCCTAGCCAATCAGGCGCGACTGGCTGTTGCCGGGGAATTTGAACCAGCGTCAGAATATAGCACTCCTTCCCCCCCAGCGAGTACGCATGCGGGCCCATTAGCATACGTACTCGCCGAGGTAGGCGGGGCTACGCCTGACCCGCCCAGAACGCCGCAGTGTTACAGTAGGAGTTGAAGGAGGAGGATGTGCCCGTTGCAGCTCCTCCCTGACGGGGGTGTAGCTCCAGGCTGCGTCACTGCGGCCTGCAATGTTGCTGGAAGCCTTCGGAATAGGTAGGAGCGGGCGAGGGGGCGTGACGACTGGGGTGGAGTCGAACTCTGGTCCCTGGTAGGCAGGGCCTGGGTAGGCCGGCCCCGGGGGAGCGACGGATTGTGAGTGCCCGAAGGGGAGCTGGTCTTTTGCCGACAGCCCTGGGTACTGTCCACTGTTGTTGTTGCAGGCTGGGGGCCTGGGCGTCTCGGGGGTTGGTAGGACTTCAGGTGAGGTGGTCGATCTGAAGTCCTGCTGGCCCGGTTGGGGGTTTGGATCCGTCAGGGCTGGAGATGGAGGGCGGCGCCTCAATTGATCCAAGTGGCGCTGCCACTCGGATCCATCTGGTCGTCCAACCCTGTAGGAACAGGGGCCTGTTAGTTCTAGGACGACAGCGGGGACCCAGCACGGATCCCCTGCAAAGTTCCTGGCGAAGACCATGTCACCCACTATGAACTGGCGGGGAGGGGGAACCCCCAGGTTGCATGGCTGCACCTCGTTATAGTGGGGGTGCAGCTTGTCCAATTTGGTCCGCAGACGGCGGCCCATCAGCAGCTCGGCGGGGCTTTTCCCTGTCGCCGGGCAAAGCGTAGAGTGCTGACCCATGAGGTAAGCATCTACCCTTGCTTGCCAATCCCCCCTATCCATCCTACCGAGGGCCTCCTTGGCCGAGCGGACGGCTCTTTCTGCGCGGCCATTGGCGGCAGGGTGGTAAGGGGCGGTCGGCGCGTGGCGGATCCCTTGAGAGGCCAGGAATTCCTGGAAGGTCGTGGAGTGGAACTGTGGGCCGTTGTCGGAGACCAGGGTGTCCGGCAACCCGTGCGTGGCGAAAAGGCACCGGAGCGCGCGCACGGTGCTCTCCGCGGTGGTGGAGGCCATCAGGATGACCTCTGCCCAGCGGGAGTAGGCGTCCACCACCACCAGGAAGGTCTGGCCATGGAAGGGACCTGCAAAGTCAATATGGAGCCTGGACCATGGGGATTTGGGAGTGTTCCAGTCCCGGTGTGGCGCGGAGGGTGGGGCGGGGCGGGAGGCCTGGCACGCCTGGCAAGCGCCCACCCAGGCGGCCACCTCCTCGTCCATGCATGACCACCAGACATAGCTCCTGGCAAGGGCCTTCATGCGGGCTATGCCTGGGTGGTTGGCATGGAGGGCCTCGAGTACCTGATGGCGAAGGGGAGGGAGGACAATGACCCGGTCTCCCCATAGCAAGCACCCGCTGTGGAGCGACAGCTCCAGCTGGCGGGTCTTGAAGGGCCGAAAGTTGTCCGGTAGCAAGCCAGAAGGCCACCCTCGCAGGACCCAGGTGGAGACCTGGGACAGGACAGGGTCGGCCTTGGACAGCGGGGCTACGTCCGACGACGTGAGAGGCAGGTCGGAGTCGGCCACGGACAGGACGGACAGGGCCGGCACCGGCTCCGGGTCCGCCTGGGGGAGGGGGCAGCGGCTGAGGGTGTCTGCGTGCCCCAGCTGCTTCCCCGGACAGTAAAACAGCGTGTACTCGTACGCTGCAAGAAACTCCGTCCACCTGGTCATCCTGGTGGAGAGGATGGGAGGGGTGGGCCGGTCACCGGCCAGAAGCCCAAGGAGTGGCTTGTGGTCGGTGAAGACGGAGAAGGGCCGGCCGTACAGGTACTCGTGGAAGCGTTTAATCCCGGACACTACAGCCAGGGCCTCCTTGTCAATCTGGCTGTAGTTGCGCTCCGTAGTAGACAGAGTCCGGGAGTAAAAGGCAATGGGGGCTTCCGAGCCATCGGGCAGGACATGGCTCAGGACGGCCCCCAGGCCGAAGGGGGAGGCGTCAGCTGCTAACATCAAAGGCATGCTGTCAGAGTACTGGACAAGCACAGCCGTTGACGTCAGCATGTCTTTGACAGCCGCGAACGCATGCGCCTCACGGCAGCCCCAGCACCAGGCCGCGGAGCAATCGATGCAGCGGCTCGGCTAGTGACGCCTTATGGGAAATGAAGGGCGCATAGAAGTTGAGCAGGCCGAGGAACGCCTGCAGCTCCGTTTTGGAGGCAGGGGCGGGGGCATTGCGGATTGCCTCGACCTTGGAGGGGGTGGGGCGAATACCCTGGGCATCGACCATGAAGCCCAGGAATTCTACCCGCGGCTCAGCAAATTTGCATTTGCTGAGCTTCAATTTGAAGCCCGCGCCCCTAAAAATCGTGAGGACGTTCCGGAGTACTTCGGCGAGGTCTGAGAGGCTGGAAGCAGCTATCAGGATGTCGTCGAAGTACGGAACGATGCCGGGGAGCCCATGGAGCAACCGCTCCATGAGGCTCTGGAAGATCCCCGGGGCAACGGAGACGCCGAATTGGAGGCGGCGACAGCGAAAAGCCCCTCGGTGGGTGACGATGGTCTGCGCTTCAGCTGCATCGTCGTCCACCGGGAGCTGCTGGTAGGCCTGCGCCATATCCAGTTTTGCGAAGATGCAGCCCCGGCCCAAGGAATGGAGCAAGTGCTGCACCACCGGAACTGGATATGGGTTCGCCTGAAGCCCGCGGTTGATCGTTGACTTGTAGTCGGCGCAGATGCATATGGAACCGTCGGGCTTAATGGGGACCACTATGGGGGTCTCCCATTTCGCCTGGTCGACGGGCTCCAGTACGCCCTGCGCCATGAGACGATCAAGCTCCGCGTCAACCCGTGGCTTCAAGGCGAACGGCAGCCTGCGGGCCTTGAGCCGAATTGGAGCAACCTGAGGATCAAGGTTGAGGGAAACCGGGGTGCCCTTGTACGAGCCCAAGACCCCATCAAATATGTCGGGAAAGTCCGCTAGGACGGCGTCCACGGGCGAGGTGGTAGGCACCCGGTGCACACGCTGGACCGAGAGGCCCAGGGCGGGGAACCAGTCCAGCCCTATGAGGGCGGTGAGAGGGCGCTTGACTACTAAGATAGGCAGGAGACCCTCGAAACGCCCGTACTGGACCCGGGCGCGGTGTTGGCCAAGCACCAAAATAGGGTTGCCCTGGTAGTTCTTGAGCAGGGTTTCGGGCCGGGATAGATCTCCGGGGGTGAGCGCAGGGCAGAGGCTGGCCAGTTGAGGCCAGGAGATGAGGGACCGGGACGAGCCCGAGTCGACCTCCATGGTTAGCGAGTGGCCGTCAAGGAGCAGGGTGGTGGAAATGCGCCTACGGTCGTCCGGACACAGTGGAACGGTGTCCTGTAGGTCAGTCAGGGCATAGCAGTCGGCTTTGGGTTGCGGCCGGCGGCCCGGGCAGCGTAGGCCGGAACTTGGGGCCGGCGCGGTCGGAGCTGTCAACGCGCGCGGCGGTGGCGGCGGCGGAAGGGCAGGCAGGGAGGCCCGGCAGACACGGGCGATGTGACCCTTGTCGTTACATCGGCGGCATATGGTGGCCCGGAATGGGCAGTCGTTCCTGAGATGGGCGCCGCCGCATCCGACGCAGGCCGTGGCAGTTTTGCGGGAAGGCTGGACCCTAGTGCGGCCCCGGCCAGTGGCCTGTAGATGCGCAACTTGATCGCAGGGGCGAAGTCCTCCAGCGGGTCGAGGGGGGCCAGTTCATCAATGAGGCAGGCCCTCGGAGAGGGCAACGGTTGTGCGGCCTGACTCTGGCACATATCAGAGGTGGCGGCGTCGGCCAGTTCGGCGGGCTTGGCCTCCTCGACTGCCTGCTCCAAGGTGACGTCGGAGCGGGCAAGTAGTCTGCGGCGCAACTTAATGTCCTTCAGGCCGCAGACAAACTGCTCCACCAAGGATTCGTCCAGGAACGGGGAAGCAAATTCGCACAGCATTGCTGATGCGCGCAGGGCCTGTAAGAAGTCGGCCGCCGATTGGGTGGGCTGTTGGTGGCATTGGCGGAAAGCGAACCAGCGAGAGATCTTAGAGGGAGCCGGGGCGAAGTGGGCCTTGAGGCAGTCCAGCAGCGTGTCCCATGCCATGTCATGGACGGCAGCCGGCGCGGCGATGTTCCGCGCCACAGCGAAAACGGTGCGGCCGCCGCAGCTCAGGAAGAGTCCTAGCCTCCTCGCCGGGGTGAGTTCCCCGTGGTCCACCGTGAGGAGGAAACATTCAAATCGGGGGAGGAACGCCGCCCACGATTCCGCGGTCGCGTCGTACGGGGCGAAAGGTGGAAGGGTGGCCATAGTGATGCAAGGCTGTTAGCCGAAGTCTGGAGTCTGAGGTAAGACTGACGGAGGTGTCTCTTTGGTCCCGTAGGGAGAAGAGCCGCGTCTCAGGAGGGAATCGGTACCGGGCCCCAGTCCTCGTCGCCAGTGTTAGATGGGTTCGGAATGAGGAGTCCAGGCCGGTAAGATTCAACAGGCTTTTATTCTTTTAAACAGCAACAGGCAGAACTAGCAATGAAGGAACAAAAAGCGCGCGCCTCCTGTCTGACAGCTCTTTTATATAAGAGCTGTCAGACAGAGAACCAATCGGCGCGGTTCCCGCTCCCGGCCGCAGCCAGTCGCGTCCTAGCACGACTGGCTGTTGCCGGGGAATTTGAACCGGCGTCAGAATATAGCAGGGCTGGCTGGGGAGGGGCAATCATGGTGCTTAGGGGGCAGCAGCCTCCATGCTCCAACTATGCTGGGGGGAAATGAGAGGCCCTGCTTGAATGGGGAGGAATGTACCCACACACCCTGCCTCTCTGCTCAGGTGTCGCCCACACCATTGGCAACAGTTTCGGTGCCCTCACACACACAAAGACACACACGCACACACACACACACACACACACACACACACACACACAGATTGTTCTCTTCCCCTCCCTGTCTCTCTCTTGGCCCATTTACTTGGAAGCTGCTCCATGAGACAAGAAGCCGAGAAACAAGAGAGGAGAGAGAGGTTTGCAAAGTCAGGGAGTCCTTGTTGCAGGAAGGGAGGGAGAAGCAGGAGGGACCTGAGTGGATTGGGGAGGCCTTGAGGGTCTCTTCTATCACCAGGACCCCCATGGCCTTCCCCACCCTCAGGTTCCTCAGGGGCACATTGGGATCCTTCAATCGGGAGCTCTTAGGAAAGGATCCCCTCCTTGTGGGTTGCAAACAGCTCTTTCCAGTGGGGAAAACAGGATAAAGCACGTGGGGGGGGAAGAGTTTCCTTTCCTCTATTTCCAGTCTGAAGGAGACCCCGTCCCACATGGGACCACAAGGCTGCCCCTTCCATATCATTCCACCACCACCACCACTACTCTGGCTCCCCCCGTCAGCTGAGCCCAGGCCTTTCCTTCACAAGCCCCACGGACTGAAACTGCAAAGTAAGACCAAAGTTTCTGGCTGGCAGAGTTCTTCTGGCTGAAGGGGAGGCCAAAAACGAGATGCACGGAGGCCCCTTTCAGGGCGAGTAAAGCGCCTTATTCTGTTGTATGTATTCCTCAGCTGACCTCCTCGCCCTGCAAGAGTCTCCTCTCTCGCAGGTGTGGCCCTCAGCATTAACTAGGGCCCACCTCAATGACGGATAGGTAAATCCCGAGAGGTGGAGGAAGCGGAAGCTCAGAGGGTTTTTAGGGGTTTTTTTATATAGAGTTTTAAGGGGTTCTGGGGTTGTAGATGGGCTGGTAGAAACTAGGGAGGTGGGTGGGGGGTATAGCCCACAGGGTATTGTGTACAGGCCGGCTTGTAACCCCGACGGGGAGGATGTGGTGTCCATTTCAAGGGGGTGGGGGTAAGAGGGTCATTCAACCAGAGTGTCATTCTATCAGGACAGTGTGTGGGAGGGGTAGGTATGGCGGGAGCTGGAGACCAAATCAGTTGTTGGGAGCGCGCACTCGCTGTTTACAAGAGGTTGCGCACTCTGATCTCCATGGCTCTTCTCTCAACCCAAGAGGGCAGACGTCCGAGGGTCGGGGCTCAAGGCTGATGCTGTGCAACGCCAGGTCCGTTATCAACAAGGCCCCCCTCATCCGTGATCTGGTATTAGAGGGGGAGCCGGACCTGGTAGGTGTCACGGAAACTTGGCTGGGTCCCGAGGGGGTGTGCCTCTCGTGGAAATGTGCCCGCCAGGTTACTGGGCATTCCATCAGCCACGAGCCCTAGGCAGGGGTGGGGGGGTGGCGGTTATTATGAGGGAGGATCTAGCGCCGAGGGAGATCGCTGTGCCGCAGATCGCCGGCTGTGAGGCCTTAGGTGTGAAGTGGGGCCTTGGGAGGCAGTTGGGCTTGCTGATTGTGTACCTGGCTCCCCGCTACGTCTCAGCAGCCCTGCCCGAGCTCCTCGAGGTGATAGCTGAGATGGCAGTTGAGACCCCCAGGCTTTCAGTCATGGGGGACTTTAATCTGCCATCGGTAGGTGAAACCTCTGACCTAGCTCGGGAGTTCACGGCCTCCATGACAGCCATGAACCTGACCCAAGTAATTCAGTGCCCCACTCACACCGGAGGCCACACGCTGGATCTTGTCTTTATCTCCAGCCAGTGGAGGAGCGATCTGGGATTAGGGGACTTAACGATCACCCCCCTGTCATGGTCAGATCACTCTCTCCTTCAACTAGACTTCCCAACCGCTACACCCCACCGCGGGGAGGTGGAACTGGATATCCCACAATGGTTTCGCTCCAGGCTCCTGATGGATCCAGAGAGATTCCAGACGGAGCTTGGGCCAATACTGGGAACCCTGACCCGCGACTCGACTGAGGTCCTGGTGGCCGCCTGGAATAACGCGGCCACTGGGGCCCTGGACCGGGTCGCGCCCTTGCGGCCTCTCACGCATCACCAATCTGCCCTGGCCCCTTGGTTCTCCGAGGAGCTGAGGGCATTGAAGCGACGCAAGAGATGCCTGGAGGGTATTTGGAGATCCACTCGCACCGAATCTGATCGAACACGCGCTAGGTCCCACTTAAGGACCTACCTCGTGGCGATAAGGGCGGCGAAACGTAATTATCTCGCCGCCCTTATCGCATCCGCACATAACCGCCCTGCCACCCTGTTTAGAGTGACCCGCTCCCTTCTCCAACAGGGGCCGCGGGAAGCTCCTTTACAGGGTCGTGCAGAGGAGTTCGGTCAATATCTGCTGGATAAAGTCGCTCAGATCCGGAGCGAGCTGATCTCCAATGAGGTAGATCCAGGCGGGCAATCGGGGGCAGGTCTTGAGACCGTTTTATGGGAAGACTTTGATTTTGTGACTCCTGATGACATGGACAGGTTGTTGGGACGACTGAATTCTACCACATGTTTATTGGACCCGTGTCCCTCCTGGCTAGTACTGGCCTCCCGGGAGGTTACACAAGGCTGGCTCTAGGAGATAGTGAATACATCTCTGAGTGAGGGGTCTCTTCCGGCCACTTTGAAAGAGGCGGTGGTGAGACCCCTCCTCAAGAAGCCCTCCCTGGACCCAGCATTATTGGCTAACTACCATCCAGTCTCCAACCTTAGCTTTCTGGCTAAGGTTGTAGAGAGTGTGGTAGCTCAACAGTTCTCCGGACACCTGGAGGAAACCGTCTATCTAGTGCGGCTTCCGTCCCGGGCACAGCACGGAGACGGCATTGGTCGCATTGGTCGATGATCTCTGGAGGGCCCGAGACAGAGGTTAATAATAATAAATAATAATAATAATACATTTAATTTATATACCTCTCCCTCTCCCCGAAGGGACTCGGAGCGGTGCACAGGGGAATTAAAAAACATACAAACATAAATACATCATAAATATATATATAAAATAAGATTGAACAATTTATCTCTGCGCTAAAAACCCAGAATACTGTCCTGGCCCTATTAGACCTCTCAGCGGCTTTTGATACCATCGACCATGATATCCTACTGCACCGGCTGGTGGGGCTGGGATTGAGAGGCACTGTATTGCAGTGGTTCTCTTCCTACCTCTCTGGCCGGTTGCAGTGTGTACTGACAGGAGGGCAGAGATTGACCTCGAGGCCCCTTTTATGTGGGGTACCTCAGGGCTCGGTTCTCTCACCCCTCCTGTTTAACATCTACATGAAGCCATTGGGTGAGATCATCCGTGGCTTTGGGGTAGAATACCATCAGTACGCTGACGACACGCAGCTGTACATTTCTACCCCTGGCCACCCCAACGATGCCGTGGAAGTGCTGTCTCAGTGTCTGGAGGCCGTGCAGCTCTGGATGGGGAGGAACAAACTCAGACTCAACCCGTCCAAGACCGAGTGGCTATGGTTTCCGGCATCTCGATATAGCCAACTAACTCCATTGTTGACTATCGGGGGCGAGTCATTGGCTCCCGCGGAAAGGGCCCACAACTTGGGTGTCCTCCTGGACTCACGGCTGTCCTTAGACGACCATGTGACAGCCGTGGCCAGGGGGGCCTTCTATCAGGTTTACCTGATATGCCAGTTGCGCCCCTTTCTAGATCGAGATGTCCTACGCACGGTCACTCAAGCCCTCGTTATTTCCCGCCTAGACTACTGCAACGCCCTCTACATGGGGCTCCCCCTGAGGTGCACCCAGAGGCTCCAGCTAGTGCAGAATGCAGCTGCGCGGGGGATTCTGGGAGTCTCTCGTTACTCCCACGTAACACCTCTCCTGCGTGAGCTCCACTGGCTGCCTGTGGTCTTCCAGGTGCGCTTCAAGGTTGTAGTTACCATCTTCCAAGCGCTCCATGGCTCGGGTCCTGGTTACTTGAGAGACCGCCTCCTACCACATTCCTCCCTTCGACTTGTCCACTCTCACAGAGTTGGCCTTCTCAGGGTGCCGTCAGCCGGTCAATGCCGACTGGCGATCCCCAGGGGAAGAGCCTTCTCTGTGGCGGGTCCAACTCTCTGGAATGACCTCCCCCCCCCCCCCCGATATCCGCACCATCACGGGCCGACGACTCTTCCGTCGGATGATAAAAGCTCATTTCTTTCATCTAGCCAGCCTGACATAGATTAGGGAATATTTTAAGTCGTTATTTATGGGTTTTAACTACTTATTCAATTTTAGCACAGCTGTATTGGTTTAATTGTTTTTTAAATTTTGTATATTGTGGGGTTTTATTTTTCTGTGCACTGCCCTGAGTCCCTTTTGGTGAAAAGGATGGTATATAAATTGAAAATAAAGTAAAGTAAAGCCCCAGGAGAGGAAAATGGAGCCCTCTGCCTCAGCTTCTTAGCTCCGGCAAAGTGGAACACAGAGCCATGTCGCCTGACACACGCAGCCTTCCCCTGTCCTCTTCTGGTGCACACGTGTGTGGGACGATCAGCTGGCCTTTGCCTGCATGGCAGTGCCAGAAATTGGAAGAGCTGGTCTTCCTGAGGCAGGGCATAAAGCGAGTTTTAGACTTAAGAGTGAAATGAGTTGGGGTCAGACTGGATGACCTTTAGTCATCTTTATTTTTAAGCTTTTTAAGGTACAAAAAGCATATTTGAGACAGGAAGCTGGAACTCAGGAAATTCAAGTCTCAAACCACAAACACCTGCTTGTAAGTAGATGGAGTCATTTGGAAGTCCAAGCCCCTTGCAAGTCAGCAGAGGGCTCAACCACATTTCATTTCATTTATCCATGTATTTAACTTATATATCACCCTTCTCCCTCTTAGGACTCAAGGTGGTGAACAGCCATAATAAAAGAGGAAATATAAAAGTTAAAATAACAAATTAGTAAATATTAAATCATTTGGCCTATTGTTATAAAAGCCTATACTAAAGCCCCAATTAAAACACTATGACAGGCCGGCAGCATGAAATAGACATGTCTTCAGGGCCCGACGGAAGAGATGTAGGTCTGTGATTCTGCATAATTAATTAATTAATTAATATTTAATTAATTAATATTAATATTTATTCTTATATAATTAATATTTATTCTTATATACCGCATCCTCTCCTAATTCAGGGGGGAGGTCATTCCAGAGGGCAGGAGCTGCCACAGAGAAGGCTCTCCCCCTGGGGGTTACCAGCCGACATTGTCTGGCCGACGGCACCCTGAGGAGGCCCTTTCTGTGGGAGCAGAATTGTCGGGGGGAGGTATTTGGCAGCAGGAGGCGGTCTTGCAGATAACCAGGTCCCTTACCATGGAGCGCTTTAAAGGTGGTCACCAGTATCTTGAAGCACACCCGGAAAGCCACAGGCAGCCAGTGCAGTTCACGCAGGAGAGATGTCACATGGGAGCATCCAGGTGCTCACAAAAACCCCATGCGGTCGCATTCTGAACTAACTGGAGCCTCTGGGTGCATCTCAAGGGAAGTCCCATGTAGAGAGCATTACAGTAGTCCAGGCGGGAGGTGACAAGAGCTTGAATGACAGTGCGCAAGGTGTCACGATCCAGAAAGGGGCGCAACTGGCGTATCAGGTGAACCTGATAAAATGCTACCCTGGCCACGGCTGTCATGTGCTCTTCTGAAGACAGCTGAGAGTCCAGGAGGACACCCAAGTTGCGAGCCCTCTCTGTGGGGGCCAATGTCTTGCCCCCAATAGCCAGAGATGGCGTCAACTAGTTATACCAAGACGCCAGAAGCCACAGCCACTTGGTCTTGGATGGGTTGAGTCGAAGCCTGTTCCTCCCCATCCAGACTCACACGGCCTCCAGACATTGGGAAAATCACTTCCATGGCATCGTTGGGGGGGTCTGGGGTAGAAATGTACAGCTGAGTATAATCAGTGTACTGATTTCAAATTCAGATTCAGATTGATTGCATTTATATACCACCCTATCTCCCTTTTGGTACTCAGGGAGGTATACAACCAACAGTAAAAATGAGTAATATTAAAGTTAAGATCAAATGTTAAAATATATTAAATAGATTGGCCTGCCAAATTAAAACCCTCTACTAAAATCGATGTAAAAACTATGACAGGCCGGCAGCATGAAATAAATGTGTCTTCAGGGCCCGATGGAAGAGATGGAACTGGTGGAACTCTACCTCAAAACCACGGATGATCTCACCCAACAGCTTCATATAGATGTTGAACAGGAGGGGTGAAAGGACCAACCCCTGTGAAACCCCACAAGTGAGGCACCTCGAAGTCGACCTCTGTGCCCCTGCCAACACAAACTGCATCCGATCAGAGAGATAGGAGGAGAACCACCGTAGAACGGTGCCCCCCCACTCCTAACCTCTCCAACCGGTGCAGCATGATACTATGGTCGATGGTATCAAAAGCCCCTGAGAGATCTAACGGGATCAGGATAGAGGAACAGCCCCTATCCCGAGCCCTCCAGAGATCATCAACCAACGCGACCAATGCCGTCTCCGTGCTGTGCCCGGGCTAGAAGCCGGACTGGCGTGAGTCCAGATAGACAGCTTCATCCAGGTGCTGAGGGAGCTGCCGCACCACCACACTCTCAACAACCTTGTGGCTGCTGAAGCCATGGCCGGCTCTTGTCATCACTGAGAGCTTTCAGCAAAGCGGCTCCAGCAGCCACGGGACCTGCTTGGGGAAGGGGGAGCCGGGACTGACTGCAGGGATTGGGCTTCAGCTGCCGCTGTGAAAATGCATCTTGACACCTGAGGGATCTGCAGATTGGACCAGAGGGTGGGGAATGTTGGGGGGGGGGGAGTTGAGCATATATCGATATGTATGATTTCACAGGCTTTGGTTCAGACCTTGCTTTATTTAGCTGCTTTCTTTTCATAACCAGAAAAAGAAAGTTTCTTTCTTGGTCAATGATGGAGGCAGACCTGATAAGCGGTACCAAGACTTCACGTGATTTGGATTCTCTCCTTCTGTTGATGCAGCCTAGGATTGCAGTGGCTTTTTTTGGCTGCTGCCACACATTCCTGGCTCACATTTGAGAGATTATACCCTAAAATTCCCAGATCCCTCTCACAGTTCCTGCTATTGAGCCAGGCTTCACCTGATCTGTACCTGCACATTTGGTTCTTCTTGCCTCAGTGTAAGACTTTACTTTTCTCTACATTGGATTTCATTTTGTTAGATAGGCCCAGGGTTCAAATCTATCTAGATCCACCTGGACCTTCAGCCTGTCTTCTGGGGTGTTGGCTATTCCTGCCAGTTTAGTGTCATCTGTAAATGTGATGAGTTCCCTCATCCAAATCATTGATGAAGATGTTGAAGAGTCCTGGGCCTAAAATGGAGCCTTGGGGTCCCCCATTGCTTGTTTCCCTCCATGTAGACGTAGTTCCATTGAGGACCACAGGCTGAGTCCATCTGGGGGTGATGCTGTCTATCCCACATATTTTTAATAATAATAATAATAATAATAATAATAATAATAATAATAATAATAATATTTAATACTTGTAGACCGCTCCCTCTCCCCATAGGGACTCGGGGAGCTTACCAAGAAGTAGATGGTGGTTTACTTTGTCAAAGCCTTCCTGAAATCCAAGTACTGTATACTATACACACTGCATTTCGCTGGTCCTCTAATTTAGCCATTTTTGTCAAAGAATGAAATAACTTTTATTTATGATCTGTTTCTGGATCCTTCATTAGTTGAAGTTGTCAATATCTAGACCGAATAACAAGGGTTCAAATATGCATCCTTCCCTTCCTCCTTTGGAAGTTTCAATCCTTCTTCTCATGGCTCCATTGAGCCCAAACCTCCCTCTCAAACAAGGACCTGGAGAAAGAGCTTGGATCAGGGCCAACAGGCTGAGCTCCATTTTGAGGGCAATCAATTTCCTATATAATATTTCTCGGTTAATTATGACAAATGCTGCACTAACATCTAGAAAGCCAGCAAACTGTGTTTTACTATGCTGATATAGATGAGATATTTCAAGACAAATTTGTCACCAATATTAGATTATTAACTTGCAACATTTATTATTAAATTTATATAGCTGTTCACTACCTAAAACCTTCTAGTTCTTCTGCAAGGAAAACATTTTAATCAAGTTTAACTAAGAGGATCATGGCATAAATTTTATCCACAATATCTGCTACTCTATTTGGCCTATATTTGCTATTTGCAAATTTACTATTTTATTTACGTTAAATAAATTTACTATTTGCTAGTCCTTTTTATTCCACTTTTTAGATCGACAAAATGCTACTATTACCAACTTCAATCCGACTGGAAAGGACAGGCATTATTTATATGTGAAAATGAAGATGCCAATAGAGGCCCCAACAACCAGGGATATTTTTTGATCAGTTAAATAGTTGGTAGAATGTCTTCTCCAGGGATTGTATTGCTTGCATTTCAAGCCTTTTATGATTAATCTTAACATGAACATAATGGGGTTAAATATGGTCGACATTTTTGCTAATATGGAGAAAAGCAGCTCTTGAATTGCATGGAGAAGACATGATTGCATCTATTGCTCACCCACCACCACCCACCCCTCACTTTGCCAGAGTGAGAAAAACACACACAAACCTGTGGGACTTTGTAGGTGCCTCCTAATGTTGACATCTGGATGGAGATTTCCCTTTTAGCTCCATCAAGAAGAGCCAGAAGGTTCTCCTTCCTTCCACAGCTGTAGTTGGGGACATTGGCTTCTCCAGTGGAGAGAATGTCCAGCAAGGCATCTGAAGTGCGGAAAGTGCTCATATAGTTGTTATGGAGGTTGTAGCCCAGTGTGAGATTGTGCAGGAGCTGGGAATTCTTATTGACCGTTTGGATGTTGAAAATGAACATTAAGCCATTTGAAAAATCATAAGTATTCCTATTGAAAAAAAAATTATTATAATGGGCAGCAACAAATACTTTCTAAAAATATATAATTCTCCAGGAAGCCTCCTGAGCCTTCAGCCAACATTGATCCAAAAACAACGATCAGTTATACAAATAAGGAAATGGGCTGAGGTACAGAAACTACAACTGGTTCCACCACTACTTTAAATAAAATTCATTATTCAAATGATAAATTAAGGATTGAACTGAGAGAGGAAAATAATCTGCAGCCCTTTCAGCTTTTTTTGGACCCATTTTTGGATTTGAGTTTCTTTCACCAAACCAGACAAAAGAGAGAAGCATGGAAATCAAAATCATTGAGGAAATTAGACATATCCTCCAATAAAGGAATAAATGAGAAAAGAAAAAAAACAGAAAAGAAGGAGAGTGTTAGAATGGAGGGAGGGCAACTCCATCACCCTGAATGACTTACGGATCATGGAAAACAACCTGAAGAGAAGGAGCCACGTTGAAAAGCAACTTTGTGTGCAATGTTTCCTTTCCACTGACGATCATACCAATGAGATGGTCTCCTGGGCTGTAAAAGCTCTCTGGTTGTTTTCCATCCTGGTGCTCCAAACTCTGTGGGCATTTCATCCTCAGCTTCCCAGAGACTGAATGGGACACCAGCAACATCAGAAGGAGAAGCAGGAGGTCCATCATTCATGGGGTGAATCAATCCATCCCTTTCCTGTTTCTAAAGAAGAATTAGAAGGATTCAAAGGATTCTCAAAAGGTGGAAAATGATCCAGTGTCTTTCCTGATTGAAACCCAGAGAAACACTCAGCTTCACCTGGCAAGGAGAGAGACGGACATTCAAGAGCACAGACCCTGCCTGTCCCTAAACTCCCTATTTCTCTGCCCAAAGTCTCCCCTGGAGGATTCGGCCAAAGAGCAGAGCTGAACCTTTGATCATAATTCTCCCTCTCAGGAGGGATCCCTGGAGAATCCAACCCGTTCTTGGACTCAAAGGTTGTTGGGAGATTCTCTGGAGGGAAATGAAAGGGAAATAATCCCCATGTGGCTCATAATAACAGGGGCAGAGATGGGATTAAATCCATCATTATAGAATTGAAATGTTTGTGAGCGCCATCATTGAAACTGGCCCCGGGGGGAATAAACAGCCACTTTGGGTGAAAATAAAAAGAAATGTGACGTTTGTTGGAATTGTGGTTAAAGAGAAAAATCCCAGAGGCCAGTAAATGTCTGAGCATGTCACAGATCTGAAATAGCTGCCTGCAGAGTTGGAAGAAAAAATATATATTTTATTTTGAAAGCTAATGCTCAAGGGCACCACATGAAGAGGGCTGATGCAATAGTTCAGCCAGTCTGTTGAACAAAATCAACTTTAATGAAAAATTAGTTACCAGAACTTTGCAGAGTTAAAAAAAGAAACACAGAGAGACAGAAACACAGAGAGAAGCGAGGGGGGGAAAACCAAGTGAAAAGAGATGGGGAAATCTCACGGAGGGAAGGAAGGAAGGAAGGAAGGAAGGAAGGAAGGAAGGAAGGAAGGAAGGAAGGAGGGAGGGAGGGAGGGAGGGAAGGGGAACTCAGGACCTTCGTATTGCAGATGAAAATGCAAAATCTAACTTCCAACTCCAAAGACTGGGAATGCAGAAGCCCATGTCCCATGTTCCCCTGCCACTCTTTCCCACACAGAGGCCAGGCAAGGGGGCTCTTACAGGGATGCCAGACAGGACTGCCCAGCTGAGTGGGGAGCCCCTCTTGGGAGGAGGAACCTGGGGAGCCTCTTGTTGGGGAAGGGAACCAAAATCCCCCTCCAGGTCCCATCTTCTGAGTCCTGGGAAGGGGGGAGACCATATCCCATGTTGCTCAGCCACTTCTTTCCACGCATGGGACATTGTAGGGGAAAGCAAAGCCCAGACCCACGGAGAAAGCCCAGGATGGCCAAGAAGGAGGAGGGGATGTGGGGCATTCCTGGGAAGAGGCCAACCTGGTTTATGGGTCCCAGGGTTGAAGGTTAGGGGTTTCTCCAGCCTCTCTTGGCCTCCGTGTCTTTCCAGGAGAGGCTCCTGGGGGGGAGAAGCCATGCAGGGCTGGGTCTTCCGAGGGGGATCCAGGGTTGCCCTGGAGGAAAAGGTGGGTGGCCTCACCCTGGAGGGGACCCTCTGTGACTCTGAGGAAGATGGGGGTCCCTTTGGCTCCTGCAGACCACAAAGAAAAAAAAAGGAAAGCTTAAACTTTGACAGAAGAAAAATGAAAAGCAGACACTAAAAAAAGACTAATGATCAAACTCTCTAGAAAAAGTTGTTTAGCTCCGTGATCCATGAGATATAGAGCCATTAAAAGCAAAGAATGATAAAAGTCAGCCTTAAGGAAACCTATTGGAGACGCAGAGCAGGAAGATCGGAAGATGGAGGGAAATTGGACGTTAAAGAAAATAGTGTCATTAAACAGCTTATATAAAATAGCTAAAATAGTTATAGTGTTAACCTTACTTTCTGCTCTGGTTGAAAGGGTTTACAATGTAGAATTTCTCTTTATTTTAATTTTAAAAATGTGTACACTTTCCTATTTGTGAAGTAGAAACCTCACGCCAGCCACTGAAGGGAGAGACAAAAATACCCAAATCAAATTCAAGTTTCTAGTGCTTGGTGAGTCTGGAGTCTGGGTCAATCTGGTCTTTGCTGGTTCAAAAATATATCTACACACCTGGTAACAATTGGTGGCAGAGGTGGGATTCCTCCAGGAGACCCCTAAGTGCTCCCAGTGCAAAGGAAAAGAGCCTCGGCTGTCGGAGGGAGAGAATTTGGCCCAGGGAGATCTCATCCCCTCCAGGCAACGGCCTCCCAAAGACCCAGAGATCCTCCTGGGCCACCCGAGATTGGAGAGGCTGAAGGGGAAGCTCTTCCAGGTCAGGAGACCTTCTCATTGGGAGAATCCTCAGTTTCACACAGGAAGATCCCATAAAACAAGGACTTCCAACCAGGCTCCTCCTGGTCAGTTTCCTCCCTCAGCCATTCCTTGTGCTGGAGTTTCCTTCCCTCTGTTTGGATTCCTCTTAACACTTTCCTCCTTTTCTCTTTATCCCACTTTCTCCTATAGCAGTGGTCGGCAAACCGCGGCTCACGAGCCACGAGCGGCTCTTTGGCCCTTCGGGTGTGGCTCTTCCTCTCTCCTTCCCTCCCAGGCAGCGGAGGGCCTGGCATGTCGGTTGGGGGGGCTCTGGCTGCCTCCCCCTGGAGCGAGCGAATGGGCGGGGGGGATGCCCGGGGCTGTGGCTGCGCCGGAGCCGTCTGGGAGCTGTGCGCACAGGGAGGCGGGCGCATGGCTCCCGGATGGCTCCGGCGTAGCTCCCCCCACCCATTCCCTCCCCCCGCCCGTTCCCTCCCCCTGCCCGTTCGCTCGCTCCAGGGGGAGGCAGCCAGAGCCCCCCCAACCGACATGCTGGGCCCTCCGCTGCCTCCGGTGGGGGGGGAAGGAGAGAGGAAGAGCCACACCCAAGGGGCCAAAGAGGAAGGATGATGGAAGAGGGGCCTGATGGAAACATGGCCGGCTGTCCTGCCCGATGCGCTCGGATGGCGGGAGCAACAGCAGCAACAGCCGCCTGCAGAGAGTGCCGAGCAGCAGTGAAGCAGCTCGCCACTTTTCCACACCCAGGAAAAGATTGGCACGTGCACGTCCCGTGGAATTACAGCACAACTTCCCACCGCTACAAAGTCTCCGAGACTGTAATTCCGTGGGACATGCACACGCCTCTCTTTTCTGTGGAAAAGACAGGCGCGCGCATGCTCCGCTCAATTACAGTCTCAGAGACTGCCAGAGGGAGCCGCGATGGAGCTGCGACCGGCTTCCCTGCCGGACGACCTGCCGGGCGACAGCCTTGGTGGTGCTTAAGATGACGGTAGCCGCTGCGGGAGGAGGCGTCCGTAACCTAGGGCATGCTGGCCCTTCTGCTGCTTCCCGGGTTGGGGGGGGAGGAGAGGGAAGAGAGGGAGTGACTGACAGACACAGAGAGAGACAGAGGGGAAGGGAGGGAAAGACAGAGAGACAGACAGAGACAGAGAGAAAGAGAGGGAGGGAGAGAGACAGAGAGACGCAGATAGAGAATGACACAGGGAGGGATTGAATCAGAGACAGACGGGGAAAGAGGGAGAGACAGACATACAGAGACAGAGAGAGGGAGGGAGAGAATCAGAGTGAGTGACACACACAGAGATAGGGAGAGACAGAGAGAGGGAGGGAGAGACAGATAGATAGAGACTGATTAAGTGAGTGAGAGACAGACAGACACACACACACACACACACAGAGTGACAGAGATGGGCAGACGAAGGAGAGAGAGACAGAGATAGAAAGAGAGAGAAAGAAAGAGAAAGAGAGAGAAAGGGAGAGAAAGAGAAAGAGGGAAAGAAAGAAAGAGAGTGAAAGAGAGAAAGAGAGACAGAAAGAAAGAGAAAAAGAGAGAAAGAAAGAAAGAGAGAAATGGAGAGAGAGAGAGAGAGAGAGAGAGAGAGAGAGGAAGGAAGAAAGAGAGAGAGAAAGAAAGAAAGAAAGAAAAAACAAACTTATGACCACAATTGAGCCTAAAAGTTTGGTTGCTAACCAAGACCATCGTTAAGTGAGTTTCACCATTTTCCAAGTTGGCCACGCCCACCCAGACACATGACCGCTGAGCCACTCACACAAAACAGGCCACACCTTCCGGCTCTCAAAAGAAATTTCAATCGTGGTATTGTTGATATTTGGCTCTGTTGACTAATGAGTTTGCCCACCAGTGTCCTATAGGAAAGGACCTGCCTCTAATTTCCTGCAGGGTCTGGATTTCCAAAGCTTCTCTCTTTTTCTCTTAATTTGTGGAAGTCACTGAAATCCAAAAATGGGACGGAATAAAAACTGTAACAACTCCAGATTATTTCCCTCTCTCCATCCAAACTTCACTTCATCCCTTGAATGCTAACTTTTGTTTAAAGTAGTGATTTTAACTGGTTATAGTGGCCCCTGCCCAGCCCAGTTCCACATATTTTATAACTGCTGATTGATATGTAATTCCTGATCCTTATAGAAACATATTATTTTTTTCAAAGAATTGGTAAATGTTTCTCACATAAAAAAAAAAATCCTCTTCCTTTTATGACATTTCTATTTCAATGACTGAATTATTTTGAATCCTCTTTAGTGGCCAGATAAAATTCAGTCCTTCTGCAAATAATGGTGTGTTTGCAACTCTCAACTCTGGTGGAGAACTGTCTCCAACCCACCTTCTCAACACTCATCCAAATGTCCAGGTGATGGGTAACTATCATTTGCCTCTGGTTTTGGATCAGGGCTCGATTGAGACTCAGTCAGCTGGTGGAGACAAAGAGGATTTAATTGGGGGGAAGATGATTTTCTTGTTTCAATTCATGATGATCTAATAACAACATGAGCATTTTTTGTAAAGGACTTTCTCTATGGGTGACTTTAATATACTGTATGGTGTATTTTTGCCACTCCATTGGTCAGTAAGACTCTCCAGCTCCTGCACAATCTCACCCTTGGCCACAACCTCCCTGGCAGCTGAGAGGAAACCCTTGGCCCTTCAGAGGCCTTGCTGGACAGGCTCTCTCCTGGAGAAGCCCATGTTCCCAATGAGGGTGATGGGAGGAAGGACCACTTCCTTTGGCTCTTCTTCATGCAGCTGACAGGGACTTCTCCATCCAGATGTCCACATTAGGAGGCACCTAAAATGTCCCTCAGGTCCCTCTGTGTGTTTCTTTATTCGGCAGACTGAGTGGGGTGTGGATGGACGAGTGATGGATCCAACCACGTCTTCTCCATGGAATTCAAGAGCTGCTTTTCACTGTTGTAGACGTCCTGGCTGGGCAGGGGGATCCAGAGGGGGGGGAGGTCAAAACAGACCTGTATTACCATGACAACAATCCCATTGCTTTGAGGTCTTCTGCTGCTCACTTGTGAAATGGTCAGACAAGAGAGCATCCATGAATCACTGTTGGACACTTTGGTCATTCAAGACTTTCCAGGATTAATGAAGGATCCTGAAGGAATCAGATCCAAAGAGCAATTCAATTCAATTCAATGTTTATTATAGTGACATGCCAAAAGCATTAACGATAACAAAAAAAAGAACAATAATGACAATAAAAACAGTAAGAACAATAAGAATAACAATAAAAACAATGATGGCAAGAATAGTCCCTTTTCTTTATCCGAAATAGAAAAGACTGAACTGGTGAGGCCATCCAGGGAGAGACCCCCAAAGTTCCTTGGAGACCCTGGAAAGTGACCTTGTTCGTCCTTGGGGTCCATGTGTGGTTTGGCCTCTGTGTTGAAGGTTTTGCAAGTGTCACCAGAACCTCCAGCTGAAGATGAGGAGGAAGCCTCCATCACTGTGGAACCTCCATACTGGAATCCATCCATCCCAACATCATCATAGTTGATGGAAGAAGATGTCAGATGTTCAGTCCTGGTCAGCAATGTGATGGTCAGCATTGTGAAGGTCAGCCAAGAGCTCTCTGAGAGGCCTTGAGGCCACCTGGGGGTTTATCTGCCCCCTCGTGGTCACCTGAATCAGAGGGCAAATGGGGAGGGGCTCCTTGGAACTGGGGAAAGGACCCTGTTGCTGTCTTGGGAGAGAGCAAAGTCCACCCTCTGGACAGAGCAATGGCGTAGCGTGGGTTGTCAGCACCCGGGGCAAGGCAAGTAATTTGCGCCCCCTAACCCGTGGATTTTAGCACTCGAGTCTCTTCCACTAGATTAGTTAAAGAAACCCTTACCCCCTAAGCACATGTATTGTTCGTTATGAAAATACTGATGTAATTAAAGTAAAATGCATCTAAATACAAGTTTATTTTCAAACACTTTATTGAGTGCGAACATGCATTACACATTCTCCACATTTTCAGCAGGTCTATGAATACAAATCTACAAATGTAGTAACCTAGCATGGGCCATGCTATTATATGTCGTCTCACAACCATCATATCAAGATGATATCAATATCAAGAACAAAAACTAAACATCAAAATGGAACCATACCCTGGAGATGATCCAAGACTGGGCTAGATGGAGCCAACTTCCTCAATCCTGTACCTCTAATTGTAATTCTTTAATAGAAGTGCAAGATATCAATCTATATCTGGGTCATATTTGGCGAGTAACTTGAAAGTTTCTAAGAAATTTCCACAATTACCATCTGCATTTAAATCTTCAGAGTGACCACGTAAGGGTAAGGTTTGCCTGGCTAGATACAGAACACAATCAAGTATTCTGACTAAGATTGCCTTCCATTTTTCAAATGACCTCTGTTGTGCAAGCTGGGCAGCAGCATCAATAGTCTCCTGTTTATGCAGCCGCATTTCTAATTCTTTCCATATTGTAAATGCACTCAAGTGATATGAACTGCGCTCATGCTCTAGTAATCTAGGGCTTAACTTTCTCCATGCATTAAATCCACTTGACTTTCCAAATGAACTTTTCCCTTTAGCCTTCTGAAAAAGCATGCAAGGATATTTTACAGTATCCTTCCCCTGCCATGCCCACCAAGCCATGCCCATAGAACCAGTAGTAATTTTTTTTTGAATCCCACCACTGGTTAAATGGCATTAATTCAGAGGACAGGGTGGGCCTAGCCATATCCTGCCCCATACATCCCTTCGGCCGATTCGCTCACACAGAGAGGGACTTCTCCAGGTGCCGTCCACTAGACTGTGCCAGCGGGCGACGCCCAGGGGAAGGGCCTTCTCTGTGGCGGGCCCGACCCTCTGGAATGACCTTCCCCCTGACATTAGAACGACACGGACCTCTGCTCCTTCCGCCAGAAACTCAAAACCCACTTGTTTCATCTGGCCGGCCTGGCCTAATTCCAGCTTTCCCACCTCAGTTTGTATTTTTAAATTCTGTGATTTGGTTTTAAGGTTAAGTTTTTAATTTTTATAAATTTGTACAGGGGTTTATTTAATTCGATTTTAGTTATACGTATTATTGATTGTAATGGTTTTTTTGAAAGCAACACCTATATATAAAACTGGCTTTATCCAACCCAAATGTCCTTATAAAACCCTATCAAGTCAAGGTTGGGTTGCATGATGTCCTTCAGAGATTTTGGACTAAAGTACAATTAATTACAAGGGACTCTGGAAATTATATTCCAAGATATTTAATGACATTTCAGATTGTTTATTTTTGTAGTTTATATCTTTATTCAACAGTTTTAGTATTCTGGCAGGGGAAAGGGGGGAAACAGTGAGTTCTATCTATATAGAGAGGGACTTCTCCGGGTGCCGTCCACTAGACTTTGTCAGCGGGCGACGCCCAGGGGAAGGGCCTTCTCTGTGGCGGGCCCAGCCCTCTGGAATGACCTTCCCCCCGATATCAGGACAACCACGGACCTCCGCTCCTTCCGCTTAAAATTAAAGACGCACTTTTTTCGTCTGGCCGGCCTTGGGTAGTCTCTTTTTAGGTTAGGGTTTTTTAGGGGTAATTTTTAGTTTAGTTTATGGGTTTTAGCGCAGGATCTATTTAATCTATTTTTAACTCTGTATTTTGTATTTGTTTGTGGTTTATTTGCATTTTTAATTGCCTGTGCCCCGCCTCGAGTCCCCTTGGGGAGAGAGAGCGGGATATAAATTAAAATTATTATTATTATTATTATTATTATTATTATTATTATTATTATTATTATTATTATTATTATTATTATTATTATTATTATTATTATTATTATTATTATTATTATTATTATTATATATCTCTATCTCTATCTCTGTCTGTCTGTCTGTCTGTGGAGAGAAAGAGAGAGAGAGATGCTAGATAAAGATAAAAGCTGACTAGCACCAATGATATTATCCAGTTTGGGTAATGAAACATCCACAAGAAAACAAGAAAACTCAGAGGGTACCAAGGGGCCCCGATGTGGGCCTGAGCTATGAATAATCTCCTTTATTTTTTAAAAAAGAAGCTTTTAAATCAGTTCTGATTAAATCTCAGTCAAATGCAGAGGTATCTGAGTCCCAATGAGTAGCTGAATCTCCACCCATAGATTTAGCTGCATCGTTTAACCGGGCAAACTCTCCCAAACTGTTGACTCTCTTTCAAAATAGAAACGTGTAATAAATACAACAAGGGAAAGAATGACAACTTTTCAAACCATGGACTTTAGTCTTCACTGGGCATTAGAGGCAGCAAGGAAGAAAAACATCTGTTGAATATGTTCCTTGCCCAAAGCTCCTCCTGAAGCAACCTTTATATATATATCTTTTTCCCCTCTCTCTCCCCTCTCTCTATTTCCCCCCCTCTTCCCCCTCTTTCCCCCTCTCTCTTTCCCCTCTCTCTTCCCACCTCTCTTTCCCTCTCCCCCTCCCTTTCTCTCTCTCTCTTCCACCTCACTTTCCCTTCTCTCCTTCCCCCCTCTCTCTTTTCCTTTCTCTCTCTTCCTCCCTCCCTTCCCTCTCTCTCTTCCCCCCTCTTCCCCCCTCTCTCTTTTCCCTCTCCCTTTCCCTCTCTCTTCCCCCTCTCTCTTCCCCCCTCTCCCTCTCCCTCACTCTTTCCCTCTCTCTCTTTCCCCCTCTCCCCCACTCTCTCTCTCTCTCTTCCACCTCACTTCCACCTCTCTCTTTCCTCCCTCTCTTTTTCTCTCTCTCTCTCTCTGTCTTACCTCCCTCCCTCTCTCTTTCTCTCTCCCTTTCTCTTTTCCTCTTTCTCTTCCCTCTCTTCTTCCCTCCCCCCTCTCTCTTCCTCTCTCTCTCTCTCTCCCCCTCTCTCTCTCTTCCACCCACGCAGACACTGATATAAGCTTCTGCCTTTCCGCCAGCCCCCCGCAATTCCCCACTGTCCGTGTCCACCACGGCGCCACGAGTTGCGCCTCAAGCTTTTCCAGAGCCGGGTCCGTCTCGAGAGGCTAAGCTGGACCTCCTGCTCGCTCGCGATGGGGTTCCTCTCCCCCCCCCCGGCCTCGCCTGGCTCCTCCTCCTCCTCCCTCCCCGGTTCCCCACCTCCCCAAGCGCCAGAGGCTCCCGTTCGACGGGCTTCCCAGGACCGGGCGCCGCGCTCATCACCTGTACTCCTCCCAAGCACCCGCGCTCTGCTGCCATTGGACCAACTGCCTTCGCACCCACCGCACCGCACGCCTGGCACCCCCCCCCCTCTCCACAGTGGGCGGCGACCCGGCGGCTCGGATCGGATTCGCACAGCCAGCACTGCAGAGAGAGTGAGTGAGCCAGGCAGGGGCAGAGAGCTGCGAGTGCGAGCGCGCCCCCCAGATGTTGCGCCCGGTGCGGCCGCCCCCCCCTGCACCCCCCACGCTACGCCTCTGAGGACATCTATCTTAAAACAGAACAGCCCTCTCTCAACAGAGGGTGGGGGGCTATGACCCCCTCCTCTCCTGTTTCCCACACAGTCCTCCACCATCCACCATCCCCCCTCCCTCCCTTCTCTATCCTGGGTCCTCTCACCCACTTCCTTTCTTAGAACTGACTCTCTTCCCTTCGGTTCCCTGGAGATTCCCTATTTTGTGGGGTGGGAGGTGGGAGGTAGAGGGGGCAGCTGGGGAGGAGAGAATTAGAGAAAAAATCAGATTCCAAAGTCTTTTTGGCCCAGAGGCAGAAAACCTCTTTCCCCCAAAGGGCCCAACAGACGGAAAGAGTGCTTGCTCTGCCCCACAGATTCTAAACTCTCCCACTGAGATGGCTCCCACTTGCCCCTCCCCAACCCCCTCTCCTCCCCCTCCTAGCCAGAGCCATGCCCTCCCCTCCCCAGAGGGACTGGGAGATCTCAAGGGTTACGGAGTCCTTTGTGGGGAGCCTCCGTGGCAGCTGGCGAGTCTCCTGGTCCTCTTCCCAGCCTTCCAAGAGACACGGAGCTGGTTCCTCTCCTTCCGGACCCTCATAGACTCCGGGCACAGGGGATCGTCTGAATGGAGCCCTGGAGTCATAATCGTGTGGAAATGGTCCTTAGAGGCTTTGTGGGGAGTCCTGCTGCTCCTTCTTTTATATCTCTGATTCATATTTTTATAAGGCTCTGAAATGTTGATGGATCTCATCACTCTGTTAAATGAAGAAGGCGAGGGTGTCATTTCTGTGTGGTCTCCTGTCCATGGAAATAATGGAGGTTATCCTAACGGTTGAGGGATTTGCATGAACTCTGTGTAGGCTGAATGGAGGGGGGAGGGGATGTTGGGAGGAGGGGAAGGCAAAGGAGAGAGAGAGACAGAGGAAGGGAAGCAGAGAGCAAAAGGGAAGGAAACAGGAAGAGAAAGGAGAAAAGGAAGCAGAAGGGGAATTGGAAGAAGAGAAAGGGAAAAAGGAAAACAGAAAGGAGAAGAAAAGAGAATGGAAATAAACCACTTTTCCTTCCCTTTGGAGTATTTTGCAACCACCAACAACTGAAGAGGAACCAGCCAGACCCCCCCCCCCAAACCTTCAGAGAGCCAACCAATCAGAAGGCCTCCCCCTCCCTCCCCCTCCCTTCCCCGGAGTCTCCCTCCCTGATCAGCTGCCAGTGTCCGGTCAGTGTCTGCAGCCTATTCGTGACCTCCTCTTATTACGTAGCCTTTACACCGCAGAGCAAAGCCCACCTAGCTAAGTCTTGTCTGAAGAAGCAACCCCAAAATCCCTGGGAGCCTCGATCTGCCCCAGGAAGATGGAGATCCCAGCCGCAGTAGAAGGGAAAGGGATCTACTTGGGATCCCAGGTACTTTGAGAAGTGGGAGGAAAGAGGCGACTCCTGTGAGGGTGGGGCTGAATTCCCACCAGGAAGGGCCCATTGCAGAGTCCCCCAGGGGCCCATCAGCTCTGCTCTTCAGGCTGCTTGGCTGGAGCCCAAAGGGCGCCGGGACCGGAGCGTCTCGGGGCTGCGGAGTCTTTGGAGGGGGCGGCCGAGGGGGCCTCGGTGGGGCTGAAACCTCCAGCTGAAGGGGAGGAAGAGGGGGGGGAGGGCGACCCAACCCCCGGCCTTCAGTCTCAGTGGCTTCTCAGAGCTTTGGGCCTCCTGGACTGGGCGAAGGGGAGGGAGGGGCTGGGAGGCTGAGAAGGGGGGGATGCAGAGAGCCCCGCTTTCCTTTGGGGGGAGGAAGAGGCAGGGAAAGGCCCCCTTGGCTTCTCCGCAGCGCTGGCCCTGGTCGCCCCTCCAGGTGGGACCCTCTGCATCCCTGCTGAGCCCCGGAGACGCTGCGGGAGAACGGCGGTTCTTTGGCCCCCTGAACTCCCGCTTTTCTCGGGGCTCCCCTGCCGCCTTTCTCGGGCGCTTTGCCCACTGCTCTCGCCATTCCCTCTTTCCCTCCCTGGCTTTAAGCCCCCCCTTCCTCCAATGCCCTCCTTCCCCCCTCCACACGCCCCCCCCAAAACAGCTGGTGGGTCAGTCGGGGCCACTCAGGAGCCTCCACGGTGCCCGGAGGCTGAGAAGGTCTGGAGGGGGAGGAAGCGTCCCCACCTCACCCCGAAGAGAAGGGAAGTTTCTCCCCTCCTGGATCAGGTCTCCTGTCCTTTTCCTCACCCGACCCCCCCCCCCCAGATCAGAGGGAGCCTCCCCTTCCCCAGCTGTGGCTGTTTAGAGTTGGGGGAGGCTGCTTCAATCACTCCCCCCCCCACCTTCCCAAGAAACAGAAGACATGGCTGGGGGTCCGTGGCTGCAGGGAGTGGGCGGAGGGGGGGGCGACAGAGGCTGCCCTCCAATTGATGCCTCGAGGTCCCGCCTGGGCTCCGAGCCCCAGAGGCCGCCTGCCTGCCCCCCCCCTTGGGGCTCCTCCGCCTCTCAGATCCGAGGGCCACGCTCGCCCCCCCCCCCACGGGTCTTTAAGCCGCTCTCCTGCGCGGGGGCTCAGGATCCTCTGAAGTCGGAGCCCCGACGTGGCCCGGGGGAAAGAGGCGCAGGGACCATCGCCCGCCATCCCCGCAGCCCCCTTGGGAGGAAGCCCGTCCGGTCGCTCGCGCGCCCCTGGGCTCCTCTCCGCCCCTGGCGAGGCTCCCTGCCAGCCCTAGGAGGCGTCTGCGGGGTCGAGGCTGCGGGAGGAGAGGGGGCAGGACAGGGGCTTGAGTGACAGCTGTCTGTCTGGTGAGACGAGGGAGGAGCCAGAATGCAAAAGGAGGTTTTGTGTTGGGGGGGGGAGGGCCTGGTGGGGGGTGCGGGAATGAGAACCAGGTGGGGGACTTTCTGCCAATCACTGGAGGTTTTTTGGTCCCACCTTCAAGCTAAAAGTCAGGCGGCCATCAGGAGGGAAGGATTCGCCCCCCCTTTCTCCCCCCAAAGAATAAGAGGAGCCCCCCCCCCGTTACCCTGGCGGAATCCCATCCCCTCCCTTCCCTCCGCTCTGTCCTCCGCTCCCGAAACTCCCCCCCCTCGAGAGGAGCCCCGGGGGCCCTTCCCCACCCCCGCCAGTCCAGCCAGAGCGCTGCCTCGCCCTGCCCACAGGGGGCGCTCTCTCACACCGTTAGCCAGAGGTCTCCGCCCCAACCAGATGCTCTCTGTTGTCCCCCCTCCCCATAAGGACTCCGCAGCCCCGGAGACGCTCCAGCTCCAGCGTCCTTCGGACTTCGGCCACGCCGTTTGCGGAGGCAGCCAGGCAGGCGGAGCTGAAGGGCCAGAAGGGCCCCTCTGGGACTGTCCAGGCGGCCTCTTCGTCCGAGTTGAAACTCTTCCTTCCGAACTCCCCAAGCCAGCCCTCCCTCAGGAAGCCCCCTCCCCACCTGGGGCGGATTTCCGGAGGGGCCCTGGAGTGAGGCTGCCTGGCTGGGCTTTGCTCCGCTGAGTGGAGCTGCGGGAGGGAACGTCACAAGCAGGATCCTCCGGGCCCTTGGGAGGGGGGATCCAGGAGGAAAAGACGGGAGGGAGGAGGTTGGGGTCGAGAGAGGCCAAGAGGCCAAGACTGGGCTCCCTTCCCAAGAGGGCAGCGTTCCCATGGCTTTGACCTCGTGGGGTTTGAGCAGGTCAGGCTGAGACTGACTCAGTTACAGTGAGAGAGTCACCCACAGAGAAGGAAAGGGGCAGGGATCCCTCCCCCTCCCCAGGAGACTGACAGGGTCTGGGTGCAGATCCCTCCTTCCCTGGGATCTCCTGCTTATGTCCTCGGACAGGAGATCCCCCAGAAAGGACGTCTCTGTATGAACTTAACAGAGGGATCTGGAGACCCACCGAAGTCTCAGGAATAAAAGATATCAGAGAGATTAAAGAAAAGGAGACCCCAGACCCTGAGACTCCCCACGCAGACCTCCGTTCCTAGGCCTGGACGGTCAGGCAAGGCCACGCAGGAGGTCACCCGGTGCCCGGAGGCTGCGAGGGTCCGGATGGAGAGGAGCCAGCTCTCCGTCTCCATTAAGGCTCTTCGAGGAGAGGGCCAGGAGTCTCGCCAGCTGCCCCTGCTGCCCCTGGGAATGGGCTCCACTTGTTACGTCACTCCTTTCGGTTATGTATAGAATCACAGATTGTCCATCAAGTCTACATAGGGACATTGTTATCATTGTACATCACATGTTCCACTACAATTGTTGTGCCTTCATTTTAAACACAATGTTCTAAATATTCGATTGATGTATATACCAATATTCCATTGCATCATTATTGGTCTATTTAATAATAAAAAGTCTTTATAGTATCACCTCTCTCATTCTATTCTTCTTACAATGTGAAAAGCTTCTCCAGCATTTTTCATTTACATGTTTTTTTTATTTAGCCACTGATAAAAGAAGCCTCAAACCTTATTAAATTGTTCATCTTCTTGTTCTCTTAGCTCAAATGTCAATTTACTCATTTCAGCACATTCCATTATTTTTCGAATAACTTCCTCCTGCCTTGGTATTTTCTTATTTTTCCATTTTTTTTCAAATAAATTCTAGCTGCTGTTAAAACATTTACAATCCAATATTTCAAATCTTTATTATATGTTTCTGGTATAATTCCCAATAAAAACCTCTGGTTTAAGGTCTATGTGTTTCTGTATCCTTTTTTCCAACCACCTGTGGATTTTAGTCCAGTATCCTTTAGCTTCAAGGCAAGTCCACCCCATGTGGTCATAGGAGCCTGGTGTCTGGTGACATTTCCAAGACTTTTCTGAATTGTTCTTGAACGTTCTTGCTATTCTCTAGGGGGGGGGGAGCCACCTGTAAAACACCTTATACAAATTTTCCTTATATGCTGTTGACATTGTCATTTTATAATTCTGAGGCCACAATTTCTGCCGTTTCTCTAATTCAATCCCATGTCCAAAGTTTTCCCCCCAAGCTATCATAGTTTCTTTGACTTGTTCTTCTTTTAGCTTAACCTCTAGTAGGTGTCCATATAATCTTTTATTTATTTTTTCATCAGTACCTATCGAAATCGTATCTAATTCAGTCATTTTATCATAAAAATCTTCCATTTTACAATCATATCCAATAATATATAAAGAGGAACAAACAGATATGGTGAAATATTGAATGCAGAGGGTGAACTTAAATCTATGCAAGAGTTGGAACAGGAAGGAATAGGAATGAGTTGGTTCCATATGTGCAAATACAATCTAGATATGATAAAGGTTTTTAAATGGTTCTTTGGCCCCTTGAACTCTGCAGCCGCTGCTTCCTATTGCCCAGCCCCCTCCCAGCACACAGCCTTCCTCTCCCCGGACACAAAATGCCCCTTAATATCAATAATTCAATAATTCCTAAGCCAGACAAAGATGTGGAGCGGATCGAGTCCTACCGACCCATTTCTTTAATTAATCAGGATGCAAAAATATTCACTGCCATTATAAGTAAGAGATTAAGTAGGTTTATAGATAAATATATAAGCTATAATCAAGTAGGTTTTGTTAAAGGTAGATATATGAGCGATATAATTAGAAGAGTATTAAATATTATAGATGTAGCCGAATATAATGGTGATAAAATAGGTATAGTATCATTAGATATTTTTAAAGCCTTTGATTCTGTACAATGGGAAACTATTAAAGTAATTACTGAGGCATTAGGCTTTGGTAATAAATTCATACATGTTATTTCAAAATTGTATCAAAAAAGTAGTGCAAAAGTGAAGGTAAATGGAATAATGACGGGAGAGATTACCCTGGAAGCAGGTACGAGACAAGGATGTCCCTTGTCTCCAATATTATTTTTATTGGTTATGGAAATATTGACTAAAATGATAGAAGAAGATGAAGAATTGAAAGGGTACAGGGGATATAAGATAAATTTGTATGCAGATGATACTTTGATTATTTTGAAAGATATAGAGAAAGACCTGAGGAAGATAAATAAACACTTGAAAGAATTTGAGGAAATGACAGGTTTGAAAGTAAATTGGTCAAAATCTGAACTATTAATGGATAAAAGTGGCAAGGAGTGGGAGAATATGCAAGAACAATTCAGGATAAGAATTAAAAATACATTGAAATATTTGGGAATAACACTTTCACTTAAAGTTAAGGAATTGGAAAAAATTAATTATGATGTGATGTTGAATGAAGTAGAGAAGAAGATAGACAAATATAAAGAGATAAAGCTGTTTTGGTTTGGCAGAATCGCAATGTGTAAGATGATGTTGCTACCAAAGTTCAATTTTTTATTTGAGATGCTACCATTAAATCTGACAGAGAAAGATATGGAAGGATATCAGAAGAAATTAGATAAATTCTGTAATGGTGGGAAAAGACCTAGGTTAATGAAGAAAATGTGGTATCAAAACCAAAAGGAAGGTGGATTGGGAATTCCCAATCTACTTAATTATTACCGGGCCTATAGTATTAGAACTGTGGTAAAAATACTTAAAGGAGGAGATGGGCACTGGGGAGATTTAGAGTTAAAAGATATTAAGAGATTTGGTCATGCATGGTTTCTAGACAAAGCAAAATCAAAAAAGATAATCAATAGTTATTGGTTAAAGGGATTGAGTAAAATTTGGAATAAATTTGTTAAAATATTAATCCCAGATATAACCTTTTTGGGAAAGACAATTGGAAACTGGCCGATTAAAACCAATACAACCCGTGAGAAAGTAATTGAAGAGGAAACTATAGATAGTATAATAGACTGTTTAAAAGCCTTAGGAAATGAAAGCAGAAAAAAAGAAATAATGGAAAAATTGGGGTTAAATTGGTTTGAAAAAATACAGATAGAAAAATGGACTACGAATGTAAGGGGAATATGTAAAATAGGTAGAAACGAAACTGAATTTGAAAACCTAGTATCTCAAATTATTAAGGACGAAATTGGGTTAAAAGGACTCATTAGTAAGATATACAAGATTATAAATTTCAATGAGAAACCACAAATGGCAATGAAGATGAACTGGGAGGAAGAATTTAAGATTAAAATATTAGACTCGGATTGGAATGTGAATTAAAGAAGAGTCGAATCATGAGGATTTTATCCATAAGGATTAAAGAGCATAATTTTAAGGTTGTTTGGAAATGGTATCTGACTCCATTGAGGTTATCACTGATGGATAAAAAAATAAGTAATAAATGTTGGAGGTATAGTATGGAATTGGGAACGTACGAACACATGTGGTATAAATGTGATAAAGTTAAAAAGTTTTGGCAGAAATTGGAGGAAACGATATTTGAAATGATGAAGAAAAGAACAACATTGAGATTAGAAACTATATTATTATTGATAATTAAGGAATTAGAATTAACAAAACATGAGAAAGAATTGATTAGAATTATGATTATAATGGGCAGAATTATAATAGCAAGATATTGGAAAATAGAGACGAATATTAAAATAGAAGAGTGGTATTGTGAAATGTGGAAATTAGCTTTAAATGATAAAATGACATGTGATATTAAATTTAGAGAAGATGTTTTTTGGAAGACTTGGAAGCCATTTGTGGACTATGCACTTGGGACCGTGGATGCTTCAACACCTGTACCCAGAGAACGTGGATTTTGGAGGACTTAAAGATATTTGAAGATATCTGAAGAATCAAATTTTCCTTTCCATTGTATAGCACTGGGTGAAATAGTGTATCGTACTGTATATGTTATTTTTGTTATAGTGTTCATAAAAATAAAAATAATTTAAAAAAAAAACCGCGGGCTCCAGGCGAACCCATATCCGGTTCCGGTGGTGCAACACCTGCTACACTCTTTGGGGCAGGGCTGCATTTTCGTGAAGCTGGATATGGCGCAGGCCTACCAACAGCTTCCGGTGGACGACGATGCGGCGGAGGCGCAGACCATCGTCACTCACCGAGGAGCTTTTCGCTGCCGCCGCCTCCAATTCGGCGTTTCCGTGGCCCCGGGGATCTTCCAGAGCCTCATGGAGCGACTGCTCCATGGGCTTCCGGGGGTCGTCCCGTATTTTGACGACGTCCTGATAGCTGCCGCCAGCATATCAGACCTCGCCAAGGTACTGCGGAAGGTCCTCACTATTTTCAGGGGCGCGGGTTTCAAATTGAAGCTCAGCAAGTGCAAGTTCGCTGAGCCGAAGGTTGAGTTCCTGGGGTTCTTGGTGGACGCCCAGGGCATTCACCCCACCCCCTCCAAGGTTGAGGCAATTCACGACGCCCCCACCCCCACCTCCAAGCAGGAGTTGCAGGCATTCCTTGGCCTACTCAATTTCTACGCGCCTTTTATTCCGCACAAGGTGTCACTAGCCGAGCCGCTCCATCGATTACTCGATCGATCGGCGGCCTGGTGTTGGGGCAGCCGCGAGGCGCAAGCGTTCGCGGCCATTAAAAACACGCTAACATCCAAGGCTGTGCTGGTTCAGTACTCTGACCGTTTGCCTTTGGCATTGGCATCCGACGCCTCTCCCTTTGGTGTAGGGGCGGTTCTGAGCCACGTCCGCCCCGACGGTTCGGAGGCCCCCATCGCCTTTTACTCACGGACTTTGTCTCCTACGGAGCGCAACTACAGTCAGATTGACAAGGAGGCTCTGGCTGTAGTGTCCGGGATTAAAAAATTCCACGAGTACCTGTATGGCCGCCACTTCTCAGTCTTCACCGACCACAAGCCACTCCTTGGGCTGTTGGCGGGTGACCGGCCCACCCCGCCCATTCTCTCCCCTAGGATGACCAGGTGGACGGAGTTCCTGACAGCGTACGACTACACGCTGTTCTACCGCCCGGGAAAGCAGCTGGGGCATGCAGATGCCCTCAGCCGCTGCCCCCTCCCCCGGACGGATCAGACGCCGGTGCCGGCCCTGTCCGTCCTGTCAGTGGCCGATTCTGAGTTGCCCCTCACTTCATCAGACGTAGCCATGCAGACCCCATTTTGTCCCAGGTTTCCACCTGGGTTCTGCGAGGGTGGCCCCCGGGCTCGCTGCCGGACTCATATCGGCCCTTCAGGTCCCGCCAACTGGAATTGTCACTCCACAGCGGGTGTTTGTTATGGGGAGACCGGGTCATCGTCCCCCCGCCCCTCCGCCACCAGGTTCTCAGCTCCCTCCATGCCAACCACCCAGGCATAACTCGCATGAAGGCATTGGCTAGGAGCTATGTCTGGTGGCCGCGTATGGACGATGAGGTGGCCGCCTGGGTCGGCGCTTGCCAGGTGTGCCAGGCCTCCCGCCCCGCCCCCCCCTCCGCTCCCCACAGGGACTGGGACACCCCCAGGTCACCATGGTCAAGGGTCCACATTGACTTTGCCGGCCCATTTCATGGCCAGACCTTCATGGTGGTGGTAGACGCCTACTCTTGCTGGACCGAGGTTATTCTGATGACCTCGACCACGGCCGAGAGCACCGTGCGCGCGCTCCGGCGCCTCTTTGCAACGCACGGGTTGCCGGACTCCCTGGTCTCCGACAACGGCCCGCAATTTCACTCTACCATCTTCCAGGAGTTCCTGGCCTCCCAGGGGATCCGTCACGCGCCAACGGCACCCTACCACCCGGCCGCAAACGGCCGGGCGGAAAGAGCCGTCCGCTTCGCCAAGGAGGCTCTAGGGAGGATGGATAGGGGGGATTGGCAGACAAGGGTAGACGCTTACCTCATGGGCCAGCACTCCACGCCTTGCCAGGTGACAGGCAAAAGCCCCGCGGAACTGCTGATGGGTCGCCGCCTGCGAACCAAACTAGACAGGCTGCACCCCCAATACAATGAGGTGCAGCCGTGCAATCTGGGGGTCCCCTCTTCCCGTCGTTTCTCCGTGGGCGACACAGTTTTTGCCAGGAACTTCGCGGGGGATCCGCGGTGGGTCCCCGCTGTCGTCCGCGAACTAACGGGCCCCTGTTCCTACAGGGTCGGACGACCGGATGGATCCGAGTGGTGGCGCCACCTGGATCAACTGAGGCGCCGCCCTCCGTCTCCAGCACCTCCGACACCATCCCGATCTCCGGACTCACCGAACATCGAGACCCCAACTCAGCCGGACGACTGGCCCATCTTCACACCGTCCTGGCCGCTCACCACCTGTGTCGACTACCCCGTTCCTGATCAAGCTCCGGGTCAGCCGATACAGGAGCCGTCGTTCCAGGAACAAACCGCGGCACAACACTCCCCGGGGATCCACCGTCCGGTGCTGACCGGTCCAGGATCCCCGCCAAAAGGACTTGAGCGCGAAGCCAACCGACCGGACACGCCCCCGGACGACTCGCCCCCGTCGGCAGCGGTACCCGACGGCGGCTCAGACCACAACGACGCAGCTTGTCCGCCCCCACCGGCACCAGCAGAGTCAGTGCGGCGCTCGGGGCGGAATAGGCGCAGTCCCACCTACCTCAGCGAATACGTGCGCTAGGGACCGCGTGGGGGACTCGCTGGGGGGGAAGGAGTGTTGCATCCTGGCAGACATTCAAAGCCGGCAGCAGCCAGCCACGTCCTGATTGGACAGGACGCGGTTGGCTGTGGCCGGAACCGCCTAACGCGCGATTGGCCGGCTGCCTACCAGCTCCCCATAAAAGGAGCGGTAGAGCAGAAGGCGCGCACTTTTGAAATGAGTCACTATGCCTTGCCTACATTGTTCCGAATAAAAAGAGCTGATAATCTTACCGGTCTGGACTCTCTATTCTTGCTGAGAATCTAACAGAGAGATTCAACCTGGAAATAAGGAGAAAATCTCTGACAATGAGAACCATCAATCAAAGAAACAGAAGTTGTGGGAGCTTCACCCCTGGAGGCTTTCAAGAAGAGACTGGACTGTCATTTGTCAGAATCGTGTAGGGTCTCTTGCTTGGGGCAGCAACGTCTGGGGAAGGTGGGGGTACGTCTCCTTCGGGGGAAGAGGTAGAAGGCAAGGCCTCTCCAGATCCAGGTGGGCCGACAGGTATCTTTTGTTGGGGTTGGGAAGGTGGTTCCTCCCCATCCGGACCTTCACAGCCTCCAGGCACCCTGTAAGCCACAGAGGGAACAAGGGGGGGGGGGGAGTTGATTGACAGCAGAGCATGGAGGGTCCTCCATGGGTGGGAGGTCAAAGCGGAGATGAAACCGGGGCCAGTGGCTCCTCTCCCAAGAGCAGCGGTGGCTGGGCAGTGCAGGGCACACTGTGTGTGTGTGTGTGTGTGTGTGTGTTGCTGGTCCGTGGCTGGTGGGGCTCATCACCTGCATTTGGGCAAAGGAAGCCCCGCCTGGGTGGCTCCTTCCCTCCTTCTCCATCCTCTCCCAGAGGGAAACCTTCAGTCCGGGTTTGGGGAGGTCCAGATCCAGAGAAGCGAAGACAGCAGGATCCACTCATTGCTCTTCTGAATCCACCTCAGTGTGGAGGGTTGTGTCTTCATCACAGCTGCACAAAGACTGACAGGGAACTTCTGGGACCAGCGATTGGCCCAGAGGCCCCCAGGCGACTTCCATGCAGAAGGTGGGATTCGAACCCTGAATCTCTCCGTTTCTAGGCTACTGAGCCATGGTGGTGCAGTGGTTAGAGTGAAGGACTGCAGGCACCTTCTGCTGACTGCCTGCAATTTGGCAGTTCAAATCCCACCAGGCTGAAGGTTGACTCAGCCTTCCCTCCTTCCCAAGTTGGTGAAAGGAGGACCCGGATTGCTGTGGGCAAGAGGCTGACTCTGTCAACTGCTCAGAGAGGCTGTGGAGCCCTATATAAGTCTAAGGGCTATTGCTGGTCTTTGACCACTAGGCCTCCTCAGGCAGACTCAGCCCAGGGAGGGTGAGCAGCCCCTCCTCCCCCATGGAAGCTCCAGGCAGGGGGGGTGTTGAGGCTTCCTGGAAGGTCTGGCTCTGCCCAGTGAGGAACACCCCCCCCCGTAGCCTCTGATGGTGACCTGAGTGGCCTCCACACCCAGCGCAGAAGCACCGGATTGAAAAGGATCCTGGGCCTCAGTTCCTCTGGGGAGCCCCTGGCAGAGACAGCTCGGATCCCCCACCTGTGGAAATGGGGGCCCTGGAGACCCAAAGAGAAAGGAAGAGACCGGATCTCCCTCCGGAGGAAGCCGCCAAGAGGAGCTCAGCCCAGGGAGGGGCCTTTCCACAGCCCCCGCCAGAAGGGTTTGATCCCCTCGGGGGAAGACCAGGCACCAGGCAGGTGGACAGGTGACATCACCGCTTTCCTTGGCCATTTTGGCTCAAGAGGGAACCCCACACCTGGCAAAAGCCCCAACTAGTCTCCCCCTTGCTCAGTGGATTCCTCTCCTCCCGCTCTTCTTTTTTCTCTTCTTTCTCTACCTCCTTTCTTTGACCACTTTCACTTTCTGAGCCCCCCCCTCCCGCTGCCTTGTCCCCGCAGAAGCCCCCCCTCTCCCATCAGGGCTGCTGGAGAGCCTTTCTGGGGAGCCGGGAGGGGGAAGGCAGCGGCCGAGGAAGCAACGGAGCTGGCGGGCTCCTGCAGCGCCTTCCTCCCAGCCCGGCTGCAGGGATGGAGGACTCAGAGGCTGCGGGAGCCACGCCAAAGAGGCTGCCTGGGGGACCGGGGCGGGGAGGGGCGCCACCCGGATCCGAGAGCTGGAGGATTGCTGGAGGTCTCTGGGGGGCTGGAGCCGAAGCGGGCACTTCACCCAATGCCTCCCCGCAAGAGGCAGATAGGCACACAGGCAGAGGAGGAGGAAGATAGCGAAGTTGTTCTCCAGGGCTGAGGATCCACCAGCACTGGGCTCCACAGCTGGGAAACCTCGGGGATTTCTCTTGGCAGTTCGACCTTCGCCCAGGTTGCATCCCCACAGGCTGAGGAGAATTGTATTGGGGAGGAATCAGCTGCCTGAGGAGTCCTTAACACCCAATAAGGGATGGGGGGGATGCAGGATCTAGTAGAAAACCCTCTTTCCCAAGGGAGGGGCAGCTGCAGGAAAGGGCTGCTGACGGGGTCTTTAAGGGAGGGAGCCTTCAAGGATGCCCCCCTATCTGGCTTGGTATGAAGGGTCCTCATGAAGATTATCCTACAACTCCTGGAGTATGGATCCTGCAGCTTCCACCTTACCTCTTTTCCTCCCCCCTCCCTCTCTCTCTTTCTCTCTCTCTCTCACACACACATCTATACTTTCAGGCACTGTCAGTAAGAATAATTGCTCATATTATTTTTCATAAACTGTCTGGAGATTGGTAGTTTCTCAATATTAAATTCCTCTGAATGACTTTCACAGAGTTCTCTTTAGCTAGATTTATTAGGATGAATAGGGAAATCCAATACAATTCAACCATTTCCCATTTCAAAACATATACATATATTATTCCTTGACTCCTGCATGATAACTATAAGTGAAAATAATCTGTTCTTTCAAATAAAAGGAAGCTTTACAATTCTTTAAACTCATGGTATTTTTTCTCATGTTTTTATATTTGTTCTGGCTGTGAGATGCTCCTTTGTGTTCAGGTCTGGCCTCAGAAGGATAATGTAGCCCTTGGGGATGAAGATGCAGCCCAGCAGACCAGCACTGGAGGCCAGAATGGAAAAGACCTGGACAGCCACCATGTATTTCCCTTTGGTACTTAGGTAGGTGGGCACAAAAGTCACCCAGACGCTGCAGAAGACCAGCATGCTGAAGGTGATCAGCTTGGCTTCGTTGAAGGCCCCAGGCAGATTCCTGGCCAGGAAAGCCACCGTGAAGCAGATGGCAGCCAGGAAGCCCATGTAGCTGAGGGTGACGTAGAACATGACAACAGCCCCTTCGTTGCATTGCAGGATGATCTCTCCAGGCTGGGAATGGAGGTCAGAGTCAGGGAAGGGGGGAGAAACTCCCAGCCAGATGGAGCAGATGATCCCTTGGACAGCAGAAGAAGAGAGGATGATGGAGTTGGCCAAGCTCTTCCCCAACCATCTCTTTGCTCGGTTTCCTGGTTTTGTGGCTAGAAAAGCCAGCACCACCGTGATGGTTTTGGCCAAGAGAGAAGAAACGGCAACTGAAAAGATGATGCTGAAGACCGTTTGTCGGAGAAGGCAGGTGGCTTTCCTTGGTTGACCAATGAAGAGAGAAGAAGACAAGAAGCAAAGCAGGAGGGAGACCAGGAGGATGTAGGAGAGGTCCCGGTTGTTGGCTTTGACAAGGGGAGTTTCTCGGTATTTAATGAAGATGATTAAAACAAGACTTGTGATTAAAAACAATAGTAGGGCAGAAGAGACCAGGATGATGCCCAGAAGTTCTTCATAAGACAGGAAGGTTATAACTTTGGGGATACATTGGACTCTCTCCTCATTTGGATATTTATCATCTGGACACTTGGTGCATTTTTCTGCATCTGTGAAACCAAAAAGCAACTTTCTTTAACATTCTGTCCTTTTATCTTACAATAAACACTTTCTTTGGATAACAGCTGATACTATGGGCATTTTCCAAGAAGAATTTCTTAATGGTTTCATTATAAAGAGCATAAGAAGAATATTTTTTTAAAAAAGAAAATGTAGCTAGGTATTTAAGTTGAGGGAAATTTCCTGTATAATGTGTAGAATCTTCATAGGAACCTACATTATTAGAGATTAGTAATGAATCATATAATCTTTTTAGGCAAACATCCTGAGTCTTGCCACATGGCAGTTAATATACTGTGCTTGGAGGATAACTAAAGTATCTTGTAGCATCTGGAAGCAACCTGGAATTAAGGAGAAACTTCCTAATAGTAAGAACAATTAACCAGTGGAACAGCTTGATTCTCAAGATTTTGGGATCTTCAACATTGGAGGCTTTAAGAATAGACTAGACAGTCACTTGTCTGAAATGCTATAGGTTCTCCTGCTTGAGCAGGGTATAGGACTAGAGGTGCCTTTCAGCTCTATTCTGATTGATTGATTGATTGATTGATTGATCTACATGACTGGCAGATTATTTGTGTATTGAGTCACCCTGATAACTATCCACCTCACCACATTATGGACCAGTGACTCCTTCTCAGTGATCATCAAAGGAGGATCCAATATACAGTGAATTGCAAGGTCTTTCAGAAGGTGGACCTCAAACAGTTCATCAAGTTCCTAAGAACTCAGATGTTCCTCGGAAGGTGAAGTTAGCAGCACAAGTCCAAATTAAGAAGCAGGAGAGAGATTTCCTCTGCTGTTAGTAAAGCTTGCTCAGTCTGCTACCCCCTCCTCCCCTCACAGCCCCTCCTTCAAAGTCTTTTTGATTTACTTCCTTTTAGATAAGAAATTCTGCAGGTTAAAAATAAATGTAAAAATCCAGGTGAGCTTCGATCTATCATTTAACTTGCACGTTCATGAAAATTTTCTGGGTGGATCCAGTTCCACAAAGCCTCCCATTTTCCTCAGGGTGACCCACCTTCATGAGTGGAGAAGGTCCCCTCCGGACAAGGAACGCAGTCATAGCAGCAAACTGGCTCTCCTTCTCGAGCCCTCTTGACAAACCCAGGATGACAAGTTTCCGCACAGCTGGACTGAGGCAGGGACTGAGCAGAAAAACAAGGAAGGCCAAAGAAAAGATGTTAGGACTCTCCGTCCATGGAAAACGGAGGGAGAAATGGATGGAGACAAGGAGCCTCTGGTCTTCACTGAGGTAGATAGGAAACCTCTGACTCCTTCTAAACAGATGCAGGTGGTATAACATCCTATGTTCTCTCTAAGGTGTATGGCTGTGCAGCCACACACGTGTCTAGAAATCACCATGCAGCAGTTTCCAGCTGCATGCAGAGATTTCACATAGCTGAGACTCCCAGCCTGGGAGGTCCTTTGGGTGGCCAATCCTAGCCGCTTGTGCCTGGCGCTGGGGCTGAGTTGAAGCCACCAAAGCCCCCGCCAGCATGCCTGCCCATGGCAATGGTGGTGAGCCCCTCTCCCTCTGCCCGGAGCACCTCAGCTGAGCTTCCCATTACCCCTACCGCCTGCTCCGCCGCCCCCACCATGGCCCCCACCATGCCTCGCTGTGCCATGGTTTGGCTGGGAATCTGCCAGGGGGAACTGCGCTGGCCTTGAGGTACTTCTCTTGCCTCCTTAGCCCTGATTCACAGAACGTGGCAGCCGGCTGGGCGTCCTTTTAGCAGGCTGCCTGCTTGCTCATTGGCCTCCCCCAGAGGAGGAGGAGGAGGAGGCACAGGCAACGCAGAGCCCAGCTGAGGTGCTTCGAGCAGAGGGGGAGGCGCTGCTGCTGCTGCCACCATGGGCAGTACTTACTTTACAGTTCTAAATCTGATCTTTGTAGTAACTCTTCATTTAATGACATGGCCTCTGTGTATCTGGAGGATTCTCCTCAAGCAGCGTTCTTGGAAAACACGTCAGCTTTTATTCCTCTTGGTTGTAACCTTCCATGTTTCCTCAGCATACGTTGCAATTGGTATAACGATCCTCTTGAAAACTGAGGATCCTTACAGCTGCTGGAGACCAACTTGGGCACATGCACTGAAACAAGGTCTCTGCCACTCCAATTTGAGGGTTAATGTCATTCTCTGTAGCTCCCTTACTAGACCTAATGCTACCAAAGTAAGTCAATTGTTGGACTCCTTCTATGGCCTGACCATTGACTGTTATGGGCCTTTTATCCTGAGCACTTTTGACTTCATGGCTTTTCAGAATTTATAGATAAGTCAATCTTGTTGGCCTCATTGTCTAAGCTGAGAGTCATTTCTTGCAAGTTTCTTTGTTTCACCCAGCAGTGCGATGCCATCAGCTAAATCAGTGGTTCCCAAAGTGGGCGGTACCGCCCCCCAGGGGTCGCTGGCACGGCTTAGGGGGGCACTAGGAGGCAAAGCGGCTGCAGGGGGGCGCTAGGAGGCAACGGGGGGATGCTGAGGGCAAGGGAAAAAAGATCGCTGCAGAGGGCGTCGCCCCTAGGTTGGTAGCCGCGCACCTCTCCCAGCCACAGCTTTCGTGGCTTCCCAGAGCGCCAAGAACCTGGTGCTCTCCTCTGCAATAGATGTCCGGAAGTGGCTTTGGGGGCTGTCGGGCTGGAAACCCAATCCCCATTAGCCCCCAAAGCCACATCTTGATGAAGAAGCCTAAGCAAAGGAGCGCTGGGTGGAGGAAGGGGGAACCCTAGCGAGGGCTGCTGGAGCTGCATTGCCCCGCTGGGTTCAGGGACTTCTGCCCCTCGTACCACACTTTGCAGCTGCTGGAGCCCTGCACAGACCACTTTGCAGAGGCGTAGCGTGGGGGGTGCAGGGGGGGCCGGCCGCACCGGGCGCAACATCTAGGGGGGCGCGCTCGCACTCGCAGCTCTCTGCCCCTGCCTGGCTCACTCACTCTCTGCAGTGCTGGCTGTGCGAATCCGATCCGAGCCGCCGGGTCGCCGCCCACTGTGGAGGGGGTGGGCCGGGTGTGTGTGTGCCCTGGCGCAAGGGGTCCCCAAACTTGGCAACTTGAAGACTTGAGGACTTCAACTCCCAGAATTCTCCAGCCGGCTGGAGAATTCTGGGAGTTGAAGTCCACAAGTCTTCAAGTTGCCAAGTTTGGGGACCTCTGGCCTGGGGCGTTAACACGGGGCCCGGTGCTGAAGCAAAACACAGCGGCCCCGTTCTCAGTTATATCCGACCTCTGGGGTCCCGAGGCGGAGGGTCCTCCCGCGGCTTTCGCTCAAGCTCCGCGCAGGTGGTAGCCGCAGCTGGAGCTCCCCGCTCGTCCTGCAGAGTCAGCCGCCAACCTTAACGTCACCCTGGGAGGAGGCGGAGTGGAGCAAAGTCTCCAACTCCTTGCCGAGTTTTCTCCCCCCCCCTTTTACGGTTGCACACACACGCAGCCCCCCCTCCGCCAAAACTCTCGGCGACGCCTGTTCAGAGGCTGAAAGCGCCACGGCGCTGTTCTCCTCCCCTCTCAGTTAGAAAACACCAAACAATAAGGAGGAGTTTGAGGGGTGGGGGTGGACGAAAGAGCGAGCCGATGTTTTAATTAAGATTCTCAGGGCAGGGGAGGAGAAAAGAGGTTTCTCTGCGAGGAAGGAAGGAAGCCAGGAGGGGAGGAACGGAGGCGTTTCCCTCAGAGCCGAGTTTCAGCTTTGCCGCCGTCTCTGCTACGCGCAGAGAAGCTGAGCAAACAGGAAACGTGGTGGCTTGCACACACGGCAGCCGCTGCTCTGATTCATTGGGGCTTGAAGCTCGCCCGAAGGAGGACAGAGAGGAGGCGGAGGAGGAAGGTGTTGGCTGCCTCCAGCCCCAGGGAGGAGAGCGGCTGGCCGTCTGCGTGTCGCCTACAGCCTCCCCTTTGCCAGAGAGCACAGGCCCAGCTCGCCCGAGTGGCGCGAGTCTTGCCCGCCTCACGCGCTCCGAGAGGGAGCCGGCACGCGCTTCGGTCCCCCTCTGAGCAGCGCCGCAGAGAGCGCTCTCCCCGCCCGCTCGCCGAGTGTCGTTGCTGGAGTTGATAAAAGAAAAGAATGTGCTGCCAATTTAAAAGCAAAAAGGACAAATGGCGTGCATGGTTTTGCAACCTTTATATCTTAAAAGGCCATAGGTTTGTATTGTAAATGTCACTGTAACTTAGTAAGTAGAGGGGATGTGATCATACATTTTGTAAATCCCCTGTAATAACAGAATAAAAAAAGAAAGGTCACGTGTCCACTGGAGACACATTAGTATACATTGAACACACATGTGTTTTAGATAGATGACAGATGAAATAAGTTTCTGTAGTTTTTGCACTTGGAAAGGCAACAGTAAATGTGCTGATTAGAAACCACTGTTTCTACCTTAAGATGTTAAACCAAAATCATCAATTTGCAACTTCTCATGATTTGGACCACCCCAGGGAGACCTTTCTCTGCACGTCCACTCAGTACTCACAGAAAATACCCATCACCACCTCTGTTTAGATTGCAACTTTCTGTTACGTTAAAATTTCAAGCATTTCAAGAGGTAGTGGGTCCCCTATTTTGCATTATTCTCCTGCTTGTGTTTTAGTTTATCTCCATATGCCTCTTTGTCAGATCACATCTAATTAGAGGATCAAGCACTACTCTTTAACACTAAGAACATAATGTAATCTTGATATGATGGTTGTGAGACGACATATAATAGCATGGCCCATGCTAGGTTACTACATTTGTAGATTTGTATTCATAGACCTGCTGAAAATGTGGAGAATGTGTAATGCATGTTCGCACTCAATAAAGTGTTTGAAAATAAACTTGTATGCATTTTACTTTAATTACATCAGTATTTTCATAACAAACAATACATGTGCTTAGGGGGTAAGGGTTTCTTTAACTAATCTAGTGGAAGAGACTCGAGTGCTAAGATCCACGGGTTAGGGGGCGCAAATTACTTGCCTTGCCCCGGGTGCTGACAACCCACGCTACGCCACTGGGAGCTGGGCAAGAAATCTGCTTGGGTGGGGAGGGAGGGAGGGAAGCTCTTTTTGTTGATAGTTTTTGCGCGTGTCATGCACGCCAGAAACCAAAACACAAAGTGGCTCATGCGCATGTGTGCACTAGAAACAAAGATCACTTTCCTGGTGTGCACATGCGCTCTGGATGGCTCCTCTTTCACTTTCCGGCACTCCAATGCACATGAAGACCAGCTGACTGCCACTCCTGAACCCGGAAGAGCAACTGGTGATGGCTCAGTGTGCCAGGAGAGATGGTTCTGTGTGCCACTTCTGCCATGCGTGTCTTAGGTTCCCCATCACGGCTATAGGCTTTGCCCACTTGAAATGGGACCTCAGGCTTTGGCAAACAGAGAAAAGACACCAGAATTTCTCTCACCTTATTGAGCAACTTTAGCTGTGAAAGAGCATCTTGTCTGATATAAAGTCTCTGTCTTACAAAATACGCCAGATCCTCTTCCCTGGGATCCTCCTTGGGGAGAACCAATGAGCCCACAATGAACAGATCTGTTTTTATCTCTCCATTTTGGTCCAAGTACAGTTTTTTCTGAGAAATATTCCAAAATTCGTTCTTCTCCAGAAAGGGATGAAACTAGAATGGGAACATCCAGGAATTTGAGAAACAGAAAACTTTGTTTCTTATCCCACATTGAATCTTTCTTCTACAATTGTCTCATCTCCAAATATGGTTAAATAGGATACAAATACAGTCATTGTCTTCATAAGTGAATGAGAAAGTTTGAGAAAAAATTCATCAAAATATAGAGAAAATATAATCGACACAGTTGGTCAATTATAGGGAACATTCTAGAGCAGATGAGAAATAAAATGAACAGAGAAAAAAAGATGATCCATAAACTCTTTGTAAACAACAGGGTGATTCCCAGAAAGCCTTGGTTGATCAAGAAGAAATCTTCTCCCTTGTAATCCTGATGGAAAACTCCTCCAGATCAGAGCTGGGTTCCTACCTGTGTGGACCAGTTTGGCTGAACCGGTAGCAACTTGGCGGCCTCGGTCACTGGAACCTACAATGACCCAGGCTGGCCACCCCCCTGAACCAGTTCTCTCGGCCATATTGTTCTTGCCTTCTGCACATGCGCAGAACAACCGGCAGTAGAGGCAGCCGGAACCCACCCCTGGCTCGATCCCACTTAGGAGCCTCAGTTTACTCCTGAGCCCCATTGGCCTTTCTCCCTGCCTCTCCCGGCCAATGTTGCTCACGAGGAAACTGCAGCTAGGATCTCCCGCATGTTGCACGCCTGAAAATGGCATGGAGGCCTGGGCGAAAGCTGGGAGGGGGACGCAACACATGAGATGGGACCTGGCCAGTCTTACTTAACAGCAGTAGCCACTCCCCACCTCCCCAGACCAAGGCCACAGCACCTACCAGCTCCCTTTGTCCACGCAGCTGGCAGGAGCCATAGCAGCTCCGGTCGTGGCTGAGAGCTTCCATTGCCAGCTGGTAGCCGAAAAGTTCTCCCTCTTAAAAGTTTCCAGTGATGGAGCTTTAGGATCCACTTTACCCAACCAACTGAGGCTTAGTTTCGAAACCCAAGAAGAAAGAACCGGTGAGTGGCTGCACCCAGACTGTGGAGTGGTGGATGTTGGGGGGGCGGACGTTGGGGGGTGAGTGGGAGGGAGAGTAGGAGGTCTCTGAGCAAGTGCTGGGCAAACAGGCAGGTGGAGGACCTCGCTTTCCAGTCTCCAGTGAGTGGCTGCATCCAGCCGGGGGATGCGAGGGGGCAGCTGAGCAAGTGCTGGGCAAGCAGGCAGGAGTGAGACCTCGGAGGCTCATTGTCAACCCAGCTTTGTTCCCAGTTGGCTTCGGTTGGCTTAACAGTGGGGCAAGGGGAGTTGGGGAAGGCTGCTGGGCAGGAGTAGGGTAGGGGGTGGGCGGGCCTGGCCACGAGATGCACATCTTACTGGAGAATGGCAGCTCCAGATCTTGCAACGTTTAGGGGGGGGGTCCTTTTTAAAAAATCCCTCTGCAGAGGAGCAGAAACCCACTGAGGTTTCTTTGGGGGAGGGAAGAGGGGCAGCATCCCCCCCTCCCTGGGTGTCTGCAGCCGTGGAGCAACTCTGGGCCTTTGCACAGTAAAGAAAACCTTCTTGCAAGTGTGAGAAATTGTTAATGGCCTCCACTGTGCAAGGGCCGGGAGTTTCTGCAGGCTCCAAGGCTTCAGGTGCCGAGGGAGGGGGGAATGCTGCTCATCTGCCTGTCCCTTCCAGAAGCAACCTTGGTCTTTTTTTTTGGGGGGGGGGGATCCCCAGAGCACCCTTGGAAAGGACTTCCCTTCCCTTGCACAAGGGCAGAAGCCCCCCCCCCCCATCTAGCCACAACCACTGAAGTGGTAGTAAACTATTTTAAACCCCTCCCTGCTCCAGATGTTCTACTTCTACTCGATTGTAATACAAGATGAAGACCTTTTGGAAAGCCTGAAAGAAGAAATCTCCCCCCAGCTCTTTTCTCAGCCTGAGAAGTCAGTGAGGATCCTTCCTGGGTTTCTCTCTCCCCCCTTATGCAGCTGCCGGATTCTGGCTCCAAGGCCTTTGGGAGCTGCCCCCTCCCTCCCCCTCCCCTCTGCAGAAACTCCTCTGGCTGCAGAATTTGGATCCCTCCGATCTTCTTCTCTTGTCCCCTGATCTTCTCCTGCCCCCCCTTCTCCCCCCTGCACAGTCTCAGTGGCTGCTTGGAGGGGGGAGATTTCTGGTTTTGCAGGGCTGAGAGGAAAAGGGGAAGGAAGAAGAGGCCCTCCAAGGCTGCCCCCCCCCCTTGGCCTTTCTGCAACCAAATTCTCTCCCCAAACAGAGGAAAACTCCCCCCCATCAATACTGGAGGGGAAAGCTGGCCCCATAACTGGGCAGTGTGTGGGGGGGGGGAGGGGGAGGCTGCAGCAGTTATGGTTGGAAGTGTGTGTGTGTGTGTGTGTGTGTGTGTAATACCTGGTGTGTTTTAAGTGGGTCTTTTTGTTTTTATTTTAAGTGGGTCTCTTAGGTTTGGAAGGAGGAAAGGAAGAGATAGTAAGAAAGAGAAACACAGAAAGAGAGAGGGAGAGAGAAAGGGAGAGAGAGAGAAGGGAGAGAGAAGAAAGAAAAGAAAAAGGAAAGAAAAGGAGAAGAAACAAAAATGGAGAGAAAGAAAGAGGGAGGGATGGAAAAAAGGAAAGAAAGAGGGAGGGAGGGAGAAGAAAGTGAAAGACTTATAATTGGATGGACGGATGGATACATGGAGGGAGGGATGAAGGGAGAGAGAGAGAAAGGCTTCTCTGAAGCCTCCAGATCACTCAAAACGATGCTCTGAGCAAATCGGACATCACTTCCGGTTCTGTCGGAGCGTCATTTGGAGTGAAGCCTCCTGAAGGTCCCTGAAGCCTCCGGAGGGCCTCTGATGGGGTGGGGAGGCTGTTTTCGCCCTCCCCAGGATCCTATAAAGCCTCTGGAGCCTGGGGAGGGCGAAAAGAGCATGTAAAAAATGGGGGGAGGGCCATGGCCAGCCAGTCACATGACCACCAAGCCACACCCACCCAATCACATGACCACCAAGCCACGCCCACAGAACCAATAGTAAAAAATATTTCAATCCCCCCACTGGATCCAGCCCTCTTCCAATCACTGATTCCTGTTACACACGAGTGTAAGATCTGCTCACTATTATTCCAGAGTGTCAGAGGTGGAGAAAGGAATCCAGTTACAAGAGAGGAGATTTTAGCCGAATGAGAGAGAAAAACAGGATAAAAGGATGAGCTGTTTTAGAGCTGAGCCAGGAAAGCAGAGAGGTTCAGTCTCCTCTTCATGGATTGTTTGAATGCAAAGACTGAGCAGCCATCAGTCAGAGAAGCTTCAACTGGGATTCCTGCAGAGAAGAGGGGTTGGGCTAGATGGCCTCAGGGTCTCCTCCCAATTCACAAAGTTTGTCATGCCACAACATGGAACTCTTGTGCTGTTGTTGCTCCAGCCCCACTTAGTGGCCGGGGGCAGATAAGCCTAACTCTATGGTCTGAAGCCAGACTCCATTTTCTGTCAGCCTTTGGAGAAGACGGAAGCAGCCATTGTGACCGAGACCCCTGGTCATCCGGAGACGGCCTCCGTCCCTCACACGGAGCATCGCTGGAGAGGTTCCAGCTGCTCCTTTGCTGGCTGTTAGTGAATGCTTCTTATCTCGTCTTTCTATTTGATTTCCACTCTTTGCATCTCCTCAGTTTCACCTGCCCTCTTCTCCCAATAAAGCCTCCAGATCCAGGCCAGGCTCATTGGAGGAGAATGGGGGGGGGGGGGGGGCTTAGCTGCCTCTCAAGCTGCAAACAGACCCACCTGCAATGGGGACGGAAGAAAGGTGGAATTCCATCAGGCTCATCACAAACCCATAAATAAGGGGATTTATTTAAGAAACAATACAGCATTTTCAAATTAGCAGTGTTTAATATAAAAATGCCATGGAATCTACTCTTTGGAACCATTAATTCCCTGAGTAATTAAATTGGCCAGATGTGTTGAGATGGTTCCCCTCCTTCTCCTCTGGATTCCTTCTCCAAAGGATCTAAGATTAATGGATCTATATTGGGACCCCCATACCTGCCACGGCTGCAGCCTTGGAGACCCCAAGATCTTTTCTCCCTCTTTCCTTCCCCTCCTCGATCTGGAGGAATAGGCGGCATTCATCACATGGCCCAGAGTCTTTATGAAACTGTAATATTGGTAGTGATTTTGAGCCCTTAATCTCCCCCATTTCCTTTGGGTCTCCAGTGGGGCTTTCTGGGTGCATCTTCTGCGGCCTTTGACAGAAAAGACGTTCTTTGAAAGAGAACAGAGGAAATAAAGATCTTGAAACTTTACTTCCACAAAGAAATCAGGTTCAAAGGCAGAATCTCTTGGCCTTCCTTTTGTCAAAAAACCAAAGTTCCAAATACTATGGATGTATATGAGAAGTCTGTGCTTGTACAGTTCATACCCTTTAAAATTTGTGAGGATCCAGACTTTCCCTTCAATGGGTCCTGGGAGACGCATAAATGTTAAATGGAAAGGCAGAATTCTCTCCCAAATGAACTCATATTCCATGAAGTGAACAAAGACATTGACTTGTCTCCACTTAGAGAGGGAATCCCTGAGGTATGCAGTATATCCAGTCTTTGAGAATCGTTGTGATATAACCACACAAATTCCACTCCTGACAAGCAAAGGAGGGAAAATCCTCATGAAATCCTCTCCCTTCTCAGTGTCGGAAGCAAAGAGGCCAATCAGGGTCCATCTGAAATGGAGGAGCAGCTGGACAATTGCTGGGTACTGGAATCCTTCTTTGGGGAACATCTGGTGGAAAAAGGGGAATCGACTTTTATCACTCAGAGCCTCTGAAGCTGATCCATAATTGATCTGAAAAATGAATTGAAAGGATTAGAGCCATGATGGGGAAACTGAGGGACGCAGAGTCTTCTCTCCCAGCATATCAGCTGCCCCAGCCCAGCTCCACTCGCATCCACATGCAGGCGCCCCTCCTGCCGGCCAGCTGTTTTGAGGACCTGTTTTGAGGGCCAGGGAGGGGGACGCCTGAGTATTAAGGGGGGAGGAGAAGCTTGCATTATGCAGGAAACTCTGGAGGGCTGGAAGTGAGTGTGAATGGCCTACACCCCACCTTCCTGGCTCAGTTGGAGGCTTCCTTCGGCCTTCAAACAGTTGCAAGGGCTTTATTTTTTATTTCTGCTTCCAGGTTGGTGCAGGAGGCTTTCCAGGGCCAAAATGGGTACAAAAAGTCCAGGTTTTCCTGTTTTGGACCAGGCCATTCACACTCACTTCCAACCCACCAGAGTTCACTGCTTCGGGGCAGAAATGAGAGCCTGTCCTGTGGAACCCACTGCCACTTGGGCAGGAAGGACAATGACAATGATGAAGAAGAGGAGGAGGAGGAGAATGAAGAGGCTTTGCAGGAGCCGGCAGGGAGCAGGTCAGGTGGGGCTGACTGGGGAGGGGGCAATCATGGTGCTTAGGGGACAGCAGACTCCATGCTCTGACTGTGCTGGGGGGTGAATGAGAGGCCCTGCTTGAATGGGGAGGAATGTACCCACACACCCTGCCTCTCTGCTCAGGTGTCGCCCACACCATTGGCAGCAGTTTCGGTGCCCTCACACACACAAAGACACAAAGACACACACACAATTGGATTGCTCTCTTACCCTCCCTGTCTCTCTCTGGCCCCATTTACTTGGAAGCTGCTCCATGAGACAAGAAGCCGAGAAACAAGAGAGGAGAGAGAGGTTTGCAAAGTCAGGGAGTCCTTGTTGCAGGAAGGGAGGGAGAAGCAGGAGGGACCTGAGTGGGTTGGGGAGGTCTTCAGGGTCTCTTCCATCACTAGGACCCCAATGGCCTTCACCACCATCAGATTCCTCAGGGGCACTTTGGTATCCTTCAATCGGGAGCTCTTAGGAAAGGATCCCCTCCTTGTGGGTTGCAAACAGCTCTTTCCAGTGGGGGAAACAGGACAAAGCAAGTGGGGGGAAAGAGTTTCCTTTGCTCTGTTTCCAGTCTGAAGGAGACCCCGTCCCATGTGGGACCACAAGGCTGCCCCTCCCATATCATTCCACCACCACCACCACCACCACCACCATGGGTCCCACCCACTGGCTGAGTGCAGGCCTTACCTTTGCAAGCCCCATGGACTGAAACTGCAAAGTAAGACCAAAGTTTTTGGCTGGCAGAGTTCTTCTGGCTGAAGGGGAGGCCAAAAATGAGATTTATTTATTTATTTAAATTTATATCCCGCCCTTCTCCACAAAGGACCCAGGGCGGCGCACAGGAAATTTAAAAAACATACAAAATACAATAAATAAAATTTAAAAAACTATTAAATAATCCTATCCTGCGCTAAAACCAAAATTTAAGAACCCAATTTAAAACTACCTAAAGTCCCCAGGGGAGGTTAGGCTAGGCCGGCTTGTTGAAACAAATATGTCTTAAGACATTGGCGGAAGAGGCGGAGGTCGGTGATGGTACGTAATTCAGGGGGTAGGTCATTCCAGAGGGCTGGGCCCGCCACAGAGAAGGCTCTTCCCCTGGGTGTCGCCAGTTGGCATTGTCCGGCCGACGGCACCCTGAGAAGGCCGTCTCTGTGGGAGCGTATTGGTCTAAGGGATGTATGGGGCAGGAGGCGGTCTCGCATATAACTAGGCCCCGAGCCATGGAGCGCTTTAAAGATGGTCGTCAAAACCTTGAAGCGCACCCAAAAGGCCACAGGAAGCCAATGCAGCTCGCGCAGGATAGGTGTTATGTGGGAGCATCTAGTGGCTCCCATAATCAACTGCGCGGCTGCGTTTTGGACTAGCTGTAGCTTTCGAGTGCCCCTCAAGGGAAGCCCCATGTAGAGAGCATTACAGTAGTCGAGTCGGGACGTCACGAGAGCTTGAGTGACTGTGCGAAGGGCAGCCCGGTCCAGTAAGGGGAGCAACTGGCGCATCAGGCGTACCTGATGAAATGCCCCCCTGGCCACGGCCGCCACATGGTCCTCCATGGACAGCTGGGAATCCAGGAGGACACCCAGATTGCGCGCCCTCTCCACGGGGGCCAATGTTTCGCCCCCAATGGCCAGAGTTGGAGTAATCTGGCTGAACCGGGGTGCCGGAAACCACAGCCACTCAGTCTTGGCAGGGTTGAGCTTGAGTTTGTTACTACCCATCCAGATCCGTACGGCCTCCAAACACTGGGACAGCACTTCGGCGGCATCGCGGGGTGGTCTGGGGTGGATATGTACAGCTGGGTGTCATCAGCGTACAGGTGGTACTCCACCCCAAAACCACGGATGATCTCACCCAGCGGCTTCATATATGTGTTGAAAAGGAGGGGCGAGAGGACCGACCCCTGAGGAACCCCACATAAGAGAGGCCTCGAGGTCGACCTCTGCCCTCCCGTCAACACATATTGCGACCGACCAGAGAGGTAGGATGAGAACCACCGCAAAACGGTGCCTCCCAACCCCAACCCCCCCAGTCGGTGCAATAGGATACCATGGTCGATGGTATCAAAAGCCGCCGAGAGGTCTAATAGGACTAGGATAGAGGAATAACCTCTATCCCGCGCCCTCCAGAGATTATCAACCAACGCGACCAATGCCGTCTCGGTGCTGTGACCGGGTCGGAAGCCGGACTGGCGCGGGTCTAGATAATCAACTTCCTCCAGGTGTCGCGGAAACTGTTGGGCTACCACACTCTCGACAACCTTCACCAAAAAGTGAAGGTTGGAGACCGGACGATAGTTCTCTAATAAAGCTGGGTCCAGGGACGGCTTCTTGAGGAGGGGCCTCACTACCGCCTCTTTCAAGACGGCAGGCAAGGACCCCTCACTCAATGATGCGTTGACAATGCCCTGGAGCCAGCCTCGTGTCGTCTCCCAGGATGCCAGTACAAGCCAGGAGGGACACGGGTCCAATAAACATGTGGTCGCCCTAAGTTTCCTTGACAGCCTGTCCATATCCTTGGTGGTAACAAAGTCAAACTCCTCCCAAGATGGAACCTCAAGACTAGTCTCGGACAATCCCACCGGACCACTGTTGATGGAGGGTAGCTCATTCTGAATCCAAGTGATTTTCTCCTGCAGATAAATCCCAAATTCCTCTGCTCGCCCTTGTAGAGGGGCTTCCCGCGGCCTCTGGTGAAGGAGGGAGCGGGTCACCCCAAACAGGGCGGCAGGGTGGTTATCTGCGGATGCAATAAGGGTGGCACAATACTCACGTTTGGCCACCCTTATAGCCACTAAGTAAGCCCTAATATGGGTTCTCACTAGTGTTCGGTCGGCTTCGGAGCGAGAGGATCTCCATCTGTTCTCTAGACGTCTCTTGTGGCGCTTCATCCCCCGAAGCTCCTCAGTAAACAAGGGAGCCTGGGTGGTTCGTCGCCGCAAGAGAGGCCGCAAGGGGGCGACTCAGTCCAAGGCCCCCGTGGCCGCACTTAACCATGCGGCCACTAGGTCCTCAGTCGAGTCGCGAGGCAGGGTCACAGGAATTGGCCCAAGCTCCCTCTGGAACCTTTCTGGGTCCATTAGAAGCCTGGGGCGGAACCATATAGGAGTATCCGGTTCTGCCTCCCCGCGGTGAAGTGAAGCGATTGGAAAGTCCAGCTGGAGGAGAGCGTGATCTGTCCATGACAAGGGAGCGATGACTAAATCCCCTATTCCCAGATCACAACTCCACTGTCCTGAGACAAAGATCAAATCCAGCGTGTTTCCCCCCTCGTGAGTAGGGCCTAAAACTCCCTGGGTCAGGTCCATGGCCGTCATGGAGGCCATGAACTCCCGAGCTACTCCAGAGGCTTCGCCCGCCGACGGCAAGTTAAAGTCCCCCATGACTACTAGTCTGGGGGTTTCAACTGCCGCCTCGGCTATCACCTCTAGGAGCTCGGGCAGGGCTGTTGTTGCATAGCGAGGAGCCAGGTATACAACTAACATGACCAACTCCCTCCCTAGGCCCCATCTCATGCAGAGAGATTCACATCCGGTTGTCTGAGGGACTGTGGTCTCCTTTGGCTCCTTCCTTAACCATAATCGCCACTCCCCCACCCCTCCCTAGGGCCCTAGGCTGATGGAAGGCGCGGTAACCTGGTGGGCACATGTCCACGAGGGGTAAACCTCCTTCGTGGCCCAACCAGGTTTCCATTATACCCACCAGGTCCGGGTCCCTCTCCGACACAAGGTCATGGATGAGGGGGGCTTTCTGAACCACGGACCAGTCTAGGGCCCCGGGTCTGTGATTCCTGCCAACCTAGTCTGTGATGGGAGGGCGGAGAGTTGGAGCGCGTGACCGCCTGTATCCAGCGGCCACGGTCTTCCAATCGATGACGCCTATTCCGCCTCCCACCGCCCCTGCCCCTCCCTAACACCGGATCGATGGATAACACCTCAGTGGAAACGACCCCCCCTCCCCCTTCCTCCGTTGTCCTACTTCCGCCAGCCGGCCCAATCGTTTGCCGTCCCCTCCCAGGACTATTTCCCCCTCCCACCCTGGAACCCCCTAAAATCCGAATTAAAAAATTACCCAAGAACCCCCTCAGTTTGCGCTTCGCCCACCTCTCTGGAACAATCAGTCCATCATCGAGGTGGGCCCGTGTTAGATGAGGGGGCCAGGCCTGCGAGAGGGGAGACTCTCTCAGAGAGAGAGAGAGGAGGCACGCGATGGCCAAGGAGCTCTGTTCTGGAGTACGACAATAGCATAACAACGGCACTGGTTCTAAAAAAGGGGGGGGGGATCGTCTAAGATGGTACAATGCAAGTCAGAATTAACACAGCAAGCTAAAACTTAAAAGCGTACGGTAAGATAGATGATAAAGTGCGGCAGGTAGTCCAGGTGGGGTGGAAATAGTCTCTCCAGTGGGGGGGGGGTAGTAGATGGCAGAAATAGTCTTCCCCCAGATAGTTCTCTCATCCCGCCTTTCCACTCCTCGGCCCATTCGATCACCAGTCCATCCGTCCATCCTTGCCTCCTCCCTACTCCCAAACCGGCCCGAATCAAGACGGATTGGGCAGGGACTGCACAGGCCGGGTGGAGGCCGTGCGGCCTGCAGTCATTATCGCGCGGCCAGATCTTCAATCCACACCCGGCCTGGCCTCCTCCATCTTCTTCGCCCTGGTCGTCCGGCCTACCTCCTCACCAGGCGCCCCAGGGCTGTAGCACAGGCCGGGTGGAGGCCGCGCGGCCTGCTGTCGTTACCGCGCGGCCTGATCTTCAGCCCACACCCGGCCCGGCCTCCTCCATCTTCGCCCTGGTCACCTGGCCTACCTCTTCTCCGGCGCCTTGCGGCCTGTTTGATTTGATTTTTTTTATTTGATTTTATTGAATTTATACCCCGCCCTTCTCCAAACGGACCCAGGGTGGCGCACAGGCATATTAAAAAGCATACAAACATATAAAACTTTTTAAAAAAAAACTTATTCAATTAAAAAACCTGTGCTAAAACCGAATTAAAATCCCCATTTTAAAACTATCTATGAGTCAGAATTGGAGGCTACGCTATGCCGGCTAGTTGGAATAGGTGTGTCTTCAGACACTTGCGGAAGAGGCGGAGGTCGGAGATGGTACGGAGTTCAGGGGGTAAGTCGTTCCAAAGGGCTGGTCCTGCCACAGAGAAGGCTCTTCCCCTGGGTGTCGCCAGTCGGCATTGACCGGCCGACGGCACCCTGAGGAGGCCCTCTCTGTGGGAGCGTATCGGTCTGAGGGATGTATGGGGCAGGAGGCGGTCTCGCATATAACTAGGCCCCGAGCCATGGAGCGCTTTAAAGATGGTCATTAGAACCTTGAAGTGCACCCGAAAGACCACAGGAAGCCAGTGCAGCTCGCGCAGGATCGGTGTTATGTGGGAGTGTCTAGGCGCTCCCGTAATCACCCGTGTGGCTGCATTCTGGACTAGCTGTAGCTTTCGGGTGCACCTCAAGGGAAGCCCCATGTAGAGAGCATTACAGTAGTCGAGTCGAGACGTGACGAGTGCTTGAGTGACTGTGCGTAAGGCACCCCGGTCCAGTAAGGGGCGCAACTGGCGCATCAGGCGTACCTGATGAAATGCCCCCCTGGCCACGGCTGCCACATGGTCATCCATAGAGGAGCCGGGAGTCCAGGAGGACACCCAAATTGTGCGCCCTCTCCACGGGGGCCAGTGTTTCGCCCCCAATGGCCAGAGTTGGAATAATCTGGCTGAATCGGGGCGCCGGAAGCCACAGCCACTCAGTCTTGGACGGGTTGAGCTTGAGTTTGTTGCTACCCATCCAGATCCGTACGGCCTCCAAACACCAAGACTTAACCTCGATGGCATCATTGGGGTGGTCTGGGGTGGATATGTACAACTGAGTATCATCAGCGTACAGATGATATCCCACCCCAAAACCACGGATGATCTCACCCAGCGGCTTCATATATGTGTTGAACAGTAGGGGTGAGAGGACTGACCCCTGAGGTACCCCACATATGAGGGGCCTCGAGGCCGACCTCTGCCCCCCTGCCAACACACATTGCGACCGACCAGAGAGGTAGGACAAGAACCACCGCAAAACGGTGCCTCCTGTTGTCATTTCCGCGCGGCCTGATCTTCAGCCCGTAGCCGACCCGGCCTCCACTTCGTTCTTCGCCCAGGTCGCCCGGCCTACCTCCTCTCCGGGCGACCCAGGGCCACAGCAAGGATGCCAGTGACACCAGGGCCACTCCGACGCTCCGATGCTCCGGGACATTCGGAGCTCGCCACCCAGCGCTCGCCACGCCGCCGGTGCCGCCGGCGCTCGCCTCTCCGCCTGGTGCCCCTCCACTCATCTCTCCGCCCGGCGGTTTCTGCTCGTCTCTCCGCCCGGTGCCGCACGGCGTTTGCCTCACCACCCAGCGCTTACCCCACTCGCTCGCCTCGCCCGCCGCGCTCTCCACGCTCTCCGCGGGCCGAAGATCACTCGGCAGGTCGGCAGGTGGACCGACTTGCCAGGCCAGCACTCAAAGCTGGAAAAAGAGGGCTGGCGACGACCCCCCAGGACCAAAAAAACCCTCAGGCCCAGCCGCGCTCAGCATAGAGCCTCCATTTCTCGCGCATGTGCAAACTAGATAGCTACTTGCTCACACCGCCCATCCACCCCATGCTTTCAAAGCCCCCCGACTTCTTTTGCCCACCCAGCCCAGGCTCCGAGGCTGCAGACGTGCATGGAGGTGGGGGGATTCTGCCCATCTGCCTGCCCTCTCCAGAAGCAACTGGGGAGGCCCTGGGACGGTCAGCAGCCCACGTGCCACTGCCATGTGATTGCTCTGGGAGCGCAACAAGAGGATGCGAAGGAGAGGCCGTCCAGCAGAGGTCATTGCGTTGGTGGGGAGATCATGTGGGGCTGGAGACAGCAGGGAGGCTGGACATCGAGGTCACCCTGGGCAGCTGCTCGTTTGTGCCCCATTGCTGGCAGCAGTTGGCTTTCTCCTGCCGATCCTTCTTCTCTGGGCGTCCAGATGGGCCCTGGGTCAGTCAGCAGCCCCCACACCCCCTCCATGGGACGCTCTGGGGTTGCAGCCAGGAAGGATTGCTGGGAGAATGCCAACTGCAGCTGGGAGGGTCCTCAGGTAGGCAGGGTGGGGGGCAGATTGTGGGGGGCTGCACTCGAGGTGGCAGGAAGGCAGGGGCTGAGGCTGCGCCCCCCCATACCAGTGAAAAAAAGAATCTTCCACTGCGCCCGTGAGGTAAGGGAAGCAGGTCCTGGGAGAGACCTCCCCTCCCCCTCCAGGGAGCCCAGGCCGAAAGAGAGGAGGGGGAGGGCTGGTTGAAAGGCGACTGAGCAGGTGGTTTAGTGGCCCCCTTTCTTTGCTCGGACGGGTGGAAAATGGAAGGAGGCACACAATAGCCGAGGGCGAAGGTGGCCTGTATGCTTTCTCCCACGCCTCCTTCCTTTCTCCGCCTCCCCAAATGACCGAAGGAGGCACCGGAGTCAAACTGTCCGCTCGTCAGCCTTCCCACCAGCCCTCCCCCTCCTCTCTTTCGGCCTGGGCTCCCTTATTTTATTTTTTTTAATTTAAATTTATATCCCGCCCTTCTCCACAGAGGACCCAGGGCGGCGTACAGGAAATTTAAAAACACACAAATACAAAGATAAATATATAATTTAAAATAAATATTAAACATTCCCATCCTGTATACTAAAACCAAATTTAAAATACCCAATTAAAAAACTTCCTAAAAGTCCCCCTGGAGGGGGAGGGGAGTCTCCTGCCAAGACCGGCTTCTTTCCTTCCCTCCTGCGGCTGGCAAAAGAGGCATTTTCACAGCAGAGGCTGAAGCACAATCCCTGCGGTCAGTTCCGTCTCTCCCTTCCCCAAGCAGGTCCCATGGCTGCTGGAGCCCCGGCCGGCTCTTGTCATCGCTGAGAGCTTTTAGCTAAGTGGATCCAGCAGCCACGGGACCTGCTTGGGGAAGGGAGAGACGGAACTGGCTGTTGATAAAATGCCTGTTCCTCTCCAGCTGTTCTTTTTATCCAGACAAATAAGGCACCCACAACAAAGCCTTAATATTGCATGGATACAAGAGAGAAAACTATGGGCCCCTCCCCTCATCCTTTTCCCTCCCCAGTTCAGAATAACCACAATTTCACCGGCTTTGGATGGAAAGGGAAGGTCATGCTGGCTCTCCCCTCAGATTAAAACCAATTAAAACCAAGTGAAGTTAAAACCAATTTCATTGTAATTTTTACAATGACAATAAAGATTATTATTATTATTATTATTATTATTATTATTATTATTATTATTATTATTATTATTATTATTATTATTATTATTATTATTATTATTATTATTATTATTATTAACCATGCAGCCCTCTTCTGCCAGCTGATCTCTCTCTTCTCTTGTGGAAATAAAGATGTTTATGAAGCTTATAAAAGGTGGAATATTATGGAAATACAAGGAATGTTTTTTTCACAGCAGTGAAGTGTCTGTAAGGTGCCATAACATCTAGTTAGGTCCACCTATTGTGTCCCTTTGGAAAGAAAGAAAGAGTTAGAGTAAGAAAGAGGAAAAATGAAACAAAGAGAGGGAAAGAAAGCAAAAGAAAGAAAGAAAGAAAGGGAAAGAAGGAAAGAGAAAAGAAAGAGGAAAAGAGAAAGAAAGAGAAAGAGAAAAGAAAGAAAAAAGGAAAGAGAAAGAAAGAGGAAGGGAGAGAGAGACAAGAAAGGAAAAAAGGAAGGAAGGGAAAAAAAGAAAGAGAATTCATGACTTCAATTTAGGCCAAAATTTTGGTTACTAAGCAAGAGCATTCTTTAGTGAGTTTCACCATATTTTACAAGTTGGCCATGCCCAGCCAATCACATGACCGCCAAGCCACTCCCATCCTGGTCACATGACCGCCAAGCCACTCCCACCAGTCACATGGATGCCAAGCCACTCCCACCAGTCACATGGATGCCAAGCCACTCCCACAAAACAGGCCACACCTACAGAATAGGTTCTAAAAAAATTTTTAATACACCACTGGCATGGGCACCAAGAGACAGACCTGCCAACATGCCCACTGGGCAACTCCTCTTCCAGATCGCATCCCTGACAAGAGGACTCAGTGCTGAAAAGGTTCTCCCTCCATGCCCTCTTCCAAGGGAGGTTTTTCCAAGGCTTTATAAAGCGGTACCAATACTTCCCGTGATTTGGATTCTCTCCTTCTGTTGATGCAGCCTAGGATTGCAATGGCTTTTTTTGGCTGCTCCCACACATTGTTGGCTTACATTTGAGAGATGGTCCCCTAAGATTCCCAGATCCCTCTCCCAGTTCCTGCTATTGAGCCAGGCTTCACCTGACCTGTACCTGCACATTTGGTTCTTCTAGCCTCAGTGTAAGACTTTACTTTTCTCTACATTGGATTTCATTTTGTCAGATAGGCCCAGGGTTCAAGTCTATCTAGATCAATCTGGACCTTCAGCCTTTCTTCTGGGGTGTTGGCTATTCCTGCCAATTTAGTGTCATCTGTAAATGTGATGAGTTCCCTCATCCAAACCATTGATGAAGATGTTGAAGAGTCCTGGGCCTAAAATGGAATCATGGGGTCCCCCACTGCTTGTTTCCCTCCATGCAGACGTCGTTCCATTGAGGACCACAGGCTGGTCCTCTGTTTATTTTTCTCTGTTTATTGAGTCAAATGCTGTGCTAACATCTAGAAAGCCTGCAAACCACGTTTTCCCTCACTGGTATAGATTAGACATTTTTTGTTGAATATTGGCAACAAATTTGTTTCAAGACAAATTTGGTGCCAATATTAGATTATTAAATTATACATTATTGATTATAAAAATCTCTAAAGCTTTTAACTCCACCTAAAACCTTCTGGTTCTTCTGCAAGAAGAGCATTTTTCCCAAGTTTAACTAAGGGGATCATGGCATAAATTTTAGCCACAATATCTGCTAGTCTATTTGGCCTATAATTGACAGAGTCCTTTTTATTCCCCTTTTTAGATAGATAAAATGCTACTATTGCCAACTTCAATTCAAGTGGATAAGGCAGGCATTATTTATATGTGGAAATGAAGATGCCAATAGAGGCCCCAACAACCAGGAATATTTTTGATCAGTTAAATATTTGGTAGAATGTCTTCTCCATGGAATGTATTGCTTGCATTTCAGGCCTTTTATGATTCATCTCAACATGAACATAATGGGGTAAAATATTGACATTTTTGCTAATATGGAGACAATGATTGCATCTATTGCTCACCCCCCACCCCCCACCCCTCACTTTGCCAGATGGAGAAAAAAAAACACAAACCTGTGGGACTTTGTAGGTGCCTCCTAATGTTGATGCCTGGATGGAGAAGTCCCTTGTAGCTGCATCAAGAAGAGCCAGAAGGTTCTCCTTCCTTCCACAGCCGTAGTTGGGGACATTGGCTTCTCCAGTGGAGAGAATGTCCAGCAAGGCATCTGAAGTGCGGAAAGTGCTCAAATGGTTGTCATGGATGTTGTAGCCCAGTGTGAGATTGTGCAGGAGCTGGGAATTCTTTTTGACCGTTTGAATGTTGAAAATGAACGTTAAGCCATTTAAAAAACCATGAATATCCCTATTGTAAAAATAGTGTTAATATAATCAACAGCAACAACAAATACTTTTTAAAAAATACATAACCCTGTAGCAGTCTCATGAGTCTTAAGCCAACATTGATCCAAAAGCAATGATCAGCTAAACAAATGAAGAAATGGGCTGAGGTTCAGAAACTACAACTGATTCCACCACTATTTAAATAAAATTTATTATTCCAATGATAAATTAAGGATTGAACTGAGAGAGGAAAATAATGTGCAGCCTTTCAGCTTTTTTCAGATCTGTTTTTGAGTCTCTTTCACAAAATCAGGCAAAAGAGAGAAGCCGTGGAAATCAAACTCATTCAGGAAATTAGACATATCCTCCAATAAAGGAATAAATGAAAAATAAAAAATAGAAAAGAAGGAGAGTGTCAGAATGGAGGGAGGGCAACTCCATTACCCTGAATGACTTACGAATCATGGAAAACAAACTGAAGAGAAGGAGCCACGTTGAAAAGCAACTTTGTGTGCAATGTTTCTATTCCATTGGAGATAACTATAGCAATGAGATGGTCTCCTGGGCTGTAAAAGCTTTGTGATTGTTTTTCATCCTGGTGCTCTGAACTCTTTGGGCATTTCATCCTCAGCTTCCCAGAGACTGAATGGGACAAAAGCAGCATCAGAAGGAGAAGCAGGAGGTCCATCATTCATGGGTGAATCAATCAATCCCTTTCCTGTTTCTAAAGAAGAATCAGAAGGATTCAAAGGATTCTAACAAGGTGGGAAATGATCCAGTGTCTTTCCTGATTGAAACCCAGAGAAACACTCAGCTTCACCTGCAAAGGAGAGAGACGGACATTCAAGAGCACAGACCCTGCCTGTCCCTAAACTCCCTATTTCTCTGCCCAAAGTCTCCCCTGGAGGATTCGGCCAAAGAGCAGAGCTGAACCTTTGATCATAATTCTCCCTCTCAGGAGGGATCCCTGGAGAATCCAACCAGTTCTTGCACTCAAAGGTTGTTGGGAAATTCTCTGGAGGGAAATGAAAGGGAAATCATCCCCATGTGGCTCATAATAACAGGGGCAGAGATGGGATTAAATCCATCATTATAGAATTGAAATGTTTGTGAGCGCCATCATCGAAAATGGCCCCAGAGGGAATACACAGCCATTTTGGGTGAAAATAAAAAGAAATGTGACGTTTGTTGGAATTGTGGTTAAAGAGAAAACTCCCAGAGGCCAGTTAATGTCTGAGCATCTCACAGATCTGAAGTAGCTGCCTGCTGAGTTGGAAGAAAAAAAATATTTTATTTTGAAAGCTAATGCTCAAGGGCACCACCTGAAAAGTGCTGATGCAATAGTGAGACAGTCGGTTGAACAAAAGCAACTTTTTTTTTGTTTGAAAAAGTTTTATTGGTTTTAACAATTAATAATAATAATAATAATAATAATAATAATAATAATAATAATAATAATAATAATAATAATAATAATAATAATAATAATAATAATAATAATAATAATAATAATAATAATAATAATAATAATAATAATTATTATTATTATTATTATTATTATTATTATTATTATTATTATTATTATTATTATTATTATTATTATTATTATTATTATTATTATTATTATTATTATTATTTTATATACCGCGTCCTCTCCCCAGGGGGACTCGGAGCGGTGTACAGGGAAAAATTAAAACACTATAAAATATACATACAAGAATAAATACAATAGAATAAAAACGAATTAAATTTGATTGTCCCTGCACTAAAATCCCCATATTAAAACTAGCATTCCCTAACGCCCTAAAGGTAGAGACTAACCTAGGCCGGCCAAGCAGAAAAAGTATGTTTTTAATTTTTGACGGAAGGAGCGGAGGTCCGTGGTTGTTCTAACGTCGGGGGGAAGGTCGTTCCAGAGGGCTGGGCCCGCCACAGAGAAGGCCCTGCCCCTGGGTGTCGCCCGCTGACAAAGTCTAGTGGACGGCACCCGGAGAAGTCCCTCTCTGTGGGAGCGAATCCGCCGTGAGGATGTATAGCAGGAAAGGGGTAAATAAGGTATTAGATAATATTTTGGAGCTTCCACATCGGGTTTGATGACCGCCTCCAAAGTCTTCATACATATTCCATTAAAAAAATATTAAAAGGAAGGGGTACATACATTTTAAAATCATAAATTTTCATATTATTTTATACATTCAATTACTTTGTACTATTGACATCCGTACAGGAATTACCATCATAAAAAAAAATATAACAAATTATTTTTGCGATCTGAGCCTCTTTGCTATAGTCTCTTCCTCCTCCCCCCCACCAGCAGGCGGACCCGTGGCCCCTCCCGTTCCCATCTCATCATCATCCAGGATTGAGGAGTGTTTTTTAAGAAAATTATGCGCCTCTTCAACTGTTTTGATTCTAACTCTTCCTCCCTCCCAGAATACCAGCATCCCTTCCGGCATCAACCACTTGAACCACACCCCCTTTTTGAATAAATTTTTTGTTAAGAAGGAATAATTCCTTCTTATATCTCGTATTTTCTTTGGGATCTGCTTCAATATGGCCACCTCGTTTTGCTGATACATCAAAGGGCCCCCTCTTTGCGCTCTCAGTATCTTATCCCTCGTTGACCTTCTTATAAATTTAATATATATCTCTCTGGGTACCTCATTTATTCTGGCAAATGCTGAATTAATTCAATAAATCAAATCAATGTCCCCCCAAATAAATTCCTTATCTTTCTTAATATAATCCGCTAACATAGTAGCCATCAACTCTTTTACATTTTCATTCGGTAATTCTGGAACATTCTGAAATCTTAAAAAGAAAGACATGCGTTCAAAATCAATTTTAGACATTTGACCAGTAATATCTGTAAGTTCTTTCTTAAAGTCTTTTATCTCTTCCTTCATCTCAACCGCCCCCCCTTCCAGCCCCACAATTTTTTGTTTATTATTTGTTATTTCTCTTTGCGCCTCCAATAATTCCAATCTTGTGCTTAAATTGTCTTTCTGGATTTGTTGCATTTCATTCATTATTCTTTGAAATATCTCCTCTACGTTTAATGGCTGTGGGCTTGGTGACTTAGGATCCTCTAAACAAAATCAACTTTAATGAAAAACTAGTTACTACAACTTTGCAGAGTTAGAAAAAACCAGAGAGACAGAAACACAGAGAGAAGTGAGGGATAAAAAACAAGTGAAAAGAGATGGGGAAATCTCACAGAGGGAAGGATGGAAGAAGGGAGGGAGGGAGAAGAGGGAGAAGAGGGAGGGAAGGGGAACTCAGGACCTTTGTATTGCAGATGAAAATGCAAAATCTAACTTCCAACTCCAGAGACTGGGAATGCAGAAGCCCATATCCCATGTTCCCCTGCCACCCTTTCCCACGCAGAGGCCAGGCAAGGGGGCTCTTGCAGGGATGCCAGACAGGACTGCCCAGCTGAGTGGGGAGCCCCTCTTGGGAGGAGGAACCTGGGGAGCCTCTTGTTGGGGAAGGGAACCAAAATCCCCCTCCAGGTCCCATCTTCTGAGTCCTGGGAAGGGGGGAGACCATATCCCATGTTGCTCAGCCACCTCTTTCCACGCAGGGGGCACTCAGGGGAAAGCAAAGCCCAAACCCATGGCAAAGCCCAAACCCATGTGCCAGTGCCTGGAAGCCGTGCGGATCTGGATGGGAAGTAACGGACTCAGGCTCAACCCGACCAAGACCGAGTGGCTGTGGTTTCCGGCCGCCCGATTCAACCAGCTCACTCCATCGCTGGCCATAGGGGGCGAACATCTTGCCCCTGTGGATGGGGCGCGCAATTTGGGTGTCCTCCTGGATGCCCGGCTGTCCATGGAAGATCAAGTGACAGCCGTGGCTAGGAGGGCGTTTTACCAGGTTCGCCTGGTTCGCCAGTTGCGCCCCCTATTGGATCGGGATGCCCTTTGCACAGTCACTCATGCTCTCGTGACATCCCGACTGGACTATTGTAACTCTCTCTACATGGGGCTCCCCTTGAGGTGCACCCGAAGACTTCAGCTGGTCCAGAATGCAGCCGCGCGAGCAATAATGGGGACCGCAAGGTACGCCCATGTAACACCGCTCTTGCGCGAGCTGCACTGGCTGCCTGTCGTCTTTCGGGTGCGCTTCAAGGTGTTGGTTGTCATCTTTAAAACGCTCCATGGCTCGGGACCTAGCTATCTGCGGGATCGGATCCTGCCCCATACATCCTCACGGCCGATCCGCTCCCACAGAGAGGGACTTCTCCGGGTGCCGTCCACTAGACTGTGTCAGCGGGCGACGCCCAGGGGAAGGGCCTTCTCTGTGGCGGGCCCAGCCCTCTGGAACGACCTCCCCCCCGACATTAGAACAACTACGGACCTCCGCTCCTTCCGTCGAAAACTGAAAACACACTTTTTCTGTCTGGCCGGCCTTGGTTAGTCTCTACCTCTGGGGTGTTTAGGGAATTTAGTTTTAATGGGGTTTTTAGCGCAGGGACGATCAATTTAATCTGCTTTTATTGTATTTATTGTTTGTATATATCTTTATATGTTTTAATTTCCCTGTGCACCGCTCCGAGTCCCCTTGGGGAGAGGACGCGGTATACAAGATTAAATAATAATATTATTATTATTATTATTATTATTATTATTATTATTATTATTATTATTATTATTATTATTATTATTATTATTATTATTATTATTATTATTATTATTATTATTATTATTATTATTATTATTATTATTATAAAGCCCAGGATGGCCAGGAAGGGTGAGGGGATCTGGGGCATTCCTGGGAAGAGGCCAACCTGGTTTATGGATCCCAGGGTTGAATGTTGGGGGTTTCTCCAGCCTCGCTTGGCCTCCGTGCCTTTCTAGGAGAGGCTCCTGGGGGTGGAAGTGGGAGGAGAAGCCATGCAGGGCTGTGTCTTCCAAGAGGGATCCGGAGTTGCCCTGGAGGAAAAGGTGGCCAGTCTCACCCTGGAGGGGACCCTCTGTGACTCTGAGGAAGATGGGGGTCCCTGTGGCTCCTGCAGACCACAAAGCAAAAAAAAAAGGAAAACTTAAACTTTGACAGAAGAAAAATAAAAAGCGGACACCAAAAGAAAGACTAATGATCAAACTCTCTAGAAAAAGTGGTTGAGCTCCCTAGATTGTGAGTCAAGAGATATAGAACCATTAAAAGCAAAGAATGATAAAAGTCAGCCTCAAGGAAACCTATTGGAGACGCAGAGCAGGAAGATCAGAAGATGGAGGGAAATTGGACGTTAAAGAAAATAGTGTCATTAAACAGCTTATATAAAATAATTAAAATAGTTATAGTGTTAACCTTACTTTCTGCTCTGGTTGAAAGGATTTACAATGTAGAATTTCTGTTTAATTTAATTTTAAATATATATAATCTTTCTCTCAAATCAGGCCTTGTGGCGGATGACTGGAAGGTAGCGAATATAACACCTATCTTCAAAAAAGGATCCCAAGGTGATCCAGGAAATTACCGACCAGTCAGCTTGACAAGTGTCCCAGGTAAAGTGATGGAAACCATCTTAAAAGATAAAATTAATAGGCATGTAGACGAGAAGTCGCTGCTGAAGGAGAGCCAACATGGCTTTTGCAAGGGCAAATCATGCCTCACTAATCTGCTGGAATTTTTTGAGAGTGTCAACAAGCACGTGGACAAGGGAGATCCAGTTGACATTGTTTATCTGGACTTTCAGAAGGCCTTTGACACTATTATATTTGGCCCAGTTCTGAGCGACCCAAACACTTCAATGATCATCTTGTGTGTAGGACCTTGAGTTATACTTGGGAGAAGTTGAGGAGGAAGTTATATTTGAAGGTGCCGTGCTGGATCTCTACTCAGGAAGCCCTTGTCTACCCAACACGATATAGAGGGGAGAAGATCTTGACATATGAGGAGATCTTAGATGCACAGGGGAATTTGAAGACCAGGGAAATATTAGCCTCGCAAGGATACCATATCGACTGGTGGCCATACTCCCAGATATTCTCAAGATGCAAAAAAGATCAGAAGGCTGAAGGGATATATCCCTATAAACAAGAACTGGGCATGGTTCTTTTTGGGAAAGAGAAAGGGATGCTCTCCAAGTGTTATGCACATCTATTGTTATTAGACGTAGGGGAGGAAGTGGTCAAAGACTGCATGATTACTTGGGGACGGAATATAGGACGCACACTGGACTTTCAAAGTTGGGAAGAAATTTGGTTCAAAAATATGAAATTGACAATGGCAGCCTCGTATAAGGAAAATACATATAAAATGATATATAGGTGGCATTTACCCCCGGCAAGACTTGCCAGAATGTTCCCTGGGACCATGTCTAATTGCTGGAAATGTGGTCACAGAGAGGGGACCTATTTCCATCAGTGGTGGACCTGCCCAATGGCAGTTCCACCACTGGACCTTAAATACTGGAAAAAGATCAGGCAGTGGTTAATAGAAATCACCCAACATCGATTAGATTTGAAACAGAAAACCTTCCTGTTAGGACTTAAACCCCCAGATATCAACATGGAGATATGGTTTTTGGTGTTGCACATAATTATTGCGGCAAAATTGGCATTTCCCCAGGAATGGAAGAGTGATCAAATACCGACAGATAGGGCAATAATAAATAAAATTAATGAGTGTGCAGAATCGGACAGATTAACAAAATTAATTAAAGGAAAAAAGGACTCAGAATTCTATAACTCGTGGAAGAGATCTATAACTGGATAAGGGAACGACCGAATAATAACAACTAATAATATATGTTTAAATCGGATATTGGTAAATAATATCAATCAGAAATTAAAAGACGAATAAGAATTGATGAAGTAGGTAGGTTAACTAGATGGGCTGTATATAGTGTAAATGTTGGTGTTAAATATTAGGCCTACTATTAGGACTGTAATGTTCAGTTTGATTATTTAAATGTTATCGCTTTCTCGCGCTGTGATAGCAATATGTTTAAAATTATGTTTGTATGATTTTCTTTTTATAAGAATAAATAAAAAATTATTTATTAAAAAAAAAGAAGGCCTTTGACAAGGTCCCGCACCAAAGGCTCTTAAATAAACTTGTTAGTAATGCAATAAAGGAACAGCCTTGTCCTGGATTAGCAACTGGCTAAGGGACAGGAAATAGAGAGTAGCATTAAATGGACACTTCTCCAGGTGGAGGGAGGTAAATAGTGGGGTCCCCCAAGGTTCAGTACTGGGACCCCTGCTCTTCAACCTTTTCATAAATGATCTAGAAGTAGGAGTAAACAGCAAGGTAGCCAAATTCGCCGACGACACTAAATTATACAGGGTAGTAAAAACTGAGAGAGAGTGTAAGGAGCTCCAGAGGGATCTCTTGACACTGGGGGAAACCAGTGGCAAATGAGCTTCAACATCAGTAAGTGCAGAGTGATGCACGTTGGGGCAAAAAACCCCAACTATATCTATAAACTGATGGGGTCTGAACTCCTTGCAACTAACCAGGAAAGGGACCTTGGTGTCCTGGTGGACAGCTCAATGAAGGTGTCAACCCAGTGTGCCGCAGCAGTGAAAAAAGCAAACTTATTGCTAGGGATCATTAGGAAGGGTATAGAAAATAAGTCAGCAAGTGTCATTTTGCCTCTTTATAAATCTATGGTGAGGCCCCATCTGGAGTATTGTGTACAGTTCTGGTCACCATTCCTTCAGAAGGATATTATGGAAATGGAAAAGGTGCAGAGGAGGGCAACCAGAATGATTAGGGGGCTGGAACACCTTCCTTACCATCTAAGGCTGCAACGGCTGGGCCTCTTCACTCTAGAACGACGGTGGCTGAGAGGTGACCTGATTGAAGTCTATAAATTCATGCACGGTGTGGACAAAGTAGAAAAGGAAAAACTATTTTCCCTATCGCACAACACTAGAACTAGGGGGCACTCCATGAAACTTTTGATAGCTAGACCTCAAACAAATAAGAGAAAGTACTTTTTCACCCAGAGGACCACTGGTCTATGGAACTCCCTGCCAGAAGAAGGGGTGACAGCTGTCAGCCTTGACACCTTTAAGAAAGGATTTAGACGAGTTCATGGAGAACAAGGGTATCCATGGCTATCATGATGGATGGCTAAGGATACCCTCCGGGATGGAGACATAGGCAGGATATTTCTCAATTTGCAGGGAATCATAAGCAGGTGAAGACATCTGCTTGGGAAGACCCTGAAGCAAATGGGGAGACACTGTGGGAGACAGAATGCTGGACTGGATGGGCTGTGGCCTGTTCCAGCAAGGCTGTTCTTAGGTTCTGATGTTCTTGAGTTTCTAGTGCTTTGTGAGTATGGAGTCTGGGTCAATCTGGTCTTACATATATATCCTGGCAACCATTGGTGGCAGAGGTGGGATTCCTCCAGGAGACCCCTAAGTGCCCCCAGTGCGAAGGAAAAGAGCCTTGGCTGTTGGAGGGAGAGAATTTGGTCCACATGTTTATTGGACCCGCGTCCCTCCTGGCTTGTACTGGCATCCTGGGAGGTTACACGAGGCTGGCTCCAGGAGGTGGTCAACGCTTCCTTGAGTGAGGGGTTCTTGCCGGCCTCCCTTAAAGAGGCCATGGTGAGACCCCTCCTCAAGAAGCCCTCTCTGGACCCGGCATTATTGGTGAATTACCGTCCGGTCTCCAACCTTTGCTTTCTGGCGAAGGTTGTAGAGAGTGTGGTGGCACAACAGTTCCCCCGTCATCTGGAGGAAATTGATTAACTGGACCCACGCCAGTCCGGCTTCCGGCCCGGGCACAGCACCGAGACGGCATTGGTCGCATTGGTAGATGATCTCTGGAGGGCCAGAGATGGGGGTTGTTCCTCCATCCTGGTCCTATTAGACCTCTCAGCGGCTTTTGATACCATCGACCATGGTATCCTATTGCATCGGCTGGAGGGGTTGGGGGTGAGGGGCACCGTGTTGCGGTGGTTCTCCTCCTACCTCTCCAGTCGATTGCAATTTGTGTTGACAGGAGGGCAGAGGTCGACCTCTAGGCCCCTCACTTGTGGGGTGCCGCAGGGGTCGGTCCTCTCGACACTCCTGTTCAACACATATATGAAGCCGCTGGGTGAGATCATCCGTGGTTTTGGGGTAGAGTACCATCTCTACGCTGATGATACACAGCTATATATATCTACCCCAAACCACCCCAACGATGCCGTAGCGGTGATGTGCCAGTGCTTGGAAGCCGTGCGGGCCTGGATGGGAAGTAACAGACTCAGACTCAACCAGTCCAAGACCGAGTGGCTGTGGTTCCCGGCATCCCAGTACAACCAGTTGACTCCATCACTGGCCCTAGGGGATGAACATCTAACCCCTGTGGACGGGGCATGCATCGTGGGCGTCCTCCTTGATGCGCGGCTGTCCATGGAAGATCAAGTGACAGCCGTGGCCAGGAGGGCGTTTTACCAGGTTTGCCTGGTCCGCCAGTTGCGTCCCCTATTGGATTGGGGTGCCCTTTGCACAGTCACTCATGCCCTTGTGACATCCCGACTGGACTACTGCAATGCTCTCTACATGGGGCTCCCCTTGAGGTGCACCCGAAGGCTTCAGCTTGTCCAGAATGCAGCCGCGCGGGTAGTTATGGGAACCTCCAGGTTCTCCCATGTAACACCGCTCCTGCGTGAGCTGCATTGGCTGCCTGTCGTCTTTCAGGTGCGCTTCAAGAAGAGGGGACCAGGGGGACCCATAAAGGGAGCAGCAGCTCTGCTGTGAATGGAGGGGGGAAAGTTTGACTTCTCTCTGCCATTCAAGCCTTCAAGGGCTGCAGCAGAGAGAATCCCCACTTTTCTCTCTCCCTCCGTTCACAGCAGAGCTCCTGCAGCCTCTCCCCCCACACACACACGCTGCCCAGTCATGGGCCCAGCCTCCTCTGCTCTGCAGCATTGGGGGGGGGGGGGGGTTGGTTGCAGAAAGGCCAAGGGGGTCAGCCTTGGAGGGTCTCCCTCGCCTGGGCTCCTCAGGAGGGACAGAGAGACCCTCCCCTTTAAGGCAGAATTGGGGGAGGGGAGATGAGAGAAGTGGGGTTCAAACAAACACAACAGACCTGCTGATTCCTGCCATGTTAGCATCCTCCTTACTTGGCATCAAACTCCTCATCCAACAGGTCGAAGGCTCCTGTCTCCAGAAAGGGGCTGGGGCTGGCTGGTTGGCAGTGAAGTGCACTAGGAAAAACCTGCAAGGTTTAGGGGAGCAAAAACTGGCTTTAGGCTGTCGCAGTTGGGTGGGCATTGTGATCACAAAGCTAGAGATTGACTTGCTTAATGATTTGGGGAAATTAACCTAAACTGTTGGCCAGAGAGAAGTTATTTCTCAATAAAATACTTGGCCTAGGGACTGAAATATTCATTTATTTTCACTTTTTATTACTTAGACTTTCACACGACCTTTATTGTTTTTCTTAATAGCTCAAGGCAATGAACATATCTAAGATTCCTTCATCCCCACAAGAGCAACCTTGGGAAGGCTGAGAGAGGGACTGACTCTAGGTCACCCACCTGGCTTTCATGGTTGAGATGGGACTCGTAAGTACATGGGGGGGGGGTGTCTGTCTTAATTCCGATGGTCATCACCTTTTCCTGTTATCAGAAATCATAGCAATACAAAGACAGCCAAATTGATGGGGAGCCCATACTGACTCCTTTGGAGGTTTTTCAGCCGTGAGATGCCTTGAGTTAGACATGGAATCAAATGGGAAGTCAGGACAGCTTTCAGAGAGATCAGTATTGAGGGATTATGTTGGTGTTTCTCAAACTAGGCTCCTTTAAGATATGGGGGGGGGGGGGCTTCAACTCCTAGAATTCTCCAGCCAGCCAGCTCTGCAGATTGTCCACTGGTTCTTCACTCCCACTGCATCTCATGCTAGAGAAAAACTCCAAAACTCTAGGAAAAAGCCAGAGTGGAGAAGGGAGGTTAGCAAAATTATCCCTGAACTGGGAGAGGACGTGACTGTGTCTCTCCATTTTTCAAACAGGTCAACCACAAGGAATGGTCATTGGGTCAATATCCTTGGATGATCTCTTAGTGACCACTGATGGTCCCAACCTCCACATTGATGGACTGAGATGCTCCTGGACTTTCAGACCCAGGAATTCCAGAAAGACAATCATTGGATGAAAGAGCAGCACAGCTGTCTCCAGGGGAAAGTGGATCAACTTAAGAGCACAACAGAAAACCTGCAGAAGATCATGCCACCAGTTAGAGTTAAAGCTAGATGTGTTTGGTGAAATACATTGGATAACTCCACAAAGAACTGTGTGAGATCACTAGCCAAGTGTCCATCTCAACCAAGAGAAGGCTGACTGATAAACACCTCAAAGAGGTGAGGAACCTTCTTTCAGATGTTAAGAAGCACCTCCAGAGTCTGCAGCATGAACTGGCTGAGATGGACTAGAGTTACCATGTGTAGAAAAGCCACTACAGCCAACTGAGAAAGTCACCCCTCTTCAGAATATGAGGGAAAACAAGAAGAAGCATCTGAAAAGTCTGCAGCAGCCACATCCGGGCTCCTAGATCGGGCTCTGGCCAGATTCACCTGGCACAGTAGGTAGCAAGTCCTCCCATCTTCTCCCAGGTACACCAGATGGGAAGCACAATGTAACTCCACTTTATTGGAAAGGTACATAAGAGAATCTTGCATGTCTGAAAGTATAAATCTCCCTCCAAATCTTTTGAAAGCCTGAAAAGTGAGGGAGGGTCCTTTCTGAGGTTCTTTCTCTGCCAGTTATGCACCTGGGGGCTCCCCCACCTTATCTGATCATTCCCTATGCAGCATCTTCTCCAGGGGTGGGTTTCTGGGGGTTCGCCTGGGATCGGGCGAACCCTTTCGTAAAATTTCCGGATCCCGAGCGATCCCTTTGGATCGTGGACCCGGAAGTAAGTCGCCGCTGCTAACTGCTGCTCCCAGCTGGGGCGGGCAGGCAGGAAAGCAAGCAAGGCGACTGCGCTGTCTTCTTTTTCCCTCAGCGAAGCGCCGCCTCCTCCTCGCCCATGCTTCGCTGAGAGAAAAAGAAGACAGCCAGGCCGGCTCTCCGAAGGGGTCCCCCTTTCCCCTTCTCCATGGGGGTGGGTGGTGGGGGTGGGCCGCTCACCTCGTCGCCCCACAACCTGCTGCCGCTGCTGCCGTGACAACTCCGAAGAGCAGCGCTCGGGCCAGGAGCCGCCGGCCAAAAAAAAAGAAAGCACACACACACACACAACCTACTTCAGGCGGCGGGAAACATGCAAGGAGAATCCACTCCCAGCTGTCTTCTTTTTCCTTCTGCGAAGGGTACTGGCCGCTGGCAAAGCGGGAGGCTCGGGAAGGCGGCGGGAGCGCCTTTCCCCCCCCCTTCCCTTTGCTCAGCCACCTCTTCCCCCCTACGCCTAGCCGCGAGTGGATTCTCCTTGCGTGTTTCCCGCCGCCTGAAGTAGGTTGTGTGTGTGTGTGTGCCGCCTTCCCGAGCCTCCCGCTTTGCCAGCGGCCAGTACCCTTCGCAGAAGGAAAAAGGAGACAGCTGGGAGTGGATTCTCCTTGCGTGTTTCCCGCCGCCGGTAAGGAAAGTTGCTGCGCGCCCCAAAAATCCTCTGGCCCGCTGGCCGCGGTTGCTCGCTCGCTCGCTTGCTCGCTCACCCATCGGACGCCAGGTTCCTTCGTCCGGTGGATGGGTGAGAGAGAGAGTAAATACAGCCAGCGGGTTCTCTGGCTCTCTGGTTCCCCCCTCCCTCCCTGTCTCTCTGTGTGTCTGTCTCCCCTCCCCCCCCAAACCTCCTCAGCTCCTGGAAGTAGCCTGACCGGCTACTCTCGCTCTCTCTCTCACCCATCCACCGGACGAAGGAACCTGGTGTCCGATGGGTGAGCGAGCAAGCGAGCAAAGGCTTTTGAAGCAAAGGCTTCAAAGGCTGCCGGCTAGGAACAGCGCGCTACGCTGCGCGAACCCCCGCCCCACCCCCTGCCAGTCGCGCTAACAGGGAAAGTTTTGCCGCGACTGGGGGGGGGGGTTCGCGCAGCGTAGCGTGCTGTTCCTAGCCGGCAGCCTTTGAAGCCTTTGCTTCAAAAGCCTTTGCTCGCTCGCTTGCTCACCCATCGGACACCAGGTTCCTTCGTCCGGTGGATGGGTGAGAGAGGCTGAGGAGGCTTGGGTGGGTGGGGGGAGACAGACAGAGAGAGAGAGGCACAGACACACAGAGAGACAGGGAGGGAGGGGGGAACCAGAGAGTGACAGACACACACAGAGAGACAGAGAGTGGGAGGGAGAGAAAGATAGACAGACAGAGAGAAAGAGAGAAAAAGAAAGAGAGACAGAAAGGAAAGAAAGAGAAAAAAGAGAGAGAGAAAGAGAGAAAGAAAAGAGACAGAAAGAGAGAAAGAGAAAGAAAGAGAGAGAGAGAAAGAGAGAAAGAAAGACAGAAGGAAAGAAAGAAAAAGAAAGAGAGAGAGAGAGAGAGAGAGAGAGAGAGAGAGAGAGAGAGAGAGAGAGAGAGAGAGAGAGAACTTATGACCACAATTAAGCCCAAAAGTTTGGTTGCTAACCAAGACCATTGTTAAGTGAATTTCACATTTTCCAAATTGGCCACTCCCACCCGGTCACATGGCTGGCAAGCCACTCCTACCCGGTCACATGGCCGGCAAGCCACTCCCACAAAGCAGGACACACCCACAGAACCTGTTCCAAAAATTTTGAAACCCACCCCTGATCTTCTCCCTCTCTCCCCCAAGGTCATTTATTGATTTTTATTTATTAGTTTCTATCCTCCCTTATCAACCACACCTTCCTTCTCCTATTTCCCCTCAAAACAACAACCCTGTAAGGTAGAAGGTATAGTGACTGACCCAAAGTCACCCAGCTGGCTTTGATGACTAAGGTGGGACTTGAACTCAGGATCTCCCACTTTCTAGCTTGGTGCCATATTTTATTTACACTTCCTTAATATTTGCACTTCCTTCCTCTTCATTGTGGGAATGCTAGTAAATGCTACCTTGACCCAGCAAAGTGTTAACTACTTCCTGATAATTTAATTAAGATAATTAATGCCTCATAGAACTGAGGAGGTATGAACAACAATTAGTCCTTGCTCATCTATTCTTCTAGAAGATTGTCATTAATCCAGGCGGGATAGTTGAAGAAATAGGATTTTGTGATGCAACATTTATACCAATTCTTAGACAAAGCTACTTTGATGTTGTTTTAAAAAATACCATCCAGCTTTTAGAACAATATCCAAGATTTCCTAATAAATAAAATCCAGTAGAAAAATAATGTTTAGCAGTGGGACTTAACAAGCTCTCCTATTTCATATATGAACAAATGAATGGCAGCTACAATGTGAATCTTTCAATAAGATTTCATTCGTACTTTTTCTCATATCATTTCTTCTTTTTAATCAATTTTTTATTTTATTTAAAACCTCCAAAAATGGGGAAAAATACAAAAAAGCCCCCAAAGCTAAATGAATCTACATTAAAAAGTACATTAAAAAAAGGAGAACCAGTTCAGGTGATAATAATAATAATAATGTATTAGATTTATAAACCGCCCCCTCTCCCCGAAGGGACTCGGGGCGGTGTACAGGAAAAATTAAAAAACCATATAAAACATACAATATATACAAAGTTAAAAACAAATTAAATTAACCTGTACTAAAATTTAAGAACATTAAAATACAACCCAACCTATACTAAAATTCCCTAAGATCTAATATCCATATACGTATTTGGCAGATGATATATTATAGGTGAGGAAAGCAGGACCAGGGGGGAAAACCCTTGCTGAGTCTGAATGGCATCTTGGGGAGAGTCAGAAAAGCACTTTCCTTCCAGTTGTTCATCAGTTGCTGACCTGGATGCTCAGCCATCATCCCTGAGTCCTGCTGGTCATTTCCCACCAGATGTCCAGGAATTTGAACCCCTGGCACGGTCCTTCTTGACCTGGGCAACTAGAGAGCCAATCTGGGCTTCTGTCCTGAGTGTTTCCCCCTGCTGTTTATGGGAGAGAGACTCTTTGTCCGATTCCTCTCATGAGTCCTGTCCAGCATGGTTGAACCTCAGGTGTAGCCCTCACCTTCCTCAGAGCACACAAGCCCCACAGCCACGTCAAGGTCCTGCCTCTCGGGGGGATTGTGGCTCTTCACACAGTCAGACAGAAATTGGCCTTGGGGAACTGACCGATAGTGAGGTTTTCAATTCCGTTGGAGGTTCAAATGGGGCTCCAGTTGTTTTGGGATTTCACCCATGGCAGCTATTCATCCTGGGGCAAAAGAAGCACCAATTTAATATTTTAATACAAACATAATAAGTAAGCAAGAAACAATAAATAAATAAAACTCAGCAACCAAATTAATATTTAAAACTACCAGGCTCCCACTCTTCTTCCTTTTTAGCTTCCAAGGCCAACATCCCCACCCAAAAACCCAAAGCAGGAAATGCAAAGCAACCAAAGACCCCAGGTGACCTCAAGAGACCCCAAATCCTCCCCCTTCAGCTAGGACTCTTCTCTTGGGCAAGTCCTCCGGCCACTCACTTCTTGCAGCCTCCTAGTTGCCCACTGACTGCAGTCACCTGGGTTTTTCTGCCTCTCAAATGGAATCCATCTAAGGATTAAAAAACAATAATATCATCATATTGGGGGGGAAAACTGACCACCAAATTACTCCAAACACTTACCAACCATCACAATGTTTTGCAAGGTAGAATGTCTGACATCCTTCGCTCATCAATGATGGGAATGTTGGGGTAGATGGGTTGAGGTATGTAGGGTTCCACAGTGATTATGGCAGCCTCCACATCTTCACTTCGTGGCTCTGATGACACTTGAAGACACCTTTTTCTGGGGATTGGAGAAGAAGAAAAGAATCAAATATAATTGAATAGTACGTTGTTTTCTTAACAATGATAACAAAGATAATTCTTAATGGGGGCTCCAGATTTTCAAGATTGGGGGTTGGACTAGAAGACCTCCAAGGTCCCTTCCAGCCCTGGAGGATTCTATCCTTCCTCCTATTAGTTCCAGGAACATTTTGGAGGGCTTCAAGTGCCCCAGGGCTCCCGAGATGGTGGTGAGGATGCTCCCTTTAACAGGAGCAACTTACTTGCACAGATGGAAAAATACGCAGAGGCCAGTGAAGACATAGACCCCAAGGACAAACAAAGTCACCTTCCAGGGGTCCCCAAGGACGTTCTGGGGTCTGTCGCTGGATGGCCGCAGAAGTTCGTTTGGATCCATGTCTGAAAGAGAAAAGGGATGGATTTTCTCTGGTTTTAGTGGTTGGCGAAGGGGGCCCTGCTAGGCCAGTGGCTGGGAAGGGGCTTCAGAGATATGGGCTCAGTTGCTTGGCCCTCACTGGCTCAGTTGATCCATGGGCCATAATTAAGAGGTGGAGCCTCCATGAAGTGACCGGGGGAAGGGAAGGGCTGCCTCCTGTGCTGGCCATGCCCACCCCTTCACTTATAAGCCCCCCCCCCAAACCCTCAGGCCAGGGCTTATTTTCAGGGAAAGATGGTATTTCTGACCTGTCCTCTTGTTCCCTCAATGCTCGGTTCTCCCTGAGGAGCTCCTGGGCCTCCCCAACTTGTTCCCGGACTCTGCAGTGGAGATGATGGCTTTCCTTCTTTACATCATTGAGTTCTTTCTCCAAACTATGGATTCTGCATTGGTTGTTTTCTCTGAGGACTTCCGCCTTCTTCTCCCCATCTAGTTTTTGAACCCTGCAACTCAGATCCTGATTCTCTTTTCTGAGCTGGTCTCATCTGAAATATTTCTTCCGTAAAATATCTAAACCAGAGTAAAATTAGCTTCCTTGGGTTTGTTACATGAGTCTTCAGACTTGTTTAATATTAAAACTAATTACAATACTTGGCATTTTGTTTATTGGCTGACAATTCAATAGAATAAAATAGAATTCTTTACTGGCCAAGTGTGATTGGACACACAAGGAATTTGTCTCTGGTGGAATCCCCCTCGACCTCCAAGAGAGACCCAGGGATGCCTCCTCTTCTCAGCCGGAGGAAGGAAACGGCTCAGGGGGAATCCAACGGACAGACGGGGAGACCTGGATACACAATCCTGTCCTGTCACTCATACCTGCAATGGCACGAGAGGATGTTCTTCGGTTACGATTAGCCCTGATGGCCTCAGATCGCAGCCTTGCCAGGTGAAAGAAAGACGGGATTGGAGGGGATTCAGGAGAGCCTCCACCCTCCCAGGCTCTTCCCCAAAGCCTCCAGGGACGGAGCCCCCCCAACCTCTGGAGGGAGGCCTTTCCACGGATCCACGGTTCTCACGGTCAGGAAACGTCTCCTGAATTCTCCTGCATCCCTTTCCATCTCTCACTCCTTCTCCTGCCTTTGGGAGCCTTGGAGACCAGGTGGGCCCCTTCTTCTCTCTGACATCTGGTCAACAGTTGGAAGGCTGCTATCAGGACACCCCCCCCCCCAATCCTTCTCTCCATCGGCCTGGCTCTGTGAGGGTGAACTATGGCACGCATGTCACAGGTGGCAGGCGGAGGCATTTCTGAGGGCATGCGAGACGTTTCCCTGTCAGCTCCAGTGTTCATGCGTGTGCTGGCCAGATGATTTCGGCCTTCATTTTTGGCTGTTTTTTGCCCTCCGGAGAGCCTCCAGAGGGAGAAAAACCACCCAATGTGCGAACCAGAAGTCGGAAAACGGGCCATTTCTGGCCTCCGGAGGACCTCGGTTGGGGGGGGGCAGGGGAGGCTGTTTTCGCCCTCCCCAGTCTCCAAGAAAGCTGTGCGCACATGCATGGGGCGGGGGAGGGGAGGACATGTGAAGGGGCACAGCCCATTGAGTTATGGGGGTGGGCATGTGAGTATGTGCAATAGCTCCTCCTTCCTTCGCCATCACTGGCCTGGATGGCCCCAGTTCCTGCCATGGTTCATCAGGTGATTCAGCCTCCAGCCCCCCCCCTCCTCTTCCTTGCTCTTCTCTGCACACTTTCCAGAGACTCTCAGGATGGGCAGAGCTGGATGTAGGACCCCACGTGTGGCCTTGCCCAAGCAGTGCAAAGCGTGCATAGCATTAATGGTATATAAAGTGTATCCTTTAGAGCATTTCAATTGTATAGGATCAGCTGAATTCTCAATAAGAAAACTTCTGTAGCTTTAATGAATCTTCGGCTTCATTTTATCCCTGAGCTGGAAGATTCTTTGCAGGTAGACGGTCCGAGGCCTCCTGGGCTCCAAGAGAGCTCTGGGGCTCCTTCCAGGACTCACATGAGGGTCACGTGGGCTTCTTGGCCGAATTACATGGGTGGGGGATCTCCAGACTGGAGACAAATTGTCTCAAACCTCACCCAAATGTTGCACCCAACAATTGCAGAAGCCCAGTTTTATGTCTTTCATTGAGTGTTTTTCACCTTCCACAAAAATCCATTTTGCCATTAAAAACCCTCCATTTCAGCCAATTTATCATAATTATCCCAAAATCTCTGCCATTTTTTCTTCTCCTGCGAATAGACGCACTGAACGATCTTGAAGGTTCCTGACAGTCCAGCTGTTCCTGTGCTGATGTCCTGACTCTTTGGGGGAGGGTTGTGGTTTTGTTCTCTGCAGCCTTGTGGACTTTCTCACCAAGCTGGAAACTCTTTGAGGGAGGTGGGCAGTTGAGAAGGATGAAAAAAGAACCCTCCCTAAATACCCTTCGGTTTCCCCTCCTCTGTGCTCGACTCCCCCTGCAGCCCCTTGACCTTCCCCCTCAGAGCTCAATGCAGCTTCTTCTCCAACGGGGTCTTCGCCCCTCCCCCTTTAAAGCTGGAAGCGATTGGGGGTCCCTCACTCCCCCCTCCCCACTTTCCTCTGGGCCCCTCTGAGAAGCCAAAAGGCCAGAGCCCAGTGACCCTCTTCTCCCCAAACGTTGGACGTCTCTATTTGCACCCAGATTGACCAATCCTAAGTCAATAGGAACCCCCCCTGTGACCCCCTCTCCTCTCCTGAAAGGTGTCCGTTGTCTTTGTCCCTTTCCCTGGGCACAGGGTGACCTCCAAAACGTTTGTTTTGCAATGATCAAAAAGTCTCCATTTCAGCCAATTTATCAAAATTATCCAAAAATCTGTCCGTTTTTTCCCCTATGAATAAGCTTATTGTATGATCGTGAAAGAGTCCAGTTGCCTGTGTGGCCACTTCTGCTAATTGTGTGTGTGTGTGTGTGTGTGTGTGTGTGTGTGTGTTTGTGATTTTGTTGTCTGCAGTCTAGTTGATTTTCTCACAAAGTGGGCATCTCGCTTGGCCAGTTCAGAAACGTGAAAAATAAACAAATACCCCAAGGCTCCCCCTCCTCTCTGTCTTCACCCCCTCTCCAGCCCCTGACCTTCCCCCTCAGAGCTCAGTGCAGCTTCTTCTCCAATGGGGTCTTTGTCTGTCCTTGGTTTACAGCCAGAAGTGTCTGCATGATTGGGGGTCCCTCACCCCCCCACTCGCCTCTGGACCCCTCCTGGAGGCCAAAAGGCCAGAGCCCGGTCACCCTCTTCTCCCCAAATGTTGGACAGACCAGTAGAACAAGGGAAGGGCTGGAGGGCAGAGGGGATTCTGAACTTCTCCATTTGCAGCCAGACTGACCAATCCTAAACCAATAGGAATCCCACCCTGTGACCTCCTTCTGAAAGGCCTCCCGTGTCTTTGCCCATTTCCCTGGACCCAGGATGACCGCTGAGTCTGGCTCTGTCCACTGTTTCAGATCTTCAGCCAGACATGGAGTTCCCCAGCGATGTTTCCAAAACCATCAGGAGCCCTTGTGGATCTCCCTGAAAGACCCCCAGAGTGGAGAAATCTCTCCCTTGCTTTTCTCCCAGAGATTCTGAGAGATTCTCTTCAGATCAGGATCTGTCTGATCTCGGTCCTTGGAGGGTCTTCCTGGCCAGCCTCCCCTTTTCCTTCCCTGCGCTGATTATTGTGGTCCTTGGATTCACATCTGGGACAGATGTTCTTCCCACCTGGGAGGAAAAGTTATTTTATCATCCCTTCCAATCTCACCCTCTCCCTTTCTTTCCTTGCCTGTGGAGGCACCAGGGGGACATCGGACCCCCTCTCACCCATGGGACACAGTGGGTCTCTCTGTTCCTTTGGGAAAGGCTCCTTCCTCAAGCAGAGCCTGCCTGAGCCCCATTATCCCCTCCCCTCCCTGCCCAGGACCAGCTGAATTCCTTCCTTCAGACAAGAGGGAAAAGGGAGTTTGAACAGAGTCTCCCACCAATCTCCATTCTTCGACACAGGAAGGTCACATTGACCCCCACCCCAAAGCCAAATCCCCCTTGACTTCCTGGACACCTGCAGTCATCACTCAGCTGAGGTCACAGCAAGGCCAGGTTGGCTGAGAATTGGGATGGAAGGGACCACAAACAGTCCACAAACCTCTCCAGGCACAAGAGACTCTTAGACACAGATGGTCTAACTCACTTGACCGATGTCTCACTTAACAAAAGAAATGTTGGGCTCCATTGTGGTTGTATGTCAAGGACTACCAGGCCGGGGTCCTTGCAGCCCCCCTGAGACAAAGCAGAGGTCCACCTGGAGCCTCCTCAAAGCCCCTAAGAAACCATGGATGACCATACTCCTCTCCTCTGGGGTCTCCCCTGGGACAAACTCAGACATTGGGGTGGGCTCATTCCTGGCCGAGAAGGGGCTTCCTCCTCTCTGGGCAGAACCTGGCTTTGGTCAGACACGGCTGTGAACCCTCTTGAGGAGAACAGAGTCCAATCCCACCTCAGCCTGGCATTGAGAAGCCACAGCTTGAGCCCAGAGCCACCTAGGATCTGGTCTCCAGGCCCTGAGAGGAGAATCTGAGGGACATTGAGTGGGAGAACTTCCAAGTGGTGGACCTGGGATATGGGCCATACTCTGTTCTTCTCCGTCAGGATGGACCTTCCTGTCTCCTCAGGTCTCCCCTCTCACTCAGCCCCCCCCCCCAGTTCCCCTTCTAGGCCAAGAAGTCCATGTTAATGTCTCCCACCCCCAGTGAAGAGATACAGTCCCTGGACAATGGATCCCAATAAACCAGGAACAAAGGAGCTCCAACAGCCCCTTAAAACCCCTCAGCCTCCCAAGTACATCTCCAAAACAGGGGAAGCCCCACCAGATCTCCAAAAATCATGTCTCTGGAAATCAGATTGCATCATCCACCACACTGTGGGCATCTCCACCATCTTTGTAGAGCTTCCATGTGATAAGATGGGTGGCCAATAAATACAATGATTAGATAGATAGATAGATAGATAGATAGATAGATAGATAGATAGATAGATAGATAGATAGATAGATAGATAGATAGATAGATCTCAACTATAGACCTTACAGTCCATTCTTTATTTAATAAACAAAGGTCAAAGAATCTTAGTGCATTATATGAATATGGAAAAACAACTTAGAAATGATACAAAAGAAAAAAAAATAAAAACTTTCATCCACTCTATAATTTTCTCCCTTTTACCCAACAATCTAGTCCACAAGATGTCACTTTCCTGTTTGTTAATGAGCTCTTATTCAAAATTTAATATTGCTAGAAAAGATGGGAAATGAAACTTCACATCAGGCACGAGCAATTTTAAAACCAGCTGCAATTAGGGTCAATATATGGGATTCTGATATAAAAGAGGGCCGACTCTTAACATTGGGCAGAGTTCAAGATGGCCTCCTTGTCATCAGAAGACCGGCAACACTAGTGTTCCATGGCATTTAAGTTAAAGTGGCACTGTTGTATACTCAAGTGAAGAGGGGCCGCTGTCATTCAAGCAAGAAGCAGATTCTCATTGGAGCAAACTGGGGAGGCGTTCAGGCGGGAGAATGCCAGAGTGTTTATTGGTTAAAAGGGGTTTGACAGCGACTATAAAAGGGCTGTCAAGCCAAGGTTGTTCTTGTTCTTGTTCTGGTGTTAAGTACGTGAAGAGTTAATAAAGGAGTTGTCAATTGACCCCCTCAGGTGTGAGTAATTAGAGAACAAAACACAAAATGACACTTGCTGACTTATTTTCTATACCCTTCCTAATGATCCCTAGCAATGAGTTTGCTTTTTTCACTGCTGTGGCCCACTGGGTTGACACCTCCTTCTTCCCTTTCTTTTCTTCCGCCCTCACAGCAAAGTCCGGGCGCTGCTAAAGATTGTGGTGCCTATTGGCAGCTGGGCAGCTGTGAGGGGTGCCCCAGTCCCTGAGCCCCCATTCCACCCGAGTCCCTCCCATTCTGGCTCCATCTGGCCAGCCTTCCTTTCCCATCGGAAGAACCAACTGGACTTCTGAAGTGGAAACAGGCCGGGCACTCTGGGGGAGGGACAGGGAGGGGGGCAGTCAAGGAAGCCCCTCCCACTGGCCTTCTACCTTCCCTGCCAGTTTCCCCCTGGACTCTCTGGGGAAGCCAAAGGGAAAGGCTGCCAATGGGGATCGTGGGACTGGACTTCAACTGGTCTTAACTGGGAGCTGATGGTGAGGCATCCAGAGAGCCATTGTGTGGCTGAAGGGGGGGGGGGGGGCTGAAGGGGGCCAGAACTCCAAGGACCATTTGCAAGCAGCCTTTGTTCAGTGCTGTCATAACTTGGAGCGATTGTTCACCCATGGTCGTAGATGGAGGACTTCCTGCACTGTCAGATGCCGGGTCTCCTCTCCTTCTGAGCAGTGAAGAACCCGGAGAGATCTCTTCACTTTCTGGGCCGATCAGGACCCTTCCCAAATAAGACCCCGCTCTGTGTGTGAGATGGAGTTTGTGTGTTTTGTGGACTTCCAATAAAACCACATTTATTTCGTAGGTTTTATAAAGAGTTCCCTCTCACAGGAGGCCCACAGCAATTAAACCAAGAGAACTCAGTCAAAATAGAAATATTTGCCCAAACAGACAACCGTATTAAAAGGACCCCTGAAAGATCAATTAAAAGCAATAGGGGACGAGGGTCAACAGGCTAAGACAACCAGGGGAAACCATTCAGGACAAGGGCTCCCTCCTCCTCCGGGACCCCCAGGCACAATGGCCAGCCTGGTCCAGGCCCTTCCCAGAGGCCAGGAGGCCAGGTTCGATAGCCAAGGGTCAGGGCAGGGACCAGGAGTCCAGGCTATGTGTCCTCTGGGATTCCCACACAATAACCACACCAAGAAATTAAGAGATTCGAAGCTTTATTATTCATTCAAGTGAATTAAACAAAAATGCACAGCCTAAAAAGTGTCCATCTCAAGCAAGGTGACCCCCAATCTCCTCTAAACTGCCAGGATCTGTTTAAGGACAACAACCGAGACACCCGAAGGGCAGCCAATTTCCAGAGGACCCAGTGCAAAGCTCCATCCAGAGGCTCCCAAGAGGTCAAAGGGAACTTCGGGGCTTCCATCCCAGTCTGGACTGAGGGAGCCTCCTGCCTGTTTCCAGGGCACCTCAAGTGGGGGAGCCCAGCCTGGCTGCCTGGGGACCCTGGTGGTGGCCCCCTCCCAAATGCCTGGGAAACTATGGAGAGGAGCCGGTGCTTCTGTCCAGGATCTCGGGGTTCCCTCTTCTCCCTCCCTTCCCCCAACTTCAAGTAGAAGTGAAAGACAAGCAGGTCAGCTCAGAAGGAGCTCTAAATTTCTGGAGTCTTCTTGGTGTGCAGAAAACATCAAAGTCTGTCATTAAACTCCCTGAACTAAGGAGGGTCTTGTGCCATTGTGACTTCAGGGGCCAAACTGGGTCCTGGGGGAGGAAGTTTCAGAGGGCCACAGAGGGTGTTGGGGTCTATTGGGGGTGAATGAGGAGCTCTGCAGGGGATCACAGACACCCCCCCAAGGAATTCCCCCACCCCTTAACCCTCTTTCCACCTTCCTTCCTTCTCCCCATCAGTCGAGCACTTTCAGTGAAAGAGATTTTCTGCCTCTGGGCCAAAAAAAGACTTTGGAATCCGATCTTCCCTCCAATTCTCTCCTTCCCAGCTGCCCCGTCTGCCTCCCCCCTCCCACCCCACAAAATAGGAAACCTCAAGGGAAATGAAGGGAGGAGAGCCAGTTCCAAGAAAGGAGTGGGCGAGAGGATCCAGGATAGAGAAGGGAGAGAGGGGGGATGGTGGGTTGAGGGGGAGCTGAGTGATCCACTTGATCCCATTAACCTCGGAGGCAGATATTCAAAGATCATGTCTAGTGCCTGGAAGAAACTCCTGCAGTCTTCACAGCTGTTGAATAGGAAGTCAGCTGGGCCTCCCTTCCCTCCCCTCCCCTTGGGTTTCTCCTTTTCCCCTTCTTCCTTCTCTCCCTCCCGTCTCTCCTTTAATCCTATCCTCCTTCCCTCCCTCCCGCCCCTCTCCTTTCCCCCCTTCCTTTTCTTTCTCCCTCCCTCCCTCCTTACATCCTCCTCCCACCCACCCATCTCATTCAGCACTTTGAGACCCTTCTGTCTGCTCAGTTCTCCTGGGGGCCTTGGGGGGGGGTCCTCCCCTATGGCTTTCACACACAGCCCCCCCTCATTTTTTCCTTCTTTTATATTCAACAACCGTTGCCTTTCTCAGGACCCCCTCGCCCCATATTGAGAGGTCCCCAGTTGCTGAGGGGTCTAGGAGGGGGCGCCCCCAGCATCTCCCCACAGCTGGATCCAAGAGGATGGTAGAAAAGGCCAGGAAGCTTTTCCTGGGCTGATGGTGGGCTGGGGTACGGAGGTTCCCCCAACAGGGCTCCCTCTGAGGGTCTGCGGGGCTTTTGAGGGGAAGGCAACACATGGGGAGCCCCCCCTCCTCATGGAAGGCTCTGAGGAGGATCCTGGCAAGGAAAACACCTCTGAAAGGGCCACCCAGGGGGTCAGAGGTCGCTTCCTGGACATTGGAAACCACACTGAGCCACAAGAGAGACCCCAGTCCCTCCTTCCTTGCCCAGAATGGCTTCTCCTCCCCCCTTGGCCCTTTCATGGGGGAGGCCCCTTGGAGAGGAAGCCCTGAGGTGGCCTCCCCAAGCCCATGTTTTCCATCAAGTCCTTCATGGAAATGAGGCTTGGACAGAGACTGGCACCCTGCTTTGCAGCCCCCCAAGTCTTGGCTACATGTTTTGCTTTCCGTATTTGGTTTTTCCATCCAAATCAGGTGGCAGAGACCTTGGTGGGCGCCTGTCAAACTCCGGTTCCCAATCTCCGTCTTGGGAGGAATTGTGGGATGAATGTAGGTAACACTAGGAAGACCTCAGCTGTTCCTTGACCCCTCTTCTGACCAAACCTTGGGAGGAAAAGCTGGGAATAGCTATAAATTCAATTATTTGGATTTTAACCGACCATTTTATTTATTTATTTAATTTCTAGACTGCCCCCTCTCCCCGAAGGGACTCGGGGCGGTGTACAGGAAAAATTAAAAAACATCTAAAAACATAACAATACATACATAGTTAAAATCGAATTAAATAACCCTATACAAAATTTAAAAATATTAAAAACTATATCCCATTAAAACCAAATAAAACAATTTACATTACAGGCTGGGGCGAGAAGCATAAATTAGGCCAAGCCGGAAATAATGTCCATTATTGTCACTATTCTTCAATTCCTTTAAATTACAATTTGCCCTGGTTGTCCAACAATTGTTCTACAGGATCATTGAGGTTAAAAGAACTGGAAGATAAACCCATTTAGAACATTATATACTGTCCTGGATATTGTCTCTCAAAACCTCAATTTTCCAAACAAAATGTTAATGCTATTACTTTGTCTTCTGTCTGACAACTGTCACTATTGGGAGAAGGCAGGCGATTTCCTTCAGAGAATTTGACTCCATAAAATGTCACCAGAAAGGGAAAAGAATTCTTCATGGGCCACATTAGAGACTCTCAATGTCTTTAATCCGTGTCAGTAACTTTGCCTTTTTAAGTGCATTTTTTTCAGTGCTGCAGGAAGAATAATCTGGACTTCCTGCAATAACCTCTATAAAACATCTCTTGACTCAATCATAGAGGGTCGTACTTGTGGGTCAGCCAGGAGTTCTGCCTCTTGTGCATTGCATGGAGGAGCCCCAGTGGGAAGCTTGCCCTGGAAAGAGGAGCCCAGGGGGTCTCTGGGGGCCCCTCCTCCCACCCAGGAGTCTTCCTGCCAGCTGCACTGGAGAATGGAGGCAGAAAGCAGGTCAGGCTGGGATAAATCCTCTCCATTCTTGAAACCTGCAGAGACCCATCTGACTCCTTGCACACAGACTGGGCCACCCCCAACCCACCCACCATGTCCTCAGGACTGTGTGGTAGACAGGAGAAAAGGGGGTGTTGTACCCCTCCCCCTCTGTTGAGAGAGGGCAGTTTTAACCTAGATGGCTTCTTGGACCCTCTTCCAACTATGGATCTCCTCTTTGCTCTCTCCCAAGACAGCAAGATGGTCCTTTCCCCAGTTCCAAAGAGCCCCCCCCCACTTTGCCCTCTGATGCAGGTGACCCCGAGGGGGCAGATAAACCCCCAGGTGGCCTCAAGGCCTCTCAGAGAGCTCCTGGCTGACCTTCACAATGCTGACCACCAAAGGGCTGCAAAGAGGATGAATCCTTCCATTCCCCATCATTCAGTCAGAACTGAAGAAGCCTCTTGGAGGAGAAGCGAAACATTTTCAAGGGGAAAAAACCCAAAAAAATCCCAGCTGCCTTTTGAAAAGCCCCTTTGGGATGTGGGCTGAAGATGCCCCAAAGAAGGAGGGGGCTTTGGGAGTCTCTTCCGTGGCTGAAGAAGGAGAAGGGGTGGAGGCCTTTCTTTTAGGCTGCCCCTCAGGTTTTCTGCAGGAGGCTCCCTTTGCAAAGAGCAGGTGAGCCTGTCAGGCCTTCTTAGCTTCCCATCCCTGAGCAGGGGGCTCACCTGTGCTTTTCCTGCCACGGCTGGTTGCTGGCGGTTTCAGGAAGACAGAATTTAACAGAACAGACTTGGAAGGGACCTTGGAGGTCTTCTAGACCAACCCCTTACTTAAGCAGGACCCCGTGGATTCCCCACTGCTGAGAGCCACTCAACTGTCAACCTTCCCTTCTGAGCTGAAGGGGGGGGGGGATTCCAAGGGAGGGAGGGGCAAAGGGTTAAGTAGAGGGAGAAGTGTTGTTTGACCTCTAGGTTACCTGGATACCTGGATTCTGTTGGTACTCTTTTCCGTTGATGGTTGAGGCCATGCAGGCTTTCAAAGCTTGAGTGGATGAGAGAGAGAGAGAGAGATACACAGAGAGAGAGAGAGAGAGGAAAGAGGAAAGAGAAAGAGAGAGGAAAGAGAAAGAGAGAGAGAGAGACTGAGAGGTAAGCAGGATTCAGTTCTTTGTCTCGGGTATTTTGTTCCCTGCTTGGGAGTTTGACCTTGGGATGAATACCGGAGTTGTTGGGGAATCACCAACCTTTGAATCCAGAGATTGACTCTTCTTCCTCCACCCCTTGTCTCTTTCAGACATGGATCCAAACGAGGTTCTGCGGCCATCCAGCGGCAGACCCCAGAACGTCCTTGGGGAGCCCTGGAAGGTGACTTTGTGGCATGCAAGGTCTTGCCCATTTCTCTTCTGGGTTTCTGGTGCGCATGTGCATGTAACAATCAGCTGGCCTTTGTGCGCACTGCAGTGCCAGAAGTGGAAGAGCTAGTCTTCTGGTTTCTGTGAGTGCATGCGTTCCAGCCAGATGATTGTCACATGCATGCATGACAGAAACCGGAAGAGGAGCTGCCTGGTGTGCATGTATGCACCGACATGCACACTGGGCAACTCCTCTTCCAGATCGCATCCCTGACAAGAGGGCTGAAAAGGTTCTCCATCCATGCCCTCTTCCAAGGGAGGTTTTGCCAAGGCTTTATAAAGCGGTACCAATACTTCCCGTGATTTGGATTCTCTCCTTCTGTTGATGCAGCCTAAGATTGCAATGGCTTCTTTTGGCTGCTGCCACACATTGTTGGCTCACATCTGAGAGTTTGTCCCCTAAGATTCCCAGATCCCTCTCACAGTTCCTGCTATTGAGCCAGGCTTCACCTGATCTGTACCTGCACATTTGGTTCTTCTAGCCTCAGTGTAAGGAAATGAAGAAAACCCCACACAAACCTGTGGGACTTTGTAGGTGCCTCCTAATGTTGACATCTGGATGGAGATCTCCCTGTCAGCTGCATCAAAAAGAGCCAGAAGGTTCTCCTTCCTTCCACAGCCATAGTTGGGGACATTGGCTTCTCCAGTGGAGAGAATGTCCAGCAAGGCATCTGAAGTGCGGATACTACTCTCATAGTTGTCATGGATGTTGTAGCCCAGTGTGAGATTGTGCAGGAGATGAGAATTCTTGTTGACCGTTTGGATGTTGAAAAAGAATAGTAAGCCAAGAAAGAACCCATTGGAATTCCTATTGTAAAAAAAATGTTATAATCAACAGCAACAAGAAATACTTTTGTTATATAAAATACATATAATCCTCCAGAAGCCTCCTGAGCCTTAAGCCAACATTGATCCAAAAGCAATAATCAGTTACACAAATATGGAAATTGGCTGAGGTACAGCAAGAACAAGTGGTTCAACCACCACTTCAAATAAAATTCATGATTCAAGTGAGAAATTAAGGATTGAACTGAGAGAGGAAAATAATCTCACAAAAGAGCTAAAAGACAAAGAGGAATCTGATTGCTTCTTAGTTTGGGACTGAGGCTACAATGGGCTAGAGGAAGGAGGGAAGAAAGGAAAGCAATAAAGGGAAGAAAAAAGATCAAGGAACCTGGAAATAAATACAAAACTACAGAATTAACAAGAGGGGAAAGTACAGAATAGACTGTATACACAAATAGTTCAAAATAAGAAACATAAGAGAATCAAATATACAGTACATGAAAGATGTAATGTATGGAATTAATAGAGATAAAAGATATGTAAAGATAGATAGATAGATAGATAGATAGATAGATAGATAGATAGATAGATAGATAGATAGATAGATGAAACACAACGTAAATGTAAAAGATGTAGAATTGTTGCAAAGATTATATAAATATATAACAAAAAGAAAGAGAGAGGAAAATAATCTGCAGCCCTTTCAACTTTTTTTTCAGGCCCATTTTTGGATTTGAGTCTCTTTCACCAAACAAGACAAAAGAGAAAAGCCATAGAAATCAAAGTCATTGAGGAAATTAGGTATATTTCCCCAATATAGGAATACATGAAAAATAAAAAACAGGAAAGAAGGAGAGTGTTAGAATGGAGGGAATGCAATTCCATCACACTGAATGACTTACAGATCAGGGAAAACAAACTGAAGTGAAGGAGCCACATTGAAAAGGAACTTTGTATGCAATGTTTCCTCTCCACTGAGGACTATAGCAATGAGATGGTCTCCTGGGCTGTAGAAGCTCTGCGGTTGTTTTCCATCCTGGTGCTCCAAACTCTGCGGGCATTTCATCCTCAGCTTCCCAGAGACTGGATGGGACACCAGCAGCATCAGAAGGAGAAGCAGGAGGTCCATCATTCATGGGGTGAATCAATTAATCCCTTTCCTGTTTCTAAAGAAGAATTAGAAGGATTCAAAGGATTCTCAGAAGGTGGGAAATGATCCAGTGTATTTCCTGATTGAAACCCAGAGAAACACTCAGCTTCACCTGGAAAGGAGAGAGACGGACATTCAAGAGCACAGACCCTGCCTGTCCCCAAACTCCCTATTTCTCTGCCCAAAGTCTCCCCTGGAGGATTCGGCCAAAGAGCAGAGTTGAACCTTTGATCATAATTCTCCCTCTCAGGAGGGATCCCTGGAGAATCCAACCAGTTCTTGGACTCAAAGGTTGTTGGGAAATTCTCTGGAGGGAAATGAAAGGGAAATAATCCCCATGTGGCTCATAATAACGGGGGCAGAGATGGAATTAAATCCATCATCTAGTTTGAGAGGTTTGGGGGTCTCCATGCTTGAAACTGGCCCCAGAGGGAATACACGGCACTTGTGGCTGAAGAAACAAATAAATCTGAGATTTGTTTGCATAAAGACAGAACGGGGAGGGGGGGCACTTAATGACAGAGCATGTCACAGATATGAAATAGCTGCCTGTTGAGTTGGAACCAAAATGTTGGTTATGTTATTTTGGAAGCTAATCCTCAAGGGCACCACCACAAAAGGGCTGATGAAATAGTGCAGCCAGTTTCTAAGAACAAAATCAACTTTAGTGAAAAACTAGTTACCAGAAGTTTGCAAAGTTAAAAAAAAAACCAGAAGGACAGGAACACAGAGAGAAGTTAGAAAAAAAACCAAGTGAAAAGAGATGATGAAATACAGGCTGTCTCTCACCCCATGGAAGGAAGGAAGGAAGGAAGGAAGGAAGGAAGGGGGGAAGAAAGGGAGGGAGGGAGGGAGAGAGGGAGGGAATGGAGCAGAGGTGGGTTGCTCCTGGTATGGACTGGTATGGTCGTACCAGTAGCAGAAATCAGCCATACGTTTGCATACTGGTAGCCCCCCCCCCCCCCCCATACTGGCAGGGTCCCCTGGCCTGCCCCCATTTGCAAGGCTCTTCTCAAAGAGGAGGAACCCGCTGTGGGGCTTCTTCAGAGGAATGGAGGCTGGAGGGAAGGGAGGCTCTCCACTCAGTCTTTCCAAGAGAATGGCCATAAACAAGATTGGGAAATGTACAGCAGGCAGTCTTCTGGCAGCAACATCTCACCTTAGGGACTAGCATCTAGGGGAAGATGACTTTGAAAAGACTTCCTCTCCCATCATAGCATGCAAGGCGAGGCGAGGACTGGCTGGGAGGGGAGGGACAAGGAGAAGCCAGGCCAGGTGCCCCTCCAGGTGAGTGACATCGGGGTTGGCCACGCCCACTCAGTTACATGACTGCCAAGCCACTCCCACCTGTTCACATGATCCCCAAGCCACGCCCACAGAATAGGTAGTAAAAGATTTTGAAACCCACCCCTGGCTCCGCCCCTAAGGCCAGGGATGGGCAGGAGGCCAGCATTGGGCCAGGACTGGTGGGGGGACCTCCAGGAAGCTTCCAGGAGCAACTTGGCCAAGGAGAGGAAGCCCTGCAGCAGCCGCCCACAAGGAAGAGCTCAGGGAGGCTGGGCTGGGCTGGGCTGGGGGGTCCTCGGGAGCTTGTTGGCTGGGCACTCGCCCGTAACTTCTTGGGGCTCTGGACAGCCTGTGCTGCCATTCTCCAAGTGGCCTGGCAGGGACAGTGAGGCTCCTCTGTTGGACGAGACTTTCGGTCTCACCCTGATTTCCCCTTCCTCCCCTGGAGACCTCTGGACCCCCCCTCGAAGCCTTCCCTGCCCCTCTCCCCCAAAGGAAGCAGAGGATGACAGGGCTGGATGTGGAAGCCTGGAGGAGAAAGTTTGCTTCTGCCTTGAGGGATCTCTGGAGGGGAGGAGGGGGTGGGAGGGGGGAGCTGCATGAGGGGAAGCTGCCCCAACAAGCCAGCATCCTTTCCACCTGTGATTGGAAACAGGGATTCCCTTTGAAGAAGGCCCAGCCTACATACACACACACACACCCTTCCAATTTTGGAGACTTTTTTGCTGGGCTTGGGGAGAAGGCCCCTTCTTTCATCTTTGTTTAAAAGCCCCCAAAGATGGATTGTGCTGTGTGTGTGTGTGTGTGCTTGGCTGCCAGCAGTTTGGGGAGGGGAGAAGCTTGTGGAGCACTGAATTGCCCCATGTGGAGTCAGCTGGTGCAACTTATTCCATCCCTACCCAGCTGCCCCGAGACAGCCATGCTCCCCAGTGGTGGGATCCCAAGTCTTTTCCTAGTGGTTCCATGAGAGGGCGCTTCCCTTGTGCACATGCAGCCCTCCAAGAGCCCTCGGAGTCAGAGTCAGAGTCAGTGCTGGGGAGCTGAGCTGCTTCTTTAGCTCAGCTGAGGCACAGCAATGCCCTCTGCCACGCAAATGAGCTGAGCTGAGAAACAAGGGAGTCCAGGTCAGGGAACTGCGTGGGTGGGAAGGCAGAGTCAGCCAGGGGTGGTATTTGCTGGTTCTCTGAACTTCTCCAGACTTCCACTATGTCAGAACCAGCTGAATACGACCTCTGATGCCCACCCAGCCACGCCCACCTAGTCCCTGTGACCAGACTGTGACCCCCCAGTCAGGCCCATCTGGCCACTGTGACTCTTCATGGTCTCACCTCCTTCTGGCCCTTTGAGGGCAACCATGAGGCTGATGGGATCCTCAATGAAGTGGAGTTTAACCCCCCTGCCTTAAGACCCTCCGTGAAGGGGAGACTGAGCTTCTCTGCTTGAGTGGTTCAGCTCTCCAAGGGCTCCTCCTCCTTTCAGGATTTCCCCTCCTTCTCCTTCGGCCAGAATCTCCTCTCTTGTCCTGAGTTCATGTTCCCAGGACGGACTCTCTGGAACAACCCTGGGAAGATTCTGAGCTTCTGTCTGAGCCTCTTTCAGTTCGGCTGAATCCTCCCTTCTCCCTCTGGGAGGTTTTGTCGGTTGGAGAAGCTGCTCCCAGACTCCTCTCCTTCCACTTCCGTAGAGCAAAGTGTCTCTTTTCTCCAGTGGTGGGATTCAAACTTTTTAACTACCGGTTCTGTGGGCGTGGCTTGGTTGCTCATGCACTCCTTTCTATTAGGAGATCACAAATAATTCTCAGAAAATGGATATTCTTTAAAACGCATCAAATTAGCTTTGTCTGAGAATTGGTATAAACATTGCATCAAATCTTGAATTACAGAGATTTATCAAATTCTCTGTATTGACAACATAGAAAAATTGATCACCCAGGACAGATTAAGATTCATAACCACCCGGTGTTATGAGAAATATTAAAAACATTAAAAGTTATTGGAGTGCAATTTTATGCCTTTTTTATCCATTTAATCGTCCCATCAATCCTTCACTTAACTAAGTTTCTAGTCACATCACAAAATTGTTTATACTTTACTGAAATCAATTTATATTACAATCGTTGCCATAATCTGGGAGATTTGCAGCTTCAGATGTCGAAACCTGTTAAAGTAGCATTAGAATAAATATGAATTAGTTCATCTGGTGATGTTTCCTGTCTGGTCTACCAGGGAGAAGATTAGCCTGATAACTTTCTTGTTGACTAATCCATGTTTTCTGATAATCAACCTTGTGGTTTCCAAGGAGTTTATGAATAATCTCTTTTTATCTGTTATTCATTTTATTTGTCACTTGCTCTAGAAGATTCACTATAATTGACCAACTGTGTCAATTGTATTTTCCCAATATAATCTATATTTTCTCAGTATATGATTGACAAATCTTGTTGAACATTTTTTGTTTGCTTATGAAGAGAATGTTCTCCTAACTAAGCATATTTGAAAGCTTGAAAATTGTAGAAGAAATATTCAAAACTGTGACAAGAAACTAAGTTTTCTGTGTTTCAAATTCTTGGACATTTCAATACCAGTTTCATCCCTTTCTGGACAAGAACGAGTTTTACAATCTTTCCCATCTTAAACTCTACTTGGACCAAAATGGAGAAAGAGCAGCAGGTCTGTTCATCTTGGGCTCCTTGGTTCTCCCGAAGGAGGCTTCCAGGAAAGAGACTGGGGATTATTCATGAATTCTCTTCAGCCAGAGCGGCTCCCTCTGAAGGGGGAACCCTCGATCGCCCAGAGAGGTTGGGGAGCCCCAGGTTCTGCCCCTTCTCTGGGGGTGGAGTCCAGATCGGGAGTCTTGTCCCTTGGATCTGGAATCTGGTGTTAGAGATCCCGAGAATCCAGGTTTTCCTGCACCTGCCCAGATGATGAAAGGGAAATATATAAAAGCTGTTCTACCTACCTACCGTATTTTTCGGAGCACCCAGGTTTTGAAAAGGCAATTTTTTTAAAAAAAATAGGTAGGTAGATAGAGGGATAGAGAGGGAGAAAAAGAGAGAGAAATACAGTAGGTAGGTAGGGAGAGAGGGAGAGTAGTTAGGTAGGTGGGTAGGTAAAGGAATAGAGAGAGAGAGAGAGAGAGATACGGGAGGGAGGTAGTGTGTGTAGGTAGGTAGGTAGAGGGATAGAGAGAGAAATAGAGAGAGATAAAGAGAGAGGAATATAGTAGATAGGTAGGGAGAGAGAGAGAGTGAGTAGGTAGGTAGTTATATAGGTATATAGAGGGGGAAAAGACAGAGGGAAAAATACAGTAGGGAGGGAGGGAGAGAGAGACTAGGTAGGTAGATGTTTCCAGGTGTATTTACCCATGTGCTGGAGAAGGAAATCGCTGACAACCTGTAGCACATAAATCTTTGTGTCTGCAGGCACAGCACTTGACCAACGTAATCCTCATCAATCCCTCTTAGTAAAACAGCTTTCAGAAAGAGAAAAAAAGGTTTTGCACTCTGCAAACCTCCCCAAAACGGGCCTCTTTTTTCCAAATAAAAGGCATGAATAGCCTTGGGGAAGGGCTTGCAGAGTACTCTGGATGGGGGGGGGAGGAGAGCAAAACACTTTTTTTG